>JAWNOV010000046.1:2612500-5012500 GCA_035045575.1 Drosophila falleni | reverse complement strand
TTATTACTTTTTACGAACGCTTTCGTCAAAAACAGATTTTTGCCACGCTTTACGTCCTCCTGCCCCAGTGTGCGTCGTTGACGACGACTACGACGATGGCATCGCTTTGTGTCTGGCCATAATTCTGCCAAGGCATGACTGGGCCAGCTTCTGGGAAAGCAGCAAGAGCAGCAGCAACGGCAATGGCAATGGCAAGGACAGAGCGAGCGACTTGCCGCAAAGTTAAGCAAAACTTTGTTATTTGTTTTAAGTGGCAGGTTGCGAGGCGCACGCTCCAAAGACTGTCTTCTATCCTTAGTATCCTTAGTTGGCAGGTTGCTTCCCTCGTTTCGCTCAACAGTTCATAAAGTTAATTTTGCCACAGAAATTATGTTAAAACGATATATGGAAGCAAGAATTTTGGCTGCCTGCCTTGTCTATGCTAAATCCTTTGTATCTGTATCTGTGTGGGAAGTGCAACATAAGTTATTGAAATGGCAGCCAAACTGCCAGGTTAAGGAACTTTCGAACTTTTTCAACCCCTCAGCGTGGGCCAACACTGCGTATGCGTAATTAGTGGCTTGGGTCTCCCAGGTAGTTGGCAATAGTTCGTGGCCTATAACTTTTTTTTTGCTGGCTTATTTATGAAAATTAAAGAACAGACTAACAGACAGACAGACAGACAGACAGACGGGCAGATAGACAGCCAGTGCTTGGCTTATTAAACTGTCAACGTTAAGCCAAATAAATTGCGCATACGAGGCGCAACTCAGGATGGCAAATGGCAAATGGTAAAATGGCAAAACTATTTGGGAAAAGTTCACAAGAAATCAAAGCACAGAGCGCAATCAGCGCATAGTCAAGAACTTTTGATTATAACAAATGTTTTGTGGCAGCCCAAAGCACATACGTACTCAGATCCAGAGAATGAAAGATAGAGAGAGAGAGAGAGAGAGAGTGTCTGTGCGAAATAAGAGCATTTGAGTGGGAGGTAAAACTGACATTCGATAATAAATCTTTTGGCCAACGCATTGTGCTCTCCATTAGGCACATGTCGGGGGACTTGGCCAACAATAAAAATCAAAATGCTGACCAAAATGTAATTTCGGTTTGGCACGAAAACTTTGGCCAGCGATGAGAGTGCATTTCCTATAGATTTTTGCTTTCAAAAATAGAATAGAAAAATAGACTCTATAAAAAGGGAGATAATAACTTGGAGGCGTGTGTTTGCAATTTATACAGCAAGCAAAAGCAAGTGTATAAAATGTTCGACTTTTCCATTTCATATACGCTGTTCGATCTTTTACTTTTATTTATTTCAATAAAAAATAAAGTAACTTCCGCTGCCATAACCGGACTCAGACTCAGACTCGGACTCCAACTCGAACTTGGGACAAGTCTATGAAAAAGTTTTTCGAGAGCCAACGGCAGACACTTTTCATTAGCAAAAGTCTCTCTCTTTAACGGAGAGTAAAAGCAAAGTTCTGGCAAGTTTTTCCTCTTCTTTTTTTCTTCCGTTTTTTTGGTTTGTCTCTGGACTTGACAGACATTCCAAAAGTATACACAAGTATTGTTGTAATGGCATATGTTTTGTCAGGAGTCGTAGTGGACAGCTCTTGACAACTTTGAACTAACAAACCGTTTTTCCTTTTTCTTCTATCTTTCAGTGAGACTTGGCAAGCCTTTAAGCTACCGTTACAAACAGGAACAAAGGTAAGTGTCAAAAATGCTTACGAGCGTCCAAGAGAGAGGCGGAGAGAGTGAGAAAAGGATAGAGTGAGTGAGTGAGTGACATTTGCCATAGCGCCTAATTGTAGGCAATTAATTTGTGGCACATCAAAGCAAAGAAAAGAACCCCAAGCCATGAAAAGTAAACAGCAAAGACAAAGCAAATGCAGCTGGTGTCCATTTTAGGTGGTTGTTTCCGGACTACCCTCGACATGGAACCGAACCGAACCGCGACATGGAACATCGACTGTGGATTGTGGAGTGTGGAGTTTGGAGTTTGGAGCGTGGCAAACCGCACCTTTTAACCCTTTGCTTTTGCCTTTGCCTTTGCCTTTGCCACACGCCATTTGTTTCCTAGTTGGGGGTTGGACACACACAGAGACAGAGTTAGGGAAGGAGACACAAAACGGAAGCACATGCAGCTCTAATATGTTCAACAAACAGTGTCCCTCCGGTTCTCCTCAGCTCTTGAATTGATCCTACTCCACTATCTTGGCCTGGCCGAAAAGCAATTTGCCTAACATTGCCCGGGCGTTAAGTAATAATGACCCCAAAAAGTAGCAAAACATATTGGCTGCTCTCGCTGGCGTATACGCAATGTCTATGTGAGGAATACTTTTTTTTATCGTTCGGATTCGGTTTCGGTTTCGGTTTGTTCAGTTCCCTTTCCTGGTCGTATTCCTCCGCCTGCGCTGAGGTCAAATAAAATATTTATGAATTGCAGGCAATGCGGGGTTGGAGGGGGGCGGCTTAATTGCATTACAGAGATGTGCCTCGATAAGTTCAGAGAAAAGTACTCATGTGAATTTAGAAGGGTGTCCCTTTTGGGTCAGGACGGGACATAAAGCAGAAGCAATTGGATCGGCTTTTTGGGTAATTGTGGCTACAGGGCAAAAGGCATTACAAGTGTAGAGACCTGCCAATCCAAAGAAGCCCAGAATGGGTGTGATGGTGATGGCTGAAACGGTGTCAGGGAAAGGGAAAAGGAAAGGGAGGGGGCTTACGGGGGTTCTATTTCGCTTCTGGGGGCACTTGCGGCGAAAATTTGCGAAATCAATCGTGTGGAAATTGTACAAAATGGCTTTTCAAACAGTAAATCAGTGAGAAGGGAGAAAAGCGAGAGACAAATAGATAGCTGGCAATGACAAAGGTTGCGGCGCAGAGAAATACGATGAAAAAGTAAGCAGACAGAAAATAGCATTAGTAAAACAGGCGAGAAGAATAGAGAACTGAAAGAAAAGGAAACTATAGTCAGTAACAAAGAAGTACAGACTTTAAAATACTCTTCAAGTAATTGAGCAGAGGAAATGAAATAAGGAAGATGACTCGAAGGAATAAATAGTTTTAATTATATAAACATCAAATTTAAATTATTTATTACATACAACTATAATACCTTATATAATATAACTTAATATTTATTTAAAAAAAAATTAGCTTATAATTTTTCGAGTTGAAACAAAACTCTGGCCAAAGGATTGCCTAAAATATTTATTGTGCATATTTTAAACTAAATTTCTGCCATCAATGTATTCCATTTCTCTGCTAAAAAGTCTCTTTCTCTCTCTCTCACTCTCACACTTAATCTCTCTTTGTCCACTCTCTGGTTATCAATAGACTATGCAGCTTATTTTTTATATATTTGCTCTTAACTTTTTATTGTTATTTTTGTCATTAAATTCTATTTCAACACATTCACATGCAAATCGCAGCAGGCTTTTTCTGCCGTATTGGAGCTCTCTTTCTTCGCTTATCTACCTATCTCTCTCTCTCTCTCTCTCTCTCTTTCTGTATCTGTGCGTTAATGTGCTCAATTGTTTGTCTGCCTCGTGCTGAACTGAACATGTAAATGTTTGCGACTTCCACACTTTTTTCCGCTCATCTTTATTGTCAACGACGCAGCGCAGTGAAAATTAATCAAAAAAACTTTGGCCAACAACATTTTCAATTGACAATTTAAACTTTTATCTCGCAAGACATTTTACATAAAAGTTTTGTGTTAAAAATGTTGCTCAACTAAAAATGAAAAATGTGGCTCGCTTCTTTGATGGGGTCCAGGAAGTCGCAGGAGTCGCAGGATTCGCAAGATTCGCAGGAGGCATAGGAATCACTCCAGTAGACAGCCTACAAGCTATCAAAACTTTTGACGCTTAACTTACAGTAGCACTAGAAGCTCAGAGTGTGTGAAATAGGAATAGGAAGGGAGAGTTACGCAAAAGCTTTTCCTTTGTGCTTTGAATTCAGTTGTTGTTATTGTTGATGATGATTGCTGCGTAAGAGGAAAGCAACGCATCACTTGGGATAGAACTAGGGGGTAGATACATAGATGCCACCCCTTTTCTATAGTGAGTGGAAAGTGGAAATTGGAGGCATGAAAGCAAGCCAATGATGATGTAACAGGCGACGGCAATTTAATGAAGTTTATACGTATGTGTTGTCAGGAAAAGTTGATAAATGTTGGATTAGACAATGTCGCATAACTCATGAAAATTATAAATTGACATTTAACGAAATTTACAATCTATAGTTTATGCGCAGTGAATATGGTTATATGTTTTTCAAAGAACTTCAATTGATATTAGATTGCCACTCGAGAAATAATATATTTAATTTAGTTATTAAATCGGACATTGCCTTCCATTTCTCAATTACTTTTCATTTTTGATTTTTGCTTGAGAACTTTCCACAACAAACGCTTATTTAGAAAAGGGCTGTTCCCAAAAATACATCCTAAACTACAAGTTAAGATTCTCAACTAAAAATTTGAAAATTTGCTTCCACGCATAAACGTCATAACCGTAATAGCTACCCAAACAAAAATGATTTTCCTGCCAGTCGTCGTATTTATTTACATTTTACAAGACAGCACAAGGCACACATAAACAGGAGCTGAGGATTCGTGAAGTGGAGGAGTTACGACGAGAGGAAGCACGAGGAACGAGCGCTGAAACATGACAAAAAGGCGCAAAATTATGCACAGAGTTGCCATTCTCCATTTGTATGAGTGCAAGTGTGTGTCTCTGTTTGTGTCTGTGTGTGTGTGTGTATGTGTATAGGAACGACGAAATCCCCACAGCAATGCTGCTGTTGATGTGTGTGACAACAGCATCCATCCAGCAACAAGGTGGGTTGGACAACAGACACAAACTTAACCAGGCCCAACCAGGCCCAAAGCCAGACACACAGCTAAATTCAATATGGCGGCAGGGTTGCTAACTTCTGACAGATGACTGCCTCAGACTCAATTTCTGATGTATGCATGTGTGTGTGTGTGTGTGTGTGTGTGTGTGACTTGCCTCTGCTTTGGTGCCTCTTTGAAAAGCGTAGAAATTTTGATAGCATTTTAAATGCTCTATGCAATTTTTGAAGTATTGACGCTATTTTTGAGAGTATGACAAGTACATGGATTAAATTAGTGTCTGCAATTCTATCTACATTAATAATTGTTACCGCAGATATGTAATAGTATCTACTTAGTATCCAAAATATTTAAAAATATTTTATAGCATTTTATTTATAACTGAAGTTCTCCCTATAGTTATTTGGACGAAGTATTTTATGTATTCACTTTTGCAGTGTTGTTTTTTTTTTTTAAATATGCAAAATAATATGCCTGTAATTTTATAAAAACTTAATTGAAGATGTATGTTATAATAGTATTTATGTATTATACAGCTGTTTTCAGTGTTTCTTAAAGTGTTTCTACTTTGCGTTGATATCGTTTCCTCTTCTTGATTCTTCTTTCCTGTCTCACTGAAAAGAGTAAAAATTTTATAAAAACGATTTATATCTTCAGCTCTCTCCATATGACTATAGTAATATTAAAACACTAGAAAAAATACGAATATTATTAGTTTTGAGAGAAAAATACAAACAATAAGAAATAATTATGAAAAAATATGAACCGAGAAATGGATTTTAAGAATAAAAGAAAGCATTGTGCTTGTAAGATATTTTAATGTTTTGTTAAAAGGTGTTTTTTGTACTTTCTTCTAGTTTGACTTCTTCTCAAAAATATTTTTTAGATCTTTTACTTTTTTTGTGGGGCAGACTTAGTACCCGTAGAGCAAGGGGTGTCTAGATGATTCTTTGGATCTTAAAGTTGACTCTCCCCCTTTTGTCAACTGTCTTTGTCGATTCTAGGGTTTTCCTCAAACTGCCTTTGATGATATTTTGTTGTCGTCGACACTGTTGTTGCCTCTGTCGCTGCTGCTGTCGATTGTTTTTGCAGTCAGTGTGTAAACATCATTTAAGATTTTGTGCTGATGCTGACTTAGTTTGATTTGGTTTCACTTCGCATTTGTCAGAGCCAACAGATTGCCGAAAATGTGGCAATGTTTGCCAAGTTTTGAACGAAAACTTTGAGCATAAATTGCTTATCGCAGAAAACAAATACTCGTACTTTTAGTAAGTATGCGTATGAATAACAGGCTATACAATAATTTTTCGTTTATGTAAGTTAAAGTAAAAGCATTTTGTAAATTGAGTAGAACTTTGGGCCTTAAATCCAATTTACCTAACAATAATTACGAAAAAGGCAAGCGAAAATTATGTATTATAATTTATGTTAATTACTCAATTACATTTGTGCCTCCCGGCTGCTCCAGGCAGTGGCAATGGCAATGGCATTGGAAGTGGCACCACAATCCACCCACCACCCCGCCTCTACCCCACTCCTGTCACCTTTGTCCAATTATAAATTCCAAACACAAATGCGCCTCATTAATAAATATGAAACGTCAATGGAGGGCGGGCCACTATCGGAGCTGAATTTGGAGCTGGAGTTAAAGTTGGAAGGGGGGATAGGAGTGGGATTGGGAGTTGGGAGCTTCAGCTCTTTAGAATAGAATAGGCCGGCAGGCGTGTCGTTAAGATTACGCAAGAAATCAATATTCAAGTGGGCCAAGCGAAAGGGGTCCGACATCCCCAGTTTTGGCATTAGGCATTCTATAAAAAAACTGTCGCGTACTCTTCTGGTCTGGTCTGGTCTGGTCTGTCCTTAAATTTAAATAAATTACACACGTTCGACTTTCGGTTCGACCATCTTTTGGGGGTGACATTTGAGTTCGTCTGACATACGAGCAGCTCATTTTTCAAGGGCAGCTGAAGCAACTTCTCGAACTCCGCAAGGTGAGAGCGGATTCGGATTCGGATTTTGGTTTTGGGTGTGTATTGGTGTCTCCATGTATCTGACTGCGTGTGTGGTGTGTGTGCTTGGGCACGGCCTCTTTGGCGCCCTCGTATAGCAATTTCCGTGCGGCGTATGTTTTTTCCTGTTCCATTTTCATGGCACTGCCATTGCCAGCCAGACCAAAAGATTAATGAGTTTTTTTGACAGCGAAAAATTAGGCAAAATGTGATTTAAGGGTTGCTCTGACTCCGCCTCCCCCCGTCTACGCCTCTGGTCGAGTACTCCCCGGATTTGCCTGCTGCTGCTGGTGTGTGTGGCCAGAGATAAGCTCGCAATTTTGGAGCACCCGGAAAAGCTACATAGCTGCAATTTATTTTCCTCGTATTTGCCAAAGTAAAATTCTATGTATTATCGTTCTGGCCGCCATTGTTCGTGTGCAACACGGCAACTATTTACTTGATGATGTATTTTTATTACCACCGAATTTATTATGTAGTTTGCCGCTCAAATTGAAAAAAACAGATGTTGAAAGCTATTCCAACCACATATCTGATTTATTTACGTAATATTTTCTGGTATTCTATATTAATTTCTTTATGCCATGTTATTTATAAGGGGTTTTTTTTATAACAAATGTCGCTGCTATAAATACAATTGTAACTTTAATTAAGTGTTGAGTGTCTCAAATTCATGTGTTTAAATATACATTTATTATTGGTCCGAATAATCATCTTACGACATATTAACATTAGATTTAACTAGAATCATTTGTTAAATTAAACTCATATTTTAATTATTATTCTAGGTCTGAGCTGAGAAAGAATTACATCTCTTTTTATATGCCCTTTCCCATTTCTTTCATTCCAATTTCCGTTGGCTTCTAACCGCTGACAGTTTAATAGTTGCCACTCAAAAAAGAAAAAAACTTAAAGTGAGAAAAAAAATGGAATATTAAAAACAATTCTGTAATCATTTGATATAAAAGGCATCTTCATTTGCTTCATATTTTTTCCTTCTTTTCGCAATCTGCCAATGAAATTGTTTGTCAACGCTTCAATTTTTCAACGCCAATGCAAATTAAACACTTGAACAGATAGATGATTTAATAAGCAGAATTCGAAAACCAGAATCATCGGAATGCGAGGACTGTCGATTGAAAAGTTCGAATTTAATGCCTACGTTGGATTGTGCAATTAATCAAGAGCTAAATTTGATCCATTTGTTATGGAAATTGACTAGAAAATCAGCCCAACGATTCTCAATGCGATTTCCATGCGTTTTCCATCAGTTTAGGGCTCTCACTCAGCGCCCCCTTTTAGGCCGACTGTTACTATATATTTCTATATTTATATAGCCCCAATGCCAGCTCCGTGTCTCAGTTGCTTGCCTTGCTCCGATGCGCGTTCGATTTATGGCCGCCTGGTCTGAGTGCCTTTAGATCAAAGTGAAACGAACATATTGCAATCAATTTTTGTTGCTAATGAGCTAAATTTGATTTTATTGAGTTGTGGGCGCACGCTCGTTTCCATCAATTAAGAACTCTGAGGGGTAAGCGGTGGCCCCGCTGACGTATACGTAATTTCTGATGTGATGCAAGCAACAATATTGTAAACGAAACTGACCTGTCCTATTTTTGTGATCATTTCTATTGAATATCGCATTTGTTAGGCTAAAACACGTTATACAATCGTGCAACATAATTTAAATGAAAGCAAATGACGTTGCACTTACTGCTTACTATATTTTATAGAATCATTTAGAAAACCTGTATCAGAAAAGCTTAAATTAGTTTAGTATTGCAACAGTTTTAAATTTTACGTTTCTGTGGTCTACTCACAAAATGAAGTTTATTTGACATGTCTTAATCTATAAAAAAAAGCAACTAAACAAAAAAAAAAAAAAAAAAAATTAATTAAGGAAAATTAATTTTGGTTAATTTTATCTATCTTTCCTTTATTTATCTTTTCTATCTAATCGAGAAATTTAATTACGATGGAATTGTACATTTCCTTCCGCCTTTTTTTTTGTAGTATATCTCCTCATAAAAAGGCTACATTTATAAAGAGAGTCGTTTTTTTGAAAAAAGTTGTTGTTTTTTTTTGAAGTTAGGCCCGGGATTTATTGAGTGATGTGTTACGTATGAATACAAAATACTTTTCAGTGTATCTTACAGCTGGACACAGAACTTTTTAGAAGTCGAGCACATTTGACTCGGATCTACCTACTTTTATAATTTTATAATTTTAATTTTGTGAAACATGTTCTTCCACCCTAAAAATCTCCTGTTTTCCATTTCGGTATCCCGCTTGTAATCTCTGTGACCTTGTTTAGCGGTTTTTTCTAATTTAACGCTGCTCGGCTGTCGCTTCTGTTGCGAGTTGCCGATCCCAAGCAGCAGGCAGCTTGTAAACAAGCCAGGATCCGCTCCTGGTACTCCCAAAACTGCTGCTGTTGCTGTTGTTGCATTCACAGCGGCCTGAAATTAATAAATTAACTTCCTTGTGTCATAAATCATTTTTCGTGCCTGGCCGGGCTGCCAACTGCGAACATTTTGCGCCATTAACCAAAGTCGTTTCTTCTTGCGGTGCTTTTCACTTACCCTTAACCGGCGGATGCCCCAAAAAACCGCAGCACCCAATTCAAATGCCGCGGCCTGACGTTGTTGTTTCTGCTCCTTTTCCCCCAACCGCTGCTTCGGTCTAAGTCTTAACCATCATCATCATCATCATCATCATCATCATCATCATCGCACTTATGGAATTTCGGCAGCTTGCGCAATCATCGCGTTACAGCTGCTGTTTCTGACTTGGAATCAAATTTGCTCAGCTCTCGCCTGCTCCAGTTGGTAGGCCTAGTTGGAGGGCTGCCAGTGGGGTCAGTGTCTACACTGATAAAAACATATGTTCTAAAATCAAGATTTTGGTCTAAGAACTAAGATTTTTGGTCTAAAAAATGCGTCGAGAACATCAAATTCTTAAATTAAGAGAACACATCTTGATTTTAAGAACATTTTGAATAAGACCAAGTTCTTATCTTAAGAATAAATGTTCTTAAAATTAAAATCAAAAAATAAAAAAGATAAAAATCTATTTTTCATATTTATAATTTTTTTAAATAGTGATTTTATATACATTTTATTCTGTTTTAGTAATTTTTAAATGTTGTTTTAATTTGATACGAGTGGGATTTAAACCGCCGCCTACTGCTTCACAACTGAAGCGGCCTTTCTAACCAGCGCGCCACGGTGCCATCACCTATTTATACTTTTCTAACAATTTAAGATTTTTATTCTTATATTTAGATTTTAAGATTTTTTAGATTAATAATCTTAGTTTTAGTAATTTAAAATATTTAAGATGGAGGTTCTTGATTTTAGAACTTGGTCTTTTTTTTCTGTGTACCTACATGTTTCCTCTCCCAATCATAATTTGTGCTTTACATAAATTAATGGCCACCAGTTCCATGGGCAATGCCTGATTTCATTTGCTGCCAGCAGCAACACGAAAACAACAGCCAAAAATATTTCGCACATAAATTGCCTCTGAATAGGAAGCACCGAACTTAAAGGTGCTCTGGATAACATGCAACAGTCTATCTCTTTCACTATCTTTCTCTCCCTCTCTCTCTCTTTCTTTATCTGGCCTTTCCTTAAACACATCCCTTTGCTCGGTTATTTACACAATCTTCATGTGTTTTATGGCATGTTTTTGGGTAGCTCTCAAGATTTATGACTGCTGCCTGCTTGGAAAATAGGGCCCTGGATCTGGGAACTGTTAACTGAGAGCTGAGAACTGAGAACTATGAACTGGGGTCCGTGCTGCAGCTTTAACCCCACTTTGCCGTCAGCTTTAAATAGTAATAGTTGTCGTTTGAATGTCTCAATAAAATGATAATAACCCACCAACAAAATGGGCTTATTGCTGGCTGTTTGTCAGTTAGCGACGAGTTTATAGATTGCTCATTAATGTTACTATCCAGATATTGTTGTTGAGCCCTTTTAATTGTTATCGTTGGTGCCACCCTGGTAAATCAATATTTACAACTTTATTATGACTTTTGTGAGATTCACTTTCCTCTCACATAATTCTCCCCTATTTTGAATCGGATTTCGAGTTGTGTCGTAAACTTTTCTGATGCCTGTAAAAAATCAACAGCCATAAAGAAGACACATGAAAATTCATGACTCTGAACCAAACGAAACTGAAACTGAAAGCGCAATTGCCGAGCTGCGTGGAGGGGAAGAGGTACAAACATGGGGAAAAAAAAGAAAATCATAATAAAAGTGCATTCATAAACATGAAATACGATGCGTTGAGGGCTGACTTCTAACGTCAGTCAATGGTTCTAAGCGTGAGTCTATTAAAAGCGCATAAAAATAACGTTACCGTTTTACGAGGCGTCGCTGCGCAGGCGTCCGAGCTGGCACGGGACTGGACTGGTTTGGACTGGTCTGGACTGTACCCGGCTTTACCCGTGACCCTCAACCCTCATCATGTGGCTTCGCAGGTTGTGTGCAATCGCGGGTTAATTAAATGACGCCGCCAGTTTCCCACTCCCAGTTTTCAGTTCCCAGTTCCCAGTTGTCGGGTTTTTGACTGCACGCCGCACACGTGTTTCCAATTGTGTGTGGGAGGAAAATCGAAGAGGAGCACGGCGAAAGAGGGAGGGAGATATATGCCCTGCATTTCGGTTGCCTTGATTGTTTTGAATTACACGCAGTCCGTCATGGAGAAGGCATCGTGGGATGCATTGGATTAGAAAGAAGTTCGTAAATGGATTGTAAATGGATTAGAAAGACATTTCAAATTGCTGTAATGTCTGCTTGGTCATATCAGGGCTTATGGCTTATGGCTTATGTGTTTTTCAAAACATTCTCTCTTGCATAATACCAAAATTACATTTTTATTTAATTCTTACGATATTCATTCGGGTCTTCGAGCTTATTCATATAAAGTTACATTTGCTTAAAACTATTATAGAAACAAATGTTCAGTTTACAAATTTTGCGTTATAAAAATGTATAATTATAGATTAATGGATTTTAAAATTTTTTAAAAGGTCGCATTAGTATTTTAACCATGTCAACTTCTGTGTCGTCCCAAAAAATATCTCCATTCTCTCCTTTGCCAAATTTTCCGTTCAAATTACTGGTAAAAATAAAAATCAATATAATTATTATATTCAAAATCAGAATGGAAACACAGGTTTACTTACCAGGACGCACACTTATTGTACCACCAACCTCCATTAAAATCCTCTGCACATTTACCTTCCATCCATTGGTCATTGTCCCTATCAAATGTGGAGAACTCTTGTCCCTCTAGCTTGCCTAGACAATCTTTTGTTACATTTCCGAATGCAAGACCCACGTTTTGCAATTTGTATTGCTCATCTTCCCCTCCGACGACAAAGTTGTCATAATGCGCGATTTTTATATTCCCAGATAAAGTTGTCATCTGCACATAGAGCTCATAACGTGAGGACGTCGTCAGTCTATGAATCTTTTCCAATCCCATGAAAAATTCACCATCCAAGGAGCCGAATCCATCTCGATATTCCTCCCAGTTTCTTTGAAAATTTACTTTGCCATCGATTCGCCTTTGGATAACTGTCCATCCTGGACTAACTGTTTGGCTATCACAAAGAACGGAAAATGAATCGAAATCTGGAACTGTAATCTCATGGATACCGGAAGAGTTTCCAAATGCTAGGCAACTCGTAGCTTTCATATTTAGGGATTTACACATTTCTAATTGGCTTTTCATCTTCAGAGCATTTTGCTTTCCTTGGTAGTTAAGTTTAACTATTTGTTTATTTTTAGAAATTTCTTGTGATTTTAGCAAGTTTATTAGATTAGCTTGCTCTTCGATTGTTGCATTATACGCCGTGAGCTCTTCTTTAAAATTATCACAAATAAAAAGTTGGTTTTCAATTTCACGTTCTATGGACATTTTCGTGTTAGCAATTTGATCAAGATTTTTCGAATACACGTCATTTTGAGCTTTCAACTCGCAGATTTCATCTTTTAATTTCTGACTATTTTCTGCATTCACTTGAGCACATTTTTTCAAACTTTCTCTTTGCTTAAAAATAACATTTCTGAGGGCTTTAATTAAAACTTCGTTGTATTTATCAATCAGATATTCACTTTGTTTAAGGAATGAGTCATCATCTGCAGCCAACCCAAGGATTAAATATGAAAATAATAATAGAAGAGCAAACTTCATTTTTTTTTAATTGACAGTGATCTGCACTCAATCCAGGCAAAAACTCTACTAAGCGAAGAGTTTGAATAAGAACTCATGATCACTCCGTGCCTTATGTAATTTTGTGTATCATATAGCATCGATGTATACCCTGTAACCTGCACAATGGTTAAACTGTTACAAAAAAAAGCCGGCAATTTGAAATTTTTTATTTGAATGTACAATTTGTAAGCTGTAAGTTTTATTTCGTACTAAAAGTTTGATTTCAGTCGATCATATTGCTGTCAGCTTTATGATAAACCAAATCATTTATAACGCAAATCAATGCGAAATTTCGAATTCTAACTCTAATTTAAATCTTTTCTTTACAGTCCAAATGTGTATTTAATTCAATCTTTATTTTTTAATCTCTTATTTCATTTGTATACATGTTTCTTTTTTTGTTTATTGCCGACTGCTTTTAGTCGCGCATAAATAAATAAAAATCTGTAGGTTTTGATAAAATATCTCAAAAACCCGACGAAGGTTTTTTATTAACGATAGATCTTGAAAGTTTTTCTTTGACCCACTTGCCTGTAAAATTTTCGAGTTTTCGTATCTTTAACATTTTGCGAATTTGACGCATCACAACAAAAATGTAAGAATAATATTAAATTTGCAGTGTTAAGAAACATGGACATAGGGTATACCAGCAATCGAGAGAGCCTTTGACAAATACATTCAGCTTCTAAAAAATTTGTTGATTAGGCATATAAGTTATAAGCAGTTCATTGCAAAAGCTCACGCTTCTCAAGTTGACAATGGAATTTATACGGATGGCGATTTAAAGAATAACAAAGAATAAACAACAAAAATTACAATAATAGCCAAATGCTAGTGAATTTTATCTCAGTAGTCTGTAGATTTTGACGAAAGAATAAGTTGCTTATGGATAATTTTACTGTATTGCAGCCAAACAAAATTGAACTCTCTTATAACTTTTCACCGTTGACAGCTGTCGATCAATCTGCTCAGGTATTGCCACTCCTTGGGAAGAGTCAACACCCCCCTTATCCCTTATTGTTTCATGTCAATGCGTGTGCATGCTCCGCCGTCATAATTGACGAATTTATGGCACTTCTTGGAAACGAACCGGTCATGACTACTCGTACTCATACTCGAACTTATACTCGTTCTCATACTCGTTACCCCAATACTTGAATTGTTTTCTAGATGGTCGCTATATGTTCAATTGTCCATTGTACGCCTACTGTACTCGTTGTTTTACTTTGTTTTGACTAACCAGACGTGCAAATTGCTCAATTCCTGCAGCGGTTTCCATTGACCGCAACAGAAAAAGAACAGCGATTCATGAGGCATGTGGCATGGGGCATGTGGCATGTGGCATGATGTGGCTTGTTGCATGTGGAGTATTGAGCCGAGGCGACATTAATGATTTCTGTTTTGTTATAGTGTAGTGTAAAACCGACAAAACTCATTTTCAAATTGTGCACTCGCTACGTGACTTCCGCGAGAAATGATCAAGACCCCGAGACTCCCAGCCAGAAGAAAAGAAACAATAAGGAGTCGGTCAAACTATGTATGTTAAATGAAACCAAAAAATAAACGACATGTCTCGAAAACCAAGAAGTGAATGAGTTTTCCTTTTTTTCTAATTCTTTTTCTCTCTCTCTCTCTCTCTCTCTCTCTCTCTCTCTCTCTCTCTCTCTCTATTTTGCTGTATATTATTTGATGTAATTTTAATAGGTTAGTCAATTCGATTTTTGCACATTTTAATGTGTCTCATTGTCTCAATTGCCATACTTGATAATCATCATCTTGATATTTTATTTATTTATGCGTTTTTAAATATTCAAATCGAATTGCATGATCATTTAAACGGCAATTGGGATTCGAAACGGAAAGGTTTTAATTAAAAACATGTTTTCGTTATGGGCGCCATATAAAGGCTTATTAATGGTTTGTATCTTGTTAAGAAATTGACTTAAATATACAGTTTCTTGGAGGAGTACAAATCGTTAATAAGAAATCTTATTACGATTCGACGATTGCGACTCCTAAGACCAGACAGACTGAGAGTCGGCTGAAAAGTTGCCAAGTTAAATAACAAAAGTAAAAGAGTTGAGTTTAAGTCTAAAAATTGCCCCAAGCTCCTGTCTGCTCCTTCTTCTTATGCAAGACACGTGCACAGTAAAGTAAAATTTGCTTTGGTTTTAAAGTCTCTGAAAAGTTGAAAAGCTTCAAAAGCTTCAAATGTCGACTATTATTTGGCTATTCTTAACTTTTCATCCACTTGTTATGCTCCGCCTTTTGGCCTGTCTCAGTTTCAAGTGGACTGGCACATAAATCTTATGTTAATTTATGCAAAAACTAAAGACCAAAACAAATTTTTGTTTTCATCCGAGTCGTCTAAGCACACAAGATATTTTTTAGAAAAATGTACCGACCGCAAGTTACCCTATGTATGTCGTGATGAATGAAGAAAAAACCATTCAATATGTACTTTTTTTTAAGATTTAAAATATTTAACTCCATATATTGGAATAAACTTTGAACAAATTTATGCTTATTATTATTACCTACCAAAATAAAAGAAATCAGATGTTTAACGGGCACAAAAAAGAAAAGATTTATGTTAAGTTATTTATAATACATTTTAATTTAAAGACAATAATTTAGAATACTCAAATTAAATTCAATATCATTTACATTTTTATTTTTTTGTAAAAAATTGAACAAGTACAATTCACTCAATGTCTTCATAAGAATTTTCATGTTATTTCTAAATCAAAATATCAATTATAAAATTAAATAAGTCTATAAAATAAAATCAAGTCAGATGCTGAGCAACTATCTACCCGTCGGAACTGATTTGTACAGGCTATAACAAATACAAATATTTTGTTACCAGTTTTTATGTCTTTTGTCGCGTCTCTGGTGGAGCGGCTCTAAAACTTCAGAGCTTCAGCTCCATCGTGGGCTCTACTCGACTCGCTTGTCATAAAGAAATTTTAATAATGTGCGGCGCCAAAAAAGTTTTTTTACGATCCGTAAAGTGAGGATGCTGACGTCGCGTCGCTGTCGCTGCCGTGGCTCTTTGTGGCAGATCGCGGCATAAAAGTGTTAAAATTCAAATGAGTTTCAAATGAGCGGCGCATTAGGCCAAAATGACTTTGTCAGCTGGGGTCAATGTGGCGTATGTGTGATATGAGAGACATCAGTTTAGCATTTAAGCGGATTAAATAATGAGAAAATGCCTAAATGTTTGCTGGCTGCAAACTCTTTCCAACTTTTTCTCTATGGATTTTTATATACCTGATCTGAATACTAAAATTCATTTAATTTGTATTATTTCAGACATACGCTTGGGAAACTTATTGATTGCCTGTAAGTAGAAATTTTATCAATATCATCAGCTCCCCTCCTCACACAAATCAACAGGAATTAAGCTGTCTATCTGTCAATCCATCTATTTGGACATTTATATATATTTATGCACAAAATGATATTGTTGTATTGAACACTCTATAGTATGCTCCCATCAAAATGCGAGCCGGACTTGAAGTCAGTTGGGGAAACTCTTCGCCCTCTGACGTGTATTTTAATAGCGCGCATAAAATCCACAAAATCATTTACACAAATTAAATGTTAACTCAGGCATAAAATTACCAAGTTAACACCCGCTCGCTGAATACCTCTCAGCTGGGCCATAATTTAAAGCCAAGTCGAACCGACAATGCAGCGAGGCCAAAACTGAAAACTGAAAACTGGCTGTGACTGGGGGCCAGTTTAGTTAGTCTGGACCTGGGACACGCCTGGCAACGACAGAAACAGCAACAACAGCAACAACAACAACAGCAACAACAGCAACAACAGCAACAATAACATTAACAACATTAACTTGGCTGACAAGTTTTCTACTCTTTGCTTTTCCTTGCGCACTTTTCATTAAAAATTTCCGCTCTCCACCTTTCGGACCGGGCCCATGTAATTTGCAAATTTTCTAATTGTCGCTTGAAATTTAAGCCTTTGGCCAACACGTCGCCGGCTGAGTGACGTCCGGAACGAGCCAGGAACCGGCTCGAACCAACTCCGGCATCGAACCAACTCTGGGGCGACTCTTTGAGCTTTTTGGGTGTGTGTTCGCATAGTGTAAAATGTAAAGTAGGTCGCCAGAGCTCAATCTAATGGAAGGTGTTGCTGTTGCTCGTTCATTTGCTGGTCCTCGACTTACCACGCCACAACACACACCACACCACACCAAGCCACGCCTTCCGACGCCTTTAATTGCAATTAAGTTTCAGTTTTAGTTTCAGTTGCAGTTTCAATTTCATTTTTGTGAATTGAGCACAAGGCCTTCCACTAGCGAAATCCAATTTAGCAAACGCGTCTCTTAACAAACTTTTCACGCCGCGCTTCTCTTTATCGCTGGATGCATATTTACAAAACTGTCGAATTTGTCAGCCTCAGTTATTTATAGCTATCCGAAAGTTGCAGTGGGTTATAATGCACTACTCAACTCGCATGATAAATATAATTGTTACTTTGATTTATATTTGAAAATCGTTATGAAATCCAAATGGATATTATTATGAATAAACGCATATTGTTTACAACCAGGTATCTCTTAGTTAGGCATACTCAACTTAAGCTTTTGTGCCCTGTTATTTATTTATTTGCGACGTTTTTTATGTTTCCCCATAAATAATTCACAATTCATTGACATATTTTTATGAATATGACTTCCGATCGTTAAACAAGGCGCATAAAAGTGGCGAACAGTCTATCAGACTATCAGTCCACACAGCATCTGATAGTCTGTCGGTTTGTCGGTCTGTCTGTATGTCCCCTATCATCCTCATTCCGACAGCCCGATGGGGCAGCCCATTAAAACAACATGAACGCACAATTTAATTTATATTTTTTCAAGCGTGTTGGCGACACTTCATTGTTGCTGCTGTTGTCGTTGTTGCAGCTTGGAAAAAAAACCAAACAGTATAGCGACCCCAACATCAACTCTCAACCCAACCCCAACCCCATTCTCGATTTGGGCTCATCGTCAACCTTTTCGAAAATATAATCACAGCATAAAAATCAATTCCAAACGCGTGTGCAAAGAGCAAACAGACAGTCGAGAGTCTGTGATGGCACACATGGCAATTGAGGGGCCTCCTCTCCAACTTCTCCCCCTCCCCCAATCTTCCTGCTCCACTCTCACACACAAGAATGTCACACATTTGTTAAACATTCGCGAGTCTGCACGCGCCCCTTTGCCGTTCCTCCCTCCTCCCCCTTTTTGACGGGGCATCGACAATATAAACAACACTGGGCTGCCAAACTGCCGCCCGGAAAAATCAGCATGCAAATAAAATAAAAATAAAACAAGCAATGAAAAAGTAAAGCAAATCATTAAGGTCATAGCCGACTTGGCAAATACCCTTCTATTAGTATCATCAGCAAATTTCTAAATAACATGGTAAATATTGTTGATCTTAAAAATCATTACATTACTTCTAATAAAATCAAAACTATTTAGAATATTCTCTTCAATTACCCAAGTTTCGACCAAACTTAGCAGACTACACAGAGGTGCATAAAGAGGTAATAAAATGGCTCATCTGCCATCTGCAACATTGCCATGATCAAGTGAATTTAATTATTATTGACTTATTTGAAATCAGTCGAGCTTCCATAGGCTTAATTTTAAATTCAACTAAAAAGTTACAACAAAATACCTAACTCAAAAAGGTGATGCTTTTTTAAGGTGAATTTACTTTTTCGAGTCAACTTTATTTTATTTCCAGAAAATATACGATTTTAGTTTTTTATACTTAAATATTCAATTCTGAAAAAACTTAAAATGTTTAATTTGAAGGTTAATTTTTGGTAGACTAAGTCAAATAATATTCAATATATCTTAATCAGCTAAAAATTTCCAGCTAGAGTAGCTAGAAAGCGTAAAATACAATAAATTAAATAAATTTTTGTAATTGTTGTTCATGTTTTCTTCCGCAGATATAAATTAAAATAGTTCATTCAATAGCAATAATTTTATAATTTTACTGTATATATTTAAAAAATGTGCCTAGTTTTCTGTAAATTGAAGTGCATTTTCTTTTGACATTTTCAAGTCCAGAACTAATATGCTGTACCGGTTTGGTAGGGCATCGCGCTAAAATCATAAATAGCTTAAAACGAAGCCACCGCCTGGCAGGAGCCGAGCACCGTTTCAATGGAACAGCAGCTCTTAGCCTGCCGAGGCGCAAATAGGCTGTCAGTTACATACCAGAGTTTTCCTCCCTCCTCTCCTCCCCCTACCCCCCTCTCTCCCCTCTTAGTCACAATTGTGTGTGTAGGCGCATTAATGTAGCCGGCAAAAAATTTGTTGTAGGCAGGCAAAAAAAAAAAAACAAAAAAAAACAAACCAAAGAAAAAAAGACAAGAGAAAAAATTGAAATACTTTTTTGTGATTTATGTGAATGTGTTGTGGAGCCCGTAGATTTGCTATAAATGTGCACCACTCTCATTCGTTCTCTCTTTGTCTCTCTATCGCTTTCTCTGTCGCACCCTGTGTCAATGTCACACACAAAAATGTTTTACAAGCAATTTTCCAGCTGGTTCTTATGTGTGTTTGTGCATTCGTTTAACTATTTGGGCATAAAATATGACGACCCCTGCACGATATGGAGGAGAACGGCTCGAGAGTCCCGCGTTCTCGGTTGCCTAGCCCCAAATTGTCGGCACTTTATGGCCACGTGTCCTTGTGGCTTCCTTTTTTTGTGGTCCTCTTTCTCATAAGCTGTCCCAATCCGGAGTAGGGGTAAGTGTAAAGGTTCTAGCTCAAATGAATGGGCTATTTTTATAGCCAGCTGGCAATTTTTCGGCTGTCATTGATGCTTAGTCGTCGTAAGTACAGTACGCACTCTTAGTAACAAGCTTGACCAAAACTCCAGTTGACTTTTTCTTCTGTTCAATTCAATTCTTCCGCTGTTGCTGTTGCGTCTTTGTACAACTTTTTTGGCGCTCTCAAGTACCGTAAATCTTCAAGTTCAACTTGTTTCCCTCGAGTCTCTCACTTGAAACCACCACAAAAAAAGAAACATCGACATCGACATCGCTTCTTTTAGCTGCTCCCACTGCTGTCTACTCTCCAATCCCAGACGTCAATCTCAAGTGGCCCTTGTCGCAGATTTTAACAACTTCATTGATGATTCGCTCGTCGTTGCTCCATTCCCAGGCGAGACAAGGCGAGAAGTCACTGTCTCTGTCTCTGTCTCTGTCTCTGTCACTGTCGCTGTCTCTCTCGAAGTCGCAATCCTAAAACTCGCTGTGTGCCACTTGTAAGCAATTTCAACTGTCAATTTTGCTAGCAACAATTTGCTGTTGCTGTGAAATCTGAATATGAGCATAAATAAACGCCGCAAAAATGTTAAAAAGTTGCAAGCAAAATGAAAAGCTTGAAATATTAAATATATTTTTGACCTCGAAGATCTTATACTCTTGCAGGGTCTTGTAGAATTACATTACAGTTTTAATATAAAGTAACTACACAGAAAAAATATCATTCTAAAGTTTTAATTTAAAAATTTTAATTTTAGCATGTAGGAAATTACTAAAAAATGTAGACAATATGCGGATTAAATGGCAACGACTTAATATTAAAATGGTCAAAGAAGCCTACAATATTTGATAGAAATTTGACAAACATCGAAGTTATTAAGAAAAATCTAAGTTTAATCCAAAATTCCATATTATATTTTAGAAATAACTTTTATTCGATTTAGCGACAATATCATGAAAATCAAAAGAGATTTTTATAAGAATTATTCCTTATGAGACTTATTTCGATGAATTTTTAAGACAGTATCAAATACACAATTTGTGGCTTTAATTGAGAGAACTCTAAAAGCAAATACAATCGAGGGAATAATCCTACTAAATGATAAAACGTACTTATTTTTTGTTCAAGGCCACCCAAAATACCTAATTTGTGAGATTGGCTGAGATATCTCTCTCGAAATAAAGTTATTTCCATCAAAAGTTTAATTTCTACCGATGGCTCTTTAGCGCAGTTACATCATATTGTGGACTTCACTGCGTTAAACATTATTGCCAATATTGAAATACTTTCCTGTAAGGGTATACAAAACAGATAAACAGTAAAGCAGAAATCTGCTGAGGTTGACACCCAAATGGCTCAAGCAACTCGAACGGCTCTAATAACTCAACGTGTCTTGGTCGCAGCTTTGTCTCAATGCCTTTTGCTTTTGGAATTTGTAATGGAAACTTGTTTTGCGGCTCGCCAACAGCAACAACAACAAAAACAATAATAATAATAACAATAACAACATTTGTTGTAACTATGACTGAGGCTGTGGCAAGCTGCGTCCCAATATGGCTGCAATCTATTGCTGATTTGGCAAAAGCCACAAACAGACTCAGTGAATGACTGACTGACTGACTAACTGACTGACTGACTGACTGGAGAACTAAGAAATGTCCACACTATCCTACAGTCTCGTCAATTGTCCCTAAGTGGCGCCTAGGAACACGAATCCTGGTTAAGTCCAAACACAAATCAGTCGCCAACAGTGAAAACTATCAGTCAAGGAGTCGCAGCAAATCAATTTGCCAAGCCCGCATCACAGTCCGGGCAGCTTTACATAATTTATATGACTTGGCCTATGGGCCACAAATAATATTCGCAATTGGCAAGCAAGGCAAAGAGAGAGAGAGAGAGAGCGGGAGAGAGAGAGAGAGATAAACAGAATGCGGCTGAGAACACACAAAACATTTTCAACAGTGGGTGGAGCTGTGAATATTGGCCATAAAATTTATGCCCTGAGATAATAACACAAGCGGCAAGTCGTTATGGGGAGCCAGTTGGACAGTCGGACATCTGGACATCTGGACAGTTGGACAGTCAGCCTGTTAGTCGGGCTAACAGCAGACGAACGAGCGAACAAACGAACAAGGAGGATGGCTGAAAATAAAAAATTATTGCCCAACAAACTCGTCTCGAGATGCAAAGACTGTGATAGAAACTGAAGCTGAGGCTAAATCTGAATCTGAGGTTGAGGTTGAAGTTGATTCTGGATTCTGGATGCTGAGCCTGAAACTGTGACTGTGACTGTGGCTTTGGCTGTGGCTGTGGCAAGTTGTTGCCCAGGTGGCGACTCGAATTTGGCAGAGGAGGCCTCAACCACTTGGCCAATTATGCGAACCGTCGTCGACGCTTCTCCGCAGTGTAGAGTGCACAGGGTATATCGAGTGTATACAACTCTATCTCGAAGCATATTAAAAATAGACTTGAAATTTATGTTTTTTATTAAAATTAAAGCTGTAAGCTTTCAATATTTACGAGAAGTTTTGTTTCGTTGGTTTTAATATTTTATTTTGTCAAATGTTTTATTTAACTCTTGATATTATTATTATTTTTCAATGGTTTCAAAATTAACTTCAAATAAAATTATAGATTACAAATTATAGAAATTGATGTAATAAATTTTTTGTTTACCCAACCCAAAACTTTATGTCATACCCATAAACAGTATGTAGAGCATCTGCTAGTCGATCAGCCTCTGCCATTGTTGCACTTTGGCTTTGTTTTCAGTCTGTTGCAAGTTGCAACAATATTTGGTTGCCAACTTTGCCGTGTATCAACAGCGTTTAGGCTGTGGTTTCTCCTTGTTGAATCCACGTTGTCTCCTCCGTCTATTCCGTCTTCTCCTTCATCATTCTTCTTCTCGTTCTGCTGCTTCTTCTCCTCTCTCCTTCGACTGTTTGTGTGTTTGGATTTGGCTTCGTTTGCAAATATGCCCAGTTTGAGTTGGGATCATAGACGGTAGCTTGGTGAAGGCTCTTGCCAAACAGAACTGCAGCAACAACAACAACAACAACGACATACGGATTCACATCCTTTCAGTTTCGAATGTTGTTGGTGTTGGTGTTGTTCGTTATTCGTTGTCCGTTGCCAGTTTTGAGTTGAGTTTGTTCGCTATCTGTTTTGCCTGGAGCCCATTTGGCCCTTGTGTTGTTATTGCCTCTCGCTCGACAACATTGGCCAACACAGCGGGCCACAAACTCATCGTCATTGTCATCAACAACATCATCAACATCGTCATCATCGTCAGCATCATCCTTAGCAACATCAGCATCATCAGCATCGTCGTCGTCGTCGTCGTCATTGCCCAGCAGAGAGCTGTTTAAATGTCTCATCAACTGTTAGGTTCCCTTTGCCAAAGGGACAGACTGTTTGACTGTTTGGCATGCTAATATGCAAACAGTGCTGCCAACTTAATGAAATTGAAATGAGCAAATTAGTGATGTTTGTGATGCCCTATGCAACAAAGAAGCTCACGGAATCCATACACCTTCAACTGCAGTCACTTTACATCTGGGATTTTAATGTAACATGCTTACAACCAAGTAATCAACATATTAGAGACATCTGAAAAGAAAACCTATATCTTTATCTTATAGATACTCCAAATTAAAGCTCAAAAATAAAGCATATTAAAGAATAGAAAAATCAAGTGGTCTCTAGATAAATAAATTCACGATTAAAACATCAACCCACGTACATTATTTATAGATACTATGTTCAAAAATTCGAGAAAAAACAATTAAATAAGGTCCTTTGCCTTTTGTCTTGTGTCTGAATCACCAATTTAAGAGACAAATCTGAAAAATCAATCAACATAAGTAAATAATTAAGTGATCTCATACACTGTTTGTAGTCAAAAAAGATTCTTAAACGTTTTAAAAAGGAAACGAGATACCCCAAAAGAACCTTAAAATATAACAGAATAGGAAAATAAAAAAGTAATTTTAAGTAGATATCATATACAAATACATTCTGTATTTGTCTGGCTAAAGCGAACGCAGGTTTTAATAGATAGTCCAACAAAAAATATAGACAAAACGATAAATAGCCTTATCCCTTATACTTTGTAAAGCAAGGATAAGGCGAATCCCATAAATCTCAAAGCAAAGTTCGTGTTTGGTCAACTCGGCAGCTAAAAACTGGTCTAGCCGTTAGAACTAGCAATAAAAATGCATCTATACAACAAGATGAAAACGAAATAGAGAAAACTTAACATTAAAAAAAACAGCAGAAGAAGAAGGACACGATGAAGAAGAAGAAGAAGAAGAGTAGGAAAGCCACATGTCATGCAGTACACTTGAAAGCACTAGACGCTCCCTGCGCCCAACTACCAATTTCCTAGTCTCAACTTGAAATCGGCGTTCTGATAGATACAAACGACTTCATGACGATACAAAAGAATGATGATGATTTGCAAAAAAAAAAAGCAAGCACTGAGAACACTTCAGTCATAGATAACGTCTGTTGGTCCGATGGGTCTCTGCTGGGTCTACTGGGTCTATTGGGTGTATTGGGTCTGTCCGTGTCCGGAACAGTCCATCATTGAATTGGCTGTGCAAACGTTTGATAAATTGATGAATTGCAATGCTCAAGTGGCAACAGTTTAGCGAACAGCAACGACATCGTCAGACGATGTAGAGATCGATAATATTACCAAGACTGAGAACGGGAATTGAAAGGGTAACGGGAAGGGAATGGGGAATGGGGAAGGAAGACTCAGAAGTAGTTGGAGTGGCACAACTCATTAGTTCATCTCTCGAATGAGACGAGTTGTGTGTTTTGTTTATTGAAGTTTAGCATAAAAAAATGTAAAAATGAAACAGTCATGGCCCAGAGACGAGGGAAAATATTTCTTCATGTTCGTTTCGTTTCTCGTTTACCGAGAAGAACTCATAAAAATTTATGTTAATTTCGTTTAGAGCTGCAATCTGCGACTGCATTCGTAATGAGAGAGCCGGACTAAGTAAACAAGAAGAGTCGTCCCTCTCCAAACTCCAAACTCCCAACTTCCAACTCCTCTCTCCACACTCCACACTGGTGCTTTAATGAATCCTAAATTGAAAGAAAAATAATGATTAACTGAGGCAGATCGAATAATGGGCTAGATTCACATCCACCTACACACGGGCTTTATTTCCATATTCAGACCCATTGCACTTCGTGCAACAATTGAAAACTTCTACGAAAATGCCGTTGTGAAAATGCAGCGTAAACATTTAAGTAAACACATTTAAGTGAAGACCCAAAGTCATGTTGGGCTACGTTTTCAACGTGAGCTCAACAAATTAACTGCAAGCTAACGCGAGACAACGCGTCGTATGAGCAACGACCTGGCTCGCACAATTTGTTGTTGTTTATTTATTTGTATTTATTTTCCAGTCAATATAAACTATGTGAATTTTTAGTGTACATAAAAAGAAGAATGCCAGACACAACTCGACATGGTAATAATAACAACAATGCCAACGACAACGACAACGATGAGCTCAACTTTGGGGCAAGTAAATAAATCAAATGCAACTGAACAGCTGCCATCAGAATGGGAAGCAGTGGCAGCATTAGATGAAATTTCCACGGAAATGCAAGCCAAGACGAGAACTTCAAAATAAACAAAAGAAAAAAGAAAAAAGAAAGAGTATAAGCACACTGCATACTTTCGATATGTAGTATGATTGTCAAAGGTAATCGGAATATATCTGAGATTTTGACAGAAACGACAGATGTAGAAATATGATTATTTGGAAAACTTCCACAGATGTTTCTCCGTTTTGGTGCAGGTTGATTTTCAACCGAACCTTTGAATAAATTTTAATCAAACTTAATCAGGATGTTAGGTTCAGGAAGTCAGTACTGTAAATTTCATACATCTAGCTCTTATCGTTAGGAGAAAGAATTTTATATTTATAGATAAGTGTATTAAAATTGCAAGTGGCTAATCTAGTGGAAAGTTGATGGTTTCCCAACTTGACAGCCAAATAATCTGCCACAGTTGAAGGTGCAATTTCTAATCCAAGCCCTGCAACCATGAGCTTTATCCGCATCCTGGTAAATCCCCATTTGCTGGTACGTTTAGTTGCGAGTCAAAGTCATTTGCCATTTACCATTTGCCATTCGCCACAGCAAGGGAGCAACAAAAACAGCTCATCAACACCTTTAGTCAGCCATTTTTCAGCACGGAGCAAGGATAACACCACAGGGAGTGGGTCGAGGGGGGATGGAGGGGGATGGAGGAGTGGGGGCAAATACGCAAAACCATCGCACACTAAATCCACTTAAATTAATTGCAAAAGGTGATTACGTTGCTGTTTTGCCTGTGCTGGGATCCTGGCAGCAAACAGACAGCGAGCAGACAGCTGAGAAATGAAGCCAGGACGAAGGACGAAGGACATCGGGACATTGAGCCAGCGAACTCAACCCACAGGTTTATCAAGAAGCTGCATGCACAACGCCATTTCTCAAATGCCAGCGGGCAAAGGCAAAGGGAAAAGTAGAGGGAAATGAAAAGGGGGAGGAAAGAGAGGGAGAGAGGAAGAGGGGGAAGCAAAGGCAAACAGCAAACACTTGGCTGCAACTGCGGCAGATACTCGTGTGGATGCAACGAGGTAGGCAAATGCTTAGACTTCGTCCTGGCTGCTGTCTCCGCTCTGCCGAGTGTTTGCGCATATCTTATAGATGCAGCCTCTGAACTGGCGATGGAGACAGATCGGAGGAGCCGAGGGTAGGGACAACTGTCGCTTCATTTTTGCAAAGTAATTTGCAAAAGAGCCAAGACAAGGCGCAGTAGCGAGAACAGAAAGCAAGTGCCGCCAAAATGCAGTCAAGGATGAAACAGGAGGGCAGAAAGTCGTAGAGTGGAGTTGAGTAGAGACATATCTGCTAAAGGCGCTACAAGGTGTAAAGGTGTCGCTGTCATTGCCTGATTGCGTTTATGCGTAAACGTTTATCACGATAACACCGAAGCAAACATGTTAGAAAACTTTACTGCTTTCCTGAATTTGATTTGAAATTTCTTAAATAGCTTCCCTTACTTATTAAATAAATTCAGAAATATTCAGGACTAATCAGTCATTTGATATTTTTTTACATCACTTTCCATAGTTGTTTAATATATGCAGAAATATTATCCCAGAGAGTATTTTTAAAAATATTTTGTAAAATCACTTAACTTAATAATATTACCATTAAACATATTTTAACAATACATTAGTTTCATTGAGCTGATCTGATAGATTGTATGAGGATGTATGTGCAAGAGATGCTCTATTATGATACTTCTTTATTATTTCCTTCGTTAAGTATCGTTTGATTAAACCTGACATTTCTGCCATATCAATCAATAATGATCAAAAATATTTCATGTATTAAAATGATAGTTTAAATAAAATTGATTTTTACATTGAAGCGAACACAGGTTATAATATGAAACGAAAGATAATTAAAAAACCTTTTTAAAAAGAATAAACATAAATATGCAATAAACACCAAGACAAATATTGAATGTTGTACTATAATAAGGACTCGTACACTCAAGAAAAACTTACCTTTAATACTTATATTTATTAAAATTATTCTAGTTTATTGATTCTTTGACTTTGTAAATTTGTAAACTTAATTTCCTGCCACGCATAAACACAGCTCCTGTCTCTTTCAATCCTTAGTTCCTCCCCTGCTCTACCTGAAGCTCCTCAGTGTGTGTGTGTGTGTGTGCTTAAAATGTCATTAAAGCACAGAATGGGCGTGAGCATTGAAAGCGTCGAGTGATGAAGAGAAGGGCGTGGCAGGGAGGGGGAAGACAGGGCAGGAGACAGCTGGCAACTGTAGCAACTGCGACAGCTCATAAAGACGGACGGCGGAGCTGGGATTGGGTTCGGGATTGGGATTGGAATGGGCGGCGTCGGAGCAGATAAAAGTCAAAGACTCAAAGACTCAAAGACATTCCAGCCACATCATATCCTTAATCAGCGCCTGGCGGCACCGCGAAAGCTTTCCCTTGGGAGCGAATAGCAGAGCAGGGGACGGAGAAAGGAGAATGAGAAGGGGGAGTCTTGTTGCTTCCGTTAAATTTATTGATAATTGATTATTGCTTCGTTAGGTCGCAGCATTCGAGGCAGACTTTTGTGCGGTTGCTTTTCTTCTTATCATTGTTGTTTGTTGTTGCAAATTGAAAATGCAAATTGCTCGACTGATTCGCCTGCTCCCGATTGCATTGAGGCTCCAACACAAGCTCGTTCCCCTCTCCGCCTCTCCGCCGTATTGCGTGTTGCCTTTTGATGTGTGCGCCAAAGTCGCCAACGCTTTGGGGAAAAACAAATTTTCATAAATTTTTAAAACAAACACTCGGAACAGCAAAACAGAAAAAAGCCAAAAAAAAATAACAGGGGAAAAAAAAAAAGCAAAGTTGTTGCCGGATTTTTTACGCCATTTTGTTGTAGCTCCGGTTGTTCCTGTTGTTGTTGTTGCTGTTGTTGTTATTGTGCGTTGTTTGTTGTTGTTAGGACGTGCCTATGCGCGTTGCTTTGCTCACCTTTTGAGCTTTTAAATTATTTTCCAAGCACGTAGTCTCGTCGGCTGTTTGCGTATTTAAACGTGCCCAACAAGAGCGAGTGAGTAAGAGTGAGAGGGAGTCAGAGACGTAGAAAGAGATGGCATTACTTGAAAGCGCTGGGTGGTGTGTGTGTGTGTGAGAGAGGCTTTGCCTTTAAAAGGATTTGTGCAATTTGCGTGCGGGGTTTTTTATGAAGGGTTCGGGATGTTCCAGCTGCCGTTGTGTTGACAAACAAACAGAGCCGCTGAGTGACGCCCAAGACAGACAAGGACCTAGAACAGGACGAAGCAGAAGAGTGAGGGGAGCGTGGGGATACCAAGGACAGTCGGTAGTCGGCGGCTTTGTGTTGACAATGTCCTTGCTGGCATTGTGGAACGCTTTCATCCTGCGCCGCTCTCTGTACGTGACTTGCATTTATTTTTGCGGGCCAAACACTGAAAAACTCGTTAGTAATTTAGCAAAGAGACAGAGAGAGTAATAGAGAAAGAGAGAGATGGTGAAAGTAGATTGTAGAGTAAAGCCAATGTTTTCGAAGCAATCAAATGCTCGTCTATATTCATACGAAGCGCACAGCGAGTGCAGCTAACTAAAAATACTCAACACACTAAGGAGTCCCAAAAAACAAAGAAAAAAAAGAGTTCCAACTGCAAATAATTCCATCAACACGCGAGCGAGCAACAAAAGGCCACAAACTAAAAACTACGAGTAAAACCGAAAAACGGCAAGGGCAACGATTGATAGCCACTTGTGCATCCCACACTCTCTCCCTCTCTCTCTCTCTCTCTCTGTCTATGTCTATCTCTATCGCTCATTGACATTGCACAGTGCAGTCGAACGCATTGGGAGGCCCGTGCGCTTTTGCACAGTGGGACACAAACAACAACACACAGACTGACATACAACAGAGCACAAGGAGCACAAGATTCAAGTGCAGTTAGAAGCCCAGCATGGGCATCCAAAATTGTGTGGTAACTAACTGTGTAGTGGGTGGGAGAGGGAAGAGAGAAGAGGGGAGGGAAGAGGCTCAAGCTGCTTAATGGCACAGGCGCAGCGTCGAAAGAGTTATTGAAAATGTTTTATTGTGTGCATTTGATTGCTGTAAGTGTTGAGGTTGCACTACATATATATGTATTTATACACATATGTGTGTGTGTTTATTTGTGTGTGTGTGTGTCTGCCTGGTGTCTAACTTATAAATATTTCAATAACATTTGAAGTGCGGCCTGGTTGTGTTGGTTCAGATTTGGATTTGGATTTCGATTTCGATTTGGACTCGGACTGCAAATGGAAATGGGAAATGCACTTTCCATTGTGTGCGGGTGTCTAGTGCTTTTGGCACTCCAATGCTTCAATACTCCAATACTTCAATGCTCTAACACTTCAACAATCAGGCAATGCCAACGATTCCAGTGGCCAGAGCTCTACCAATGCCACTTGCCATATTTGGATTACCAAAAGCAAACCAAACCGAACCGAACCGAACTCATGCCCCAAATGCAAGGCGACAGGACGGATGTTTATACGTAACGACTTATCGTGAAATTGAAAGCACACGAAATGAAAAGATGAGGTAATCAATAAATGATCCGCCATTTTTTGATTATAGATGGCCGTCAAATGAAAATAGATTGAGTTCTTTTAAAATTAAGAATATTTTTCAACAATCTCATTCGAATAATCTAGTATGTTCGATTTCAAAATTGAATTACAAACAAAGAAACTCAGTAAATAGCACAGTTATGTTTTTTTTTATCATTACCTTTATGATTTTAAATTTGAATTTTTATTTTAAAGGCATTTATCATAATTTTATTTTAATCTTAATTAAGTAAACATAGTTGACACTAAGTAAATATATAGATAGATGAAAAAAAAAATTGAAGGATGTAAAATTTTTTGAAAAACATTTTTATTGTGAAAATTTAAAATGTAAATTAGTTTTGTAAATATTTTTGCATCAAGAAATAAGAATAACATTTAAATATATTTAAATATTTTAATGTTTTGACTCAGTATCTCGCTTTAATGAAACATCATGAATTGCGTGCGCGTATAAACGTACAATTCAAACCATATTTGATGGGTTTGTGTGCACATCACACTATGGCACGTCCTGTGTGGGCACACTTTCAATAGTGAGTGTATGTTCCTTTTTCTGTGTGCGTGTGTTTGTATGTGTGTGTACTCTAAAACTTTCCATCGAATGGAGAAAGAGCCTGGGCATCAACTTGTGATGCAATCGCTGGCACTTGGCTCAATGAAGCCTGTGGCATGGCCTACTTTGCAGCACAAAAGTTTAACTCAATTACCAACAGCAGCAGCTGGATGTGGAGAAGGACAGAGAGGGACAGAGAGAGGTGGAGGTGGAGAAGCAGTTGCCACACGTGACTAACCAAGTTGAGTAGGGGGGCGAGAATTAGGCAGGTGAACTAAACTGTAAACTGACCTGCTTAGCTCGCCAAGCGAGTGGCCAACTGCACATTTGAATGGAGAGAGTATGGAGTATGAAGAGCATGAAGTATGAAGAAGCAATAAGGTCGAGCGTTTTGTCGCTTTGACGGTCCGGCCACCTACAAATCCCTTTTCAAAACTCATTAGCACAAATTTGTGCCTTTCAATGCGAGATGTTCTTTTGGTTCTGGGTAAAGATTTTGTTGCCACCTTGGCACGCCCCAACAACTTGGCTACTATGCTGGCTAATTTGGGAGGATGGAGACAGCAAATTTATGCTGATTGTGCGGCAATTTACGAAAACTGAAAGCCAAAACTGGAAAATTGCAGCTGCCTCACGTAGTCAACTGAAAAACTGAAACGCTAGAAAATCGTACCTAAAACAAGTCAACAAATTTCGATGCTACGCGCTTACAATAAATATAAGGCACTCAGCCTTGAAACAAAGACAACCTTTAACCTTTTTGCCATTGTTTTTATTTTCCTTTTTTAAGCTAATGTTTTTCTATTTGTCTCCTTCTCTTTGCAGAGCCTAACTCTAGACTGGTTTATTGAGTGCAGCTACCAAAAACCAACAAGCCAAAACAGAAGAGCTGAAAAAAAAGAAGAAAAGAACGGTAAGAAACCTTCCTTAACCTTTTACAACAAGTTCTATGCAAAGTAGTTCCAGTTAAGTGGGCGGTTATATGGATGTATATATACTTACATTTATTCGAATATATATATTTTGTAAAGGACTCGAGAGTTGGTCGGCAAAGTCGCTTTCCGTCGGGTTTCCGTTTCCGCCTTTGGCTTTCGCTTTTTCATTTCCGCCTAATAAACTACATAATTAAACTGGCAGCAATGGGATTAAAGGATTCCCTGCCGAAAGCCCCCAACAAGAGTCATGTGTATGGTGAATCTTTCAAGCTTCCCAGTTACTCAGTAACTCTGCTGCCTCTTAGTTCGAGTTGCTTGCGGATGTTTTTGTTCTTATTCTTGCTGAAGGACTCACTCCATTTGCCTTCGACTTGACTCCCTCGGCACGCTCCAAGTGAAGTTTCGTGGACGAATTAAGCTAAATTAATTTTTGTGCTTTGCTGTTGTTTTTGTTGTTTTTACTTTGTGGTTGTTGTTCTTGTTGTTGCTATTGCTTCTTAAGTCCTTTGACTTTTGCCTCGTTTGATACTTCGTCGTACTATTCGACTCTCTCTTTCTCTCTCTCTCACTCTATCTCCATCTCGTTCGCTTCATATTAAATTAATGATGTGTTTTATGCCATGTCGAAAAAAAATCACTGCAAATGCGATTTAGAAGGCAAAGCGCAACATTAGCAGTAAATAAAATAGGATAATGCGGCAAGTCGACCGCAAAGCGGCAGACCAAAAAAATTAAAAGAAAAGTAAAAGCATATAGTCATAAAAATGTCTTTAAAGGGTATATACGACTCAGGAGTGCGCTTCACTTAGCGAGTTTAGTGTACAAAATTCACGCGAAAAACATTTAAGTAAATTTAATATGTATAAAGTTTTTTACTGTCTTTAAAGGCAAAATACGTTAATAATTTAATTAATCAAAACGGTTAATATTTACTATTATATTAAAGTCTATTTTAAATAATTTGACCAGGGACCTTAAATAATGATTCTTTTGTTTATTTTTCAATTCAATTTAAACACCGTGAAACATTCCAAAATTTTTCTTTAAGGGTAATCTGTGCTATTTCAAAATGATCCTCAATTATATGTTATTTATTATTTTTCTCATGAAATAATGATTATTTTTAAGCAAGAAATAACACTCAAGAGTGAGCTAAATGATACAAATTTAAATAACTGATTATTTCTTGAGTTTTATAATAAAACTTTTAATGATTACAGCACCTAATTTTTACAATGTTTTTATAGTACTTATGTATACAACTAAATTAATTTTTTTTTAATTATTTTCTGTTTAAATTTTGAAAGCATAAACTAACTCTATTAGTTTCTCTTAAATCAAAATTTAAAATGTTTTCAAGCTGTGTGACCAGAGCTACTATAAAACTAAGTAACTTAACCCCTTGAACAGCCGGAATTTGGCAGATGGACAGCTGCATTATAGCAGAGGCAGGAAGCATGACGAAGGGGTTAGAATGAGGGGGAGAGAATAGAAGCAATTTCTGCTGTATGACAGCCAAAAGGATTATGCGATCCTAATGCCAACTCGCTCGTTTTTCCCTCGTACACTCATAAGCCAGGCTATTTTTTATACTAACCCCATTTCGTTTCGAGGCGTAACAACTGGTACGACCAGTACAAACAGAAGCAGAGCCACAGTCAGGACCACATTTATAGCCAAGGGCATAGCCAGAGGGAGAGGGAGAGGAAGAGTATCCGCATTGGAATCACCTGGTCTAAGCGGAACTTCAAACTCTTTACCCGCAGAGCTGGGATGACTTAATATTAATCTGTGATGAGGCTGCTGCTGTTGTTGGTTGTACATAAATACAAACAAATAATTTTTTGTAAACAATTTGTATGAAATGTTCTTCGAAAATCAAACCAAAGATTTGTGTGCGTCTCAACTGTCGATGTCGATGTCGAGTCGATGTCGATGTCGATGTGTCTGGATGCTGTCTCCTTCCGACTTACACAAATATTTTGACAAAACGCCTGCTGTTTCCATATAAATATTTATATTTGCCTTGTACAACTGCCACACACACACAGATACACACTAACGTACCTGCACACATACAAAAGGATACACTACACTACACAGACAGAGTATCTGTCCATTTGTCTGTCTGTTTATCGTAAGCCTGGCATCTTTACCTTCTCAGATGGGCGCGTATCTTTAGCATCTACTCCTCGAAACACACACACATACACACACGCACACACTGAGAACACAAAACACTCTGTCGTGCGTATACAAATTTGTTGGTGCCTCCTCGGAAATCGAATCCACAAAAATGCAGTTAAATAAATTACAAACGCTCTGTCACCCAGCAGTCGAGGACAGAGCTGGGACTTGAATCTGATTCTGAGGTTGGGGTGCATGTCGCGGGATTATCGCTCGCTGGGCATCGCCTGGCCACAGTCACAGCCACAATCACAGCCACAGTCACAGCCACAATCACAATCACAGTCCCAGGCCAGCCAATGATTACGATGATTATTCTTATACGAATTTTTCTTTTTAATGAATATCTTCGTTTGACGTTTGCCCTCCCGTTCCTTGCTCCATCCTCCATGCTCTATTGGAGACACGCTGGTTCTGTTTTTTTCCCCTTTCCAGACTTTTGCGTGCTAATGAAATAAATGCCTGGACAGCGATCTCAAGTTACCCAAACATGAGCAATCTGTGACATTGCCACATGCGAGTATGTGAATATATTCATTGCCTGCAACAGATACAGATACAAAGAAAAGATACAGCAAACTGAATCTTAACTTATGAGCTGTCCCAGCTACAGAAATTCCTCAACGTGTGTGGGTTCAAATGGGTTGAGTAACACTCTTCTTAAAAACTAAGAACGAGTCTTATTTCAAACTTAGTTATTGTCAACTAATGTGTGATTTATTGCAGCTTAAGTTATTCAAATAATTTGAATATTTGAACAAATATAAAATGAACATGTTTTAATTTGCAAAACAAAATAAGCTTTTCTAGATTTATTTATTGTTTATTTTATTTTAGTTGTTTATATAAAACAAATAAAATAAATACTTGACTAACATAAATGACATTCAATTAATTCATTCGGTCTTAAATATTTAAATGGAGTATATATTGTGATGTTTTTGTACTATAAATAAATAATAAATATTTTTCAAAGTTCTAGAATTCTTTTCTACAAATGCAACTTATTTAAACATATTTAAGTTTTTTCTTTGCTAATTATTTCGCAGTTTCTTCCAAGAAAAAGTTAGAAATCATTTAAAAATACGTTTTGAAATATTTTTCTTCAAGGTGATCAAACTTATTTCGTTACGAATTTCATTCAAATTCCAATTTCAATCGCAAGGCTCTCCAAATAAATCACACTTTGTATCCGGTCCAGTGACAATTGCAATAATTTTGTCATCCCTTACAAGTGTCGCCGCCTATTTAATTATTAATTTCGCAATTACCACAAAACGATTATTGGTCGGCTGCATCAGAAGGAGCTCGGAAAGAGTTCCAGTCCATTCGACCATTTCCTCAATTGCATAAATCGAAAATTTGAGTTTTGGCGCGTGTCACGAATAAGCAAGGGAAGCTCTCTCTCTCTTTCTCTATCTCTATCTCTATCTTCCTTTCTCCGTCTTTAGATTTCTCGTTCTCTAATTTTTCCTGTGCTTTGAAACAATGTAAAAAGGTTTGAGATCTGAGGTCTGACTGCTGACGGGATTGGGAAAGGGAAAGAGTCTTCTGAGCCATAGACCGTGGTTAGAGTCGAAGTCTGTTTGTCACCCAAGTCATTTACATGCTCCGCTCGCGTACGTGACTCACATATAGTTATTGCTGTTATATATTGAAGTATTTGGGTAGCTTTTGGGGAATTTCAATGCATGTCTGTGGCTGCGACAGCGACTTGCGGCTTGTCTTGGCTTACATTTGATGAAAATGCGAGCGAAGCGAAGCGATGTCAATGTCGATATGGATGTGAATGTCCACCGGGAGTTGACTTCATCGAAGTCGTCGTTGTCGTTGTCGTCGTCGTTGTTGTTGCTGTTGCTGTTGTTGCTGTCTGTCCCTTTGGCCTAAAGTGAGTCACGCAGCGCATCGATAAAATATTTAAAATTCATTTCTAAGCTTTTAGTACTCAACGAGGCGCTCCAGCGCCCTCTTATCAACGACTCGACCGATTCGACCGATTCTACAGCCCCGTCTATTACTCAACCCAAGTCAACAGTTCCCAGTCCACAGTCCCCGGTCTCAAGTCCCCATTTCCCAGCCACTGCAACGGCAATTGCAGAGATAACCGTTACGTTAGCCAAAACAACTGCAAATGCCGTCGACAACTTTTGTGCCTTGCAACTTTAGCTCCTTGTCCGTATCTTTCGAGTGCGCTTTGATTTATGTGCGTGCTGTGAAACAGAGAGAGAGAGAGAGAGAGAAAGAGGAAGGGAGACAGGTAGCACACACACATTGTATGGATAGTGCTTGTATCTATCTATCTATCTATCTATAAGTAAATAGAAGCACTCGCACTCGCACATCGCTTACCTGGTGGTCCGCAAGTTACAGTTGCGATTGCACTTTATTAGTTTTGCTATTGAATTTCAATTTATTGCATTTCTCAGCTCCTATTCCCAAGTATCTTTTCTCAGCTGTGTGTGTGTGTATATATATGTGTGTGTGTGCTTATAGATTTTTCTGATGACTGTTGTCATAGTCTTTTCCGACTATAAAGTGCAAGTAATTGATTTGAGTCTTAATTTCAAATAGTATTTCGTTACATCCAGAGAAAAAGGCTTTATGTTTTAATATTTTGATTTTGATTTAACTATTCTACTCTACGGCTTAACGTGACGAATTATATATTAATTTAGAAATTAAAGAGTTTTAACAGATTTTGTATTAAATATAGAACTCATTTTGTAACATTTCAAAATTTTCATAATTTTTTTATTTTTATTTTTTTAATAAAAAGAATTGATTTTAAATATTGTAAACTTAAATTGAAAGAAAATAATTTCTTGCAATATACATTTTGGTTGTTAAAAACTTTTAATTAGTAAAAACAGAATAGGAAAATTGTCGAGTGAAATATAATTTTAATTTGAATCATAAATATGTAAAATAATATATTAAAAGGAAGGTATGCAAGATATTCATAGATTGTTCCAAGTGTTTTGTATTATATTTGAAAATATTTATCTTTAAATGTAATACTTATGTTAAAATTAAATATATTTAGGATTTATTTTTACTAATCTTTTTTTATCTGGATGTGCTTTAACTTCCTCTTTGAAGAATCTTCCCATATTTGATCGGTCATAAACATACTCTTATCTAGTCTCATTTTCCTTTACAAATATTGGCTCAACTCAATTCAATTTATCCTCAATGCACGTTGTACAAACTCAGTCGCATTTTTATTTATTATTTATTATCATATGATATTTTATTTCTTTTATTGCTCATGTATGTTAGTAGGAGAGGGAGACCTCTCTTTCTCTAACCTGGCACTCACTTCACTTCAATTCTTTTGTTGATTTTTCTAGATTTGAAGCACTGATTGTGCGCGTTTTACAACCGTCTCCGCCTTGTCAAGGTGTGAATTGTAGTGAGTAGCTATTGCACTCATTGTTGTTGTTGTTGTTGTTTCAACCATGCCCTAAACCAATGGTTGCCTCTTTCAGTTTTGATCGACAGCTTGCCTAAAACTGTCAACGCGTTTCTTTTCCTGTTTTATGGCGCATTTCTTTGCTTCGATTTCCAACGATTTATTTGAGTTGTTGCCGCACTTTATGTTTGCACGGCTGCTGTTTACTGATGTTGTTGTTGTTGTTCTGGTTGTTGTTGTTGTTGTTGGGTGTCGCCATGTTGCGCTATCAAGCGGTTTATATCGGCAGTTGCCACTATGCGCTGCCTGACGCTTAGATTAAGATTAGCTGCCCCTTTGGCAGCTTTGGCAGTTGGTGGCACTTTCGTAGACGACTCTTGAGCCTGTTGCAAGTCTCTCCATGAATGACATATCTAACGGCTTGCCAGCTGCTTTGACAACTGTATCATAAATCAGCATATCAACATTGTCAGCTCAACTACATTGTTCTACATTTACTTCAGAAAATAAATGCTTTAAATAAATAAATAAAAAAAATCAACATCATGAAATTTAATGTTATTAAAGTTTATCAAAATGTATTTCAATTACAAGAGCAGTTGTATATATGTAAAAACACTTTATACTAATGTAATTTACTTAAATATACAAATACATAAGTGCTTTTGTTAGTTTCAATAAATAAATAAACTTCTTTACACATCTATTCAACATTTTCAACTTTAAATAAGAGTTTATACGTTTTGTGACTTGTAGAGTGAATTCTGTGAATAATCAATTCTCATATTCACATTCTCACTTGTTTACTCTGTAAAGATTCTTGCTCTGCAACAACAAATGCATGTCAAACATTTAATCAATTTTCCATAAATCATATGCCAAATCAGCTGCATTTTTGTTACAAGTACTTTTCTCTCCCTCTCTTTTTTCTCTTTCTCTCCCTCTATCTTTTTACCCACTCGGTTCGCCTGCATATCATGCAGTAGAAAATTGCTTAACTATATGGAAAATTGACAAGTTTTGACGGCTGACAGTGCGGTTGGCTACCTTTTTCCACTCCTGTCCCCTTGTAAGCCTTTATGACCTCCCTGTTTTGTGCATGATTTGCAGTAAAAGCTGCATAAATGTTAAAGAAAATTTAATAAAAATGAATTTGTTGACTCCCGTCCTCTGTTTTTCGCCAATCGACCTGTGTGTACCTTTCATTTTGATGTGGCGTGTTTCTGCACATTTCCGTTGAAATTATTTGTACGTTTCTGGCCAATTTTCGAAATAGGAAAAGTTTTTGTGCTTTGCTTTTGAAATCGCCGTCAGACATGACATGACGAGGCATTCGGGGACAACGTTTTGGGTTTATTGAACCCTTCGGTAATCGTCTAAATTGATTAGAAAATGGCTAGCAATTTGTCAACAGTTCCAAAACGATTCATAATATTGTCTAAACAGCGAGTAATTTCTATAAATCTCTCTGCTGTACACAAACACAAACACAATCACAAAACTCAAACACAGGATGCAGGTTGCAAGGATACAAGAATGTAGACTGCAAGGACCAACCGCAGACAAGACGCGTCAACTGGCAATGCAATGTCACTTAAATGCCAGCGACATTCATGTCTGTCACCGAGCTCTGATGACCCGACTCAATCCAAATCCAAATCCCAATCCCATTTCCATTCCCAATGCCATACTTATGTGTCCTGCATTCACATTGTCCACAAAGTCTCTTTCTTTGTCCCGTTTGTGTCTGTGCCCGTTTGTTTCTTTTTCTAATGTCGGGGCTACATCCGCTTAGGAGTTCTCAAAATTGGATTTTCACAGCTGCCAGACGAAGAGACAAACAACAGAGCGGCGGATTTAACACGCTTTAGTTTTTGGGAACTGCATTTCGAGACGTGACTCGTCACAGTGACAATTGACCAATTTCATGGCTCATTATTACCATGGCCTAGTCAAACAATAAGCTAAGCGAATTTCTATTAATTGCAATCTTTGTTCAGTTCTTCACAGATCATTTGAATTCAGAAATTTCCATTAGATCGCAGGTTTTTCAGCTCGTTTTTGACACCTTCAATTTATATTGTGCAACTTGCATCGTTGTACAATATTGAACACTTGGCTGGAAACCACTTCCGGTGGCCATTTTGCATCAAGTCGTGTAATTTCCTTTGCAGCCACTAAACTGTGTGCGGTTGATGACAGATAAGCCTGCGTCCAATGCTTTTAACCACAAAACTCCAGCAGCCACATGAATAATTCGCAATGGAAACTTCCCTTACCTCCCCTTACCCTTTTCCATCCTAGCTTCCTCTCCTTTCTCCCCTTTACCATCCTTCGTGATGACCCTTTCGAATTTGTTGTCGTTACTCTAAATGGCCGACTGAAAACTTGTGCAAATGCATTGAATGATTTATTTGGTGTGATTGCTTCAAACAGACACACATAAACACACACACACAAACTTCTCTCTCTCTCATTCTCTATCTCTCTCTATCCCTTGATATATGTATTCATGTATGCTTCCTCTGAGTGAGAGCAATCAAACAGCAGGAGCAGTTGCCGTTTGTGGTCGACAGATGGCGCCTTTTTGGGCTTTGTGCATTTTAATTGGCCGTTGTGAATGATGTGGCCAAGTGTTTTGATTGCTTTGTCATTGCAGTTCAGGCGCTCTAATCAGCACCTCCCTCTCCCTGTCTCTCTGGTTTCCCCTCTCCCTCTATCTATTTTATTTCTGCTACTCTTCCCTCGTTTGGCATTTATTAATTATAAATGCTGTCAATTGCTCAAAGTGATCGACAGGGGGCGCTGTAAACGCCACTCTTGTTACACCCAGCAAGCATAGGGAATATAAAGCTAACGGTAAATATACCAAGATCGAGATAGAAAATTTGAACTCGAGCAAAGTGTTTTATATTTGATTCAGGGAATAGTAAAGGATCACCGAAATCGATTAAAACATAACATAACTGAAAAAAACTATTTTTCAAAAATTCCAGAACATTTTTCTCAAATTAATTTGTTTTTTTTACTGTGTGTATAATTTTGCAAGCTTTAACTGTTGGAATATTTTAGCATCGTCTAGGAATAAATTCCGTATCTTATTTGATTCGACTCTTGACATTTTTGCTGTTAAATTTTAAATTGATGGCATAATAATATTTTTTTTCCAAGTACAAAAATATTTTCTATTTAAAGAAGCTTAACGTTTTTTTAAAATTGAAATTGCCATCTATTAGCTTCGTTTACATAAAATCTAGTTTTAAACGTATTATTATTTGTCGACTGCTCTTTGACGACTTTAATTAAATAAATTAATAAAATTGAGTTTAACTAAATCATTTTTGAAAAGTTTAGTAAAGCGTAAAGAGTACTTTGTTATATTTTATTGCTGATATGCTGACTTACAGGGTATCTGGTTAGGCGAATACACATGCATCTAGCATTTGTACTTGCTGTATGAACTATTTGCCATTGATTTCTTTTGAGCGCATCAAAGTTAACATCGCAGCATGCCATTGCAGTCCATTGAAGCTGAAGTGAATTTCTCTGGCAAAGCGAGCAAAGAGCAAAAAGCATTTCAATTGAGATTTATTGCGGCGTGTATTGGGCCAGCTTAAGGGCTGAAGGGGGCTTGGATTGGGGCTGAGAGTTAGGCAGGCAAGCGAATGGGGATGGGGATGGGGATGGTGGGCAGGCATTATTCAGTTGTTTTGCATTTGCACTACTTTACTGAAACTTCACGCCCCAGCAGAAGCAGAAGTAGGAGAACCAAACAGAACTGAACAGAAGCTGTGCCTTTAGTTAAGTTTTTAGATTGAAATTTATTGTAGTGATGGAACGTAACACCCTCTTTTACTTTATCTCCTCTCTTGCTCTCTTTCTTGCTCTCTCTTTCTCTGACAAAGTCAATTCCTTTGATTTGTGGCGCTTTTGCGTGCAATTTTTTAAATTGAAAATCACTGCCCTGCACAATCCTTTTTACATCCTGTGAGCTCAACGCTCACTGCGCCCAAATGAATTCGTTTCGTTTCGTTTCGTTTGCTTTGGTTTCTTTTCATTTCGTTTCGTTTCGTTTCGCTTTTCTTTCTTTTTTTCCATTTTTTTGTGAAATATGCAGAGCGCGTATTTACTTTTATCGTGATTTATGCGCCACAATTGATATTGAGGTTAATAAATTGAAGGCTGCGTCGAACCAGAAACAGATTCTGAATCAGAACCAGAATCAGAATCAGAAACGAAAACACCATCAAACGAATGAAACAAGTCTTCAAATTGAGCTCAAGTGCAACCAAGGCGTTTTCAATTTCTATTTCTCAATTTTAAAGTTCATTTTACAGCTTCAATGAATGCTGAACTGTTCTTACTCGTTTCCGAAAAGGTCATTTGACTATTTAACCCTTTTTACGATTCTTAAGCCGAATCGGGTTCTCTTCTTGTTTTATGACTGGCCCTTGTCTGACCTTGACAATTGTGAACTGACTGCCATTGCGACTTCTAATGCTCACAGGATGTTTGGGTTTAGAATTCCGGCTAACCTTTTTCTTATTTGTGTTTCCTCTAAGTCCAAATGTGCTCTATCGACTGCCCTTAGGTCATTGTGGGTATATTTGACATAACTCTTCCATTCTCTGATTCTCTCGCTCTGTCTCTCTTTCTCTCAGTTTGACATTACTTTGACGATTTCCACTTACTACCCAGCTAGGTGTTAAGTGAGGTCAAAGAATCTCCCAAGCAGCTGTGCAAATGCAAATGGATTCGATTTGTATGGAAAATTCATGATATCTGAAATAACTGAAGTATTAAGTTGTGAATATGACCTCAGGCGAATAGTTTCTCTTATTTAATAGTTAACATAAGCATTTCCAACTAAAGATAGATATATTAATAATAAAATAATATAGTAGTTATATATATTTTGCAGTTAGGATGTTTGGTTAATCAAAGTCAATTTCATTGGACCTATACAGGAACAAACATAGGCTGATCTTAAATGACACCGCTTTCTTAATTTTAAGACAAAAATCTTAATGCATTACCTTTTTTATCAGTGAATAAAAATTTAAAATGTCATCTTACAAAATTATATATATTATTTTGTTGGATTTCTCTGGAGATATAACAAAAAAAGAGCAAAACCACTTTTGAATTTTTTTAAAAATTAAGAAAACTATTAAAATTAATTAATTAATTGATTTTTCATACATGATGAACTATTTCGACAGTTTTTTAAGGATATCAATTCATTTGGTTTTTATTAAAAGATTGATTTTATAGTTAAACTCGTAAAAGAATACAAATTTGATAAGCCCAGAAATCCTTTGCCAAAAATGACTTATCCCCAAGGAAAGTTTTGAATGTTTTTAAAGTTTATATAACGATGGTTATTTTCAACTTTTGAAGTTGATGTTACCCACTCCCTAAGCACCTAATAAATATGATTTTAATCGATTTGCATTGTCACACTTCACATGACACCCTACACACACACACACACCCACATTCTTCCCATTCCCTATAAGGATGCTACGAAAAAGCCGCGTTTCCAACATTCAAACATCCATTTGAAAACAATGAAAAAGCAATCAAATGGTAAAATTTTTGGTCGCAAAAACTTACACATACTCACATACGCACACAAATTGTAAAGTTTGGGAAAAACTTTATTTTGAAAGAGCTGAAAACCAAAACACATGCCAAACAGCAAACGACAAAATTTTCGAGTTGAAAATTTGCGCATATTTTTGCATGGGTGGAAACGCAACTTTGATAAAAAAGAAGAAGGAAAAATAAAAACAAACTGACAAGCAACTGAGTGCAAACTGCAAACAATTCGAGTTAATGTAAAAACAAGACGCTTAACCCCCCTAACCCCCTTAACCCAATGTTGCCCAATAACGATTGCGATTCCTATTGCAACTCCAGGCCAGAAATTCTTCCTCTTTGGCCACTCGTCGAACTGAGTCAAAGTTTTGTGTCGTTTGTATAATTTTCGACTACCATATAACTCGATATATGTTGTTGCTACTGTTGTTGTTGTTGTTTTGGCCGATAAACTGCTCCGTTTCTAGTTGGGCGAATCCCTTCCTCCGCTCTCTCTTCCTTCTCATTGTTGTTATCTGATTTCGAAACTGCTTTGGCCCCCACGACATAACCCCAGCCTAACCTCAAGTGAAACTTCTCCTTGTCACTAGTTTCTGTTTAGCAAACTTTTCGTTTTAGCTTTGGCTCTGCCTTTAGCTTTGGCTATAGCTTTGCCAGAGTTGTCGCTCCATTTGCTGCTGCAGTTGGTCGATTTCTCTGCTGCTGCCCTTTTGGCTGCCTCATGTTGCATGTTGCACATTGTTTGCGGCACTGCAATTGTTCCGCACAGTTTGCTCGCAAGCATTTTTATATGCGCAAAGTTTTTTCATTTGTTTTTTTTTTGGCATTTTGTACTAATTGAATTGGAAAAAAACCAAGACTGCAACTACAACTGCCATATCTTTTGGCTAAGTGAATTGACCACAATTTGAACCTGCAACTACTAGCACTAATTTATTTCTGAGAGATAAAAAAATATAAGAAAAGTGCATAAATATGAGAACATATTAAATACATAAAAAATAAATAAATAAAATTAGAGAAAGATATAAATAAATATATGAAGCAAAAAAATCAAGATGCAAAAATTTGAATTGCATTTATTAATTGTAACTAGTCACTAGGGCATTCATTTCAAAGAAAATCCTTGTAGCGTTTTATTGAAAGATAATAAAATAAATTTAAAATTAAAATATATATGTAAAACAAAAAATACATTATTTTTGAAGCGAATTAGGTAACTGTTAGGCAAATTTTGGCATGTTTATGACATTTAATATTAATTTAGCTTTGGCTACCATACACTTAATATTTGTAAATGTATGTGTAAGGTTTCCAATATGTTATTCACCCCTCACAAATTTTGGGGCTGTCAATTTAGCTGGTAATAAATTTTCATATTCTGTGCGTTCATTTGTGGGCCACTCTCGTGCTTATCTATGCGGGTTATCATTGGGTCTGACATCAGTTTATCTCTCTAGTATCCCTGCACCATCAACCATCCAACCATCCAACAATTCAACTGCAACAACTATCCGACCATAATTAGCTTTGCCTGGCACTCTAAAATGGTGTGAACTATTTGTTGTCTCCTCTCTCTCTCTCTCTCGTTTATTGCCCTCATTACGACAACAGAGCTGCCGAGCTGTTATATCTTAATTATTTTAATGGTTTATTATGATCCGAGTGCATATATCTGTTGTCTGTGCTGTTCGTGTCTTCTTCTCTGATAATGTCGCGTGATTGACAATTGTATTGTTATTCTGTATCATTTTCGATTCGAACATTGGCGATAATGATAATGCGAATGAGGTACGATAATAATAAGAATATTTTATAATAAAAAAAAAAAATAATAATAACGTTATGGACAGTGTCGTGTCATAAATTGTGTGGTTTATTTATGGAAAATGAGATTTGTAGTGGCGCTTTAATTGGTCTACAGTCTGTCTGTCTGGCTCTCTGTCCCTCTAGGGTGTCTGACTCCGAGTGATTGTGGCACGATCGGAATGTCTAGAACGCGTAATTATTGCTCAATGATGACATTGATATTCGTAGTTATATTTTCTGGAAGAGATTGTTTTGATGACTTGACATCAACGTGATCATCGTTAATTGAAATGCTGACATGATTGAGATGATCTCTGAAGTTCGTCTGTGCAATCTTTAGCCATGATCAGTTTACGACGCAAGCTTTGCGCTCATTAATTCTATGATCTTTGGTTGTTTTTTTTTCGTAAAGCCTGATAACCTACATAACAAGTTGCTGAGCCTATAACCTAGACTATCTGCGATCTTTATCAAACCTTGACTTTAGTGACATTTTTATGGATTTGTGCAATTTAAATAAGCTCTATTTTCGGGTTGAGATTTACTCTTGACTGATTTACACATTTTTTCTGTGTACCGATCGATCTTGATCGCTTCTTATTGGTACAAGTTAAGATTGATGGCTTACGATTGCAATTCTTATGCTTGCACAGCGATTTATGAGTTTTAAATTGATGGCTCATTTGTAATCCACTGTCAATTGGCATGACTGGACAACTGAAGAATCCTCCATTCAATTGATTTGTCAGCCAAACTGTTCAGTTCAACAGCTACCACCCAGCATGGCACCTACCCAACAGCCAACAGCCAATAGCCAGGCTAAGACTATGGCCAATGTCTGTCCCGATTTCAAGTGAAGTGAGCTGTTTAGTTCTCTGCTGTTGCCTTCAATGATCATTGACAGAGCGCCTGTTGCTTGTTTTTTTCTTCCCTCAGTTGACTAGTAGTTAAGGCGAATTCCCCTTGGGCGGTGGCAACCATGCGAGAGACAGAGAGAGAGGAGAGTAGAGGAAGTGAGATGAGAAACAAACAAAGCACAGACAATCAGCCCGGGTGATCGTCGAGTTGAACTGAAACAAAAGCCAAACGAGAGAGAAGGAGAGAGAAAGGAGGGAGAGGAACTGCCACCCAGAAAAATCACGATCAGGCTGAAAAGTCTGACGAGCTGATGCATGGGCAGATAGATACTCCAAGTTGTTGGCTGCTTGTTGCTGTTGCAACAAGCAACAAGCAACGACAGAAGCAACACCTCTTGTTAGTTTAGCTGATCATGATCGTGGCATCGACGTCGACATCTTCTGGGTTTTGGCTAAGACAAAGGCTCAGCTCAGCTTGGATCCGCTCTGACTTTGTCTGAGTTACTGGCCAGCGGCCAATTGATTGAAGCACGACCAAGTTTTCGTCGCTCAATCATGAAGGGGAGTTGGAGTTCATGTTTCACATTGCAGATCACAGATCTCTTAAATGTGTGGGTGTGTGTTGAATTCAAAGAAGGCAAAAGGAAAAGGAAAAGAAATCGGAAACGTCTTTTGGCTTTGGCTTTGGGTTTGTTGTCCTGGCCCACGACTTGCTCTCAGAAAGCAAACAAGCAAAACCATTGTAAGTTCATTAGCGGCCAAGCGCACGATTTACTTTGGTGAGGGGAAAATTGAGAATCGGGTACTGCAGATTTTTGCAAGTTGCACGTTGCAAGTTGCCAGTTGCAACTTTCCTGGCTGCAGCGACAATCGAAATGCATATAAACATGAGATTTTTGCAATGTCTACACATCGGACTCCTTCCTAACTAGGCAAAATCACTCATAGCCAACAATCCGAACAAGCGCAGCCACCACATGTGGTGTTCTCTCTCCATTTTGGCCCAAACCGGCTCGCAATCTGGCATCCCAGTCATGTTCTGTTGCACGATCAACTGCGAAAGTCGGGAAACGAGAGAGGGAGAGGGACAGGGTATCCACATCCACTGGGCACCCTGCAGCTACACAGGGTGTATTGAACCGACAAACCAACAAACCAACAAACCGGCGACCAAGCGTCCAAAGCCAAAAGTCAAAACGTGAGCCTGGATCGAGGTGCGCTGCCCATTAAACCTGCCTTGATCTTGACTTTTATTCTCTGTCTCTCCCTCTCTGCCTGTCTGCCTCTCCCTGTCGCTCTGCAAGCGCTTTTATCGCTCTTTTAGCAACGAACGACGCTAACAAGCCAAGAAGCGAATGAAGAAGCAGAGCAAGAGCAACAGCAACTGGGCAATGCCAACTCGTTAGGAGCGAAACGCGACTCTCGTAGGTTGGCGGCGTTATCTGGTAACAACGTGTTACGAATTACTTTTAACAAGACCCTTAGCAGATAAATAAAACCTCAAAACCGGTCTGGCAACCCAGAGAGAGAGCACGAGCTCTCGAAAACCAGAGAGCCAGAGAGCGCACGAAAGCGAGAGAACGAATGTGCGCTCATTATCAATTTGTGAGCGCAGAGCGTTGAGCATGCACAGGAAGGGATTGCAATTAACGCAGTGTTCTTTTAAGCTAGTTCCTGTGATTGTCATGCACTGATAGGCCCTGGGCGTATTTAATGAGTGCATACGGCTAATGAGAGCGACCAAGACATTTGCAGTTTGCAGAGCACCCTGTATTTGCGAAACGTGCCTCAATTATCGGAACAAGTCAGCATCCAGTACTCAGTATCTGTATCACCCACCACCTTGTTCCAACTGTCAGCAGGGTGTCCGCTTTAAAAACGCACGTTCCTTTTATGCTAAAAATTGCATGCAAGAGAGCGTGGACGACAGACGTTGTAAGATGGAAGAGAGAGAGAGAGAGAGAGAGAGCGAACAAACTCGATTGCCAGAGAGAAAATATGCTAGACAAATACCACCTAACGAGGGGGAGGTTGTCGCCTGATTTTGGCTTGCGAAATGCAGCACATGTGCAACGGGGAATGTACAAAACTGTCAATCCAGTTAGATTTGTCAACAGAGCGCACACTGGAAGACAAGAGGGGGTTGGGAAAGTGAAAGTTAAGCACAGGGGAAAACCACACAAAAATGGACTAATACAATATGAAATAAAATGTTAGCAGCTGCCGCTCCGATATAAGTTTTACCCCTTATAAATATACTCTAACACTCAATCTGTTATCACATTGCTAAAAAAGTATATTTAAAATTTTTTCATAATATATCAAAAAACATTTAAATCACTGCAGTCATTTTATTGCCAGCATTTATCGCGTGCTATAAGTAAGCCGAAGCGTTGTTCTAACACTTGCTGCTTGCTTCTCTTTTGCGCTCGCTCTCTCTCTGCCACCACTCTGTGGAATTGCTCTCGCGCTCACTGCTCTCACCGCTCTTCGCTCATTTGCAGCGTCATTTGGACTCGTCGCCTCAGTTTGTTTTCGACGATCGCAGCGTTTGGTCGTGTCGCGCATTTCGTGTCTCTCGGGTGAAACGTTCGTTTGACAATTGCGCGATTTAGCGAACGCCTTAATTATACCTTTGAAACTTCAATTAATCAATAAAAGAACAAACAAACTGTAACTATCTGTGTACCTATAAGATACGAACAGCATTTGTGGATATTTTTATTGTCACGTTGGAAAAGATGCTCGACAAATGAGTTGCCATTGTAATAAACCAGCCACAAAATATGTACAACAAATACAAATATAAATACAACAAATAAAGGCTGTCATAAATTAAAAAGAAGTTAATAAAACAGCCGCCAAGTGGCATCTTAACAAGAAGCGTCGAATCGTCGGATCGTCGCCGTCTTCGATGTTATTGTTGTTGGCCAAGAGGCAAAACGAGTTATGAAAATACAAATTGTATCTCTAACTAAGTGCGTGTGAGTGTCTATACAAAATTGTTATAAAAAGATACATAACAACAAAATATTGTAGTAAAAAAGAAACAAGATTTGTCGCGTGTTGTCGTTGTTGTAGTTGTTGTTGTTACTGGGTGATCTGTGATCGATGACGACTACAAGCGTCAACTGAAAATTGGATTTTGTATTTTGGATTTCGGCGCTCTCCCCGGGTACAACATCTCCACAAGATTGTAGAGCTGTCGCCTGTCTACTTCAGCCTGACACCTATCCGAATAGCCGAGTACTCGTTGAGTATTTACGAGTGTATTCAGTGTCTGTGTTGTAGATATCTCAACAACATTTTTGGCACTACATGAAATTTTAATTAAAAAATCTGTCCAAAAATAAAGTCAAATTACATACTTGAAAGACGACAAATACAGCGACACCGCACTGTCAGGAGACTGTCCAACTGTAAATGTATCTGCATCTGCATGTCGCCTGAAATTGGATTAACTCTGACAGTTGCAAGGCGCTTTTTAATTACCACAGTTTGGGATTACCAACAACAATATCAAATCAAAGGCAGCAGCAACAATTTCAGGTATGTTAGTGACAGTGAAAATGCCAACAAGTATTCGTATCTCGTATCCATATCAGCAGATATAAATGTATTTCTCAACCAAGTCATGCAAATGCAGACGTTTGGTGTCAATCAATTTATGAGCCCTAATTTGCAATATGTCAAGCACTGGGAATGGAAAATATTTTAGAAATGTCACTTTTCCTCTAGAAATTTAGTTTAGACAATGATTAATGTATCTGCAGGTTGAAGGTGTAAACTTTATCATAAAATTGTTTGTATATCCAGTTTTTTTTTTATTAAAGCAACTCTTTCATTTTGAATGCTTCTTTAAGTAAATGTAATTTATTAGTATAAATGTACTTTACATTTCAATCCATTTTCATCGTTGACTTCTGTCAAACCACAACAATAATATTGGAATATAGGTTCTCTTCCCTTACAGTTATACATGGTTATTTTCGTAGTTCGTTTGTTGTTTTTCTTTATTTTCTGCTTTTTTATTTTTGGTAGCTTGCGCCTTATCTCTGCCCATTTTTGTTGATTTCGATTGCCTTACCTACCGACTGAATCGACTGTTGCTCACCTTTCGTTTCCATTCGTTTCATCGCTTCATCGTTTAGTTTCGTTTTTCCAACGTGCCATCGGCTTTGTTTACCCAACAAAGAGTGCAAGAAGAGGAAGAAATTGCTGTTACCGCTGTCGTTATTGTTGTTTCTGTTGGACTGGTGGATGGTTGTATTTTTGGTTTATACTATGAGTACTATGAGTTTTTCGTTCAAATCAATATTGCTGTCAAAAATAATGGGAGGAAGTATTATATACAAGTGAGCTTGACTGTAAAAGACCCTGTTTTTAAATTATTCACAAAATTTCAAAACAAACTACAGGATAATTGTCACCAAATTTGGTAGTTTTAGCTATTATATTGCCTCGGCTTATGATAGTACTCAAGAATTTTAAAAATGTAAAGCAATTGTTGTCAGCAACAAAAATTACCTATTTTTTGTTCTTCGGTATTAATATTTTAATAAATTTGATTTTTTTTTTCATAACAAGTAAAAATAATTAATTATTAAATCCATTGCTTTGACATGCTGTCTATAAGTGATCGAATATGCCTGCTACGCATATTTCCTTACTCACTAACTTAATAGACCCTTTGTTCTTTTCGAAGTGCAGGAAAAAAGTAACTGGAATCTTATCTCTGTCTCTGTGCGTTGCTGCCATGACCATTATTTCATTATTTGTTGTCAAAGTTGGCTGCCGTATCGACTACCAGACGACTACTCGTACTCTATGAAAAACGCTTTATTTTTTGGGGCCAACTAAAAAAGTTGGCAATGCGGAGCTGCAGCTGGAGCAGGTGGCTAACAGATACTACCTGGATCAGTGCCGGGCTCATTAATCTGCCATCAAGTCGATGACTCGATGTAGATGAAGATACAGATACAGATAAAGATAACGATAACCCATTGCATGTCAGTTCATGGACAATTTTCAAATGGTCGGAGACACTTCTCTTTTTTGGATTCTCGGATCTCTCTTTGGGTTTAGTTTGGTGAGACTTAAGACTGCATTGCGTGTTGTTGGCATTGGGAAAATTATAGTTTTTGTGGTCATAAATTATGCGTAACGTGACACCTTTTCCATGTTACTTGACGATCGCAGCAACAGGTTTGAGGATCGTCGTCTTCGTCTTCGTCGTCGTCGTTAATATTTTATTTCAGTTTCAGTTGATTTTTACGGCAAATGCACACAGCTTTTATTAGTCCACGAATGCTTTTGGTGCTCGAGAGGATCGTTCACTACGAAATGATTTCATTAAATTTCAGTAAAATGAAACAATAAAAAAACAAACAACAGCCGCTCTCAAGGTTAGCTTCGTTTGCCAAAGGAAGTAGTCAAAGGTGTTGGACGACGACCAGCAAAAATATCAATTTACATACAAGCGACCAATGGCTTGGAATGAAGAGGGAACGAGGACTGCGACAGAGCACTATGGAAAAATAGTCCTATTTGTTGTCAAAAATACAGTTTTATTGTTTTACAGTGTTGTGAAAAGTTTTGGAGTTACTAAATTTTAATAGTCAAGAAATATTACAGTAATATATTTTTATTTTTTTACGAACTTCTTTCCTAATATTTACTTGATCAAATTCAACTGATTGAGTGCTAATCTGTGAATTGAAAAGTGCGGGAATTTCTTTGCAACTTAAAGTAAACATTGCTTGAATTGTAAACATTACAAAATGTAAATTTGGAAAAAGTTAATTAAGATTTGTAAACTAATTTGTAATGGAGATTTTTAAAATTTGTGTTTTTTGTAAGTTATTTATCATATTTGTTCCTTAATTTAAGAAAGTGTTAAAATTGTGCATTTAGCCAAAAAAAAGTATGTTTTTCACAAAGTCGGATGGGGATAGGTTTGAAGATATGATTTAATTATAAAGCAAAAATTAGAACAATTCTAATTTAGTCTAACTAATGAACAAACCAACTTGCAAGTCTTTAGCTTTATATTTGAAGTTTATGACAAAAAATCGGACATTTTTCCATAGTGCAGAAAGTAGAATTGAAACTGGGACGGAGACTAAAACTGAAACTTGGACTGCCTGCTGGCTGACTGAACATGGGACATCATGCGGCGCAGTTTTCTTGGTTTCTTTTTGCTTTTTTGCAGCCCGCACATTGCAATTCGAAATATTGCGCACTGTCACACACCAAAAGGATCGTACTCCGAACTGGACACTGGACTCCATGCTGTGGCGACACTCAAATGCCAGACGAGACTCTCCTTTGACTTTGTCATGTGGCTCGTTGCTTTTACCGCCCGCAGATCTTGACTAACTCGCCTCTCTCTCTTCCTCTTCCTCTTTTGCACTCCTACTTCTTGCCTTGGCTAAACAGGTGATCATTTTACAAACGGTTCTCTCCTTGCTACCTGCTCCGAAAGATCATAAATTTTGTTAGTGTCCGATGGCTGTTTTATTGCCAGTCTTTTTGTCTGCCTGCCTGCCTGCGTGCCAAGCTGACTCTTGGCCTGGCTATAAATTTGTGGCCCTGGTCTTGACTTTTTTGTAACTTGCTCAATTCGCTTTTGGGTGTCTCCCGCTTAATTGTGCGGATTATCTTCGCTTTTTTACCCCTCACTTTATGTATCACAAATAGCAACAAAATTTATTGACAGCGCATTGACACTCAGTCAGTCTGTCAGTTTGTCGAGACGAACGACAAGTTGACTTGTCACAGAGTTAAGTTGTCATTTGGTATCCTGTTTAACATTTCTCTGGCCCCACTTGGCCACCTGTCACTTGGGTGCTAATGTGCATACTAATGTGACTCGATCGCGATCGAGATCGCGATCTCTCTTTTTTCTGCTCTGTTAATTTCGCAAATCTCTCTCTTAGATAGAAACTCTCTGTGTGGAAACTGTGCTCTCTAAGCAATTGCAAAACTATCGACTCTTTTTATGGGCAACATAAAAAATAACTTTTAAACTTGATTTATTTATTAGCTGTTTATAAGCATCATTTTATGTAAATTTTTAAAATAAATTAATGCATATAACTATAAGTATAGACATTCGAAAGTAGACTGATAGGGAATTCCAATCCGGAACTATAACTTTTCTTCAACTTAATGCAGTTCATCAAAGAGAAAGTTAAATCATATTCACGATTGCCTTTAATGACCGAGGCAATGCAATTCCAAATTCTTTCTTTAACTTAAAATAAAATTCCAAAGTATCCCAAATCAATTAAGCAATGTATTAGAAATTTTTCTCTTTAGTTAGTAGATTTAGTTTCAAAATTTAGTAATGCAAAATAAAAATTAAATTATAATCAATTGTATGAGCATCCCTTTGAATAAGGAAATATTTCTACAAATACTTTTACTAAAACATATCTTATCTATTAAATTATTCGAAAAATTGTATTTTTATGAGTACCCCTAGAACGAAAACTCGGCAATTTTCAATCAAAATTTTAATCAAATATTGAGTACTCCAATGTATACCATTTGCTATTCTTTTCAATAAAACAAGAAATTTAAATAAAATAAGTGCCCTTAATGTGTTATTCAAGCTATACCGCTGCCTCAATATGTTGCTGCAACATGTATAGGAGAGAATTATTGCTGCAGGACAATGTTGCACTCAATTTGTAAATGTAACCAGCAAAGATATGATGGACAGACGAGGGCGGTAGGAGGTTGTTGTTGCTTCCCAGGGTTTGTGTGCCCCTAATTATTGACCACGAGAATTGTCTTTTGGGTTGTGTTATTATTGACAAACAAGTCGTACTTATATTGGGCCCTGCCCACCTTCAACGAGCTCACGTTGCAACGTTGGATGTTGAATGTTGGATGTTGGACAACCAATAATTTCCAGTCAACCTGAACGCGACCCTCATAATTATAAAACCATTTCGTCCCCCGCCCCCGAAACTCTTCTGCCTTGTTGTTGTTGTTAAAGCAGCAACAACAACCACAGCATATTGATTAATTTTTACCAGAAGGGGGCAATGTGAGCCCGCAGTTTGGTCTCAAGCCAAAAAGAGTATAAAACTCTGAGCCCTGTTTGAGACCTGGCCAATCGTCCATCAACTGAAACTGGCCAAGTCAACGAGCCCGTGTGCTGCAATTCATCAAACTCTGTTCCGTGTACTGTGTGTGTGTGTGTGTATATAAGTGTGTGTGTGTGTGTGTTTTTGTTGTGGCTATTGGTTTCTTCTTGAGGCTCGTTTGTTTGATTTATTTTGCAGCTCCTTCAATTTTCGTTGGCTGCTCGTTCATTCAGTCATATCATTAGCCCCTCCAGACAAAGGTCTTAGCCATGCCAGCGCTTTTGGCCATCTCTCTCCCTCTCTCTCTCTCTCTCTCTCTCTCTCTCTCATTCCAGCTTTGATGACTTGTGGTTAGCCGGACCGAAATCAATTTGACATGATTGGATTGATCATAATTTTCTGGTGTTTTCATCGATTTCTTTGGGACTTTCCTTGGCTATTTGTTTTTCGCCTCGATTTTTTTTTCGGGCTATTTGAATATAAATTTTTGTGTTTATTCCTTATTTGCCTCTTAGGTTAATTACTTATGAGACTCAGACTCGTTCGGCTCGTTTGAATAGGCCCAACAATTAGCCAGGCCAACAACAAACTTGCCTCTCATATGACGATTTATTCAAATTAAACTTGTTGCTGTAAAGATCTGAAAATTCTGCAGTCTTTTTGAAGCTGCTATTTGTCAATTTTTCGGCGTCTTCAAATGAATTTCAGCGCAAATTTTAAGTAAGAGCCACGGACAAAATTTACCGATTGTTTTTCTTTGTCTAACAACAAGGCGCCAAATTGAGTTTTAATGGCATTTTGCTAAACGCTTTTTGTTTATGAGGGCTTCTATTTGCTTATTTCATTTTTTGTGTATATCTTAATTGATTTTTTATTTTTGTTAACTTAGTAATTATCATGGTGGGGGTCAGTACTTAATTCATAGTCTAAAGTGATCTTGACTTTATTTCTAACTGAAGTTTAATTCAATCAACACATTTCCTCAACATCGTTCGCCATTTTGTGTTATTCTAGTTTATCTGCTGTTTTGCTCTAATCACATTTTTTTTTAATTTATTGTTAATATTTTTGTGTTCAATAAATTCTTTTCATTGTTTATCGAAACATTTATTATGCATCGTTTTGGTTGAACACACAACAAGCTATCAATTTTTCACCATTCGTATCTGGCAGATACATCAAACTAAACAACCAAAAGCGAAGAAAAAAACGCAACAACAACGACGATGACAACAACAACAACATCAACATCAACACTGAAACTTGTTGCTGTTGCTGCTAACTGTGTCGCCAAAGTTGTCGTTGTTCTCCTTCGCATTGTTGTTGTTCTCGCTGCCGCCTGACGTTGTGCAGATAAATTCCATAAAACTAAAACGACGACTACCTAAACAAGTACAACAACAACAACATTAACAACAACAACATGGCTGCTATCGTGGCGCAGAGTGGAGAACTGATGATGATTTATGAGCGTCAGAAATCAAGTAGAAAATTACGTTAATAGAACAGCGGGGAGCTGAAGACATAGTACCTTACCCATACCCATACCCTTACCCTTACCCCTCTTGAGCGAGGTAGACAAACAGAAGAACTCTAAAATACAAATACAAATACAAAACGAGGCGATGTCGTCGCTTTATTGAGCAATTTTAACTAGAATTTATTTTTGGTCTCCTATAGAAAAATTATTGTCGAAATTCGAAACGAAACGAATGATGAAAACATGTTCTAAACTGAGAGAAAATAATAAATAATAATAATAATAATAATAGAATAATGTTATTGTTTTGTTTCTAACGCGCAAATGTTTGATATGCTAATTGATATTGTAAATATTGAGCATACGCCTAGTTAAACAATTTGCATTTAAATGAATGGGAAAAACCGAAAGTGTCAGTTATAAATCCAGCTAGCAAAGCATGTGGGTGAACCCCAAACCCCTCACTCCACTCTAACCACCCCTCTATCCATGATATTTATGGCTGAGCTCTCTAATTCATTTAGCAGATACTATTCCAGCACAAAAAATAAAACGACGACCAAATGACACCTTGTTAGGGGTTTGACTTATGGTCTCCCTTTTCTTATTCGATCTGCGAGTGTGTGAGTGTACTTGTGTGTGTGTGTGTGTGTGTGTGAGCGTGTGTGGGTTTTAGCTGGAAATGTTGCGACTAGGTGTTAATTTTGTTTGTAAAAGAAAAGAACAAATACTAAAAGCTAAGGAAAACAGTCGTTTAAAATGAAAATTAACAAGACATGCGGGCTGACTTTTTGACTCGAGCGACAACAGACACGAACAAGTGGAAATTTAAATGGAAATTTAGATGAAAGCAACAGATGCAGATACGTATAATATATGTTATATGAAGTGTATCAAATACAGGTCTTTTAAAATATTTTTACATGAAACTGAATAAAATAAATGCCGAAGATTCCTTAAATTATAAAATAAAACGGCTTAACTAAACTTACGCTGCTGGGACCGTTTTCAGCTGGTTCCATTGAAATCAGTTAACAAAACTGAAGAAAATAAGATACTCATGCAAGAAAACAAGACATATACGAAATGCTGCCCAAGTTTAAGCGGAATTCAGATGCAAGAGATGCAACAGAGACGAGTGAATTCGAGTCAAGAGTCAGGCATCATTAATTCTCACCCAAGTGTGCTGTTTCGAGTGAATCCCTCGTCTCCTCGATCCTCACTCCTCACTCCCTGCTTCTTGCTCCTGCTTAAGATCTGTGCATATTTCCAATTAAAGCAACTTGCAACTCTAATGAACTTGAAGATATCAATCTACGCGCTGTTAACCCTAAAAAACCGCAGACAGACTGACGAAGTTCAGCAAAAGGCAACGAAAAATCAACGAGACAACAAGACAACGAGAAGCAAGTGAAAAAGAGAGAAAAAAATGTCAAGCTAATTAAAAAGATGCTGAGAGAGGGAAGGAACGGGAAAGGGAAAGGAAAGAGGACGAGTTGAGGCATGCAATATAATTCATAAAAGTAAATCCTACAGATGCATCTCAACCTCAAGTATCTATGTATCTGCATCTGTGTTTATTTAGACTGGCAGCCGAAGCAAATTAATTTAAATTATGACCAAAAATAGCTGGAATAAATAGATTTACGCGTGCACGTAGCTAACTGCACATGTATCCAGCAGATACAACAGATACAACAGATACGCATCTCTGCGCTGCACTCACACACTTCTTCACATTCACATTCACGCACATGTTGTGTGCAAAGGAAGCGCGTTAAAACAAACAAAAACATATTTTTCTTATAAACAGACAGAAAACGAAACGAAATTATTTTATTTCAGGCCGACACAGTCTCCAGTCTCTGCCAGGTTCTTTCTTTTGTATCTGTATCTGCAGAGTGAGTGTATGAGTGTGTGTGTGTGTGTGTGTGTGTGTAAGTATCTTTCTCTCTCGCATCGAAACATAATTAATTTCTGTTTGTTTAAGGTCTGCGCCTGTTCTCGGACTGTTGCTTCCTGCGATGACTTTTATTTGTTTTTTGTTTTTCGTTTTTGTTGTTGCCTTTTCCCGATGCCTGCTCCTTGAGCTTCATTGGAATTTCAATTTGAAAGATATAATACATATTCATTGTCGTCCTCGTCTCGTCTCGACTCGACTCGACTCGTGTTGAGCATTTAAATTTGTAGTCATAAATTTTTGCAAACGTCATAAATTAAACATTTGGAAACTGATACTTTTTGCCGTTCTGTTTTTAAATGAGTTTTATGATCGCATTTTGTTTATATGCCTTTATTGGCTACGTTGACATTCGGCCACAGACAAGGAGAGGAGAAAAACAAGGGAATAGAGACGCACCCCGCAAAACATTTTGCCATAAATTATGCGCTTAATTAATTGGCCTGCCACATGAAGACGACGATGACTTTGTGCTTGCCCAAAGTTGCCCATTTAATTAGCTAAAAGAGCAGCAGAGTCCAATGGGGTCCAATCGAATCCAACAGTCAAAGATCTCACAGTATCTAAAGATCTCACAATCTCAGCTCTTTCAGCTTCCATCTTGAGCATGGCTTGGCAGGTTGTTGCTTAGATTTCTTTTGAAATACAATATGTTTTTTATGTACACATTTGAATTCGAATTTCGTTTCGGGTATTTCTCGGAATTTGATTTGTTAGCCATCGCTTTGAAGATCGCTTTTGGCACAAAACATAAAAGACACAGCAAAAGACACATGATTTATATGAATCGCCTGACACAATCTGAGAATCTCGCGCCTCTCACTCTCTTATCTCATGATCATAATCTATTAACTATGCGTATGTCAAACCCCATTTGGTCATTAATCTAAGCAGCAACGATTCGCCAGATACATGACATTATTGATGCCCATGCATATCTCGCATCGCATTAGATTACACTGTGAGAATTGATCTATGCTTTTGTAAAGTTAAGTCATTATGAATTAAGACGAATTTAAACTACTTGAACTTAAATATTTTAGTCATTTTGATTAATATATCAATTTAGCCACTGTACAGATTCAATTGTACGACATTAATTAAACTTGAATGTCTTGATGAAAAGATATTTATTTATTTCCTAGTAATTTGTCAGCAAGCAATGTATATAAAACTCGTATCTTATCATGTTTTCTTAAGTGAACAAGTGCAATAGATTTTCAGCAACTCATAGTTTGGCAATTGTTGCTTCATTTTTTTTGTATTAAAACGGCAATACGCAATTTTCATTTTTTAATTAAACAAAAGCGCCAACATTTATAATTAAAAAATTATCATTTTGTTGTCGTTTGCTTAACTTTATCAACGGCTCTCGATTGTTGTTGGTTACACTGGAGATTACACCTGGCAAATTGAAGGTGCAGGAGGTAAATCAAAGGCGGCAGCTTCATGTGTGGGTAGAAGACAAAAGATACTATTGTTGTTGTTGTTGTTGTTGTTGTTGTTCTTGACTTATCTGCAAGTGCTTGGTTAGGCAAATCTTGTGAGGCACCCACACACCACATAACAGATACAGATACAGATACAAATACTGCTACAAATGCGGCAACCTCTGCACAAGTATCTGTATCTGTATCTGTGTTTTATTGCCTTTTTTTGTCGCGCGCTGATTAAACTTGCATTATGGCATTCAAAGAGTGCCGTTAAAGCAAATACAACAACAACAGCAACAAACAAGGGGCTGTCTTTAATAAGAAATAAAAACAAAATGTTAATTAAATTGTAAGCGTAGTTCCTTCTGTTGCCCCCCGTTTCTTCCCTCCTCTTTTTTCCTCCTCCTTCTGGAACTCTGAGCACACGCAACTTCTTCATCATCTGCGGCGTTGCCCTTAATCCCATGGCGTGATTAAAGTAGTCCAAAGTGGCCCGACAGAGTCAATCTCCCTCTCTCACTCTCTCACTCTCCCACTCTCTCAATCACTCTCTCTCTCTCTCTCTCTTTATCTATTTGCCTCCGCTTCTTTTCCTGTTTGTATTGCCCTCTGTTTGCCCTAGAGTCGCTGCCGCTTTTTGAAGTGTGGCGTTCCCCGAACTCTCTCTCTCCCCCTCTCTCTCTCTCTCTGTCTCTATCTCTCTGTCTCTCTGTGAAAACAGCTACTACAATTGTCTTTGTGCTGCCCACTCCTTTGGCCAAAAGCCCAACTGCTGCTCACCCCATTCATTAGCTAAATATTAACATATTTGCCTAGGCGGCACATAATTCAGGCCACAATTTAGGCAGCTAAGCCGACCACAACTCTTTTTTCTAGCCGCTCCAACACTTGACTCCCAACTCCCAACATCCAACTGCCTTCACCCTATTTCCGATCCCAACTGCCAACTCTTTCACATTCTTTAGGACAGCCTGTAAATTATGTCGCATTACTCCTTTCTTTTTTTTTTTTTTTGTATATTTTTTCGCTCGTTTTTCACGCCATTTTCTTCGGTGTCCCTGTCACAACATAAATCAGTCGAGCAATGGATTTTTTCCCCCATTTTCCGAAAATGCCTGGGCCCATCAACTTTTACGCTCATTACATAATTAAGTTGTCTTGTTTTAATATTTTCTAATTAAAAATTTATAAACATTTTTTACGACTTGGTAAACAAAAATCTCTCAAGTTATTTCAAGTTAATGATAAACAAAAGTGCGAAATGACTTTGTTTTATGTACTACGTCATGACTATACAAAGATTAAATTTAAGCTTAGCCAATATAAACTTCAGATAACTTATCAAACAAACTTTTTTTGGCATCTCATTACAGCTGAGCAAATTTTGTATTGACAGTCGAATCATAATAATACCCCAAACGCCAAGAAAAATAACAAAGGAATGGGAAAAATGGTAAGTTAATTTACAACTTAAGCACAGGAAGAAATCTCCAATGACTTCTATGCATTATAATTACATTGTACATGAAAATCGTGAGTATCAAGTTGACTTTAAGAAGCAACTCAGATTCACTATATTTTTTAATTAAAACAACGCATCTCTTCTGACTTAAAACAATTCAATTCGAAACCAGACTGAGAATCTGCACTTATAATCATCCTGTCGTGAGCAATTTCATCTTCCTCCAGATTTCTCTCTAAGCTGCGGACTGTTTCGTGTTCATGTTTGAAGTCATAGACCAAAAACTTGACCTTAGTCAAGTAGTTTTTCAACTGCTGCCCCTGTGGCTACTTCATTGCGCTTAGTTTGCCACAAAATGAAGAGAAGGAACGAGACTGAGAAGCTGCTGGAAAAAAACGACTGACCCTGTGCAATTGACCATGCGGTAAAGTCGTCTTACTCTCAGTCTCAGTCTCAGACTCAGACTCAGTCGTCAGATACTTTTCAACGCCAATTTTGCTCTTCAAAATGTGGCATCCTTTTGCTTGGGATTGTGCTTGCAACTGTTGTTGCCGTGGGCGACGCATCTCAGACGCGACTTGTTGCCCCATTGTTGGTTACCCTTTGCTCGCAACAGCCAGAGCAATACGTATACATATACATATACAGGCGTGTGCAAAATAATATAAACACCTTCCCAAAATATGGATGTTATTGGGTAAAGGGCTTAAGCGGCAAACCTAAATACAATTGGTCCTTATTGGAGAGATCTTGAGATAGAATCATCCTGATAGCCAAGCTACTTTCAACTAATTTTGTAAAGTTAAAAAGTACCAAAATTATTGGATATAATATGTGAGCTTCGTCTTATTAAATTTAAGAAACTAAGTATGTGAAAAATTTTGAATATTTGTAAGTTAGCCCAACAAGGTTATCAGGATTATGAAATGTGACCACATTAGAATATAAATAAAAACTAAAAGCTTATAGTAAGAGATTTAATTAGTTTAAAGCGTTGTGGTGCTGGGGTACTGTTTCTATTATTTTGCACTCGTCTGTACATAGGTACATGTTCAGTCTGCTTCAAGATGTAGTTGGAGATGAAGATGGAGTCGGAGTCGGGAATCGCAGTCAGAGACGAGGTTTCAGTCTCGTGCATATCTCTTGCCACTTTAACGTTAACGAGCTGTTGACTTCTTTCTGTTCGCCGACAGCTGAGTTGAGTGTAGAGGCATTCACTACTTTCCGCCTCGTCTTTACTCTTTACTCTTCCTTCGTACTATAGCATCTTCATCATTTACCGCGTCTGTGCTTTAATGTTCTGCTTTTGGATGCAAAATATCCTTTAGCTCTGTTTGGTTTCATCTCTCTTCGTCTCTTTGTCTCTTCTGTAGCCTTCTTCTTTTCGCAAGTGCTTGGCAGGCGTTTCAATCTAGTTAGCATGTCTCTCTTCGTCTCCTCTTTCTTTTTCTCTTCTTATTCTCTCTGTTAGTGTTGTTGTTGTGGAGAGCTCATTTGTTATGCGAGGCGCTATCAAAATGTTCTCGTAATTAAACATGAAAATATTTCCATAAATGCGTCTCAGCTTTGGGCAACAACTGATCATCTTCTACTTACACCCAACGTGCATTGATTTCTTGCCTTGTTTTTTGTTAATAAATTAAAAAATACAATAATTAATTAAATATGCCAAACATGCCGCGCTTTTCAATTCACAGTACACACAACCAAAACAACAGAAACTACAGTAAAAACTCTCAGCATGTGGCGCTGCTGCCTTTTTGTTTTTGTTTTTGTTTTTTGGCCTCAGCCTCGACAGACGTTTAAATTTACAGTTAATTGAATTATAATTGTGTGCCTTCCCCCTTCTCACCCCTCTCCTCACCAATTGCTATCCCTGAACTATGCTCTATGCTGCCTCTCTTGAAATTGATCACGATCCATATCGAGCAGTCAATCAATGTTCAAAATTTATTTCCATATTTTTTGTCTATTTGTTTATTTATGCACCGAATGGGTTCGGCCTTTAATTGGAAATGCCACTGTAGTAGGCAAATGGGCGAGGCCCAAAGCTATGCAGGAGTGGAAGCACGACAAGTTAATGATGTAGAATCTACATTGCTAACAAAACCCAACTAAATACTAAATATTAATTATAGACTTTCTATTAAAAGTTTTACAAATCAAGTTTTTCCGAGATAACTTCGTACGTGTAAATCGGAAATAGAAGTTGTGTTAAAACTAAATGTTAAATTGAAAATAAACGTAGGTATACTAATATTTTTCAACCAAAGGATAAAAGCTACAAATATTATTTAACCTAAAGTTTTTATCTAGTCATTATAAAATATCCCTTATTCATAATTTTTGTAGTAATTCAAAATTAAAATATTTATTCTTACAAACAAATGAACAACAAATAATTTTATCTTACAATTTTAAATGATATTATTTACGATCCCATCGTTAAAAAGAAATCAGTTTTTTTTTTTTTGCGATATTTTTAGCTCTTAGAATAAAGAATTCCCTTTCTAAACTTTAATAAAAACAAGGAACTTGAAAAGCTTTCATAAATATTATCATATATTTCTGTAGTAGGGATCAAACTAACCCACATCTAACAGTTTTCATAAAGATATAAGAACTTATAATGAGCACATATTTGATTTAATTTAAGAGCTGTTAGATTCACATCTATTAAGCTCAGAACAGACCACATTAAACAACATAATACTAATCATTAATTAGATCTACATGCGTTATACAATTAAATGAGACTGTTTTGGTTAATAGTATTTTTTGGGGACAATTCTATGGAAGTAGCCAAAATGTTTCCCACGAGATGCAACATTGGCATAGAATAAAGAGCTCCTGCTTCCAAGAGCTTGTGTCTCTTAGTTGCCATTACATCATTTAATGTCTTATATGACATCTGGTACGCCCATTACCTGACATTAATTGACAATGTGCGACGGCAGTAAAAAGCCCGGCACACCAAACTTTATGGCTAATATAAAAAAGTGTCGCAAGTTGACTCCAAAGACTGGAGTCGAGACGCGGCCCAACAATGACGCATAAAAGTTGTCTCAAGTTCCTTAAACCAATAGAACAAGACATCAGCCAAGTGTAAGAATGGGCCGAGATTCGCTGGGGCGGCTTTCGCATTGCCAAAATGTCTCTCAGTCTCTCTATCTCTCTGTCTCCCTGTCTTCCTGTCTCTCTTTTAGGGCATGTGGCAAGCTGCCATAAAAACTGTCGCCGCATTGTGTAGTCTGCTTTTGGGCTTATGAAACTGAAACTGACTGGCGACATTTCTTAACTTCTGTTAATAATTCCATCAAGGCTGAAATACTCGTATCTTACCAACAGCTATTTACACGGTTCAATTGCAACGGCGTCAATCTAAACAAAATGTAGGCAAAGAAGTTATGCCTCAAGGTGAAGATGGAGGTGTAGGTGGAATGTGGAATGTGGCACCACCCGTTGAGTCATCATCATCCAAGTTTCTACATCCAACATTGAACATTATACATTGAACATTGAACATCCCTTGGTGCTGTTTCCGCCCAGCAAATTGCTGATTGCTTTAGCTGTTGAAATGCGCTTGAAAAAATAAACCAAAACTCAAGGAAAACGCATAAATTATTTGCAGCATGCGGGCAACAAGGGAGGAACAAGGGGCATGGGCAAATTAAGGTGACCATATGTGGCCGCAGGGCAGAAGGCCCCCAACTGTGTGGGTGTGTGTGTGCATGTGTGTGTGAGCAAGTGAAGCAAGAAAAACAGTACAAAAAATCAACAAACAGCCAGGAAAAAGATGCGAGATGCGAGAAAAAACAACATTTGAAATGCCATGGAATGAAATTCCAGTGCGTTTGCTTTCGTGTTTCAAATAAACTTCGAAATGCATAAATAGTTTACAACAATAACAAGAAGCAGCAGCAGCAACAACAACAAAATCCAACAACATCCAACAACAACAACAACATGGAGTGAAACAGGAACAAGTGCGTTGATTGCCGGCAGCCTGCACTTTCCAAAGTATAACAATGCTCAAGGAGCGTGGGCTGCATATTCCCCTCCCCCTCCACCCCCTTCTCCCCCTCTCTCTCCAACGTTGCCGCGTGCCGCGGCTATTTTAAAGAACTCTCGCATCGTCTGCCACTGCAGCCGGATGATGCCAAGAGTTCATTGCATTCGTTGTGCCCCATCCAATTTCCCATTCCCATTCCCACTTCCCTCTCTCATCACCATTTACACACGCCCCATTCATTCTCTTTCATTTTGGCTGCTCATTTAATGCATCGATTGGAGCACGTCTTCTGGCCATTTTGCAATTGGCAATTGGCACAACTACTACTACTACCAAATGCGAGTAATACTCGTAAACTCGTATGTGTGTTAACTTAAACTTTTAACAAGTACTTTTCCAGTTGCGGTATTTAGTTTGCAAGATATTAGTGTCGAATTAAAAATGTTATCGATTAGTTAGCGAAGATGAAGTTACTTCTCACAATCGATAAACGCATGTTAAAAATGTTAACACGCATATTTTTCCTTTCTACTGGTATTTATCTTTCATCAGCATTGATGTTATTTTATAGAAATCATTTTGGTACATATAACTAAATTTTAATTAAGCGACTTAATTTAGATTCGTCTTTACATCAATTTAATTCATGTTATTGTGGAACAGAATCGATAAACGCATGTTAAAAATGTTAACAAGCATGTTTTCCCTTTCTATTGGTATTTATCTTTCATCAGCATTGATGTAATTATATAGAAATCATTTTGGTTCATATAACTAATTTAGACTTAAATTAGATTCGTCTTTACATCAATTTAATTCATGATATTGTGGAACAGAATCAAACATTGCTAAGACAATGTACAGTTTTCTTTTCGAAAAAGATTCTTTTGAGTTGGAAAATATATCGATAAAATATATATATAAACTACGTTTATCGATTTGTGAACATGCAATTCTTAATATGAAGTTAAGGTTAGAACACAGCATACTCTTTTATTTACTTAAGATTAATCTAAAATTTTGAGTACCAAGAGAGTGTTTCTGAGAAAATTGTAAATAAGGCTGTGGACGTTGTGTGTGTGTGTGTATCATATAATCTGCTTAGATTTTAACTTAAAATAGTTGATGCTGACGGTGATTTCAATTAACATATTTTTAACTGTGGCATCTGCATGGCTGCCTTGCAGGAGACGAAGACAGCTGCTTTCTCTAGAGTCTAGAGTTTCTCTAGTGTTTCTCAAAGTTTACAATGTACTCAAAGCAATTTCATACATAAAATTGGCGGAACAACTTCAACTGCAACTCGTCTCGGCAACTCGGCAGGAGTTTGCTCTGCTAAAGAACCTGCGCATAATTTTTTTGATTGACAAGCGCCCAGGCAAGAAAACCAACAAGAGACAACACAAGGCAATGCCATATATGTATATTGTTGTTGTTGTTGTTACTGTTGCTTGAGGACAACAACAAAATATGTAAAAACATATAAAAATAGAAGCATGCATGAAGGTAGAACTCGAAAAATGAAGTTTCCACTGGCCCATTAGCATTTCTGCCACATATGGCAGGCAAATGGAGGAACCCAGAGACAACCAACAGACAAACAGACAGACAGACAACCAACAGACAGGCAATGCAGGCATGGATGGCAACTCTGGGACACTGCGGGCGGGCTGAAAGAGCTGGAAGAGATGGAAGAGCTGGTTGGTAGGGCTGGTGGCAATGACAACGGACGTACTACGTTTTTTATACGACTTTTTCGTAGGCGTAACATGTGTGGCATAAACAAAGCCCAAAAGATACAAGATACTCGCAACAGACGAAACGCACGCCAATGCCAATACAACGATAAACGATACAGGAAGGCGTGAAACTGTTGATAGCACTAGTCACTAGTCTATTGCACTTTTTTTTATGGGCTGCAATAAAAATATTTACGATACCATAGCGCCAAATATGTAAGAGCCAATTCTAACGGGCAGCGGGCCATAAAGCAAAGCCAACTCAATAAATTGATACAGTCTGTAAATTGGTAAAAGACTCGACAGACAAACAAACAGACAGAATTGAGAAAAATTTACGAGTACTTTAAAAATGATTTCTATATTTTTACTATTTTTTTTTTGGAAAATTGTAAATATACGTCTAAGTTGGTAACGAAATCTATTAAATCTCGTGCTTGGCAGTTGAATAAAAAATCCGTTCCGAATGTCAATTTAATATTATTTAAATTAGAATTCAAATTAATAAATAATTTTTGCAGCCTCACACTTAAAAGAGGAATTGAATATAAAAAAAAATTCTAAATGTTAAAATTGTTTATTTGAATTTTAATTCGTATTTTAAATAACTATTGCTAAACCGCTTTTTAAATGTCATAAATTGAATAGATAAAACATTTTATAATATTTAAATTAGAATTCAAATTAATAAATAATTTTTGCAGCTTCACACTTGAAAGAGGAGTTGAATATAAAAAAAATTCTAAATGTTAATATGGTTTATTTAAATTTTAATTCGAATTTTAAAAACCTATTGATAAACCGCTTTTCAAATGTCATAAATTGAACAGATAAAAAATATATATTATTAAATTATATGAAAGTCAACCTTTTTAACTGTAAAAATACTAATAAGTGATAACAGAAAGCAACGGCGCTTATCAGAACAACTCACGGCTAACTTGACCTGTGAGCTCTCCGGGTCTTTATTAGGTTAGTAAATTTCAAGCATTTCGTATTAAAAGTGACAGTTCTTTGATATGAAGAGAGGCAAAAAGAGTCAACGACATGCGAGTACAAAGTTCAGTCAGTCAGTTGGATAGTCAGACAGTCGGACAGTTGGACATTCTGTGGGGATACAGATTCTTATGGTTGATCGTTGATCGTCAATGGCTTGTCATACACTTTCTCCATTGGAAAATGCTCTGGGTCGGCATTTTCACTTTGATTTTGGTGCGGGAAACCGAAAAACTGCCGCGTCGAGCGATAAGCGAACGATTTATTTATGATTTTGGTCCGATTTGTGGCTGCTGCTTTCATAAATTTAAATTTTTTGTGTGGCGTGGCCCTCGTTTCAATTAAGCAATTGTTATAAATTGTTTCGATTTTTGTGCCACACAACAAACCATATCGAATACACTTGATATTGAGTGATATATGGACGTGTGTTGTGCTCATATCGATAAGATACGTCGAGATATGTCGAGTCAACCAGTCTCTTTCTCTCTTTATCTCTCTCTCTATATATTTGTTATTTGACTGACTAAGAAATTAGTCAAACTTGAAACGCATGCATGCAAATTATTGTTATGGGCAATTTGGCCATTAGCCACAGCGCCATAAATTATAAACGAGATGCCTCATTGAAATTCCCCTCTAGCCAGAAGTCCACAAAGCCAACAAAAACAGTCGAGCTAAAACTCAAACGGGGGACCCCAACGTGTGGAGGGGAAGGGGGAGACATGCGCCTCGAAATCGAAATTTATATGTATGAAAGAAAAATAATTTGTGGTATTTGGTAATTTGTGAGCGGCCATTGGTTATGCATTTGGATTAGCTAATGTTTATAGCTCTTAGAGGGTGTTAAATTATTCAAAAACTCTAAAATATTTTTGAGACTTGTTTGCGATAGAATATATAGTTCGAATTTAAACTCATCTATATAAGTTCTCACTTCAGCTTTAATAAGTAATAAAGTCGCATCCGCACACTCTTTCAATGCACTGAAAGCATTTGAAACTCGAAACGAAATTTACGCAACTAATTGATTTTGATATTTATTCAAGATTTTGAAAAGAAAACAAAAAGAAAAAAAATCCGCTTACATATACACACACAGAGCAAAGAAAAACAAATGCCGCGCAGCAGCAGCAATAAAAGCAACAACAACAACAAAACCAACAGGAATGCCATTAAAAGCCATTAACTGAAAACTTAAACGCATGCCAGAGACAGCTTGAGTGAGACAGAGAGAGAGAGAGTGAGAGAGAGAGAGAGAGAGAGGAAGAGGGTTGAGTGGGGAGCGGGGAGCTGATAGGGGTTGGGGGTTGAGGGATGGGGAACCGGCGACGGGGGCCGCGTGTTTATCGCTCGACGTCGGGTCGCACGCATGCCAACAAATAAACCACGCTAGAAATGCCATTAAATACAAGAAAATAATACAAAGCAGCCAAAGAAGCAACAACAACAACAACAACAAGAGCAGTCTAACATATAAAAATCAATGCCAGGAAGCCACCCACCCAGAGGGAGCCCACAGGGCGTATGCGTAATGTTACAGCACTGAAAGAAAATGATTTCAACAGAGACTAAAAGAAGATACGAGTAATATATGTGTGTGTTTGGTTGTCTGTGTGTGTGTGTGTGTGTATGCGATAGTCAGCTTATTTTTACAGAAAAGCGGCGACAAATTTATGGCATTGAAATACTAACCAGACATCGAGACGTCAAAATTTCCTTCTCATACGAAGAAAACAACAATGAAAAAGCTAAATTCAAAGTCAAGCTGCAAAATTTTCTATTTGCTAAGCAAATAAATAAAAATCGTTGACTATTAAAAAGCCAAATTTATGTGGCGCAAGAAATTATTCGGCATTTTGAATTGTTTGTTTGCATTGCATGCAAATGCACAAATTAAATGTAGCAGCAACAATGTTGCAGCAACATGTTTCTCATGACCCTGGCAGCCTTGTTGCTAGTACCATTTAATTCATTTGACAAGAATTAACCATAAATTAAGCAAAATGTCCAAACAATTAATTCGACAGTACAAGCGAAATATTTTTTGCTGCCTTTTGTACAGAAAAAGAAATAAATAAAGACGGCCAAAACAAAGAAACAATACATAGTTGCTTGAAATGTGATACCAAAAAATACAAGTTGTCAGAAATTTGCCCTCCCATCAGTTCGTAATAGTGAGGCTCTGTTGTACTGTCCAAGTCAAGATCCAAAACAAGCAATTAAGAGCAACTACAGCAGCCAGGAGCTAAAGGTTATACATATACATATACATTGATAACCCATCCCCTACTGACAGGCCATTAATTATCCATGTCAGCGACATTTTGTCACACAGACAATGATGATGATGATAATGATGACGACAACAACGACAACGAAGACAAGAACATCCTCAGAACGCATTTATGTGAGCATGTTGCAGATATATTTCACTTAATTTCCACACAGACATTAATTAATACGTGTGCACAACACGTGTGTAATGTAAGAATGTATGTGCGTATGTGTGTGTGTGTGTGTGCGGCACTAAAAATGTTTGTGCGTTGTTGGAACTCAAACTAGAGACTCGAACTGGGACTGGGACTGGAACTGTGGCAGGAACTGTTACCGAGGGGACATACTTCCATTTACTCGTACATCTTGTGGCATGCAACATACATACATTTGACCAGAGCTCGTTTGCTTGACGCATTCAAATATCTATAAAAAATTGTGTTTATTGCGGCACGAAAGTCGGAATTCTTCTCATAAAAAAAGAAGTATTTTCTATGTCAATGTCAACCGCAATTTGCGTTGGACTCGAATCAATGTTGCTTCTTTAATTGCCATAAAGCACACATCACACACCACACACTCATTCAAAGTAGCCAGGTTGTAAGTTTCAATCGACAGACATAATGTCGCGACGACCGTCAACTCTTTGCTCTATGCATTTTCAATTACATTTCTATCAAATTTAATGGGCCACTGCAATGCATTTACGATTCGGTTATGACATCTGCCGACGTTAAAAAAAAACTTAAATATATGAGAAGGCCAGGCCAGCAGCAAATTAGCCATAAAACGCAGTCGATTATTAAACGCCATAAATGTAAATCATAGAAGAATACAAATGCTAGCTCGACTCTTAAAATGGCAATAAACATTTTGTGGCTGTTGAAAATATAATAACAATCATAATAAAACATGAATTTATAAATTCAAACATATATATATATGAATATTCTAAATAATAAATAAAACCAAATTGGTCATCATTAAGTCATTAAAAAATTGTGGGAAATAAACCAAAATAAATTTTCTAAATATATTTGTACACATATAAATATACTCGTATAGATATATAATTTTGATTTTAATCGAATTCCCCGAAATATTTATTTGTTTTTCATTTCTTTCTCAACAATTGGGACTGCATCGTAAAAGTCGACAACAATTTTGTATACTTCCGTATCCGTAGCAGAGTTGTCGACTAGCCTATATGCATACATAACATACATATGTGGTTTTTTTATAGCACACTCCACTCAAAAGGTCATCAAATTTATGTTTTTATGTTGCCACTCCTCTAATTTACGACCTCAACGTCCTATCATAAAAGAAGAAGAAGCCACCTCTCACCTCTCCCAAATATCTTACCTACTACTTATGTCTGAGCGGCAAATGAATTTTCCACAAATTTTCCGGTCACACTGTGAGAATGCGAAAGGCAATTCCTTTTTAATTGTTTTTCCTGTGTTCCCTTGAAAGTATGCTATGGCAAATGGGGGGAAATGCATTTGAAAGACAGCCGGAAACAGGGCCCAACTGTCAAAATAAAAACGCCTGCTCATCCAGCAAAATTTCCAAATGAAAAATAAATCTGCACAACACAAACAAGAGAGTAGGAAAACGGGAAAAGGGAAAGGGGGAGAGCAATAGAGGGAAGGAGGAGGACTCCCACATGTTTTGCCTTTTTAGCGACACTTGACACTCTTTTTGTATTTAGTCAACCAGCCGACGTTTCACATCCCTTCTCCTATGAGCAACCCTCCAGACCCACATCCTCAACCTCATCCTCATCCCTATTCTTAAATATTTTGAACGTTGCAGCTGCACTCGTTTTGTTATTAGCAAAATTTGCTGCTGCCTTTTGCCAAGGCAACACAATAAGGCGACGGCAAAGGAAATCGGAAATTTAATTTTATTTTCATGTTTTTGTTGGCAGTCTTGTCCCGTTCCGTTGAGTCCTGCACTCGTCAGCAACCCCCACCAAAGTCACCCAAAAACACTCAACGCCTGTCACTTTGTCCTTTTTCTGCGGTGTCATTTAGCCCCCGAACGAACGAACGAGCGAACGAACAGTTTGTGCAAAAAATTTAATAATAGAAAACACTCTCGGAACTCGAAAAGTGGAACGACTGCAGAACTGAAACAGAAATCAACCCCTCGGCGAAGCTTCTTCGTAAGGGTAAAAGAAAAAACAAGAATTTGTGTCGCATTGTTATTATTTATGTTCCCTTACACTATATTTTTTGTATGTGGTACGATATATTGCAAATCGTTTAGAGTTTTCTTGTTTCCTTAACATTCTCAGTGTTATCTTGGAAAGTATAACTATAATTTATGCATTTGCCTCATTACATAATTCATCACAACAAAAGCCTCAAATGCGATCCCAAGAGAGAGAGACTCGCAATCATCATAATCAGCAAAGCTAAAGCTCAATGGGCTTTATGCAAAAAGCGAAAGAAACGAAGAAAGAGAAAGAGAGTGGTAGAGAGAGCGAGATAGGAAAATCCTTCTGTCCACTTAATTAAAATTTAATTGTAAAGCGCACAAAAAATACAAGAGCAACTATGATGCCAAAGAGCATTTAATGATAGCCAGCGTTACAGAGTTTCTTTGCCAACAGAGGGCGCCACATTAAATACACATACATATACTCGTACAATTTGCATGCATAGCACAAAGCAACAAAAGCCGCAACAAACATACAAACACACAAAAATACAAAAACATCAAAGCAAAAATAGGAGGTACTCCAAACTGCAAAAACTCCGCAGAAACAAAAAAAAAGAAAAAAAGAAGAACCCTTGCTCCTAAGCTGCAAGCTGAAAAGTAGCAAAAGTGTATCCTGGCTGGCGCCCTCTAGCGACCGTTCGCGACAAAAATGCGCATTTAAATGTCAATGATTTTAATGGGCGGACGCGTAAAAATCTTGAGCCAGTTTTGTTTATTACGTTGACGTTGTCGCTGTCAAAGCTCGGCTGAAGCTTCTCAATCTCCCTTACCCAAAAGACACTACATAGTCGGTCGGTCTGTCGGTCGGTCACCCACCACACCGTCACCGTCACCCACAAAATGAACCCCACAGGACTCGTGGTTGTTGCACACTGTATTTATTTCTGTTGCGTTTGTAAGGTCATGGAACTTGTCTGCATTGAGCTTGCAGCTCGGCAATGGAACGCAGGGGGAGCTGAGGTAACAGCTGAACACTTACACAGGTCGACTGATGACTGACGACTGTCGACGGTCGGGAAAAAGTTTTTCATTTTTCATTGCCCCGCTTGACTCGTCGACAAACTGTTTTCATTTTGCGCCGCTACGCGCTTTTTGATGCCGCCGACGTTGAGCCAACAAGTCAAACTGTGGCTCCTCCGCTCCTCCCTTCTTTCACCTGCCTCCCCCTTCGACTGAGGCAGCTGCTCCTGCTCCTGTTCCTTTGTCTGTGAGTTTTTCAATTGATTTTCGCGGTTTTGCTTGTACAGCAGCCAAGGCCAAACTCTACGTAATTTTTTCCCTTCTCTTCTCTTCTGTTCTGTTCATTTTTTTTGGGACTGTTGCACCTACCTGTACTTGTTGTTGTTGTTGCTGCTGCTTCAACGCTTCTTTGTGTGCAACGATCCATAGAAAAGTTTAAGTGTTCTGTGGTTTGCAAGCTTTTCCGTTCGTACCATTCCTCAAACTTGTATGAAGGCTTTTTTACTGACGTTTTGATTGATTGCCTCCATTGATGCAGACGATAAGTTATCGATTAACGAGCGTCTATGCAAAGTATCTCTGGCTAAAGTTCATGCTGTCGATTGTTAGACTAATTGCTCATCGGGATTTTCTTTTATCTATCAATTATCACTTTGTAGTTCCTGTTTAATCTTCTTTAAAAGAGGAAGTTGGTTGACTTTTCAATGGAAACACTTTGGTACTTTTTGCACAGAAAACAGTCCACTTTTAAAATGCCTTTAATCGCTTATAGATATTAGAAGAGAACATTCGGTATGTGGTAAAAACTGTTTAGGTTTTTCTCACCACATATCATTATTTCTAAAGGAAATTTGCTTTTAAAGAGTTTGTGATTTCAATGAAGTTTTTATGATTTGTTATCATGTTGTTTTCCGAGCTAACAGTCTGATAAGAGATCGATAATTACATATTAATTCCAGATTGCAACATTCTTGTTGAATTTCGCATAAGCTAGTGTCAACTGTACCCTGCTTATAAAGCAAACATCTTTAGCTACCTGTTGTTTGTCTCTATGTCTGTCTGTCTGTCCGTCCGTTATTTTGTTTGTTTCCCAGTTTGTATGTTTCTGGTTTCTGACTGCAAATGCGATTGCGACTACAACTGCGACTGCGACTGCGCCTTTGCCTTGTTTGTTTAATTAAAACAGTCAAGTTGCAGTTGCCGCTTGTCCGTTGTCCGGTGTCCGTTGTTGGTTGCCTGGCTGGCTGCCAACTTTGGTCACAGCTTCCGCCGTGTGTCTCTGTCTCGGCAATGCTTAAGATGATGGCCTAGCTTTCGATTTGGACCTGGTCTCTTTACTGCATTGAAGCGCAACCATTCACCAATTTCCAACCGCTTTGGCACGCACGCACGCACATTGAAAGCGTCGATCTGAGCAACGATCTCTACAGCGATCTCCCTCCGTACCCACACTTAGCAGTCAAGTCTTGGGTAAACATGGCCAGCTAACCTGGCCAGGTTCGAGAGCTTGTGCAAACATCGTTGAGACTTGTTGGCAGCGTGATTTTGTATAAATTCTAGACTCAATTTCTTGTTGGGTTGCATGATTTGCAAAATGAATGCAATGGACTTGACTCTCGACTCTCAGCTCTCCCGTCTCCAATCTCTGGTCTCACGTTTCCCATCAGCCGTCTCTTTTCTTTTGACTTGAGTATGGAGCTTAGTTTTGCCGTTTGTTGGTAATAATTTGTTACTTGTAACAGTCTCTGACCTGCACGCTTGTTAACAATTAAATAAACAGCATGAGTTTTAGTCGAGAAACAACAAATCACTAAATAAACATGCCATATGTCCATGGCAGACGGTCGGACGAACGGACGAGTGGCGATCGAGGCCAAGACAAACACATGCATTTATACATATATAGACACATATGTACATTTTTACTTATTTAGCTACCACTTTTCATGGACCTCAACTGGACGACGACCACTTGAGACATATTCTGTTATTATTTTCTGTCTCTATCTCTTTTCTCTCTCTCGCTCTCCCTCTCTCTCTCTTTATTAAAAGCAATATTTATGCATTTTCTCTATAGCTGCGAAAGAGGCACGTTTGCTATTATTTCCAAGCCATTTCCCATGAACACATGTGCAAGCAGAAGTTGAAGTTGGAGTACTTATTAGTTGGGTAAGGTTGGTGCAAGCAATCATAGGGTGACTGCGACTTCGAAGAGAAACCAAAGCCAATACCAATCCCAATGTGTGCCTTATATGCCACTTGATACTGTAGCCAACACCAACACCAATATTAACAACAACATCAACACCAACACCAACAGCAGCAACCATAATAAAGGCGTGTTGTTGTAGTTTTTGTTGTTTTTAGACCATCCCATCACAAATGTTTCTCTACCTTACACAAGCACTTATAGATATATCCACACTTGTTTATATGTATGTATGTATGGTTAGACTTTTGTCCATCCTGCTTTTCTCATCAGACTTGTCATCCATTTTGGTCACGTTTTCGATTTAATTGTGAAAGTACATACACGTTAGTATATATTATTATACAGATGTACATACATAGTTACTATAGTTGTTTCAAATAAGTTCGATCAAACGATTACTGAACAAACTAACGTAGACTCTGATTACAAAAAACAAGTTGTATCTGTTACCAAACCTACTTTTTCTTACGAAAAAATACTTAAAATAATTTTCAATATAATGTTTATATCATCACCGAATTTTTAAAAGTGATTTACACTTCCTAAAATCTAATAAATGTGCATCTCTTATTTAAAGTCATTAGATTTAAAACGTTATAATTTTTCATGTCTTACAACTTTATAAATATAATATTTAAAAAAAACCCAAAAATTTAGTTCGTTTTTCCGATTTAGTCTTGCTACTTTTAGGTTCCTAGAGCTTCCAACTTTATTTCGAACTCTTTTTTAAATTCTTTACAATAAAATATGTGAAATTGATTAGACTTGACTCGTTTTAATTGTATTCTTGCAAATTAATAAACCAATACTTCAATAATCCAAAACTCAATTATAGCTTTTTCTGTGCGATCGAAAAAGCTATAGACAACAATAGAAAACTGCGTAATCGATAGCTCAACGAACGCATTGCATTATTCCCACGACCAATATCTGGATATTGTATTTCAACATTTAATTGGGGAGCCCTGCAACAATAAAAATTAAAATAACAACAACTGCATGCAACACTTTGGCAGCGTTATTTACTTAATTATTTTGAAGTGCTTGGCAAACAGTTTTACATGAAAAATGTTTCAGACAGCAGGAGCAACAAAAACAACAACAGCAACAGAAGTCGCCACCAACAACGACCCCCAAAAACAAAAACTGTTAAAAGAGACGTGGCTGAAGTTTCGTGACTGGGGGTTGATGTGCCGCACAAATGTTATTAATTAAAATGTCATTCATTTAAAAGTAAAACAACAAAGGACACGCAGCATAGACAAGGACAAAATTACAAGTACTGAGGACTACAATACATACTATATTTGTAGCTGGCAACTGGCAACTGGCGTTGACAGTTTTGCTCTGATGCTTTTAAAGCTTTTGCGACACGAAATCCACTTTATGTTGTTGCTGTTTTTGGACCACACGCAGCTGCTGCTGCAGGAGCTGGCCACAAAAGCCACAAATATGTATGTCATTTGACACTTGCTACTTGTACTTGTAGTACGAGTGTCTGTGCGAATTTGTTGTACTTTAGTATCTGTTTATATCTGTTAACTGAAGCTGCTTAAACGCCCTTCACTTTTGGCTCCCACTTGACGCCAAGCCCAACTTGACCAGCTGTCAATTTTCGCCTGAGTTCTCACAGCATTTTTGTGTTGAACGTTGACCACAGAATGTTGATATCGACATCGATATTCCGAGCTGACACAGTTTCCAAAGATGTCTCACGTCAGGTGGCAACACTGGTCACGCAACGTTGCCCCGTCTATTCTGGGTGGTTGTCACTTCAATTCGGTGTGTTCAGTGTGTACTTCTTGTGCCGTCAAATGAGCAATTGTCTTGAATTAATTTCTGCTTCATCACACGTCCCATCAAAACACAAACAACCCAGTACCCCAGCGGGTTTTTCACACCCCTTTTCACTGGCCCAATGCACACTGGTCTTAAGTCAACTTTAAATTTGCTTTGCTTGAGCTTTTTTATACGCATATCAGTTTGGTTTGGAATTTTGGATATATCGTTCCGTGTTCAAAAAAGTATTATAAAATTAAAGTTATAATACACGTTGCATTATATTGAAGTTGAACCTGTTTAAGTTAAACATATAGACAAATTTCATGACATTTTTGATAATACTTCACGTGTGTCCTACAAACATTATTCTTTCTTTTCATATACATATTTTAATTTTTTAACTACTTGTTCAAAACTTTAATTTTTTTGGGTGAAAACCAACACAAAAATGTGAACTGCTGACTTTCAGCGATCCCCATATCATTATAGCAGACCGTTGGAATTTCTATATAAACTTAATTAGTAAATACAATTTAAATCTAGATTTTGACTTTCTACTAAAACTGTTGGTTTTCGGATCAGTGTGCAATGGGTCTGCCCTGCTGAGCAAACACTTTGATCAAGCCCATCAACAGCTTCCACGACTGACAACCAGCAGACGCCGTCAAATTTAATAAAAATCACTGATTTTGATTGATGCGCTCTCAGTAGTTACACTCCCTATTGCCCACTGCCCATTGCCCATTGCCCATTGCCCATTGCCCATTGCCCGTTGCCCAATTCCCAATGCCCACTGTTCATTGCCCAGTTTGAATTGCAGCGTCAGCAAATATTGGCGGAAGGGTAGACATGTGACATGTCGATGTCGCCCAAGTGTCGCTCCAATTGAAACAAATGAAGCACAAGAGTCGAAGGGCAGTGAAACAGGAAAGAGCAGTTGCAACTTGTCGACGCCTCATCAACAACATTTACCAACTATGCATATACATACATGCATATGTATGTACATTCATTAACCGATGCCTCATCAAGAACACTTGGTGGACAATTTTAAATTTTGAGATTCAGTCAAAATTTACTGGTGCTTAGGCTAAGATCTATTTCTCTATTCCTGTTAAGTACTCTCTATGACATTCAAATAATAATTCTTCTTTCTCTATTTTATTGTCTTTACAGCTAGGCCACGCCGATTGTCAAGCGTTGACAATTTGACGCTGAGGTGTGAGCACAAAAATTCCTTGGAACATTTCGCTTTTCTCCAAGCGTAAACGAGAGAGAAGCGAGTGAAGGAGAGACAGCGAGCTACTCAACGGAGAGATTTCAAGGCTCAACACAGATACAAAAAGCTAACAGCTACGCACAAAATGAAACACAATATGCATCTGGCAACGCTGCTCGGACTGGTGGCAACTCTTTTACTTGCCAGCCGTTGTTCCGTTCAAGCGGACAGTCCACAACACATGACGGACAATGGAGGAGGTCACATGGGTGGCATGGGCGCAGGATCTCACATGATGGAGGTGAGTCCGGCACCTGGCTATGGCGTTCCCGCCATACCCAAGGATCCCAATTCCCGCTGTGAGGAGATTACGATACCAATGTGCCGGGGCATTGGCTATAACACGACATCGTTCCCAAACGAAATGAATCACGAAACGCAGGACGAGGCGGGATTGGAGGTGCATCAGTTCTGGCCACTGGTAGAGATCAAGTGCTCGCCCGACTTGAAGTTCTTCCTGTGCAGCATGTACACGCCCATCTGCCTGGAGGACTATCACAAGCCGCTGCCCGTGTGTCGCAGTGTGTGTGAGCGTGCCAGATCTGGATGTGCGCCCATCATGCAGCAGTACAGCTTCGAGTGGCCCGAACGCATGGCCTGTGAGCATTTGCCCGTACACGGTGATCCCGACAATCTTTGCATGGAACAGCCTTCGTACACCGAGGCAGGCAGCGGTACAGGAGGAGGAGGAGGCGGCGGTAGTGGAGGAAGCGGCTCTGGTTCGGGATCCGGTGGCAAGCGAAAGCAGGGAGGCTCCAGTGGCTCCGGTGGCTCCTCATCCACGGCGAACAAGTGCAAGGGAAAGAATTCAAAAAACTGCCAAAATCCCCTAGGAGAAAAGGCAAACGGAAGGGAGTGCACCTGCTCATGCCGTTCGCCTCTAATCGTCCTGGGGAAGGAGCAACTAATGCAGCAGTCGCCAATGCTTCACCATCACTGGTACATGAACCTGACTGTACAAAGGATCGCCGGCGTACAAAACTGCGCCATCCCATGCAAGGGTCCGTTCTTCACAAACGACGAAAAGGACTTCGCCGGCCTGTGGATCGCCCTGTGGTCGGGTCTATGCTTCTGCAGCACTCTCATGACCCTAACCACATTCATCATCGACACCGAAAGGTTTAAATACCCGGAGCGACCCATTGTCTTCCTATCCGCCTGCTATTTCATGGTTGCCGTCGGTTATCTATCGCGCAACTTCCTCCAAAACGAGGAGATTGCCTGCGATGGACGTTTGCTGCGGGAGAGCTCGACGGGTCCGCACTCCTGTACACTGGTATTTTTGCTCACCTACTTCTTTGGCATGGCCTCCTCGATTTGGTGGGTCATACTCAGCTTCACCTGGTTTTTGGCCGCTGGACTGAAGTGGGGCAATGAGGCAATTACCAAGCACTCGCAGTATTTCCACCTGGCCGCCTGGTTGATACCCACAGTCCAATCAGTTGCAGTTCTCCTGCTTTCCGCTGTCGATGGTGATCCCATTCTGGGCATTTGCTATGTGGGTAATCTCAATCCGGATCATCTGAAAACATTTGTGCTGGCGCCTCTATTCGTTTACCTTGTCATTGGCACCACCTTCCTCATGGCCGGATTCGTGTCGCTCTTCAGAATCCGTTCGGTGATCAAGCAACAAGGTGGCGTCGGCGCCGGCGTCAAGGCTGACAAATTGGAGAAACTCATGATCCGTATCGGCATCTTCTCCGTGCTCTACACAGTGCCAGCGACCATTGTCATCGGCTGTTATCTCTATGAGGCCGCCTACTTTGAGGACTGGATCAAGGCTCTAGCCTGTCCCTGTGCACAGGTCAAGGGGCCAGGCAAGAAGCCCCTCTACTCAGTTCTCATGCTCAAGTATTTCATGGCCTTGGCCGTGGGCATCACCTCGGGTGTCTGGATCTGGTCGGGCAAGACCTTGGAGAGCTGGCGACGTTTCTGGCGGCGCCTGTTTGGAGCGCCAGATCGCACAGGCGCTAACCAGGCACTTATCAAACAAAGGCCACCGATTCCCCATCCATACGCGGGCTCTGGTATGGGCATGCCAGTAGGATCGGCAGCGGGATCTCTGTTGGCCACTCCCTATACGCAGGCAGGTGGTGCCTCCGTGGCATCCACCAGCCATCATCATTTGCACCACCACGTTCTAAAGCAGCCAGCGGCCAGTCATGTATGACATGGAGAGTCGGGAGGAGCATCAACCATGGGTGGCGGCAGCGTGCTGGGTGGTCACGGCACACTGATGAGCACGGCGGGCATGAGCAATAGTACGGTCGGTGGTGGCGGTATGTCTGGCATGGGAGCTCCTCCTGGCAGCTTGTTACAAGGCGGTGGCGCCAACGGCGGCGCACCCGGAAATGTTTACGGCAATGTCAATGGTGGTGGTGGTGGTGGAGTTGGTGGTGCTGGCGGCGGTGGACAAAGTACAGCGCCTGGTTCGGTTATCGATTCGAGAGCTGTATCCGTGGTGGTAACTCTACCCGGCGGGCCGGGCTCTCAGCATCCGGGGCAGGCGTTGAGTGACTACGGTCCCATATAGTTAATGGTACGCCCGGACAACGCGCACTGGGTCTCAACGAGTAGCTTCAGTCAGCTTTAAGAGAGCATTCTCCCCTCTCATCATTATAGTCTCTGTCTCTGTCTCCGTCTCTGTCTCTGTTTTTGTCTCTGTCTCTCTTCTTAACTGTCTACCTGTCTCTTTCTCAGAGGTTTAAAAGCAACGCCATATTAATTTTTTGTAGCTGTAGTTTGTTTAAAGAAAGCGCAAAAACAGATTTTTAACTAATTGCATAACATAATTCTAGTCGAAAAACCTTTGAATATGTATCAACATGATAGAGCATCATCGACAAAAACAATCACAACAACAACATCGACAAAGAGAGCAAGCGAGCAAAGAGCACAACAGGATAGAAGAGATTGAGAGTAGTTATCTCGCTTTAACAGCAAGATGAGCCCACATGTAAGCAACCAGGCACGTTTGTTCTGCAGTCCCCCATTTAAGCAACTTTCTTTGGTTCTTTCCAATAATTTCTTTTACGAAATAGACTGAGAATACAAAACGATAAGTAAATGCATACATTACAGATAGAAATCGCAAGGAAATTCAAAGAGAGCTAAGCGAAAACTCTGCCCACACTGCCAAGTCAGAGCCACGAGCCATATTTCGAAATTACAAGAAACTTTTAATCAAACAACCTAAACTATTAACCTTAACCTAAACATAAACATAAAATTAAACCTAATCCTTAAACATAGAGAAAACACACACACATTTCGAATTCGCATTGATAGCTAAATGCATTTTTGCGATTAGTAAGGGCTGTCGCACTATCAAGAATCAAAAGAGATCGAGCGCACAGTGTTGCAAAACCATTTGTAAATTATTTAATCTAACTTAAGGCATTATCCAGCACTATTTTTTGTACATATTTTCAAATTCCGCTTAGTTTGTAAACGATTTTTTTAACTTAACATCCTAAACTAAACTAAAAACTAAACTATACAAATAGAAATATGAGGACATAAAGTAATTTGCATTTTAGCGTTACAGGCAGCGCTGCATTTAAGCTCAAAAATTGAATTTAATTTTTACTAAAATTCCCCAAAATCCAAAAAAAATCTACAAAACCACACCATAAAAACAGAAGGTGTATGAAAAAAATTGCCAACTTTAGCTGCAGCCAAACGCAGGGCATTTTTGCATTTAAAAAGCAAAGGAAAATTGTATAAAGTAAAAATTTATATAATAGTATTAAATAAATGTAATGTTAGTTGTAAACGAAACCCAATTCGAAAAAATATCTTTCAAACATTTAAAGCTATTGTATTTTTATTTAATTTTTGAATAAATATAAATATTAATACATATAAATAAATTATGTAATGAAAAGCGACAATTTAACTGTTGGCATTTTGAAACAAAACATAAGAATTATATAATAAATTATATAATACAATGTAGCAACTATGTGTGTAATGTTTTAGCAACTATAACTATTTCTATAAACAAAAACAAAATTTAAAAAAAAATATATCCAAAAAATTTAATAAAAGTTATTTTAAAAAAATATTCAACCAACTTATGAGTTCTTCTTTTCCAATTCTTTTGAGTTTTTAAACGTTACATAATTTTGTTTTTATTTCAGCTTGATTCAACTTTTAATGAGGATGTTTGCTTGCTTGCTTTACATATTAATTTTTTATTTTTTATTATTCTTCTGTTGATATATATATTTAGCATTTACATAAGAACCCTCAACACTTATACGTATCAAAAAAAACGAAGCTCTCCAAGTTAAGCGAATAAAAGAACAAACGAAAACCAAAAAGTAAACATTAATTAGCAAATTTCTCTACATGACGTACAATACATACTTATTATGAAATGAAAATAAAAACAAAAAATATTAATAAAGACGAGATACGCGTACTATTTGATGTTGTTAATAAGCTTAATAAAAAATAAACAAATCAAACGTTTAGAACATTGATAGCCAGTAGAATTTAGTTTGCAAGAAATTTGTGAGGAATCTGGAAAGATTTCTCACATTTCAGCATTTCACATTTTGGTTTTGGGCGTAAATAGTTAACGCTTTTATTAAATGAAATAAATAATTATATAATAAATTTACTTATTAAAGGCTAAAAAGTGTAACGAATATACGTAAATGACAACCAGTCAAATGAAAAATGTAAAAAATGAAACCAAATAAGAAAAAAAGTTTTAAAAAAATAATGAACATTCTTGAACTTTTTTATGTTGATTTTTTGTGATTGAAAATTAGTTCTTTAATTGATGAAAAAATTGATTGCAATTTGCGAATGTATACGATTTTTTAATTTTTTCAACGAAAAATGAAAACTAAAATTAAATTATAAATAATAATAATAGTATTTCATAATGGATATGGGTTTGAAGCAAATAGCTTCGGAATAGATCGGTGATTGATGGATTGGTTGAAGTTAAATAAACCAGAAACTTGACGTCAAGTGTAGTTGTGAATTGTATTTTGTGAAATGTAATTTAAAAACATAAATAAAAATTAAAAAGATGAATATAAAATGAAAAAAAAAACAAACAAATTATATATACAATGCATATTTATATATATTTAAAGAAACGCAATGAAAGGCATTAAATACTTTAACAATACAAATAATGCAGACATTATTTTATTTACAAACGAAATTACATTTTTTAAATAAAAATAAATAAGTCGATACGTGCGCATCTCAAATGGCACTAAATTCGAGGGCAACATTATCCCAAACAAGAGGAGCAAAAACAAAATATACCAATCGGCAAAATAACGAACAAAAAAAACAACAGAAACCAATAATATTAAATACATTTGTAATTGACAAAAGTAAACCATTCAAAATAAAATCTAACAACATAAAAGATCGATATTTATCTATTGCGCTGGGATGAGGACTTAATAGCCGGCTAATGGGATGGCAAATGGGCTATTTAAGGTGATAATGGTCGGACCTAACATTTATTAACAAGCCTGAATAATAGAAGGTAGATTTCAGTGAAAAATAAATGCTTTTTACGGAGTCTTTGTTGAATAAACGGCTACAAACAGTTGATTAACTTTAAACAGTCCTGTAGCAACTCCAAGTCAATAAATATTATAAAATGAGATGATGCCTCACATTTTAAAACAAGCTTATATAGAGTTTTATACAAAGATGGATCCACATGAGTGATGAGTGGAACCCAAAGGTATTTAGATTACAAATATACATGTTTTATTGATTTTCAAATATATTTAAAACAAAAAAAAACTTCGAACCGGTTCTGATCAGAGCCTCGGCTCGGATTTTGAAATTATTTACTCCGTCAACACTTACGCAAAACTGATCCCCTTTTTTAAATTATAGGTTCGAAACAAAAAGTTAAATTCTTTTTTAATGTATTGCGCAAATATGTTAGACTTTAAGTAAAAATCATTAAATAATAACTAATAAAGTTCATTTATATAATATACCAAATATCCAATTTTGTGACGGCAGTTTAAAGCCGTTCGGCACTTCGAAGATTTGAGGCGCTAAATTTTTGTCTGATTGTTTTAATGACAGCTATATAATATAGTCAACCGATTGTAATGAAGTTTGAATCAGAGTTCCACAGACCAACCTTAAGGCATATTCTGTCAGATTGAGCTATCTCAAAAAACAAGAAAGTTTTTCGTACTCAAACGTGATATGATATAGTGGAACGATTTCAACTAATTTTCGTCAGGATGTATAAGTCTAGCTTGATTGCAATATCTGTCAGATTGGTTTAGATATTAAAAAAAAAGTTTTTCCAAACCCCTTAGAACAAATTTATGTATCATATTCCAAAAAACGAGCAAGCTTACATTTTAGCACATATTGAAAATAAATAAATGTCGTTAGAGCCGTTTTGTCAGAAATCGCCAAAGTGTAAGCTAAAAAACCGTTTCTCTCCCTTAAAATGTTACCTACGAGCTTTAGAAAAAATTTACGCCTAAAAGTTCTTAAAATTACCTTTCCAGCGACATATGGGACATATCTGTAGCTTTTATCACCCAAGAAAACCTCTACACGATGTAAAAGTCTAATGACGATAATATATTTCAGCCCCAAAATTTCTGATATCCAATTTTGTGTCGAACAAAAAATTATAATGATTATATATCATTATCACATATCTGTAGCTTTTATAGCTTGGAAACTGTGGGGGTTTGAAATTTAGCGGTGATTTAGCGTTCTCCCGCTAAACTAGCGGGTTTTCCAAAAGTCGTCGACCAAACATTTCTAGATTTTCGAAAAGGAATAAATCCCCATCATTACATATAAGGTATATTAGTGCTTGATGCAAACGGACAAACAAACAAACTGACTTCATTTCATGTTGAGAAGTCCACTAAAAATTTAAAATTTAATTATCTTTTGAAGCAGCTGTCGGATTGGGGTGATCGAGGTATCAATCGTAAGTAGAATTTTTAAAAAATATATAATTTTACCAAAATGCGCCAACGACCCCATTAGCTGAGATAGTTTAAATTGTTGACCCTTCCACTTAGAAAAAGTTTTAGTATGCCATTTTGTAATTAAGGACTAAACCTTTCGATCGGTATATGTATAATTCGATCTTATCGGACAGTAGTAGTAAGTTTTCCATATTAGATGTAAATATTGCTAGTCGCCTTTCGTATCCTTTGTGCTGCTATCGTCACTAGCGCGAACTGCCTTCCGCAGTGATTGTTCGGCAATCGGCACTGCGTAAAAAACCTTTTTTATTGTGTAAAAAGATTGTCAACTTTTTTGCGCAATATAATTTATATATTAAATTGTATGTTCGTCACAAAATGGAACAACAGAAATTTTTCATTTATTTAACTTAATAAATTTTTTAAAATACAACAAGACGACGGCATTCTTTATACTTTAAGCAAGAAAATAATTTAAAAATCTATACCCTGTAGCTATTAAAAATGGACAAAAAGGATCTAATGATTTTGGCACAATGTATGTAACAGCAGACGAAGCCGTGACAGACCCCCCAAAAAATATATATTCTTGATCATTATTAACAGCCGAGTCGATTAAGTAATGTCCGTATGTCCGGCCCTTGAATATGAACGATCGGTCGAAAATCAATTATTTTCATGATAGCTCCCCCAATTAAAAATAATTACTTTCCTAATTTTTATAAGAATACATATTTATATTTGAATTTTACTCAAGAAATCTATGAAGCACTTGGTACGAGAACACAATTCACAAAAAATCAAAATATCTTTTTTGTAATATAGTTATTCTTTCCTTGCAATAAAATAATACGTAGAGAGTGTATAAGCCCAGCAAATTTAAAAGTAAATTGGAGTGATAGTGGGTATTTTACAAGCGTTTTATTGTAAACATAAATAGATTAAACATATTTAATTACCAATATTATATTATAATAAGTTGGTTAATTTAGTGACTTTCTTATTTGTACGTAAACTCGTTTGGTTAAATTGTTTACATGGAAGATCTTGATGCATTCCATTTGTATACCAAAAATATTTCCTTGCTATAATTTCAATTATTTTTCCTTTTACGTGATCACACTTTGTTTCTTACATATATATATATATATATATATATACTTGGATTTCTTTTTATTTTTGGATTTATGTAATATTTTGTATTTTGATTGAAAATCTAGCTTTAAACTCAGCTCACCCATGGTGAAAATATAATTTCATCATGAGTAATCCTTGCCAGCCTCGCGTCATCTCATTGGTGGATTGAAAAAAATGAACTCACTTAGGAGCTGGCAGTAGATTTTCGACAGTTCTATTTGTACGTACATTGGGGTCCTCAATTCAAGTTTTTGACCACTAAACTTTGGCAAAAAAAACGTAAAATCAATATACAACAAGCTAACAACAATTTACGCTAAACTAACAAGGCATTAAAAACAAATTCTATGGCGCATCAGTTATTATTACTTCATAATACTCGATAGGCTTGTGTAGCCGCTGTTTCCTTGGGCAGGTTCCGATCGGCGTTTACAGCAGCCGCAGCAGCAAACGCTTTTCATAACATCCAGAAAACTGGCTTGTTCAAAATCATCCAGATCGTTCATGAATACACCAGAGCTAATGTCCTCGGCGGTTCGTGTGCCTACAAAGGCCTTGAGATCGGAGATGGGAAAGCCATCCTTATAATACTTTTTAATCGTATCATACGCATCCATTATAACAGCAATAAACAGAGAAAGCACCACATAGATATACAAAGATATGAAAGAGTATAAATAAATCTGACAGAACCACCATAGCCAATTTGCTTTGTAGGAGAGAGTCGCAAAGGTTGCAAACATGTCATCGCCATTGATAAGCGAAAATAGGCACTCTGAGGTGGTAGCCAGCGATCGGAACTTCATGTGATAAGGTCCAAGTATTAACCAGCCACAAAATACGAAGCCCGCATAGATCAGTAGGGCGGCAATTAGAAAGCGTAGAATTTTCGGAGCCGCCTTCTTTAACGTGAGTATTACAACATTGTAGGTCTTGAAGAAGCCCAAATATCGCAGCACACCAAACCAGACTAGCATATTGCCAATGCCCAAAAATAATGAACAGGTATCCCACTGATCCACCACCATGTAACGACCTTCAATTTGTTCTTTCAGTGCAGAGCCAACAATCAGCAGAACATCATTAAAGATGATCATAATATACCTGCGAGAAAAACAAACTTACTATAGTACTGAGAATACAAATAAGAATCTTAAGATTGTACGAACCAAAAGTTAACAAATTCCAGACGTCCATCAAAACTTAGGTCCTTGCCAAAATGTGAACGGAAGAAGTTGACTGTGGTGCACCTCAATAAATAAGCTCTCCAAAGAGCCCGAGTACATAGTGCAAAGGACAAGGCGCAGGTTAAAAGTACAAAGATATTTAAAATACTTCTAAGTATTGCATCAAAGCGAGCTTCTGAAATGAAATCCGTATCTCCCTTGCACTTTAATCTCGTTGACTCCGCATCAAGCGATAAAAGCATTTGTCCATCGTGATCCCGATTATTAAACAGAATGGATATGTCAAATTTAAAGCAATCGGGTGCAGAAAGAGCTCCTCCACTGGCCTTAAAATTGACGGTCTTGATCTTAAACGTCAACTCGGCAGTAACCAGCGAAGCAAAATTTACTTCCACTCCGCGTTGCTCTAAATATTTCTCCACTCCAATGCTGGATACATTTTTTGGCAGTTTCTCGCACAGCTTCTCGATGTGTGGATCAAAGATGTAGGACTCATTAAATCCAAATATGGTACCCTCACGGTAGTTCCACATGCAGAGTGTCAATGGGGGCATAGTATTGTTCGATGTGGGATAATAGTAAGGTCCAATGGATTTACTCATATTGCCATATCCCCAAACAGCATACTGCACAGTGCTAAAAAATTCGGACTTCTTATACAATGCAAATGGTCCCACAGCTGGCGGGTAGCTCTCAACTTCTCGTGACGAGTCCCATCCTTCAAGGAACAGATGCGAGAATGCAATACGATTATCCCACGTATAGTTGATGTGGTTGTAGCGCGAATGAGCAAATAGGCACAGCTGCATCGTCACCAGAATAATCTTTACAATCTGAAGACAGCAAATTAAATAACGCATAAGTTTTTGTAAACAGCTTTGCAGTGTATAAATATGTAAATGCAGTAAATTGTGACAGATAACAGATACATCAAGTAAGAAAGTTTAATTTGAGCTGCTTGACTGTTAGATGATGTTTAGTTCAAGAAAAAATATTTAAAGTAATAAAAAAAATATTACAAAATAAAATAGAGGTTAGATTGGATTTCTGATATACCCCTTTAGACGAAAGAATTCTTCTTTGTAACTTGCATTTTATTTAATGTGAGGGCAGTGGAGTAAAAGGTATTGCCACGGTCGCGATGATGTACAAATCAGTCCACCCACCTTTTTTGGTTTTTTGTAATTCGAAAGTGCAGTACAAAAGCTTGGTTACATCGAATCATCGAGAGTATCACACCGTAGAAGTCGACTTTCGATGAATCAGTAAAATGGGCAATCATATACATATCCTAAATCTCTATACATTTTCGGGAGATTTTCGGTGATACACCTGATAGATAAAAGCTGCATTCCTTCAAAGGTGTTACCGATCTGTTTATGATAGTGAATAAGTTCACGTGTTTTAATCTTCTTAAACATTTTTCTAAATGAAAATTACACAAGATGGGAGCTTTTAATCAATCTTTAGATTCTAGCTGCGGTTGACCTTCAGCATTCAAGCCATCTCCTACGTTGGAGCTACATAAAACTAAGAATACCTTTAACTTAATTATCTGCTCTGTATATTAAATGATCAATTAACGTTAGCTTGTGTCTGAGATTTGAGTGCTCATACTGCCGGATAGACATTGTCACAAATCAAAACTTTCAAAATTACCGCCCATTTGTTGTCATACCATCTCTGAAGCATATTCTATTTAAAAAAGCCTATTTATACGCCGAATATTCGGGGTATTTTTTCTTATGTCACGCCGTCTTATCTATTTAGAACCTATTGATTTTATCTTTGAACTTGTGCTAACTATTAATCATGCACACAAAAAATCCCATTTTAAGCTATGCACTCAAATTTATCAAGCTGTTAAATATTTTCTTGAAAGCTCACAGTGTACTTTATGGCAAGTGAATAACGTAGTTTATATAGTTATAGGCGATAGATAAGAGAATAGTGTAATTGTTGCCCTTGTTAAAACGAAAAGTATGTGGGCGTGGGTTCTGTAGATTTCCCAGTATACTACGTATGTATAGTACGTTTACCACAGCGAATGCTCCCAGTGCACATTGGGCCCAATGGCCGTTTTTTTGGCATAAAGTCTAAAAATGATGTTAACGAGCTCAAACTTTGTATATATCACAAATACAAATAGCTTAGAACGTAGAAACAAAAATTGAAAATTTTGGCCACGCCTACCCATACCGCCCATACAAGAACACATTGCGTATACGTATGGTAATAATAAAAATAGATAAATTTTAATTTCTCTTTATATGTAATGTAAGAAGTTAGTTAGATATTAAATAAAAGCTAGTTTTCTTAACATTTAAAAAAATATAAAGATAAAATATTAAAAAAAACAACTTATAAAAATTCGGATTCTTCTAACTTAAGCTTATCTATAAGTTAAAAGTACCGCCAAGGCCGGATAAAGCCGGATAAAAGTTTATTACCAATGGTTAATACACATATTCAACTTTAATTTAACATACATTACATGTTGCGCAACCCTGCGCCAAATTAGTTATGGTCTACAAAAGACGAACCCTTTGGTTAAGTTATTTCTGTTATTGGACATACAAATAACACACATTTATAACATTAAAACAATTATTAATAAGAAAACAAGTTTGGTTTTGCTATTCTAAATACCCTGGCCTTCAATTTCCATTTTAAATATTTACTTTTAGTCCAAGGGTTAAAAAGTTAGACGCACACAAAGTGAACAAAAATTTCCCGCCAATTTCATAAAAACAGACCGCTCTCTGAACAGCTGACTTTGAAGGTCGATAAAAATTTTATGGCTTTAAAAATATCGATATTTTTTATCGATTCTTTATATATAGACTATCTACTACAAATCTGTAACATTAGAAGTGATTTTCTTTTCAATGAATTTTTCGACTTTATGCCAAAAAAACGGCCATTGGGCCCAATGTGCAGTGCCTGGGAATAACATGCTAAGCATTGAGCAAATATTCAAGCCCAAGCACATTGATTAGAATGGAGAAAACACAAACAAAATAATATTCAGCCCATTGTTCGAAAGATGTGTCACACAATCAACCAGAGACAACCAGAGACAAATCTACACTCGGCCCCTTGTTTGAGAATCAAAAACCAATCACGTGACAACAACAGTAACAGTGCGGGCAATTAAAAGCTCAACAGATGAACAGATTGTACACATGTATATAGATACTATAAGTGAGCTTTACCTGCACTACAAATTTGTAGGGAAACTTGCGTCGAGCCTGCCACTTCTCTATGGGATTCATGAAGAAGAACTGAAGCTTGCGGCGCATCCTCTCCTCGTTGTAGGATGCTGCTGAGGATGTTGGCCCTACAAATTGTGGCTGCTCTACATGACCTTGTCCGGATGTTGTTGTTGTTGCAGCCACTGCCACAACAGGCGTCGACTGCAGTTCCATGCGTCGTCTCAAAATCCTGGTGTTCACATACTCATCATCACTTTCGCAGCGGGAGTTCTCACCACTGCTGGGGGTATGTGGATGATTTTGTGCAGCCTCATAGCTGTCCGTACGGCGTTTCACGGCTGGAGCCGCAGCAGAAGAACCTGCAACTCCAACGCCGTAGTTTTGCATTTCAATGTATTGCACTGGCTGCGTCTCGAGGTCGCAGGGCGCTGCGTTGTTGTCTCGGTGTAGAGATTTTCTTTTGCTGCGATTGCTCCAACATACAAAAGAAATTCCACACACGCGCAACAGGCAAACGAATCGTGATTATATATAGAATGTTTTGGAAGCGCTTGCGACGTTTTTCGATCGAAATTATAATAAATACTACCAAAAATTGTTGGTGTACGCGAATTGCTTTGTTTGCGTAAATATTGATATCGTCTATCACAAAAAATACTTATCGATATATCAATATCTTATCAACAGCCCTAGTTCACTTTGTTCAATAGTTCAATTGAACTTGTTGTGAACGATTCGATCAAAGCTGGGTCCGGATCGATAAGTGGCACGGCGCGTAATTTAAATATGAATTAACTTTTTGTGCATTATTCCAATATTATTAATAAAGTTATATTTTTGTATTATTTTTAATCATTTTATGAATTTTGCGAGATTACCACTCTTCGGGAGATGAAGTTATATAACTTAACTCTTATTCAAAAATCCAAAATTCGGCACAATTCCAACAAAAATTTCCACTTTACCTATTTTAGTTGGCGTATCTATGTTTCACAGAACAGACAAGAGATTAATTAAATCGTATAGCAGCCTTGGTTCATAGAAATAGGACAAAGTAATTTTTACACCCTTCCTAAAAATTTTTTTAGCATTTTGTCTATTAATAAATTAAACGCCAAATTTGAAAAATTAAAAAAATGCTCCACCATAGAAAAGTCTTAATAGTTGTTTATTCTCATCTGGACCCGCCCAAAAAAAAAGTGGTTTTGGCTCGTGTAGTAACTGAAAAGTTCGAAATTTTTAGTTTTTCATGAATTGTTAAAATTAGAATTTTAATATTTTAAAAAAGGGTATATGGGCAACTCTCCAGAAATGTCAACCACAGCCAAAAACTTAAAAATGATCGAAAACGCACATTTTGTAAAATTCTTTTGCTGAAAAATTTTCAAATTACTTGCTTAAACATTTTACACATAAATTATTCATTAGTTCGAGCATACCGGCTGCATCTTTGAATAAATTAAGTTTTTCTTTATTTCTGGCTTTTTTGCCAAAAGTTGACTTCTAAAATGGAGTGTTTGTATTATAATAATTTTTTGACGAAATCTTTCTTCTAGAAATAAAAAGGTAATCAAAAGAAAAAGAGAACACTTTAATTCTAGTAATAATACTTCTTATGGACAAAAATAGCTCAAATATAATTCAAGTAAGCAATAAACATAAAAAATATGGTGGTGGTGGAATAAAGCTAAATGAAAAAAATTAACTACTTATAATAATATTTTTAAGTCAAATAAAAGACATTATTAAGATACATCAATGCACAACATTCATAAATTAATCGTATTAAAATATTCCCTCGGGTTTTGCTGAAATTCGTGTTTGAACTGAAGACAAGACAAAATTCAAATTACATGCTTTATTTTTTTAATTCCATAATAAATAAACTTAAATTTTAATATTAATTACAACTAAACAAATAAATATATTAAACCTAAAACTCATACTTAAGCACATGACCCTTTACTCTTTATGGAAACCTCTGTAAAAAATTTGAAAAATAAATATTTTAGTTAAATAATACATTTCTAAGAAGATAAAAATGACTTACCAATATTTAGGCAGGAGGAATAACACTCAAGTTGCGATTCTCCAGTGTACATATATCCATCAGAGCCACAGACAGTTTCATCATTTTCATCATAAACATTTGCGCAAATTTTTTCACAAACTGCTTCGCTGTCTTTTACGGTATCTGTTGGATTTGCCGAAACAATTGCAGGCTCTAAAATAGGCTTCTCTTGGGCATTCTGAAACAAATTCAGAAATGTTTATAGGCAAGTATTGTAATTAAAGTTCAATCCTATAAAAAAGTTAAGACTTGGAAAAGTTGTGAAAGTTAGGAAAAATTAGAGCAACCGAAATTTAAATAGCATTAAATTTATACTGTTTTTGTCTTAGTTACAATTGATACAGATCTTCAATTCAACGCACTTCTCATCTGACAATTATAAAGAAGAAAACGAAAAATTTTGTGGTCGACTCACTTAATTAAGCGGTTTTGGCATTTGTTAAGAGTGGAAAGTTGGTGAACTCTTTAGACATTAAAGATGCTTTGTGTATTAGAAAATTTGATACATATTGTTATCGACCTTATTTACATTTAAATTGATACAGATATCGAAAGATGGCTTTTGAACTGATTTTTATCTAGAGATTGCTTAAACAAGACCATAAGTAAATAATTGGATCCAAACAACAATGAATAATGGCTTAGGTGTGGTAGAAAACTTGAACGAGTGTTAGAAAAAACCGATTTTCGAAAGCATGGACTGTGATAATTATAAGAACTATTTTTATAAAATTAAAAATAGAATAAATTGACCAAATATGTTAACTTTGGGAAGTTTTTGTATTATGAATTTTTTCTTTGTTGAAAAGAATAATTTATAGGTTAAGTTTTAAAGTATAAATTAAACTAATCATTACTATGTGAGTAAATCAAAAATATTTACTAGAGTTAAGTGAATGTTTTTTCTATTAAAAAAAATAGTTATTTACAGTGGAAAGAAATCTCACCTTATTTACATATTCAATATTATCCTTTGCGTTGACAGTGGCTTCCTGAACTGGCTTCAGATTCTCTGACAGAGGGGACACACTGACCGATGATATGTGAGGGGTTGATGGGTGTGTCTCATAGTAGAACTTTTGTCCGTACGGTGCATTCGTGTAGCTCGCAGATCCCCTGATAGCATCATGTTCAGTAAATTCGAATCGCAATGGTTCTGGCGTCTCAGTTTTGTGTGCATTGTGCCAAGTTTTTGTGTAAGTAGATAAGGGTGGAGATGGGGTTTGCGATTGAGGTGGCTTTGAGGAAAAAATATGCTTCACCGATTTGTTGCCATCCGATTTGACAACAAAGGCATTCTGACCCGCCTGATAACTGCCTCGAACGACAGCCGAGTTAGAGTTGGTGTTGGAGTTGGTGTTGGAGTTGGTGTTGGAATAGGAATTGGAGGGAGCAGGATCTTGTTGATAGAAGAGATCGGCAACCCTCAATGGTTTGTTGTAAGTAGAAGATACACTGGTATCTGTCAGTTGACGTTGTGATTGATGAAGTTGTTTTTGTTGCTGTTGCTGTTGTTGTTGCTGCTGCTGCTGTTGTTGTTGTTGTTGTTGTTGTTGCTGTTGTTGTTGTGACTCCTTTTGCTGTTGCTGATACTTAATTTGATCACGCTCCACATCCAATTGCTTATAGTTTGGATCGTGTCTGGGCAGGAAATACTCATTAGTGCTCATGAAATTTAGATAATCCTCAGCTGCTTTTGTTAGCTTTTGTGGTGCAGCAGATGCTGCATTCGGTTGATAGCTTTGGCCAAAGTTAGCTGCTGTTTTGGCCACATTCTCGACATCTTCATAGACCGCATAGCTGTTTGAAGTTTGTCCAAACTGATTATTATAGTGCGGATTTTGTTTTAATAAGACGTCGCCATAGCCTTGAGCCTGAGCCTGACCTTGACCCTGGTCGTGACCTTGACCTTGTCCTTGTCCCTGTTTAAATGACAGGTATTTGGAGGCTTCAACGGGAATCGCGTGCTGTTGAATCGGGGAATAAACTGGATATTTGTTTAGCTCGTTTCCTTTAAAATGCGGAGACGCCTTAAAGTTCTGTATGTACTGTGTGGAATGATGATTGTATTGTTGATTATCTTTGGGACGATAGAACTGATTCTTGCCAACGTCCAGCACAGCAGCGTCCTTAGAGTGTGCGAATCGTGTGGCCTGATTGAGTCCTCCTGCTGGCCAGTTTCCATTAAATTCGCGGCGAATTAACTGTGGTCCTTCAAGGGCTGGAGGTGGTAATGGGCGCCTCCAAGCAGTTGGCGGATGTATGTTCTCAAGACTGGCCCGAACACGTCCAGGCCCTGGTCCTGGACCAGGACCAGGACCAACACGACGATTGTGATTGAAATTGGATGAAGGATCACTTAAAAATCTCATTAGCCGAGCACTTCGAGCCGCGATCGAGGGACTCAAGTCGAGCTGTATACTTTCCACATGAAGAAGGTGCATGCAGCAAAGGAAAAGTATCACATTTAAAAAGTTTCTTGTTTTATTCCACATATTCGGCGTTTGTTGAAAGTTAACCATCAAAAGTGTTTCGCGACACGCGTGTCTATCTTCTGTGACTGTCGATAAGCATTTAATTCCTCACTTGGCCACTGCTGTCGGTTCTTCAACTTTTACTTTACTTTTACCCCAAAAAATCAACAAATTCCAATTTATTTATTTTTTTTTAATTCAACACACACACACTTCCAGCTTCTTTTGTTTCGAACTGGTTGTTCGGTAGATTGATCTCGCTATTGCGGTATCTGTCGGTCGGTCGATCGGTCGATCGGTCGGTAGATCGGTCTGTCGTCTCTGGGTCAAATGCTGCGACTAACGCTCGTTCGACTGCAGATTTCCTACAGAACAAGCCGCTTGAATTTTGTATAGTGCAAGTATGCAAGGAACCGGATTGATCAGTTTACTTTACTTCTCAAGAAGCAGTCAAAATAACACGACTGCATTTACATTCAAACAGACCAGAACGTCTTCTCGTCTTCTCTGAAAATTAAGCTCATAAGTCATCTCACTAAATATCCTGATATTCGTAGTATGTTTATCTTACCCAACTTGTAATGAAAACAGTTTCATTTAAAACATATAGCTCAAATATTTACTAAATTAGTAAAGACATTTAAGATACGCGGTATTTCCGAGTCGTTACCATTTGAGTAGAGGCCTGAATCTTGTTTTAGCTTATCTTTCTGTGACTGTCACATCTGTGTCTTGAAACCAGTTTCAAGATTTCTTTTGCGAACTTCTATAAAACCTATGTAAACCCATTTTACAATGCACTCGCAATTCACGACAAATTGCTCTAATGACAATCAGTCGAATAACTTATTTTTTATTTTCCAAAGGAGCCCTACAGTTGAGAAATAAAACTCACAGGGTATCATCTATTCGAGAACTTTGATCTGCAAGTAAATTAAGCAGGAATTTTTAAGTATAAACTATTTTAATGGCCATGCAGCCGAATTATAATACGCATGATAAAACTTTCACTGTTGCTTTTTGGTTTTGTTTTTGATTCCAGTTATTGTTATTTAAATTTGAGAAGACAGTTAGTCAGTCAGATAGCATAACTATTCATGAGCTAATACTGTTATTTCAATAATATACATTGATGAAATAATTAAGATTTGACTTTCTGAATTGATATATTCAAGTTCACAAATAAAACGTCACATGTAATTGGCGGTATTATAAAAATACTTTTGCAGCTATTTATTTTAAGCGTTATATACATTTTAAATAAGGGTTATTATTCAGCACTACAATATATGTATTTATAAAATTAATTTTCTTCATGTCTTATACTTAGATCTTCTGGTTTCTCTGTAATTATCTTTTTTTGATAACCATTTGAGTTATCCCCAAGAACGATAACAATGTTTGTTGTATTAAGTACGGGAAATTCAGCCACTGTGTTCTATATAAGAAACACAGAAAATTTTAATTAGAATATTATGGAAAAATCTTTCTATACATACTTACAGAATGCACTCGACTGTATTGAGTATCAGCACCTAAATTGGTGGTAGCAATACTAGAATGTCGAAAACTTCGTTGGTCCTTTATGAAACTTGACTGATCTCTTGAAAATCCATTGTTATAAAATGCCCCAACCTTCTTGCCGCAAAGTATCTCCTTAAAGGCAACTCGGTATCGCTTTGACATAACATTATATAAAATCGGATTAATAGTGCTAAAAATAAAAATGATATTAGAAAATATCTTTTTTTTTTGGCTGGTTTACTCGTACTTACCATGTAACATAGTACGAAAATCCCGCTATAGAAAATAACCATTCGTTTACGGAGTAATAATTGCGAGATGTTTTAGCATATAAGAACCACAATCTTTGTAAGTGAAACGGGAACCAACAGATAAAAAATGTTATAACAACAGCAGCTGTTTGGGAAATAAATATAAATAAATTCAATCACAGTAAAATTACCAACTTATTAGCGTCTCTATATGCATACCCAACATTCTTATAACAGCTTTTTTTTTCTTTTGAGAATTTCGTGCTTCTCGATTCCTTGAACCCTGCTGAACTCCTACAACGAAATAAACATATATACTTATAGATACTATATTGTGGTATACAATTTTGACATACCCAGCACTTCTGTGGCTCTGGCTCGAATTTTAGCTCCCATGCAACCGTATAACAATATGATGAGTATCATGGGTATAATGAAAAATATACAAAATGATAACTCAAATATTGGGTACTTTTCCGGAAAATCCAAATCGATGGAGCAAACAGCGGAATCCTGTATTTTAGTTCCATCTGCAAGTATCTGTATCTTAGTTTTTGTAAGATATATTTGAAAATTATAAAGCTTACCCAGTGGATAATCCAGATATTGAATATTAGATTTTACACACATTGGTAAGGCACCAACAAAACTTAAAATCCATAAGGCTGTTATGATTTTAACTGCCCTCTCAAGACCTGACATTTTGTACACATGTAGGGGATGGCAAATCGCCAGGAATCGCTCCATGGAAAAGGCCACAATTGTAAATACCGATACATATGTGCACCTAGAATGGTTTATTCCCATTAGATTCTGTACTCCAACTATTTTGGAGCCTTTACTAACGCTTCTGAAATGAACGCTCGCAGCTTGCAAAATGGCAATCCAAACAAATATGGATATTGATGCCAATAGAGAAATACTTCGGCTGGCAATCCTAAGAACGAGAACATTGATTAAAAATAAATTGATAAAGATTCATAAAAATACAGACCTAGGAGTAAGTAGATCAAATCCGATACAGCCAAACTGAAGAGGTAATAGTTAGTTGCCGTGTGCATGGCCGAATGCCTTATTATTACCATACAGACCAGGAAATTTCCCAATACTCCAGTTATAAAAATTGCGCCGAAAATGATGCTAACCTATAAAACAAGGATTTCATTCAATCACCAAATAAATTTAGTACACTTTAACTTACCATTATCGCCTTATGAAGTGGTAGCGTCTGTGGGCCAAGAACATACGCCATGTACTCAATGGTTGTACAATTGATTTGGGGACATCCATTATCGTTATCGTAAGGTTCAGTTGTTGGCGTTGCAGTTGTTTCCGTTGTGGACATAAACTCGTATGTGCTCAAATTCATTGCAAACCAAGATGCTTCTGTCATCTTAATAGTGCCTTGAGAGAGAAAACCAAACTGAATGGAGTATTGGCATCAGTTTTGGGTTCGGATGTGTTCGTCTTTTGTTTTAGTTGCTGACTTCGTATAATCTTTGTAAGTCGGTGTGCTCGGCCCACAAACAAAATTCTTTATTTTAAAAACAGGAAATCTATTTAATGAGATCATTATTCAAATTAAAAATCAAAATTATTTTGAATTCAAAAAAAAAATTTTAAATTAATAAAAATTATACTCGATAAAAAGAGTGACTTTTTTAACTTGTTGTAATATTTAAATATCGTTGATTACAATTATATATAAGAGACAATGACTAAGAAATGTTTGTGCTTCACTTCTATTCTACATATTTCGAAAATCGCTTGAATTTATTAGCGACCAAATGATCCAAAATTTAAAATTAAAATATTGTTAGAACAGAAAAAAGTACGCCGTTGGTTTCAGTTGCCGGCACGTAATACGGCAATTCCTAACTGAATCTCTTAGATGACCGCAGATTACTGTTCACACAAAATCATATCGAGATAAGAATAAACAGTTTGCAAATATGTACTTTTCTTCTTACTATGCGCCAAGGTGGGTAATTAATCTTTCAAAATAAAATACAGACGTACGTATACACATACGAGTGCACATGTGTATATACTTTTGCCCAAACAAGAATAACGCAAAGTGGGTAATACTTTCGTTATATTATCGAATTTAAATTGGCTATCATTACAGTTCATTTAAAAATTTAAGTTTCTAAAAATGATACAATGAAGCTAAACATGACCAAGTTTAAAATTCAAATTTGTGTTCTATTATTTTATTTCCTGTTTTTTAATTTTACGATATTCATAGGGAATAATTATTCTTAAGAATAATAATAATGGAAAGTAAATTTGATTATGTCAAAACAATAACTTGAAATACTGTATAAATATACAAATGCCTATAAGTACAGATATAATTCAATCAGAAAATTCAAACCGACCGTCTTGCATTACAGCGCTGACCATGCACTTTATACCTTTATACAAACATGTATTTATATATATAAAACCTCACGCGCACACATACCAAAGCAAGCAAGTAATTTTACAAATAATACAATCATAATTGGTACCAAATCAATACTTACATTTAAATATATTTTTAAATATTTGTATTCATTATATGTAAACACAGACGTACTTATACGCAGACAATATAATTAAAGCATTAAAGCTTGTATATAAATAAGTAAAAAGGCAAATATTTAAATTGATTAGATAAAATCCATCTTATGCAAATAGCAGCAAAAAGATAAATTTGGCAAAGAGCACATCGTGCGACTCACAATGCTAATCACCTTAAACATACTATGTACGCATTGAAAAGTCATTTTATTTTCTTTTTAGTGGCTTATTTGGATTACCATTTTATTATATTTTTTTAAATCAAATATTTTTAGGAACAGTTGTTATATTGTTAATTTTAATTGTAATGTTTCTATTAAATGTACAATGTTAATTAATCTATTTTAAACATCTTATTGATTTATCGACCAGAATTAATACCGTAGCTATAAATTTTCATTTCGTCAAAGATGTAACAAATTTTATCAGAAATTGCTTGTATTATCTTAAACAACGTAAAATTATTTTCATATAATTATAGGGGAGTTAATAAGGCAAAATTTTTGTTGGAATTTTCAAAATTTTTTGATATTTTTTTTTTTTAGAATTGAATTTTAAAATTTCTCTCCTCGAGGTCGTCACCTTCAAACCTTTATTAAAATGTTTTTCGTAATTTTATTTAGAACTGAGTCTAATTGATGACTATCGAAATTATAAAAAATATTTGACTCGGTACATTAATAATTAAAATTGTTAAGAAAAACTTTGAGATCAAATATTTATAGGCCATTTAAATTCGATTTTAGAGAAAAAAAAGAATACATTTAAATTTTCTAAATCAAAAATCAATGATGATTTTAAAAACTCAACTTTAAAAAGTGGTTAAAAAAAATGGATTTAGATCATTTTTCAAGGCTTTCAGACGGGCAATTTTTCAAGGTTGCCAGACGATCAGCGACTCAGATCAACAAATGATCTACAACGAGATTCGAATGAACTCAACCTACAATCAGGAATTTAATTCGCTCGTTTACTTTATTGACTATCTTCAATTGAACTTAATCAAAATGATGTGAAACACTGGTTTGTGTTGCCAAACAATAGTTAAAATAGGAAAAACATGGTCACCCCTTATGTTTTATTTGAAGTAATAATAAAAATTAAAAAAAAAAAAACTATAGTTAATGCAGAATAGTTACTGTAGATGTCCAAGAGGGATATGACAGCTAAAAAGCAGCAAAAGGTATTACAACTGAAGCACAAAAATATGTTAAAAAGATGAATATTAAAAAGAAGCATATTACTGGAATTTAAGCGTTACAAATAAATAGAATTATTTTAATTCTACTAATCTGCACGCAAACTACCTTTTACATTCCAAAACTTTCAAATATTTATTTGTAAACATAGAGGAGATTAAATACAATAGCGGAATTTCAGGTTTATTATTCCAATAGAATTTATAAATTACAGTTTTAAAGAAAATTAAATTTTAACTGACCAACTGCAAAATGAACGATATATGTAGTTCATGAATTACTGCATAGGTTCACTTGTTCATTTTAATGACCTGTTCATTTGAACTTTTTCAGAACGAATTGACACAACTCTACTACTCTTGTGTAACAAACAGAACAAAAAATAGTGCACAATTATTTCTTAAACAAAATAATAGAAGTGCTATGCCAATATGCAAGAGTGAATAGTGTGAGTTCTAACCAACGGATCACATAAATGACAGTGTACATTTCTACATAAATTCAACGAAAAGCCAATTCGACAAAGACATACAATAATTATCGATAAATGAGATTTGTTGGTGCGGGAACGGCTACATATGTGGCGGTATATTTTGTAAATTTGTTGTGAAATTTAACGAACGTGCTTCAATTTTTATGTATTTTGCACAATTATTTTTCGCAAATTGTGCTGCGCAACCGCCCACATGAATATTGGGCATGGCGCATACACCTAAACCGTGATTTCTATCCAACTTTCTTGGTGGTTAACATGTCTATGACATCATAATCAGTGCATATATTTTGTGCGACATAAATAATTTTTCATGTTGTGACAAGTCGCAGAATACATCTATTAGTTGGAATGTGCAAGAAAATAGTAGTTATTCATGTACACAACTTAACATATGTGCGTACTCATGCATTAAAATATTTCAAATGACATGCATGTGTTCGTGAGTACATCAATAAGTGCTCACGTACATATGTATGTATGGATGAACGTGTGTCAGTGAGCAATCGGATAAAAAAACCAGAAGTCAGCAGAAGTAGGCGTAGTTTGGTGCAATTGGGATTTATGACTCATAATTAAGATACACCCCAAGAAACTAAAAACGACTACTGCATGACAGCTGTTTTGCAATCAAACAGAACAAAGTACATATATACATATCTATGTATGTACTTCTGAATATAATAGATACATATGTATGTATGCGCATATATACAGTTCACATATGTACATATGTTATTCGAGCACAGGCGCAGTGAAATATCAATAGTAAAAACTTGTACGTGGTTTAGTGTGAGCAATGGCATAACTTAAATAATGCATAAATCGGGTATATAGAGAGATATGTATGGCACCATAACAAAGTCCCTAACGAAAGTTAAATCGATTAACGAACACCAAATGTTTACATATCAATAGTTTTCGTTGCGGCTGAGATAAATCATCAACTGCCGACAAGAAATCAATATCACCATACAGTTAGTCAAGTAATTGTTTTGACAAAATAAAAAATACATTTAAGTTTTTGATAATTGAAAGCTTAATAACTTTATATTCATATTGTCAAAACAATTAGTTGAAGAACAGTGAGTGCAAATAAAAGCATTTAAAGTAACACAATTATGTTTTGTTCAGATTCCACCGATTGGTTGTTGAAAAAACTGCAAAATTGGACAAACCCTTTGTGACTTTGTACGACAAAGAGAGGTCGTACCCACCAGCAGTATTCGGAGGAACAGCACCATCAGCGAAGATGGTACTACTTCCAGTACCACGCAACCTCAAAGGTAATCACCTTGTTATTATAAGATTTTATTATTAAAATTTAATAAATTTGATTTTCTTTTACTTTACAGAAATAACTCAGATATTTCCGGCGAGGAACAAATTGTGCAAGAAGCTAAAATCCAAAAACCGGGACAGTGTGCTTCTAATAAAACTGCCTCCCCAAGGAGAGTCATCATTGGCTCGACTGCTAAACTAAAAGACACAGCCCATAAAAGCAAACACCGTCGTCAACAGGAAACTACTGCACCTGAGCAACACATCAATAGCAATAGCACCAACACTCACCAGCAATTTCATCAATCAGCACCAGCAGTGGAGCCATCTCATAGTAAAAGTAATCTTTGGAGTCGTTTACTGCGCCAGATTTCAAGCAGCGCTCTAAGTCCCAGGCAAGAAAATAGAAGGAACGCAAAGCAGTTAAGCGAAACTGTTACCAAACATATTAACAGTAGTCCAAGAGAGTCCGAGACAGTTATCAATTTGCCCAACGTTGAGGGTTTTGGCCTCGAGGCGACGGATTCTGCCGTTGCAGAACATTATGAGGAAACAATGGATGGTGAATCGCAGCCGTTTGATGAAGTCAATAGCCCAAAACCTCGAGACGCTGGTGTAGTAGCCACGGATAACAGCAAAGACAAAGACATGCCAGCAAAGGCTGTTGTGTCCCCGTCCCTGACCTCGACCCCGACTCCAACCCCGTCGCCAGCTGCCGATGCCAAACCGAAGAAAATGGAAACTAGAAAATCATCGTCTGATACGGGGATAGAGCCTGTGCTAAAACAGCAGCTGACGGGCACAGGATCGCAGTCCATGACTGGCCCATTGCCTTTCAAAGCGCCTCACGCCAAAGGCAACAAAGCGGGGAAGGGGACAGACAATTATGTTCGATTTGTGCTCAAGAACGTCGAGCAATCCAACCGGAATGCCAATCCTTTGCAGTTTGAAGAACTGGAAACGGAATTTCCTCGAGATTACGATGACAACATTGAGATGCTGTCGCGTGAAGCGGAGCACTTGGAAGAGCAATTTCGTACACCAACGCGATCGAACACAACAGATGCGGCTAACCATCAAGTAGCTGGAATTATTGAGAACATCATTACCGAGGCGTCGCGCACTGTGAAGACTGAAAAGACCCAGGTTGATGTGCCATGTAAACCTGCCAACAAGCAGTCGACTGGCGGAAAGCGCGTAGGCTTCCAAGTTGAGGAAAAGGTGGATTCTGAGGGGCAACACGATGAAACTCAGCCAAAGGATTTCGAAAATTTATCCAAGCAAACTGAGAGCGGGGATGCAATCTCTGGTGACTCGTCGGTTCCTGGAACAGAGGCATCGGTGTCACTGCAGCCATCATTAGCATCTACTGCATCAGCAACGTCGTCGGTAACGTCCCTAACGAAAGAGCGTAAAAGTGATGAGGATGATGATCCGGTAGCGATGTCGCCCTGCGGACGCTTCTTCAAATACGACAAAGAAGTCGGTCGAGGTTCCTTTAAAACCGTTTATCGGGGCCTAGACACTCTAACAGGAGTGCCTGTTGCCTGGTGTGAGTTGCTGGTATGTAAATATTCGGTCTTAGTCCTAGATAAATACATTATCAAAGGTGTTTCTTCAAATTAAATAACTCTACTTAATACGAATATTTTTATCTTTTTCAGGATAAGCAAGTGAAGAAAAGCGAACGTACCAGGTTTCGAGAAGAAGCGGATATGTTGAAGAAATTGCAGCATCCTAATATAGTGCGTTTCTATACATATTGGGAGTTTCCCATAGGACGGAAAAAGAATATAGTACTAGTCACTGAGTTAATGTTATCTGGTACTTTAAAGTCGTAAGTAACTCATTAATCAAATTAATTTAAATTTAAATTAATATTCATTATTTTATAGGTATTTAAAGCGATTCAAAAAAATACACCCAAAGGTATTGAAGTCATGGTGTCGTCAGATCTTAAAAGGTCTAAACTTCCTGCATACTCGTCAATTTCCTATAATTCATCGTGATTTAAAATGTGATAATATTTTTATAACTGGCACCACTGGTAGCGTTAAAATCGGTGACTTGGGACTGGCAACTCTGAAAAATCGGTCCCATGCTAAATCTGTGATTGGTACACCTGAATTTATGGCACCCGAAATGTACGAGGAGCACTATGATGAATCGGTAGACGTTTATGCTTTTGGCATGTGCATGTTGGAAATGGCCATATCCGAATATCCGTACAGCGAATGCAAAGGTCCCGCACAGATATACAAAAAGGTTATATCTGGCATAAAGCCAGCAGCTCTCTCAAAGGTTGAAGATCCCAATGTGCGAGATATTATTGAGCGCTGTATTGAGCTGAAAAAAGAGGATCGTCCCAGATGTAACGAGCTGCTGGAATCGGAATTTTTCGATGAAGACATTGGAATACGTGTGGAGCCCGCTGCTTCAGAACAGTTCCTCTCAGATCCCAGCATAAGCATCATTGAGTTTCGATTGCGATTCATGGATCCAAAGAAGCGCTCATCAAGGCATAAGGAGAACGAAGCCATCCAGTTTGAGTACAACATTCAACACGATGAGTACGAGCAAATTGCCCAAGATATGATGAAGGAGAACATTATCTCTGAAGATGATTCGCGTGCAGTTGCCCGCCTGTTAAAGGTCCAGGTTGTGTCTTTGCTTAAGGAACGTGCTCAGCGTCAAACACAAATCAAGCTTCAGAATGAGAAATCACGACTGGAGAAACTCGCCTTGCAAAAGCAGCGTGAAAGCTTACCGACGAACGTTGAAGAGGAGGACGATGAAGATGATGAATCTGAAGACGAGGAAGATGGCGTTAAATGGAATCAGCGACTCAAGTATGAAATACTAAACACTGACTCGGAGACAAGCTTGGTCACCTCCACAAACAGTGCAGATCCTCAGAATCTACTGACTAGATCATCAACTTCCATTCAAAACGGCGCTAACCCATTGCAACAGCTGCAACAGCAACAGATTCCCCAGTTGGTGTCAGGACAACAAAAGGTGATCGCTTCTCCTGCTATAGCGCAAGTGCAGCAACATTCAGCAACGGTTCATTATATTCAGAACCCTCAGATAGCTTCATATCAAAATGCTACAAACGCCATGCCGGACATTGCGAATGGGCATGGGCATGGCCAGGTCATCTCACCCACGGGAAATCAGCAGCAGCAGCAACAACAACAACAGGCAGTTCCCCAGCCAGTTGTTCAGCTACAGGCGCCCCAACAGTCGGCGCCATCAGCACAATTGATAGCTCAACAGGTGCAGGTTCAGCCAGTTGTAGTTGCAAATCAACAACAGCCTGCTGCTGTCATTCAGCAACAACAACAGCAACATCTAAACGAACCGCAGAAGGTGCCACAAATACCTTTGCAGCAACAACTTCAGCAGCTTATGCATAGCAATTTGCCTGCAACGGATTTGGTGCAGCAGCAACATCAACAACAACAGCAATATTATCAGCCGCAACAAACACAGGCGTTGCACCAAGTTCAGCTTACACAACAACAACAACAGGCATATGCTATGCAACAACAACAAATGCAATCACTACCAATACAGCAGCAACAACAGCTACCAACATCACAGCAACAACAAATTCAACATCAAATGCCAGCACAGTCCATTCCACAACAATCTGTACAACAACAATCTATGCAGCAACAACCTATGCAACAACAACCTGTACAACAACAAGCGATTCAACAACAACCTATGCAGCAACAGCCTTTACAACAACAACCCATTCAACAACAACCCGTTCAACAACAACCAATGCAACAACAACCAATGCAGCAACAGCCTATGCAACAACAGCCTTTGCAACAACAGCCTTTGCAACAACAACCTATGCAACAACAACCCATTCAACAGCCATCTGCAACACAACAACAGATTCTTCAGCAACATCATTTGCAGCAGTTGCAACAACAGCAACAGTTTGTACAGCATCAGCAACAACAACAGTTCCTTCCAAATGCGTTAACACAACCGCATCAAATTCCAATTTCGACGCATAACCCTCAAATGACAATGCAGCCACTTGTTGTCAGTGCCTCTCAAATCATGGCACAGCAACAACCGACTGCTATGTTAATACAAGGACAAATGCAGGTGCCTCCAACAATGCATCAGCAGCCTTTGTCGACCACATACAGTCAACCTCAGCCAGCTCCGCAGCAGCAGCAACAAATTGTTCAGCCAATTCTTAATGTTACTGATGTTCAGCAACAACAACAACAACAAGCTCAACAACTAGCCAATCAAATGCAGCAGCAATTCCTACAAAATCAACAGCACCAACAACAACAGCAACCGCTGCAGCAACAGATACCTTTAGAACAACAATTGCAGCAGCTGTTACATAGTCAGCCACAAGGTCCGATTGTGCAACAGCAACAACAGCCTCCGCTACAAGCTGATCAACATCCGCAGCAACCGCAACAGCAGCAGCCAAGTAAAGCAATTAATCAACAAACAACTTCTGTTGCACAGGAGCATGCAGTTGTTGTTACTCAATCGAACTTTGACTTGGCAACGCCAAGTGTCGAGCCACAGCAGACTACTTCAGCTTCTGTTGACGCGGAAAAGCAGCAAAAGCAACAACAACAACAACAAGGAACTGGAGGACGCATACAAAAACCGCGAAGGTCGAATCGTAGCGGCAACGAACGCGTGCCAAAGCTAAGTGTAACCAGCGTGGATGAGGGAAGTGTCATTAACTGTCATATGGAAAACAAGCTAAAAACAATAACATTCAAATTTGACATCAGCGATGTCAATCCAGTGGAAATTGCTAACAAATTGGTAAAAAAAATTACTTATTTTAAGAAGAAAGATTGTTTTCGGTACGCCGAAAATTCAATACACTTGCAGAGGCCTGTATTAAATTTTTGACTGATCGTTAATTTGACAGCTTTATGATATAATTCGTAGCTTTAAACAATATCAAATATACAATCTGTTAGATTGGTTGAGGGATATCAAGATAAAACAAAGTTGAGTGTAACATATATCGAAAGTTTCTACTGCAGCAAAGAAAGAAAAAGCTGTATCAAGTTTCATAAAGATAGCTTTAAAACTCAGCGGACAACAGGGTATTTGGGCGAACACCCGGCGGGATCGGCTCCTGGCTTAATCTTATTTCCAACACACAACACCCAATTTTTGTTTACTTTCCCATCACTACTTCATACTCTCCTTTCAATAGATAACTCTATGGGCCTGTTTTGGAAAATTTTTGTATTTTAATTAAATAAATATTAATTAAATACTTCCATTAAAAATGAATAAATTCAAAAACAAGTCTGTTTGCAAAGATATAGATGGACATGGCTATGTCGACTCATTTTGAAACAGTATATATTTATATATTTTATGACAAGAACAATACAATACACGTCCTAAGGAAATAAAAACACTCTGCAAGGGCTTAAAAATATAAATTAACATATATCGAATGAAGATTTATACTAATGATTGAATTTTTACAGATTGCGCAAGATTTACTATCGAATTGTCAAAGTACTGTTTTTGTGGAAATGATTAACGATATTGTAGAGCAGGTTAAGCTGAATCCACACCAAATTCCAATCCCAACCTCTTATCGCCGCAACATTGAGAAGGTACTTTAATTTACAACTAATCTAAGTTTTATTATTTTGCACCAAATTTAAAAAAAAAAAAAAAAAAAAGGATTAAAATTAATTTTCCAACTAGTGGTACGCTCCATAGTTTCAAGAACTCGGTTTGGAGCGGTGTGATTTCGCAGTTTAATTACAGCCTTTTGTATCTGTCGGAGCAGTTAATTTCATTTTGGAATATTTCGAGCGTCATATATGTATATTAAATATTAATTTAAATTAATGGAAAACAGACGTTGCCTAGTTTGTATAAATAACGAAACGTTGGCAAAGTTCAGTAACATCAAGGGGACGACTGCAATTGATATCCACAAATTTCGGATTGGTTTTATACAAATTTATAAAGAAAAGTATTATTGGTCCATTTCTATTGCGAAATCTCGAAATCAAAATACATTTTTAACCTGATGATGATTGTATGTTGTTGTATCTCTACTACTTATAATAAAACAGGTCCGTCACGCGTCTCTTACTCGACAACGTTCCACATTTAGAACACATCAAAGACATAGATCTGTAAGTGTTAAGTGCACTGTTAAGGGCTTATCTTATCTCGTATATACGTACATACTACATAGTTTAAAAGCGAACTTCTTTCTTTACATAATAGGATTATCGTTTATTCGTATTCAACGAACATTTCAAGTTGTTATGATTTTATTTAATGCTGTGTTTCAATTGTTTATTGCATATTTAGGATGCACACATATCAAGATATGGCAATCTGAACTTTACACTTACAAATATATATTATGTATATTATTACAAATTCTATAATAAGGATTGCCTACTTACACTGCCCCTCAACTTAAATTGGCCAGATGTTTTGAACCGATTGGTCAATTTTGATGAAATATTTATTTGATAGATTATTTAGTTGCTAATAATATGTAAATGTTTCCGGTTTCTACCACAAGTACAAATATTAAAATTATTTCATTTCCCAAAAGCTTACCTAAAATGGCATGCTTTTTTTGGCTCTTCTTAATAGTTTCAAGAGATTAAAATTAAAAAAAATTTATATCGAATGAATTCAAAGCTTGGGTGAATTCTTTTTATTAAATTTATACTAATCCACTATAATTTAATAATGAGTATGACTTCTTGCTTTAAGTATCAGTTTGTAAATACGACCTGGGAAGGTCTAAAATATTTTTCAATAACTGGATGCGAAACCGCGGTCCAGCCTTTTTTAATCGCATCAATTAAGGTATCTTCAAATTGTCCGTCACCCTCGTGTACAAGACTCCCCAGATTTTCTCCATAATGTATAGGTCCGGGGAGTATGATTATAACATAGGCAATCTCACATTTCGGTTTTCCCCCTTGCAGATTAAGTGAGAGTGAGGGCGTTATCATGCTAAAATGTCCATTGAAGATTGTTTTTTCCATCTCTTCCAACATTTGGAACTTCGAATAATGCATTTTTAGTTGACCCACTGGCATTAACACCGCATTTTTCCTTGATTTGGGAAAAATTGATGTAACTCTAATAATAAGTTTTCTTCTACTGTTTTTGTAGCGTATTGAAAACCTTCTTTCATGTTATTGACATAGCTCGCAGTATTTCAAAGGTAACTTATTGGCATTCTCGAGTATGATGACAAATGTGGGCGCACCTCTGAAGAAAAGAATTAAAAAAAGCCAAATTTAAAAAAATTAAAAAAAAAAATTTCCCACCATAGAAAAAACAAAAATGTTTTTTGTCGTTTGTGGTCTCATATCTATCAAAAAAAGTAGGTTTGATTCTTGTAATAGCCAAAAAATTTAAATTTGTTGCTAGTGTAATCAATTTGGCTCTGACCTAATTTAAATTAGCGATTATACGGTAAAATCGAGACTTTCTTTTACATGAACTCTTTCAAAGTAAGTTAATTGGGCTATGCGGTTCATTTTACTTAAATTTAGCAACAAAAACCCTAAATTAAAAACCAAAAAAAGATTTGGCGTCTCTAAGTTATCTCTTTCGATCACAAAGTTAATCAAAGTTCGTGAACCTATTCGGTTAAGCCAAAATAGGAATGCCATTTTAGGTAGGCTTTTGGAAAATAAAAAAATTTTAATATTTGTACTTGTGGTAAAAACGGAAACTTTTACATCTTATTAACAACTAAATTATCTATCAAACAAAAATTATTTAATCAAATTTAACCAATTGGCTTAAAAGATCTGGCCAATTTAATTTGACTTAAGTCGTGAACCTATTCAGTTAAGCGACAGTGTATTTCATATGTTTATATTTTGATTTTGAGTGAAATTTTACCCATAATTAAGATCTATTCTCGTCCCCCTTCAAACTCATTGGCTTTAAATTAATTAATTCAATAAATTATTTCTTGTATCTTTGTAATACAAATTGTTAAATATAAATTTTTTTTTAGGAAGTAGCATTTGATACTCGAATACTCCTTGTTGTTTATTGTATTTATCGGATCAAAATCCCTTAACGATATAGTTTGAAAACTCATTTATTATTTTATATATTTAATGCTTATGAGTACCTACACCTGCGCATTTTTATCGAAACAACTTATATAAAAAAAAAAAAAAACTAAAAATCAATACAAAAAACCTTTAAATAATAACTTGATAGATTAATAATTAATATAAAAATGCATATGTATTATTTCAACGAACCAATAATTTTAGCGGGATGAAACCGCCAGCGACATTACTAAGATGTTCGACTCTACAGTAAACAGCGGAGATGGAGTGGGAGCAGGAGGAGGAGCAGGTGCTGCCGATGCAATTAACACGGATAAATCCAGCACTGGTGAGGGAAGAGTACGTGACTCGTCTGTCCAAAACAATGCAGAATTGTTAACAAATGCGGCGACGCCACCAACAACCACTTCAACAATGTCGTCGTCGTCCACAACTTCAAGGGACGCAGGCAACAATAGCAATGATGTAACAATTGGTTCAGGGTCAGTTTCTCGCAAGACTAGCACCGCTTCGGAGTACACATCGCTATCCATTGACTATATGCCGGACAGCGCCATTACGCCAACGGGCAATGAAGCGTTTCAGCCACTGGATGGCTGCTTGGACAAACGCCAATCTGAACAAAAAGCACGCAGTCTGGCCATAAGCAGAGTGCAAATGTTATTGGAGTCAACACGTAGCGAGACGAAGCCCAGAAGCTTGAACTTGCCACTGAATCGACAATTGAAAATTGTAGATGATTTGAAACACACCAGAAGCTTGGATGATCTGAGTGAAGTGAACATCACATTCGAGATGCCGCCCAGCAAGGCGGCCAAGCAGGCCGCAGATATCAACATAGCAAATGCCGACAAATCCAAAGAGAGTGGTGTCCAACTAGGTGCTGTGCAGCCTCCTGGCGCTGCGAATACCCTGGAACAGCTTAAGATCGAGCTAGAGAACATAACCCACGCACATGCGTTCGCCTCCGCCGTAGTGGCTTCCATTGGCTCTCGTCCTAATACTTACCAAGCCTCTCCAGCAATTGCATCGATGAAAGCTCTGTCAGCTCAGCAGCCGGTTTCGTCCGACACAGTGGTTGGTAGTCAAATTCTTGTTATGTGTATCCGTAAAACGTAAATCTTATGTTGTATTTCGTAAATTGTAGTGTGTGTTTTTGGCGCATTAAGCTTATCATTTGGTTGAACTTTCTGTTTATTTTTATCATTAATTTCTAATGTATGTAGATTTGAGTATTTAGTCATAAACAAACACGCGTAATAATACTGCTTACTGTTTTAATACGCTTGCAGAGAGTATAATAATTTAGTCCCGAAATGTGTTGTGCATTAAATGAGTCGTATTTATATTTTGGGTAATACTTTACAGTAGCATGGTAGTAAAAAGGAGAATTTTACTGGCTACCTGGCAAAGTTGCCCTTCAAATCTTGCAGTCAATAATGAGGATGTTAATTCGATGTAGTATTCTGATAGGGCGCTGGAACAGCGCCGCAGCCAAAAAAAATGGTGCCTATAGCGCTCTTATTTCATTCCATCCCTATGGGAAGACGACGATGATGATGCCGATGATGGCTAAGATGAACAATTATTACACAAACCCATTTTCAAACGAATTAAAAGCTTATGTTTTTTATAGCAAAACATGCAACTTTTACAAGAGAAGCATGGCCGACAGCCACGTAAATTCTTAAGAATTCGCAGTCCATTGAGAATAATTTGTTCGATAAATTTAGTGGTCAGGCCGCTAATAAAAATTATTATCTGAAAACCTTTTTTGTTTCTGACGGTAGTTGCAGTTGTCTTACTTACCATGATCGAGTTTGGCTTAAATCGGTCGGTCCTCTAAACAATAATGGAACGATCAGTCGAAAATTAAATTCATGACTCTGCAAGTGTACAAATCTTTGGCGTGCCGAAGATATTCTTTCCTTTTTGCTGTAACTGTTATTAATATATATTTAAATGTTATCATTTGTTTAATTTATATAATGTATAAAATGGATTACTTTATTATAGCTTCATACTAGTATTCTCTCAGAAGCAATTCCATTAATCCAATACAAATCTGTGCAGAAAAGTCAACAGATTCATAAATATTAATATATACCTATGTAATAATAATAACATCAGTCTGCACTGGTTTCGGTAGTTTCCTAACTTAATATAACTTGGACAGAATCTACAGAACTAATAACGAGTATTTACTTTACATATTCGCCGACTTTTACTCTGTAGTTGTAATGTTATTTGATTTGTTCTTTTATATACTAACGCTTTTCGTTTTGGTCAGTTTTAACTGCTTCTGTGTTGCTCTTGTGCCCATAAGGTGCTCAATAAGATTGTGTGAATTTGTGGTTTTTAATTCTAATCCGAATCGAACTGTATGTTTTAATGCGCAGGTTAACAAGTCAAATAGCACGGGCGGAGGCAGTGGCTCAGCTGCCTCGTTCGGACAGAATACACCCACCGCCGTGTTGAATTCAGCTCGTGGTTCATCGGTGTATAACTCACGCCGCACGTCAATTGACAACAGCATGGGATCTGATATGCAACTGCCCGCTTCGAGCCTAAACATTAATCATGAGGGCGCCATCGCAGGTCTTGACAACACGCTTTATCTTGAGGCTGGTGTAGCTGGGAACGACAAGAAGCTGGTCAAACAGGAAAGCCTGGATAAAGTATCGAATTCATCGAATGTCGGAGGCGAGTCTAGAAATCCCAGCAATGGAGCACTCAATCTAAATTCCATAGCGGATTTAGAGAAGAAATTGGCAGCGTTACGTCATGCTGATAACACAGAGGAGGTAAAGATGATCTACACAGTCGTGTCGTTGATTTTTTTAACTGAACCGTACATTTTACAGCCGGCTGTTGGAGCAGCAGCGACAACTACAGCTGCCAAGCCATCAGAAGAATCTGTGGTCAGTGTAAATGCTCGGAAAATTTCGAGATTTAGCGTCAGTCGCGTACAGGAGCAGAAGACATCTACAGATGAGGCTCTTCAGCATCAGCTAAAGATTGATCTGCAGGTTGCTGGCCAGGGTCACAACTATAATACAAGTAACTCTGTCCAGAACGGAAGCATGGTCAATACACCCACTGAGCTTATCAACTCTCCGATACAAAACGTTCCGATGGCCATTAATGGCATCCAATTAATTTATCAGCAGCAGCAGTCGGCTCCATCTGGTGTGGGCGGGGGCGTGGGCTTGATAGTGCCTCAAAATCAAGCTGTTCAGAATGGGGCTACACCTCAGCAAGTTCAGCATCCACAGCAGCAGCAGCAGCAACAACAACAGCAGCAAATGCATGCAAATATTCCACAGCGACATCAGCAGCCAGTAGTAAACACTCATCAACAAATGGTTAACACTGTGCAGCAGCAACAACCACAGCAAATTCCTATGCAGCAAATACCGCATCAACAACAGGTACAACAGCAGTCAGCGCAAATCATGCCACAACAGCAGCAACAACCGCCACAACAGCAGCAACAACAGCCAATAATGCTCCAGCAGCAACAGCAAGCTGCCCAACAGTTTGCCATGTCAACATCACAGCCACAACAGCAGCAACATGCCCCACAGCAGTATATGCAGGCGCAGCCAAATCAAATGCATCAGTTGACACCACTGGTCATGGGCATGGGAGTGGGCGTCGCCCAAGCAATGCAGCCACATCAACTGGGAGGTATGCCTACGCAAATGTCAGCCTCGCATCAGTTGCTCCAGCAGCAGCAACATCAGCAACAAGCATTGCAACTTCAATCACATCTGCAGCAACCACAACAAAGTGTGCCAGCCTTGTACAACCAGCAACAACAGCCAAATTTTCAAGTTTCTGCAACGGGCCAGCTACTGCAACAAGCGCCGCTGGTAGGCAGCCAGCAGTCAGCCCAGCCCATGCAGCATGTCCTGCAGCCGCTTTTTAATCCATCTGTTGCTGAAGGTGAGAAAGCACACTTTAAGTTTAATTTACCCTTTAATATAGCCACGTCTGTCAGTCTACCTGTTTCTATGCAAACTAGTCTCGGAATGTTGAAGCTATCTATATTAAACTGGCTAAACGTTCGTATTTTCTCTGCAGGCAGTACATATCGCTCATTATATAGAAGAGGGACTTAAGTCAAAAAACACGATTTTTGTGTTAATGATGCAGAAATTGTCATTATGTGCTGATCTTTGTTGTGTAAAAATTTCACAATCCTCTCCTTAATACACAGAGCGCGAAAAGAGTACACGTATGTGTATGACCGCTATGCTGGAAGACATAAGACACTTGAAAACTTTAAATACGTTTATCTCGAAATGTCATTTTTTTATGTCAGTCTTTTACTAAATAATGATATGTCGAAACCGACCGAATCGAATCCCCATTGTCATATAACTGGCATAGAGGTGATCGGTCGAAAATTAACCTATTGTAAAGAAAACTTTATTCTTGAGATAACACAACCAATCTCTTACATTGTGAATTTGTAATGTTCGTATGCTTTTTTGACCAAATAAGCTTAAAATCTGACTACTATATATAGCTGACATAAGAAGTGTTTCCATTTTTTTTATGTATCTAAACCAATCTTACAGATTTTGTATCTGAATACAAGTTTGGTAAGTGTCAAACTTATTTAAAAGTTAGTTGTCATGGAACTGACCAAATCTTCGTCGTGCCGAAGATAGAACTTCTTAAAACTATATTTAATTTAATTGATTATTAACAATTTATTGCAGTTGCAGAGGAACCCGTGTCATTGGCGGCCACTCATCCACACCTGTTGCCGAGTGATATTCAATCGGTAAGAGCCTTGATTTGACTGTCAAATTAATGTCACTAATTGAATTAAATGCTTACAGGACATCAAGCACAATCTGGACTCATTGGTCAATCAATTGTGTAACACACGATTAGGGACAAACCAACACCAGCGATTACTGCTTCTGCGTCAACGACAGCTCATCGAGGAAGATGAGCTGCGTTTAAAACATTATGTAGAATACGAAAAGTTTCAGAAGGCGCTGCGCCAATGTAAAAAAATATTCATGAAACAATCTAAAAGTCGGTAAATAATTTATTGTATTTCTTTTCTATTTTAGCACTAAGCTCAAACGCTCCAACTGCTACCGCATATTATTCGCCAGCTGCTGCACCGGTTCAAACAAACTTGACAGCTCCAGCAACAGCACCACCAATATCGTCAAATACAACAGCCGCAGCCTCTACAAATACATAAACGTTGAATCCATTTAGAGTTGCCGTAGTCGTACCCCAATTTCATGACAAGTCATTAAATTTTTCTACCCAATTGTTCGGCAACTGAACTGGCATGATTTTTTTAAACTATGGATCTGCTATTTCGAAAATATGGATCTACCGTTAGTTATTAAGTGAAATGTTGTCGAATCATGAGGGAATCGTCTGTAAATATGTAGTCACACAGTTTTGAGTTGATTTGCCATTGTTTCGCTTATTGTTTTAATTTCGTTTTGATTTCCCTATTCATATTCTTTATATGCAATGCTGTTTCCTCTCATTTGTTTTAAATCAAAATGAAGTTTCGGATTTTTTTAAGCAACTTGTAAATTTGATTAGCGCTAAAGTGTAAATAAATATGTCAATAATATCATGTACACTCATACATCAATATACATACTTATTATTATATATATACATACTATATATTTTAAACCATCAGTGATTTATGTTTTTGCGTAGTTAATAAATAAATAAACTTTTATTGAACTTAAAGTGATTGTATCTATACCACGTGTCTCTCATCACATGTTTTTTGAACACTCCAGATTTGGAGCGAAGCTGGTTTTACTGTTATTTTTATAGTAATAGAAAGAAAAGTAAAGAAATTATTACCTAAGGATTTCTTTTTATTTTTTGTTTGTTTTTACAGACGAACAGACGGTTTTTCGCGATTTGCAGGGAGGAATGGGGCGTGTCAAAAATTTAAAACAAACTTGGCCTGCTCCAAGTCATTTGGAGTCTGTGGGTGAAAGCATGATATCTTTATCTCTTATAGTCTCTGAGATCTACGCGCTCACATGGACGGCCAGACACACATGTCTATATAGACTCGGCTGTTGATGCTAATCAAGAATATATATACTTTATGGGGTCGGAGATACCTCCTTCTCCCTATTACATACCGACCCCTTTTTGCAAAAGTTACAAAAAGTAAATTGTTCAGGAGACGTCGGGCTAGAGTGAAGACATCGCTTTCAAAATTTAATTGCACATTAAAGTTGAACTTCTTTAATTGTTACAAAAAAAATTTTTTTTAATTTATTGTATTAATATAATAAAAGATTTTCTACACTTGCGATACTTTTGTGATTAAAGTTTTGATAAGTATAATAAAAACTAAAGTAATGAAAAGAATTTATACAATGTTCAAAATAAACAAAATTAAAAAATTATTTTAAATTAAGTTTTTTTTTTTTTAAATACAAGATTCAACTGAATTAAACTATCTTCGACCGTTTCGGCCAATTTTCTTTGATATTGTTTGAATGCCTATACTTTGTGTATTCCATATGATATTTTGAGAGAACCTAATTTAAAAACTTGTAAAATCCTAAAATGTTCAACTGAAATGTATTTCGAGACCTTGATTTCTGGATAAAGTCTAAACTGCTTAAAGTGATTTTATTAAAGTTGCAGATTAATTGTTCGTTAATTTAAATTGTCAATAGTGTTTTTTGATTAGTACCAGTACATAACATGCACAAAATTTTTTTCAATTTATTTGGTGGGCGAAACTAAAAATATTTTTCTAATTTTAATATCGGCTTAATTTAATTCAATGCAATCATTGCGCAGTGAAAAAAAGGAATATAATTGGCCATAAATTAAATAAAGATGTTAGATAAAATAAGGCTAAATAATTTACATTCACCTTTGGTCTTCAAAAAAAAATTTTTTATTTTAAACAATAATTTCCTGCTTATTTAAAGTATCACTTTCACATACGTTAAAATTTATAGTCGGATTTTGTCGAAATTATAGCGATTACCGCTATAATATTTTACCTGGAGATTTGCAATTTTAAAACACAATTGCATCAAAAAGTTAATTTCGGAAAAAAGGCAACATTTGATACTTTCGATACATTTCAAAGAACACAATATACCCTTTTACTTATTTTTTAAGTAACGGGAAAAAATTGAGCTATTTATGTTCATTGTGTGCAATAACAATAATAGCCCAATTTTATAAAAAAAAACATTAATATGCAAACACAAAATTTTTTTTAGTATTTCGTAATAAATTTCATAAAAAAAACACATAAAGCTAAAGAAAATGTTTTAATAGCTTAATTACGCCAGATTCTTTAAGCAGAATGCACATTAACCTTTTTTTAATGCTCTCACTTCCCGAGCACTTCTGCTCAAAAAGCTTGCATACTTTTACGCCTCAAAATTTCTCGACAAATCGGAGACTAGCAGAATAATTTAAATAATATTATCTATTACTGTATTTTTTATTACTTTATACATTCTCATCAAATTAAGTGATATAGAATTTGTCATTATTGTACGACGATTCTATGGTTGGAAAAAGAGACAAATGAAATTCTTCACCGCAGTTAAAACGATTTTCATATCTTTTAATATTTCTGGTGTACTATGGCCCTTTCAACTCCTCATACTTCTTTACATATATGGGCTTTCAAGTTTGAAATCATTCCAAGAAAATTAGCACTAATCTTAGATACCTTAGAAATTATAGAATGCACTACATATTCGAATAAGTCAACAACAGAAATCTATTGAATTTCATCCATATATATGGGATTTATTTACTTGTAAATAATATAATGCAAACTTAAACAGTTTTTAAAGAAAAAGTTGATTAACACATTTGAGGGTGGAACAAAAACTGATCAAAGAAAAATTAACAAACTTTTAAAGGAATGACACATATTTAGTTAAACTACAACATCCATATGATCCTTAATTTCGTTACCCCATTCGCGGGCCATAATCATAATTTCGTTCATGGATAGTTTTGGGCCAATTAGAGGGTTCATTTGCGTCAAATAACAACATAGCCAACTGTGTAGGAATACAAGAAAAGTTAATAAAACATTTCATATGAATAAACGTAATATGTTTGTAAGTATATATGCGCATATGAATACATATCTACATACATACATACGTATAAATCATGGTCACCCATATGATACTTACAAGAGCCAACAGGTAACGGCAGTAAGCATAATGCAGCATTGTGTAACGCTATATATAACAAAAATAAAAGTAACCCATCTTTAGATTAGTCAAATAGGGAGAATTTAAGAACTGCTTACCCCCTGTTAGGGCCACGAGCAAAGAAGGGGCAGATAATACCAATAAAAGCCCAAATAGCTGTGATAATAACGGGGGGAACGTAGGCTTCAACCATTTTTAAACACTTTATATATTTTATTGGTAATACTGTAGGTCTGCCGTGATCAGCAGGTTGAATATTTGAATGGAAAACACAAAATTAAAAATAAGTGATCACGAAGAAGGCACTTTTTCAAGATGTATGAATATCACATGACAGACATGGGACAGAAACAGATGTTGCAGTAGCAGTGCTGCCAACTTATCTTAATACTCATATCGCAACAAAAAACGAGCTGGCAGGCTTGGTTCGCAGATGTAGCTCAATTGTCAGATTGTAATTGATTGTCAAAATGTATTTATTGCTGCAACTTCTATAGTTTTAGTTAAAATAAAAAAAAAATGTTCCACAATTTATACCAGAATTTTTGGATTTAATTTAATTAAACTTAAATACACAACTTCTTCCCGTGGAACACAAAAAAAATCACAGAATTGATTTCGAATTTTTCAATAATTATTAATTTTTTTCAAAAATATTGCTAAAATTTTTTTTTAAAAATTAAATTGCGCGCCATAGGCAGATTTTAACCATTTTTTTAAACGTATGGCAACCTTGAAACTTGTGCATATCGATATAAAATCATCAGCTATAATTTTTGAAGCAACCTATCAACTCTGTGTAGATAGCTAGGAATTACAGTTCAGTGGCAAAGTGACAAGCAAAAATACAAAATGGTCCTGGAAAGTACTATGATATGGTAAATAAGTGAATTTTGTATAATTGGCATATGCTAATAACAATGTAATATCATTTCGTTGAAGTTTTGATAACAGCGATTACCAGCGCAATGGTGATTACTTTCCAACTCGCTTAAATGTCCAGAAAGATGGCATCAACCTTGTCTGTCTCACAAAGCTGCGATCCAATCCGGAAAATAATGTTGGTCTGATGACCCTGTCAAAGTATGCAAGAAGTACCAATATAATATAATATAATAAAAGTGTTTCTCTACGTTTCATTGCAGCACTGTCGAAGTGCTGGCCACACTGACCAGTGATGTGGGTCGCATATTCTCAAAGATGCATTTGATTCAGCCAAAGGGGGAAATCAACCTTCTAACTGGAATTCGGATTGCCCATTTAGTATTGAAGCATCGTCAAGGTAAAAACCATAAAATGCGCATTGTGGTCTTTGTAGGCTCACCGATAACCAACGAGGAAGGAGAGCTTGTCAAGCAAGCCAAGCGCCTCAAGAAGGAGAAGGTGAATGTGGACATTGTCAGTTTTGGCGATCACGGCAACAACATTGAAACTTTGACAGCTTTTATTAACGCTCTCAATGGCAAGGACGGTACTGGCTCCCATTTGGTTAGTGTTCCTCGCGGATCAGCGCTGTCGGACGCCTTGTTGTCGTCGCCCATTATCCAGGGTGAGGACGGCATGGGAGCCGCTGGATTAGGCGGGGCCGCATTTGAATTCGGCGTAGATCCCAACGAGGATCCAGAGCTGGCTCTTGCCTTGCGCGTCTCAATGGAGGAACAGCGTCAGCGCCAGGAAAGCGAGCAGCGTCGCGCTGGAGCCGATAGTGCTGGACCAACTGGAAATTCTGAGATCGCCGCCGGAACGGTTCCAGCTGGTTCCAGCGGAGAGGGTGGCACCGGCAGCTCGGGCGTAACTGTGCCCAATTCCAATTCGGAGGAGGCAATGCTACAACGCGCATTGGCCTTGTCTACTGAAACTCCGGAGGATAATTTGCCCGATTTCGCCAACATGACCGAGGAGGAGCAAATCGCCTTTGCCATGCAGATGTCGATGCAGGATGCCGCCGATGATAACGTGACACAGCAAGCTAAACGTCCCAAAACCGATGATGCCTCTGCCCCAATGGATGTGGACGAAGACTACTCGGAAGTCATTGGAGATCCAGCATTTTTGCAGAGCGTTCTTGAAAACCTTCCTGGCGTTGATCCCCAATCCGAGGCAGTTCGCGATGCTGTTGGTTCTCTTAACAAAGACAAGGATAAGAAACCCGACGGCAAGGATGAGCAAAAGAAATGAATTGCTATCTACTTTAATACATATACATCTATATATATTTAAAATTGCATTAATCTGAAATCATAAGTGAACGAACATCTCGGAAATGATGTGCTAATTTTGTTCATGCTTCAAATAAAACATATTACCACAGGGAAAATTCTATTTCTATTATTTTTGGTTTAAAGAAAATGGCAATAATTATACTGACAACATAAAAATTTATCAATAAAAAACAAATTCGATTACACTAGACAACAAAATTGAACTTTTTGGCTATTATAAGAACCAAACCCACTTTTTTGATAGATATGTGGCCAAAAACGACGAAAAACATTTTTTTTTATGGTGAGATTTTTTTTTAGAATTTTTTAAAATTTTACTTTTTTTAATACTTTTTAGAGTTGCGCACACATTTGTCATCATTACACGAGAATGCCCAAACCGATCTACAATTCATTAATACAAAGTTTAAGATTAAATCCAGTAGTTTAAGAGATATCAATTCTTTAATTAAGAAAATAATGATTTTTTCTTAGCTTTTTTTTAGCTTATTTCACTTTAAATTTCGTGAAAAAGTCTCAAAAGTTATTTTTACATTTTACTTACTATTTTATTTATAGTAGCTGCATTAATAACGCGTTGCTTAAGATATGATTCATTAAAATCTATGGAGAGACGGCGATATAATATTATTTTGTGTCTAGGCTTTTTGTCGACTTTGATGACTTCCTTGTGGAGCGTTATGACATTAGTATGAACATTTTTTTGGGTTTTTTGAGATATCCTAACCCAACTCACAAATTTGAAATCGGTCAACTATATCATATACTTAGTTACCATAGGAACGATCGGTGGAAAATCAAGTTTTAGTATGAAAAACTTTTTTGTTTTTTGAGATATTTTAACTAAACTGACAGAATATGCATTCAAGATGGTCATTTGAACTATTTAAAAATGTTAAGTATGTTTTTCCGTTAATATCTATGAAAAGATGGCTAAGTTATTAGCATACAAACTTTAGCATATATAAACTTTTTTCGACTTTTCCTCGAATTTTAAAGTGAAAAAAGCTTTAAAAAAAGCTTAAAAAAAATCATTATTTTCTTAATTAAAGAATTGATATCTTTTAAACTACTAGTTTAAATCTAAGACTGTGTATATATGAAATATAGATATATACATTAGCTTTCAGATAAATAAATCGGTTTTGGCATTCTCGAGTTATGATGACAAATGTGGGTGCTGAAAAAAGTAATAAAAAAAGACAGGTTTTTGACAAATTCTAAAAAACAAAATCTCACCATAAAAAAAATTTTTCTTGGTCGTTTTTGGGCCCAAATCTAACCAAAGAAGTTGGTTTGGCTCTTGTAACTTTTGGGCTGTTGCCTAGTGCTATTTGTTTTTTTTCTTTCAACACTTTGAAAAAAAAAAACAATTGTTAAAATGAAGAATAAAATTTAATTTTTCTTTATTACAATTACCTGACCATAGTGTACACTTCTCGACATTTTTATTTAATTTTTTGTTGTCAATATTTAAAGTTGTTGGTCAATTAACCATTAATTGAACTTATGTAGTTTTCGATACATTTTTTATTATTATGCTACTGTAAGCATTTTCAGTGCTAGCTAATTTTTTTAAACAGGACAGGTATATAACAGACATTTCAAGTTATGTGACAGGCTGACAACTCTAACCAGGGATCAGTGTCCGATTGTGAAACTAGATTTTAAAGGTGTTCTATTTAAGTGGTGAGGAGTGTATGCACATATGTTTGCCTTGAACAATATCCACCAGAAATGATTCATATAAATCTGGGAAACTTTCGCACTTTACACCCTCCCGTGTCAAGTCAATAAAAGAATTAGTTGTGCTGCGTCTTGTGTAGTTAAGTTAAATGTATTTTGGTTACTTTGACTTTATATTTGTAAGCATCATTGTATCTACAGTTTCAACGCAATCTAAACGGTTGATCCTCCAGCTTACTTTCCACCTTTGTAGTCACGGATGTGGTACAGGACCCAAGCCGGAATGAACAGGGATGCGGCACACATGCCACCACCAAGGATCACTTTCTCCTGTAAAGAATCAAATGAATGTTCAACATTTCGTTTACGTAACCCCGAAAAGTCAAGCGATTTTACTTACAGCAGTGGAGACGTGTTTTGTGGGTGGGCCGGAAACAACCGACTGGCATCGCCTTTGCAATGCTCCACGCATCGCTGGAACCAAAAGTTTAGCAGCACTATTTTGGAACATCTTTCAAATTGATATTTCACTTATTTTGCAGAATGAATGCTGGTAGGAGAGGTGCTCGATAGTGGATTATTAGACAGCAGTGCTGCCAACTTTTTAGGGAAAAAAAAGCTGAAATTGTGACTCAAAATAGCTAGCACACGGCGTGGCAGCCTTGAACCGCAGAAAAGCGATAGTTTTAACGTCTGGCAATAGTTCTATTTAATAAAAGTTCGATACAAAATTTGACGAAATTCTAACAAAAACTCTGCAAGAATGTAAAAAAAACTTTCTTAAATATTAAGAAAAATTAAAAAGATGAATTTTTTTGGGTGCAACCAAATTTGCAATTTGATTAAACTAGTACATGCTGCCAGATCGAAAAATCTTGCCACCGCACCAGGTGGCACCTTTGGACCTTTCATACTCATGCTGCCAAGTTTTTAGAAACAATACCTGTTTCTGGCTGGAAATCTAAAATTGTTTTTGTGGGTCTTACCAAAAATTGTAATAGCAAAACTTAACTGAATATGTATTAAAAATTGCCAGATTTTCAGCTAAGAGGAATTTAAAATTTTTCTAGCAAACAAACTCTAAAAGTGGCCAGACCTAGCTATAAAAAAACTAAGTTGGCAACAGTGTTCAGGGCTACCAACGTCACTTTAAAATGTATTATTCAATCTGTGACTTATAAAAATGAAATGTTTCTTTCTTTAATTTTATGACCGTATAATTAACACACATTCAAATCACATGATCCTAAAATAAACATTTTTATAAGGGTATGTTTTGGACAAGCATCTTCGCCGAATGTTATTTACTTATTTATACTTCTTTAATCTTAATAGCTAATCACTGCGGACGGCAGTTCGCGCTAGTGACGAAAGCAGCACGAAGGGTGCAATATATACAGCTAATATAGAAAATTTGCCACGACTGTCCGATTAGATTGAGTTATATACCGATCGATAGGTTTAGTTCAAACTCACAAAGTGGCATACTAAAACTTTTGCTATCTCACCCAGTTCATGTGATCAGAAGGTGTAAGTGGGAGAGGCAAAATTTAAATGATTGCAGCTAATGGGGCAGCTATGGCCTTTTGGTAACACTTTTCATTTTTATTTTTTAATTTTTATTGAAAATAAGCATCGATCACTCAAATCCGATAGCTGATTCAAAAGGTAATTAAATTTGAAATTTTTAGTGGACTTCTCAAAATGAAATGAAAAGTCAGTTTAATTGTGTGTTTGTTTGTATCAAAGCGTTAAAAAAGCTAAAATTTTATGGTGAGGGTTTATTCCGCTTCGAAAATCTAGAAATCTTTGTTCAACAAAATTTCACGATTTTGGAGACATCACACATGTCTGTAAAAATTCGCTTTCTCAAGATATTATTAAATAAGTGTATATATACAAATTACGTAGAGTTTAAATATGAGAGCAAAAGTTACTTGACATAGTATCATACCTATGTAGCAGACAGCTTTGCGTTGCAGTAATAACCAGTGCTGCCAGATAGTTATTTTTTTAAGCATTGCGGGCAGCTATAAGTTAAAAGAATTAAATTGTTGTGGTCTTTCTACAACTGTTTTATTATTATTAGTTGTCATATGACTATTAGTTGTCATATTAGTTGTCATATGACTAATAATAACAAAACATACATAGCAGAAACATATGAACAAAAATTTTTGATATTTTTCAAAAAATCTTCTTTATCAGGTAAAATTCTAGTGGCAAGAGCATTCAGCATTATGCATATAATATTAATATAAATTTTCATATTAAATTTTTTTTTGTTCGTCACAAAATTGGATATCAGAAATTTAGGGCATCGTGAAAAGGTTTTTTTGGAAGTTTAAATATGACAGCTGCAAGCCTATGTAGCAGACAGCTTTTGCGCGGCAAAAATAATTAGTGTTGCCAGAAATTACAAAAAAATAAATTAATGTTACCAAAAGGCCAAAACAGCCCCACTAGCTGCCCCTCCCACTTACACTCCTTCTCTAATAAGCTGGATGAGTTAGCAAAAGGATTAGTATAGTAGTATGCTATTTTTATACCCTGAGCCCATTAAAAATGGGCAAAAAAGGGTATAATGCGTTTGGCAGGATGTATGTAACAGGCAGAAGGAGGCGTGGCAGACCCCACAAAGTATATATATTCTTGATCAGGATCAACAGCCGAGCCGATTGAGCCATGTCCGTCTGTCTGTCCGTCTGTTTGAACGCGTCGATCTCAGAAACTATAAAAACTAGAGACTTCAAACTTGGTATGTAGATTCCTGGATACCATACGCAGATCAAGTTTGTTTTTATTTTTGGATCGGACCACTATATCATATAGCTGCCATAGGAACGATACATCGGAAATAAAGTTTTAGTATAAACAAGTTTTGTGTTTGTTGAGATATCAGAACCAAACTAACAGATTATGTATCGGAGCTGGTATTATACATCCTGACCAAATTTGGTTAAAATCGGATAACTATATCACATAGCTGCCATAGGAACGATGCATCGAAAATGAAGTCTTAGTACGAAAAAGTTGTTTGTTTTTTGAGATATCTTAACCAAACTTATAGAATATGCATTAATGCTAGTTTTGTACATTCTGACCAGATTTGGTTCAAATCGGCTTTATATATTATATAGCTGCCATAGGAACAATTGGTCGAAAATAAACTTTTATTGAAGAGTACCTGGCCTCAGAGTATCCTACTGTCGAGCGTGCTCGACTGTAACCGCTTACTTGTTTTAGTTAAGACTATGCCTATCGATCGGTATATAACGTGATCCAATCGGACAGTCGTTGCAAATTTTTCATATTAGATCTATATATTGCTAGTCGCCTTTCGCAACCTTCGTGCTGCTTTCGAACTGCGAACTGCTGTCCGCAGTGATTTCTTTACTTCAAATTTAAACCCAATTTACAACTACATCAGAGAAGGATACCCTGTGCTCTGGCAGTTTGAAGTCTTTCGGCACGCCGAAGATTTAAGGCGTTAAATTTTTGACTGATTGTTCCAAGCTATATAATATATCCAGCCGACTGGAATGTAGACCAATTTTAATATGCAATATGTCAGATTGAGATTTAAAAAAAGTCTTTCGTACTTAAACGTGATTTTCGACCGACCGATCCAATGGCAGCTATATGATAAAGTGGACCGATTTGAACCATTTTTGGTCAGGATGTATAAGACTGAATTAAATGCATTAGGTTTCCAGATTGGTTTAAACATCTCAAAAAATCAAAAAAAAAAAGTGATCGTACGTGATTTTCGACCGATCAAAAAATGTATTATTCAGTTAACTGGAAATATCTTCCAAACTCATTAGCCAAAATGTATGTACTTATAGCGAAATTTTACGTATTAACACATATTGGAAAAAAATAATAAAAATCGTTAAAACAGTTTTGTCAGAAATCGCCAAAATGTAATCTAAAAAACCTTATTTCACCTGTAAAATGTTACCGGAGTACTTTAGAAAAAAAGTTTCAAGGTACGTCTATAAGTCCTTTAAATTAGCCCTCCAATTCGAAATTAGGTTTTAATTTTAATAAAGGTTTGAAGTTCGTTCAGTGGGAAATTAAAAATTTAATTATAAAAAATATAAAAAAAAATCTGAAAAGTTTTAAAAATCATAGCTTAAAAAAGTGTTTTTTCCAAGCATCGGAACGTTCTGCTGGGTAACACCCATTTGGGGCAAAATAGTGTTTTTGGCTTTAAAACCATTTTAATATGTTTTTATAGGCACTTTCGCACAGTTTTGTAAAAAATATTAATAGCAAAACATAGCTGACATTTATTTAAAATTGACAGATTTCCGGCAAATATCAGTTTTCATCTTTTTCTAGCCAACGAACATATAAAATAGTATACCCACCTCCCTATAAGATACTAAAATTGAATATTTGTTTAAGCAATCAAATAAATTTAAAAAAAATTATTGGGAGGATTGCAATTATTGTATTGGTTATGTTATTGGTTTCCCTTCCAGTTTATTATTTTATAAACTGAAAGATACAAATATACTGACTACTTAAGCTACGATATCAGATATACTAATAACAGAAATGATCGTGGACAGAGGGATATTAGAGGTATACAAGTGAAGTTATGACAAAAACGATTTTTAACGATTTGTTAATGCTTTCCATTATTGAAAGTTTTTTTCTATTCTTTTTGAAGCAGCAATGTAATATATATTTCATATCATATTATTATTTAGTCTTATTAATAAAATTGCTGCACAAACATTTCTTTTTTGGATTAGTTTTAATGTAGTATAATAATGTAATTGTAAATTATAATGCATATACTGTTTTCAATAATATTATTAAATTTAAACACTAATTTAATGCCAATTGAACACGGATATAAATACGATCATTATTTTACCTTCTTTGTTCGTCATGTTTTACTTTTTCTTTAAAATTAATTCATTAGTTAAGGCTCTATTATTTCAAGTCATTGTTTTGTGGGCTAATCAGATTTATATATATTAGCATACATACATTGGCAATATATTGTAAAAAGGTTTAACAAGTTCCATTCCATATGAACAGCAGTGAGTCACAGATTTACTTTTACAATGAATCCACAAATGGGGAGATCAATATCAGCATAATTATGGTCAATGAATACTAATTAGAAGCTTTGATGGCTTTGTTAAAGGTGATTAAATAAATAAATCTTTATTGTGAGACTTTTACAAAGAACGAATGTAATGTTTTTGGGAATGACAAATAATTTTACACGAATATAGATTAGTTTTAGCTTTGGATTATTTAAACTTAATATTTCGTTTTGAGATTAATTTATTTATATTGGTTATCCGCCATTTACTTTTTTATAACAGGTAATAACATAGCGTAAAATATCTAATTATATATATATATGTATGTGTATTCGCAAATGGGCATAAATTAAAAATCAATATGTTGCGTCCAAAGAATGTATACTGCATAAGTTCCAGTTATATATTACGTAAATTATATCTAATTAGGTAATAAGTAGATTCGTAACAATACAAACAATTGAATCGATTGACAAAAAAAACAATTTCATTTTTAAATAAATGTATACATATGTATGTGCATGAGCATCTGAATATTCCTGTGTGCGTATATCTTATTTGTAAGTAAACTTTAAAGGACAGTAAGTGGAAAACATCATAAAAAAACTTGCTTATTTTTATGTTTACAATTCAGTCTGAAAGGCATAGTTGTGTATACACATTTTTATATCACCTATTTTGAATAATTAACTGTTTAATTTATCCTGCTCTTGTTTATTTTAAAAATATTTTTTTTTAAATAATAAGTGATTTACATTTTTCATTTCTTAAATTTATTTTAACCACATTTTTTTGTATTTTTTGGTTTTTCATTACAATTTAGGTTTTCTTTGCATTTGCGGAAAATTTGCTGTTAATTTCGTTGCGTTAAGTTGGGCAAAAATATATATATTTATTTCCGTACATAAACAAAAATTTGGTACTTATATGATCTCTTACTTTTAATTACACATTTGATTTTTTCATGCAGTAATATATATATCAGCATTTTAAGGTTTATGTTATTTTCGCAGTTATTTTGAATCTAACTTTTAGTTTTGCATATGTTATTTATAGTTTGCTCCGATATAATATTATTCATCATCATCCGATGAATCAGATTCATCGCTCATATCACTCGAATACAGTTCCAGCCAGTGATAATCGCGTCGATCCACGTATTCCCAGAGATAGATCTGTGAGAAATAAAGCACTCATTTAATAGATAAAGTATCCAAAGTATCCATACGAATAATAATATTATTATTAATTCAAAAATGGTCTTCGACGTGGGAGCCACAGAACCTCTTTCCTTTTGTTTTTAGAGCAGACATTACATATGAAAGGGTCGAAAACATATAAAAATTGAAATAAAATACTTACATCAAGTAAATCAATTAATTGATTCTGGCTATGCAATTTTCGGGCTCGTTTTGGCAAACCAACATCCACAATTTCGCCATTGGGTAGTGCGTGTTTGTAGAAGCACTTGTTGCCAAATGGACACTTTCCCTCGCCTTTTTTAAAATATTTGCAGTCCTTGGCACCTAAGGCTGCGCGATAGTCGTTAAGTAGTTTGTCTTTCTCCTCTTTAGTTTCAACCCAAAACGCGCTGGGGCAGACAAAGTCCGAGCACACTCGACATTCGGGGCAAGCACTACAATTTATGAATGAAACAAGCAACTTTAACATATGTCATCTAATAAAAGTTCTTTCTTTTAGCTACAAAGTATGCAATAAATTATTGAAGAGTATATTAAGTAATATATGCTACATTTCAGAATGTAATTTTGTAGTTTTATTTTTTTGATTTGCACTTACCGCGTAATTTTATGCTCAAACTGCTTGGCTTGACGCCATGTCCGAATGCATTCCAAGCAAAATATATGATTACAGTTGGGTAAAATGCCAAACCGTTTCTCTCGGCCGGCTTTTTCCATGATTGTGTCGAAGCATATGCCGCATGTCTTATCCTTGGACTGGGCAATCGCAAAGGATAATTCCATTGCCTGTTCGTGTTGCTGCAAACACTCGCGATTGTGTTTCTTACGTTGAGCTTGGTCCGTTGGATGCAGGCAGTATTGGTCGCACATCTCACATAGCTCCATATGTATGCGATAGCGACAATGCTCGCCGTAAGGACATGGACTCTCATACGGGCAAACATCAGCTGCCAGTTTAACGCCCATTTCCACGTCATTGGTAGATAGTCGTCCGACAATATCAGCCCATGATGTTTCACTATGCACAGCAGGAGTAATATGAATGCTGTAGGGACAATGCATGCCGTAAGGACATGGACCCTTACACGGGCAAACTTCGTTCAATGAGAAAGGCTCTGGCAGCTCTTTGATTGACGTTCCTCCGACAGCAGTAGCACTGGCAGTAATAGATTCATCCTCAATTTCGGCTACAAAACGTTTCTGGCCAGGCACAAAGATCGGCGCATTCGCCCAATTCCGGCGGCTAGTGCTAGGTAATACCTCGGCTTCCGCCTCTGCCTCTGGCTCAGCTTCTGGAGCGACATCGGCATCTGTGTTTGTGTTTGTAGCACGCTGCTCACCTTCGGGTCGGCCTCGAGCTAAATCATGGGAGAAGCGACAAAGGTCACCGAATCGACAAATGCCTCGCACGTAATAGCGGCATATGGTTTGACTTCGTCCAGGCACATTTACAATTGGGTTGTCACTATTGATATTGACGACAAACGAACTCATTTTGCACGTGCAAATGGTTTTTGTACAGATGATCTGACCAAACTAGACGCTCTGACCTGAAAACAGTGGCAAACGTGAGTATATCCTCGATAAACTTGACCTATCGATATATTCACACATACATGTATATGTGTGTACATATGTATGTCGTGAGAAAAAAATTAAGATGTCGCAATAACTGAACTTGTTTTGCGCAATACAAAACGCAATGCTCAATATAAATACATATGTATGTCAAATGTGTATAAATGTACATCTAAACTTAATTAATTATTTGAGTAAATGCATATTCCAAACATGTACTTAGAAATTTGTATATATTACATATATTATTCCATATATAAATGCATGTATGTACATACTTATGTATTTGTATATATGAAAATCTGCTGTGGATATAAATGCACATGAACCTTTTTGTTCTATATTGAGATCAAGCCTGACTACACATTGGCAGCGTTGTGACTAATTTTGTACCTGCTGATATTATCTGATTTTAATTAGAACACTTTATTACTTACGTTTTTTGTTCAAACTTGTAAATTGATGCTCACAAAATGTTGTCTGCTATTTTAAGACGTTGCCACCTCACAGAAAAAAACTTTAGCCTATTCAAAAGTGTGGCAGCATTCAAATTTGTTCTACATCATTTTTTTATTCAATTCCTTTATTCCAAAAATAGTCTTTTTGGTTATTTTGTTACATTTTATAGCTAGAACTTTGAAGAATTTTTGTTAAAATTTTTGTCGTACTTTCGATATTTATTTTCAAAATTTATTTACTTTCAAGCTTGTTTGCTTTTTGAATTTATGCATTTAAATCGCGCACCTTTTCGTGATTCTTTCCGAGCCATTCACAAGAGTGTGGCAGCCTTGCATCCCAAAAAAAGTTACCGATATCTCAAAAAATTTGTCTGGGATTCCAGACAAAAACAGTTTGAACGACTAGCAGCCATTCCCTACAGAATTTCCCGATCTGGCAACTTGTTCTAATTCAATAAAAAAAATTTAGTTCCAACTTTGAAATTTTGACTAAATTGAATTTTTTCTTAGTTTTGAAGCTAGAATTTTTTAAATTTTTGCCGAATTTTTGTTTAAATTTTCTCGATTTTATGATATTTTTTTTTCTTTTTACAATACAATTTTTAACTTTTGTCCCCTTGGGCTGACGAGCTTCAAACCTTCATTTAAATTTATATATATTTTTTTTCGAGTTTCGATATATAAATTTTCATCAAAGTGTTAATTAATTTCAAAGTTATTTGCATTTTAAAATTGGCAAGAACTAAATTTAAATTTACCCAAAAGTGCGATAGTGAAAAAAAATTTATCAAGTTCAAAAGAACTAGTCACGAACGAACGAACTAATTCCTCATTGTAGATCTTTAGTTCAGTTGGTTGGGATCTTATATCGAAAAAGCTGATAAATTAAAATCGATATTTTATACGATATTTATGTTGTCTGTTTGACAATTTCTTAAAAGTATGTGGTCTGACATCTTAAAATAGTTTCCCAAAATAATTTTCTATAAATTTGTTTTTATTCTAATTTAAAGTGAGCAACATTTGAACTTTTTAATAATTATAAAAGCGACATCAAATTCTACTTATCGACTTTTATTATCGATGAAGTTCAACCCCTAATCAGCTGTTTGCAGCGTTTGTTTTGTATTTAGGATACCAAACATTTCTATAAGTCTTAAATAAAATGACGGACCTAAATGGAAAACACTACGTTTGTGTCAATTGCGGAAACCCAGTTCGAGAGTTGTACAAGAAATATAGCAATACGGTTAAACCTACTCACTGTGTAAAAAATTTGCCTATAACCCAAAATTGTTAATTGAGTTTAAGTTGAGGTGCGTTATTATATTATAAATTATTTTAACAGGTCAAATGCAACCAAATAACTGATAAATACATAGAAGTGGAGGAGTTCATAATCCTAATTGATTCGCTTTTACTGGTTTCGTCTGCATTTCGACACATGATATATAATGGGAAATTTAAGGTAACTACAGGCTTTCCCTATGTATCTTGATCCATTAAAAGTGAGCAAACAAAAGTTATAAGTCTAGAACTATTATTTTACAGCTTTATTGGAAGATATCGCTTGTAGTGTTGCTATTGGAATCGTTTGCATTGTGCCGACAACAACGAGCGGATGGATCGAATACTGCCTTGTATGAAAGAGGATTTTATATGTCGGCGTTACAAAATATAGGAGGTATCGAATACTTACTCGAAAAGGGGTTGATATATGTACAGATTTTCTTGTTGTCACTAACTTGAATATCATTTTTGCAGAATACCTATTGATGACGGTGCTGCTGCTTTTTATCACCGCCCTTCTTGGCTTCGGACAGCTGTTAAAAGTCGGTTTTGCATCGTTAACATTAACCATCCTTAAGGTCGTTGCCATTTCAAATTTCTCCAAGTTTTTTTTACTGCCTATATTAGTCTGGGGCAGTAACACGACTGATTTTGGAAGAAATTTACACTATATGCTAGTTACAGGTCATCATTTATGCTCATTGGTGATGGCTTATAATGTAGTTGGTATTATTAGTAACCATCTTCGCTGGCTATCCATATTATTGGTAATTTGTGCTTTTATTATGAAGGAGTATGTAAGATATTTGGAGGCATTTCAAATGGTGCTTTAATTGTCATTATTTTTGAAAAAAAAAGTAACCAAGACTGTGATGTTGTTTTTAAAGCTTTTTGTCACTTTTACAATGTCTGCCTTAATTTTGGGCCAGCAATAAAAACTTTATTTTGAGCTAAAAGTAAATCGATTACCCACAAAGAAAACCTCTACAAGAGATAAAAGTCTAGTGGCGGAAGCAGTTTCTAGTCCTCAAATTTCTGATATCTAATTTTGTGACGAACAAAACTGAATTTAATATAAAAGTCTGAAATAAAAGCAGAAATTAATAAAAAAAAAAAATAAAAATACGAAAATTGGCATTCTGCTCCGTGCGTAAAAAGGGTGAGCTTATTTGTATATACAAATTAATTTTTTCGCAGTGCCGAATGCCAATTTTCGGAAGCTTTTCAGTCAGAATCTGCTATTCTCTCAAAATTTGGCAACAATTTATAAATTTGGTCTTACTGGTTTCAACGCTAAACTAGCGGTTTTTTTCAATAAGTACTGCAAATATTTCGAGATTTTTGAAAACGAATAATTCCTCATTATTATACTAAGCTTCTTTAACGCTTTGATGCAAACAGACAAGCAAACTGACATTTCATTTCATTTAGAGAAGTCCACTAAAAATTTCGAATTTAAATATCTTTTGTTCTAGAATTAAAAAAAAAAAAATTTTACCAATAGACCCCAACGGCCCCATTTACTGTAATACATACATTTCTCCCCTCCCACTTCATTCCTTCATTAAAATGTTTTCCTTAATTTTATGTAATTTCAAAGATTTAATCTTCATTAGGTTTTTTTTACAAAATAATTTGACAAAAAAAAACGATTTAACGAAAAATTTTAATTCGTAAATCGATTAAATAAGGACAAGCTTTTTTGTGAATATTGTGGACCCGTTGTGTCTCAGGTTGAGAATTCTTACATAAGGTTTCAAAAAAAATTTTAATTCTATCTTTAAAAATACAGAAGTATAAGATTTAAGGACATTTTGAAAATTTATCAAAATTGGCTTAAGACAAGTTGGCAGCACTAAGACTTTATTTGGAATTCAGCTGTGCCGTCTCGGTCTTAGCTATTTTGAAAGGCAATTTCAGCTATTTTCGGATGCTTTTTCTCTAAAAAGTTGGAAACAATTTATAAATTTGGTCTCACTGCAAATCTTTCGATATCGCTTCTGCAACCCTGCTATTGGCAATTATCGGACGGACTCTGTCGCATGCAGAATTTATGACGATTCTATGCTATTTTGCCTTTTTTTATATGCAAAATTTAAATTAATTCTGGCGAAATCATTGCAATGATTATTTTTCATTTGAAAATAAATGCCGCGATGAGAATCGATATGCTTATAATATAAAGCACGTAATGTGTCTTCTGTTACGGCTATATACACAGGCAGCGAACGTGTTATTTAATAATGTAAAACGCAACACTACAAAAAATTGCAAACAACCAATTAATAGGAAGTGAAATTTGCATAATATATACATATGTACATCATAATATTTGGTAAGTCTAAAAAGAAAAGTGACCCACATACATGTGTGCGTAGTATATATAAATTTATATACGCATGTGTATGTGCAGACTTGTATGAACACACACAAGCTAAAAACTTGGATGCCGCAAACAAGTAAATTAAAAAAATGAATTTATGTGAAAACTGCAATCTTCTAAACGTAGTGATATTTGCTTGTACTCCAACAATTATAATAAAGTGAGCCAGTGTGAAAATATATGATAATTTATAAGAAGTTGTAAATAGATAAAACGAAGTTTTAGTTGCATCAGATACCAATATGACAGCTCATACACGTAGTGTTGTCGAAATATCATTGATATATCGATAGATTTTTGTTGTAATATATATTTGTGGTCGATATTTTTTCTGGCGATAATATCAATATTGATATATGTAGTTATGCGATATTGTAAAACATTTTTCGTCGCGCCCTGATATTTATATCATAGGCATTATCGATAATTTTTATTAAAAAATATCAAGTAAAACTCATATTTTCATATTGATATATTATTGTTACCATTGTTACCGGTTTAATGTTGTATTTTAATATATGTGTAATTTTTTTTTTTTAGCAATTACTTTGATTTTTATATTTACAAATTTAATAAAAACGATAAACTGCATTAAAAATAACCTTATTAAAATTATGTGATTTATTAAAAAAAAAATTAATTGCTAATAAAAAATACAACATTTTGGCCTGAATCGTTTTAAAGATATTTTATATGACTTAGAGTTAGAAAGTGAGCATTTTGAATGTTATCAAACTTGGTCACACATAAAATATAACCTTAAAAATGACAAAGTGACAAATTTTTTTTTGTTCAATTTAAGCAACTTTAAAAACTTAAACGACGACAACATAAACGATTTTCTGGAGTGACACATATTATAGTATTTCCACTGGCCTACCCTGTGTAATGGATTCGTGTCAAAGTTGAACTGGGATTTTTGATTTCGCATCCTAAAGCAATGTAAATAATATAAGCAAAAAGTGAAAATTACGAAGCAACCGTTTGACCGACCGCATTGGTACACACATATATATGTTGTACACACAATAAAGTACATAAGTTAACAATAACTCCAATCAAAGATCACAATTGACACTTGGTTAACGTCATTTCAATGTCAGCTTCCACTTCGGTTGTGTTCGCGAGTTGTGTTCCGAAACTCTGCACAAAGTACTCAAAAGCGCGAAGGGCAGAGAGCAACAACAACAGCAACGGTATCGAGTAATCCAGGGACAACCAGGAACAGGATCTTGACTACGGCGATTACTTGCTGCGTTTCAAAGATGCATTCATCGTCTGCAGCGTCAAACGCGCTTGTGGAATACTCTGACGTAAGTTCCGAGGATTTCTCTGATCCCGAGGCTGGAGAAATCGACTCGGATGCAGCGTTAGCTGGCAGAGGTGTGTCAGGTAGAAAACCAGAAAATCAGAATCAAATTCAGAACAAAATGCAAAGCTCGGAATCCGTCTTACGTATCACAAAATCCAATGACTACAGGTAATTAATATGGACAAGATGAAAGTTTAACCTTAATATTTGACATGTATGCATGTTTTATTTCACAGGAAGAGACATACCGAAGAAGATGAGAACATGGCTTCACTAACTGCAGTTGGCTCCTCGAGGTCGAGGCAGGTTTCTGTTGTTGCCAGCGGCAGCAGTAGGCTGAGCATTGCCTCTGTTACTGAGAAATCAAATCATCATCGCACAGACATCGCATTGACGACAGCCAAGAACTCAAATGACGAGCAATTGCAGTGGGATCGGGAATTGTATATGTCAAGCGACTCGATCGACACCGATGAGTTGGAGGCTGAAATGAAGCGACAGAAGCGCAAGAAGCTGAAGAAGGACAAGCACAAACATAAATCAAAGAAGAAATCCAAAAAGCGCAAGAAGAAGCGGGCCAAGTCATATTCGAGCATTGATTCCCTATCGGACAGTAACCTCGACACTTTGCTGGACAGACACAGTCGCTATACGCCACCAACGGCTCCAAATCGGGCCAAGAGTGCTGAGCGCACAGTCAGCGCTGCTTTACCCAACTATACGCCACACAAAGACAGTCAAAGCAGTCCCATATCAGCTGGCACTCCGCCCGCCCGACGCCCCAATAGTAATAGTAATACCTATTACGGCGAGCCTGCTGCTCCTACGCCAAGTACTCCTATAGGCAGTAGCCTCCAGGTGACTGTAACGAACAAAACGAACTCAAACAGTCGACATCGTTCGCCTCCAGCTCGCGTCGGCGTTGGTGGCACTATTAAGCGTTATGCCACCTCTCCACGCACTCCTCCACAGTCATCATCACTCGGCCACTCGCACCAAGGCACTGGAAGTGCAAGGGACTCGCGAAGCTCTCGCTATGTGCAGAGCCCGCTTAAAGATGATTTGAATGCTCATCACCGTTCGGGAAACACGTATTCAGCACGCTATTCGGCAAGTGGATCCGTTCCTGGACAGGGGGGAAAACTGAAACGTATGTCGCCGGGTAAGTAAATCTGCGTTGAATACTTCTACGAATTGGTTAATATAATTACAACCTATAAACAGTGATTCTAGAAAGCGAAAAAATTGTAAAATCCAATTCTTTAGTAAAACATATTGGGGATTTTCTCATTCTTTATAAATACGCAATTACGCAATATCTGCATTAATTTTGCCACAAAAAGTAAAATATAAACATATTTCTGTTTAGGACGATGAATTATTAATGTCATTGTCGTCTCCATCTATATTTTTGCAAACTAGTCTCTAGGTTTCGAAGCTATTTTGACGAAACTTGGAAAAGGTTCATCTTTTTACCACTGGCAGTACATATGTTAATGCCAGTGGGTTCCGATCACTTTGTCATATAGCTAAAGAAACGATCGCTCGAAATTAACCTGTAGTGTGAAAAAACCTTTTCTTGAGATTTTTGATACTGACAAAATTTATTCAAAATCTGACAACTTAATTCTATAGCTGCAATAGAAACAATCAGATGCAAATAAACCTTTACTGGTTTTTGATATATTTTAACTTTTGATTGATCCTGATAACCTTTGGGTCACTTCTCACGAAAATGTTATATATGATTTTGTAAGGGTATAAAATATTTTTGGTATCAAAAATATCCTTACTTGTTAATTAACTCATGATATTAGTCTTGATTCAACATTACTAAAAGTGATTTTGTGTTTCAGAACTGGATCGTTATCACCATCAACCGAGCACGCCACCGCACAAACGGCGAAAGTTTGGTGATGGTCGTGATGGATCGTTGTCATCGTCTGTGGGCACATTTGAGCACGGCAGGCACCATGCTGTTAAATACGATCGCTACAGCAGAGATCGATATTCGCGGCGGGCATCCAAGTAAGCAGTTAAAATTAGGTGTGCTTACATTTGAATTGCAATTAAAATTACTTTGAAATGTTTTACAGGAGTCCAAGCGTACACCGATTATCGCGTGGCCGACTATCGCCAAGTGGAGGAGGAGCCACATCCGGCGGCAATAATTCAAATATGTATCGCCATAGTAATAGCAGTCATAAGCACAGCAAATATGGAGCTCCTCACTCGCCTTCTCCTCCAATGTCAACGAGGTCGTCTTCCAAACGAGCCTCTGGCAGCGGAATGGGCATTTCCGTAGAGCGTTACACATCGCGTTCTCCTCGACCCAGTTCGCGTTATTATGAGTCATCGCCACCTTCGCCGGCTGGTGTTTCGGGCTCCAGCTCCCATTACCACAGACGCTCTCCCAGGTCACATCAGCATCATCGCAACAGCAGCCGCAAACGTTCACCCAGTTCAGGTAGTAGTCGGAGCTCCCGATCCCGCTCACGATCACCAACGTCGCGTGATCTGAAGCATAAGCGCGATGAATACATTAAGAAGATAAGCGAAACGAGCTTATTTGCCGAGTTGGTTAAGGATCGTCACAAGCGACAAAAGGCGCTGAAGGAGATTATTGAACGGCAAGAGGAGAACAGCAACAGCAACGGCGCATTGACCATCAACGAGAACAGCTCCTCTGTGGATGGCAACACGCCCAACGTGGCCGACAATCGCTTATCATCTTATCTGGCAACACAATCCTCAGCTAGTGCGACGCCAAATGGAATCGTTGGCGGTGGCAAACCTGATTTTGACGTAAACAACATTCCAATGCCAAACAGAGAGAATGATGTACTAAAGCTTAATCCGAATGTTGTTGTTAGCACCGATGTTACGGATGACTCTTCAATGACGACAGTGGCTCTTAAAACGAATGTAAACCAAAAACCGAAAAGTCTTACAGCTTTACCAATGCCGCCGGGCATGAGTGCAGCCGATTTAGTAAATGCACCAACGCCATCGTCGCCAGATATGTCCAAGTCTGTTAAGAAGCTATCATCTGAGGAGAAAATCCTAACCGCCAATGCCAACAAGAGCCTTTTGAATTTGCCAATGCCTCCTGTTATACCGGGTAGCGAGGAGCTGAGCGGAGATGATGATGTCATCGACAGTCCTGAAGACTTTGATACGCCCAGTGGCAATAGCAGCAACACGAATGCGAATACGGGTGCAAATGCAAATGCATCACAAGCTACAGCACGTCGTCGTCCAGTAATACTCAATCGTCGCGACTCACGAAACAATGTGAGGGATTGGGGCGAACGGTGCGTGGATGTGTTCGAAGTGATTGCCCAGATTGGCGAGGGTACATATGGACAGGTTGTATAAATTCTTTTACAGTATTTACATGCGATTACTAATCCAATGCTTATACTTCAGGTATACAAAGCGCGAGATCATCATACCAACGATATGGTGGCTCTGAAGAAGGTGCGTTTAGAGCACGAAAAGGAAGGTTTCCCCATAACGGCTGTGCGAGAAATCAAAATACTAAGGCAACTGAATCACCGCAACATTGTGAACTTGCATGAAATTGTGACGGACAAACAGGACGCTGTTGAATTTCGCAAAGATAAAGGTTCCTTCTATCTGGTTTTTGAGTATATGGATCATGATCTCATGGGTCTTCTCGAGTCCGGAATGGTTGATTTCAACGAGGAGAACAATGCAAGCATTATGAAACAGCTATTAGATGGCCTTAATTACTGCCACAAAAAGAATTTCCTCCATCGAGATATTAAATGTTCTAATATTCTGATGAACAACAAGTATGCTCAAACTCTTGCCCCAACATGCATCAATTCATTTTATTGATCTAACTAATATTTTGTATGTTTCAGGGGGAAAGTTAAACTGGCGGATTTTGGCTTGGCTCGTTTATACAATGCAGATGATCGGGAACGTCCCTATACGAACAAAGTCATAACGCTTTGGTATCGCCCACCGGAGTTACTGCTGGGAGAAGAGCGTTACGGGCCGTCCATAGACGTATGGTCTTGTGGCTGCATATTGGGAGAATTGTTTCTAAAGCGCCCGCTGTTTCAAGCCAACGCAGAAATGGCGCAACTGGAAACTATATCAAAAATATGCGGATCTCCAATTCCTGCCGTTTGGCCCAATGTAATTAAACTGCCGCTTTTTCATACACTTAAACAGAAAAAAACGCATCGCCGGCGTTTGCGTGAAGATTTCGAGTTCATGCCAGCATCAGCACTTGACCTGCTCGATAAAATGCTAGACTTGGATCCAGACAAACGCATTACAGCGGAAGATGCCCTCCGGTCGCCATGGCTGAAGAATATCAATCCGGATGAGTGAGTACAACAGCTATTATTAAAACAACATAGTAGAAATGTAAAGGGGATAGTCTATAGAAGTGTTGGCTTTCAAAAATCCATTGGGCTCCATATGATAATTGATATATTTCTCACTCAACAGAATGCCAACGCCACAATTGCCCACATGGCAGGACTGCCATGAGCTGTGGAGCAAGAAACGGCGTCGCCAGCTGCGTGAACAGCAAGAGGCTCTGCCGCCAGGTGTCATTTGCTCAGCCAAGTATCAACAGCATGGTGCCGCGATGGTGGGGGATGCCTAGCATTTACTATATGCTTCATACTTCAATGAAGGGGAACACTATAAACAGCGAGACGAGGAGGTGGAGTGTGCCTGGTGGCAAAGTTAATATCTAAGTTTTGTAACGAATTACAAATAGTTGGCAGGTGCACAGACTCAGATCGGGTTGACATGCTCTACCAAAGCACCCTATTGTTTAAGTCGTCTCTATAAACAAAATAAGATTAACTTAGATTATATTTAAAAGTGATGAAATGCTTCAAATCAGGCATTTCAAATTGACCGCTGTATAATATCGTAATGTGTATATACTACTTACTGCTATATTTTCATACCAATAATCTATTGCCGCATCAAATGTTCTTAAATTTTTCTTATGTTTAGAGTAATTACATATTATCAACAAACTTACACACATATTGGCAATAAAAAAGAGCACGAGATATAGCACACACTTAACCAATGTGTAACAAATTTAATTCTTCTGTTTAAACTTTATTAACTCTATTAAAACAAAAAACAATTGACAATTTAATGTGTTTATTTTTCAAGAAAATAGTAAACAGCGCTTAGTTTCAAAATAAAAGCGGAATTGTGAAGCAGTTAAAGGTTAGCATTTTAACACTAAATAAATTGTTATATATAATAATATATACATAAACACTAAGTTAGTAGTAAAGTTATTTATAAGTTTATCAACATATGCATGTTGTCCGTATAATACTATAATTGAATATTTTGTTAGATATTTAAATTAAATTGTAAAGTTAAAATTGAATTTATCAAGTACTAGTATCAATGTGTACTAAAAGCACCCAAACAGATATATTTTAAAAAGCTTATATTTTTTAATATATAAATCAAGCCGTTTAAGAAGAAACATGTGTATAAAAATTACTATATAATAAAAAGAAATCTGCGTGAGACTGAAAATAATTGAACACAAAATTGTGCAATTTGAATAACGAGAATTGTAAAATCGTTAATTATGAATTCCAATAACAAGACATTAATCTCCCAAAGCGCAAATCAAATTTAAATTTGGTTTTTAAATTGTAAAAATTTAAATCTGTCGATCTGTCAATCCGTTTTCACATTACACAAATATACATAAACTGGATTATTACAAAATATAATTTGATTTGCATTGAATAAAACAGAATTATAGAGTGATCTGAGAAATGGGCTTAACAGGGGAATAATTTTTTGATCGCCGTTGAATATATTATGAATTTCAATCAACAAAAATATACAAATGTATATTAAAGGCCCGACTCCAGCAGGCCCGGAAATAAAAATTCCTGTCAAACTTCATATAAAAAAACTTTGCCAGGAATTTTTCTCGTTTTTTTAATATGAAATTTGACAGGAATTTGACCGATCTTAATGTTTTTGTTTTCAAATAAAAAGTACATTCATTAGATTTTGTTTCTTCACTTGTGGACCTTTATCCCAGCGAAGTTTAAAAAAAGCACTAAAATTAGACTATTTTTTGACTTTGATGGAATAGAACTAAAATTGGAATCATTTGGACTCGATCACACTACCACAGGAGTCTTTGTTAATCAATTCTCTAACGAAATAACCCCGGTCTTTCATGCATCTGAGTGCGCCTAAGCACATTTTTAGTCGAAAAACTGAAGCAAGCAATTCACTAGTGTGAGAAGAAGAGGAGCGCAGTGCAATTACATATGTACGTTTTTCGCTATGACAGACATCATACTAGATATTCAAATTTTTAATTCTTTTTTTTAAGCGTAATAAAACTTTTTTATATAACAAATAATGCTGTTTAAAGGATGAAAAAGATTAAAATTTATGTTTCGGATTAAAAAAAATATATATTTTTTTATTTTTCATGTAAAATATGCACCGAAAATATTTTTCAACTTTGACCGAAATCCCTGAATCAACCAGTGGGCCTATTAAGCAGTGCAAGCACTCAATTTAAATCTTAAGAAGTTTTCTATCAAATTGTTTTTAAATTTTGAAAATATCTACACTGGTTCAAAAGATTTTTGCAAGACAAAATGACGATCTGCCCCACTGTGCGGCGTGGCGTCCTTTTAAATTGGGGCTGCCACCCTACAGAATTTCCCCATCTGGCAGCTTGTTCGAATTTAATAAAAAAAAAAATTTAGTTGCAACTTTGAAAATTTGACTAAATTGAAATTTTTGATGCTAGAATTTTGTAAATTTTTGTAGAGTTTTTGTTAGAATTTTCTCGATTTTATGATTTTTTTTCTCTTTTCAATAAAATTTTTAACTTATGTCCTTGGGTTGACGAGCTTCAAACCTTCATTAACATTTATATATATTTTTGTTCGAATTTTGAATTTTAAATTTTCATCAAAATGTTAATTAATTTCAAAGTTATTGCCATTTTAAATTTGCATCAACTAAAATTTAAAATTTCTTCAGTTGGTAATCGATTCTTTGAGAAACAAATATCGAGTATATGTTGTTTTAAGCCCTGGTCGATAGATATCGATAAACAGCACAAACTGCAAAATCATCGATACAGTCCACTTTACGCTCTTTGCTGATTGCAGCATTTTTGTAGCATTTTCTTTAGTTTTTCAACACTATTTTGTTGGTATTCTCGTTTTAAATGATTTTCGGCTTGTTTTTGTTTGTTTATAAAAGTTAAAGCTGAAACTATTAGTGAAACATAGTTAACTATGCTACCATATCGAAATTATGGAGAAACAATTGATGTAAATACAAGAATGAATAATACCGTAATGAGATGATGGTAATTGTAATAAATGTTCTGTGTCCATAGGAATTCGAGGTACAGCACCTACTGGGCAAAGGAGGATTCGCTCGTGTTTACAAGGCAAAATGCCTGCGTACACATCAAGACGTGGCCATCAAAATGGTAAATAAACAGCTACAACTCACATGTGAACATATGAGATATTATTTATGATTAATATTCCGATAGATTGACAAGAAGCTCATACAGGGCTCTGGATTGTCGAACCGAGTTCGGCAAGAGGTTGAAATTCATTCCCGTCTGAAGCACCCTTCCGTGTTGCAGCTGTATACATTTTTCCAAGATGCTAACTATGTATACTTAGTTTTGGAACTGGCCGACAACGGGGAACTGCATCGGTACATGAACCAGCAAATGAAACGTCCCTTTACCGAGGAGGAAGCCGCATCCATTCTCCGGCAGGTGGTAGCTGGTCTGCTCTACTTGCACTCACACAACATCATGCACCGCGATATATCGCTGTCTAATTTATTGCTAACCCGAGACATGCAGGTTAAGATAGCCGACTTTGGTCTGGCAACGCAACTGAAACGACCCGACGAAAGACACATGACCATGTGTGGAACCCCGAATTATATTTCGCCAGAAGTGGTTTCACATTTGTCTCACGGCTTGCCAGCCGATCTTTGGAGTGTCGGTTGTATGCTGTACACGCTCTTAGTTGGCCGACCGCCCTTTGACACCGACGCTGTACAGTCCACACTCAATAAGGTGGTTCATTCCGACTACACAATGCCAACCCATTTGTCCTATGAGGTACGCGACTTAATTGATAAACTTCTGAGGAAAAATCCGCATGAGCGCATCTCACTTGACCATGTCCTTAGACACCCATTCATGCTGAAGGCTGCCGGAAGCACAATGTCGTACGCAACGCCTGGGGCGTCGGACGCTTATAGCCAAAGCATTGCCAGCGGCGACAGCGGAATCGTCACATTTGCAAGCAGTAAGTCGGACACTTTAATTTGAACGTTTGTATATCCTTACAGGTGGAAATGAGTCGATATAGCCATGTCCGTCTGTTTCTATACTCTTTTAGCTTTCAAACTATCTCGATGAATCTCGATACAGATACATATTCTGTGTGCTGACACAACAACACAACTAAATCACTATATTAACCTTAAATCTATATAACTTTATTGTATCTTAATACCCTTGTTCTGCAGGGGTATCAAATCTTCGGAGTGCCGAAGATTACTTTTGATTCTTATCAAATTAATCCATTAATTTCCACAGATGATTCAAAAAACTCACACAGGCTGCGTTCTGTGGAACAACAATCCACACAAAACATGTTGCCGCAGATTCAAGAGGAATTCGGATACTATCAAGAACATCATGATAAGTTTCCAAAACAGACAACTTTTGACAGCACGGATATGGATTGGCAGAGAATTGGGAATGGTACACAGCAGAATGGACATTTTTTGTCACATTCCACGCCAGCTATGGCTCCCGTTGTGGTTTGCCATAAAGCTGGAAGAGAAAATAAGGAGCGAATCTCAGTGCCACCCTTGAACACTCTGAGATTGCAGCCAACGAGATACAAAACAAAAAATGCCATTATGAGTATTTTAACAAACGGAGAAGTTGTAATTGAGTTTATCAAGTGTAAGAGTAAAATGAACGAAGATCGTATAATTGATGTTTGTCGCATTTCCAACGATGGACGCCGCATTATAATATACCAACCGGATCCAGGACGGTAAGTAAGCACACATGATTGCGATGGGTGCAAATCAATAAAGGTACACAGCTTTTTTAAAAGTTCCCAAACAAGAGTTGAGTTTAATAAGAATAAATTAAAAAAAAAACATGTTGATGAATGAGTGGGGTATTTTAGTTTTTATTTAAAAATCATTTAATAATTCTTACAGTAAATTTTGAAAAAATCAATTTTTGAAAATAAGAAATTCTTTACAGTTTATTAGCGGAAAAGTAATTTAATATGTGGAACATACACTTACTTATGTTAATATGAATGATTTTTTATCGAATTTTATAAAAATTTAAATATATAATATATTTCTTTAATTAATTTTATTTAATTTGCATAATTGTTTATTTTTATTATTACAATGTCTGAAATGTTTTAGAGGGCTGCCAATAAGAGATCAACCAGCGGAGAATCACTTAGGTGGCCAGGATTGCACTTATGACTACGACAATTTGCCACAAAAACACTGGAAGAAATATGTTTATGCTGCTCGTTTTGTGGGCTTGGTGAAAAGTAAGACACCAAAGGTGACATATTTTAGTACCCTGGCGAAATGCCACCTGATGGAAAATCTGGCCGACTTCGAGATGAACTATTACTCTGGAGACAAACTGACAAAGTCACCCAGTGAAGGTATTAAGGTATATAATTCACATGGCGTGCTGTTGTCAGATCATACCAACTCCGAGACAAAGGCACTTATTAACCACAGTAACGAGTGCTTTGCGCACTGCCTTAGCATCTGTAATGCCCTGGAGCTTGCTCAGACAGGGAACAATACCTGCTTTCCTGTTACAATAGGTCGTCGGCCAATCGCACAGATGCCACCATCACAACGCTCGGAAGGCCTGCGGGATACAACAAACTTTGCATATTCCACACCCAAATCACAGCAGGTAAAAGCCACATCGAGTTATTCCAATGGACAATTTATATATTTTTATCTTTTTAGGGGTCAATCAACTTTTCCATTAGCACCATTTCGTCGATGCGCAGTGGAAGCGATTTAATTGGATCTCAGATGTTAGCAGCCCAACAAAACGTACCCATTAAACGGTTGAATATTCCAGGCGTAGGATCTGCCACTGAGGTAGGTTCCTAGCATAATAATGGTTAGCAATAATGGTTATTCATGGTTTATTTGTTTTAGCTGTCCCATGGTGTTGTGCAAGTGCAATTCTATGATGGATCGGTGATTTCAGTCATACCAGAAGCCCAAGGAGGCGGCGTTACATATACGCAACCAAATGGAGTATCTACCCACTTTCCGGACCATGACGACCTACCATTATCGGTTAGGGATCGACTTTCCCAACTGCCCCAAGTGCAGATGAAGTTAAAGTGTGCCCCCCTGATCGGCAGCAAAAAATTTGACTGCAATGCGATAAATTCCAAGTCGCCTACGTCTGCGCCTTGGCATAATCGCATGCTAATCTAAACTAAACATTACTAAATATTAATCGTGTTTTAAGAAAAAAGTTTAATGCATTTGTATTATAAAATAGTCTCTTGCTATATATAAATATATTTTATATTAAATACCTTTATATTCGTTTTTCATTGATTTTAACCTACTACTATTGTTTTAAGTGCCGAGGAGGCTGACGAAATACAGCAACCTGAAGGAGAAACAGTTAAGAAGGGAGCGTAAACTCAGAAATAATTTAATGAGATGCATATATTGTTAGAAGACAATGCCAATTATCACTGCGGACGGCAGTTCGCGCTAGTGACGAAAGCAGCACAAAGGGTGACTAGCAATATATACAGCTAATTTGGAAAATTTGCTATGACTGTCTGATCAGATCGGGTTATATACCGATCAAAAAAACCTTTCCTCCCTTACAAAATGGCATACTAAAACTTTTTCTAACCTAACTAAACTGTAAACTAAAGATATACATTTTTATATCGGTCGAAAATTACGTTTTAGTTAGATAAACTTTTTGGCACTGCGCAAAAAAGTAATTTTTATGTGCACAATGCCAATTTTCGTTTTTTTTTTATTATATTAATTTATATTTTTATGTAACATTTTTTTTGTTTTTTTTTTTTTTTGGGATCTTCAATACAGCGCAAAAAAAACTACTAAAAGTGAGAATGAGGACCTTTTTCTTTCCTTTGAGGAAAGAGCTTAAAGAAAATGCAAAAGAAATTTTGTAGCATTAAATAAAAAATCATTATAAATAAATAAGGAAAATTAGCAAAGCCTTAATTTAATCATCAATTGATTTACAATAATTTCAAAATATTGAGATCAAATTTATTGTGGGTGTATTGCAAAGCCCTACTTGTTTAATTTGATGCTCATATTATATTCATGTACATTCTTTAATGTTGTAAAGGTATTAAATATAAAAACATGTATAAATAAGTATTTCTTTGACAAATGTAATTAATTTTAAAAATCGGCGCTTTGAAAAATATCGATCTTAAATCATCAATGTCTGCGGTTTAGAAAACTATATTATCGATTTGCCGAATTATCGATGTTTCTCCACCTCTAATTTATGTCCCAATTGAAAAGCCCTTTACAAATTCAATCAATGAACGGAAAATGTAATTCGAATCAACAAAACTTTGTTCCTACAAGCAGCGATTTAGTGAGCTCGTCACTTTAGTAATTTAGTTCAATCAAAGTTATTGGGAACCCCCTAGCAAAAAACCTATAGCTTTTACTCATTACCATGAAAATGTCTACAGACAGCAAAGGACGCAAATCCACGGGTGAATTTTACTATAGACATGAAATAAAAGGACGACTCTTTATTTTCATATCCATAGTAAATTTCACCTAAAATGTAGATGTCCCAGATGGATATGACAGCTAAGACATGACTATGAGAATTAAGGCTAAGGCACGAAAATGGTCTAAAAGGACGAAGATAAAAAGCAAACGAAGATAAGCATTATAAACAAATGTTATTATTCTAATTATACTACAATGCAAGCAAACTCTTGCGTTCAAAAAGGGTCGTTCCCGAAACTGATTCAAATTTGCATAAGCCAAATCGAAATCTGAATCTGTTTCCGGAATATCCCTATTAATTTGACCAAGTGTAAGATGAACGATCTAGCTCAAGAATGGATTAGTTTGCTCGTACTTCTGAAATAGCCAGATCTGTCTATAAAATAGCTAAGTTAGTGGTTGTGGTGCACATACAAATTTAGTGTTTTTTGTTAGTTCTGCTGTTGCAACACAGCTCGATTTAAGTTTATGTTTTAAACGTGAGATTAGGGCGCAATAATTAAAAGTGTGTGCATCATGGAGAACTGTTGTTAATATTGAATTGAAGATTAACAGATTGCCACCAATAAAGCCCAACCTTTATTTAGTGATTGTAGAGTGTATTTTTGTTTTGTCGCGCAGTCTGTCTAGCCACCAGCGTAAAAACTGGTTTGAGTTGGCTTTTGTGTATACAAAACTCAAGCCACATTCATTCAGCATTCACACACGTATTTACTATGTTCATACACATGCAAACATCGTAACTGTAACAAAACTGCAAAGCTTCAAAACAGTTGAATTTTTATATTTGTTCGTATAATCATTTTGAAATCAAGATAAAAATGCGTAAGTGTACAATTTGTCATTAATTTGCATGTGTCGAATAAAGATATTATGTTATAATTGTTAAAATTAAAAATATATAAATTAAATTTTGGCCAGTTATTCATGACTTGGGACGCAATAAAAACTTCAAAAAATGCTGAGATGTCTAACTTTAAGTCAGTTTATAAAAGTGGCGGTCAGGTGTTGACTTGAGTTAACAGACAAATTTGTTGGTGTTTTTTTATTTAATAAACAGTTAGTCAAGTACTTAAATTCACAAAATAAAAAACGGCAGGTATTGTTTTTTGGGTAAAGGTTTATATTGCTGGGCTAACTCCAAATCAAAAAAAAAAAAAAAACACCAAATAGAGGGCAATTTGTCATAAATGTAGCCAACATAAATTAAATTGGGGACTCAACTAGTTATTTTTTTTTTAAATCTTTAAAGTTTTCATACAAAATTTCAAAAAATAATATTATGAAAAAAGATATTTATTTTGAATATTTTGCCAAGATCCAGTTTCAAAAGAAGTTGGTAGAGCACTGGAGAAGCATTTAAAAAATTTTATGTTCGTAAAGTGAAGTGAAGAATTATTTTGAAAAAAATTTGGTCTACGGTCCTCTATTTACACTCTAGAATATAGTTTATAGAGATGTTTAAGAAGCTACTTGTGACCGTGTGAATAAATCAGTGCTGGTAAACGAGATGTAAAGTGACAAGTTGCACAAAACAACAACAAAAATAGGCATCTTTAAAAAAAAATCTGGTCCCCAATCTAATTTGTTCGCAAAATTGATAAATTACCATTTATTTGGGCGATTTTTTTTTTAAATAGACTATTACCATGAAAGTTTACTAGTTTACTGACGAGATGGAACTTCAGGTGCTATCTTCCGCAAGAAATGGCCTGATGAATGATTGGAAGGAAACATCCTTTACTATAAAAAAGTAGTTTTTTTTATATATATCTCACAGATGAAGCATTTGATAACATCCAGAACATATTTGATTGAAATCAAACTACTTTGTTAAATACCACAAACCACTACTTTTACATGTCTAAGCACATTACGAAACTAACTTATATTATTTCTAACCACAAAAAAAACAATATTTTTATTTGGTAAAGATATTCAAATAAATACTATCGGGTTTCGTTTCTCCGATCGCGCCTCCGAAAAGGATTTCCTTAAAAAAGAATGCCATGGAATATGTATTGTCCCAAAATTGATCCGATTAGAATCACAAAAACTTTACGCATTGTCCTTAAAATCTTTTTAAATATACATCTGTCTATTATGCATTTAAAACATATGTGCAATTTATAATCATCTCTGATGCAGAGATCAGATACATATATACATACTACTATAATGTATATGACCTCTTAATTGACAACTTCAATTGATTAAGAAGAGACTTGGCGCTATTGTAAGATTTTCGAACTCGAATGAGCAGTTGATAGTTGAGTAAGCGGTTAGGCAACATACGTGTAGCTATTGCTCTCGCCGAATATCAAAAGAGAGACACTGATAAGCAGTGTGTGTGAGATAACTGGCTGTCGCTGCTCGCAGAGCAAACAAATTGGCTTCAACCGCACCTCAGTTCCAGCAACAAAGAACGATATTGAAAGAGTGTGAGGCAAAAGTGGACAGCTAATTCGAGCAGAGAATGGAGTCAATGTCGAATTCGACTAGCTGCTATCTCAGTTGGCTCTCGCAGAGAAGGGCTCGCTAGATACATACGAGTATCTATATGGGACGTTAAGAGAGAAGCTTCGATGTGACTGTGTTAAATGTCGTCTCCGAGAGCGTGATTCACTTTTGCGTTGAGTTGAGTTCATTGAAAAATATGCAATACGAGCGGAAAGAGCTTTCAATTTCCATCATTTGTGGCTGCTGCAAATAATTAAAATTCGACGAACTCTTTAATTCTAATTAGAAGCCTTTCCGTTTCACAATATGTCCGGAAAAGGCAATTACAATAACCGTGATCGCGTACGGGATCCACGCGAAGAGATTCTGCTCGAAACAAATTTCGAAGACGACGGTGGTGTGCTAACTCGCGCCTATAACAATAATCCCTATCAGAATCGGCGACACAGTGCCTACCAGTCGGAGCACTCCTTGGATAGGTACACCGAACGCGGCGGTGAAGGTAGGACAAATCGGCGATAACCACACATACCACCACATACCACATATTGTATGTTGCACATGCACAGTGGTTTTCAATCGTACATCGTAAATGTCCCATTTTCAATGGCTTTATCACAATACACTGTGCTTGTCTTATCTATCATAAGTTTGTATCCATAAGTAGCTCACCTGCGCTAAAGCATATACATTTATTTTTATTTATTTATTTAAAACAAGTAATAATCGAATTGATTAAAACTAAAAATAAATTCTTTTAATAATTTAAAATGAAAACCTAAAAACACTGGGAATATTTAATACTACAATTTAGTTATGTGCTATTGTAATTGTTATATTGTTTTTACGTGTATTTTAGAGACGCATCTTTGTGTAAATTACAATATATATGTATTATAATTACAATAAAATAATGTAATCCTAATTTTTTTAGCCGATTGTTGCCAGTCATGTATGGCACGCATTCCATATGCAACGCTGATAGCGACCCTTATGTGTCTGCTCGGCGTTGGCATCTTTTGCGGCACAATGTACAGAGGGGCATCGCTTACGGTTATCATGATGGATCAGGTGTTTCACCTGCGTCTCATATGGTAAGTCAATCACGAATAATTGTGGCTCAAGGTGTGGAGCTCATTGTTTTTTCTTCTATATTTAGGATCGAGGCTGTACAGATGATATTTGTTATAATTGCTGCTGGGATGGCTGCTCTCGGATTCATGATATTGTTTGTTGGCTTTCTGGCTACGGGCGCAACTCGCTATAAGGTTTATAGGGCGTGGCGATCTCGAGTCGGCGGTCGTATCTCCTGTGCAGTACTTATGGGCATTACCTATTTGCTGAACTTCGTGTGGACACTTATTTTGTGCTTCTTGGTCATCGTAACATTTATTTACACCATGTTCTGGAACATGTGCTCGAGTGTGGAGCAGTCTCTGAGTTGTATTGATTTGACTCAATTTCGTAAGTCCATACCTAAAATCTTGTGATTAACTATACTAAATATACAATTACTTTACAGATTTTATGTTTCCGCCTAACACAAAGCTCGAGGATATGAAGGTGTGCGAAAAATACGAGATCAAGGCATTCTGTAAAGATGGTGTTGAGAACGCTGAAGTAATGTTTATTTTGGCCACTCTCTCGACTCTCCTGGTGATCCTCAGTCTTGTGCACTATTTGATGTGTCTTTCCGCAAATTACGCCCACATTCGGGACCACGAAAAGTTCCAGGAGCTTCAGGAGATTCAAAATCTGAATGAACTGGAGTATAGCGCTACATCCAAGGATCGTTTCTAGGAAATATTTTATACAACTTGTGCTTCACAAGCAATATGATAAGATTAGCACAGTGGAGCCCAATGACACAAAAATGCAACGAAAATCGCTATAGCAATAAGAATTTGTTTTTAAATTATATCCATGTCTTTTTTAAATTTTCTTTTTTAAGTGTTTCGCAGTTAATATATGAGTTATTCCGTATCTTAATTATAATTTAGACCAGTTGCGTTCGCGAAAAACAATCACTTACACAACAATACACTTGTCTGACTTACTGACTTGGAAATCCGTGTTATAAACCGTTAACGCTATGCTGACACCCACAGTGACAGTTAAGCATCGCATGAGATGCGTATAATTGCATTAAAGCTCAGGGTTATTCACTCTGTCCATGACCGTGAAACCGCAATAATGTTTATTATTTTCACTAACTTGCGTCCATATATATGTATTATGTGAGCACTGCATGAAAATGTATACACTACATGATTATATTTTCCGTCCATAATTGGCTATTTTCAAATGTCTATGAAAAAATAATTTAATATTTTGTATTATTTTATAAGTGCGTTTTATCTGTATACATATTTGTATTTTTGAAATAATCATACGTCTTTTACGTACACATGCTTATAAATCAATACATACGTACATATGTATATATTTGCATTCCAATAAAAAATTTGAAATAATTTACTCTGAATATATAGTCTGGTTATTTATGATAACGCACACCGAATTTTAAAAATTGTGACAACAAGGCGGCCTATTGATGTCGCTTGTTGTATTTTTAAATATATCGATATTTTACGTAATGTGTTTTACTATCGAAAGTAAGCAATGTAATCGATTATCTTGCAACTCTAGTAAATATTTTTGTGGCTATTTTATTTCGTAAGATTTAAGTAATATACTGGTTAATAATTTAAAATTTAACTAAATAAACAATGTTACGAAAGCTAAACTCTCCCCCAGCTCTTCTCGTGGTAAGTAGCATCCGAATTTGCCAGATATTTCAACATATATTTTTTATTATTAATGTTATGTACACTAATTGGTGAAATGATAAATTTATCATAAATTTTGATTGTATGTTATTTACAGAGAGCGGCTTCGACACGCACCGAAAAGCTGGAAGAAATTCGGGAACGTCTTTCAAAAGGACCCAATTTTCAAGATTTTGTACAAAATTCCGAAAATTTGAAGGAGGACTGGGAGAATTATGATGGCAAATTGCGTCGCGAGAAAGGCGAGAATCAATATCTGCGTCTGCCGCCTTGGTTAAAGACAACAATTCCAGTTGGCAAAAATTTTGCAAAAATCAAATCGCAGCTTCGAGATCTCAAGCTGTCCACTGTGTGCGAGGAGGCACGATGCCCCAACATCGGAGAGTGCTGGGGTGGTGGCGAGCACGGCACACAGACAGCAACAATTATGGTAGGACCTCAGTGACCTCGGTGACATTTGCTGATAACATAACTCATTAAATTGATTACAGCTCATGGGAGATACTTGCACTCGTGGGTGCCGATTTTGTTCAGTAAAAACCGCTCGTGCGCCGCCACCATTAGATGTGAACGAACCTGTGAACACCGCCAAAGCAATTTCATCTTGGGGCTTGGACTATATAGTGTTGACATCTGTTGATCGTGATGGTTGGTTTGGTTCCTGCCTGACATTATATATACAATTTCAGTTTAAGACATTTGTTACCCAATATGTTCTTTTTGTAGATTTACCGGACGGTGGCTCAAAGCACATTGCAGAGACGGTGCGTGAAATCAAAGCACGGTAAGAGGATACATAGATTTACTACAAATATGTTTAGAATTTTTAATAGAATCCCTTTGCTTGCAGTAATTCAAATATTTTTGTTGAATGCTTGGTACCGGACTTTCGCGGAGATTTGGAATGTGTTCGAACAATTGCCAGCTGTGGACTCGATGTCTATGCACACAATATTGAAACAGTTGAGAAACTGACACCATACGTACGAGATCGTCGGGCACACTATAGGCAAACTCTTAAAGTTTTGCGCGAGGCTAAGCAGATAAATCCGAATCTCATTACAAAGAGTTCAATAATGCTGGGCCTAGGAGAAACAGATGAGGAAGTTGAGCAGACTCTCTTGGATCTCCGAGAAGTCGGGGTTGAATGTTTAACCTTAGGCCAGTACATGCAGCCTACAAAAAAACATCTCAAAGTTATCGAGTATGTTACTCCTGAGAAATTTAAGCACTGGGAACAGCGAGGCAATGAGCTAGGTTTTCTATATACTGCCAGTGGTCCACTTGTGCGCAGCTCGTATAAAGCCGGAGAATTCTTTATCACAAGTATATTGGCCAATCGCAGGAAAACAGTGTAAATGAAAATAATATACTATACTAGAAAAATTGTTACAATTTGTTGAATATATTTTTGTTAGAATCTTCAACTTTGTCAATAAATTATGTTTGTAGTACGATTATAGAGTTCACATTTACCCCCCAAAAATTGAACAAATGAAATCAAACGAAATCATATCTTAACCGGTCTGAACACTGAGTTTTATGAAAGAATTGGAAATATTAATGAGAGCCAAGCGATTCAGAAATAGCAGGAGTATGTTTGAATTGCAATTCAAATACAACTAAAGCATATTTTAAACTCGACAAGCAAAAGCAGACAATAATTCTACAAAGAAGACATGAGGTTAGTGTTCACAATATGCACCAGCCTATTACATTAATATGTAAATTTTTTTATATATTAAATTGAATATTGTTAGTCTCAAAATTGGCGCGACGCTCGAGGGTCTGCTTTTCCGTTTTCTTCGCTGTTCCTCGGACTCGGGGAACGGGGAGTTCGGGACTCTGTTATCAGGTTTCTAGCCGTTTCGTTGTTATTGACATGAGTATCCGATCTTTACTAAAAACTTAAATTTGGAAAATAAAGTATTGAGTAGCCCGGGCACCATGCAAATCTGTTGGGTCTGAAATTCGATCACATCAACGTGTATGTATGTAAGAAAAGAATAAAAGTGGCAAATATACATGCAAGAGAAGGCATTTGGTTTATTCGGCAGGGTTTTTAAACAGTAATCCCTTCTTTACTTCTGATGGATCTAATAATCAGTACCTGGTAAATGACATGATACATTCTTATACAAATCAGACTAAAATAATTATAATCAGTTATCATATTATTTGAAAAATATGAATTTGTTTGTCGTTGGAAATTTTATGCTGAATGCAATAAGTAGTAACAAATTTGTATAGTATAACTGTTCACCACCGCTCGCTGTATTGCCAGAAATTTTCAACCTCTTTTTGCACCATCTTTCCACACCACATTTTTAAAATATACAAAAATGATTGCGACCATTATTTAAATATGATCGCATACATTATGGTTAATATTTAAAAAAAAAATCAAGTTTAAAGTGTTGTTTTATACTAATTACATTATAAGTAGTTCATTAAAAGAAAAACTTGAGATTAAAAATTTTAAAATGTCAAAAATTCAAAGGGGGGACCCTTAAAACCGACGCTCACCAATGGTAGAAGAACACGTCCTACTGCACGGCCTACTATGTTAAAGCTTTTTTGTGTGAAGTTGTTCAAAGTGTGACCCGAATCTGTGAAACAAACACCGTTGGGATGATTGTTTGATTCTGTGAATGTCACAATTCACTGTCAGGAAAAAAGTGTCGGTAAAAAAGTTCCCGTCTGACGCGCGCTTATAGAGGAGTAACGTCGTTGAATTGTATACCTAAAATATACCAGAGCACCTGGTAACTAATAAATTTTGAATTAAAGAGAATTTGTTATTGGTTGTGTGCGGCCACACTGGTAAATGTAAATTTTGGGTAGCAAATTTCAATTTGCAGTTACTTTGCAGTGAAATTCGAAATTACATAAAATTAAAATAAACATTTAATGAAGGTTTGAAGCTCGTCACCCCTCGGGGAGAGACTTTAAAAAATTTAATTCTAAAAAAAAAATCCAAAAATCTAGAAATATCTAACAAAAATTCAGCAAAAAATTAAAAAATTCTAGTTCGAAAAATACGAAATTAGCCAAAACTGGGTGTAGAAATTTTTTGTTACCAATTTTGACAATGTTTCCAAAATTGTTCAGATTGCCAGATAGATGAATTCTGCAGGGTGACAGCTCTTGGATCATCGCTCTTGGTGGCAGTCTTCCTCACCAGTGCTGGCAAGTTTTGGTGAAGACCAATAGCTGTTTCTTTGTTATTGTCTTTTGCATATTTTTACCAAAAATATTAATAGCATAACTTAACAGAAAATATACCAGCTAATAGCAATTTTGAAATTTTACTTGCAATGAGACTCTGAAAATAGCCAGAACAAGCTATAAAATAGCTAAGTTGGCAACAGTTATTTGGGTCACATCGTTATCACAATCTGGAACGGCGTGCAATTAAAAATGTTTCTAGTTATTTAGCAATAGTTTGGCAAAAAATACATAATTTTATTAAAATTATTAACATGAAAAACTTTACGAAAAATTTTGAAATTCTAGCTTTAAAATTATATCAAATTCAAATTTAAGACCATTTTTTAAATTAATCACAGATCCGTGAACCAACCTGCCATCTTGTTTTTTTGCGACATGAATATAAGACCAAGTTGGCAGTACTGTAACTACATCGTTGTTTTTAGTTGCAAGTGCATATATAAAGTTCATAATACGTCGTTTGAGGGAACCCATACGTTATAAACTAGCAATAACTAAGAAAAAAATACATACTAATGTATGCACAAAGAACGTCAAAAGCGAAATGCAGATATGATATAAAATAAGCTCTATGCAGTTTGCTGTATTTATGTACGTACGTATGTATTCATACATATATGTACATAATATGAATATGTATGGCAGTGTATGTGTGGCAGTGCGTTTTTTGTTTTTAAAGTGTATGTGTGTGTGTATGTAACACAAAGAGTAGGAAGTCGTCGAATTTGTAACCCATTTAATTGTGAAAAACAAAATCAGCCGTGTTTTCGAAGTGTAGAAAAAAGTGGAAATACAATAGATACATCAATTATATGCATGTATGTAGTTAATGTGTTTATATTTATGGTCATTCCCAAGTATATATAATATTATATATACATAGGTATGTATGTACAGATGTACATCAACCACACAATGAAAAGAGCGACCAAAATGTACATTCATGCATTAGTTTTCACCAGCAGCAGCTGCTTTGTTTTTGTTTTGAATGCAATTGTGCCCTTTCTGGCACACTCTTCTTCTCTTTAGGTAGAGCTCGCTCGACTTGTGTCTGCATTGAAACCCGATGTTGTTCGGGCTGATGTTGCGTTGTGGATAGCCGAACCTGTATTATAAGCAGCAAATGCATTTTATACACATATGTATGTGTGTAGGTATAAATGTTGAAATGCACGGTCATGCATGTATTCATGCGTACTACATATGTATATGTATGTACATATGTATACTGCAATTTACATTATGATTAGGGTATATTTTTTATCGTTGATGTTGATGCTTCCACATTCAATCATATGTATGTATGTATGTATTTACATTTCTGTAGCTCAATTGCTTCTGTTAAATTTATTATGTACATATGTACGTTGTGTATTATACAAATAAAATTATATTATTGATTAAATATATTGATAATTTGCAATGCAATGTCATTTTAATTACTTGTTGATCAGAAATCAATTTTATTGACACAAAGGTTCAAAATTACAATTGAATGAGTTGGGAAAATTTAAAAAGACATTCAGATATGAGACAACTTCTTTAAATAAAATTATTAATTTTGTAAAATTAAAAGTGAAATAATAAGTAGATTATTATTATCACCTATGGCAAACTGCGCAAATAATAATACATATATACCACAAGATTTTCATTAATTTTATATGTTATTAGTTTTATACAGTGTAGGTATATATAATTACAGAAATTTATAATAATAATTATTGTTATTATCTGGATTTACCGACACCAAATAATCAAATATTTTTTCAATATAATTTACAATTTATTAGTAGCAATCTATAATAGAATTATCTGTATAAACATATTTTGCAGTGGTATATGTATAACGACGGTTTGGAGCTAATTGTTGTAGACAATCCCAAGATCTTGATCGTTAGATCATCCTGGACGACGTGTGATAGTAAGAAGCCTGAAGGCCAGTGGACAGTCGACAGTGGAAGAAGTGGCTGCTTGTTGCCGTGCGGTTCCTAAAAAGTACTCAAAATTGATAGAAAGAACAAGAAGGCTGCTGCAACTGGTGCCTCAGCCGGGGACCAGCCGCCGCGCAAAAAGGGACGTCGCTCAGGAGGATCAATTTCAGGATCAGTTTCTGTCGTAGATTCAAACGCAGCATCCACATCCAGAGCGGCGCAACAGATCATCTCGAGTGGCTCGAGTACATCCGGAAACGGAAACGGGAACCGCAAACCAAATTCAGACTCGCACAGACTGACACAGAATTCGTCCACGACGGACACACAAACACTTAACAGCAACAGCAATAACAGAAGTATCAACGAGATTAGCAGCAACAGTAACAGAGATTCGGCTATGAATATGCAGAATACAGCGGCGTTGTCATCCCCATCCACAACCGGTGCCGCCGCGGGCTCTTCAGATGGCTCCGGCTCAGGTTCGGCTGTGGAGTTATCCACAGGCACTGATCATGTGAGCAACGAGGGCGCAGGCCCTGCAGCTGATGGATCGGCAGATGGAGAGGTTGCTCAGCCATCTGGCGGCCATAGCAATAGTACCACAAATGGACATGATGTCAAACACAATGGATTCGCAGCCAACAATAATGGCAGCTGTGCGGTTGATGGGGACAACAATCGCGAGAATAACAGCGGATACAGTGGCATTCACTTGGACAAGTCGAATCAGGAGATAATACGTTTGATTGGCCAATATCTGCACGACGTTGGCCTTGAGAAGTCCGTTAAAACTCTAATGGTCGAATCCAACTGTTACTTGGAGCATCCATCAGCTACCAAATTCCGAGAGCATGTGTTGGTTGGAGACTGGAACAAAGCGGATGCTGATCTCAAGGTGAGTGTCTTGTTTCTATAAAATACAAACCTATTAGACCTTGTGTCAGAACTACATTAACTTTGTGCAGAAGTACGTAGGCGTTGTGGACCCTACAAACATAAACCAGATCAGGTACATTTACTATGTTTTGGTATATGATTTTACTATTTCTCAAAATGCTTAGGACAAAAAAATTTGTTTTCTATTTAATGTTGTCTTTTGCAAGTATTATCCTTGAATTAAGAGTATTGAAAAAAATATTGATATGTCACATAAAGCTGGCATAAGCATTTGCTTATATGTGATTTAAAACTAAATAAATGAGAGCGTTATTTAAAAAAAGTTCAAAAATATAATATTTTATAGGTTCGTAGCAAGGAATTATGTCTTCTTTATTTAATTTTAGTTTTAAAGCGAAAAAATTAACATTATTTTTATTATTATTTCTTAAAGGGTATATTAATATTTAATGTTCCACTGGGGAAAAAATAATAGCACAACCATGATATTTTCTTGGGGCTACTATCTTTCTAAAAATGTATCTTCAATATATAAAATTTAAAAGCTTAACTTAAAATTATTATGTATTTTTAATTTTATATTTTTTAGGGAACTGAAAACCATTTTGTTTCTCATAATTGCTTTAAAAAAATAATTAATCTTAAAATACATTAAGAATTGCCTTTCTACTGGTATGAGAAAGACTCTGTGGTGCGAAAAAGCTCGAAACCACAAAAAAAAAATATTGGATGGAAAATCTTATTAAAAACTATAAAGAAATCGCTGAAAGACTTTCACGAAATCGATCCCTGACCCAACTATATGTTAGGATCCTTACAAGGCTACCGGTGAGCCATGAATGGAACCTAATTTAGCGGAAATAATGTAAACAGTTAAAAACATTGCTTAAGAGGGTGATGCTAATCATTCTTCGCAGCGTATATAATAATAAACAAATATAATTTAGTACAGTGCAACAGATGAGTCGATATGTAATCACTTAGATCGGTTTTCAATTTCGGTACAATTTTTGGGAAGTGAATATCTTCAACCTGACCTTATTTAATTTTTGACAAAATTTAGGAATTGAATATAATTGATTTTGTAATTTAATTTGATAAACGGTACATTTTGATTACCTGCCTGAATTTAAAGTAAATTGGACATTTTATTAAATGATATAAAATCTAAAGTGAAAACAGGCCTTGCGCCTCCGAAAATCCAAAAAAAAATCTAATTGAAATTAGATCTAATTTTCAGTACACATAATAAGTATCTTAATCCCAATGGAACTTAAAGCACGATCATATAGTTAACTCAGAAGTTATTTAAAAATAATTTTTAAAAAAATATGTAAGAAGAGATAAAGGACGTGGGCTCTTACAGTTTATATACTTATATAATGTCTAACTTTGAGCATTGTTATTGATAAGTGTTATAAGTTGTTTGTTTTCTTTGCATTGATTTTTAGGATTTGGAGCCATTGATCGATAATGGGAAATCATCCACAATAACTGAAATGAAGTTTATATTGCTAGAGCAAAAATACCTGGAGCATTTGGATGATGGAAATCCATTGGACGCACTGCACGTGTTGCGCAATGAACTGACTCCATTGCAGCACAACATTTTGCGTGTGCATCAATTATCCTCATATATGATGTGTTCGACCAATCATGACCTCTACCAACGGGCGAAGTGGGAGGGCAAGGGCATCACATCTCGTGCCCTTGTTATGGAACGCCTGCAGACTTTTATGCCGCCATCGGTGATGATGTCGCCACGACGCCTGCGCACACTGCTCCAACAGGCAGTTGAACTGCAAAGCCAGAACTGCCCTTGTCACGATATGGCCTGGGAGACTAATTTGCAGACAGTATCTTTGCTGACAGATCACTGCTGCACCACGGATGGCTTTCCCATGCAGACAATACAAGTGCTCACTGATCATTGCGATGAGGTTTGGTTCTGCAAGTTCTCCCCGGATGGCCTCAAGCTGGCCACGGGCAGCAAAGATTCCACTGTGATCATCTGGGATGTAGATCCATACAAGCTTACGCTTAAGCATCGCCGTGTGCTCGATGGTCAGGCTCAACTAAATGTTAGCTTCGTTAGCTGGAGTCCAGACTCAAAGCTCATTCTAGTTGGTGGCACTGAGGACTCCCATGAGCTATTTATCTGGAATGTCGACGATGGAAAGTTAGTTATAAAGTTCTCACAATCCCTAGAGGATAGCCTAGCATGCGGCACTTTTAGTCGCGATGGCAATCATTTCGTTTGCGGCGGTCAAAAGGGTCAGCTCTATCTGTGTGACCTGAACGGCACCCTAATCGACTCCTGGGAGGGAGTGCGCGTCAACAGCGTCGCCTTTCGGGCGGATAACAAAACCATTTTAGCAGCCGATAATCACTATCGCTTACGAGGGTGAGTATCGAGCCATTCTAACATCTTTTCCTGGCAAAGTATAGTTTTGCAATTTTAATTTTAGCTATAACTTCGATTCTCCACGCTCGGACTTTGATATACTGCGCGAGTCACATCCAATTATGACGTTCAGCATTAACTCTGCAGATCGTTTGGCCTTGTTGAATGTCTCCAATCAGGGTCTGCATCTCTGGGACATCGAGGACAAGTGTCTTTTGCGACGTTTTCAGGGAATTAGGCAGAGCAACTTTGCAATTCATTCTTGCTTTGGCGGCGTTAACGAGAGCTTCGTGGCTAGCGGCAGCGAAGACAAGGTTGTGTACATTTGGCATATTAAGCGAGAGGAGCCGCTGGCCAAGTTGGCCGGTCACACCAAGACGGTTAACTGCGTATCGTGGAATCCAGTGTATCCGTCCTTACTAGCCAGCGCTAGCGATGATGCCACCGTGCGTATCTGGGGACCGAAACCAACGGGCAGCAGTGCAACGACAGAGAGCGACGACTGTTCATCGAGCTCGTCGTCGTCTTCGTGGAACATGACCTAAATTGGCATACGCATACAGATAGAGATACAGTTTTGTTTATGTGGTTTATAAGCATTATGGAGGATTGCACTCGGACCTTATATTAGAGTGAAATTCGGGTTCTTAGTCAAAAGCCATTTTCAATAGCTCAAAATGTGGATACCTTTTAACTGTAGAGTATATGCAATAGTATATTTCTGCCAATACGTAGAGTTCAACATTTGAAAGTTTCTAATCGTTAAGATATTCTTGTTCGTATCTATGTATGTGCGATCCTCGAATGTGTAATTCTGCATAAATATTGACTCTAAATTAGCTCTAAGTAAACTCCCAATGTCGATCTAAATGTGGTGCGCACGTCTCTGCAACCAGCATATATTTGTTGCAGCGATTGCGAAAACACTAGACTGCCATTACAATACGATGTGTATTGAGCAGCATGACTTACAATTAGCATTAAACTTATATAAGGTACATTGACATTGTCTCACACATAATCGGACACAAACGAACACAAGATACGCGAGTATGTATGGATTCTTGTTCAATACTTTTCAAACAATAGTATTTTTAAAAAACGTTCTTTATCATATGTATGTATATTTATTAACATGCCTATGTATTGTGAATTGGTTTTTAGTAATCTATCTAATTTCAGAATGGGCCACCCTAATTTGAAACCTTTTGCCATTTTAATTATTTTATTTAGTTTTCGGAAATTCGATCGAAAATTAATCGTTCAATGATCTTATAGAATCAATCTGATTGATAATGTTTTAACAAAACATTGAGCAAAAGGACTTTTAATAATTTAAAATTCTTTATGAATTTAATATATACTTTTGGTTCGACATTTGCAGATAGCGGTAAACAAAGTTAAACTCAATTACTTACATGAAGAAACGGGCCTTAGTACGCCAATTTAATTTCATAATCAATACATGCAATAAAGATAGCGCTATATACACAAGAGTATGTAATTAATATTTGGGCTTCATTGATTGGATATAGGACGCTAGGAAAGATGAACTTTTACCATTGATCAAAATAAATGATATTGCCGTCTTTTTCCAAATATGTGTTGTTTTCTTTTGCATATCAAATTATCTGTATGGTATGGGAACGGGAGGAAGAAATTGTCAACTAATCGTTATTTGTTTGAACCTACTTGGATGTATAAACTGCAAATTAACTTAACTTCCATATTCATTTTCCGGTCAAGCATTACACTAACTTAAAATTTCCCGCTTTGGACCTTGCATATGAAATTTCAATACTTATCGAAACACATAATCCCACAAAAAAACCTTTACACGAGGTAAAAGTAATTTTCAGCCCCAAAATGTCTGATATCCAATTTTGTGACAAACAAAATTGAGTTTAATATAAAATTTTGAATAAAAATTAAGAAAAAAAAAAAACGAAAATTGGCATTGTGCACTGTGCGCAAAAAGGGTGAGCTTCTTTGTACATAAAAATTACTTTTTGCGCAGTGCCGAATGCCAATTTTTTTATATGGTAAACTGCTGAGGTTTCAAATTTGGCGGGATTTAGCGTTTTCCCGTAAACTAGCGGGAAATTGAAAAAGTCGTAGAACAAACATTTCTAGATTTGCAAAGAAGAATAAATCCCCATCATAACATCTAAGCTTTTTTTTAGCGCTTTGATACAAACAGACAAAAAAAGAAACTTTTCACTTTATTTTTAGGAGTCTACTAAAATTTTCAAATTTATTTATCTTTTGAACCAGTTATCTGATTTGGGTGATTGAGGTATCAATCGACGCGAATTTTTGATAAGAATTAGTAAAAAAAAATAAAAAAATTTACGTAAAAGCCCCAACGGCTCCATAAGCTGCGATCATATAAATTTTTCCCATCCCACTTACACCCCGTTATCCAGGAGCCAGGTGAGTTAGAAAGAGTTTTAGTGTGCCATTTTGTAAGTTAGGACTAAACCTTTCGATCGGTATATAACTCGATCTGATCGGACAGTCGTAGCAAATTTTTCAACTTAGCTGTATAAATTGTTAGTCGCCTTTCGCACCCTTCGTGATGCTTTCGTCACCAACGCGAACTGCCGTCCGCAGTGATACAGTCGAATACATTATCCAAAAAAAATAGAGATTTTTTTTTAAAGTTTGTTAAATTAAACTTAAAACTCGTTCATGTTGAGATGTGGTCTTTTTGATTTTTTTTCTTGTAGGTTTCATAAGCTTACTTAAAAAATAAAAAATCTAATCGTTAAAGTTAAACAAAAGTCAGAAATGAGTTACTAAATTTCATAGATTTCAAATACTTTAACTTTTAATTACTCTGATATTCTCCAAGCTAAGCTGAACTTTAAAAATCGGAAATTAGGGTCTGATAATTATTTGCTTTTATTTTCTAAAAAAAAAAGGTCTGAGTTTGTTTAAGGCCCTGTAGTGATCATCACTTGTTAAGTTATTGGAATGCAAATAAACAGTCAAAGTTTTAAAGGCGTTTTCTACATCGCTAATGGACGGCTGGAAAATATTATCCTCCGCCGAGCCTTCGTCATTGCTTTCCGCTTCGCTTAAATCAGTTTCCACTAAATCGGAGTTTTCAGTAATTTCATCTTTAGGAAACCCGGCCTTGCAAACCTGATGACTAACATTATGCCTAAAATGAAGCATGTTGGTCAATAATTTTATCAGTTAAGCGCTTTGCTACTTACTTCTGCTTCCATTTATCAAGCCAACCTGTGCTTGCCTTAAAGTTATCATCACCAAATCGCTTCGCAAACTCCATTGCCTTCTCCTTTAATATTCCATTAGATATGGGCATGTTTTGACCTCTGGATGCTGTAAATCAATCTATGACTTCTTTGTCTATTCTAGAAAAAGCTAGTATTTTTGATCTCTTGCTACTTTCAGAAGAAGTTCCCGAGTCCATTGCTGTCACAATTAATTCCCTAGTTTTGAATATAGTGGAAACCGTACTCGATGGAATGCCGTATTTCTCAGGCACTTCCTTATTATTTGATCCACTTTCTATATCCTTAATAAGCTTGAATTTGTCTTCAAGTGATAAACACTTTAATGCACCTTTTGGTCCCATGTCTAAATATTTTGTTCTGATGATTTCCACAAAGATTGTTAAGCGCGAATGACAAAGAAGTACATAAACTACGTATTTCCTAAAGCATTATAACATATCCAAACGAGCAGGTAACAGAAGCATAAAACAGAAACGAAAATAAAACGCAACTTAATGGTGATTTCCACGAAATGCCAATATTTTTGTTTTGAGTTTTGAGCAGAATTGTTTGTAATTTGCTCAGTAAACGTTACTACTACGAAATTTTGTTTGAGTTATAAAAATTCGAGTTAGGGAAGTTCGACTGTAATTGTCGATAGCTAAATCAGCTCCTTGAGCTGCGGTCTCACAACAAAAATACAAAGACGACTTAGAAGATGAACTGCGAATGCTGGAAATTTCGTCCTTAATTTGGTAATTTAGTTAAGAAAGCATTATATTTACTTAAAATTCTCCGCGCTTTGGTCTTTGCATAATGAGAATACTCGATACTTATCGATATAAATAAAAGACATAACGATTGTCGATAGCTAAATCAGCTGTTTGAGCCGTGGTCTCGCAAATATTTTACACTGAACTGTAAAAATACAAACCGTAAAATACAAAATAATTTTGGATATTTTAAACAAATGGCTGCCATAGGAGATGGTAAAATAAGTCTGCGTAAACTAGACTATCCAATGTGCGCAGTAGAGGCACTTTCCCGATTAGGTTGGTTTCCACTTAACATTTTTATTCACTGTTACAGTTGTGTAGCTGTTGTGTTTATGTTTCTGTTTCTGTTGTTTCAGAGGGTCTCATTGCGAGCAGAAATAAACAGAACTTGGCAATGCAGATAATTTCTGAGTTCATTTTCTTGGAGCGCAGCAAGGATGGAGACGTGCGCAAGATGCAAACGCTTGGCATAAGCCAAATGAATATATATCAGGAGTTTCAGTTGATTCTAGCACTCATTGAGTACTTTTCGAGACCAGGCCGAGATGCAACACGAAATGCAATATTTTTATCTTTATTTGGTAGCCACTTGACGCCACAGCGATCCCGACTGTTATCTAGACTTATCAGCACCGCGGTTTCGGGCTCAGTGGCTCCGCTGCTCTCCTCGGCGGGAACATGGATGCAACAAGTTGGCTGCAAATCACCACCGAGCTTAGAAGTGGCCCAGAGCATTGTCAGCGATTTCATATCGTTCTCGCGCAAAACTCCGGATCAATTAAAGCAACTACCAATGGTGGGACCACACTTTGCAGCCAACTTTATGGTTGCCGTGGCCGATCTTTACCTAAACGATAAGCGTGGAGGTGTTTTGACGCCCCCGCCCGACGCACTTCTGGATGCGATAACAGAGTGGACGACTGAGAATCCGATGCTGTGCCAGGCTCCTCAGCAACCTCTTGTATTACCCGCTGGTGCCATTGCAATGCCGTTTGCAACCCCTCTGGCCGGATTATTGCGTTGGGTTGTGCTTGCCCCGTTGGTCTCAAATCGGCAGGCTTACAGCAACTTGCATTTGTCGTTATTGCACACCTTGATGCAGTTGGTCAACAGTGGGGAGTCGACTCCTCTGCACGCCCAAGATCTGTTGCAAATTGTCACAAGTCTACAGAAATACTGCGCCCGTTTGACTGTGGCAAAAGTAGCTCCCGAAGAAGACACTGCATATCTTAAATGCATGGAACGCTTTGCCCAAGCCGTCCAAATAGCGCTGGCCTCCAATTGCATAACCAATCAAATTCAATTACTCTGCGTCCTGGAGACTCTGCCGCCACACACACTCATGAAAATTGTGCTTTCAACGCATAGGAAGCTATGATTAAGCATAATATCAATACATTTATAAGTAAGATGAGTATAATTCACATATACATTGAGTTAGTTTGTTATATAGGCATGTACAAATTTTAATTGAACAATATTCGCTGAAATATCTCGATTATTTGAAATAAACAAAAATCACACATCCAAATAATGTTTTTAATACAATCCTTTAAAAATGTTAAAGCTATTCTATCCATGATTCTATTAATATTATGTAAAAAGGAAGTTGATTTGTGGACTTAAACAGGGCATTCCAGAAATACGTACCAACCGAAAGCTAACCCGTACAATTTTAGTTGGTTTTCAGTTGGCTTACATTTGTGGAACATCCGTGATAGAAAGGTAAAAATTCTAAGTTCATTTTGAATTTAACACTGATTTCTATGGATTTTACATCTTTCGTTTCTTTAAATTTATCTTTGGATATAAAGTTTTTCTTTCCCTTTTTCTTGTACCCTGCCAGAGGGTATTCTAATTAGTCACCGAACGGTTAACGTGTAATTCAAACTACTTTCATATTAACGATAGATCGAATATCATCTTATGGTATAAAAAACATTTTTCTTTTTAAGACATCTCAACCAATATTACAAAACATAAAGTTGGCTTAATTTTTGACCAAATTTAGTTTAAGTCGATCCGCACTATGACAAACTCGCAGGGCCAAAGATTATTTTTTTTTTAAAGGTTTTTTGGCATAACTGCTTGACTATACTTGATAATTATAATAATTCTAGAATCAAAATACATAAAATACGTTTCATATAAAAAAAACTTTTTTGATAACATATAAATTTGCTTTTAAATCTATTCAATTTCATTTTAGATAAGTAATTATATCTATTTTAAAAAGATTTTAAGCCAAAATAAATATTTTTTAAAAATTGGGTGAAGAGTTTTTATTGCCAATTCTCCCCAGTTTTCGTATTTAAACCCTTATGGTATATTGCAATAAACATTCTAAAGTGTAAGAAAATGAATTTAAAAGCTATTGAATGGGCCGCCAAGTTGTATTTATACTCTTTACAAAGGGAAGTGAATGGGATGCCAGAAAACGAAAAATTATCAAGGAGTTGCACTGCGCAGGATCCAAGTTACAAGTGCAGAAGCAGAATGAGATGAAATGGTGGAAAATCAATATTGTGAAGTTCATGTATAAACTTTGTTAAACAACGCACGGCAACTTTCGCTTACTTCGAAATAAGTTGAAAACAAAAAGAGAAAGAAAAAGGGAAGGAGGTCGCACGATCTTTAAAGAATAGAATGCAATGAACCCAGTGCCAAATCGTGACTTTATGGAGGTGCATCCGCTGCATCAGCATCAGCCACATTGTAAGCAGCAGTGTTTCGTGTTTACGGAGATTGCGGATATCGAGCTGCCTGCCGAGATCACAAAGTTTGGAGGTGGCAATGAGAAATTGCGGTGCTCCAATGGAGGCATACCGACCTCCTACAATTGCAAAAAAGACTCTTGCAGCGAGTCTTCCGCAGAGCATCCTGGACGTTCCCGAGGTCGAAGAATTCTGGTGGGCATTTGCCTTGTCCTAGTCTGCATTGCCATGGCCGGTGGTATACCGTTGGCACTTCAGTTGCGCTCCTCGTCGCTGCTGGAGGCACGCTTGGCATTCATTCGACGCTTGTTGACCGAATCGCCGCTTATCGAGGGCTCCTGGAAGCCGCCAAGTGACATCAAAATGAATGCCAGTGGCTTAGCCGACATCCGCCAGAACCATATTGGTGCCGTGCTCTGGCCCATCGCTGTCCATTGTGGTGCCCAGTATCTGGATGCAGTGCAGCTCGCCCTGGAGGGCATCGATGAAGCCAAACGTATTACAGCTGCCACAAACTCGATGCACATTGTCGAGTCCGCCGACGAGATGGAGCAGACCCACATCAGGGGCGAGGTGGCTGTCCTAATGGGTATTGGTGGAGGTCATGCCTTGGGCACCAGTCTCGCCGTACTGCGCTCCATCTATTTACTGGGCGCTCGCTTCGTCTCGGTTACTAGCCTGGAATGCACAACTCCGTGGGCTGCCGCTGCCATACGGAGACGGGACTATCTCATCGAGGAAAACGCTACAAATTCGCTCAACGAATTCGGAAAGGTGAGCGAGCAGTAAAAGTAAACAAACAAAAAAAAATATCTTCTAACATATTTTTCAGTTTTTAAGGAATGTAAAAATAAAGTAATATTTTTATTTATTACACTAGGCAACAGCCAAAAAAAGACACGATCCAAACAACGATAAAAACCCACAGAATATAAGAAAAATATGATTTTATTTGTGGTATTTTTGACGATTTTTTTACTTTAAAATTCTAAGAAAACTAGAAAACAGTTTATTACATATGGTTTAAAATTTAAACTTCACCATTTTATTTTCATAGCCGCATTAATTAGATTTGCTAAGCGGATATAAACGTGTTATACTAAACTAACTTAACTATGATTTAGTATTTACTAAGTTCTTAAATTAAAGCCTTAAATAGTGAAAACATATGTTAAAAGAAAAAATTAATTGTAGAACATTAGTGTACTTCGGAGTTGAATTTATTTTATTAAATGTAGCACAAAAAAACTCGAACTAAACTAGGTATTTGAACTTCGGCTTAAAACCGTTTTGCAGTCTCGATCAAGATAAAATTAACAGTTTATGAAATTGCTCCAGACAATGCTCTACGAAATGAACCGCCTGGGAATGCTAGTGGAAATATCCCAGCTCAGCGAAGCAGCAATGGTTATAGCCCTACGGACCGCCAAGGCACCGGTTCTCCTGATGAATGCCGCACCGCTTTCCTTGTGTAATAGCACAAATGTGGCTTCTATTCCGGATCATGTGCTCAGGTATACTTTAATTTTTGCTGAGAATTACTTGAGTTACGTATTACTACAGCCCATTGATTCATTTTCAGCCTGCTACCGGAAAATGGAGGAGTAATTTTGCTGAACCTTGAGCGATGTGGTGATCGACAAATCAGTGTACGAGAGGCAATACTTGCCATTAACTATGTCCGAAAGGTGGCTGGCGTGGACCATATTGGATTAGGCGGTGCTCCCAAGAGCTATGCCCTATTGCTGGCCGAGTTGGCTCGAGATCGTGTATGGGGAAATGCCGCTATCAAGAAGTTGGTTGGAGGAAATGTCATGAGGATTCTACGTGAAATCGAGGCCCTAAAGAATCGTTTGCCCCTATATGAAGAGTGGATTCCCAATGAGTCGATTGAAAGCAATTCATATTGCCGTTATCCAGAGTCGTAAAGTATTACACACTCGATAATTTGTTTGTTTACTAAAAGATAGATAAATAAATCAAAAGATTATGTAGTTGAAACAATTGAAATTTTTTATATTACCCCAGATATCAAGGTATCATCTTAAAAGTCTAACAGATTTCTTAAATAAAACAGGTTAGGAATACAGACAACAATATATAGAGAAGCAATAAAACTCAGTCCGTGTTTTTATCATGAGATTGCTAAAATTTGTATCATTGTTGAAAAAAATTTGACATGTTTTAAATACTTTTAAAATATTTATATTTGACGAACTTTTTATATTTATATTTTTCATATTTAATATTTGTGGGGAAATCGTGCGAGACGATAACCAAGTGTGTCATCGATTCATCGATTATTTCAGCTTTTATTAAGTGAACTAGTTCCAATACACAATGAGCTATTATACATATATTTTTTATTGTGTGAATTTAAAGTTACAAGAAATTATTTTTTACATAAATCATTCTTTACAAACTGGGAATACTTAAAATAAACCTACTACTAAGATTCGAGTATATTTGAATGATTACGATTAATAGTATATATAAATATGTAAACATAATACATTTTTACACGTTAAACTTTTTGCGAGAGAGTTACGTTATAGGCTGTACCACTCGGTCTAATTAACTTGAATCCCCGTGCGAATGCCGAGGGTGAAGGAGATTACCTCTCTTTCAGGTGGTCGCTCGTTAAACTCTCGCTTCATAATTTTTCTTGATAGAAGATCTTCGCTGACGTCGTATGATAATATTGGATTTATGTCTATATCTGTTAAATCACGTTTACTCCTTGCGTGCTCATAGTCGTCATCATCTTCCAACTCAAAAACATTGTTGTCAGTAAAGGCCAATTTGTTAATCTCAGTGAAAAAATAGCTTTTAGCATCTCTCACAGTCCGATCAATGCCGGGATCACTTAGAGGCGGCAAATATGTAGCAGGAATAGGAGTTGAACCCTTGTATGTATCAGGGCAGCGAGGATCAACAGATCCTGGGAAACAATAAACAGGAGTCGTATCAGGTGGAGAAGTTGAGGTCACTAAGCTTTGCGAGCAACGAACATCAGTCGATCCTGGATAACAATTTGGTGTAGGTGTCGTCGAGCCCTTCAGGGGGCAACGAGGATCAGTTGAGCCGGGATAGCACCTTGGCTTGGATGGTGTAACTGGAGGTCGACCCGTAGTTGGTGGCAAGTAAGTGGCTGGTTGGCAATCAGGATCTGTCGACCCTGGAAAGCAGCGGGGCTTCACTGTAGTTCTAGGTTCTTGAGGGCATCGAGGATCCGTTGATCCAGGATAACAGTTGGGTGAAGGAGTTGTCTTTGGCTGCTGCGGGCAACGAGGATCAGTTGAGCCAGGATAACAGTTGGGAGAAGGAGTCGTCTTTGGCTTTTGCGGGCAACGAGGATCAGTTGAGCCAGGGAAGCACCTTGGGCTAGACGTAGTTATCGGTGGTCGAGCCGTTGTTGGTGGCAGGTAAGTGGCTGGTTGGCAATCAGGGTCGTTAGATCCAGGGAAACAGCGGGGCTTCGGTGTAGTTCTCGGTTCCTGGGGGCATCGACGATCCGTTGATCCAGGGTAACAGTTGGGAGAAGGAGTCGTCTTAGGCTTTTGAGGACATCGAGGATCAGTGGAACCATCAAAACAACTAGGTTTTGTTGGTGTAATTTGATTGCTCGGAATTTTAGTCGTTTTAATGGGAGGAAGGTAAGTGGCTGGCTGACAATTTGGATCATTCGAGCCTTCGAAACACCCAGGCTTTCTGGTTGTCGGAACCTTAGGGCATCTTGGATCTGGTGATCCAGCAAAACAATTCAGGCATTCTGGATCTTTGGATCCTGGATAGCATGAAGGAGCTGAGGTCGTCTTTGGCTGTTGTGGGCAACGAGGATCAGTTGAGCCGGGGAAGCACCTTGGGCTAGACGTAGTTATCGGTGGTCGAACCGTTGTTGGTGGCAAGTAAGTGGCTGGTTGGCAATCAGGATCGGTCGACCCTGGAGAGCAGCGGGGCTTCACTGTAGTTTTAGGTTCCTGAGGACATCGAGGATCCGTTGATCCAGGATAACAGTTGGGTGAAGGAGTTGTCTTTGGCTGCTGAGGGCAACGGGGATCAGTTGATCCAGGATAACAGTTGGGTGAAAGAGTTGTCTTTGGCTGCTGCGGGCAACGAGGATCAGTTGAGCCTGGATAACAGTTGGGAGAAGGAGTCGTCTTTGGCTGCTGCGGGCAACGAGGATCAGTTGAGCCAGGGAAGCACCTTGGGCTAGACGCAGTTATCGGTGGTCGAACCGTTGTTGGTGGCAAGTAAGTGGCTGGTTGGCAATCAGGATCGGTCGACACTGGAGAGCAGCGGGGCTTCACTGTAGTTCTAGGTTCCTGAGGACATCGAGGATCCGTTGATCCAGGATAACAGTTGGGTGAAGGAGTTGTCTTTGGCTGCTGAGGGCAACGGGGATCAGTTGATCCAGGATAACAGTTGGGTGAAAGAGTTGTCTTTGGCTGCTGCGGGCAACGAGGATCAGTTGAGCCAGGGAAGCACCTTGGGCTAGACGCAGTTATCGGTGGTCGAACCGTTGTTGGTGGCAAGTAAGTGGCTGGTTGGCAATCAGGATCGGTCGACCCTGGAGAGCAGCGGGGCTTCACTGTAGTTCTAGGTTCCTGAGGACATCGAGGATCCGTTGATCCAGGATAACAGTTGGGTGAAGGAGTTGTCTTTGGCTGCTGAGGGCAACGGGGATCAGTTGATCCAGGATAACAGTTGGGTGAAAGAGTTGTCTTTGGCTGCTGCGGGCAACGAGGATCAGTTGAGCCTGGATAACAGTTGGGAGAAGGAGTCGTCTTTGGCTGCTGCGGGCAACGAGGATCAGTTGAGCCAGGGAAGCACCTTGGGCTAGACGCAGTTATCGGTGGTCGAGCCGTTGTTGGTGGCAGGTAAGTGGCTGGTTGGCAATCAGGGTCGTTAGATCCAGGGAAACAGCGGGGCTTCGGTGTAGTTCTCGGTTCCTGGGGGCATCGACGATCCGTTGATCCAGGGTAACAGTTGGGAGAAGGAGTCGTTTTAGGCTTTTGAGGACATCGAGGATCAGTGGAACCATCAAAACAACTAGGTTTTGTTGGTGTAATTTGATTGCTCGGAATTTTAGTCGTTTTAATGGGAGGAAGGTAAGTGGCTGGCTGACAATTTGGATCACTCGAGCCTTCGAAACACCCAGGCTTTCTGGTTGTCGGAACCTTAGGGCATCTTGGATCTGGTGATCCAGCAAAACAATTCAGGCATTCTGGATCTTTGGATCCTGGATAGCATGAAGGAGCTGAGGTCGTCTTTGGCAGTTGTGGACAACGAGGATCAGTTGAGCCGGGGTAGCACCTTGGCTTAGATGTTGTGACTGGAGGTCGACCCGTAGTTGGTGGCAAGGAAGTGGCTGGTTGGCAATCAGGGTCGTTAGATCCAGGGAAACAGCGGGGCTTCGGTGTAGTTCTAGGTTCCTGGGGGCATCGTCGATCCGTTGAGCCAGGATAACAGTTGGGAGAGGGTGTCGTTTTTGGCTGTTGTGGGCAACGAGGATCAGTTGAGCCGGGATAGCACCTTGGCTTAGGTGGTGTGACTGGAGGTCGACCCGTAGTTGGCGGCAAGTAGGTGGCTGGTTGGCAATCAGAGTCGTTAGATCCAGGGAAACAGCGGGGCTTCGGTGTAGTTCTCGGTTCCTGGGGGCATCGACGATCCGTTGATCCAGGGTAACAGTTGGGAGAAGCTGTCGTTTTTGCCTGTTGTGGGCAACGAGGATCAGTTGAGCCTGGATAACAACTTGGAGAAGGTGTTGTCTTTGGCTGTTGTGGGCAACGAGGATCAGTTGAGCCGGGGTAGCACCTTGGCTTGGATGGTGTAACTGGAGGTCGACCCGTAGTTGGTGGCAAGTAAGTGGCTGGTTGGCATTCAGGATCTGTCGACCCAGGAGAGCATCGGGGCTTCAATGTAGTTCTAGGTTCCTGGGGGCATCGACGATCCGTTGAGCCAGGATAACAGTTGGGAGAAGGTGTCGTTTTTGGCTGTTGTGGGCAACGAGGATCAGTTGAGCCTGGATAACAACTTGGAGAAGGTGTTGTCTTTGGCTGCTGCGGGCAACGAGGATCAGTTGAGCCGGGGTAGCACCTTGGCTTAGATGGTGTAGATGCTGTAGGTCGACCCGTAGTTGGTGGCAAGTAAGTGGCTGGTTGACATTCAGGATCTGTCGACCCAGCAGAGCAACGGGGCTTCAATGTGGTTCTAGGTTCCTGGGGGCATCGTCGATCCGTTGAGCCAGGATAACAGTTGGGAGAAGGTGTCGTTTTTGCCTGTTGTGGGCAACGAGGATCAGTTGAGCCTGGATAACAACTTGGAGAAGGTGTTGTCTTTGGCTGCTGCGGGCAACGAGGATCAGTTGAGCCGGGGTAGCACCTTGGCTTAGATGGTGTAGATGCTGTAGGTCGACCCGTAGTTGGTGGCAAGTAAGTGGCTGGTTGGCATTCAGGATCTGTCGACCCAGCAGAGCAACGGGGCTTCAATGTGGTTCTAGGTTGCTGGGGGCATCGTCGATCCGTTGAGCCAGGATAACAGTTGGGAGAAGGTGTCGTTTTTGGCTGTTGTGGGCAACGAGGATCAGTTGAGCCTGGATAACAACTTGGAGAAGGTGTTGTCTTTGGCTGCTGCGGGCAACGAGGATCAGTTGAGCCGGGGTAGCACCTTGGCTTAGATGGTGTAGATGCTGTAGGTCGACCCGTAGTTGGTGGCAAGTAAGTGGCTGGTTGACAATCAGGATCTGTCGACCCAGGAGAGCAGCGGGGCTTCACTGTAGTTCTAGGTTCTTGGGGGCATCGAGGATCCGTTGATCCAGGATAACAGTTGGGTGAAAGTGTCGTCTTAGGCTGCTGCGGGCAACGAGGATCAGTTGAGCCAGGGAAGCACCTTGGGCTAGACGTAGTTATCGGTGGTCGAGCCGTTGTTGGTGGCAGGTAAGTGGCTGGTTGGCAATCAAGGTCGTTAGATCCAGGGAAACAGCGGGGCTTCGGTGTAGTTCTCGGTTCCTGGGGGCATCGACGATCCGTTGAGCCAGGATAACAGTTGGGAGAAGATGTCGTTTTTGGCTGCTGCGGGCAACGAGGATCAGTTGAGCCAGGATAACAGTTGGGAGAAGGAGTCGTCTTAGGCTTTTGAGGACATCGAGGATCAGTGGAGCCATCAAAACAACTAGGTTTTATTGGTGTATTTTGATTGCTCGGAATTTTAGTCGTTTTAATGGGAGGAAGGTAAGTGGCTGGCTGACAATTTGGATCACTCGAGCCTTCGAAACACCCAGGCTTTCTGGTTGTCGGAACCTTGGGGCATCTTGGATCTGGTGATCCAGCAAAACAATTCAGGCATTCTGGATTTTTGGATCCTGGATAGCATGAAGGAGCTGAGGTCGTCTTTGGCAGTTGTGGGCAACGAGGATCAGTTGAGCCGGGGTAGCACCTTGGCTTAGATGTTGTGACTGGAGGTCGACCCGTAGTTGGTGGCAAGTAAGTCGCTGGTTGGCAATCAGGATCGTTAGATCCAGGGAAACAGCGGGGCTCTAGTGTTGTTTTGGGCTCCTGGGGGCATCGACGATCCGTTGATCCAGGATAACAGTTGGGAGAAGATGTCGTCTTTGGCTGCTGCGGGCAACGAGGATCAGTTGAGCCGGGATAGCACCTTGGCTTAGATGGTGTAACTGGAGGTCGACTCGTAGTTGGTGGCAAGTAAGTGGCTGGTTGGCAATCAGGATCTGTTGACCCTGGAGAGCACCGGGGCTTCACTGTAGTTCTAGGTTCCTGAGGACATCGAGGATCCGTTGATCCAGGATAACAGTTGGGAGAAGATGTGGTCTTTGGCTGTTGTGGGCAACGTGGATCAGTTGATCCAGGATAACAGGTGGGTGAAGGAGTTGTCTTTGGCTGCTGCGGGCAACGAGGATCAGTTGAGCCGGGGTAGCACCTTGGCTTGGATGGTGTAACTGGAGGTCGACCCGTTGGTGGCAAGTAAGTCGCTGGTTGGCAATCAGGATCGTTAGATCCAGGGAAACAGCGGGGCTCTAGTGTTGTTTTGGGCTCCTGGGGGCATCGACGATCCGTTGATCCAGGATAACAGTTGGGAGAAGATGTCGTCTTTGGCTGCTGCGGGCAACGAGGATCAGTTGAGCCGGGGAAGCACCTTGGCTTGGATGGTGTAACTGGAGGTCGACCCGTTGGTGGCAAGTAAGTGGCTGGTTGGCAATCAGGATCTGTCGACCCAGGAGAACAGCGTGGCTTCGATGTGGTTCTGGTTTCCTGGGAGCATCGAGAATCAGTTGCACCAGGATAGCATCGTGATCTTTCAGTCCCAACTGGTGTATCTCTTGTTGTCGTTAAATATTCCTCGCAAGTGTTGTCTTTTTCACAGGCCCCATTACATAGTTCAATATCACATTTGAGATATACCTGAGATCGGTCAGGAAACTTAAAAGCCTTGAGGGTATTATAGTAGGTTAACGTTTGACCGGAAAGTGACTCTAATTTTTTCCATTCCCCAAATATTTTTTTCTTTAAGGAGCATCCGTTTTTATCTGAAAGTTGTAGCTTATTTGTTGTGCGTACATCAAACTCTGGATCATCGGAAGCATAACACTGTAGGATATTGATGTCCCATGTCTGGGTCGATTGCTTAACGTTTATAGTAAAGGTTATGTCCGTGCCAAGCTTCAAAGTGTAGTTAATGGGTTTTATATTCGGTGGTATTCCAGTTCCAATTTCCATCCAGCATTCAACTGGACCACTTGGGGTTTCAACTGATATTACTTCTAGCATATCAACTACGAATGGTCGAAAATACACTGTTTTTTCCTGTTCATCACTACGACTGCATGTTATTTTTCGTGCTGTGTCCCAACTTTCTTGAATATCTTCATCATTCTGAATGATAAGAATATTATCAACAGATGCACACAGTGAACAGGAGGGCTTGCTGCCACATCCATCAAAAGGCACTTTGAATACGTATCTCCGTTCATTATTTCCAGCGCTAACATATCTATAGAAAATGTAAGAAAAACAGTAATATACTGATAAAAGATTGTATGTATTTTGGGGAACACTACGTACTTGCACTTAGGATCATTATAATAGCCTTGACTGTATATAACTCCGTTGAATATTTCCGCAAATTCAATCTCCACTATCATCCCATTTGAGGTATCACATTTAACGTCTATTTTGTCAATGTTACCATCGAAAGCAGAGGTTTTGCGAGACACTCTAGGGAACGAAAGTGCCAATTCGGCTGGGCTGACTTCATTATTAACATAATCATCTTCGTTTTTCAGATCTATCCCGTTCGCAATGACCTTTAAAAGCAATAAACTGTTAACCAAAATTGATTAAGCTTTTTAAAACGAACTTCATACCAAAAGCTGAGTTAAAAGTATAATATGGCCAGCTTTGACCATGTTTAGTGTATTGCCGCTCAATCAAAAACCTGTTGTAAATGAAAATGAAAATAGAATTAGAAATTGAAATTGCTTACTATTTTGTTTTTTGTTTTATTGTTTGATTAACTTATGCATATGTAACGCAGTCATTTGTTTTGTCGGTACTCTATGAAGTATATTCTATAAATGTATAGTTAGATAGAAATAATGTACAAATTATTTTTCAAAAATTTTTTTCATTCTTATTTTGGTTACTATTCTATATTGAGAGACTTTGATCATGTTTTCAGTTGTTCAAGAGGATTTTATCAGAGTTACAGAGTCCAAGTATGGTATAGGAGTCAAGCTGCTCTCAACCAGATTGGCATCTGATCAAATCGAAGCTATGTTCAATCCAAAATTGCTAAATATTTCCTTTAAATTTTGGTATGTCTACGCTAAGTCCAGCTTTTGTAAATTTTACGTACACAAATGTTTCGATACCAGTTTTACACCTGTTTGCAACTGGTTCGATACTAATAATAAGCCAAAATTTGTTAAAATTACAGTAATAAAATATCAAGTGTGTTTGCTCTCTTCCAGTCAGATTGACAACGAGAGTCCCTGTGTCCATCAATGAGTTTTTTTGTAATTCCACACTAATGTTTATACATTTTTAAATAACTTTTGTATTTACTGATTAATAACGATTTAATAGTAAGTAAGTAGTAAATAGTATATTACGAGTATAAAGCTTAAGGCAATAGATTTTATACCGAAGAGTGAAAATAATCCTTAGCTTTATATTGAAAGTTATGTTCTTAAAAACAGACTTAATGACGGACAGGATCTAATCTAGTCAAGCTGTTGAACCTTTTACTTACTTACATGTGATTTATTTAAATAAATTTATTTTTTAATGGATTTTTTTATATTTTATAATATATTTTTTGTCTAAATTAGGCAATCAAAATCAAAAATAGATTAAATTTAAGTGGGACTAGTAAGCTGCGATTGTACTATTATATATTTTATTAAATCGTTTAGTAAAATTTTACAAAACCTAGTTTTGGTCATTTTTAATACAAGCTTTGTTCAGATCGAGTTTGTAATTATATTGTTATAGCCGGAGGAAAGAGGGACAAACACAACATGCATAATTTTGTTTATCCGCCCGTCAGATGATCGGACAGTTTATTTATATAGATGCCGAAAGTTTGAAGTTGATATGCATATGTTGCTTCCACATTTTGAGTGTGCTCATGAATAGTATTCATTCATTGATGTTTATTCAATTTGGTTGTAAGAAAAATCGCGACGACCTTGAACGTTTTGGAATCCCTAAATTATTAAATATTTTATTTTGTCTTTTGTTTTTATGTTAAAATATTAATGCGCAATTTGTTCATATTGTATCTGCATTTGCGTACTTGTATTTGTATTTAAAGATTTTATTCGTTTAACATTTCTACTTTCAGTTTTTAATTTTGAATTATTGACGAGTTTTGTGCTGTCATTTTATTTATTACGAGTATATTCTAATTTGTTATTGTGCGCAGTTGAAGTCGTTGGTGCATTTCGGCGTTAATTAAAATTCGTTTTATCTTACGGATTATTTAAATGTATTGTTTGTGATGTGGTTTCGGTTTTTTTGCAGTGCAATAAACTGGTAATGGGTAGCAATCTGTTCCCATGCGACAAGCAATTATAAATTACCAAACAAATGAAAGTGATATTGTTGAAATTGTTAAATATGCTAATAAGTAAATCCTAATGTATTTATAAACTTGGACAAATGTTGGTACCGTTAATTCCGCAAATGTCAGCAAGTAGCAAAACTTAAGTACCTGTATCTGCATAATTCATTTGATGGCTTGAATTGATTAGATCTTTGCCATCTTACTAATGATAGGCAAGAAATCTGTATTGTCTTACACTCGTAGTACATGGGCTTGGGTAAGAAAATAGATTTTATTGACTGGTTACAAAATGAGATAAATAATAACTTGGACATTGATGATCTTGCCGTGAACTTTTGCCATTTGGGCACATCACACATATTCATCTTTGTACTCGTGTTCGTATTCGTATTCGTATTCGTCATGGCAAACAGGTGATTACCCAACAGGCTTTGACTCCGCCACAGCCACGCATTGTGTACATATTATAAAATCTCTATACAGGCAGATATATAGATATGTTTAGTAGCACCCACCTTTCAGCAGTCATCACTGTGGGTGTGTACTGTGGATAGTGGACAGTGGACAGTGGACAGAGTGCAAGTGGACTGTAGTCGGTGGATAAGACGGAATGTCGTAGCCCAACTAATTATGCAGAGTCATAATTGTGGATAATTATATTTGATATATGCTATAGTTCATTCGATAATGATGTCAAGTTGAATTCATTTGATTAGCGCGAGTATATCCGGCAATTTGGTATTAATTTTAATGGAATTGATTGCTTGGTTTGGTCAACAGTCAAATTAAAGTTAATATTCATCTTTTTACTAGTCTTCTTACACAAACACACACACGTTCACGCACATTAATGTTTAACTTAAGTATTTAAATCTCTTGTTCGCGAATCAACAGATAAAACACATAAAATGTTGCCCAATAATAACCGACTTTAAATAAATTTATTCGCATTAATTTATTGTTTTTTATGTTGTTGTTTCGCTTTGTAAAAGTTGCCAACATTAGGTGTAAATTCATAATGCCCAAAATCAATAGGTAAACAATCTTTGCTTTTTCGATTTTTTCTGCACATATTTTCCCAACTCGACTAGTTAAAAGATTATACCTTTCAAATAGTATTATCTTAAGACAAAATCGACTGACGACTGTAAATAGAGTATTTGATAGACGGCGTGCGCCAAAAAATGCATTAACTTTTTTTATTCGCTATATAGTAGCAAAACAGTTGCCGTTGAAGTCTAGGGCAGCTTAAAGTGGGGCAAACTTTTTTGTATCTCGGGTCGTAGATTGGTCAATCTTTATTCGCCTCGGAATATTTGATTGCCGTAATATTCGAATTAGCATCGCAATCTGTCGTATAAAATTTCACACCCCCAATTTATTTATAAGGGACTCGTTGGTAAGAAAATCATTCTCTCTCGACATTCTTTTGGAAAACCTTATCGAATTTAAATGACTTTAAGACTTTGCTAGATTGACTAAAGCTCTTCGTCGGCACTAATGCGATTTATTTAGCTTGATTCGGCCTTGTATCTCTGGTTACATGGCAATAACGTTACCAAGTCTTTAATTAAATCTACCATTTAAGAAAAATATTATCCACAATTGAATAAATTTATATAAATATAGCTATTAATTAAATAAATGACTTATAGATAAAACTTGTAATTTCAGTTTGACTAAGTCGTGAGTAGAATATCAAATATTATTCTTAGCTTTTAGAATGACTAAGGTTAATTCCTATCCTTTTGGTATTTCTTCGTTCTGTTTGGGTTCAACGGTTAAAAAATTTAATTTATGTCTAAGAATACTATGCTTAAATGCTTAAAATACCATAAAAATAAAACTATGCACACTTTTAAACAGATTTCCAATACGTTTTATGCCATAAATGTCAAACGTTTAATTTATGCGAAGAATATATGCATTAAAACTTGCATTTTTCATCAATTCACTCTCATAAATTTTTAATAACTTCACTTTAAATTTAAATTAAAAAATTGTTTTCGCTTTTCAAGCACACACACATAACTTTGAATACTATCACACATATTCTTGACAATGTTGAAATCCGTTAAGTTTTTGATTTATTTTCACTTGATTGATTGAACTTACTGGAATTGCTTAGTGGTCGGCGATTTGGAAAAGAGTTTGCTTGATCGCCGGCTGGTTAAGAGTTCGCTGTCGCACTAAGCTCCGAGAAGACGCGTCTTCGTTTATATACACAACACACACGTAGCATGTTTTAACTAAAATCGTTTGGAATACGGCTTTCAAAATCTAAAGGCGCAGCCAATGCAAAAACAACAATAACAGCAACAGAAAAAACCGACGACAACAGCAATAACAACAGCAGCATCGGCTGAAAAGAGCAGCTAAAACAGCAGCACGGCTAGCCACAAAAGAGTTATTTACTTTACAATTTTTTTAATACTTGCTAGGATGGACCGAAGAGTTATTATAAATATAATTCAATAGCACGCCGTATTTAAAAGTCTTGCAACGCTTTTTTAAATAATTAACCAAGAAATTCATATGTGTCCAATACTTTTCGATCACACCTCGTGTATGCACAGGAATACGCTTACTAAACGCTCAAATGCAGAGTATTCACATTTTCTAACAGCAAAGTGCAACATTTTTAATATTTAAATATGTCCTCATTTTCAACTGTCGCACACTTGATTCAAGACTTTCAAACGATTTTTGAGTTGATGATACAGATTAATTCGCTATATCCTTTTTATATTGATTTGAGAATCAAACGATTTTTTATTTTAGGGCTAGGTAGTAAAAATTTGAAAACGTTAATCGCATTATCTACAAAATCATGATTTTTTAAAATACTTTTTGTGTAATAATTATTTATGACTATATGATGACATCCCTAGTCCAACAAATACTCCATCATCATTTAAGGAAATGATACAATATTATAAATCCTTAAAATGATATTTAATCATACCATATTTAAAAGATTTAATATCATATTTATCATATCAAATGCTCTTATCATTCGTATAAATACTCGTACTATAAAACACCCAAATACTATTTATTTTCATAACATATTCATTCCAATTTCTTTTTAGATAACAAAGAATACAGCTTTCTGTTGGATAAGTTCTGTTGGTATTTATATTTTTTTTTTTCTCTTTTTTATTTATTAGAAGTGCATTCATAGAGTGTAAGATCGTCGTCGATGTTTTATTTGCTTGTTATTTCATTTTATATTTATGCGCAAGGCAGTCGCGTGAGCTGAACGTTGTCCGCTCTACGTCTTCTTCATCTTGACCCGGTCCCAGATGCTGCAACGGCGACAACTCCAGCTGAAAGATCCGCAACGTCAAATGGCTAACACCTCTGTATGTATTTTAGGGCCGAAATGCCAAAATCCGTCATTGTCGTAACTGAAATCGTGGCCGGCTTCGAGCTGGTCATGCAACTATGGGTATGAGTATTATACCCATAGTCATTGCGGTCCGATCATCCCGAACAGGTATTAATACTTGCTCGCAGTCACAGTTTTTGGGTGCCCAGCGTCCGCTTCGTGCTGGTGACAGACGCCAAGCGGTCATGGCGACGGCGACGTCGACGGCGACGTTGAAGATGCAGTTTGAATGTCTATGGGACGACTGATGTTGCAGGGACGTATACAAAAAAAAAAGAAATACCTATAGCCTTCAGACATACTCGTACTACTAACACATATATGAGAGAATTTGTGTACAAATATTCAATTATACATATTAACATATACTTAATTATTGTCTATCATTATTTCTTGTACTTTTTGTTAATTTATAACTAGTCAGAAAATACGTCGTAAACCTACGCCTAGTGTCAAAGTGTTTTCAATATTCTTTTTTGAGGCCATGGAGGCTCAATGAAAATAACAAAAAAGAAGACTCAAAACACAAACGAAGCTGACAAGGGGAAGTTGATTGACGCATGAGAATTCTTCCAATACTTAAAAAAGTGCGTCTCTATGTGGAATTCCTGCGTGAAAAAGTCTGAATAGGAGGTGTATATTTTATAGTCGAGTGCTTTTGACCTTCATATGCTTTGATATATGGATACAAAGCAGTTTTAACTCCCCGATTTTTATTCAAATGAAGAAAAATAACTATAAGATCTTTAACTAGTTAGACACTTGAAAATATTATAAAAATGAAGATGATCAGTTTTTTACTATATTTTACAATAAAAGAAACTCGTTAACGAGTTTATTAAACTTAAATACGGGTTGAAGGTAAAATATATTTATTGAAGTTGGGCGTGTTTTATATTGATATTTTTAGATTCAAGCATACAACATAAGCTTTATTATAAATTGAAATATCTGTGTTTATCAATAATTTAGATAATATTATTTTTACAATTCTGTATCTGATGATATGTTAACAGAAAAAAATATTAAAATTAATATAGCATAGCATACATACTAAAATGTACAATCAAAATTAATAAAGCAAAATTGTTGGAGGAAAAAACATCAAAGATCTCCCGGCCTCTTCAAACCAAGAATTAGAAGATGTCATCTCCTGTCATCAACTTTATAGTCTCTTAAAAATGGAAAAGATATGAGGGGTCCTTTAATTAATTTTAGAGAGATCAGTTAAATAACGTAATACACCTTAATCAGAGGCGTCAAAGAAAGCAAAACCAACCGAAAATCTTCCAAAATTCCATCTAATAACTTAAATTTTCGAATAGACCTTCGCTTACTCATATTTTAATTATTAAATATCGTATACCAATTTAAACCAAACAGCAAACAAAAACAAAGTCACTGCTCTTTTCACCTAAATACTTTGCTGCTGAGCAATGATCAACAATATTTCAGCTTGATTTAAGAAAAACGGAAGTCATAATAATAATAAAAACATAATTTTAAGTTGCAGTATTGAATAAGATTACACCTTATTCCTAAAATTTGTCTATGAGCTTATCATCAAGAAAAGAAACACCAATTGAAAATTAAAATTTTTTTTTATAAACCAAACCAAAGTTCAAGTATTCAAGGGCCTCATCAAAAATAATGTTTTTTCATTTCATTACGTTTAACGAATGCAAAATATATGCAGGTAATTAAGACATTGATGAATTTACTCTTTTAGATAACTCCTATGTTCTTATATACTGTATGCCGTGGTAACAAATGGTCTTTCATCCTTTTTTTATGGTCCTGAATAAAAATAAAATAGGGGTAAGCTTACGATTGTCTGCAGAAAAACTGGATTGCTATCAATTTTTTGCTAATGCGAAAAGTATGCTACACTTTATTAATTTAACTTCTTGTCACAATTAATTGCAATTGATTTAAAAAGTTAAAGCATGCTTTCAGGAGCAAATGTTGAATAGCGCATAGATGACTGAAAAACAAAGAAATAAAAAAGGAACACATTTTCGAAAACGTACACAATATAAAATGATCGAAAACAAAACAACAAGAGTCCATTTTATAAAAAAAATCTATGTGATAAAATTGGAAAGTATGAATACGTAAATAATTAAATAATAATTTAAAACTAAAATGCTAAAGCTTTTCAAAATTAACCAGCTTTTATGTCATTTGTAAATTAAGTTTAGAGATAGTAAGAAAAAGCTTTATACAATGCTTAAAGTATTTTCGAATAAGCAGTGTTGGCAAATCTCGAAATTGTGTGGGCGGATAAAAAAAAAACTTGATGGTGGGGGAGCTCAAAGGAAAAATCGATGTGGTCACAGCTGTTCGTGTACAACAAGTGTAACGTTGAAGGAAACCGGAATTTATAACAAATTGGAAAATAAATTGTGCGGATACGGATAAAAAAATTAACAAAGTTTGCAAATTAAACACTTAATACTTATAATCATTAACTGGGCGTACACAGGAATTACTTGTTATTCTTTTGGATCTAACGGTTATGTGGCATATGGTTGACCCAGCAATTGTTGAGTGGAAATAAAAAAATTCGCTTAAGAAATACACTTACACATAAAAAATAAAATGCCTAGTTCCCGACGAGCCATCTTGGGACACATTATGTCTGGAATATGCATGAAAATGAATCGCACCAAACCGGTGCCCGCGGATGTGATGGAGACGCCTCTCAAGCGATGCCTGACAACCTTTGACATTGCTCTCTTGGGTATGGGATGGACACCATATCTGTCCTATTGTAACTATTATAAGCTATATAAGATTTGTGTTTCCCTTCAGGAATTGGCCATATGGTGGGAGCTGGCATCTATGTGCTTACTGGAACAGTGGCCAAGGAAATGGCTGGACCCGGTATCATTTTATCCTTTGTCCTCGCAGGATTCGTCTCGATGCTGGCGGCCCTGTGCTACGCTGAATTCGGCACCCGGGTGCCCAAAGCTGGATCCGCATATGTCTACACCTATATATCGATCGGTGAGTTCTGGGCCTTCGTTATTGGCTGGAATATACTGCTGGAACACATGTTGGGCGCCGCGTCAGTGGCACGTGCTTGGAGTGGTTACGTGGACTCAATGCTAGGTGGATGGATTGCCAACACAACCCTGTCACTAATGGACGGCATTCATGAGCCTGGTCTGGCCCAATATCCGGATGTGTTGGCCTTTCTCGTCTGTATTGTCTATGCGGCTGCATTGGGCATCGGAGTGAAGGCGACAGCCGTCTTCAATAGTGTGCTTACCCTGGTCAACATTGGCGTCATGGCTGTGGTCGTCACCGTGGGATTCTGGTACGCCGATCTCAATAACTGGTCCGAGGCCGAGGGCGGATTTCTGCCCTATGGCTTTGGCGGAGTGATTGCCGGGGCCGCAACCTGTTTTTATGCCTTCGTTGGCTTCGATTCGATAGCCACTTCTGGTGAGGAGGCCAAAAATCCCTCGGTGTCCATACCCATTGCCACTGTGCTGTCCTTGTGCGTTGTCACCGTTGGATATATTCTCGTGAGCGCCGCCCTAACGCTAATGATTCCGATAAGTGATATAAATCCCGCTGCCTCATTGCCGGAGGCCTTTGGGCAACTGCAGCTGCCATGGGCCAAGTACATCATCTCGATTGGAGCCCTTTGCGGCATGACGACAACCCTGCTAGGATCCCTCTACGCCCTGCCCCGGTGCATGTACGCCATGGCATCCGATGGGCTGCTCTTCAGTTGCTTTGGACGCATCAACACCAGCACCCAAGTGCCACTCTTGAATCTGATTATATCCGGACTGCTGAGCGCATGTCTGGCGCTGGTCTTCGATCTGGCCAAGTTGGTTGAGTTCATGTCCATTGGCACCCTGCTGGCCTATACCATTGTCTCCGCCAGCGTGATTATCCTACGGTATCGTCCTTTGACCCACGTCGGCAGTCCGAATCCCGTTTATGCCCCCGACACCCCCGACACCCCCGACACCCCCGACGATGAGAATGATGAGGATGCCGAGTCTCAGTCAAGCATTGACACTGCATCCCCCACCAGTGATCTTATCGAGGGAGCTCTTGCCGGTCGCCTCAAGCCACAATTCCGTTGGCTGGAGCCGTTGCTTGGTCGGTTCGCTCCTGGATCTGTAGTGTCCGTGTCGGTGCTGCTTTTCATCGTACTAAGTTTTGCCATCTGCCTGGAACTAAAGGTGTCCTGGACGGAACTGTATACCGGCACTTGGTGGGCTCTCCTGGTCTACGGCTTCATCATCTTTGCGGCCAGCACATGTGTCGCCATCATGGCCGTACACAATCAGAACACACGGGGCCTGAACTTTAAAGTGCCACTGGTGCCATATGTTCCAGCTTTGGGCATCTTCTCCAATATTATGCTGATGGTACATCTGGACGCCTTGACCTGGGTGCGTTTCTTTGTGTGGGTATCGATTGGAATGGTTGTCTATTTCCTATATGGCATCGGGCACAGCAAAGAGGGCGAAGTCTGCTCCTCCTACTCCATACTGATGACCTCATCCGAAGCAGGTAAATTGAACTGGGGATCCTTCAAGGGTTCCAGGTCTACCACGTCAAAACACACTGTTCTGGAACGCTTCATGGGTCGCAGCAAACTGGAAGATAAGAAACCAATTGTCGAGGAGGAAGACGATGACAATGCAGATAGTCCACATTAAATCACATTAATTGTAAATATCTCAACACTTGGACAAAGCACAACGGTCTGTGGTTTATTAATCTGTTACGAGTATCCGAAAAGATTAATTACGAGTAGAAATCTATATATAGGTTGCTCGTTAAAAGACAATGTCAGAATAACACAAATTAAAGTAATTTTTGAGCTTAAATACATTTGTTTTATTTATTAATCTTTTTTTAATGTTAATTTTAATTTGTACCGAATTTTATTTAATTTACTTTTAATTATAAATGTATACAAAAATTATAATAATTTTTAATTCAAATCATTTATTGGATATTTAAATTTTAAATTACTGTTGGTCAACTGCTCATAGTTAACTAAACTTAGATAAATAAATATCAATGTATTAGCGTGTTTGCTTTATCAGCCCACATAACGAAGTCAATATACTTGTATAGATGTACTGTATATTATTATGTCTCTTAGTGGATAACCTTGCCTGTAACAATTGTTAATAATGTACCTCTCATTCCAGTTACCACAAATATACTATCAAAGTGTCTACCTAAATACAAACATACTATATACCATCTCTTGTATTAATGTATTAAAGTATTTAAAAACAAACAAAAAAAACTACAACAATATTGAAAAAAAGATTATTAAATTGTTTGATATATAAATATATGTATACAATTATAAATATTGATTGAAACAATACACGGCTACTTTGTTGTATTTCTGGAACTTTTCCCCATTTGCAGGTCACAACTTCCTGTTTTTTTTTTTTTTTGAGATTTACAGTGTTGAAGTCAATGTGTCATGATGAAGTGACTCAAGAGAGGCTGAAAATTTTCTTATCAAGATAAATAAGATTAAAAGAGCACGTACTCTTTTATATAGATGCATAGATTCTAGACTTTTAAAGAGCTTTGTAATCTGTGTAGTAACGGTGCATACATATTAATCACTCAAAACCATCGTGACTTTTTCAATACTTTTGCATTTCGTGCGAAAGTGTAACATGTGACTGGCAAAATTGTGCATTTGGAATGTCGCGACTTTGATTGTCTATCGAAATAAAGTTGCATGGCACCGAGAGAGAGTTGGGTGGGTCGTGGGGAGACGGGTAGACGGGTAGATAGCGTCATCAACATAAACAAGTTCTCATTTCCATGACGCAGAAGTGATGACGCATACAATGTGTAGAGCACATTTACACAAAAGCGCACAAGCACGTGAACGTACATCTGTGTGTGTGTGTCCGCATGTGTGTATGTGTTTGTGAACTGCTCGACACAAGCAAGGTCTGAGACTGAGAGCAAAAAGTAATCGTGCGAGAGCTTACGAGCATGGCAACAACAAAATCTGTTGCTAGAATTTACTCAAAGTCAAAACGAGTTCCCAACGCATGACTTTTGAATGGAATCGGATCGTCAAAACGGCGCTTTTTATTTCACAAGCGAAAATATCCGTTGATACTAAGCATAACGTATTTGTATTTTAAATTTAAATTCAAAAAGTAACGCTTGCAGCTTTTAAATGTGCGCGTGTTTGCTCATATATTTTTGTATGCTTGTGTGTGTTTGTATGCAAGCAGTTGCTCCAACACGATGACTAAAAGCTGTTGTTGACTGTTACAATTAGTCAAAATAAGTTTATTTCAATATGATATCTGATTTTAATTTTGAATTATTTTATCAGAGAGCTCTTCCGGCTCTATTTCTTCTTCTACTTCTGTTTCTCTTGTGTGTGATAGCCCCGAGAAAAACAAAAAATAAAAAAACGAACGAAATACAAAATCCACAACTACGCGCCTGTACCAATGCCATTGACAAGTTTCGCTCTGCGATATTCGTGTATTGAAGAAGCACAAGGTGATGGTGATAGGATGCCGGCTGCTCGAAAACGTAACGTTATGAAGATAAATAAGAAGAAGAAGAAATGCCAATGCCAATGCAATGAATTCAAAGCATAAAGACAATAAGCATGCGAGGTTTGGCTTAAAAGTAGGTGATAATAATAACAAATAAAAACAAATATTGCTTAAATATTTATAATTAAATGATAAAAAAGTAAAAAGACTAATTGTTTATTCATAATAAATTTACATTTAAGCAACATTTAAAAAAATATAACAATCAATATAAAAATATTATCTAATATCTGTTTCTTAAAATGTGAAAAATCAACAACTGGTCAAAAGTACATTTTGTGTTATTAAAATACATGTTGTTTTTTTTTTATTATACTAATTTGTTTTTTCATTAACAATAATAATAATCAATAAAAGATAATAATTAATATAAATATATTATCTAGTATCTGTTAAAGAACAGGTCAAAAGTACTTTTGTAGCACACCTCGCACTCTTAACGACAGATGGATGCATACAAGACGTTGCGACGCACACACGCATATGCTTTCCGAATGTACTTGGAAATCACCTTGCAACAGCTGCAACATCCTACAATGTACAGCCATCCCTCACAATTTAGGGGATGATGCAGACGCAGAGTTCGGGAAATGGAAATTGAAATCTACCTGTAGTTGTTGTTGTCGTTACCTGCATACACATACACACACGCACATTTATACAAGCGTTGTACATGTGCATTTCTCTGATCTCTGCTGTGCTCTGGCATAATTCCCTGCGTAGGCCAATGATCTTTATTTCTGAGTCGCAGCTGCTCAACGAAATCATAAACTGCGCTGCGCATATCGAATAATTATTTCAGGCATACTTTGTGATCGCATGTGTGTATGTACAGTATGCTCAACTATGTATATATGTATGTATTTACGCATGTATGAAATTACTGATGTACATTTAAAACATATGTATGTACACATTTCACAATGCTTGCATCGAAATTCGATTTCGATAGGTTTGTTTTCAAGATTTCGGTGCAAAAATACATCATGCAAAAATACATGACACGAAAATCAGAGTACACACTTCAAGCATTGAAAGTGTGTTGATCGTTGGCTGATACAGTAAGCATCTTTCGGTATTTAGTGCTAGAATACAGAATATAGATACATATACATACATACACATACACATATACATACACATACATACTTATGCAGTGAGTGTATAATACCATTTCTAGGGGTTGTTGCTTCAAAGCATTGAAAAAGCAAAAAGACGCTGGAATATGGCATTCAAAATAAACGTTTCATTCTCATACGAGAATTTCCGTACACATTTAATTATAAACGTAAACGGAGACTTGCAACGTGTATGCTTTGGCGAGTGTATTTCAACGTTCCACGCAATTGTTTTCGAAAATAACGTCGCACAAGCCCTCACTTTCTCACACATACCAATGCAAGTATTGCAAACGAAGCCCTGAAACGATGAAAACGGCGCTGTTTCATTTTCAATCGTTTCATTGACGATTCATCAAGGGGTCGCTCTCTGAGCGTGTAAGAGTAAAAGTAGTACGTGACGTCACAATGTCTAAAATATGCATGGAAGATTTATGTAATATTTTTGTATTAATCAAATATATCTGTCTGGATGTGTTTGGAGTGTACAAAAATGTATGTACAGATAACAGTGCAGCGAAATGGTAAATTTTATGAATATATACAAATAAGAATAAGCTAAGAATATTACTTGATAAGTCTAAGAAATTAAAAAAAAAAACTATTTGTCGCAATTAATGTCACCTTTAAAGATTAAATTGTAGATTCTATACATTTATTTGTATATACATATTCTGTATGTACAGCAGTTCTCTGACGTCTGTTGCTTTCAATTTGTACTCTCCCACATGAACGTAGGTGAACGTTACCTGACTTATGATACCTTGCGAAGCATACATAAACGAGGCGAACGTTGAAAATGGAACCATTTACATTTCGGAGAGCAAAGCAGACAGACGGGCGCGTTCGTTTCGTGTGAACGAGTGAGTGAATTGAATATCGTTCGATTTGTTTTAAAATCGACAAGAGCAACAACAAACGCGAAATAATATTCGTTTATTACAAATATTTCGCAAGAAATCTGCTGTATTGCGTCAACCAAATGAAATTAAAGTCAGCATAAAAAATTCAAAATAAACACGAAACAAATAAAAATACAAAAAATAAACACGCACATGCATCGCTTGTAAACACACACACACACATATACACATATTAAAAAGACAGTGAAAATGCCAATCGTGAGCTAAAGTCAAAACATCAGTTATTAAGCAAGTAAAAGCAAAAACTGTGATAATTGTAAACTGGCAAGCAGTGCATAAATAACATTTACAACAACAGGAATAATTAATAATAATTAATATACAAAATGGATAACAGTAGCAATAACAGTGCGGTGGAAGGTAACAAAATAGTCAACTATTCGTTGACTCTCTCCGCTCTCTCAACGGTTGCGACGGTTGCTGCAAGCAACAACAACAACAACAGCAACGCGTCGAACGTGAGTGCAGCTGCGAGAGAGCGCGAGCAACAACTACAACAACAACGACTGACGCCCGCATTGACTGTGTTTGCATCAGCAACAACAACAACAACTTCCCCTACCTCCAGTCCGCTCTCTGGCCTGTCGACGCCGACGAAAGAGTTCCCGAATGCACAAATACTTCGCAGCATTCGGGAAAAGCTCAGGCTGACACCAGGAGGCGTTTGTGAGCTGCAAGCTTTGAGCTTTGCCGAACAGTCCAGCTTCACGAGCAGCATTGGCATCGGTGGGTGCGGAGTGGGAGGAGAGCAGCCCGTTAAGGTGATCAAGAACCGTTATCTGATCAGTGCCCAGCCTAGTCACATCTCAGCCGCAGCAGCGGCCAAAACACCCGCCTCCTATCGCCATCTCATCGATCTGACGTCGTCGAATCTGCAGTGCGTCGATGTCTACACCGGCGAGCAGTTTCTCTGCAAGATCATCAACGAGCCGCTGCACAAGGTGCAACGCGCCTACTTCCAACTGCAGCAGGACGAGCAACTCTGCCGCAGCAGCATCTACGGCCACACGCTGATCCGCGGAGTGCACGATCTCGTGCCCCTCTCCAAGAACCGCACCTACATCATCATTGCTCCTGTCCAGCAACAACAACAACAGCGCGTCTATGAGAACCTGCACACATACATACGACACGAGAAGCGACTGTGCGAATCCGAGGCGCGCGCCATTTTCCATCAGATCTGCCAGACGGTGCAAGTGTGCCATCGCAACGGGATCATACTGCGGGACCTTAAGCTCAAGCGCTTCTATTTCATCGACGAAGCGAGGTTAGTATACTTCCCATCCCCTCCCCCCACTCACTACACTATCGATTTAGTGAAAAGGTCATTGAGAAATTATGATTGCCAAGTTTATAAGACAGCTTAACCTGATTCAAACGACATCAACTTCAAGATCAACAACTTCTTACATTTATGTTTTAAGCAGGGACCGCAAATAATTATCATGATATGATAATACCGATAATATATTTTGGTAAAAAAAATTCAAAATAAATATAAATTTCGGCTTAAAAGTTATTCAAATACAATTCTTATTTTTTACAATTGAAAATATAAGTTATGATTTATTTTTTTTTAACAACAACTGAAATATAGCTATTATATTTATTTTATTTAAATTTTTTCAAAAATTAGAAATCAAAAAATAATTTTTATTTTCCCAGGTTTTAAGTGCTTATTCTGTTCTTATAAATTTTAAGACGATAAGCGTTTATAGGGCAATTTATAAATGGGAACAGGATTAAAAAACTTGCTTTGCAATTCAGTTCTCGCGTTAAGAAGCATTAAAAGAGTGTTTATAAATGCGTTTATAAATGTAGCTCCTTGCAACTAACTATGAGACTCATTTAGTACAAAAATTCATTTAAAATTAATGAAAATCTGTGCTCCATCTTATTCGATCTTCACTGTAACCTTCTATCTAAAAGTGGTCACTGTACTTCTTCTGTATTAATTAACTTCCCAAGTTCGATTACTATTTATTCTAGCATATGCATGTATTTACTGTACATAAATTCATATATGTATGTACATACATGTGCAGATGACTTTCGTAATCAATTGGTAGTGACCCTTCCCCTTCCTCTCACCCACATAATTCCCACCACCAACAAGAGCAACGGCAACACACTCGCAAACACACTCATGCACACTCGCACACACACACTCACACCTCGCTGTACTGGTTGCATATCTTTATTTTGCAATTCGATAAAACTCGTTATGAGCAACAGTTTTTTTTCGTGGTGTTTTTTGTTAGTGTTGTTGCTGTTATTGGTGCCACAATTGTTGCTCTTGTTATTGGCCGACGCTGTCGTTGTTGTTGTTGGTGTCGGCCAGTTGTGGGTAACATTGAACATTTAAGAAGTGTTGCAATAAAATAACCAATAGATCAACAACAGCGACAATTCGAAATTCGAATACAGTACACCTCGAAAATTACTGTACCTGATGAAATATCACATGTATACATACATCCTACGAATGTGTGTTCATCGAATATTGCGTTCTTTTGTGTAAAACGTTGCGTACTCAATATTTCGGTCAATACTGTACACGAAATACTGATAATACAACAAAAAAAAATGCGTACAGACGTACGTAAATAAACAGACACATATATTTACATACATACATACGTGTGTATATCTGGAGCGTACAAAGTGCTCGCAGCGAGATTCCTACTTTGTACTCATTTACCCGTTTCACTGTTTGCGGTTCAAGCATTTATATGTGTGCGTGAGTGTACGTGTATGACGGTACGAGTACAGTGTACGTCAAAATGTTAGGCTCACCTTCAATCTTCTGCTGTTCTGTTCGCTTGCAAAATAATTCATTTTTGTTAATATACGTACAATGTGCATATATAATGTACCCATGTACCTATATTCTAAATCTTAATTCGTGGCAAAACGAACAGCTTTCCTTTTCTTCTTTTTTCTGTTTCTGCCTCGCTATCTTTGTCGTACCTGTTGATTGTGAGAGAAACACTTGCAAATCGTTTTCTCTCAGTTTATGTATGTATGTTTATTCGTGTGTATGCATGAATGTATGTGTATAGTTCTTACCAATGAAGCAATACTTGTTGAATGTTTTTGAACTTTTTGTATTTGTATTTGTATTTGCTTTACGTTTCCATTGCCAATGCAATTAGCAAATTTATTGCATTGACGTTTTCCGCTTTTCGTATTGCCATTTATTTTTATGCATTTATATTTCTTATAAGCTGTATATAAGTCTGAAGAGAGTCTACCGTACAGTTGTGCAATCAACAAAATATTTATGATGCTTGTGGAAAATAGTAATATTATTAGTTTATTTAAATAGTATCTTTGAGGTACAAAAATGAACTATTCAAGCTGTTGTTATACACACTGAATTCTGTAATACTTTATTTTACCCGCATATAAAATGTATAACGTGTATAACAGTGTAGCAAATGCTGAAAATATCAAGACAGCAATTTAAAAGCGGAATACAAATAAATATATTAAGTTGAATGAACGTCATTATGTTCTTGGAAATTTAAATTAATATTTGTTTACGTATTTAAGCGTACATGTTGAAAATACGAATAAAATTCTCTCATAAAGTGATCATCACCTTTTGTTATTGAAATAAGTCACAGTAGTATATCAAATAATGATGATTAGAAGGTATTAAAATTCATCGATATCTGGCAGGTGTGTGCCTTTTAATATATCTTCACATATTTAACAAAAGCAAACACACATACATTTTTACAAATTTACTATATACATTATACATTCGACAGTAAGGTCAAATTGCGCATTGGCCCTGACTCTGATCTTCTGTGTATTTTCATGTGTTATTATATTTGGTACGCATATACATAGATATTTAAATAGCATTTAAATTAGCAGCACGTATTAGCTACCTTGACTCCTCTCCTCACCGCTTCTCAAGCTAATTGAGTGTGTGAGTATGTTTTGGAAAATACATTTTGTTAATTTCAAATAGCAACAACAGACAGACACGTTATGTGTACAGAGAGTGAGTGAGAGAGTTAGGGGGAGAGAGAGATCACCAATCACATGCGCTCTTCAAATGAATAGACTGCGCAATGCGCTCTTCTCGTCCTCCCCTCTTCGATCATCACTCTTCACTCTTCCAAACGCCAACAAGGTCGCCTGTTGTAACAACGATCGCTGAGCGACGCGTTGCTCTCCCTCTCTCTCTCTCTCTCTCTTTTACTGGTGTATTGTAATTTTGTTTGACGGCAAGAGGTGCGCTCAGTTTTTTCGTTGCTCGTTTTTGCTCAGGGTCAGCTCGAGGTTTTTAAGTTCATATATGTGTATGTATGTATGTACTGTGCTCAATGTACATACAAATATATTTATGTATCTTTATTTGTTTGTTTCATGGCACAATCGACAATTTTTTTGTTGGGTTTGGCGCTCACTTCATTATCTTCTCGTATTTTTCTTGTTTGGCAGCTACTTTTATTGTCTATCCACGAGAAGATTGAAACCGTAGGTGGAGTTGTTGCAATGCACCGTCACTTAAAGCTGAGAGTATATTTTATCTCTCTCTCTCTTTGTCTCTTTTTTTTGAATTTTTTTTTTTGCATGGAAATGTAGGCCAATGTCAACATGGTGTCACCGCTCTTGGGTGTTTGTGTTTGGGGTCGCCAGCTTTGTCAGAGATGGGTTGAGTATGAGTTGTGTTTGTTGTTGTATCAATTACATACGCTCACGACAGACAAGGCAACGCTCAATAGAGAGCTGGCAACTCTGGCAACACCAAAACACCAACGCAATGCCAATCGATTTGAGTGTTGTAATGCGCCAGTAAATGGCAACACCATCAAATTTGAAACTGAAACTTGTGCAACTCTGATTGCATACAAAATATATTTTGAATGCGACTAATGACAATTTTATTGGTTTCTTTATTTTGATTACAGAACTAAACTGCAATATGAATCGTTGGAGGGTTCCATGATACTCGACGGCGATGATGATACGCTGAGCGACAAGATCGGCTGTCCACTGTACACTGCACCAGAGTTACTCTGCCCTCAGCCGACATATCAGGGGAAGCCAGCGGACATGTGGTCATTGGGAGTCATACTGTACACAATGCTCGTGGGACAGTATCCGTTCTATGAGAAGGCCAACTGTAACCTGATCACAGTGATCCGGCATGGCAATGTCCAAATACCCATGTCATTGTCCAAGTCGGTGCGATGGCTGATGCTCTCGTTGCTGCGCAAGAACTACACGGAACGGATGACAGCCTCACATATATTCCTAACGCCATGGCTGAGGGAACAGCGGCCGTTCCACTTGTACCTGCCGGTCGATGTGCAAATTGCCGACGACTGGGACACGGAGAATGATCAGGACGAGCTCGAGTGCATGGAGGAGGAAGACGTGAGTGATGTGAGTGTGTGTGCGTTGAGCGGGGATAAACACGAACACGGATACGAGGATATTGGAGTAGAACCACTCGACTACACACACACCACCCTACAAATGGCCCAAAGCTCCAGCAGCTCCAGCTCCTCTCTATCGACAGAAACTGAAGTGGACGCAGACGAGGAAATGGGCTGACCAACGTCTTACACTGAGCCGGATAGAATGCCACTTAAAGCTCGTTAGCTTGGTCCGTTAAATCGCATCAGGATTCGATGCTCGACTGATTGATTGCCGAGGCTATGGCAGCCGCGCTCTCCACGTTCGCCTCTCAGCCCACCAGAAGAGGTGACCAAACCGAACACTCGCACACTAAAAGACTTTGAAGCCTCGCTCACTTACAATTATAAAAAAAACACACACAAACTACAAATAATAATAAACAAAACAAAAACTCACTGCCTTCCAAAAGAGACGAATTTGAATCGTTCTTCTTGTCGAATCCTCAACTTGCAACTTGCTGCATAATTGGGGAATGAGAATCCGAATCCTCGTAACTCGTAAATGCAACTGATTCTTCCTAAAGCCACTTATGTACAATACATAAATTAATACTTTGCTGTAAATTGTTGATTTTTTCAATCGATAGAAGACATTATATTTAATGTTTTAAATGGCAACGAATGCAAATTGTTATTTATTATTTAATATTTTTTTTTTTTAATTTTGCATATGAAAAAAATGGCATAAAAAGTGAAAATTATGAAACGAATAAAACATTAAACTTTGATCTCACTTAAAAGAAAAACAAATGTGTTTTGTATTTGAATATTTGTCTAGATAGAAATATCACCTGATTACACTTTATATCTTCCTTTTACTAATTTTGGTTAACCATTATTATAATGACGTAAGGACAATGAATAGACAGGGTCAAATCATGCTGATGTCATTTATATTCACTGCACCTGCACGTCCCTTTATTGTGATAAAAGTCATAATTTTTATATGTACTTCAAAAGAATTCGTTGAGTACCTTACACGAGGGAAAATTTAATCTTTTGATAAGGCTTATCAGTTATTGCTAGAATGAGATCGCATATTCAATGTCAACTCGCAGAAATTGCGTATAGGGTATACACTTAAATTGAGGAGAAGGGTAACGACATTATCTACATACAAATATGAAAATTGTGGGGCCATTTGACAAACTAGATAAATTTGTAACCTTTTTAATTTTACCAATAAAGCTAGGAAGGAAATCATCAAATTGTTGACATAAGTATTAAGTGTCTTAGGGTACTTTCTAGTCGATCACTGTACTTTCTGACATTCTATTCTCTGTCTATCTCTAAAAAAACGCGATTTTAGCTGTAACAAAGTTTGAAGTACAAAATGGCTTTTTTTTAAAATAACTTTCCAAAACCTTAAATTTCGAATACCCAATAGTAAATGTAATAAGAGTAATTGAATGATTTCACTATTTAACAAAAAAAACTAAAATTTTCAGGAAACCCAAAAAGTTGCTGAAAAACACAAGAAAAAAAAAGAGACCAACTTAAGTAGATAAGTGGATAATGAACTCATATTTTTGTTGACGTTAATTACTTATGTATGTATCTAATAGAATAGTATTATTTTTAATAAGCTAGTAAGATAATTTTAAACTTTAAAACATATTTATGATACATTGACGGTGTTAATATTAATATATTATTTCATTTTTGACTGTGTGGTGTGCGAAACGTCCGGTTGAAATGCACATTTTGTAAAACCTTTAACCAGTTTAACAGCATATGTTACAGTTAGTCAAGAAAGAAATAAAATTGAGTCAGAAAAGCTTTGTGTATATTCCCAATTTTATTCAATTTTAATGATATTTTAACTCAATTTAATATTTATTAAATTTTGTCAAATCTCAACCATTTTTTAGACATTAAAAGCAATAGTTTCTTTTTTTCAGGAACATCAACAATTGTTGTTGGGTTGCTTTTCTAAATCAAAGTTTCCAATTCGAAGAATGTGAATTTTTTTCTTTTAGCTCGTTCTAAGAACCAGAGACAAAAATATAAATAAAAAATTAAAATAAAAAAGCATAAAAATGATTATACATTTTTTCGAAGGGAAAATGGTTAAATTTTGTATTTTGTCAGAACACTTTCTTGACTAGCTGTATGTGTTATACATATATGTATACATATACGTAAGCCATTAAGTATTAATAATACATTTATACAACGTATAAACAAAGAACAAAGGGTTTGCAATATAATCATAACAAACTTATTTATATGTTTTGAATTACATTACTTTTGTTTCCATTCAAAACCCCAAAATCTGTTCTATCTACGTTGCTATTAAATAACTATTTTTTTTGAACACGACGAAATAACCGTCGGCAAGTCGACGTGACAAATTCTACGTAGCCAGACTGTGTACTTTAGTCATCATATTATGAAATTGCTGAGAGAATTTCGTAAAAAACCTAAAACCTGCTGAGAACAACGTAGGCGCCACTCAATATTAATTATTTCTCTCCGACTCTCTTAAAACTTGTTGTGCAGGAACATTTTTCATTGGGTGTGGTAAACTTCTAGAACATTTTAATACCTGCTTGTTAATTTCCAAAGACCAATGACGGTGTCAAAATTCAAAAAATCTTTATATGTATGTAGTTTTGCTTTTGAAGTGATAAATCAACTGTTGTTACACTATTGAGCGATAATTGAACTAAAGAGTTTTGTTATTTATCTATAAATATTCCAGTTAATTCCAGAAATTTGTATCATAAGTTCAACTTATTAGTAACATAAATATGTTGTCAAATATGTGGGTATTTTCCATTTTTCTTATTTAGTAGATATTATAAACAAAAATTGTGAGGTTAAAACAATTGAATCTTAAATAGTAGACTAGTAGATTGGGAAAATATCAAATATCATAAATCCTGGAAAAGGATACTTACATACATTTGTAATACAAATTTTGTATGTGTATATTTTCAATATTTTATATTTTAACATTTTTTAATTTTTTTTTTGTATAGAAACTAGAAATAATAATTATATTTACATTTTTATTTAAAAATCATAAGCTGACTCTTATATCCAATATTTAATTTAAGAATTAAAAGTAAAAGCTAACTTAATTTTATAAAAATCAAGAAATCATTTTATTTTTGCCAATGTTTATCGTCCTTAGCAAATATCATTACCACGAGTCTGATTTTGAAATAAGTTTACGTGGCCTTGATTATCTTATCATTCGAATATTTATGATTGCTTGTATATTCATACATACATATAAAACATTTGCTTCTTTGAATTAAAATGACAATGCAATTCAAAGTAAATATTTTAGTACATACATATGTACATATGTATATTTAGACGCATGCAAGTATTTCATTGATGTCTGTGGGAATTTTTTTTTTTAGATAACTCAAAGTGCGTTAGTTTCGGTATTTGGCGCAATTATTTTCTTAAAGTTCTGTGACTAATTACAGAAAGAGTGTGCTAAATAACTCTAATTGTATTGTATTTTTCTTTGTGAATTTACATCCTGGCATTTAATTTATTTGATGATCGGTGTAAATAGGTTGACAACAATCTGCATAGGAATAGTATCACACTAAATGCTAAAGCTAGAGGGAAAATAAGAAAACAACTTGGTCTAGAATCTACATTTATCGACAGTTGCAAGCTTAAAATTTAAAATTTCTGTTCTTTTTCTTCTTCTTCTTAACGCAATATAATTATCGAGCTATCGTGATGTCGCTGATAAACATCGAATACAACAAATTGCTGTTCGATCAAAATGTTAACTTTCTATCGCTGTTAAAGGACAAGCAGAAGACTTTTTTTGAAAAGCTAACAGCGCCATCTTAAGACAATTTTTAAATAAATGCAGGGAATTTGTTGTTTTTTAGAGGTATAAGTTGTGTAACAAGGTTTAATTTAGTTAAGTCTAAAAATTTTACGAATTCTGCAAAAATTAAAAAAATTCTAGCTTCCAAATTAAGTTTTTTAACAAAACGGATTTAAAATTTTTAAGTTGCCATTTTTGGCATTGTTTACAAATGTTGCAACCTTTGGACCGGGTGGCAACGTTTGGGCCAAGTGAGTGTTTCTACACCCGTGCTGCCAATATTTTTGGAGAAACAAAAGCTATTTCTGGCTAAGAAGCATATAAAATCCTTTTTGTGGTCACTTTTGCACAGCTATACCAAAAATATTAAACTGTAGATAACCAATTTTAAAAATTTTCTAATAAACGAACTCAGAAAATGGCTAGAACTAGCTATAAAATAGCTAAGTTGGCAACAGTGCCCAGCTGTCATTTTTTTAATTTTCTCAATTATGCCGCGGATTCATCAAAACAAAATTCGTTATGAAGCTCACGGATTTAAACATTGACTGCCTGTTGCGAATTTTTAAATATTGTTCTGAACGCGAGCTAGTCATATTAAGTCAAGCCAGCAATTATCTAGGCGCTGTGATCGAGCAGAATGTGTTCTATGCCATGACACAGGATTTGCTTTTATGTGGCCACAGGAATAAGCCATGTGTTGAGAAGAGGTGAGGTTCTTTGATTTATTGAATGGAATGTTTATTGAGTGACTGCTTTTAGGAATCAATCAACGATGACATACTTTGAGCGACTACAAGTTGGAAGAAATTGGTTGAAGGGTGTGTACTTGGAGCGACACTACTTCCACCACAGCCAGATGTTCCCCTCCAGACTGTGTTTGGACTCGGAATATCTGTACATAACGCACGTGAACTATTTGCGTAAATACAGGCGAACTGGACCCGAGTCACTGCAGCGTCGCTACGAGGAGGAAATAAGCACACCCACTGTTTCAGACATATCCGATTTTATAAAGAAACAAGACACAATCTTTGCGGGAAGAGTGAATGGATCTTGCTTTGTGAGCGACACGGATGGCATCACCGAACAGACAATGCACCATCCCAAGGAGTATCTATTTTGTGTGGACTTCATGGACAGTGTCTATGTGAGCAGCACGGACACCTGCTGCAAGCTGTGGAAACGTTCCCAGGAATTTGGACTGTCGCACTTTGATTTGTTTATACAGCTGCAACATTCGTTTAAATCCATGAAACTCAGTGCCGATGGTCAGTGGCTCTATGGAGGTCTGTACACAGATACCGGGCGAAGAGCACTGCGCGCCATTCATGTGGACAGGTAAAGATGACGTTATGATTAAAATGAAGTACTATATTAATTATTTATTATTCACAGTGGCGAAGAGCAGGTTCTCAATTCAAATACAATATCTATTTACGATCTCAAGATGAAAGATGATCATGTTCTGCTAACCGCCAACTTTGATACCACATTCCGCATCTTCGACCGACGTACGGATCGCGACGTTTCCATTTGGGAGGATCCTTTTGACTCGTCCTTCTATTGTCTCGAGTACGACGGTCTGTATGCTGTCCTGTGCGGTGCAAAGTATCATGGACGGGTTAACCTATACGATATTCGCGTACCCGGCAAGTACGTACAATTATACTTCCCAGGTCGGACGCGTCAGCACAGGAGTTCTCCGGTATATAGTCTCGCCTGTGATAGTCAATTTATGTTCGTTGCAACCGATCACAACTTGAGGGTCTTTGATTTTAAAATAAATTACGGCGTTGAAAGAGATTATAGCATTTTTCGTGATGATAAATATTGATAAATTTGCTTGTATAATAATAAAATCTGTGATTTGTTTGCCAAGTCGAGGTCTATTATATTTTTAATAATGTATATAAATGGAACACACAATATAAAATATTTGATCATCCTCATGATATTTAGTATTTATTTGAATTCAATCGAAATGTTTTCGATAAACAAATTGCATGGAGCTGCTTATATAGTAGAAATAGTCGACAAGGTAAAATCTTACATTAATAAACCACAAACTTATGCTAAACAAAGAAGCCTTAAAAGTTTCAATGAAAACAAATGTTCCACATAATGAATGTGTAAGGTGAAAACTTATATATATGCATATTTATTATGTTTATGTATTGCATTCTGTTATTAGTATTATTTGCAATATTTAATTTCCATAGAACGATAGCTCCTCCGGAAATATATAAACTTTAAATGGACTACGACCCAATTAAAGTTAAATTCTTTGAGAGAAGAGATGCGTTAATCGGACAACTGCACGGCCTGCACGGATGCGTTCAAGTATTGGTAATACTTTTATATATGTACTTAACTTAATAGTTTCAGAAAACAAATTTAATTATCTACCAGAATCCGAAAATAACAATTAAAATGTGCTGACATTTGGCATCTAGTTAGGTTGAAAAGTATACAGTTATCTTTAGCATTAACTGAAGACCTTATTTTGTTGCGTTTTAACAGGCACTTTATCCCTTTTATGCTTTTAATTTCATACATTTACAATTTGTGCATCCTCTACAAGTGTAAGTATTCTTAAGCAAAAATTTGAATTTAATTAATTAGCGAGAAAATGCAACTAATGCATATCTGTCGTCATTCTACAAGTTGCCTTCTTCACTCTGAGAAAACTGAAAACTATCTGCTTGTGGTATTTGTGTTATCATTTGGCTTGTTCGTTGTGAGAGAGGATGAGGGAGCTGAGGGTGCTGTGGACGGATCCGCACCGAAGTGTGTTTGCGTAGTGCATGGGTTTGGTGGTGGTGGAGGATGATCAAGGCTCTCGCTCAAAGCTGCAGCAAGTTCTCCATTAAACTGTAGCAGGCAACCCAAGGCACCAAAGTAACCTTCGTGCTCCAGGAATAGACCCTTCATGGTGCCATTCGACCAGAATTCCATAGCGTACGCAAGCAGTTTCATTGAAATGGGATTTACACGCAGAAAATTGCCCACAAAAACGACCTAAACGAGTTGGAAATATCATTTAATTAGAATGACAATAGATTTAAATTTATAAGCGAGGTGTCTTACCCTGTCGATCTTCTCATTCAACGCGCACATTCGTGCTATTGAGCCAATATTATTGGTAATGGTGACAAGTGTGGCATTTGCCAGATCCTCTCTGGATACCGAGCTGCGCTTTTCGGTAATGTGCATCTGGCCGAAGCTACGGAATGTACAAATATTAGAATACATTTTATATCTGTAATAGAAATTGAAATAGCTACCTGGATGCCACTAAATCACCGGGTAGACTAAAGCGATTGTAGTCACCTCCATAGATATCTTTGACCAGTTTGTCCACTTTCCGGTTGTCACCCTTTGTGGCTAATTGTATTGCCTCTTCGAAAGTTGTGCATCCGGTAAGCAGACAACACAGTCCCAGGAATGTTCCGCCTCCCAAGCTATATGAAATGATTTCGTTTGTTAGTTAAATAAAGAAAAAGACATTCTGAAAATGTTTTTATCTAGTTTACCTGGTGCCCGAAATGCGCTTGTAATTATCTGGACCGTAGACAGCCAAAATGGAAACTCCGGAGCCAACATTCACTAATATGAAGGGAAACGGCTGTGAAAAATTAAACGCGCGTTTCTCGCTCTTACTGCAATATAAAATTGTAGTTGTAAGATTAGAATTTGGGACCAAAAGTAATACTGATAGACTTACACAATTTCTCGCGCATTCTCATAGTAATAGCACTCAGTGGCATTGTGCATATCGGCAAAGAGTATTCCTTTGATCAGTGTGTCTAGTTCATCGAACTTGGCCAGTTTCATGTTCACCTGATCCCGAAAATCCTTTTCAAACTTGAACGCACCACCGCCTGTGGCACAGACGGTGGTTACCAGCTCGGCCATTCCCTTCTGCTTGGCCAGTGACAAAAAGTTGCCCATGTCTGTTGTCTGGAAGCGTATAAAATGCAAAGATCCCCTTCGCTTTCTAATTTCAACATTGTCCATCTGAAACACAAAAATTCATAGTTTTAACCAAGGCTGCAGGACTTTAAAGATTTTAAGATATTCATATGAATTAAATAAGAAAATCACATAAAATTATTTTATTATCCATTTTGGTAACCGTTAATTATCCGACTTGTTTGAAATGGTTTAAAGAGATTCAGTGAAGTAGTGCTTCAATACGTAGAGTCCAGCATAGGGAAAACTTCGTTAAGAACATTTGCTTGTTAAATTACAGTCACAGTATCAATTTTGTGAGATTTTGTAAGTTTTTGGATCAAACCTTTGCTTATTTTAATACAAACAAAAAATTTAATATTTACTAGCTTTTGTATACCAATAAAGAGACTTACAAAAATAATTACTTTTCTAAAGAATCTTTTAACATTATAATAATAATAACAGCCCGATATAAGAATAATTTTTAAACTTGTGTATTTAATATTATATTTATTTGCTGAATCAAAACTTTCATTTAAGAAAGGCATTATGACAGAAATTTAAAATTAATTAATTATTTTTAAATCTATTTATTTTAACAATAAATAAATAAATTACAAAATATAGAATAAACTTTCACCCTTTATCTTCAAATAGATAGAAAAAATGCATAAAATACTGATTATTGCAGATGTAGTTGAGTAAATGCTAGTCGATTGAAGATATTAATGTGAAGAATATAAGATTTAAGCAAATGACAGGTAAATGAATTTTAGATTTTAATTATTGCTTTTCCGTATGTGATTACATTCATTCATTATATAAGCGGTTGCGAGTATAAAATTGTCTACTCAGTCAAAGTTTAGAGAGAAATTCTTGACCACAAGCTGTGCGCGTAATTAGCAATGCCTCGAAATGTATATTTGTATGCCAATAACCATTTAAGCACAAAAAGAGCAACAGCAAAAAATACGCACGTCAGGAAGTCAAAAGTCAATGAATGCTCTATGTAAACTTGTCGACGACATCGACGTGCATGTGATTTAAGTTCTTGACAGTGTTGACGGCTTAGCTGTTTTATATCTAGATCTAACTAAGTCCACATACTGTTTATCCATAGTATTAGCAATAGAATAAATTAAGTAAAGTCTAAGCACTGTGTAGTTCATTGAACTTGCTTTTGAGTCCAGCTACCATTTGAATTACTTTTAATTAAAAATTTAAAAAGCTCTGTCTTGGTGATCATCTATGTATGTAGTAAATAGAGTTGTAAAAAATGATTAAAAAAAATATATAAGCATAAATACTATATCAATAAGCTTAAAGAATGTTTATGGATACTTTATCTGATAGTTGATAGGACAATAAAATTTCTGTTATTTTGACTAAATCAATATTCCAAAAATTTCGGCTTGATATCTATATATTTATTTCTATACTTAAGCTGTTGCACACTACCATTGGATCTTATTTAAATCATCTTTTTAATCTACATAACCTTTTTAAAATACGAATACACACGTATATGTTAGATCATATGGGTAATATAAAGGCAAAGTAACCTCCAGGTCGCTGACGTATATTCTATACAACGAATTTTACAAGTGAAGGCAAAATTCCATTGGTCATCACAATAAATAAAATCAGACCACAAAAAAGATCACCTGTGATCTGTGAACTCTCTCAGGCTATGTCATAACTTAGAGATAACGTGTCAGGAGACACGCAAATGATACGTGATCGCCATTGATTAAAAATAATCAGGTAATCAAAAAGTTTACAATTTACTACGTTTTGATGCACATTAATATTTCGAAAGGTATAATAAGTTTAAATTCTCTCACCTGCAAGTGCGTATCGCGATGACCGGTTTTGCCATAAGCTGAATTTTTGGTCAAATATCTTCGGATGTTACGTAAGATTCCAGCCTCACGATCTTGCTCATCGGGAGTTATATCCTTTGGTTCAAAGTACACCAATTTTGTCAGTGTTCCTCCGATGTCCATACCAAACCATGGCATCGCTGTAATAAATAGAATAATGTATCTTTACTAAGGCTCACGTGAACGGGATAAAGTATCAGTACATTATAATTCCTGATTCATGTACCTACATATTAAATACCTGTTCCAATTGGATATCTTTACTAGGACAGTAACGTTACATTTAACGGGTACACATATTGGAGCGCGATAACATGAGCGCATTCTTTTTTACATTCTGACTCTACAATTTTGTTATCAAATATATTTTTGATTGCGTTTCGAAAGAAGTAAATTTTGTTTGTGTCAAATACATTGAATTTTAAATCAATTGTTGACATTATCATAATTGCACAAATATACAAATTAAAAGTTATTGAACGAATTAAATTCATGGGATGCTTTGAAAGACAGGTAAAAAATTCAAAACTAATTTAAGTCGTTGATTACAATAAATGCTATTATACGCCTAGTTAATAAATAGTGTTTTTATGCAACTCAATTGATTGTAATTATTGATAGCTCTTAGATCATATTTTTGTTTGTTTGTACGTATTAAAAATATTTGGCATATTTTGTTTAACATATTTAAAAGAAAAACACTTAAAGAGCTAAAAATAAACATTTTTACACAAATTTAAAAATATAAGGCATTGTAAATTAAAATTTTCGGATTTTTTCCATTGGACTTGTGGACTTTTGGTGATCGTACCGCTTTTGATGATGAGATCAAAGATCGCCGTGAAATCCAGCAATTCCGTCATAGTGAAAACGATATTTTAATAACTTAAACGTGTATTCACTTTTTCACGGTTGTAAATGCCTATAGTTAACAGAGATTGCAAGTAAAGAGCGGAAACATTTTGATTAATTTGAACAGGTAAGCACAACACGTTAGTAGCTTCGGCGGTCAACTGTTGGCCCAAACGCTATTACGATTAGGTGAGCCTTTGCCAACTGAGGAAATCAGACTAAAACGTGTGTGATACCAATACTGTAAGAGAGGTGAGAGAGAGAGAGAGAGAGAGTGAGCGATATCGATACCTGCTTATCAATCCCATGTACTCGCTATTTATCGCCAGTTAAAAGTTTCAACTTGACCGCTGGCCTCCGATTTGGTTACACTAAGCAGCGACAAGTCACAAACTATCTAATAAAGTTATCTAATCGCAAAATATGTACATATTTCAATGAGTCCTAAAATATTATATTAGGTTAACTTCAACAGTAAACATAGTCAGCCTAAACACCGCGTAATTCATGTGTAAGAGAGCGAAATAATATTAAACTGCAGAAATGCTTTTGTAAAACACCAATACACGCTCACCTTCTAATCTCTTAGTTCTATATCGTTCATACCGTCTATGGAGAGGGAACTCAAAGAGAGGCTGACTTTTGTTTGATATGCGATTGTGAGAGGATGAGTGGGTGAGAGGGAGAGAGTGAGGTACGTAGTGTTTAAATTTCTGCTGTGCTTTAATTTCTCTTTTCTAGCTAGGTTGCCACCCTGTTACGAGTAATTCAAGTATGTTTGTTATTAGTTTTTTAAGTTTAATTATTTCCGCATATTGCTTTCGTTTGAATTAACTTATTGATAACCGATAGCAATAGGAAGTATATAAGTGGTATCAACTTGAGCTTTGCTTTGCATAAGATGCTGATTATAATTAATTTTTGTTTTGTTTTTTCGACTTTGGATGTCGCACTACTTACACATCATATCATCAATATTTGGAATGCGATCGGGATTCAGATTAAGTTGATTGCATGATTGATTTAATGAATTTTCGTTTAACAAAGATGCTTTTGACTTGTCACTATTATTATCATCATTATTATTGCTTGTGTTGGTGCTGACGGATTTACTTTTTTGGCCAACTCCAATGGCGGCACGCCACGAAGTGCGCCATGAATTTCTTTTAGTGGAGATCATTGGAGAAGTCGGTGGACTGGCGGTGGAAGCCAACGAGGCGTGTGTTGATGATGATTTCTTGTCGTTATGCAATTTGAATATTTTCAAGTTGAACGAATATTTCGAGTCGCGCGCGGGCACTTTCATTTTAAATGTTAAGTGTGTAATGTGTCGTATGTGTAATTTATAACTTAACGAGTTTTTTTCCCACTGACCATATCAGTTATTCTCGTAGCAAGTGTTTACCGCTTACATATGTTAATATTTGTGTAACATATATTTATTTACATCGCCACTTGCACGGTAAATGATCTTAAAACGATCAGCTTAACGACTATTTCTCGATGTTGTTTTGAAAATCAACGCGCTTCGAACTTGAGGCGCAATCCGTTTGACCGATCGGTCGAAGGTGTGAAACGTGTTTGAATGAAATTTCATTGTCAGTTTGAGTTCGTTTCAAACGATGCGGCAACGCCGAAGCCGATACGAGTAGCAGCAGCTAAAACCAGTGTTGGCAACTCAGGCATTTATAGCTAGACTTATTCATTTTATATTTGTTTTTTTATTTTTTTATATTTTATATATGTGAGTTTTCGTAGCTCTTTTCTAAAGTCGACCACCTGTCACATAACTTGAACTATAGTTTAAAAAATAACTGGGTTTAATTTCTACACTACCAAGTTAAAAATCTAATATATACCTATATTGTTAAGAAACCGGTTATGACATCAAAAATACTTTTGTAAGAACTAAGCGTGCTCATAATACTACGCATTGACTACTTTTTTCACATTGTCAGACAACTTTAAAATGCATTATTAAGAAAATAAATATATACATTGAAAAAAATAAATTTAATACTCAACAGATAAAATGAAAAATTCTATTTCAAAAATACGACTTTAGTCAAGGGCAGCTCGTTAAGACCTAGTTTAAAGACTTTGTAAATTGCAGAAGATTAAATGCCATTTTAAATTGTATACAAAAATTGTAATTTATAGTTTTGTAACTCTAAATTTCATCACATTTTGTAGGTATGCACTTAAAAACATATGAAAAATGTGATTCTGCAACTCAATTCAAATTGTGTGAAATGTAAATATTTTGTAGATGTTTATAACAAACTTAGCGATTTTGTAAATAGATAAAAGTAAAATTTTTTAATTTAAGTTACATGTTTAAATCAGCATTACTTTTTTTTCCCCAAGATTGAATAACTTTTTAGGTAATTCTAGCTACTTCTTTGATAAAACTAGCTATTTTAGCCCTTGAAATTCTGGCATCACTGGTTATAACAGCAACAGCCGAGCTGACGTCGACGTCACAAGCGTCGCGCTTGCACAAAAAACCTATCTACTCTTATGTGTGAGTGTAAGTATTAGCTTTTTACATACATACATAGATAAGTATATTAATGAGGAGACATCGCGTCAAGCAAAGCCGAACTTAAGCATTACGAAAGCACATTTCAAACAAAGCAAAAGCTACAGCCAAAAACTGAACTTTACTACGGCCGAAACCTAACAATACCCTTGACATGAGCTTGAGATAACTACGCGATAGTCCAAGCTAAAGCAAAGATCGTTTTAGTTGGTAAATAATAGCGTTCGTGTACCTCAACTCCAATGGGGGTTAGACCCACTAACTTAAGGTTCAAAGGGCTGATAAGTTTGTGGTAATGTATATAACTGGCAGAGGGGGCCATTTCCTACAGAGTACTAATAGAATTTTTGGAGTTGTTACCAAATTTGGTAAAAACACTCCTGTTGGGCACAAAGGTCGTTTGTTTTAGAACTTTGCCACGATAATTCATTTTTGAGTTAAATAAAATACTTTATAACTTTCCCGTACAGGAGAAAGGTATAACAAATTTTGATGTGTGCTAATTAATATATATATATTTTTTTTATTTAAAATTCATCGGTTGTTTTTGTTGTTTGCCGATAAAAAAAAAACTAAATACAAATGATACATACACCAACAAAAAAGAATGTACCAATTTTGGAACAAATGTACTAAATGCTCAGAAATGTACCAAATGCTCAAAAAATTTCCAAAGCTCAAAGTTCATTTCTTTCAATTCTGGTTGTTCGTGTGTTTTGTGAATAAATGTATTTATTAGGGCGAGTCAATTTTTTGTTTTTAAAAGAGCGAATATTTTAATCGAACAAATTAAACCGCCCTATTGTATATATAAGTATGAACCTGGGGATACGCGCATCTGACAGATTCATACTTGGTATTCTATATTTATTTAAATATGTATTTATTGTAAATTTTTAATTTTTTATTTGCTATGCTTAAATCAAAGGACTGAAAAGATACAGATATAGTAAGCATTCTTGACTGTAGCTATCTTGTTTTTAACTTTTATTTAAATATTTCATTTCATTTGATCGAATGGCTGCAAAGATAGCTGGGAGCTGGGTCTCTAACAGTCGAACCAATTTGTCTGTAGCGATCTTATGTACTTAATTTTCTATTTCGTGCAGTTGCCAGCTGCATACATACATACATATGTACGTATTTGATCTCCATGCACGCATGTGCTGTGTCTACAAAACAAACACACATTCATATCAGTTAAAGAAATTTTGGACTGTTGCTCCAAAAATACTTTGAGTTAGCATGTCTAGAGAGAGAATGGGCGAAACAAAAGAAATGGCAAAAAATAAAAGTGGCGCTGGAATTAGAAACGTCAAACAAGCTTTCAAGCTTCATGTGTAACAATAAAAAGAGGAAAAATACTACACAAACAAAATAAGACAGGTCGAAGCTGCGATACGCTTCCCAACAAACGCTCACCTAGTTCTGTAAAGATTATCTATATAATTTGCGTACTACATTTATTTATTTTTTTATTACGACTTACCTCTGCCCAACTTGGTGCAAAATATAATATCATCACACATGATATAGCTATTCTCGATGCACCCACAATAAAATACCGGCAATCGGGCGGTATTTGTATATCCCAAGATGAATAGCCAACAACGTGACTGAGTCTCTCCAATTAATTGTTTGCTGGGAATGGAAATGAAATTGGGATAAACTCAATCGATGGCGTTGGCGTTGGTGCAGCCTCCTCGTCTCACATCGGCGACGTGTATTAAGATTGTTGTTTCTATTGTGGCAGCGAGATTAACAACAGAAACACAAATAAACACACGGGCTTCGTTTGTTTTGTTTACTATCTATTTTGCCGCGGAAATATTAAGAACTGCAAGGGCTTGATGGCGCGACCACATATACATCAAGTTACTTTACGATTCTTATAACTGAACTGCGCACTTTGCAATTGAAACTTTAAAACAATTAAGAAAAATAGATAAATCTTGTGGCCTTGCACGTTTTCTTCTTCTTACAATAAATCAGAACAGCTGTGGTGCAGCAAATACAACAACACTGATTAACATTTTGCTGAAATGTTATTAACAGAAATACTCGATTTCTTAATGTTAAAAATAAGTTTTACTTTTTAGTTTTAGTGGAATTTTTGCTAGATAATGAATATTAATGTTAGCTTAAAAAATACTAGTTGACTTTTTTATTTTCCCATTCGAAAAGAAACGAGCGAAATAGGTTTCACTTTTGAATTTAACAGCTGCTATCTGTCTTACTATCGTGTCTTCAAAAAGACAATCGATACAGCATAACATTGGTACGGAGCTGCCACACTAGCTAAGAAATATCTCTAGGCGGCGCGTGATTTAAATTCACAAAATTAAGCAACTAAGTTTTTAAAAAATTAACTTTAAGTATTTACCAAAGTCTATTAAATTCAAATTAGCTAAAATAAATGTGAAGGATTTATAGATTTCTCTTAAAAAATGTCGAAATACGACAAAAATCGAATCTAAATGCTGGAAAATATTTAAAAATTCTAAATTCTAAATTTCGAAAAATAACCCCAAAGTTTATTATTAAAATGAAAAATTATCTAACTTAGCTTTATATAATTTGCTTAATGCTTAAATAAATTGCAACTTCTTTTCTGCCAGGTGACAACGTTCGGTGTGTGTTGCTTGTTGTCACTGTTGCCAACTTTTTAGTTAAATAAATGGCTGAAAAGCTTCTGAAAAATAGCTTAAAATGCTATGTAAATTAGCTAAAATATTAGCCAACTTTCTTAGCACCGGCCTCTCGGCAATTATTGCAGATAAACTAAAAAAAAAATAAAATTTAAGTGGAAAATTTAAATCTAGTTGATTCCAAATTTCAAAATAACTTGACCTTGTAATAGTATTATGTAAAATAGTATTATCTTTGAAATAAATTAATAATTTGATAATAAATTTAAAATTCGAAACTACACATAATTAAGGTAAACATTTTAGTGATGGCTTAAAGTTCGACAGCCCTCGGGAAGAGAAGTTAGAAAATTTAATTCTGAAAATAAAAAATATTAAAATATCGAAAAAAAACTCCAGCTAAAAAATATATAAAATGTAAAAGGTAAAAAAATTCGGAATAGTTTTTTCGGAAATGGAAATCAAACCAGATCGGGAAATTTTGCAGGGCGGCAGCTTTTGCACCGGGTGGCAATCTTCCATACCAGCGCTGGCAATTTTTTAAGGGGAACAAAGGCTATTTCTGTCTGGAGAGCATCTATAAATACATAAATACAAATATATATTTAAAAAAGCCAGATTTCTAGCTGATAGCAATTTTGAAATTATTCTAGCGAACGCATTCTGAAATTAGCCAGATCTAGCTTTAAAATAGCTAGGCTGACAACAGTGCTTCTTTTGTGCAAGTAAAATACAAATAAACAAAAACAGAATATATTTGTAATAAGAACCGTATAATAAAATATGTATATTAAATGAAGAAATTATAAGAATTGTTTCTGGATGATCATTTCTACTACAATTACAGATCAGATTAACGCCGCGCGTTTTCATTGAAATTACGCATTGGAAAGACTGAAAGAAATGGAGAAAAAGAAGCAATTTAATGAATTTGATTTCCCGCCAGTTTGGAAGGATAATGTCAAAATGAAGGAGCTTCTGTCGACTTTTCATCCACGTCATCTAAGTCCGGGAAACTACGACACCAAGATGACATTCTGGACGGATCTTATAAAAAAACATTGTGATTATTTCGGCAAGGCTAACTTTAGTTTGAGAGAATTGCAATTACAGTTCATGCGAGGAGAACAGATACCCGCCTGCCTTGATACGGTTATTGCTGAAATGGAGCAACGAAAACAGATCCGTCTTCGCAGTGAATTTGAATACGATCCAATGAATACATGGAGTGGTTGGCTTCTCAATAGTTTTGTGAAGCGCCCTCTATCGCAAAGTTGGCTGAAACTCAAGCATAGCATCATTGCCGAGGATGTAGGAGCTCGATCTTTTGTGGAATATGTCCATGTGGATGTTATGCTGGTGAGATATGATTTATATCGTTAAAGATAGGCAAATAACCGATTTTATTGTCCTAAGAGCCTGTGTAATGAAATGGTCGATAAAGTGCTGAAGAAAAATCGTGGAAAGTTGCTGCATTTTGAGGCTTTCAAGTCGATTTGCAAGGAATGTCAAATGAACATTCACAATAATTGCTTGGACTTGTGTCTAATAATGCTGCAGGCCCAAAGATTAATAGTCATTGATTATAAAATGGAAAGACAATTAAGAAGTATACACCTCATAAAAATCCCAGGTAAGCATTTAGATATCAAACATAATCGCAAACAATTATGCTGATCGTTTTTATCCTATTCCTTTCAGCTAATGATCATGAAGATATGATTATCGGCGAAGCAGATCGTGCAATGCATAATCTGGAGATGACGCAAACGAGTTTGTTGAAACAGCTAGGGGATCTTGAGGAGGAGATCAAAATGAATGATGATAAAGCGCGCCAATATGTTAGGGAAAACAAAAGACAATTGGCCAAGACGTACTTACGAAAAAGACGTCTGTTGGAAAAGAATCATGGTGAGAAGTGCACTAACAAATTGCATATTTAGTGTCAATTTTAAATTAATGTTTATTAACAGAGAGACGCAGCATAGCTCTACATAACATTGAAACACTTTTGTCAAATGTGGATGAGGCACAAAACACCGGCGTTGTGCTTGATGCCTACAAAATTGGATCTAAGACTCTGCAAAAGGTTCTCAATGAATCGGGCCTGAAATACGACAACGTGGATGAGGTGCTGGCCGATGTGCGTGAGACATTAGATCAGCATAGGGAAGTTCAAGATGTCATGTCAAATAGCGTCGCCGAAGTTGCCAGTCCCGATGAGGATGAGTTGGAAAAGGAATTGCGAGAATTAATGGGCGAAAAGGAATCAATCAACTTAAATCGTACTAATAATAATAAGCCAGAGATTGTAATTAATGATGCACAGTTGCTTGCCATGTTGGATGATCTGGAGGTGGAAGATGGTACAATCTCTCAAGCAAGCTTTAAAACACTTGCGTCTGCGTAAAATATGTTGAAGAAAACATTTTTATTTGTGAGATTATTGATAAATTAAACATGTTACCTATACTTTTCTTGATGTTAAGTTGTTTAATTGCGTTGGGTTCTTTTTGTTCATAATCATAATTGCTTTATTCTATTTCATTTTGTACAAAATGCGTTCTTAGGTTATAAATTGTTGCTTATAAGCTATGGCTAGACAAATGTTTCCCTAAGTTGGAATTTAAAAATATACATACACAAGTATAAGTATACACATGATTTTGTTTATAATACAGTTCATTCAGAATTTCTGCATTTAAAGTGCGCTCTAATGAAACACAAATGTCATACGGGCCTCATACATAATACATACAATACATACTAAGTATGTAAATATGCATATATTGCACTTTTATTAGGCATATTTAAAGCATATCAGAGAAGCAATTAATGATTCCTTATCTGTCCCTGGGCGGCGCTCGAATGTCAAAAGCAGACAGGCCACCAACCGTTTGCCCACGGGGATTGTTATGTGTGTATTTGGAAAAGTATCAAAATACTTAAAATTGTACAGATGAAGCAAATCAGCACGGGCAGAATCACAATAAATCGAAGTGATCTGAAATACAAGTTGATAGATTAAACAAATGTCAAAGATTATAGCATCTTTAGACTACGCACCTTCCATGCCCTAAGGCTGGGTGTCAGAGATTCAGATCGATTTCCGCCTCCAGGTCGATGTGGTTCATTGAGTTGGCCGTGCTATTAAATATTTGATTCTCGGCCGTTGTGCCGTTGCTGTCTCCGTTGTTAGCGCTGGAAGTGACGACTCCGTTCCTCTTGGATTTACCTAGCAGCCAGCAAGAGAACACTTTGTCCAAATTTTGCATGTTAATATTGTGATGATGGTTTGGACTGTGTGTTGCATGACATGTTGCCAAGGAAAAGATAAAGAGACCGCAGCTCATCTACAGAGCAAATACAAACCCCAACCCCAAATTGTGGGAAACTCCTTTCTCTGGACTCCGTATTCATCTCAATAATTGAAATAAAAATGTCTAACAATAAAGAACATTTGCTTCGGGTCATCATGTGGCATTTCGATGTTTAATAATGTTTGCTTGTCTAGTGTATATATACGAGTATGCATGTGTGTGGGATGAGCGATGATAACTCTTACCTCCAGTGAAGCATAGACAACCTTCGTCGTCACTTGGAAAGTCCCGTCCCCGTGAGGTCTTTAGCTTCAGTTCCTTATTTAATTCATTGATACAACGCTGATAGTAGTCATAGTCCTTTAGATACCAAACTGGTGGCCATCGATGCTCTCGCAAATATTCCTGATTATCCTGATGCAGGGCTTTCAGACCCTTGAGGGAAAACTTACAGATTACATTGTAATTGACGCACAAGTACGACATACACCACTCGGCCAACTGATGGGCATTATGCAGCTGTCAGTTGAAATGAAAATGGAATTTTAAATACCACGTTTTACATTGTAAATTTGGTTAATTTACATACCTTGACTGGCTCTAACAACTTTAGACAATGGTCCACTGTTTCATTAGTCTCGTTCTGCGAAATTATTGTGAGATCTTCGATAACGCGACACTCAATTAGATTGATTAGGCGCGGCAGGCACAATCGGTTGGCCAATTCCAGCAAATTGAGGCATTTCACCGCCGAGATGGGCGGAATTTGATCAGTATATAGATAGCACAGCAGTTTATGGAATGTATAAATGGTAACTCCGGGAAAAACAATCTGAAATACAAATCCATGTCAGTGTATCTCGCATTGTAATATTTTAACATTTCTTACCACATTAGAATGTGCCTCACGAAAATCGCCCAGCAGCATAGCACGCATAACATCACAGCGACCGACCAATACAGCTCGATGTGCCTTTAAGTATAAGGAACTTGTTAAAAGCAGTTAGCACAAATTATTAAAAGACAAGAATACAACAAGTTATTATTCAAGACACAATTATCCTATACATGATACTTTACATACAGCTTATAATAAAGCTAAATTTGAGCAGTTGTTCGAAATATTAATTTAAGTGGTTGCGACACAGCATGAAACTTAATCAAAGTTTTCCCTTCACGTATGCAAATAAACTTTGGCTAAAAAACTTTCCACACAAAAATCAAAAATCAAATGCCCTGATTTATGGTATTTCTTTAGAGTATAAATACATAAATTGCGATAACATTAAATCCCTAATAGATTTCTTCGAGTTGGTAACAGCAGTTACATACTGGTACTTGACGCGAATAAATGTTGTTCTCACCTTCATCAAACCGTCGTCCAGTTCAAAGGTTACATCGCTAAAGCATCCATCCCCGATGCAATGTCTTTCCATGCTCTCCTTAATGCGCTGTAATTGTGATCTGCATTGTAATGTGAAACTTGTTAATATTAAGTAGCAACTCACAAGACAAATGTGTGGATTTGGTTCATCACTGGGACTGTCCATGATGCTTTGTGGCTTGGAAAGTAACATGGCTAGTTGCGGCAGTTCTAAGAAATCGGCAGCTTCTCTTATTTCCTGAAAGTAGCATTCTTTTATTTAACCCATTAGATTTAAGAATAATAGAATAAGGTTACCTGCAGGTGACTGCACTCTTTATCAATGGTGCCTGTGTAAATGAATCTTAGACATTGATGGAGTGCCTGGGGCGAGATAAGCTTGTTTAGAGTTACGATTGTTTGAACAGCGCTGACTCCGCGTTGATTTTCCATCTGCACCAAGCGTAGACTCTGCAGCACGGGATGATGCAGCTCCTTATGTAAATCATTTGATCGCTTCGACTCGACCAAAGGCAAAGCCTGGTAGCTTGATCGCCGCTTTAGATGCTCCCACATGCTATCAGATAAAAATATGCCATATAATTAATAATTTATTTCATAAATGTAGGCGAAGTGTCGTGTTACCGTTGTGTGCGTGATTCGTAGCGTATGAGATATTCGGTATCATCATTGAAGTCGGCTATGGTGGCTTCTCCAAACGTTGAGCTAACCATACTCGATTCGCTGCTGCTTCTTCCACCCATGTCGCTCAATTCTGTGGTCAGGATGCGTTGGAATATACTTGACGCTGCAGCTAGCATGAATCTGTGAACAGCAAACTTTGTCATGCCGACGACAAGAATGAGATCAGCATAGGCTTGCGACAGGAACATGTTGTAAATGTCCTGACGATAGTGGCCAACCATGACGGTAACCTCCGGTGGTGGCGGCTTTGGTGGCCGAAAAGGTGCCTGCAGCATCGGTTTCTGCACCTTTTTCAGGTTCGTCATCCAGAAGCGTTGCTGTCGACGAGCAATTAGCGCCGACCGGATGGCATTTTCAAAGACTTCGTTTACTCCGAAATACGTAAAGACGCTCGTCTCGTAATAGCTTACACCCAGCTCCTTTGCAACGGCGCGCGCCTCATCCGGCATAACCAAATCGCTCTTTAAGGCGGCTCTGCAGAGTACAATAATTATAATAAGAACTTATTTCTGTTTTCTTTTAAATAAATATATATAACTTTTGGGTGATACATAATCTACAGTAATAGCGACATGATTCGAAAAAAAAATTAAATATTCATCATCGCCCTATAAGTCCGGACGGGCATAACCATAAATATTTCGCAAAGATTATCAGCTATATGAACGATTGGTCGATAATCAAGCTTTAGTACGAAAAAGATTTTATTTTTTGAGATATCTCAATAAATCGAATATGCATTTAACTTGGTCTTTTACATTTTAAACTCCTTACATTTAAATCACTCCTTTGAACAATCAATGCAGGTCTCTGCAAGGCTATCAAATCTTTGGCTTAACGATCGGCATTAATGTGCCTAGTGAAATTAACCTGGTAGCGAAAGGAGTGCAAGGATCAAACTATAAGCTGCTTAAGAATTAGAGTCGGATCAATAGATATACATGGGAAGAGAACTCGCTTTAAAGCTACACCAACGGATACTCCAATTGTACAGTCGAGTTTAAAATTTAAAGATTTTAGAAGAAAATGTGAAGTCCCGCAATGGAAACATAAATGGAATCAGTGCCACGCTTTAACTGTTAGTTTATGATCAGGCAAAGCAGAACATTTTTATTTAAAGCAAAGTCAAACATACCGCACGAAGGTTCCCTTCTCCCCAAAGTAGGACAGATAATTCTCATCGCGGTACATGTATCGCAAGTCGTTTTTGCATCCAACCAGCACGACAGGGACATCTGGACAGAAGCGACGTATCTCTGGATACCACATAACTTTGCAGTTTCGTAAAGATATCGGGCTCGCAATGGAGAAACATAAGAGCACAACATCAGATCTACGTATATATACAAAATATATTAAGAAAATAACGAGTTAATAGATTGATGTTTATAAGTGGGGTGCGACATGGACCAACCTGCCGTAGGCAAAGCGTCGATCCTTGTCATGATCACCGAACGTGTCCCACAATCGCAAGGAGACATTCACTCCATCTACAACTTCCCACGATCGCTCGAGCACCTAAGAAAGTAAGATACAAAAATATCGATGTGAAACCGGAGAACAGTTTTTACAATCGACAGTTTGTCACTTGCGTCTTTGTAAATGCGATACTGATCGATCGCCCAAACGGTCGGCACGTGCGTGGACAGAAGCTGCGACAGGGATACGTGCTTGTTGCAGGCCCTGGCACAAATCAGACGCGTCTTTCCCACGGCGGTGTCACCAACCAACACACACTTGACCAACTCCTGATGCGGTTGCTCGTTGTCCATTTTCGGCATTCACCTTTACGATAATATCAGTATTGTTGAAAGAACACTGCAAAATTGGAAAATGTACACACAAAATTGAAATACGTACTCGTTACTCAAGAATAAAATAAGTTTGAATTTTTACTGATAAATGCTTAGTGAATTTAAGGATATTTCATTTTTACTTTTGAATTTTATTTATATTAATGAATTTATAAAATATTTTTTGGTGATATATGTGTCTTTAATGTTTTCGTATTTAAGAAATAGCCTCTAATTTATGCATGAAGAGAAAGATTAATAATAAACAGACCCACAGTCAACGTGGGGAGAATTGTTTATGAACAATTTAAATATATATTTTAAATATATAAATACGATTTATTAAATTGAACCATGTATTTTTAAAAATTTAACACAAATACAGTATGTCTAGTACATGATTTTTATTTTTTTTAAAAATAAAACAGAAAATAAATAAATAATAAAAGAAGAGCCTTTTTTTTAGCAAATTTTAATGTGAATATTTTATTATCAAAATAATTACTTGACTAACGGTAGCCAACACCTTATCATACTCAGAATTCTTGACAATTTATTGACGTTCATTTCCTTATGTGTATGTTTTTAATTAGCATGTAAATAAGTTATAGACTCTGATGCGCAGTGTACATATATGCAGACAATACTGGGTAATGAAAGTGAAAGGAAAACAACATCATAAATATAAAGACAACCCCATTGCGTTGTTAAAAATTCTGCGGGAAGCTCTTTTAGAGCCTAATTGAACTCAATTGAAACTGAAATAAAAATATCTTCAATCAAAATGCGAGCAAAAATCGCACTTATTATACCCTGGCAAATGGGGTGTTTTTACAAGGAATATATGTACACTAAGTATTATCGCTGTATTTTATGTTATAAAGCTACATATTTATAAATATTTGTCATAGTTTATTAAACGATTTGTCTTAATTTATTTAACGTCAACTAAAATTAGTCGACAAAAAACTTAAGGCAATAAAATAGAATTAATAAATAATATTTATGTTTAATTTTATACAATTTTAAGTTGAAAGCCACCCTTTTTTCTTTATATATGTATAGTTTACATGTATACTATACAAGAACTAGAATTTGTAGATTTTTTTATTTAAAAGGAGAAAAAAAACGTGTACATCTTCTGTTATTGATATGTACCAAATTGTAGGGTATGTCAACTGCGACGTTCCAAAACTAACAGTTCGTCGTCTTCTGTTTTTCCCTTTGTGTTAAACGTGCCGTTTTGTTCCTTGACTGTTTATTTTTGGACGCACTCGAGACGTACAATGGCGTAGGCCCTTCTCATAATTATCTGTACTTGTTGTAGCTTTGGCCAAGTGCATTTATTTATTTATAGTCCGCTCATAATTAATTATTAATATTATAAAATGGAGTTTCTACTCATTGGAATTTTGATTTCAGTTGAAGGTTTACAAAAGTTTTGAAATTAAATTTTTTCCTAAATTATTAAATAAATGAATAAACTATTATTATAAACGCACACATCTAACGGTCAATTTTATGCGAATTCTCAAGAAACGGTTATTACTCTAACTCAAATTAATATTTAATATCGAAATTAGTATCAATTAAACAATAGGCCACAATATTAATGAGCTCCTTTGAAGGAACGACCGGCACCTAAGATGTCCCATTACCATTACCAGGCTTATTGATTTTCTCATTCCACTGTCAAGTGGTGTCGCCTCCAGACCTCCGACTCAGACTCAAGTCGAACCGAACCGACCGCGTCAGCTAAATTTTCAAATGAAAGCACCATATTCTTTTAGGTATGTACATGTATGTATATATACATATGTACCTATAGGAAAGAAAAACTATGTTTATTTGACCTGACTTGATTGATATACATTTTGCAACTATTCTTAATGTATTATTTAAATAAATCAATGATTTCCACATGCAATTTTCACAATCGTATATGCAAACATACACACATCAGAAAATACTTTGATGGAGTACAAATAAATAAAGTTCACATATTATTTAATTAGCATTAATTTTGATTGACACCTTCAATATGTATAATTTACCTTCGTATATCGTATATATTCGAATTGAAAATAAGAAATATAATTTTCGTACCTTCACAGTTACCTCTTTATTTGGCTTTTGCGTGCTCTGCTCTCCCTGTTCTTTATTTGCGTGTTGCACTTATCACGCACACACTCACACAGTAACAGACAAAATTTACAACAAATTGCAATTTATATTTGCACCAATACAAATTCACAGAAAAAACACAAACTCCGTACGTTTTACATATCTCTGCTCTGCGACTGCATGCTATCCGATGTAATTTTTATTTAATCTTTTAGCATCACTTAGAAATGAACATTCTAATAACTTTTAATTGTTAAATAATAAAATGCAGTTACAACAACTGTTACAACAATCGTGCGCCGCCGTCGATATGCGTTTGCCGATAACTGCAACTATCCAGTGCTAGACAATTTCAAAACAAACGGAATGTGGTGCTGCCAGATCAAATAATATAATCACAAAATTAAAAATAAAATTATTCATCAAAGTTGTATTGATTTTATTGCTAATTTCGCATACATTCCTGACAGACTTGTTTTTTTTTTAGATGAGGGATTTTTGAAAATCGACGATCTGCTACATATGTACATATATAAGTAAAACAAGCAAGTATCATTCTCAAAATTTGTTGCAAGGTGGCAACTCTAAATCACATATGTTTTGAATTGTTGGTGTTGTTGCGAAACGAGACGCATTCATAAGTATTTTGGTAAAAATAAAATAGTAAAGCATACAAAAATTTTAAGTTTATTCCTATTCTTATAGTTTTTTTTTTTGTATATTTCATTTGCTTCTATAATCTTAGCTATTCAATTTCTGCAGCATAAGCAACATCGGTCCTATGTTTGTCAAGCGAACGTGTCAAAGTTTTTCCAGCCGCAAATCGATTTTTGCCGTAACAGCTGTTCTAAATCGACCGTACGCCTAAAATAAATAATAATATTAACATAATAAAACCTATTTGTTGTGTCCACAGTAGCGGCAAGTCTTGCAGGAGCACTTTGTTTGGATATCGATTTGTATCATCTGCCCCAAAACCCAAAATGACGTTGTCGGTTCAAGCAAAAGTGGATGAAATAAAACCAATTATGCGGTACATGACAAATTACTTGCTTCCCAAAACATTTAGCTTATTTTTTCAATCTATTGCAGCATAAACAATATTGAAAAATCTCTGCAGGACACTCGCGACTATCGTGGACTACAATTGGAAAATGGTCTCAAGGTATTACTTGTTTCTGATCCAACAACTGATGTGTCTGCTGCTGCACTTTCTGTGCAGGTTGGGTAAGAATTTAATGCTACATTTAACAGTACGAAAGCTAGAATGATCGACTATGAGAGACCCAGTACGCAGGCCCTTAGATACCCAAACACGTATTTGCATCACACTCACACACACATATTTATATATACATTAATTTATAGTTACATAGTTGACTAAACCAATCCGGATGTAAATTACGTATGAGCATCTGAGTTTTCTTCTTCTTCAATTGTTTCTATTATTGATTGTATTTTATTTTTATTAAATTCGCATCGAATAAAAGTAGTCGACCAACCAATATTAATTAAAATTCCAAATTCACCATTGAATTTTAATGTTAAAATTGAAAAGTTAAAAAAAATTTAAGTCATCCTAAGATTCATATATCTGTTATTAACTATGGAAAGATTTTAAGAATGAGGTCAGAAACGCTAGGGACAGAAAATGCCATGAAGTTAAAACCAGATGCTGCGTTCTTATAGCTTTTACAGTTTCAATGTTTCGAAATTATACGAAAAGTGGTGAATCTCCTTCATAATTTATGTTCGGACCTGAGTGTATACTCTTAAGTTCTTAAATCTGATGAAGGAGCGGACGATCCATTGTTTTTTATTTCTTGGTTTCTTGGGCAAGCCCTTTAGAATTCGTCGTAGATTACTAATGATTTATTGACAACTGCTTGGTGCATTTTTTTTGCTCCATACAAATTGACCCCCTCTAATGTGTATATAGTAATATATAACAAGCAGTAATATATTACAAGCTCAGGAATTAAAGTATCTATTTTTGACCCCGTACTTAAAAAAAGTTCAAGTCTATTAAGTTTGTTGTGCGTATGTGCGTAAATTTGTGGATCGGATCACTATTTCGTAGTAATGTGAACTAAAATAGCATGCCCAGGTTATTTTATCTGGTAAGCTAGAAATTCCTGGATTTAATTTAATTTTTGATGGGATATCCCCAAAAAGGATACATTTTAATTCTCAATATTGTTTCATGAGAATTAGTTTTAATTTATTTTTATTTTTAAATGTATTCATTTAACAATTCAATTTTAATATTGTTTTGAAATAAGTGAAAAATGGTACGATTTCTGCTCAACTCAAACAAAGTTTATAAAATTCCTAATCAAATTGGCCTAATTTTTATATTCTCTTCACTTCTTTAGTTATGCATATATCATAATTTTGCTGTATTTATTTTTAATTGCAGTCACATGTCAGACCCGGAGAACCTTCCTGGCTTGGCGCATTTTTGTGAGCACATGCTCTTTCTGGGAACCGAAAAGTATCCACACGAGAATGGCTATACCACTTACCTCTCGCAGAGCGGAGGCAGCAGCAATGCTGCAACGTATCCTCTGATGACCAAGTATCATTTCCATGTTGCCCCAGACAAGTTGGATGGTGCTCTGGACCGTTTTGCACAGTTCTTTATTGCCCCGCTATTTACATCCAGCGCCACTGAGCGGGAAATCAATGCGGTTAGTAGATAAATAAATTTGGTTTTTTCTTTAGTTAATTCTTATTAATTGCAGGTTAATTCGGAGCATGAAAAGAACTTATCCAGCGATTTGTGGCGCATTAAGCAAGTGCAGCGTCACCTGGCCAAGTCGGACCATGCATTCAGCAAATTTGGCAGCGGGAATAAGGCCACGCTCTCCGAGATACCCAAGTCGAAGGGTATCGACGTGCGCGAGGAGCTGTTGAAATTTCATAAAGATTGGTACTCAGCTAACATTATGTGCCTTGCAGTTATAGGAAAAGGTTGTGATTGCAGTCATGTTTTTATTGAATATAGTTAAAAATACTTCCTTTTATATAGAATCATTGGACAAACTCGAGGAGATGGTGATTGAAAAGTTCTCGGAAATAGAAAATAAGGACGTACAGGTGCCAGAATGGCCCCGACATCCCTACGCAGATGATCAGTATGGTCAAAAGGTTAAGATAGTGCCCATTAAGGATGTACGCTCCCTTACAATCAGCTTTACAACGGATGATCTGACACAGTACTACAAATCTGGAGTAAGATTCAACAAAGTTTCGATTTACTGATCTAATTTAAATCCCAATTCCAGCCTGACAATTATTTAACCCATCTTATCGGACATGAAGGCAAGGGCAGTATTTTGTCAGAATTGCGAAGACTTGGATGGTGCAATGAGTAAGTCATATTTAGATTAAACATCTTATATAAGCTTTTATTTATATTGACATTTTGTTACAGTCTTATGGCCGGACACCAAAACACACAGAACGGTTTTGGTTTCTTTGATATTGTCGTGGATCTGACACAGGAAGGCTTGGAACATGTAGATGATATTGTGAACATAATATTCCAGTATTTGCGGATGTTGCGTCAGGAGGGACCTAAGAAATGGATCTTTGATGAATGTGTCAAGCTCAACGAAATGCGTTTCCGTTTTAAGGAAAAGGAACAGCCAGAGAACTTGGTCACCCATACAGTGTCGTCCATGCAGATATTTCCACTGGAAGAAGTGCTCATTGCACCTTATCTGAGTAATGAATGGCGTCCCGAATTGATCTGCAAACTATTAGATGAACTGGTGCCCTCGAAAAGTCGAATCTCTCTAGTTAGTCAGAGCTATGATCAGTCCGTCAATCAAGTAGAGCCGTATTATAAAACTAAATATGGTTTGGAGCGTATACCCACGGATACATTGCAGGTATGTTGGATTTTCGATAGGAGTTTCAATGATTGATTGATTTATTTAAAATAAATGTAGAGTTGGGAAAGCTGCGATTCAAATGAGAACCTGAAATTGTCACTGCCAAACAGTTTTATACCGAACAACTTTGACATCGCAGAGGTTCCCAGTGATGCACCAAAACATCCCGTAATTATTATGGACACTCCCATTCTACGAGTGTGGCACAAGCAAGACAATCAATTTAACAAACCAAAAGCTTGCATGACCTTCGACATGTCCAATCCAATTGCCTATTTGGATCCCCTAAATTGCAATTTAAACCACATGATGATCATGCTCCTTAAGGATCAGCTCAACGAATATTTGTATGATGCGGAGCTGGCTAGTCTAAAGCTTAGCGTTATCACCAAACCATGTGGCATCGATGTAGGTTCACCATAAATGTAATAGCTTAAGAAATTTATTTTATTAATATTTTTTCCCCATTTGTAGTTTACTATTCGTGGCTTTAATGACAAGCAAGTTGTTCTTCTGGAGAAATTGTTGGATCACTTGTTTGACTTCAGCATAGACGAGAAGCGATTTGACATACTCAAGGAGGAGTACATACGATCATTAAAGAATTTTAACGCGGAACAGCCCTATCAACATTCCATCTATTATCTGGCCCTGCTGCTTACTGAGAATGCCTGGGCAAACGTTGAACTGTTGGATGCTATGGAACGTGAGTTATTGATAGCCAACTATTAGGTTTATTCTTCACTTAAAAATGTATAAAGACTTAATTAGTATAAAGTATATATATTTTTGGTCAGCATCAATAGCCGAGATAATCGAGCTATATCTGTCTGTATGGCTATATCACAGAGAATAACAATGTTATGTCCGAAATGTCGGATTATTATAGATATATTTTTAAATTTGAATAATCTTTTGTTGCAGTTGTTTCCTATGATCGCGTGCTTAACTTTGCCAAGGAGTTTTTCCAGCGCCTGCATACAGAGTGCTTCATCTTTGGCAATGTGACCAAGCAACAGGCAACTGACATCGCTGGACGGGTGAACAAGCGACTCGAGGAAACAAATGCCACCAAATTGCCAATTTTGGCACGACAAATGCTTAAAAAGCGCGAATATAAACTGTTACCTGGTATGTAACCTTAAATAACTTTACTTTTGATGTGTATTAACTTTTAACTATATTGGTCAGGCGATAGCTATCTGTTTGAGAAGGAGAACGAGTATCATATGAGCTCCTGCACGCAGCTCTACATGCAATGTGGCGCACAAACAGATCACACGAATATCATGGTCAATTTAGTGTCCCAGGTGCTGTCAGAGCCTTGCTACGATTGTCTGCGCACAAAGGAGCAACTGGGCTACATCGTCTTCAGTGGAGTTCGTAAAGTGAATGGATCCAATGGCATTCGCATCATTGTGCAATCGGCCAAGCATCCCTCATTTGTCGAAGATCGCATTGAGAATTTCCTGCATACTTATTTGGTAGGCGTGTCTGATATGAAAAGAAGGAACAGTTGATCAATCAGTTATCATTTTATTTTTTTTAGCAAGTAATTGAGGACATGCCGCTGGATGAGTTTGAGCGCCACAAAGAGGCTTTGATTGTTAAGAAACTGGAGAAACCGAAGAATATATTCCAGCAATTTAGTCAGTTCTATGGTGAAATTGCCATGCAAACTTATCATTTTGAGCGCGAAGAGGCTGAAGTTGCAATACTCCGCAAAATAACGAAATCCGATTTTGTTGATTACTTCAAGGTACATATTATTAGAAAAGTATCTTGCAAATACTCATGTGTTTATTGTCTTTGTTGAAATGAAATTGCAGAAATTCATAGCAAAGGATGGCGATGAACGCAGAGTTTTATCCGTGCATATTGTATCGACACTAAAGGATTCAAATGCCACAGCTACAACCACTGAGGACGATGTCAGCGAAGTGACGAACATGGAGCGACATACGACAATCAGCGATATTGTTGCATTCAAATCCTGCAAAGAATTGTATCCCATCGCTATGCCCTTCCTGGACATCAAGGCCAAGGGTGCCCGCAGCAAGCTATAATCGGATGTATCCTCTCTGTAATTTTAGCTGTCCCTTTTTGGGTTAAGGAATGCCTGTTAAGTGGTTTTGGTTGCTTACCTTAATTTTATTAATAACAATTGATTATTGAACCCTTCACAAATATAATATAACTTGTATTAGAAGCGAGTTGTGCCTCACATAATTGCTACCAATAATTGCACTATTTGGAATTGAAAATCCCATATCCAGTTTGGTCAGTTCCTGCGAGCTGAGATCTTGTGTGCGTCGATGACTTTGACTCTGATCCAATAGTGCAATCTTGTGTTTAAATGTCTCATGTTCGGCCCATTTTAAATGCTTGAATTGCCCACCCATATCTAGTATAATGTTGTTCTCCTTACTCTTGCCATGATCGTTAGACGGATACGCCAATGTCAACTGCAAGTTGATCATCTCCCGATGCAAATGCTGAAATGTGCATCTTAACTGTACAGTCCGACCTGTATCAATGAGGACCATACTCGAATCACATTTTTCTTTTGTTATAAATGTTACTTGCCTCTAATGCTAAATATGGGACTCTTGATGGACATGGTCGAGGCATTGGCAATGTGTTCCGTAATGTTCTCCAGTTTCCAATAATAGGTAAATAATTTAAAGTCCTGATCGGCCAGCATTGTGTTGTTAAATTTGTCAACCTCTTCCTCCCGCTCTTGAGCATTTTCAAGTTGCTTCAGCTGAGGCTGCTTCTTCAAATTGATGTCTTGGCTTGGTTTCATGGTGATCTGTTCAAATTTAAACCGTTTTAAATTGGCAGGCTTACTTATGGTTAGTGGAACTATTGGAATGGAGTTGCTGTCCTCTTCATCCTGCTTATCTGCCAATCTCCTGAGCAATTCTTTAATTTCACGCAACTCAACGTACAGTTTCTCTTCGAGATTTCGAAAGGCCAAATTCATTTCATCTAAATGAATAACTTGTACTGTTTAGATTCAGTTCATTTTAGGAAGGCGCAGGACATACCCGATCCACAGACACCCTTAAGGGTCTTGGTTGTCACTGCCTCCGCCGATGCCTTGACCTCACCGGCATTTACGGTGCAAACTGCCCTTTGCACTTCACTGGGCAGCTTTACGCCGGGCTCATCACTTTTCGAGTTGTCGTATCCATGGGAGTTCAGGCGGTTTCCATTCAAATTTAAATCTGACTCGTCAAATGCGAGAACAGAGATTAAGAGAACACAACATGCTCCGTAAAATAACCACTTTGACATCTCCTGGTAAATATTGAATATGTCTACTTAAAATGATCCACGATATTTCCGACTCTGAATGCTCCGATGTCTGGGAGGCCACATTGACAACTGACGGATGGATGGGCAAGGGCCCAAATGAGAACACTTAGGAACAAATTTTACTGAATAAAACGTTGACATTGTGTGAACATAACAAGTTTAAAAGTCTACAGTGAACCAGACTATGGCAGACCCTGTACTTTGGACCTTTTGCAATTGCTTCAGATAGTCAAAACTCAAGAAGAATACTATACAAATTCTTTTGCGATTCACTTTTTGATCTTTTTTTTTAACTTTTTTTGCGTATTTTCTTTGAATTTTGATTAGATTTTTGATGCTGGAAGAGAGATTTTGTGGAATAATCGATAAAATACACACTCGTTTTTGTAAGTCAATTTTTATAAAACAGAAAAAATACACTAAAAATTAATCAATTTTTTTTGAGTTAATGATGCAGTTCTAAATTCATGTTTTGCATACTTCAAGTTTGAAGTGTCTAGCTCTAATATCATAATCCAGAAAATACTTATACAAGCAAATTCCTTACCTGATTGACACTTTCTAAGTACAGGGTCTAGAATAACATACAAACTTACATATGAATTTATGTTTATAAATATGCGACTGGGGTGTGTGTCTTGGCGATCTTCTAAATTTAGTGTCAATGTTTTCTACGCTGGCGTTTAAAAAATGAATGAAACATTTCAAAATTGTCAGATCGTCAAAAGATGTCGTAGAAACTCTTACATACATATATCGGCTCGATTTAAAAAAGAATTATGGAAATAATTGATTAAACTTTAATATATTTAATAATCTATCTAATTGGTAATTGGTAAGTAATCGTATTGCACTTCTTAGCCCAATGAGAAGAATGACAGTCTAAATGCCATTTCGACCATATTTTGTGGCACCTCGGGACGGTGGCACACAAATACTTCCTTCTTGGGAGATTGGAAGAGTCGTCCGACCACCACAAATTGGATGCCCGCCTGATCCTTGGAGGCATTCGCCACTTCCATAGTAATGCCATGCTCCTTAACCATAGTGATGTCGTGACTGCCATGTCCAATGGCGCTAGATGATTCAGCTAGTTGTCGCCGATGGTGTTTGGAGCGATCTAACACCAGGTGAATCATATGACATGCTCTACGCATCTCGGATAAGTACGGAAAACTCTCCGGAGTGGCGGTAAATGGACACAGGAGGACGCCATTGGCCATGTCCACATACACGTAGTGGATTACGGAATTCTTCCAGCCGGCGGATATTTTGACTGGCACCACATTGTTGATTTCCTTCCACAGGGATGTAGTAATCTGGCTTTGGGTCTCTGCATTCAGATTGAGGCCGTAATGCAGGGGATGCTGCTCAGCAAAGTTTTCCCAGTCCGAGCCACTGTCGGAGTCTTCGGCAGGAGTCAGACGTCGTCGGGACATGTCATCCTCACTGGGCGTCAGGCTATGTATCGATGAGCCGCCAAGGGATGAGCACAATTGCGCCTCGTCATCGTTGGTGGAGGCGGAATGAGAGATGTTGGTTTTTGACTTAAGGAAGGATTCCAGTTTGCTGCTGTTTCCAGTTTCCTGTTCGTCGCCAGATTGCTCGATCTTAAGCTGACCCAATACCTCGGGCCTTTTGTTCGATATGGACCAGAACTTGGCCAGAGATTCAATACCGCACTGAATAAGATGATCCAATGTCTCCTGTATCTCCTCGATGTAAAACAACGACGGAGGCACCGCGCCATATGCCTCCATTTCGGGGGCATCGACATACATCTTCAGGATGACGGTGAGGATCAAGTGGCTGCGGGAGCAGACGGTGAGAAAGTAGCGACCGGTGGCATTGGCCAGGACAATCTCCTCCCACACGTACATCTCACGCACCCGAACATTGGGAGCAGCTCCAATGAAATCGAAGATGCCGCGACAGCGCAGGAAGAGCTCCACATTGGAGCGAACCTCGGCGGGCAGCAGGCTGGCCAGGAGGAAGTTGTCGTAGTACAGAGCACAGCCATAGATGAAGAACTCCCGGTGTGTGGTTAACGGCTCGTCGTTCCAGTTGCGGTAGTCCATGGCTTCCATTTCGCTGAGGGCATCAAAGATGCGCAGTTGCGCCTCCTTGGGCAGTGGTAGATTCCGGGACTGCTGGAGCAACTGCTCGAATTGCACCTCTCCCCGGGGATGGGCCAAGAGGCGCGATCGTTGAATGCCACAAAAGTGGCGCAGGAAGAGGCGCAATCCGTTCGAGCTGGAGCTGGAGAAGTTGTCCAGATTAAGACCCGGCAGCGAGAATCGAATGTAGCCAATGAGCTCGTCCGATCTTAAGCTGCATTCGGCGGAGCTGTACAATCCCGCTGCATAGGCGAACAACACGAGGAATCCATTCAACCGGCGATAATTGACATAGTATGGAACCTGCTCCACCAGGAGACGCGAGGTCAACGGCTCCGTCTGCAGCTCATTGAGCACCGAGGAGAGGGTAAGGAAGCTGCCCCGAGCCTTGTAAAGGAAATTGGTTAAGGGGCTCTCCGGATAGTAATAAAGAGAGTCCTTGTGCTGATCATGCTGATAGCACTCCGGTGGCAGGAGGAGCATCCCAAATGGGGTCAGGGTATCCGGGATCACGATTGCCGGCGGCAACAGCTGTTCAAAGTGCTCGGCAAACATGGCAAAGCTGAGCAACTTGCTCACTTGCTGCCCCTGGTTGCCACTTGACGATTGGCCCAAAGATTCATGGGTGCCCGAGGTGGGGGGATCGGCAGTGGAAGTGCCTTGAAAGCACAGACACACCTGGGTCGGTTCAAGAAACTGCTGCAGCAGCTCATCCAAATTGCTGGCATATAATTCGATGCCATTCAAGGACTTGAACCAATCTCCCCGCTTGATGCTGTGCGTCATCACGCTAATGTCATGCACAAAGCTGTCCACCATTAGACACTCGGGCTGATCCGGATAGGGGAGCACACGGAAGCCCAGTATGGACTCCACTGCGGTGGAGCGTCTACCAAACCGGAAGCGATCTGTGGCCGTTATAACCAACTCCAATTGTTTCAGATTCTCGCCGTCTGCGTGTGAATTCTTGATGTCTGCGAATCTAAACCCGTTGTTGTTGTCGTTGGTGGTGTTGTTGCTCTCTGATTCGTTGTTGTTGCTGTTGCTGTTGATGTTGCTGCTCATGTATTGGTTGCCATTGTGTTTGCCCTGTTGGCCTCTATTCTGTTGCTGTTGTTGTTGTTGCTGTTGCTGTCGCCTTGTTGTCTTCTTTCCCAGACGCAGTGAGCGTCTCAAGACTTCTCCACGTCGATCAGTCGAATTTGTCTTGACACTGGACACTTGGTACTCGGCATAGAATAGGCTGCCATCTTCGGCCACGTACTCCTCCCAGTTGACCAGATCGCTGCCATCACTGAAAGAGCTGCTCAGCGAGGAACTCGATGTTGAATACGTCTCCGAGGCGTCCAAGCCAAGTCGTCGATCATTGGCTGCGGCTAATGATATACCCTGTGACTTGCGCATTTCACTGAACGCAAGCAATCACAAATAAATAAACAAAATATAAACAAAATCTATTGAAAACTTAATTCACTTTGATTGCGCTCCGTTCCGACTTCGTTCTCAAACAAATTGCAACTAAATGCTCAGCTCAAAATCTATCTTAGATATTTATACTCTCTCTAATAGCAAACCGGTTTACATGCTCTTGCTCTCACGCTCAGGTAAATTCCAATGAGTTATGCTTCCCGCTCTTTGCCGCTCTCTTGAGCATGTTAATTTACAGCTAGACATCGCTTTGGTCGCTTTGAGTTGAGTTCAGATGCAAATTATAGCAGCAACAATTTATTACAATGTTTAATTTCAATTGTTTTCGTAGTATTTCTCTTTTAATCACGGCAGTTGGAAATCTGGTAAGGTACGCCAGGCTAATTTCAAATTACAAGAACAAAAATATTCAGGTGTGCTTCGGAATTCTTTAAATTTTTGAATTGCTTTTAAAAGTTATCATTCGAAATTTCGGTGTTCCTTAAATGTCCGGGATTAAATATTTTAAAATTTTTTCAAAGTCAAAAAAAAAACGGCTATCTCGAATTTACTTTCCGTTTCAACAAATCTATCAGACTTAGGAATATATTGTACAGTTAATAAATTCATAAAAAATTTATTTATTTAATTAATTATATATTTAATTGCAAAATAATTAAATTTAATTTAAAAGGTATAACAAATTTTTAGATATTTAAAAACAATGGTTTCTTATTTTCAGGAACACCAACATTTGCTTTTGGGTTGCTTCTACGCTGTTAGAGATTTGTAGAACATATCTGATAAAAAATAAGAATATAAAACAAAAAATTTGAATGAGATAAAATGTAAGCCAATCGTGGAAGTTTAAAAAAACATTTATACTCTATTGTACAAATCCTTTAAAATATTTATTTATTTATTTATTATAGAACAAGATTACAGATGAATGTGTAACCTAGTTTGGGTATAGCTCTGGCTTCAGAAGGCCTTTGGCTATGTTGGATGTAGTCGTATCTTATGCTACTTAATAGTAATACTAATAATGGTAATATTTACATATTTTTTTAATATCTACTTATTTGCTAGGATATGAAGAGATGAGTTATTTACAAAGTTGTGTGAATTCTCTTAACTAATGTTTATATTAACAATGTCTTTGTATATGTTATTATTTTATTATTATTATTATAATTATTTTTTTTTTTTTTTATACTAAGTTATAGAGTTTTGCTTCTTTTAAAAAGTTTGTTAGGTTAGTGAGGTTTGTGTTAGAGGGGTTGTTTAATAAATGTTGTGGGTTGGGGCTCGAAAAAAATTTTGCGCGTAGATTTACAAGGAGTGGGGATGAGCAGTCTACAAGGATGTGTTGAACTGTCATTTTTGTGGAATTTTGACAGTGTGAGCAGTAAGTTACTTTGGCGGGGTCAAAGAGATGCTCGTGAGATATTTTTGTGTGTCCTAATCTTAATCTTATTATTTTTATTTGGTTTTGTCTGGAGATGTTATTGTGATCAATGAATTTTATGAATTGTCCTGGGGTACAAGTGTTATGGTTCAATGATTGGTACCAATCTGATGTTTGTCTGATTCTGGCTGTTTGCATGCTTGACAGGTTTGTTTTCAATGTTCGGTTAATGTCGGTAAGATTGGCGTTTTGTGTGTATGTTAGTGCGAATCTTGGGGCTTCTTTGGCTTGTTGATCAGCCAGTTCGTTACCTCTGATGCCTTTATGTCCGGGCACCCAGAGTAGTCTAATTTTGGGGTAGACTTGGATAAGTTGTGATCTGATGGCTGATGCATAGTATTTGTGGTTATCAATGTTATTAATGGCTTGTATCGATGATAATGAGTCCGAACATATTACAAATTTGCCTGTTTTGGTTTTGGCTAAAAGGATCGCTTCTCGGATTGCTATGATTTCAGCAGAGTAAACGGATGTGTAGTGTGGTAATAGTCCAATTTTTAATGGATCATTTTCAGTTGTGATTGCGTATGAGGTTGTATTTTGTGTCTTTGAGCCGTCAGTGTACAAAAAAGTGTGGCTTTTAAATTTGTTTTTAAAATAATAATTTGGATTCATGATAAAATTGATAAAATAAATTATTATGTTACAATATTTATGATGGGGCCCCTAATTTTTTGTTTTTTCCTTTTTCTGTTTCTAGTTTGTTTTCCCCCAATTTTAAAATAATAAATTGTACAATTAATGCTTTATCATTAAACAAATATTTATTAGTTATTACGATTTATTTGCAATAACGGTCTGCTTTCATTTTGCTTCGCCTGTCCAAAAGCGTTTCATGTAAAAGTCCTTGGGCCTTAGCCTCTTCCAGCTCCTTGATATTATTCTTGCTAATGCGCATTTTCTTGTCCTGGAACTTTTGAAACTTTTTGCTAGTAAAAAAAACAGGCAATTGTTAAAATTGGGAATTCGATTGAATTGGCATCAAGGACACATACACATAATTTTTCTCAACTTCACCCAAGTCGCCTTTCTCTTCTTTCGGTTGGTCGTCAACAACAACGTCCCGGGCTGCATTCGTACGCACTCGACAAATTTCCTGATCTCCCACTTTTTTATGCAGAGCTACACAAGCATCATCCTCAGGATCAATGGACATGAAGTGACCCGTTTCCGACAATAATGCCATTTGTTTGCCCTAAATGAACAAATTGTAAATTAATGCAAACTTGAATCAACTATTTAAGAGAACTTACCTCGAAGACAGGCTCCCATTGTTCCATGCTACCAACTGCTTCAGATCTTCCCGTAACCATACCATCCTTTTCTATTTTCACATATTTTCCGTAGCCCGATTTGAAGGACACCTTGCGGTCGTTAATTGGAAATGCCGTAAAAATCTCTTCTGGATCAGGACCATCGCCTTGATTATGGGGTGCGCCCAGTGTAAACAATCTATAGAATTGATCATTATAAGCCCATTATTTTATCTGATAATATGGTTGACATACCCATTGTCCAAAGCCTTCAAGTAACAGCGATCGCCAAACTCAATGGCCACCGACCCCACGATATTCGCTGCAGTCGTCGCCGTCCACCAGCCACCATGCTGCACTGCATCCTCGTCAGTAGCCGACTTGCTTCGTTTGGATGTGGATGCATCGTCGTCTTTGTGTTCCTTTTCCTTCTTACGTTTTTTACTTTTTCTGCAAACAAAAACAATATTTATACTTCTTATTCTAAACCTCCCTTGTACTTTTGTACTAACTTGTGTTTCTCTCCCTTGAGGACCAACTTTTTAATGCGAATATTTTCGTAGTCTGACATTGTTTATTTAACTTATTATTCTTAAATTACCGCAACGTTTAAGCGTGGGCTGCGCTGTACAAAAACAAATAAATTAATGAAATAATAACACAACCAACACACAAATCCAGTGTTGTTAATTTGTCTCAGAAACAAATAGTAGTGCTGTCTCGTTTCTCTCTTAAATAGTTTAAATGAACGAATCATTGAAATGAACGTTCACCCGCTTAGTAATTTATGAGCTAAATCGGTTATTTTGCAGTTGGACAGTTTTAATTTAATTTTATTCATCTAGTTTCAACAATTAGGAAAATATACATTGAAGGGACCAAATAGTTAAACGAACACACTACAAAAATATTAACAACAAACTTAACATCTTCGGTTGTTTGCAACACGGTAAAACTCCAGCAATTGCTATGTTGTTGTTGCTTGGTTTTCTGAGATTCTACTTTCGTGTCGACATAACGGTAGAAACGGCAAAAAAGAAAACAGTCGCAAAAGCAGCAGTAAAGCGAAATTCGTACATTTGAAATTTCGACTGCTGCTGCTGCTTAGCTTTTGGTCAGTTTACGATTTTGACTGTTTCTTCGACAACGCCTTTCGTTTTTATTCGGAAGCTTGAGCAGAAGAAAGTCCTTATATTATAAAGTTGCAAACAGTCATAGCAGTGAAAAGTAAAAATTTCAAAATTCTCCTAATTCGACTAAAGGATTTTAAACACTGTGCTAAAAATAACCATGTCAAGATGTAGGGGATAGCTTTTAATTCGAAGGAGGCCATCTTCATGAAAAATCAAATTGTGTGTTTTTTTAACGTTGCAGGTATTAAAGGTAAACAGGTAACGAAAGAAACTTTTCTATTATTTCATTATAAATAAAACTTCTTTTCAGATGAAACCAAAAACATAAACATCGGTCATATAACTTGATATCAAATCAATTTTAAAATTTGTATTTTTTTTTTAAATTTTCACATTTTTGCGCGGACTGAAAAATGGGTCAAATTTGACAGGCTGTCACGCCCACACTTTTTTTCTGATTTTAAAAATCTTTTAAATTCGTAATCTTTTAAGCTTTCTCTATCAAATGCATTTATTACTTTTTAAAAACTCTTTCGTAAAAAATTGATTTTTGCAACGTTTTTTCGGCCTGCTGCCCAGTGTGCACCGTTAAACCGAGGTTTATCTCGCAGCGTCCTTAAACTTTGGGGGCTGTTAACCGTCCCAAACTTCCGATCTGGCAAGTTGAATTTAATTTTAAAGTTATTAAAATTTTCAATATAACTTATAACTTGACAACTTTTTGAGCAGGCTACCGTCGTAAAGATGATTTCAAACAGCACTGATGAGTGGGCTGCCAACTTGTGAAAAATCACCTCGCGGGTGAAATCCATTTTCAAAATGTATCAAAGTTTGCAATTTCTATAATTTTGAAACTAGAATTTTTGCGGAATATTTGTTAGCATTTTGTCAAATTTTTAACTAATTCCAATTGCTTTTTTCAAATTAGAATTAAATAAATAATAACTTGTAACATGAAATAAAAAAATAATTAGGTAACTTTTTGAACTTTAAGAACATCAGTAAGTAAATGATTGAGTCTGGACGAGGCGTTTTATTACGTGTATGTAAAAGCTGAAAACAAATAATTTAAAAGCTTAAGCGTATCATAATATAAATAATTTATTTTGAATAAAACGTAAAATGAGGCAGCAGGATAAATATCGGATGACTAGTTATAATATACGTGTATGTGTTCAAATGATGACGAAAAAAATGTATAGGCGAATATTAGTAACTATATTTTGACTCAACATACAATGAATGTTACATAACTTTTTTATACCCATTTCTGGGTACAGGTTATATACACATATAAATACTGAAAGCGGAATGTAATTCGGTTACATATATCCTTCCACGGACAACTGTTGCCACTGGCCCTGTAATTAGAATTTCAATTTTAATAAATTATATTACAAGCAAAGAAATTGAAGAACATACCGCAATGCCCAGATTCCAGCCAGCTCCGGCGGGATTCTCTTTGGTTATGCCGCATCGTCGGCAAATGACGCCATTCAGGGATATAGCCCAGACTTCCTTGCCGACAGACACAGAGCGAAAGCCACAGTGCGTCTCAGTGTGAGGTAGCACATTGGCAGCATTTGGAAGAAATTGCCAATGCGATCCCTCTGGGAATGTACGTGTGATTTCCCGGCGCACTGCCAGCCGTTGCTGATTGTCCAGTGCCCAAATACCAGCGCGGCCAACACTTATGGCCTTAAAAGTAACGCCAGGCGGCGCCTCCACCTGTTGCCAGGCGTCACCGCAGGGATTCAGCTTGTTGATGCCAAAGCGATAGAAGATCATTCCGTTGCGGGCCACCGCCCACACTTGGCCTGTGGGTGACACACTAATGCCAATCAGAGGCTGATCGCTGACAATATGCTCCCAGGTGTCGCCACGAGGATTCAATGTGGTAACGCCATGCCTTATTAACACATCGCCATTGGAGGCAATGGCCCAAGCGGCCACGGGCATATCCTCGACATTGTGTGCACTGTCCACATCATCGTCGAGAACCTGTAGTGCTGCATCAAGTATCTTCGAGTGACTGAGCTCCTGCCAAGGTCCACTGCTGCTTAGGCGACACTTTTTCATCCAGCGTCGCCGGCGGACACAATCGGTTAGTTTCTTGTGGGCATGATAGGTGGCTGGAAAGTCAATTGCATACTGCCAACCCTCCTTGTCAGCGCCTCCGGGTATGTTGTAGTCGATGGCCCAGTCTGATATCCATTCACAGTGTGTGGACAGCAGCTTGGTATGCTCCTTGCTGCGCTTCTGTCGCCCACTTGCATCGCTCCACATGTGTCTATCTGTGGGCAGACTTTTAGCAGTAAAACCACTGATGGGATTCCATCGCTGGTTCTCATACACATAGTAGGTGTGCGTATCAATCATGGTGTTTATCTTGCCCGATCCCTCAAGCCCCTTCAGGAACATTCCTCCCCAGCCACCATTGTATGCCCAGGCTGTATTATCGCACGATATGCCCCATATCACATCGACGCCGCTGTTGTAGACTCGCTTGACATGACCGCCCATCTGGCGCCAGTGCATCTGTTGCATGGAAACAATCAACGAGGGCGAACGGTACAGGACAGTAAACAGTTTGACACGCCCACTCACATAGAGGCAGGTGACGGCCGCTGGATCAGTGCGGTATTTGTAGTCGGCATATACTGCATTATTCACCACTATCTGATATTGGTTCTGAAGAGCCCTGTTAATGTTTTATCAATGATTATTAAATATAAGTACTGATAAACTGACTAATCTGATTACTCACCTGATTTTCACAGTAAAGCTCGCTCCGGGTGCAAATACCATATGATCATTGCGTATTTCCTCGAGCCATTCCGAGTCCGTCATTGAATTAAGTACGGTTGTTCGCTCATTGAAGCGTGGATTCAAATGCATGGCAATTACTCGGTATTTCTCCACACGATGAGGCAATGCCTTGATATTTGAATGGCACTGCAAATCGAAGCGAATCTGATCCGCATCATCGTAGACGCAACCCGCGATTTCCAACTCGCTGCCACAAGGCATTCTGTAGACACAAAAAAAAGTTATGTGATAAAAAATTAAGACTCAAGTCTCAGACTCAATTAAATATTGCATAAGATAAATAAGATAAAAAGATTTGAAATTAATTAAAAAAATTTATATTTTTAAATTATGGTAAATTTTAATATCATATGTGCATTGCGTGTGGACAGACCTTTTTATATAGATGCTTTAAGGATGTTAGGTATACCTTTCTGTTATTAACTTTATTTAAATAAAAAATATTATTAAAATATTAAAAAATTTTAATAAAAAATAAAAATTATGTTACTTTAATTAAATTAAACTCGCAAGTTTGTAACTTTTATGTTAAAGTCATAAGAAATAAGTTACGGTTTCCGGAAAAAGTTTAATAACAGTCTTGATATTTTTTTGTCAAAGTTTTTTGTTCTAGAGACGAAATTATTTAATATCAGGGGTGCTAGGACTCCATACATTTTTTGGGAAATTTTCGGTTGGTTTCGTTTTTTATGGAACCCCTGTATAAGTCTGAATTAGCTCATGATAAAGTAAAGAATCTGTGTTCATATAATCTTCATATACACTCCCATTTGTTAATACCTAAATATACACATATGTTACATAGACACACTCAGATGTGTAACTTACCCGTTGTAGAGCGTGTTGTAATAAGGTGTCTCACAGGTGGATAAATCCATGCGCTCAACGTAATGACTGTGACCCACGTCGGTCTTTTCCAGCTGCTGGGCTTTCATGTTAGCCGCATCGAAGACAAAGACATCGCCCAGTTCGCTGGTTAGCCAAATGGCATTGCTGGCCGGCTTGCCCATCAGCATATTGATTTGACTGCACACGGAGGAGAGGTGCGATAGCCAATCCTCCATCTCCGCATCGCTGGCAAACTGCAGCTTGACCGGGCTGCAGTTGACGGGCAGATGGAGCGCATGGATGGCCAGACGTGGAGCTCCCGCCTCGCTGCAACACTGCACACACGTAATGTCGGAGAGTGTGAACTGGATTTTGGTTGCTGCCCCATCGGAACTGAGCACAGTAAACGTGCCGGAGTCACTGTCAGTGCTGTCAGTGCTGCTGACGTTGCCGCCGTTTCCTCCATTGCCGCTTACCCACTCCAGCTCTATGAGGCAGTCCTCGTACTCGCCAGCTGGATGCTGATATCGAGCATCCGCCGATTTCACCCAAGATGTCAGCTCCACGGCCTTTTCGAAATGCGTTGCCTGCTGCAACTTGGCCAGAATCTGCTGACGTTGCTGCAGCTTGTCGAGTATATCGTTTCGCCAAGTGGGATTCGCATCGGCTTTGCCATCATTGGAAAGATGGTCATTAAACCAGTTGGGAATGTTGTTGATGTCCACAGTGACAGCTCCAGTCGCTATGCAGTTCCACATAACGTCACACTCTGTCCAAAACTGCGAGCCATTGTGATCGTCGTCTTCGCCAAGAAATGCATCGGATCCATGCGCCGATTCCGACTCAAAAACAGCCGAATCACTTTCTGGATGTGCCTCAGTGCCAACAACGGATCCAACGCTACGCACCGGCGACCAGGCTCTAGGATTCTTCAGTTGCGTCTCAAACTTGCCACTGATCTCAGCGATCTCAGCAGCCGGAGCACTCGAGGCATGCGATGTTGGCTCTCTCAGTGCTGTGGCTCTGTGCTTCTGCCTCTCGTTGAGATTGAGACTGCCAATTGTGGGAGGGGAATCTGCGTTCAGCTTCCAGCGCTCACTTTTCAAGCGACTATTGAGACCATTGTTCAAGGTGGCACTGCTGCGGGTGGCGACTGTCTCGATGACGGCACACGTTTCCACCACACCCTTCTCCTTCTCCTTTGAATAGAGATTGGAGAAACTCTGATGCTTGGAGCCTGGTGTAGAGCTGCTGCCTCCACTTTTACGTGAGACTATGGATAAGGAACTGGAGGAGCGGCTAATTTGCATGGAACACTGAATCTTGAGCCATTTCTTGCCGGTAGGATCGGCGGCACTCACTCCGGATCTGTAGTATATAGCGCGGTCGGCAGCTCCTATGGCAAACACCTGTTGAATAATAAAGAATAATTGATAAAAAAAGAATGGGATCAACTGAAAGAGATCATTACCTGATCATTGGGAGCGACAGATATCATCGATAGATTGCCAACCATTTCCACCCATCCTCTGCCTATGGCGGCATCCTCACTTATCCCGGCGGCATCACCTTTAATGCCACGCCGAAACCAGGCGTGATGATCGTTTGTAATACACCAGACTGCATCTGTGCCCACAGATATCTGCAGAATACGCAGTCCACGTGGCGTATCCGTCTGTGCACTTGTCGCCACTGGCGGCTTCACATCCAGCCACGCCTCGCCCGACAGATTATCCCGTGTAATCCCCGTGCGCACGATCACCCGCCCGTTGTAGAGCACCGCCCAGACGAGACCCGTTGGACCGACGCTAATCTGCGAGAGCTCACTGCCGGTGGGTGTATTGATGGCAGTCCAACGGAGTCCCTCGGGTGCGAACTGTGTGACGCCAGTGCGGAACATGGCCCGACCATGTGCAGTTATGGCCCAAACACAGAGCGTGCCGGCTCGGGCATTGGGCACATGGGTGCCACCAATGGCCACATCGATGAAGGGCTCCTGAGTGGGATCCTTGTGGAGGGGGGCCACGGCACACCAGCTGTTGAGCGCCGCATAGCGTCGGAATCGTATCCACTTGCGCCGCCTCACATATGAGTTCCATGACTTCTTGGCGGAGTACGACGCAGGAAAATCCAAGGCGTACATCCAGCCATCTTCGGGCAACTGTTGACCATCCAGTTCAAGGTCCAAGTGCCAATCGCCGTCCCACTGCCAGGCCATCGATGGTAGCCGTATTTTGTCCACGCTTCTCTCGACGCTACCATCCACATTTGAATACTTGTAACGGTCGGTGGGCAGCAGCGTCTTCGAGAATCCCTCGATGGGCAGCCAGCGCTCGTTCTCATATGACTCTTCCCTGACGCGGATAGGCACATCCAGTCCATGCACATGTACATACACCTGCCGATCCCCACCAATGGCCCACATATAGTTGGGAACGGCGCAGATTTTCTTGAACTCCAAACCGAGATACGGGAATTCGCGCCATCCACTTGAGCTCGTCGACAGCGTGTGAACGCGTCCCTCGCTGCTGCTGGCGAACAGTAGGCTGCTGGGCATTTCTTATTGCCTTTTCGCGTTTGTTTTTAACTATATTTCTTTTGCTTTAGTCTTTCTTTGTGCTCCATAGTGGCACGCATCCAAAGAATTGATTTTCCGTTCAAGTTGACGTCAAGTTGCCACATCCTCAAAATTGCGATATCAGCTGGGTGAAGAACTCAAGTGGCAGCCTTGTCCAGTGCGCATGAACCATAAGGGGAATCCATGAAAATAATATTAACACGTTTACACGTGTCACGATAAATAATCAGCTACAAATTTATAACAACACTAAGGCAAAAAAAAAGCAAATTTTGATGTTCCTGAAAAATAGAAACCATTGCTTTCATATGTCTAAAAATTTTTTTGAGAGATCTGACAAAGTTAAATATTAAATAAATTGAATTAAAATATCTTTAAACTGAATATAAATGCATAAAAATATGTTCGAAAATATTAAATCTACGACATTTTAGGAACACCAACATTTTGAACGGTTTTTTTTTCCAAAACATTTCCCATAAAAATCTCTAGAGATTTCTGAAATATATAACATATATATAATTTTAAAACCTAATAATTTTGATAAAACTGGAAGTAAATTTGTGGCAGTGGATTTTTTGAATAAATTTATTTAAGGAATTCCAATAATTCGAACAGTTATTTTCAAAATCAATTCTCTTTTAAAGCTCTGGAGATTTTTGGAACACATTTGAGTATAACCAGATTTTCAATTCTTTTTTACTTTTTCTGGTCACGCTACACATTTTTATGGACCAGGTGTGAACAGCCGATTGGCGAAACCAATTAAAAAACCAAATCAGAATGTGTTTGTGGAATACCCTTATTAATACCACATGTTAGTGGGGACAAAACAATTATAATAGTTAATAAAATATTTATATTTAATAACAGTTGTCCAGGGCTAAAAATGTTGCTTGCTTCATGTAAATAGTAAGTAGGTAGATGTACTTTGTATTGTTCGAGCAGTCTGGCAACCACAGCAACCACGCATTGTTTATAAAACTTAGTCATTAACTAACCTCGAGATCGAACTCCGAACAGTTTACTTAGCAGTAGCAGTAAAACTATATCGAAATCCGATTGCCAGGCGTTATCCACGACCTCCAAAAAGTTTCCTTTTCCCTTAATGGGATTAATTGAAAGTGCTCTAAAAAAACCAGAAATCAACATGGACAGCGTTGAAGCTCAATTTGTGCGCGATGCAATCGCCAATAATAAGGTCGCAATTTTCAGCAAAACTTATTGTCCTTACTGCACAATGGCTAAGGAGGTAGGATAGCACAGTGTCGAGAATATAATTCCATAAAGTTTAAACTAATACCATGTTTATAAACTTTTAGCCATTTCGTAAGTTGAATGTGAATGCATTGATTGTGGAACTCGATGGACGTAAGGATGGCAATGAAATTCAATCGGTGTTGGGAGAGATGACTGGCGGTCGCACGGTAAATTCATTCATGCATTAAACTTGTTGCTGTTATTTTAACAATTACCCTTTGCTCTTCTAAAAATAGGTACCTCGCGTTTTTATAGACGGAAAATTTGTGGGTGGCGGTACGGATATTAAACGCATGTACGAAATGGGAACCCTGCAAAAATACTTTGAATAGTCGTAGTATAAGTTGATAAATTTTGTTGAATTTAATGACAAATTGTGCAAATGGTGTATCATAAATTGTATTTCCAATATTTTGCTTACTAAGTAAATTCATTGTGGTTTTGTCGCAAAGCTAATTAAAAACAAAGAACAACTATCTAAATAGTCCGTTTCAGATAAAACACTGCAATTATATGGAATTGTTGAAGACAATAAATTTATACATAACTGTGGAGAATCATTCAAAAGTGGAATACTTATTCTCACAACCGGTTGCGCCAACAAACGTTAAACGCAATCCTGCTTTATTATATATATTTTTTTTATTCAAATTCATCCAAAGTCGTTTTTATTCATCACTGCGGACGGTAGACCGCGCAAGTGACGAAAACAGCACGATAGGTGCAAAATTCGACTAAAATGACAGCCGAAATTGAAAATTTGTTGGGATTCTTTTATTCCCGAATTTTTTTTTTCTTTAGATTTTCATTTTCTGTGTATTTCATTTTGGTTGTAAACAACCTTCAAGCTTTTCCGCAACCTTAAACAATTCTGTTTTCAAAGTTTCCCACATTATTAAATTTTATTTGCAAGAATTAACAATCTTTAGTGTTTTTTTCTTTCTTTCGTTTTTTACTTTTCCGTATAAAAATAGTCACATTAATTTTATCTAACTTCGAAATAAACAATATCATCTTATTATGAAGTTATTGTAAAATTATTGCTTATTGAATTGAATTAACATTTGAATTGTACGCTCTTTAATTGTTTATCCGGATCCAAGTTGATCAAATCGTTTTGAATAAGTTCGATTGAAGTATTCACCAACACTACCTTTTGTCATCTGTAAACTATCGACACTTATATTTTGCCGCCACGTTGCTTATCGATTATAACTTGAGGCTATTCGATTGAACGTGCTTACTTGTCGTTTGACAATGTAAATAAACAAATTAAAAGAGTAAATAAAGCCCTAATATGGCGGATTTGGTTCGTGGTGAAGCTTCCGAATCCGATGAGGAGCATGACAAGCAGGAGGCAATTAATTGCATCACTCTAAAATTAGAAAATTTAATTGAACAACAAGTGGTTGCAGATATTTGCTGCTGAAGTTTCTGGCGAAGCAACAGAGGAAGAAGACGAAGACATTTATGAGCAGCCAAGTAATGCCAGTGTAACCGCCTCTATCTATCGGAACAACTTGCTGCAGCGAAAACTGAGTAACTTTTAGTCGTGTAGTTTACCAACAGTCTAAATAGATTTCTTCATTTCACAGTTGAGAGCAACATAACCATTTGGAGGTCTCTAACCGCGTTTACCCGCAGCTTTGTAGTGAATGCTTCCAAGCAGCTGCTGACCACCGATCAAATGCTCATTAAATCACAGGTGTCCTTGCAGTCGGCACACACTGCGTTGCAGCAGGCCCAAAGGAATACAGCACAGTTACAATTTCGCACAGCGTCTGCATTAACAAGCAGCTTTTTACCCGCTATTCAGATAAATAATCAAAGCACTTAGGCGTAATGAATAAGGAAATGTTTATAATAGTTTTATAAATAAACGAACAAACTTGGCTAATCCTCAGTATCAGAATTGGGAGCATACACTTGACTATTTGGCGATGGCTCACGCGGAACATATGTGTTTTGAAAGCAGCGTGAGAAAATGGTTCGCATCTTGTTACTCCGATCACGTTCCGGCGACTGTGGTATGCTCTCGTCCTCCCCTTCCTCCTCCTGATCCTTTTGACTGTGTGCAGGTAGACCTGTGGGCGGCACCTCCTCCGTTTCATAGAAGAACACCTCGGTACTGTTGGGTACTATTACCTGACTGGCTTCCACTGCATCCGACACAGCCAGAAGCAGAGCATCCTCGTCAGCCTCTTCTTCAACCAGATCTACTGTGTCACCCTCGGCTAGCAATCGTGCGGGTTGCACCGAAGGTGCTACGGAAGGACGCACAGGTCGATGATCACGAAACTGAAACAGCGAGGAGTCCACGTCTGACAACGTTGTGCTCTCAGCTAAACGGCGTTTTTGCTGGATAACTGGTCCTGGGGTGCTACTCTTACGTTTTTGGGCCACATTGGTTAGATCACCCTCGGCAATCTCACGCTGGCAGTAATCCTCCGAGAAGCTAACGTCATCGGGTGACAGTGTGGACAAAATCAACAAGCACTCAATCTCAGAATGCTTCTTAATCTTTAGAAAGAAAGGACTCCCCGCATCATCAAATTCCAGCGTCATTTCCGCATTCAGGGCTTCAGCAAAAAGTAAAAAAGCACGAAATTCCTTGATGCAGAAAGTAATAACCGCATCCTGGGCAACCTGGTAATGTGCAAATTCACTGGGCTTCAGTTTTAGCTGTGAGCGCATGAACTTGTCATTCACCCGGGCGCCCTCAATGTAGTTCTTGGCCGACAAACTGTCCGATTTGGCCTCTAGGGTCAATTCCTCCTCAGAGGCAATGAAGCTATTCGAAATTTCCATGAACAACTTGTAGTCGCCGCGAATACTAAGAAAACATAAAATTATAAAATGGGTATTACCATAAAATGCAAATTAAGTTAGTCAAGTAATTGTTTTGACCTGCAAACAAATAGTGCTTCATATATGTTTTTGAATTTAAAAAAAAGGTTTAATTCATTGAATGCAGGGTATCAAACCGAATCTAATATCTGTTTAAGTTCGGGTTTCGGTTATCTCTGTATTTTGGTATTCGAGTATCGGTTAGTCAATATCTTTATATATCGGTTTCGTAACATTTACCGTTTTTTCCGGTTCCGATTACGCTTTTAATCCCTGGCTGAATATTATTACTTTTTTTTAAATTGTTCTAAAATGCAAATTAAGTAAAATTAAAACAAATGAGTTGTTTTTTTATGTTGTCAAAACAGTTACTTGGTTAACGGTATTGTTAAATATTTAAAGTACCTATTGGAGCTTTGATCGGTGGGAACAGCTGATGTTATGTTCTGTTCGTCCACGATTGAGATGAGTGCCTGCTTCATGGTCTCCAGCTTGCATCGCAGGGTGACTTGGAATTTGGTGCGATTGCCAACTATGCTCATTTCGCAGTACTCCACCTGAATAATTATGTTTGTTTATTAAAATAAACTTAATATGTATGTACATGTACCTGTTTCATATTTCGAAAGACGCCAAGACATGGCTTCATAGCAATTTTACAATAGCAATCGCCACTGGATGGCATCTGAAATGTATCGAACATTGCACGACTGAAGCGAATGCTTCCCACAGCCGATTGTGTTGCATTGATGGTGCGCATTTGTAATCCCTGGGCATCTGCCTCAATGAACAACTCCTTGCCCACTTTGGACAGCGATTGTATGGCCTTTGCAATGACTAACAGACAATCATAAGTAACATTTGATTAGAATATGCGATTCATATTACTTACTGCGCGCATTGCTTCCTTCCAATGTGCACTTCATCAGAGTACATAAGCAAAGCCACTTTATTTACAATTTCCGCGCGGTTTTGGTTTATAAACAAAACAGCTGCCAGCTGTACCGATGATTTCATTACATTGCAAAATTCGATTACTAATCGATTAATCGATCATTGTTATATTTTTTAACCAAACTTCTAAAAATATAAATTCTATTAACAGAAAACCTTTTTATTTATTTCTTTTTTAGTTGAAATAAGTTTGATAAATCGACTTAATGCATATTTTTTAAATGAAAAATAGTCGATGACCAGTTGCATCGATATATCTCGCGTTCAACAGCTGATCGAGAACTTTTATTGCAATTCTGCAAGCTTAGCTATTTTCAAGCTAGCTTTGACTATTTTCATATATCGACTGCTAGATAAAGCTAGAATAGCAAAGTTTCTATTAGATAGAAATGTGATTACTTGTTATATATATTTAGGTATTTATTGTAGTAGTATTTCTTCTAAAACAATGCAAAAATGATTTCCATCCAAAAAGAGCTATCTTTTCTCTATAAAGTTGGCAGCACTGGCAGTTCTTTCAAAATGATTAAAATACCGACTCTTGAAGCAAACTGGCAACGCTGCCAGACCGGTAAAACGCCACATCAGTTTTTCGCCTTAAATTAAATTAACAAATATAAGAAAAGTGCAAAGGAAAAGTGATTTGTGGGAGTTTATCATTGAAGGCATATTTCGCATGCGTCATGTGCACGTAACAAACACAAACATAGTTATACGCACAGCAATAATGTTACGTCTTGTGTGTTTTGTCTTGGTGACATTACTAGCGCCTGGTTTTGTCCCACTCGTGGCCGCAGAGTCCAGTCAAAGCTTTCCAATTACCACGCTAATTAATGCCAAATGGACGCAAACGCCCTTGTATTTAGAAATTGCAGAGTATCTGGCAGATGAGCAGGCTGGTCTGTTCTGGGATTATGTGCAGGCGGCGGCGTCATTGGACACTGCGCTCAACGATTACGGTAGGTGAAGATTACGGTAGGTGAAGTGTATTTAAAATACTAATGAGGAATTCCATTTCAGATACGGAGTCGCAGCAGTATAATGCCGCCTTGAAGCTGGTACGCTCACATATAAGCGGTCCACAGCTGCCGCTGTTAAAGCTGGTCGTCTCCATGCACAGTCTTACGCCTCGCATACAAACGCATTTTCAGCTGGCCGATGAGCTGCGCTCTGCGGGCGCCTGTGAGGACGCTATCTTTGCCCAGGTTGGCACTGAGCTTGCCTGCAGCTATGCGCAGCTGGAGCAGAAACTGAAGCTGCCCCTTGCTGAGAGCAGTCTGGATGCGGACGTTGGAAGCTATAGTTTTGATCATATCTATCCCGGAAGCGAGAACAATACGCGTACTGTCGTTCTCTATGGCGATTTGGGCAGTGCCGCAATTCGGCCATATCACAAGTTGCTGGAGAACGCTGCGAACGCTGGCAAAGTTCGTTACTTGCTACGCCATCAGCTGGCACGTCGGAGTGATAGACCCGTACGTTTGTCTGGCTACGGCGTGGAGTTGCATTTAAAGTCGACCGAGTATAAGAGTCAGGATGACGCTCCCAAGCCAGAAACTGGAGCTGGAAGCGCCGCTGCAGCCGAGGAACTAGCAAACGAAACGGATGTCCAGGGATTCGATTTCAAAGTACTTAAGGCCAAGCATCCAACACTTAAGAGCGCATTGGACCAACTGCGTCAGCGTCTGCTGCAGGGCAACGATGAGATTGCCCAGCTGAAGGCCTGGGAATTTCAAGATTTGGGTTTGCAGGCTGCTGCTGCTGTTGCCGAAATTCAGGGTGATGAGGCGCTCCAGATTCTTCAATACACTGCGCATAATTTCCCAATGCTGGCACGCACGCTGCTCGCCCACAAAGTGACCGATGAGATGCGGGCTGAGATCAAGCACAATACGGAGTCACTGGGTCGCAGTTTGAATGTGGCGCCTCCAGATGGTGCATTGTTTGTCAATGGCCTGTTCTTTGATGCGGACACCATGGACTTGTACTCGCTGGTGGAAACGCTGCGCTCCGAAATGCGTGTCCTGGAGAGTCTACATGGCAACAATGTGCATGGAAACTTGGCCAGCGCTCTGTTGGCCTTGGATTTAAACAGCGCCAGCAAGCGGGAGTTTGCCATTGACATCAGAGATACATCGGTGCAGTGGATTAACGATATTGAGCAGGATGCTCAGTACAGACGGTGGCCACCATCGGTCATGGACTTGCTGCGTCCCACATTTCCCGGCATGTTGCGCAACATTCGCAAAAATGTGTTTAATCTGGTGCTCGTTGTGGATCCACTGCAGCCCGAAGCCCGTAGCATCATTAAATTGGCCGAATCCTTTGTCATTCACCAGGCACCCATACGATTGGGTTTGGTCTTCGATGCCAGAGCCGACGAGGATAAGACTGCCACGGATTATGTGGCCATGACTTGTGCATTCAATTATGTGAGCCAGCAGAAGGATGCACGAGCAGCGCTCAGTTTCCTCACCGACATTTATGCCAGTGTTGGGGAAACAGCTCCCGTTACCAAGGAACACATAACAAAGCAGCTAACCAAGGAGTTTAGCTCGGTGAGCAGCAGCAAAGCTAAGGAAATTCTGTCGGAAGAATCCGATTACGATTATGGACGTCAGCTGGCTGCGGAGTTTGTGCAACGCTTGGGCTTTGGTGCAGTGCGTCATCCTCAAGCTCTGCTCAATGGCGCTCCCATGCCAAGCAACATCATCAGTGCAGACAGCGACTTTGAGGAGGCCATTTTCACCGAGATCATGAGCCAGACAACGACGCTACAAAAGGCTGTCTATCGCGGCGAATTGACCGACAATGATGAGATGATCAACTACCTAATGAATCAGCCGCACGTGATGCCGCGTCTCAATCAGCGTATTCTCAGCCAGGAGGATGCCAAGTACCTGGATATCAATGGTGTGCCTGCCAAGCAACTTGGCAATGCGGCAGCGCTCAATAAGCTCTCCAACCGCGACATGACAGCCACATTGATGGCAAACCTTAAGTACTTTGGTGGGAAAAAGAGCACTGAGCGCATCGGAAGCGCTGATCTGCAATTCTTAACGATCTGGGTCTTTGCTGACCTGGAGACTCCGGACGGAAAAGAACTGATGACTCACGCCCTGGACTATGTGCAGAGCAGCCAAAGTGTCCGTTTGGCATTTATACCCAACACGGAGGGATCCAGCAATAAACGCAATCTGAACCGCTTGGCCTGGGCGGCAATGCAGACGTTGGAGCCGGCAAAGGCAACGGATCAGGTGTTGAAGTGGCTGCGACAGAAGACGCAGCGCATTGAGGATATACCCAAGCAATTGGAGGACATCTTGGGCAGCACCGAGTTGCATCTGAAGATGCTGCGTGTCTATTCACAACGTGTGCTTGGCTTGTCCAAGTCCCAGCGTCTGGTCATTGGCAATGGACGACTCTACGGACCACTGAGCTCCTCCGAGAGCTTCGATAGCGCTGACTTTGCTCTGCTGGCGCGATACGGCGACCTGCAGTATGGCGACAAGGTGCGCGAAGTGCTCAAGGAATCTTCCAATGAGGTCAACTCCGATTTCAACAGCGATACTCTGCTTAAGCTCTATGCGAGCCTGTTGCCCAGACAAACCAAGACGCGATTCAAGTTGCCCACGGATCTGAAGACCACACACTCCGTGGTGCAGTTGCCGGCGAAGGAGCAAAACCTGCCTCACTTTGACATCGCTGCTGTGCTGGATCCCGCATCGAGAGCGGCCCAAAAGCTAACTCCGATCTTAATATTGCTGCGGCAAACTCTCAACTGCCAGTTGCAGCTCTTCCTGACGCCCGTGGCCCAACACAGTGATATGCCCGTGAAGAACTTCTATCGCTATGTGGTTGAGCCGGAGGTGCAATTCGAGACGAGCGGCACACGGGCCGAGGGACCGCTGGCCAAATTCAGTGGACTACCCGCTAATCCGCTGCTGACTCAGCAGCTCCAGGTACCCGAAAATTGGCTTGTCGAGGCGGTACATGCTGTATACGATCTGGATAACATAAAGCTAAGTGACATTGGCGGCCCTGTGCACAGTGAATTTGGCTTGGAGTACCTACTTCTGGAGGGCCATTGCTTTGATGCGGCTAGTGGTGCCCCTCCCAGAGGCTTGCAGCTTGTGTTAGGCACCAAAGCACAGCCCGCACTGGTGGACACCATTGTAATGGCCAATTTGGGCTACTTCCAGCTAAAGGCAAATCCCGGAGCTTGGACATTGCGTCTACGCGATGGCAAATCCACAGACATTTATGCCATCAGCCATGCCGAGGGTCCCAATACACTGCATCAGTTGCAGACGGGTGCCGTCCAGGTCTTGATTACCTCACTGCGCTCGCATGTTACCAAACTGAGGGTATCCAAGAAGCCTGGCATGCAGCACGCCGAGTTGCTTTCCGATGACACGGCGCCAGCGCAGTCGGGGATCTGGAATAGCATTGCGAATAGCTTTGGTGGCAGTACTGGCGGCACAGGAACCGATGAGGATGCGGAAACCATCAACATATTCTCTGTGGCCTCGGGACATTTGTATGAGCGTCTGCTGCGCATTATGATGGTATCGCTGCTGAAGCACACCAAGTCACCGGTGAAGTTCTGGTTCCTCAAGAACTATTTGTCGCCACAGTTTACGGACTTTTTGCCGCACATGGCCAAGGAGTACAACTTTCAATATGAGCTCGTGCAGTACAAATGGCCGCGTTGGCTGCATCAGCAAACGGAGAAACAGCGTACCATCTGGGGCTATAAGATTCTCTTTCTGGACGTGCTGTTTCCGCTCAATGTACGCAAGATAATATTCGTGGATGCGGATGCGATTGTGCGCACAGATATAAAGGAGCTGTATGACTTGGATTTGGGTGGAGCACCCTATGCGTATACACCGTTCTGTGATTCCCGCAAGGAAATGGAAGGTTTCCGCTTCTGGAAGCAGGGCTATTGGCGCAGCCATCTTATGGGCAGAAGGTATCACATTTCCGCATTGTATGTGGTGGACTTGAAGCGTTTCCGCAAAATTGCGGCTGGAGATCGGCTGCGTGGACAGTATCAGGCGCTCAGTCAGGATCCAAATAGTTTATCAAATTTGGATCAGGATTTACCAAATAATATGATACATCAGGTGGCCATTAAATCGCTGCCGGATGAGTGGCTGTGGTGTCAGACGTGGTGCAGCGATACCTCATTCAAGAGTGCCAAGGTCATCGATCTGTGCAACAATCCGCAGACAAAGGAGGCCAAATTGACGGCCGCTCAACGCATTGTTCCAGAGTGGAAGGACTACGATGCGGAGCTCAAGGCGCTGTTAGCTCGCATCGAGGATCACGAGAATCACAATAGCAGTACCAACAGGGATAATGCTGATGCTGATGATGATGACAATGACAATGACGACCATGTGGTCGTCACAACAGAACCGCCGGCACCTGACCATGTGCACGGCGAACTGTGATCGGTGTCATCCTTATTTGTTTAGTAAACTTAAGCCTAATGTCCTTTACACTTGGAAAATACCAAATTAGCTAAGCTCAATGTCACTCTAGCAAGCGATAACACTTAACACAAACAATTAATTAGACATTTTAATTAGCCACTAATTAAAGGGGCAAGGAGCTCCAAGTCTGAATTAATTTTGCATTCCAAGAGCCTCTCGCCAAGATTCGAACTAAGCTGAAATTAATACAATAAATACAAAAATGAATGCAAATCATATGAATGGTTTTATTTAAAGAAGGTGCTTGTTTTTTGCTAGGAAAAGATATAGGCTAGTCGCTGAATAAAAGACGTTGGCTTTTGTTTATTTTTTTTTTTACTTTATTTTAAATTATAATATGAATTCATTGCATAAATTCACGTACTTTTTATCTACGTAAAGAAAATATTTATTAATATTATCATAAGTTTGGATTTATTATGTTTAGAGCATAATTGCTTGTTTTAATTTTGAATTTTGTGTCCGCCTCTGGGGGATTTATTTATCATAAGGCAGACAATAAAGTCTAATTAGTTAGTATGTTTTAACTCTGGCATTTGCTTTATATTTAGTTGGGAATTCATTGTAAATATTATATTCATTTTAAGTTTTTAAAGCGTGTATGTTACCTAACGTAGTATTTGTATTTGATCTTCCCTTTAATAATTTAGCATAGTACAAGTATATAACTTTCTTTTTAAAAATGTTTAAACTAACGCTGAGTGTAGTATACGAGTGTTAGGTAATTAAAGCTTTGGTTTTTTTGTTTTATTTTAATCTTTTAATATTCTCGTTCTCAATATGTTAATCATGTATGTATATGTTTTCGTTCAGACTACGCAATTCTTGCTAAAATTGAAACATTTTCTCACTTCAACTAAACCATTAGGTCAGATGTTAAGAAATAGTTAACATATTAGTTAATGTGTTATTTTTGATAAAGTGCTGCTAGTCCTCAATTAAATAATATTGAAAAATGCTTCTGCCAAAAGTCGTTTGTCAGTTAAGAATCTGTACCTTCAACTCTATAGTACATACGTATATAGTTTTATGTATATGTATTGTATATTGTATTATATCTTGCGCTGCTTACGTGCTATGAATTGACGGAACTATAAAAAATTAGACTGCTGTTCATTAAAGATCTACAACAATATTATCACAAATATTGTTAGCATTTTTCTCTTATTTTCTCTTCTTATCATTTTTTTTTCTATTCTTTTCTTGGTATTCAAAATATTGTATTATATTGTGTATTGTATTGTATGGTAGTCTTTTTTATGATCCGTTAAGATACATATAAAGTTATTCTGTTATTTATTTTTAATGCTTTTTAATTTGTTCGTTGTTGTTCTTGGTGTTCTATGGTCTTATTCATTAATCCAAATGTTTATACATATCCTCAAGTTGTGGCTTGAAATAACTCTTCAATTGCGGTCTCTTAACCTTGAATGTGGGCGTCAGTAGTCCATTTTGTACCGAGAAGGGATCGGGATGCAAATACACATCTTTAACCTAAAAAATATTTAAGAATGGTTATAAATAAACACGGTCTATAAGTTTCTTGGCACCTTAAGAGTTCTTACCTGTTCGAATGACTTCAGTCCACTCTGTTTGCCCCAATTGAGCATGTCGTTCATGATCAGTTCTTTCACATTCTTATTATTGCACAGGACGGACAGAGTGCCCCGAACATTGTTCTCCGTGGCCCATTGCTTTAGAACATCCATATCAGGTACAACCACAGCGATAATACAACTCTGTAAATATTTGAATTGTATTATATGTCAATTTACCCACATTAAATTTTTCTAAAAGCGATTCTATTGTCAATTAATGTTAAGACTTTTTTCTATAAAATTCAAGTATTTTTTACTGAAAATTACAAATTTTAAACTTATTTTTCAGTTTGATTGAAATTACCAAAGTGAAATATCTAAAGCTTTTTTTGAATCATCATTTATTCAGTCAAAAAATAAAAGTTGTTTACGAATTTATAAATATCGCGGATTCAGATTATTTCTTTTATATTTGTAACAGTTTTGACTTTCATTTAAAATAGTATATTTCAAATATAAAAAGCACCTTACCAAAGATTTTCGAACTAAGTTGTAGTGAATCTAAGTACAATAGTTGGTCAATGAGTTTATAAATTCTTGCGGATTTAATTGTTTTAATTGGCAAATTAATAGTTATAGTTAATTCAAGACTTTTTATTTAATTTGTTTTTAAGCTTTAAACCGATTATGTAAATAAATACTATTGAAATTAGGTTAAAATTGGAGATTCCTAGTTAAATTTCTCACTAGTCCTTAAATTGTTTTCCATTATAAAATTTTAGCTCACCTTTAAGCTCTCGCCGTAGACATAAACTTGATTGACATATTGACTCAGCGTGTAGATATTCTCAATCTTCTCCGGCACTATGTACTCTCCCTGACTGAGCTTGAAGATATGCTTGCGACGATCGATGATCCTCAGTGTTCCATTGGGCAACCACATGCCGACATCGCCCGTATGATGCCAACCCTCGGAATCGATGGCTTCCGCCGTCTTCTCTTGATCTTTATAGTAACTGCACGGAAAAGATATTAGGTAAGTTAAGCCAACAACAACAACATTTAAAACGTTCTGTTGATTTACCCATGAAACACATTGGAGCCCCGGACACAAACTTCACCAGTGTTCTGATTGGCAAAGTATTCCATTTCGGGGACATCGACCAGCTTGACGGCGTTGCAGGAGACAGGAGGACCGACATGATTGGGAACATGATCACCCTGAACAGTCAGCGTTATGGCACCGGTGCATTCTGTCTGTCCATATCCCTCCAGCACCAGACAGCCGAGGGCACAGCGCATAAAGGTCAAGACATTGCCAGCCAGAGGCGCTGAGCCGACAACCATGAGCCGAAGATTGCCGCCGAATGCCTGGTGAACCTTCTTGAAGACCAGTTTGTCCCAGCATCCGTTGCGACGCAGCACTCCACGGGCAATTTCCTTCTCCTTGGCCTTGAGAGCCATGTTGAAGAGAGCACGCTTCAGTCCCGAGGCGGATATATCATTCTGTATCTTGTCGTAGACACGATTCAGGAGTCGAGGCACCGCTGGCATCACCGTCGGCTTCAGCATCTTTAGATCGTTAGTGAGCTCCTTAATGTCGCCGGAGTAGAATCCCACGCATCCGCCCACATAGTACATGCCATTCTCACAGCAACGCTCGAACATGTGCGCCAGCGGCAGAAAGGAGACCATCACATCTCCGGCACGGATGCGATGATCGCCCATTTGTAGGATGACGGCACAGACTCCGGCCACCACATTGCCGTGTGTGAGCATTACGCCCTTGGGATTGCCGGTGGTGCCCGACGTATAGCACACTGTGCACAGATCCTCTGATGCGGGTGGCACCTCTGGATGATTGCCCTTGGCTCCGAGTTTCTCCACATCGATAAAGGAGAAGATCTGGACACCACGACTGCGCGCCCGCTCCAGAGTCGTCTGGCGTATGGGCTTGATGGACACTATGATCTTCAGGCTTCGCGGTGCTTTCTCCAGCAGCATTGCTGCCTTGACATCGTCCTCCACAATAATGATGGCCATCTCCGTCTGGCGTATGATAAAAGCACAGGCATCTGGACCCAGAGTATCGTACAGGGGCACCACCACGAGGGAGAAGGAGTAACATGCCTGCTCGTACAATATCCATTCAGGCCGATTCTGCGAGTATATGCCAATCAACTGTTTGGGTCGCGCACCAAGTGCCAACATCCCAGCTCCAAAATTCTTGGCACGCAACAGCGCCTCATCATAGTTGATCCACTGCAATACAAATGCTCTTAGTTTTTTTCATGAATCTATTTTCAATAAGGTGGAGCGGGAACCAAATAAGTTTTTTAAAATCCTGTAAATGATACTACATAAAATCATTATTTGTGCAATATATCGAATTTTTTTAAAGTCATCCGGAGGTGGAACAACAACGACAATATACCTTATTTTGACTATTTGGTATTTTTAATAATTCTGGAAGTCTGTCCTGTTCTGTTTTTTACCGATCTTAACAGCGTTATAAGCAAAATTGTGTTGTACTCTTCAAGTGTTTTATTAAAAATATCTCGATTTTTTATACCCTGAGCCCATTGAAAATGGGCAAAAAATAAAGTTTTAAGGAAGTTTTAGTATGGAAAACTTTTTTGTTTGTTAAAATATCGGAACCAAACTGATAGAATATGCATCTAGGCTAGTATAATACATCCTGACCAAATTTGGTTAAAATCGGTTACCTGTATATAGCTGTCGTACGATCGGTTGAAAATCAAGTCTTAGTATGATAACGTTTTTTGTTTTTAAAGATATCTTAATTAAACTGATAGAATATGCGTTTAACTAGGTTTTGAACATTCTGACCAAATTTGGTTTAATTCGGTTGTTTATATCATATAGCTGTCATAGAAACAATTTGTCGAAATTCAACCTCAGTGTAGAGTACCTGTGGTCAGGGTATCCTACTGTCGAGCGTGCTCGACTGTAACCGCCCACTTGTTTAACTTTAAATAGCTTAAAAATTAAAAAAAAAAAAAAAAATAAGAAAAACGTTCCTATCTCTGAATAAAAGAATGGAATTCTGAGAAGAATTAGATGAGCTGACTGTCGAATCTAAGGTTGATAAATCCTGAATTTCCGACATAAATGTTAACGGGCTAGAATTTGATGTCCGTAAAAATAATTGTCATATTTTAAATATTAAAATACTTCTAATTTTTTCGTTACTTTTATTACTCGGTTTTTCAACCGTTACTGTAAATACTGCCTGATCTTTAATTGTCCAAATTATCAAGATTGTACTGTACAATGAAATCATGCGTGAAACTCACCTGATAGGGCGACGTCAGGGTCTCTCGCCAACCCAAGCAGGGACCATTGTTGGATGCATAGGCACCTTCGCGGAACGTTTGGTACAGCGTCCGTACATTCTCTGTGATGTAGGATACAAATTTACCATTCTTCGACTCCTTGTAGAATTTAGAGACGTGTATTTGTTCTGGACCCTGAAATCAGTTCGATACACAAACAGAAATCGTGTTCATGCAAAATGAGTGAAGGAGTTGAAAGAGAACGATAATGAGATCGTTAACGATAACAGTGTGAATTATTCGCACAATGATAAGAGATGCTTTAAATGACTTTTATAAAGGCATATTCTAAAAATCTCTAATGACCTAGAAGCAACGTAAAAGTACATTTTTGGATTTCTGAAACCTAGCAACCAACGCTTTAAAATGTCAAATTAAGATTTTTAGTGAATATAAAATATAAAAATAAAGGCTTAAACACACTTAAAATTAATTTCTAATTTATAAAAAATAAACAAATTATTTAAAATGTAATTGAGATTAGAAAAATATAAATTTTCTTTTCCCGAATAAGGAAAACTCTCAAATTTTAGAAGCACTGACATTTCGCTTTGTTGATATTAATACTATTGGGATTAAAATTTGTAGATACCTGGAACACACCTAAGAAAGTCTAAATCTCAATGTCCTGTGACAAAATCCACTTTCTAATAATTTCTACTCATAATCAAAGAAACATAAATATTTCAATACACAAAAATGATATGCTATTGTGTTTTATTTCAATAATTTTTAATAAAATTGATTCTAAACATGAAAAAACTATATATTTTTTTCTTTTTTTTCGAAGCTAATTCTTAGCTGTATGAATAAATTTATTATCTTCAGTTTTCTTAACTTTCAAATCGCTTTTTTATTTTGAACTTTATATTTGTAAACAAATATTATTTGTTTGGAAATATAAAAAGAATTAATTTAAACAAATTTTTAATCTAACGTTTGTTTGGAGGGAGAATTTCTTTGATTCTAAAAAAAAATTCAATTTTAAAAGATTCTGATTCAAGCAAGCACATTAATTTTGAAATATTGAACAGACCCAGATCTGAGAAACTTCAAATTATCGTTACAAAGTGATTAGTGCACAAAAAACATTTGTATTATTTAAAAATATGGATGAACAAACATTATTCAAGTACAATTAAAGCTTTTGATTTAAAATGTTTACGGAATTTGTACAGGATTCCTATAAAGTTTTGCTTAAACCGGAGAGTTAATGCCAAGAAAAATAGTAATATTTTCAAAATAGAAACATATTTGTGTTTATTTGTTTTGTCACAGAATTTCCTGTGGCCAAATAAACTGGAAAATGTGAAGAAAACAAATTGATTGCGGTTTCTCCAGCAAATAAATAATGAATCACATTGATGGACATAAATCAATAATCGTTTGAGTTGATCTACAATATGCAATTGGCATGATTTATGGTTTATTTTAGCCAAAAAACATAAAACCATCACTCGCCGATTTTAATGGGTGCGATAGAGCATCTAGCAATAAATATATATACAGTTATGTATCTGTACTTAGATGTAGTGGGTGTAAAATTCTATCGATTCAATTGGCAATAGAGCACTTCCTTTATGGCCAACAGCTGTGAAGATAATTCGACTATGGCAGATGTGTTGATGCATGGAAACGTATATCAAAATAGACCAAAGTGCCTGCTGGGATATTGATTTGGGAATTTGGATCTTGAAATTGGAGGGAAAACAGTTTTGGTTTTTAATGTGTGAATGTAAGTGAATTTTAAAAATTTTGTAGTTTACCAATAAACAGAAAAGAAAAGCAAATGATTTTGATATCGATTTGTTTAGATTGAAAATAATGATATCGATGACGCACAGACGAATCGGGGAAAGGAACAAGAATATTATAAGGCTGCCTACCCCTAGGGGCAGACCACGCCTACCCTCTTCTGTGGGTCTTGTTGTGGATCGTATTTAAGCTGAATATGAAACGAGTAACGAAAAAATAAAAAGACAAAAAAAAAACAAAAGCAAAAATATATTTGTTAATTAGTTTGGCGCGAAACTTCATTAAAGCGAGGTTAGGTTTCGTTTTCGGGATACGGGAAGTGGTTCGGGAATCTTAAATCCTCGCCATATATCCTTCATGTTTACCTTGAGCACATCGCTCTGATTGTTTAGTTCGATGGGCACGCGTACAGTGGTGATTTGGCCGCAACAAGACATATTGTCCTAATGATTCAGCACTTGATTTCACTGGTTTATTGATTTTCTGTTCGAGTATTTTGAAATGGATAAATTGAAGCGTTTTTTTTTTTATTGGTCATTCAGTTCTCTCAGACGTTATTGCATTTAATATGCACATTTTCCAAACTACATAGCTGCAAATTTAATTAATTTACACAATTTTTCATCTTTAATTTAAAATATAATTCATTTTCTAAAATTTTTTGCACAGATATGCAAATTTGTTTGCATTGATCTAAAATTAAATCACGTTGGGTTTTTGTTTTATTTATATTTTTTTTAAATATATTTTGTTGCTCTCTTCTACCCCTTTCACCAAGTAGAACTCATCAAAGCAAATTTATAATTATGGCGCTTACAATTTACATTTGCCAAGTGTAGCCAATTCAATCTTGTTTATAATTATTCAATATTGTCAGCCCCCAGTCACAGCCCCTAAACTCAGACGATATATCGACAAGACGACCGACTTTGGTTGGCCTGCCCCAAATGTTTAAAAATACTCGGGCTGTTCTGTTGTTATCTACAGCCGAGTGGACGCAAAACATACTAAATTAAAAATAAAAAAAATACAAGAGACAAAAACCAACTGTGGGATGCCGAAAATTAAATACTCTGATGGATGAGTAATTATAATGGAAATCTATTTAAGAAAATAATTGAAATTCTTTCCTATATATGTGTTTGTGCTCTATAAATTTACAAAAGGAATTTAGTAATTATGTTAAATTTACATTGTCGTATTTAGATGCATTACTAAATGGCAATTAATTTGGAATAATTGAAGTACTGTATATTAAATATTGAAAGAAATATTAAGTAAATGATTTTATTCAGTAAAAGAGTATTGTTTGGGGGCCTGAGTCATGGGAAATGTCTGAAAGTTTACGCCTCACTAAAATGCCTTCAGGCAATGGAAGATTGAATAATACAAATGAGCAATTGATGTTTGAGTTATGGTAATTGTAGATACCGTAAAAATGCTATAAACCAATGCTCAGTACGGGTAAGATGTGAATTGACCTCAAGCGTTAAAATTTAATTTGCTTTTCACCAAGTTGGAAAATTTTGCAGTAAAATACTGAATATTAAATATACTATGTATGTTTCTCTTTAAAATATGACTTAATAAAGTAAAATAATACGATTCTTTCAGTATTTCATCATAATCTAACTAACAATTTTCTTGAACATTTAGTTTGACAGTTTTATGATTGAGTATGTCTTAGGATATGACTGAAAACAAAGACTAAGGGATATATATTATTCAGTTTTCTTATTTAATGGCATACGAGTGTACAATAAATTGCAGTCTGTGGGATTGTAAGTAACTAGAACTAGACTGTAAAGTCTATTAATTCATTTACTATGAGACATTCCTAATGGGCTTTTACCATTTCCCAAATGTGTGTTTTAGACCTCCAAACTAATGCCTATTTTCAATTAATTGCATATGGCAATATTCCGTATTTTAGACGCGCCCCCAAAAACTATATAAAATGTACATAACTATAAAATAGATTTTATGGTAAGTAACTCAAAAGTTAGATTGGTTTGGATTGTTATTTGATGTTCTTTAACATTTTATGAATTAATGCAAATTAAATTTTATTTATTCATATATCAAAATGAATTAAAACCAAACGTTTTTTTATGTGTGTTTTATATTTGAATTTCTCATTTTATTTTTATATTTCTTTTTTTGTTTTGCTTTTAATAATTTGTCTTCTAGGCATTGGCCCCTGAGTATATTTATGGTAAAGCACTGATCACCGATGTGAACTTGAACTTGAGGGACTGAGTTTACAGGCCCAGGCGATATCGAGGACAACGGTACTTTGACACTTTGGTAAAGGGACATTGGTCTATTAAATATGTATTTTCCTCAATTCGAATTTAATTTTTGGTTCGTGTTTTACGTAATGATTAAACGACCGTATTTTTGTCAATTTGTAGCAAATTGTCAAGCGACTCGAGTGTGTTTTTTTCTTCTTCAAATTTTTCGTATATGCGAGCTATTATTTATATAAAAAAGAAAAAAAGTAATACGCGACTTATGTATATATATACGATATGTACATGATGTTGTTTTTGTTGTTAGCAAACGAATTTTTATCTGATATTGTCTTTCGTAAGGACGGAAAACGCAGATCTCGACGACACGATGTTGAATTTCGAACTGAACAGCAATTTTCGTAGCTAAAAATTATTTTGGCAATAGATGTTGATCTTCTTCAGGCTTACTGAGAGAATGGGTGAGCGCATTATCGAATCGGTGGATCGGGGGAAACGGGCATAGGATTGGGAAGGTGAATGCGAATGCGAATGCGAATACGAATGCTTGCCTAGGAATTTCATTCGTTTATAATTTTTATATTAAACGGTTTTCGTATGTTGTTCTGTTCAATACATATCAACATGTGTACATATAGAAATTCTCTTCTTCTTCAATTAGTTTTTGGCTTGATCAAGTTGTCTGTCTGTTTATTCGTTCATTGTTATGTGCACGCGATTAGCAATCACAGGGACGTCGGACATGTGACGTCGTCATCGGAAAGGTGGTTGTGATCGCCATCGCCATCGTGATCGAGAGGTGAGGTGAGGTGAGGTGAGGTGAGGTGAGGTGAGGTGAGGTGAGGTGAGGTGATGTGAGGTAACGGTAATGGTAATGGTAACAAGAACATGAGTTTCATATTGGGGCGGCGACCCTTTGATGTGTTAACAACATAATTTATGAATTTTCATGTGTTATGTTCAATTTTAAAATTCTAATCAAATAAACATAAAAACATTTGTTTACATTTCGGGCATAACCTCAAACTGTGAATAGAAACAAATTCCGATTTCCTTTATTTATGTCTTTTCTAACCTCACACAAATGAATATACGTGTATTTATTATTTAAATTACTTGTGGGCACATTTTGCATCTTATAATTCATGTACTAGCACATTTAAAATGCTAGATCGCCGAGAACACAAAATGCATTCTTGAAATTGCCGTTGCATCGGCAGACAAGTTGTCCCTGTCCTGTCACTCACACTCATATAATACATACAAACACATTAATGTAAATGTCTAGTAGCAATTATAGACACATTTATTTGGCATTACATTTCCTGATTGTTTTCGATGTGTGTGCGTGTTATCATTCGTTGATCGTGCAGAGTTACCAGCTACGCTCGAAAAACTGAATTTAAATAACGATGAATATCGCTGAAAAGTAACGGTGTTTTTAACTATAGGGTATTTCTTGATTGTACTACATATATAGTATATTTACTAAATTTAATGCAACTTATTGAAAACCCGTTTCGAATTGAAATTGTGTAAACAAAGCCATCAATTGCATTTTAATGTGTAAAATAACAATTAAATGCCTTAAAGAAAGAAACTAAGAAAACCAAAACATTTTTAGAAAATCGATGTGCATTGTTGATACTTGAACTCGTTTGCATCGATTGTTTATTTAACATGTCAATAAATGTGCCGAATTTGTTTATTTAATGATAAGTAAATAAAGGAAAAGTGCGTTGCATGCGGTCAAAAGTTAACAAATGTCGGCAATGTCAATAAATGCCAATGTTTATAGCAATTTACATATAAAAAAAATATCTACATCGCATGATTTTTGAATTATCAGCAATTGAGCTAAAGCTGGCTAATTAAGGCGAAATACAGCGTCAATTGAGCCATGGCATGATTTATGTTGATAAATTATCAGCAAGAGCAAGAAAAAATAGTCAACGAGAATGTTGCACATTTTGGCAACTATTAGAATAGACAGTGAATTAGAGCGTGGGATTTGAATATTTTGCACCACGGTAGCCGTCACGTCATTGCAAAAATAGCAAATAGAAAATAGAAATCTCTTGAACCATTCTGAATGAGAATACCCATGTGAAGAATCATGTGACGACAACAGAAACGAAACAGAATCACAATTCGGTGAGACATGTGCACATCAAAGGCCAACCCACCCAACCAATTCTGTTTTACCTCAAAACAAAAAAAAGAAAATTTTTTAAAATAATAGAAAACTTAAGACAAGCTGTCGACAAAACGATGATGTAATAATAGTCACGTAAAAATGGACAATTGCACTTAGGAGGCGACTTGGATGATTGATTCTTACCTCCAGCATTGGGGATTGATTTTCCAGAGGCACTAATGGTTTTTCCGGTATTGGTCGCGTTACAAAGTAGTAGGCAATACTGGCCGCCACGCTGGTCAAGGTCAGTGCACCTAACGTTCCACCAAAGTAATTGAGATACCCATCAATTTCGTCCCCTGCAAGACGACAAAACAGAAGCGCAATTGTTAGGAAGGATATTTTTATAATGGCATTATAAAGCTTTATAAACACTGCGGCAGTAATTGAAGGCTTAATATAAGCTAAATAAAATATAGTATAATATTTTAAATTTAAAAAAAAAATTTACATTTTTATAGGTAGATTCAGTGTTCATTTTAAGTTTATTTAAAATATATTTTAATTTATAACTCAAATCAATATTCCTAATATGATTTTAAGCTATTACAGTTTCTCAAAGCTCAAAACTTATGGCTTAAATTATACGAGATTAATACACTTTACAACAAATTTGAAATTGAATAGAACAAATGCTTAATATAAACTAGGCAAATAAAAAATTCAAAATTATTAAAAAATACTTAAATGGTGCTAAAAGAAATATTAAAATTGCTCGGTATTTTTAAATAATATTGATAATAATAAAAGCCTCTTGAGCTTATAAATACTTACAGAAGTATGAAAAATTGCTGACTATCAAATGATTGATATATGCTAAAACCGATTTCTCTGGCGTCATTGTTGTAGTTGTTGTTATTGTTGTTGTAGTTGCTGTTTACTGTTTGTTGCTGTATGTTTTGTAATTGTATTTGTTGTTCTTAGATACCTGAGTGAACGTTACGTGTTTAGCTTAATGATTGCCCACAAAACTTTGCCTGCAATGAAAACGAATTTATAAATCAATACAATAGACACACGTCAGCTAAAGCCATATATTAATATATACATATTGAAACATATGTATTTGTATATTACTGTATTTAAAATTAAATTTTAAAACCTCTTAATGACCCGTACAACGCACTTGACCATAACAAAAACAATTTTGATATAATAATACAATTTGCCATTAGATATTTATCAGTTGATAATTACAGTTAAGATCTTATATACGCTTTCTGAGATATGGAGCGTGAACCAATTTTTAACAAAAATATTTCCTATGCTTAAAGAATTTCTAAATATTTATTTGCATCCTTAAACCTGGGTTCAATATTCAAATTATCTACTATTTAAAATAAAAATGATTAAACCCCACCGACAAGGTCTACAAGTAGTTCGAGTTTACTATAATTATAGATTTATAATTAGAACAATTAGAACGATTCAGTTCAGAGGTGTTATTGGATTTCTGACTCGCCCCAATGAATTGGTTTGACTGATATTGCTGCTCTCAAAGGCAAAATAAAACTGTTTAAAATACTGCTCAATCTAGAGAGCTAGAACATGGAATACGAAAGAATAATAAAAACAGCTGTACTATCTTTTCAACACACTTGTGCGGCCTTTATCTGCAATGTTTTGTGTGCCACAACAAATACAAACATAAGATACTTGATAATAAGCACTTCTATTCACTTAAATAAAATAAATTTTTAGCGAATCCTGTGTACTCTTACCAACATTTCCTAAATTTCAAATTAGGAACTCAAATTTCAAATATTTTCCGGCATGTTTCAAATGAGATGTCGAGCCATTAAATAATTAAAATACATTTAGTCTTTTCACATACTTAGTATCTTTTTGTGTTGTAGAAAATAGTACAAGCAATATAATAATAATTTCTTTATCCTAAAAAGAAATCGATGTTATCTATGAGTTTTTAAGATAAAAAAAAATTTTGTAGATATTTAAAATCAAATTTAATCTTAATATTATACATCTGTATTCGGTGTTACAGAATCCCTCAGATACCCTATCATTGAAACATAAACATTAAAACACATACACTGAATAATATATGTTGTAGCGTCTGAGTTCTCTTTTTCATTCTTTGGTTCGATACCTCGTACAAATCTCTCTTGTATTATCCGATCGTGGTGAAATATTCAAGGCATATCGGGACTTAATCAGTGCTTTAATAAGAATTGAAAAGCTATGTCATTGTTTTTGTAAATAATCTTGATTTCAATTTCGTTAACAGGAACCTGTAGTCTTGAAGTCTACCGCTCTTACATTTTCTATGATCAGTCCGATTATATTATATCGAGCTCTATTTGCATAAATAACGTAAGTGCCAAATAGCAAATTTTACAGGGTACAGTTTTTTTTGAGTTATCGTGTGTCGTGTTTTGTATGTCATCTGTCGCCCACGTTATAATTAACTGATCTCCGTAAATATATCAAATTAAAATTGATTATTTTTGGTGCAGTTGCGGTTGGTAATTATGAACACATTTGCATTAAAACGTTACTTATGCATATAGGGCTCGATATATACGGGCAGACGCACATAAAAATATACTTGTTGTCTCTTTAGGTCTGTTACATTAGTTTGCACAAAACAATTATATCCTTATAAAAAAAAACCATTATACCCTTTTTTGTCCATTTTTAATGGACACAGGCTGGAATAAATCTGAGGAAGGTAAAAAAAAAAACTATTTATAAGACATCGCCTTGTCTTTTTTAGAACTTGTTTAATAACGCTCTTTCACACTGGTATTTGCATTTAGATTATTAAAGAATCTACTAAACTGCTGAATGAACCTGACGAAAAAGTGGCTCCATCTGGCGTGTGTAAATTACAAAGTGTTTGTTTGCATGTGATTCTCAAATGTGGACGAATAAGTGTGGCTACAGAGTATTTCTTTTATTTAAAAAAAAACTTTAAAAGTAATACATAGTAAGATCAGGGATTAAAACTGTAATCGGAACCGTAATCCTTAACTGGTATTAACCTTTGCAATTGGTAATCGTAAGTGAAACCATTACCGTAACCGAATTTATTCAAACCGAAAAGCCGATTTATGTATAACGCTTATTTTAATTTAAATTTAATTATGCTGAAATAAACAAAAATCGGTAATCGCTACGAAATCGATATATAATCATTATGTGTTGCCGAAACCGATATTCGTTTCGATTTGATACCATAAAAAAAATAGTTATAGAAGAAACAAAAATTCCACATTTTATAATATAATAATATATGTATAATAATTGAATATTGATTTAAACGTAATAATATTAACAAACTTTACTGTTAAACTTCTTCAATTGCAGGTGTCTTGAAATTCCCAAAATTCCTAAAGAATTGCAGCTCGTTGATAAGTTATTAAGGTTTTTCAGAAAAGAAACTAGTTCGTTTACCTTTTGAAACATTTAATATAAACCAAATCTAGCAACAATTTGTCACAAATATCTCCTTCGGATTATATTGATTTCCATTTTATAATAACTGCTTGGAATATATAGAATGGGGAAAGAAGTTCAGATCAAATTTCAGTTATTACTGAGTTGTCTTTTGTGGTTGCTTATGGTTGTAACAAACTGAGAAGAGAGTAGTCGAAACATATACATATGCTGACAAGATTTGCCTTTTTTTGCCTCTTTTACTGCACATTTCTTAAAAAACAGAGAATACAAAAAGCAGAGCTGATAAGTGCAGACATGTTACATATATGTTTTTGTAAATATATAAGTCGGCTTTATCAGTCCCTCGGGATAGCTGTAGAGCTGAAACTTTGCACTCATCATAATGAGATTATGCAGCCGGGGTCCAAAGACCAACGAACGACCCATTTGAAGGCGGTCTAGACTTGCAGAATTATGCAATGTCTGAACAATGCCTAAGTACTAACTTGGCTCCTAGTGAATGCTCAAATAAAGTTTCGACGGATCAAACGCAACGAAAGACAGAGAGAGAGAGAATGAAAGAGTGGGGAGGAGAGTGTAGAAATAAAGAGTTTCCAGCTCGTTCAGATGTGAGGTCAAGGCGGTCTTTTTGTTTCGGTTTTTTTTATGCTGTTTCATTTTTTTGGCTACTGCATTTTGCTTTAGGGAGGGAGCATTGATTTTTCACTAAATGGATGGCGAGACACGTGCACTCAAAAAAGGGACATTACAACTTACCACGGTTGAAACTCTCAGGTTGTTTATCAGAAGTACATTTTCGAATGTGTGGCACAATTCATGTTTTCGTTTTGATTAATCACTTTAAAACCAATAATTTCCATAAATAAATGTGGGGAAAATCAATGAAATTAACGTTTAACACCGACCCGGCGGCCGTACTTAGACTAGACGACGGGGAACGCGGTGCAATGCAGAACCAGAAACCAGAGAATACAAACTGAAAATGCTGCTAAACGTTTCGAGCGACTAAACTGAACTGAAACTGAAACAACTCTGAGAAACCCATCGACGGTTCCGAGTCTCAAGCCAAACAGTTCAGTCACAAAGTCAGTGTTGATGGAATGGCCAAAAGAGCTGCGGGGCATGCGTGCAACGAGGCGACAACGAGACATGAATGGAGCCGAGAGAGCAGCACACACACATACAAGGAAAACAAAGAGAGCATCAGAGAGTGAGAGCATAACTTATTGAGAGAACGACAACAGTCAAAACAATGTTGTGGAGTAAATTTAAACTGCCCGACAAGCGGCTAAAAGGCAAACGCACGACACGTGCAGGCTCCAGCTTACAATTGGGAGAGACAGGCAGAGAGGCAGAGAGCGAGAGAGAGTTAAAGAATGAACGAGAAGGGATTCGTGGGAGCGTTGCATACCTCTGTGAATTGTGTCGGCGAAAGAGTAAGCAAAGCAAACAGTGAAGAGGGGAGAAAAGGAAAGAAGGGCAAGTGCGTCATGTGCAAAGAAAGAACATTTTTAACCCATCATTTGGGGGGTGGTTACCGTCTGTTTAGTTCGAACAGCCGCTTCTCGTGACGCAATTGCTCCTGCAGTGCGACATGTGTATGCGAGGGCAGTTCAATGCGAATTAGTTACTTACGCATGAATTACAAATCAATAAGTGAAAAAAAACTTTAAAAATTAATTAAATATTATAAAGTAAATAAATTTAAAAACTAACTTGGTATGTACATTATATACAACCAGATGCAGATAAATAATATAGAGCAAATATCAAATTGAAATTAATATTATTCAAGTATTCCATAAGCAATTATATATATTTATATATGTAAATTAACTTATAAAACGTATGTAAAGTATGTCTGTTTTAATTCGGTTAATTTTATATAGTAGACCGTATTGAACCAACTTTGGTCATAATGTGTAAGACAATAACAAATTCAAATCCTGTGAGTTTGGTTAGGATGTTTAAAAAAACACAAGCAAATTTTTATACTTAAGGTAATGCCGCTCCACAAGAAAGTCAACAAAGTCGACAAAAACATGCCTGGACACAAAATAATATTAAATCGCCGTCTCTCCATAGATTTTAACGAATCATATTTTAGACGCCGTATAATAAATGCAGCTATGCAAATAAAATATAATATAAAATGTAATCTTTTTCGACTTTTCCTCGAATTTTAAATTAAAAAAAGCTAAGAAAAAAGCTAATAAAAAGAATCAAAGTTTGTATTCATGAATTATAGATATATTTATTAGCTTTCAGAAAAAGTAAAGCTTTTTAACATCGGTTTTGGCATTCTCGAGTAATGATAGGATGATGGGTGCACATCAGAAAAAAGGATTTAAAAAAAGCCAAAAGAAGAAAAAAAAATGTTTTACGCCGTTTGGGGCCCCAAATCTATCCAAAAAAGTGCGTTTGGTTCTTGTAATTTTATGGCTGTTGACTAGTGTAATTGATACACATATTGTATTATTAATTTAAATCGATAATTTACTCAATTTTCATATAATATATTGTACATTTTAATAAAGTTACTTTCATTTTTGAACATTTATTATATTTAAGTTGAAAAAAAAAGAAAAAATATATTATGTACTACCCACTTCGCAATTTTAATCGAGTATCCCTCGCAATTGACCGGTAGCTGGAAGAGTTTGTTATGTATGTGTTTTTTTTTTGACAGCTGTTGTTGTCCTTTCGGTTATATTTTGTGGATTCGTTGGCCTGATTTAAAACTCGCTTCGACTTGACTCATAAAAAATTCAAAATGAGTTGTGTGGAAACGACAAACTCACAGGTGGCCTCCTTTAAACATCTGATTTTTTTCAATCATGGCGTAAATTGTCAAGACAGCGAATATTCTGTGCTAGCCAAAGTGGCGCCAAGTAAGCAAAAGTATCTCATGGATACGTATCTTCATGCTGTGTGCTCGCATGTTTACATTAGACCCAAATAATAATGTGCAGCATACTTTGAGGCTGTCTGTTTGAAGCGTAGACATGAACCGCAGTTAGAAGGGATTTGTGACCCCATTTCAACATGTGGAACGCTCGCACAGTGGGGTCAGTGTCATGGTGTGTTCTTTTATCGTCGAGCCAACCACAAAAAGGTTGACCGCAACTTTTAATGAATGCTTACAAATGGCACAGCAAAGCTTTGTTATTGCTTAAAATTTAAATTGCCAGTTGTTTATTCGCATTTACTTAGTTAATCAATGCGCTCAGCTCAGTCAAATTTGTTTAAAATGGGTAAATCCATGGAGGTTGTTATGGAAGTCGAGGATGCACTCAGTTCTGAAGGCAGCTTTGCCAGCACTGGGACGAAAGAATGTTGTAGTTCCCAACAGAATGAGAACGATCCAGAGGCAATACAACTGGATGATGTGTCAGTAATAGACCACGCTAAGGGTAAAAAGAGTCCTAGCGAACTCTCTGGTGGCCAGAACTATGCTACCAGCAAAAATGTAGCTGAGGGTAAGTCAGAATAAACCATAACGCAGTCAAAGTACTCCCTAATCCAGTTGTAGGTAAAAAGATTCTGCAACATTATCAATTTATTTATTTTGGAATTGCTGGGAGCAATATAAACAATTTGTGTTCAGCGTATCAACTCGTAACAGAGCATTTGCTGTGTTTGTTGCTAGGATCATGATTTGTCAAATATTCATTGGTAATTTGTTTGGCATTGAATAATATTATGCTCCTGAAAATTAAATTTTACTTACATTGAAAATGGTGATGTTAATTAAGTTATTTTAATTAACAAAAACAAGTAATACCACTTAAAATAAATAAGCTTGAGCTAGTGTCAATATTTCTATTACTATGTGTCATTTGATAGTGCAATATGATTTCATTATCATTGATATTTCAAATGAAAATTTTAAAAATCAATGAAAATACTTATAATAATATTTATGCTTTTAGGTCTTATGGATATAGCTCTGCTCTCGGCAAATGCAAATCAACTGCGATTTCTGATCACCTACAATCACGAGGCTTCCACCTTCTACTACAGTCTTGCCCTGGTCATACTCTCCCTCGTGCTGCAGGTGCTTGTGGGCATTGTGCTGATCTTTAAGGTAAGTCAATGGATTCCATCTTAAAGTCAGCTGAAAAATTAATGAGAATTCATCCGCAGCGACGCCTTAAACGTCGTCATAGTCGTCACTATATGAGGACCAACGAAGTGCTTGTAACGGGTGTTTTCCTCATCACTGTGATTAATGTTCTCCTTGCTGCCTTTACGACAACCGATGGACACTCGAATTAGAATTAAAATTGCAAATACTTTTTAAAATTGTATTTTAATTGTATTTTATACAATATAACAAAAAAATCGTTGAAAATGCGTTGGCAACGATCGATGAAAGATCAATTGTTGTCCAGCTCTGGTAAATTGGTAAATGCACTTGACGTATCTGACGTACGATATCTCAGCTTTGTATATGGACTTAGGGATTAGGTTGAGGCTTATCTTAACCAGAGAATTCCTTCTTGATGCACTTTGCAATGGTGCTCAGCTGCATGTTGGTTGTGCCCTCATAGATCGCACCGATCTTGGCATCACGGTAGTATTTCTCCTGGGGGAAGTCACGGGTGAAGCCAACACCGCCCATCCAGTCAATGCACTTGGTGGCCGCACGCTGAGCCACCTCTGAGGCGTAGAACTTGGCCATGGCTGCCTCCTTGAGGAAGGGCACTCCAGCCTCCTGCAGGCGAGCTGCGTTATAGGTGAGCAGACGAGCTGCCTCAATCTCGGTGGCAATCGTGGCGATCTGATGCTGCATGGACTGGAAGTTGTAGATGGCATCGCCGAACTGTTTGCGCTCCAGCAAATATGGGATTGTGGCATCGAAGGTACCTTGGGCCAAACCCACCATCTGGGCGCCAATACCAATTCGACCCTCGTTAAGGAAGCCAGCGGCATACTTGTAGCCATGTCCAAAGGTGCCCAGGATATTCTCCTCAGGCACGCGGACATTGTCGAAGGTGAGCATGCAGGTGCCAGAGGCGCGGATGCCAAGCTTATCCTCGGGCTTGTTCACAATGAGACCGGGAGTATCGCGATCCACAATGAACGTGGTAATGCCGCGATAACCCTAAGATAAAAATAAATTAAATTAGATCAGATCAGATCAGATTCGTATATTTATTCCGACTTGTACTTACATCCTCGGGCTTGGCATTGGCAAAGACCAAGAATACACCAGCGACATCAGAGTTGGAGATCCACATCTTGGAGCCATTGATCACATAGTGGGAGCCATCCTTTTTGGCCACAGTCTTCAGAGAGAAGGCATCGGAACCTGCGCCAGGTTCCGTCAATGCAAAGCTGCCAGCGTATTCCTGTGCCAATTTGGGCAAATATTTGGCCTTCTGTTCCGCATTGCCAAACTTGATCATCAGCGAGTTGACCAAGGTGTTGTGAATGTCCACAAAAGCAGCAACAGCTGGATCAATCTTGGACAGCTCCTCGACGACAATGATGTTGGTCATGAAATTGCAGCCACTGCCGCCCAGTTCCGTATCGATTTCAATGCCCATCAGGCCATTCTCGAACACAGCCTTCACCACGGACGGATCGAATTTGTGCTCAAGGTCCATTTTCTTAACCAAGGGCAGAATTTGATCCTGGGCCAGTTTAGCCACTGAAAAAGTTAGAGATAAATCGTTAAAACATTTATTGTGCAAAAAGTTTTTGTTTTCAGCCATTACAATCAGGTTGTTCCTAGATTTCCAAAGGCAAAAATATCTAATTTAAATCCAGAGCAAAACAGTAAGAATTAGATTTAAAAAACTATAAATTTGTATATTTATTATTGTAAAAATCGAATACCTCATTCTCTTATCTCTATCCCATTCCTTGCCACTAATCTGGCAATCAATAAAAAGTCAAAAGTCAAATAATTTATTGTATTTAAATAGCTAATATACATTTCTAGGCAATACAATTCATTAATTTTCTATCTTTTGCAATTATAAAATAGCCAAGTCTAGCTAAAAAGTCTGATAATGGCAACACTAACTGAAGATCAATAAAAGTAGCTTTTTAAAAGCTTGTGAATAAGCTTTTTAAGACGTTTATCAAACTGGCCCTCCCCACTCCCCCCTTAACAATTGTTATTTATCTGACAGATGCGAGTGTGTGTGTGTGTATATGTATTCGCTTTATCAATAAGGCCGCTTGCTCTCTCTCAAGTCGCGTGTCGCTCTCCCGGTTGCGGTGCTCTCTTTCTCTTAACGTATGTTACGTACATGTACACAAGTGTGTGCTTGTATGTACCTTCATATATATGCATTATTATTTTTTATTGATCTTTTTTAAGCATTTTTCTTGGCTTGTTGCGTCGTTCGCTTTGTTGTAGTTGTGTTCGGAAAAACACCAATTGACAATGACGACGACGCCGACGTCGACGCCGTGCACACGCCCACTTTAATCACAAGTGATATTTGCATATTATGAACATTATTTGCTGAATAATGGATAAACATTTCTAAATACCCTATTATTTACTATACCGTATACTAGTTAACTAACGTGTACTTCCTGACAGCTGTTGTCCTGACCTGGATTAAATTTTAATCAACCAAATTTTAGACCCAACTGTACATTTAGTTCTTTGGCATGCCTTTGCTTATTTCTAGCATGATTCATTTACTTAAGTATTCATTTTTTATATCTATTTATTACTGTGCACTTTTCAATTTTCCACATTTCAGTTTAACAGCCTCACCTTAAACTAGTTTAGTTCGGGCTCAAACACTTAAACAATTTGCATGCCATAAATATTGTTTGTTATGCAACATAGATAAGCTAAATCTGAACAGCAGACCGCAGCTTGAATTCCCTTTTCATGATCAAATTTAAAAATAGGAAATGAGAAAAAGAATGTCAACTCTCCAACTAAGAATCAGTGGTGAATATTGTCCACTGGCTCAACTCTCTAGGTGAGTTACGCGGTCCGTACCCCGCCCCGTTGCTCGCGCGCCTCTAGAACAGAGGACACATTGAGCGGGGGCGTGGCACAGTCGCATATTTACTCTATCACAAGTGTAACGCTGTGGAGTTCATTAAAAACGACAACTGAACAGCTGACTTACTTGTGAAAAAAACACCAGCAATTTAACTACTCTAATATTAGAGGATCTCATTTTAAAAATTGTCATTTCTATCATTCCTCCTCTCTTTCTCTTCTCCTTTTACTACCTCTCTTCAACCGTCGCTCGCTGCATTCGAACTCGCGCTACACGTTTGAATTTCTATAAACTGAAGAAACGCAGGCTTCGTTTTAGCGCTCAGCGCCACCGACGCTCATACGCCGACGTCACCAGAAGCAGAGATAGAAGCAGCAGCAGAAGTTGCGGCTGCGAACAAAGCTATTTTTAGCACAAGTGTGCGACACTCCCTCCGCCCCCCTAAAATTATCTTAGATGTTATTCGGTAAATATAATATAAGGAATTTATGAAATGTGTACATTTAAATATAACTATGCTGTTTATTGTAAAACGTACAAATTTTTAATTATTTAAAAATAAAAGAAAGAAACTTGACCGAGACCTTGAAACTGCCACGTTGACTACAAAAACTTGTGTAAATATGTCAAGCTCAAAGAATCCTTTGTAGTCCTTTGAATTTTATTATAAATGTTAATTATTTTAAACATTTGTTATAGTATATTGATATCCCTAACAAATTTAGTCTTATCTTTAACTACCTCTAAACACCATAAATCATATAATTTTCGTTTAAGATTGATCAATTTAAATGTCTCCAAAGTCATAAAAAAATGTTATATTTGCAAATGAAATCAAATACATACAGTATGTCAAGTAATTGTTTTGACAAATATAAAAATTCTCACTTCTTTTTTGCTCTTATTTTATATTATAGACTCTTAAAAATTAAGAAATATAGACGTTTTGTTGGTTTAATTTTTTCTTAACATCATAAAAAACTAAAAGCAATATTTTTCCTTTGTCAAAACCCATGTTTGACATATTTAACATATATAAAATACACATACACTTTTTGTGTCTTTTTTATATTTAAAGCAGGGACTTAACTCTTACCCTGCATAGTTTATCCCTAAAGAAAAATTTTGGTATGTTTCACGTTACTTTACAGCAGGGACCGTAATCATTATAAGTTTTATTTTAAAAATCACGCTTTAATGATTATATAATGATTTTTACGATTTTCTTCACCGATAATCAATATTTTTGATTTTTTTCGCTCAAAATAAAACTTAACAATAGTTTGTGGTTTATGAATGATTTTTTCTTTTGGAAAATACAAAATTATTATTATTTACTGTCAAAACTATTACTAGACGTACTGTTGAATCTTTGTTATGTATTTTTAAAATAAGTATAAAGCAATGGAATTTTTATCTTCATAAAATCAATTAGTGGATTTTATTTCAATTGTTTTTGTCAAAACAATTTTTAAACGTACTGTCAATTTTTATTATGTATGTATTTTTAAAAATAGTCAAAACCAATGGAATTTTTATCTTTATCAAATCAGTTGCTGAACTTTATATATATAACAGAAATACTGTTAATCTTTGATATGTATTTTTAAAAAAATCGAAACCAATGGAATATTTTTCTTTATCAAAAAAATTTGTTGACAAACGATACAAAATAAATACACGCACACATAAGCATATGAAAATTGCAGGTTTTCATTTGATATTTACACTATTTTCCACTATCAATGTGCTTATCTGGCGTATTAAACGCCACACTCTTTCTTCTTCCCCCCACCCCTCCTTTCTTAGCACTGATATGTACAGTTTTTTATCAGCACACATATACAAATAAAACAGAACAAAATGAATAGAAAATTTGTCAAGTGCATTAACTATGCTGTCCAAAAATAACAATAACTATATACAATACGTCGCGAGAACAACAACAAAAACAATCCCACACGCGATGATTCAATTACGTAACACATAAAACTTATACCTGAAGTTGGCCAAAAAAAAAATGATCTAAAAATGTTTGCTTCTAACTGCAACTGGAAACTCGTTTATCGCTTATCGAAAGACTGGAATGTGGAATGGTCTGATGAAAGGACTTACCCGTCTCCTTCATCATCTTCTCATCGTCGGTGAGTGATGTCAGGGGAGGGGGCAAGCCGGGGGCTGAGGACATAGCGGCACTTTGCTGACGTGCAGCATTCGCCAGCTATAAAAAGCGTGAAAAAGAAAAGAATTTAAGTTGCGAATTAAGTGTGAAATCGAATTGAAGAGGCGTGGCATTTACTTACCATACGAATAGGCAGCTTCTTCAGGCTGTTCATCATTGTCTATGTGAGTGTGTGTGTGTATGTATATAAATTAAATCAACTTGAGACAATCTCAAAACTGGTCACTCCACGCACAACAGCAGCAGTTGACTACAAACGCGCGACTAATTTCCAATTAGGCTCCAGCGTCAGATTTTCAACGATCACCAAGAAGAAACTCAAGAATTCAAAAGCTCTTGGTGTATAAGCTCAACACAACAAGTGTGTTGCCGTTAAAAGTTGTACGGTGTTCGAATAAGCGTGATAAATGCTATCATGGTGAAATTCTCTTCATTTCACCACTATTAGAGAAGTGTCGAAAAATATTTAATTTTACACTTTCTACACAACATACACATTAACGCACGTTCTTTATACGTTCTTAAATACAAACTAATTACATTGTTAAAAGATTTTTCGTAGTACAAATTTCGTATTCACCAGAGGAACATATAGCAGTTGCGCAACTGTTGAGCAACATATGCTGCGACAAAGCAGTGTTGCAAAGCGTAGTGTGGCCACTTTGAGTCAAAAATTTTGACACTTCCGCCGGTCGCAACTGTCAAAATTCTTTCTTTTCGTTGTTTTTTCGACGGTAGTTTGGTGTAAGTTATCATGTTCAATATAATTTTGCATATGTTCTGCAATCATTGTTTATTTTTGCGTGTTGTTAATAAAAATGTGTAGCAAACACTGTGCCACACACGAATTAAGTGAAATTGTGTCGTGTTTTAGAAATTGTCGTGATATAAATGATTACCAAAAAATAAACAAATGCAGTGAATGAGAAAATACACTACATATACAATTTGCAATGCTTGTAATGCTGATAATAATTGAATTTATTTGACTTGTCCACAGCCCGCACAACCAACCAAGATGAAATTGAACCAGTTTGTGTCGTCGTCGCGCAGGAAGAACCGCAAGCGTCACTTCCAGGCTCCCTCCCACATCCGCCGTCGTTTGATGTCCGCCCCTCTGTCCAAGGAGCTGCGTCAGAAGTACAACGTGCGCTCGATGCCCATTCGTCGCGACGATGAGGTTCAGGTGATCCGTGGCCACTTCAAGGGCAACCAGGTGGGCAAAGTGGTCCAGGCCTACCGCAAGAAGTTCGTCGTCTACGTGGAGAAGATCCAGCGTGAGAACGCCAACGGCACCAACGTCTATGTGGGCATCCATCCCAGCAAGGTGCTAATCGTCAAGCTCAAGCTCGACAAGGATCGCAAGGCCATCCTCGAGCGTCGCAGCAAGGGACGTTTGGCTGCTCTGGGCAAGGACAAGGGCAAATACACAGAGGAGACTGCCGCTCAGCCCATGGAGACAGCGTAAACAACAACAACCACAACAATAGACAAGAGTAACAGGAGCAACAACAGCAACGTCTCTGTTTACGGTTACAGTTTATCGTAACGCTTATAGTGTGAATAATGAGAAAACAAAAAGTGTGAAGTGAGAAAATTACACAATTCTTTTATACAATAAAGAAGAGTTCAATTTTCCCAAAAATTTGTAAATTTAAATTCTATTTTCTGTGTTCTTCATTCGAACCTAAAACAAGTGCTACAAGTTTGCAAACAGTTTCAAATGCAAGTTATTGAAAACTATTTATGCTAGGGCTTTTATTTAATACAAGTCGACAAGTAATGTCATATTCTACTTGTCAGAAGGGGTATTCCTAAAACAGTTTCACATTAAGTTTCGCCGATCAGCTGCTCCACGCAAAATGTGTTGTGTGACCAAGAAAAATAAATAAACAGTAGTCGCAAGTTTCAACTTTCTGAGGCATATATTTAATGCAAAATTACTGCTGTAGATGTCCCAGTTGGATATGACAGCTAAGGAAGGAATTAAAGCTAAGCACGATTATTGGAAAGTCTCAGTTAAACAGTTCTCTTACTTTCTTTTGCCAATTTCTGATTTTCGCCTTTATTTTAAGTTCTTAAACTGATATAGAGTTGCTTGCGCCGCCATGTTTTTTTTATATATGAAATTTTAAATTTTTCAATAATTTGTTAGTTGGTGTTGAGCTATTAAGAAAGAATATTAATTTGGATGATCACTAAATAGTGTAGTTTGCTTTTGACGGCTTTAACTACAGATAATTATAAATTTAATAAAAAATGTTGTCTTAGGCAAGGGATAAGCTTTTTACAAAGATGAACCCGTCAGCCACTTGAATTTTGGGTTAAAAACCCAAACGCAATTTAAAACAGGCGCCAAATAAGTTGTCGAAGACTTCAAAAAGTATCGATTTTTGGTACATTGCAAGCTATCGATCCACTATTGAGGTACATAATGATATCGATTAATATATATTTTTGATGATTTATCAATGCTATTGTTTTTATTTAAATTTTAGGTAATGAAAATATCAAAACGCTATAAGCATGCAATAAATTAATAATTTGATAAAAATTTTAAATGCGAAATTACATAAAATATAGGTGTTACAAATTGAATTTTTAAGAAATAGCATTTAATCGACCAAATTCTTACAATTCTGCCAAAAACTAAACAGCTTTTTTGTTGTACAAATTATTAAATAAGTTTTGCAGATAATTTAGCTTACTTCTAAAAACTGCATAGTTCTCATGAAATTTTATCCTTTTTTTTAATTAAATTGGCTCTTTTTAAACATTTTGCCGCTAACATAAAATATTCAGCTAAAAACGCAATTTTAGCTCTACAAAGTTGGCAACACTGGACGCCGCGCGGATTATCCCGTTGGAAATTAACTCAACAGGTCAAGTCATAACTCGATTTTCAGCATTAATTTTTGTTACTTCGACTTAAGATTTCTTACTAAGTAAAAGCAACTGAATTAAAAAATCATTGAGAGTTTTTCAAATGCTGCAGAATTTAACTGTATAACAAAGCGAAAAATTATAAAAATTACAATAATGGAGAAGCATACGGAATTCGGTGATTATGTTACATGCCCGCTGAACAAGGCCCACAAACTACTCAGAGGACGTCTCGCCAAGCACTTGGATCGGTGCATGCGCAACTGCCTGGATATAAATCAGTTAAAGATCTGTCCTTTTAATAAGACTCATCGCTACAGTAGCGAAGACATGGCTGTAAGTGTGTTTTATTTATTTTCTTGGTATTATGTTTATGTTTATACAAATTTATAAATTAGGCGCATATTAAAGAGTGTCCAGATGCTGCTATAATAAAAACATTTGGCGCATTTACAATCGAGTCCTCTGACAAGGCAGTGCCACGCCCATTGCTGTACAAATCAGAAGAAAACTGGGACGACGAACCAGATGTACCTTCCTACAATCCTAGTACTCATTGCGAGGAAAACAACATCATTCGCACGAATGGCCTTAAGGGACAGTCGAAGGCAGCTCGTCGGCAATTTCGGGAGAGCGAGAGACGCCGCTTCGCTGAGAAGCAGTAAAGAGAGTCAACCAAAGAACTAGAGAAAGCTTGTGAATTTATTTCAATTTGTTATCTCTTTTACAATATTGTGATTTATTAATCTCTGTTGAATTAAGTAAATGCATTGAAATTCAAATAAACCTGATCAATTGGACTTTTTATTTTCGGAAAATAATCCATTTCTATGAAATAGTTACCATGTTTATACAATTACTAAAGTTGCTTTGTTTAAAAGCGAGTTAAATGAACACAGCTTTGAAATGTACTACAAGCCCAACAGTTTTTTTTATACAAATACTAACTGTCATTAAGAACGCTACGATTTGCCGAATATTTAATAAATACACAATAAAAAAATCGAGTGTGTTATAAGCAAGAACAATTTTAGTTAAATCAGCAATAGCTGCTCTATAAACATGGTATTCGATATTATCCACATTACAGTTTATCTACATTTTATTAAATATTTGGACTTTCACTATAAATACATTTTGGTAATGTGTTCGAAATATTGGCGTCAAATCACATAAACGAAGTGTTTTTTAAATCGATTAAGGTCAACTTATAGTTTCCTCACAGCTTATTTGTGGTTTTTATTAGGTGATGAATACATTGCACTTGTTTATAGAAATCAGCATACATTATTAACATATGTATATTTAAAATTCTTTGGTGTTTACAAGAATATAATGCAGCATTCAACGGCGCCGATTTGCTATATTATATGGAGTCGCACGATGTGATGTTGAGCTGGAGGAGGTGGAGATCCTCATGTTCGTGTTCGTGCTTTTAGCTGGTGCTTCCTTATCGTGATGGTGATCCTGATCACGATCATCATCGCTTTCTTCGTTCAACAGACGTTTACGCTCCTCTTTGATGAATGCCTTGCGCTGGGAGGGGAATAATCCCTTTGCTTCACGTACAACGTTTGCGGTTGCCACATAAGCCTCTGGATTGTAGTCGGGTGCATCTTCGTCGTCCCAATTCTCTTCAGACTCAACTTTTGCGTGTCTCGTTTCTTCGTTCAATTCGGCGGGAGCGCTGTACTGATAATGCGCAATAATTCTGCGATCGATGCACGATTTTGTGTGTTGCTGTGCGTTAGTGTGTGTGTGTTTATAGGGTATTAGGTCAAATTTCCTTTGATTTCAAAAAGACACTTACGACATATTCTGGTTCGGGTATTAAGTGGGCTTTATTAAATGGACACACGAGCAGTTCCACTTCATCTTTATAATAAGCTCTGCATTTAATTAGGTGCTGTTGAAGTTTTTTGCGCAACATTTTGTGGGCTTTGTTGTAGGGACAAAGTACCAAATCATTTGGGTTCATCTTGTCCATTTTGAAATTATTTATCTCAAATAAAGATTAAATTTAAAAGCGCTGATATCGCGTTTATTGTAAGATGACAAGTGTTGGCAAACGTGACTTAAAGCAGTGTTTGCTTTGTTCTCCTAATACATTGTTGCAAACTATTGCTATTTTCTAGCTAGTTTTGGCCATTTTTATAGTTCGTTTGCTAGAAAAATTTCAAAATTGCTATTAGCTGGAAATCTGGCAATAGAAATATATTTTCAGTTGACTTTTGCTATTAACAGTTTTGGTAAAACTGTGTCCACAAACAAATTTAGATGCTTTCCAGCCAGAAACAGCAATATCAATAGTTCCCCCTTAAATCGTGGCGGCACTCGTGCAGAGGCTGCCTCCTTTAGAGTAGCCACATTTGGTTAGTATTATAGCTATTTTGCATCGCAATTTTAGTTATTTTCGGATGCTTTCAAGGCAGAAACAGCCATTTTTGGAAAAACTGTCTAAATAAATACTAGATTTGGGATTCCTAGTTCAATTTGGTCTCGGTCATTTTTGAGTCAGTCATTTGAGGTTTTTCATCCCAAGGTGAAAGAAGTAACAAGTTTTATTTTAGCAGGAAATTCCAACAAAATTTGTGCATAATTAAAAAAATTCTATCTTTAAAATTAAGAAGTCAAAAATAAGGTAGAAAAAAATGTAAAGTGACCAATTTTGACAATTGACCCAAAATGGTACATAATACCGGATCGGTGAATTTAACAGGGTGGCAATCATTTTGTCGGGTGGCAACAACGGCCCAACTCTATTATATTAGTAAAAGAATTGAGGAATATTTGTTTAATATATATTAGAAGATAGTGATTAAGAGTTCGTTAAAATGGGTAAGGGTTTCAACAATTACATGTGCAAGAAATTCTTCCATCCTGCCTCGAGGGATAACCTGAAGAGGGTAAGCAACAACTAAACGTTTATGTTTTGATTGGTTCTGATTAAAAGTTTAAAATAAATGTTTTTTTGTTAGGTATGGATGGCGGAGCAGCAGGCGGAGGCGTACAAAAAGAAGCAGGAAGAGCTGCGCACACAGTATGAAAAGGAGCAGAATCTGCACGAGAACAAGGCAATGCTCAGCAAGGATAGCAAGGACAAGTTGAGCGTGAATTTTATGTATGAGCCTCCTCCGGGTGTGCGCAAGGAGCGGGAGAAGGACGACAATGAGCCGGAATACAAGTTCGAATGGCAACGCAAATACAATGCGCCTCGCGAGTCCTACTGCAAAGGTGATACTGAAATCCGGGATCAACCATTCGGTATCCAGGTGCGCAATGTGCGCTGTCTCAAGTGCCACAAGTGGGGACACATTAATACGGACAAGGAGTGCACCATGTACAGCATATCCATGAGCGAGGCCCGAAAACTGCACTCCGAGTCGGAGGCCAACGATATTATGTCCAAAAATGTACTTGAGGAGCAAATGAAGGAGGATGGCCTAATGATGAAAAGATCGGCATTGGAACTACAAAGCATCAAGGATGTGCAGCAGCGACATCAGTTGGTGCCCAGCGACGAGGAGGACGAGGCAACACGTGCAGCGAATCAACAAAATCCCGAATTGTTGTTCCTTAAATCTCTGAGCAAGAAGCAAAAGCTGAAATTGTTAAAGAAACTCGAGAAAATTGAGCGGATGAAGCGCAAAGGAGACAAAAAGTCGTCTAAAGCGAGCAAAAAGAAGGCCAAAAAGAAGGATACCAAGGACAACAAAAAAAAGAAGAGCAAAAAGTTTGCAGAGAGCAGCAGTGATAGCTCCTCTTCGTCATCATCATCACCATCCTCTTCCTCAGACTCTGAGAACGAAAAGATCAATAGCAAAAGGAATGACCAGCATGAAAGATCCCGTTCCCGAAGCCATAAGAAGGAACGTCGCATCAGGGAGCCTACAAGTCGACGACACGAATCATCCAGCCGCAATGGCCACTCCAATGACTCCAAATCTACTGAAGACTTCCATAAACGCAGTCGGGACAATCAACGAAGCAATGGTCATCGTGATCACCGAGAGGAACATTTCCGGGAGAGGCGTCAGCGTTCCCGAAGTGCGGATAATCGTCGCGAACGGGAGCGGGAACGGGAACGCAGAGATCGCGAAAGACGCTAGTTTTAAAGGCATTTGCATTTACATGTATTTATAATCAATTCGGTAGTTAAGCCCACCAATATAACATTTTGATAATATTGAAATAAATCTTTTATGACTTTTATCTGACTTGATTAAATTTATGATTAATCTGAATAAACTAGTAATTCTAGTATTTTACAATAAGCACATAAGTATTGGAGTATTCTCTTTGTATTTTAATTAGTTTATTGATTCTGCAAGAGTAGTTTGGAATAATAATTTGGAAATAAGTTAATAATCATTCTAATCAGAAATCACAACCGTAACCTTTAACCGGTATTAACCGATTGACATTGGTGACCGTGACTGAAACCCATCCTTTTTTATAACGAAAAACCGAAATTACTGATTAGGAACCGATCCATGTATAACGGTTAGTTTTAGTTTAATCAAGCATTAAATTCAATTATGTTGCTAAGGTGTAATCCTCGTTTTTCAAACTAATTTTGATATAATTTTAGATATTGATATAATTAAATAGATTTTTCTTAAATCCAAAAACTCCTGTTTATATATTAACTTTGTTATAACATTTCTACGAGCTTTTCTTTTAACCAAAGTTATTTATATTTTATATTTCAAAACCGAAATCTAGAAAAAAAACGGTAGCTGTTACAAAACCAATATTCAACGATTTTTTGTAACCGGTATAAACGAAATCCAAAATACAAACATAATTGAAACCCTAACTGAAACCGATATTTAAATTGGCTTGATACTCTGGAACTAAAATATCTCCTTTTCAGTTGATAATGTTAATAAAAATAAGCAATATGGGAAAAAATTTTAGAAGGTGAGTTTTGGGTACATTTAATGTTTTTTTTTGTTGAATTTTTGTCGTTGGATGTTGTCCATTTCATGGTACATTATCATCAAAAATTTCTAAAAAAATAATTTAATAACTTGATACTCTGATAAAAATAAGCAATATGGGATAAAATTTTGGAAGGTGAGTTTTGGGTACATTTTATGTTTTGGTCTCGTTGAATTTTTGTCGTTGGATGTTGTCCATTTCATGGTACATCAAAAATTTCTAAAAAAAATAATTTAATAACTTGATACTTTAATAATAAAAAGCAATATGGGAAAAAATTGTAGGTGAGTTTTGGGTACATTTTATGTTTTTTTTTCTCGTTGAATTTTTGTTGTTGGATGTTGTCCATTTCATGGTACTTTATCATCAAAATGGAAAGATTTTTATTGTAATTCGTTTTTAATTAATTAGCTCAGCTATAAGACTTTATTTTGCCGCACAAGTGAAATTCGCAGAATATGTAAGGGAATACTTATAATGGCTATGAAGTATCCAAATGTATCGAATGTAGCAATATGATAAGTTTTAGATGCGAGCCAGTGGAGTGGTTGTGCTGGAGCCAGCGGAGACACAGAGTTCGGCGCCATGATTGGTGCCCGTTTCACGGGACACGCTCTTCACGTGGATGTGACTCTTGAGCATGGCGGCGCGCAGGATGAGCATGCGGGTGTGTCTCTGGTATTGTTTGCCCATGAGCAGAGCCCGCTCGAAGGTGCTGTTCCGTTGATCGGCCTCCTTGGCGTACAGTATCTTGTTGTGCGAGTCGATGCGGGCTTGGATCTGTCCGTCCAGTATCAGTTGCATCACCTCGTTCTCCAGATCACCAACCGTCGAGTTGAATGCTGTGGCCATTTTGTGCATATCGGCAGACATATAGGGACTAAAGTATTGAATCAACGCCCGATTGCGTATCTTGGTGTAGAGTGTGGTGACGTGTGGAGCTATGTACATGTCCACCAGCAGATTGTCACGGATCTCGTCGAGCAGTGTGAGGCAATTGGCGTATTTGCTCTCGTAGAACTTGAAGATAATATCACGCAACTGCGGCTCTAGCTCAAGGAAGAGCTTGAACGAAGTGGAAGCAATGACCAGACGTTTCAGCTCCTGCCGATCAAAGGTGGCCAGGGCGCAGAGGCCACCATAGACGGCCACATTGCTGGTGGAGATCATCTCTGGAAAGTCGCAATGATCAAAGTTGGCAGCCAGAAAATGCTTGGCTGCCACTTTGTATTTCTTCTGCTGCAGTTCCGCCAAACCGGCTGCGCATTCGAGACGGGTATGCACCTGGGCATTAGCCTCCTTGGATCCCTCGGAGAAGTCTGGAGTGCTCTCCGCCTTGGATATGTAGCTCATGACATGTGCCCAGTTCTTCAAGTAAATGGAAACCTTGATGACATTGAGACACATATTAACCACATGCTTGCCACTTGTGCAATAATCCCGAGCACGCGAATAACACTTCAAGGCATTCGTTAGATCTCCACAGCTCAGGTAGTGATCTGCCAAATCATCATGACCCCGTCGGATGCTCTCCTTGATGGAATTCGATTTGTAGTTCTTCAGATCCGAGTCGAGTTTCTCCAGTTTGAGGGCTGCCTTCTTCATTTTCGCATCCACCCAGACGGCGTCATAGGCAAATGCATCCCGTTCCCCTCCATTGTTGGCGCCGGCGCCTCCTCCCTGAGCCGCTGCAGCAGCTGCTGCTGCCGGTTGAGCAGCAATGTCGGGCAGAGCAGCGACGACAGCAGCAGCAGCAGCGGCTACTTGATCACCTCCAGCAGGGACAGCACCACCTCCTCCATTGACCGCCTGTAGATCACTCAAGCGCTTGTGCAGCATTTGATAAACCTTAACATTGTATGTGGACTGCACGTAGGTAATGGCCATTTTCAGGGCTTCCAGTGCCAGCATGGGGCAAACGTCGGCCACGTAAATCAGGCGATCGAGACGTGCAATGCCCGTATATTGATTTGCATACACTTCCAAGTCAATTGTCGGGTTCTCCACCACAATTTGCAGCTCCTCATTGTTTTCATTGTCTTCGTTTGGTGGCGCATCCACTTGCATAGGCTCAACGGCATTCTAGAACGTCGATCAAATGAAAACTGCTATACTGACGTTGAATTTTTCAATTACTCACCTGCATTAGTGGCGGCATGGGCAGCACAGGCATTTTGTATGCGTTATTTGCGAACTTTATTAAAAATTTTTTCTATTTGCCGATTTTTGTCGAACGATATCAAATGCTCTATCGATTACACATATGTTTTGATATGACATTTACAACAACTATCGATTTTCGTGATTCGCACTCGTTTCTGTCGTGACTCGCAATCTTTCGACTTCAGTTTTAGGGTTGTCGAAAGGTGTGATAAATTGTACAGGCAAATTTTGAGGAGCTGGTTCTATTTTGAAAAAGTGAATTGCCTCATTTTTATTTTAGGCGCTGTAAATTTGGTCCTTAAAAATAATACTTATTAATGAAAATTCTGGAACCCTTGCAGTGCATAAGTAAAAATCATGAATTTACAAATAACAGGTCAGTGAAGTTCATCAACAATGAACCTTGATAATGAAACTTGTTCATCAGCACAGTTCAGTTCCGTTTGCTCACTCGTTCACGACCAGAGAAACGTTTGCGTGTACTCTTGCATATTTCCGGCTAATAGCTATTTGAAAATTTTTTCGAGCAATCGAACTCTGAGAATAGTCAGAACTAGCTATAAAATAGCTAGGTTGGCAACAGTGATTAGGAATGTGCGAATTTTGCCCAAATCGATTTTTTTACACATCAATAATAGACAGTGAACTTATCGATTATGAATCGAATCAACTCACAGCTCTAACTCAACACTACCGCAAACGTTTTGTTTATTTCATTTGTATATTGTTATAAATAAGTGAAGAGCAGAGGTAAAATCTTTAAACAATGTCGAACATAACCGCCGCGGTGATTGCCAACCGCAATAAGAAACATTTCTTGGGAGTACCGGCACCGCTGGGCTACGTTGCTGGCGTGGGACGCGGGTGAGTTTTCTTTCGTTTAAACGAAGGCTTAAAAAAAAAGAAATGCAATAATTGTTAAATTTAAAATGCAGTGCAACTGGCTTTACCACACGTTCTGATATTGGTCCTGCGCGTGACGCCAATGATGTTTCCGACGACCGTCACGCACCGCCTGCCACCAAGCGAAAGAAGAAGGATGAGGAGGAAGAGGAGGATGAGGATTTGAATGACTCCAATTACGATGAGTTCAGCGGCTACAGTGGCTCTCTGTTCTCCAAAGATCCCTATGACAAGGATGATGAAGAAGCGGATGCTATTTACGATTCCATAGAGAAACGGATGGACGAGAAGCGTAAAGAATATCGCGATCGTCGCTTGCGTGAGGATTTGGAACGATATCGCCAGGAACGTCCGAAGATTCAGCAGCAGTTTAGCGATCTCAAGCGATCCCTGGCCACGGTCACCTCGGAAGAATGGTCCACTATACCAGAAGTGGGTGACAGTCGTAATCGCAAGCAGCGTAATCCGCGTGCTGAGAAGTTCACTCCGCTGCCGGACAGTGTGCTCTCTCGTAATCTGGGTGGAGAGACGACATCCTCATTGGATGCCAGCTCAGGATTGGCTTCCATGGTTCCAGGCGTGGCCACGCCCGGCATGTTGACGCCCACAGGAGATTTGGATTTGCGGAAAATTGGTCAGGCACGTAATACGTTGATGACGGTTAAACTTTCACAAGTCTCGGACTCTGTTTCGGGACAAACGGTGGTTGATCCTAAAGGATATCTAACAGATTTGCACAGCATGATACCTACATATGGCGGAGACATCAATGACATTAAAAAGGCAAGATTGCTGCTCAAGAGTGTGCGCGAAACGAATCCCAATCATCCGCCTGCTTGGATAGCTTCAGCGCGTTTGGAAGAGGTCACCGGAAAAGTGCAAATGGCGCGTAATTTAATAATGCGCGGCTGCGAGATGAATCCACAGTCAGAGGATCTTTGGTTGGAGGCAGCTCGTCTCCAGCCGCCCGATACGGCTAAAGCAGTAATTGCCCAGGCGGCTCGTCACATTCCCACATCGGTGCGAATTTGGATTAAGGCTGCTGACCTCGAGACGGAAACCAAAGCCAAGAGACGTGTCTTCCGAAAGGCACTAGAGCACATACCCAATTCAGTGCGTCTGTGGAAAGCGGCCGTGGAGCTGGAAAATCCCGATGATGCTCGTATTCTGCTCTCACGTGCTGTGGAATGCTGCAATACCAGTGTGGAGTTGTGGCTCGCTTTGGCTCGCCTCGAAACCTATGAAAATGCGCGAAAGGTGTTAAATAAAGCACGTGAGAATATTCCTACAGATCGTCAGATTTGGACAACAGCTGCCAAACTGGAGGAGGCAAATGGCAACATACACATGGTCGAGAAAATTGTCGATCGTTCGCTAACATCTCTCACAGCAAACGGAGTTGAAATCAACCGGGATCATTGGTTCCAGGAAGCTATTGAAGCTGAGAAATCCGGAGCTGTCAACTGTTGCCAGGCAATTGTAAAGGCTATCATTGGAATTGGCGTCGAGGAGGAGGATCGCAAGCAAACCTGGATCGATGATGCCGAATTTGTAAGTACACTTGTTCATGTTATATTAATATTTTTTTCATAAGCTTTGGGCAGGTATAATTATTTCCTGAGCTGATTAGCGCTATTTGTATTTTTCTTCTGTATCTTCCGACCTTACACTTTAAAGATTTTCATCTTCTATCATGTCTGTCTTCCAAAGTTTTTTATACAAAAAATGGTAGTCCAATCTAAAATCTACAGTCAATTCTAAAATATTTTCACGAAATATTTTTTAATTGATAAATTTTGTGTTTTTCTTCCATGGACAAAAATTATGCTTTAGGGCCTATTGATCCTTTTATTTTAAAAAAATCCTGAACTTTACAAGAGTTTTAATACCAATCTTGTCAGGATCGGCCTAAAAACACTAAAGATATTCTAATAATAACTTGCTAAAAATTAAAAAAAAAAAATACATTTGTAAACTCAATAAGAGAGGTCCAGAAAATGATTTTAGAATTATGGTTTCATATGAGTTTGGGTAACCATTTTACGATTTTATAGGACCCATACAAATCAATGCACCCTAATATCCAGCAAGAATCTTTCGTAGTTATATTTATTTTTCTTTGATAAGTGTTCAAAAGTTATCATAAATACTAACTATACTTTCTTAAACTTGTATCGTCTTGGAGTTTTTTTTTGACCAAATCTTTAACGAACTTATTTCTATTTTACGTACCTATTTTTTTGTTGGCTGGATTAAATATTTTAAGAATTTTCTCATTCGTTTTCAATAAAATGTTCAAATAATTTTAATTTTTAATATTAAAAATCAGAAAATTTATTATTTCATTTTTACATATTAAAAATCAGAAAGTTTAGTATTTTTAAAATGAAAGTTTAAAATTGTCAATTTAAATTTAGATTTTTTTAAATTTGTTTATTTAGAGATATTTAACTGCGGTGTTTGTCGTGCTCTCTTAATAGTATTTTACTGTAATTTCACTGTATTTTTTATGTAGATTGTTCTTAGTTAATAAGAATAAATAAATAAAGAATTGATATATTCCAATCCTTGTTCTCCTTTTAGTGTGCCAAGGAAAATGCTTTCGAGTGCGCTCGAGCTGTCTACGCACATGCTCTGCAGATGTTCCCATCGAAGAAGAGCATTTGGTTACGTGCTGCATACTTTGAGAAGAATCACGGAACACGCGAGTCTTTAGAGGCCTTGCTGCAACGTGCTGTGGCACATTGTCCTAAATCGGAGATTCTTTGGCTAATGGGCGCCAAGTCAAAGTGGATGGCAGGTGATGTGCCAGCTGCCAGAGGGATTCTCTCATTGGCCTTTCAAGCGAATCCCAATTCCGAGGATATTTGGCTTGCTGCGGTCAAGCTGGAGTCGGAAAATTCGGAATATGAGCGGGCCAGACGTTTGCTGGCCAAGGCACGTGGATCTGCTCCCACGCCGCGTGTAATGATGAAGTCAGCTCGTCTGGAATGGGCGTTGGAACGTTTCGATGAGGCACTGCGTCTGTTGGCAGAGGCAGTTGAGGTCTTTCCGGAATTTCCTAAACTATGGATGATGAAGGGCCAGATTGAGGAACAACAGCGACGTACGGATGATGCAGCCGCCACGTACACGTTGGCATTGAAAAAGTGTCCGACCTCGATACCCCTGTGGATTCTGTCTGCCAATTTAGAGGAACGCAAGGGTGTCCTAACCAAAGCACGTTCAATATTGGAACGAGGTCGACTGCGTAATCCCAAGGTAGCAGTTCTCTGGCTGGAGGCTATTCGAGTGGAGTTGCGAGCGGGTCTTAAGGAGATTGCCAGCACAATGATGGCACGTGCTCTGCAGGAATGTCCCAACGCTGGCGAGTTATGGGCAGAGGCTATTTTTATGGAAACGAAACCACAGCGAAAGACCAAGTCTGTAGATGCCCTCAAGAAATGTGAGCACGATCCGCACGTGCTGTTGGCGGTATCTAAGCTGTTCTGGTCGGAACACAAGTTCTCCAAATGCAGAGACTGGTTTAATCGAACGGTAAGTCTGCTTTTTATAAAACTACACTTCAAATGTACCTCCCAACCACACCAATGTTAAACTTACCATAGCATTGATCTGTTAACTGTAAATTGTATTAAATGTGCTGTATTTGTCAGAGACCATGATGAAATTATAGAAATTATACAAGGTATAGTACTCACTGACCATAGACCTCATTTTCCGAGCCAATTTTATTAACCATGATTCAGTTGTCAACAAAATTCGTGGTTAAGAGGTGTTGTCAAATTAAAAAAAAATTATACAAAATATTAGATTGGGTTTTAGGTAATTTGGGACAATTATGCATAAGTTATTGGTATTTTCAAGAATTAGACATCATGGACGCCATCAGAACCACGATGGTATGTCCAAGTAAATTAGGCTCCACGATCCAAAATATGCCACAATCCATAGATGACGTCAAGAAAGGTATTTTTTTTAATGAGAAGACGGAGTGGTCAAATTTCTTGAAGAATGCTGATTGATATCACAACCACAGAAAAATATTTAATGCAGCGAAGAGTATATAAAACAAATTTTCACTGCAGCATGTTTTTCGCTGTCGTCACACTCAGTCAAAATTCTCTTAAAGTAGTAAAAAAATTGGCTCCTGTGGTGAGTGAGTACTCAACCTTGTAAATTTCGAGTTTTCCTTGAATCTTAAAGTAAAAAGTAAAAAGATAAGCAAAGAATCATTTTCTTAATTCAAAAATGTATAGCTCTAAAACTATTGGTTTAAATCTTAGACTGTGAGTGAATGAAATATAGAAAGTTAAGCTTTTGAATCGGTTTTGGCATTAACAAGTACGGATTACAAATGTGGGCGCACCTTTAAAAAAAAGTAAGAAAACAGCCAAATTTTTTGAAAACTTGAAAAAAAACTCTGCCCTAGAAAAAAAAAGTTTTTCATCGTTTGTGGCCCCAAATCTATCAAAAAAAGTGGGTTTCGTTCGTTTAATAGCCAAAAATTCAAATTTGTTGCCCTGTGTTATTGATGCGCCTTATATTGAGGTTTGGGAACATCTCAAATACCATGTTTATACAGTGCCTTAAGTTGCTTTAACTAAGAGCTAGTTACCTTAAGCCGCCACTACAAACACTTTTTTAATGCGCTTTGATGTTATAAACACTTATCGCTTTGCAAAAGTACTACAAAACTAACTGTTTCTCATAACAACTAACTACTAGGTGCCATTAAAAATGGAACGGTATGCTAAATAATTAATTAATACACAATAATAATATAATAAAGTCGCACTTATAAACGTTAAAAAAAATGTGTTGTAAGAACAAACGATTTAAGTTAAAATCGTGTTTAGCTGCTCTATAAACATTGTAAAATTTAATCCACGGTTAAATAAAGCTAAAATAACAAATTTTTTTTATAACAATTAAATAAAATAAATACTTTTATTTAATTTTTACACTTTTTACTGTTGCTTGAAAATTAATCAATATTCTTCTACTTAGGTGAAAATCGATCCGGATCTGGGCGATGCTTGGGCATATTTCTACAAATTTGAGCTGTTGCATGGCACGGAGCAACAACAGCAGGAGGTGTTGGAACGTTGCATAGCCGCAGAGCCGACTCACGGTGAATCCTGGTGTAGTGTGAGCAAGTGCATCCGAAATTGGCAGTTTAAAACGCCAGATGTGCTGCGTGCTGTAGTCCAAAAGTTGTCTATACCCATTTAAGTATCAACAATTAACAAACTATTATTGTGTATTCAATAAATAATAAATTCTCAGATTACTGGCTCATGCCTCTGTAACCCTGAACAATTCGATAGATTCCTTTGCTATGCTTGCAGATGACCTCGATGAGAAATAGACCAAAACTAAGAGCGGCTCCACATCCAAAAATGCCAAAAGCATAGCGACATTCAGTGAGGCCAATGGAAACGAATCCACCAACGCCACTTTCACATTTCGGCTTCTGAGGAAACCATTTGCGTTCCTCGCGATTTACCAAACTCACCTCGCGTTGCCAGCGTAATCTATAATGAATTGTATAGAATTTTCCCAAATCATTATTCACTATTAGGATTATTATTACATATAAATAGACCATGAAAAAACGGATAATGAAGTTTCACCTCATTAACATTGATTAAAGTAATGCTTATTTCATTTTCATTTTGACGTTTAAAATTAAAATAAATGCAAATATGTTTCATTTCACATTTAATACTTAGTTCAACTGATGATATCTTTATTTATTTAGTATTAATATTGCATTTCGGATATTTTGCTTTTTATATATGTTATTTTTTGAATTTTTTTTTTTAAATTCCAAGGTTTAAAAAATTAGTTTTCAATGCTTAGTAAATTGAGGTTTCTTTAAAATTTATTTGACACAAGTAATAAAATTGAACTCTTGATTTTTCAATAATATTAAAAAAAAATATATCGTTAACACAACTTGCTTACTTTATGTCATTTCATTTGCTTTTTTTTTAATGCTATGGAAATGAAATTTTGATTATCACTTCGTTTTTCAATATCAATGAAATAACAAATGTATAAAAAAGTAGTTAATTGGATTCGCTTCTGATTCTCTACTTACTGTCTGCGAAATAGTTCCTTGTAAGGAAAGTTTTTGCGTGTTGGAATTGCCAGCATGGGAAGTTGGAATGGTTCTAGCTCCATGAGTCCACATTTTTCCGGTTCACTGAAGGTATCGCTGACTATTTGATAGCCAGCCTGCAGCTCCACCTGATAAGCAAATAATCCAGTGCGCATTTTCTCCATGCCCGTCGTGGGACGCATGTAAACGTGATCGCCCTTGGAGGCTATTTTCTTATGGTACAAACTCTTGGTTACTGGATCTGTGGACTCTGTAAAGTAGATCTTATTATATTGTGTATCCTGCACCCCAATTTCCAGCGGTGACTGTCCAAGATCCCCCAGCGATCTGATTGCATCTGATGGACTCTGCAACAGTGCCACAATATTCGCTGAGAAGGAGGTAAACAAGAAAACCGCCGCTACAAATGTGGTAAATACTATGATCCTTCCTGATCGGTTGCGCACATCTACATAGAATCCTTGCTGGCACATTGCGCCCCAGGCAAAATTCAATGAATCCAGATAGGACATGTTGTGTGTGTGTGGTGAGAAAAGCATTTCCAACAGCATCACCACAATGGTTATAATCAGCAGCAGCAATATGGATATCCACACACCCTGTGTGAAGGGCATCGAGAAGATGTTGGCAACCGCGGACAGTGGAGGCTGACGAAACATGATTCCGGCTCTCACACGATAAGTCTCGGCCACAAAATCGCAGAGGGCAATACGATCCAGTCGCATAAAGATCGCCAACTGGGCAAAGTCCAATTCGTAGCGCTGAAAGCGACCCATCAACCCATCGAATGAACCATTTGGTTGACGCCAGCCATAATTAACTGTTTGGTAGGTGTTGTAACTGGTCATTGGATGGGAAAGTATGTTGGAAATATTACTCACAATCAATCAGAGACAAAGACAAAATATACTAAATATTTAATATTTATGATGTGCGAAATAAATGATATTATTTCTACTAATTAAATAAAAATTTAGAATTAAATATCCTACAATTTCTTACCGTTCATTCCTGCAATAGCAGAATTTTAACTTGTGTTTGTCAAATTTTTCTTTATCAAAAATTCTGCAGAGTATTGTTTCGTGGAAAAACAAAATGTTTTTCGAACAACTTAGTCATCATCGAAGGATTCTACTCTAATAAAGTTCAATTTCAGGTTTGTAATGTATAAATTCTATCCGTCGGTTATAAGTACGTGCTGTTAAATTGTCAATACTTTTTTAGACCCCGTACTTAAAAAAAGTTCAGGGGTCTATTAGGTTTGTTTTCGTAACCAAACTTATAGAATATGCATTTAAATTAGTTTTATTCATCTTTACCAAAAAAAAAAACATTTTAGTTTTATGAGATATCGTAACCAAACTTTTAGAATATACATATAACTTGGTTTTATATATCCTGTCCAAAGTTGGTTCAAATCGGACCACTATATCATATAGCTCTCATAGAACCGATTGGGCGAAAATCAAGTCTTAGTATGAAAATCTTTTATGTTTCACGAGACATCGTGACTAAATTATTTTTAATTTTTTTCCATAATAAGTTTTTTCCATAGTAAGTACGGGGTCTTCGACTGTCGAGTATGCTCGACTGTAGCACCGGCCCACTAGTTTTTTTTTTAAATCACTAAACTTAACTTTATTCAGCTTAATATATGTATATTTAGTCGTTAACCTAAATCGTTTCATCTTTATTATTTAATTCTTTTATTCCAAATTATGATTTATTAAATGCATAGCTTTAAAAAAATAGAAAGCTAATTTTATCATTTAATGAAATTGGGCAAAGAATACATTATATTAATTTACATATAAAGGGGTGCCACAGAAAGCAAAATCAACCGAAAATCTCTCAAATCTCCATACGTTTTTGGTATATTTTTGGTTGTTTTCGATTTCTATGGCACCTTATATATAAGGGTTTGTTCAGTCTTTCACTTTCGTCAAGATTTTTCGGTAGTGAATATCTTTGTTTTTTTCATATTTCATTTCGGCAAGATTTTGCGGATTGAATTTACTTTTAGTTGGAGAATTTGAGTTCGAAGGTGAATACGACAATTTTTGAATGCTTTGCCTAAATGCAACGTGAAACATCAACAGGAACTTAAATGCATATTCTGTCAAATTGGTTGAGATATCTTATCCCACAAAAAAAACCTCTAAACGAGGTAAAAGTCTAGTGACGAAAGCAATTTCCAGCCCCAAAATTTCTGATATCCAATTTTGTGACGAACAAATTTGAGTTTAATATAAAAATTTTAAATAAAAATATAAATTAATAAAAAAAAAATTGGCCTTGTGCACTGTGCGCAAAAAGGGTGAGCTTCTTTGTACATAAAAATTACTTTTTGCACAGTGCCGAATGCCAATTATTTTTTTTTATTAATTTATATATTTATTTAAAATTTTTATATTAAACTCAAATTTGTTCGTCACAAAATTGGATATCAGAAATTTTGGGGCTGGAAATTGCTTTCGTCACTAGACTTTTACCTCGTTTAGAGGTTTTTTTTGTGGGATATCAGAAATTTTTGCAATTGCTTTTGCTGTTGACATTGTAAATTTATCATTGTTGAATATTTTTTCATATTTAAAAAAAAAAATTTTTTTAATTATAAAGAAAAGTAGGGGACTCCGCCTCCTGCTCGCATCGCTTAAGTTGCTACTCTACTGTCGGAAGCCCCGTACCTACTGTGAGAAAAAAAAGTTTCTCATACTAAGACTTAGACTTCGCCCGATCGGTCCTATGACAGTTATATGATATAGTGGTTCGATTAGAACCAACTTTCTTCAGGATCTATAAGTCTAACTTAAATGCATATTCTATTAGTTTTGTTACAATATCTCTTGTAAAAAAAAGTTTTTTATGCTAAGACTTGTTTTCGCCCGATCGGTCCTATGACAGCTATATGATATAGTGGTCCGATTTGAACCAACTTTGGCCAGGATATATAAAACGAAGTTAAATGCATATTTTATCAGTTTGGTTGAGATATCTCATAAAACAAAAAAGTTTTTCGTACTAAGACTCCATTTTCCCCCGATCGGTCCTATGACAGCTATATGTTATAGTGGTCCGATTTGAACCAACTTTGCACAGAATATATAAAACCAAGTTAAATGCATATTTTATCAGTTTGGTTGAGATATATCATAAAACAAAAAAGTTTTTTGTACTAAGACTCCATTTTCGCCCGATCGGTCCTATGACAGCTATATGATATAGTGGTCCGATTTGAACCAACTTTGGCCAGGATATATAAAACGAAGTTAAATGCATATTTTATCAGTTTGGTTGAGATATCTCATAAAACAAAAAAGTTTTTCGTACTAAGACTCCATTTTCCCCCGATCGGTCCTATGACAGCTATATGTTATAGTGGTCCGATTTGAACCAACTTTGCACAGAATATATAAAACCAAGTTAAATGCATATTTTATCAGTTTGGTTGAGATATCTCATAAAACAAAAAAGTTTTTTGTACTAAGACTCCATTTTCGCCCGATCGGTCCTATGACAGCTATATGATATAGTGGTCCGATTTGAACCAACTTTGGCCAGGATATATAAAACGAAGTTAAATGCATATTTTATCAGTTTGGTTGAGATATCTCATAAAACAAAAAAGTTTTTCGTACTAAGACTCCATTTTCCCCCGATCGGTCCTATGACAGCTATATGTTATAGTGGTCCGATTTGAACCAACTTTGCACAGAATATATAAAACCAAGTAAAATGCGTATTGTGTCAGTTTGTTTGAGATATCTCATACAACCAAAAAGTTTTTCTTACTAAAACCTGATTTTCGACCGATAGAAAAATGTATACATTCAGTTAACAAGCAATATCTTCCAAACCCCTTGGTCAAAGTTTATGTTTCATATACTAAAAAACGCAAAATTCTACGTACTACAACATACTAAAATTTAATTAAAATCGTTAGAGCCGTTTTGTCAGAAATCGCCAAAATGTAAGCTAAAAAACTTAATTTCACCTGTAAAATGTTACCTGAGTACTTTAGAAAAAAAGTTTAAAGGTACGCCTAAAAGCCCTCAAGCACACCTTTCCAATGATACCCAGAACATATCTATAGCTTCTATGGTATGGAAACTGGTGAGGTTTCAAATTTAGCGGGATTTAGCGATTTCCCGCTAAACTAGCGGGAAATTGAAAAAGTCGTAAAACAAACATTTCTAGATTTTCAAAAATGAACAAATCCCCATCATAACATCTACGCTTTTTTAGCGCTTTGATACAAACAGACAAACAGACAAACAGACAAACAGACAAACAAAGAAACTTTTTCACTTCATTTTTAGTATTCTACTAAAATTTTCAAATTTATTTATCTTTTGAACCAGTTATCGGATTTGGGTCATCAAGGTATCAAACGACGCGTATTTTTGATAAGAATTTTTAAAAAATAAAAAATTTTACGTAAAAGCCCCAACGGCTCCATAAGCTGCGATCATATAAATTTTTCCCCTCCCACTTACACCCCCGTATCTCATGACCCAGGTGAATTAGCAAAAGTTTTAGTATGCCATTTTGTAAGTTAGGACTAAACCTTTCGATCGGTATATAACTCGATCTGATCGGACAGTCGTAGCAAATTTTCCAACTTAGCTGTATATAGTTGTTAGTCGCCTTTCGCACCCTTCGTGCTGCTTTCGTCACTAACGCGAACTGCCGTCCGCAGTGAAAAAAACCACAAAAATTAGCTTATTCTAAAACTTAATTTCATATAGTTGTCCAATCCAAAAACAGAAACCAACTTGATCTGAGTACCAATTATGAAGTTTGTTGTCTCTAAGTAGAAATTTGAAAGTGCAGGGTATAAAAATACGTACCTCATGTTCAATCGATTGGCCAGCTCCAGCATTAAGCGATGATTAACTTTGGAAATAGTGTCAATATGTCTCATGGACATATCTTCAATGTTGGTAAATAGATCGGGAAAGGCAATAACAATGGCTGTATTGAAGACAATACCTTCCAGATTCTGCCTATATGTAATCGGCGATCCGTAGTGCCGCAGAGCGTGGACAACGTGACGGGAGTTGCGCAGATTTTGACCAACAAGGCGACGCTTAAGAGGCTTCCAGGCAGCCACTTTATACACATCCAGCAGAGTGGCAGTAAAGGGTTCAGTGGGGTTATACCACATTACCTTTAGTTCGCTATCGGGCGGTATAAATATTTCGGCATCCTCTAGCAGATTAACATCCTGCAGATTCTGGGTAAGGAGCAACCAATACCGATTGGTAGTTAAATAATTATTTTCCGAAGCTGCTGACCAGCGCAAAAGATTCTGGGCACAGGGACTGCTGAACTGCAGCAGAAGGATGCCCAGTTTATAGGACAAGGCTGGCAGTTGGAATGACAGCTGCCAGTGGGTTTCGTTGTCCTGGAAAGGAAAGGTGCGGGGTGGTGGCGCCTCTGGCGTGTCCGACTCATTGCTGACATGACGCAGATCATTCAAAGTGCGCTCCGTGTTGACCTGCACATAGAAATTGTTTGCTGTGAAGTGTTGCAACAGCAACTGTAAATTTGCGGCAGCTGTGCGAGAGAGAGAGGGGGAGGGTGGTTCATAAATATGGCAACCAAGGGGAGTAAAGAGGGGGGAGGGGGATAACTCACCAATGTCCGCGTGACAAACAACCAGCATCAGACTTTGCACGCCATGCTGGCGATAGTAAGCGACTAGCATATCCGGCAACTGATTGCTCCATGAATCGCCTTTGACCTCGTCCATTTGCCCCATCCCCATCCCCTTGACCTGCCCCATCCTCGGCTCCATCCCCGGCTCCATCGCCTGATCCAGCTCTTGTTGCTGTCCGCGGGGGATTGCTCCGGCAGCTGGCAGTGACACGTGGCCTGACATTGATGTTGCTGCTGTCAGCAGGCAGAGTAGCTGTCCTGGGAATATTAACGAGTTCATGCTCCAGCTCTTACACTTGCTACTCCTTTGCATGCACATTCCGTTGACAGTCGCTTTTATAGCGACCTGGCGACCTGGCGACCTTTTCGGTCAGCAATTGCCACAGTGAAGCCATTAAATATAACTACGTTTAAAAAAAAAAAAAAAGCTGGCATTAAAATTATGCATTGATTACGCTTCAGTGACTCTTCTTCCACTTTGCTTCATTTCGCCTGCTGTCATATTACGTATACGCAATTTATAGCAATTTCTGACGACAGCTGCAATTGGCGGTCGAATTGGTCGAATGGCGTTTAATTGGTCGACCAAGTGCCGCTCAAATTGTCCGACCAAAGTCAATTACATGCCATTGCAAGAAAGTTGCAGCTTCGAGTTCAATTGCTTTTGCTTTACTGAATGAAATAAGTAAGTTGTTAGTTGACTTTTGATTGGTTGCCGGATAAGCAGGATAATCGAAAAGGAAGTCTACCTTAATCGTTTTCTAAGACTTGATAGAAGCACTACAAACTTTTATTACCAAGCCAGTTGAGGACAAAATAATCAATTTAATTGAGAAAACTCAATTCGAAAAAATGTCACCTGCAATTTAATCGAAATTAAATTGGAAATGTCGATTCACATATAGCAAGGACTTTCATGTTTACGTAAACAAATAACCATTAATCTTTGAATTGCCTTAATGAATTGTTTACCAATGGTTTTTATCAAGCTATCAAATATTCAAAAATATCACTAACTAACCTACAATGAAGATAATATTAAAGTTAAATTTTTTTATCCCATTTTTTGAATGAGCCTAAATATTATTTACTTTAATATTATTTAATGGTAAAAATAATTGAATGAAGATACTCGTATACCCTTAAAAATAAAATTCTGTCTGAAAATAAAATTGAGTCCACTGAAATTTTAATGCATTAGAAATAAGTATCATAATTTTTAAAAAAATCTTCTTAATAAAGTTGTTTTTGTGGTTTTTTCTTATTCGAAACCCTATATATTGCATATAATATAAGTGAGATCGGTTAAGTTCGAGTATAATTAGAAAACGTAATAGTTTAATTCGCAACATACGAAACACAAATATACAAGTAATTTTTTTAAACTTGGTTTGCTACTAGCGTATAGTTTGGTTCACCATTTTGTTTAACTGTATAAATAATTATATAAGATGTTATATAAGAATAAATCATTTTTGTACCCGTTACTTAAAAAATAAGTAAAAGGGTATATTGTGTTCGTTGGAATGTTTGTAACCGGACCATAAAAAGTATATATATTCTTGATCAGCATCAATAGCCGAGTCGATATAGTCATGTGTGTCTGTCCGTCTGTCTGTCTGTCTGTCTGTATGAACGAAGAGATCTCAGAGACTAACATATAAGAGACAGAGTAACCAAACATGCAGATCAAGTTTATTTCAAATTTAAGTCATGCACACTACGCCCCCGCAAATCGCAAAAAACCAATACACCCACCATTTTTATGATAATACAGTTTTTACGGTAAATTACGTTATCTATTAATATTATCTATAGTCTCATTTAACCGCAGCAAGTACAAAGTGAGTAATAGCTAACCAAAGTTTTTAATAAATAGTTATTAATTCAATACAATCATCTAAAAGTATGCAGTAGTTTTTATTAGGTAGTAATTTCTTTAAAGTACTTTTATATATATTGAAATAAGTAAAGGGTATCCTGTGGTCGGGATCTCTACTATAGCCTTTCCCATTTGTTTTTTCAACAATCGAGGCAATGCGCATTTCTGTTAAGTTCGAAGTGACAAATTTTTAATAATTTAGTATCAATAAAAAAGTTTATTATTGTTGATGAAAAAGTTTTCGATAAGAAATCTGCCCTTAATTATTAAAAGATATTAAACCTTAAACTATTTTGCCTTAATAATCCGTCGTCTAGTTGTTCCCAACTTTAATTTATCTTCTTTGACTTGTCAACTCGTGTTTGAAGACAAGAAGCAAAAGAAATCCTCTAATTGATTTGAAAAATGGCGTAATAAAGATTGGAGCAGTGTTCTCGGCTCAGGATCCATTTGTTCAATCTTGTTCTGATGCTAGACACAAACGTGTGATAATCTGGAATCAGGACGTTGTTGCTTTCTGTTGCTGTGGCAAACACACTAATGGCAACCACTTTGTACAGCTGTTTTCGACCGCTTTTCGCTTTTTCCATGTTGCCCATTTGTTTTTTTCCTCTGTCTTTGCTCCTGCTCTCTTTTTGTATGTGATTGTGTGCATTTTCTTTTTATTTTTCTTCTGTTTTTTTGAGCGTGGGGATTGCGGGGGAATAACAAATTCTACGGCCATGCTTCAATAACTTTTATCACTTTTAATTGGGTTTTTCTTTATAGTCAACGCATGTCTTATAACATAAGACTATATGCGACTAACACATGTGCAGATTGTAATTGTGTTAATATGTGTGTGTGTGTTGTTGTGTGTGTGTGTGTGTGTGTGTGTGTGGTGACAGGGTGTGTTGAGTTTGTATTTCGGCTTGCTTCTGTGACAGCACACTAATGCCAGTTTTTCTTGTTATTTTCTTGTTGTGTTTGCCGTTGTCGTTCCGAGATTTTTATGCTTTCAATTTTCGTAATTGCTTCTTAATGCGTGTCATACGCCGACAAGCACAAACTTGCACAAATTTGCACAAGTTTGGTCTTTAACTCGTTGTGTCTGTAAGCAAAGAAAAGTAACTTTAAGTAATTTGCAACATTATTATACCCTCTGCATTTTCTTCAAAATGGTTATCAAAGGTATATCACTTCAAGTTTCAAACCTTTAAAATTTTATTAGTTGGAAGGATGAACCCGAATTGCAGTTTTAATATATAAAGGGATATAAGGGATTTAATTTTTAAATTATAATTATTATGTATTATAGGCATATTTTTATAGCAATCATAATTGTTGTATTTTTGACTTTAAACAATTTATAATTTTTAAAATAAAAATGAAATTATTTAATAATAACTAAAAATTAAAGCAACATATTTATATGAAAATGTTTTGATGGTGTTAAAAGATTAGTCAAAATTGCTAGGGTTGGGAATAAGTCAGTTAAATCTCAATCAGACCCAGATTAATTTAGTTATTTGACTAGAATAATGTTAACGAATAGGCTTTTGGCATTGAAAAGCAACCATAAAAAAAACTATTTTAAGATTAGGTTCGAAAAAAGGACGCCAAAAAATAAAAGCACATCTTGTTTAGTATATCGTAGTATATTAGATAGTATCTGAAAAACGCTGACTTTAAAGATTCTATCTTAGATGAGTGAGCGAAAAATTCACAAAGAGTTGTAACAATTTACTACGTAGTCCAAACCAAAAAATGAACCGAGCCGTAAATATTAAGTTTATTTCGGTTATCCGACAAGTTTTTAGAGTAGGAAAGTTTATAGTTATAAACGTTCAACTAATTCCTGCTGTCATCCATCGACATCTACAGTGTGCTGTAAAGTTGCAACGCCAGAGGGCGCTGCTGCCCCATTAATCATGTCCGCCATTTTTGGACATTTGCCCGTCATGTTCAACTACTTTGATAATTTTCACGCAGCTGTTATTCGCTTAATTTTTCATGGCTGTCAAGTTAAAATACACTTGGTGCAAAGTATAATGGTTTAGTTTTAAGGAATACAAAAGTTTCTATCTCAAAATACTGGAAGATAAACTTGAATCCCTGGAACGCCTTTATACTCAACTTTCAGTACACGCTTCATTAGTTGCTCGTGTTCTCAATGTTTTTTTGCCAGTCATCAGTAAATATTTAAAGGACGCTCACATATTCTTAAGAGAGTGTATCGCCGCTTTATCCTTGTCTGATTTTATTAGGCGTAAGCCAATGCAAACCAAAGGATAACCCGGTCCGTGTCCCTGCTTCTCAGACCCACTGAAATTATCGGAGATCTTACACCTGACTGCACAGTTGTTGGCCTGATTTGCATAAGCCCCGAAGCTACAAGCTGTAAGCCTTTGACAATTAGCCAATATATATTTTATTGGACCACACTGAATCGTCCAAGCGTTGAATTCTTTTAACTGTGTGTGTGTGTTAGGGGGTGTGTGTGTGTGTGTGGGTGTTTGGGTGTGGAACTGCTCTAAGCTAAATTGAAGTGTGCTTGATGTTTATTATGTAACCACAATGCGATACTTTGTGCTACCTTTTAGCTTTCACGCCTTTGAAATACATTTAATCCATCATTGCGCTCAGACACTAATATACACCCACACATACACTCGAATACACGCACACACACAGATACATTGATGTATATATATATATATATAAAGACACAGTTAGACAGACAGAGAATCATTCGCCTCAGGCAGCTCTTTCTCATCTTTTCTTTTCACTTCTCTTCATTCCTTTTCGTTTTCTGGTCTGGCCAACGCTTTATTGACTCTCGCTTTCAATTTGCTTGAAGTCTATTCACTACCTGTTGAAAAGGTGCAAAGTGTTGGCTGCTTCTTTGACTCGCTTTACTTTATGTTAAGCAAACACGCTTAGGCAGCCTTATCAATCAAAGGCATCTGCTACATCAACACACACTACCTATATTCACACACACACACACCCACACATACACATACTCTCATACATATGTTATTAATATGACCCATTTACAGAAAGCTTTATTGATAAAACCTTTGGTCATCAAAACGTGTCCTCACACTTCCTGTACTGACAAATTCTCAATGGAATCTGCTTTAATACAGACAAAATTTGATGCTATAAATTGCTATAAATAAACGTAACTCAGCATTCAATAAATTATGCTTTGAGTCTTCCCTTATTGTTTAAATATATATTACAATATATATTTAAGTTTTAATTTAGGTAAAACTGCTGGAACCGGAAACGTTAACCGATACGCAATTGGAACTGTTTTTCAAAAATTATTTGTTGTTTTCTGTTTGCATACTAATTTGATTTGTATTAAATAATAGCCAATAATACAATTATAAAACTCGATGCAATATTTCAATTATTTACATTTAATTATTAAAATCATGTTTTATTTTGAAAAAAAATTTTTTTTAAAGAACTTTTTTTATTATTTTAAATTTAAAAGAATACTAGAAAATAACATTAAATGAACAGTAAAGATAAATTATAAATCAACAAGAATTCAAAACTGAAGAAATAAAAAGATATAATATATATTTTCCTTAGATATTTTAAAGAACTTGCCTTCTATTAGCCAGATAATATGTATATTTTATTGATGTCTTAGTTTTGCCATAAAAAATTAAATTATTAGTAAACTTGATTCTTAACGCTTAAAACTTGTTGAATCAATTAAGAAAGCGACTAATCAGTCAAAACACTTGTCTGAAGTATGGATTACCGCAAATTGGAATGTATTCATATTGCATGAACAATTGCGAATCAACAAGTAATTAAAGTTTATGAGCCCCAAAGGTCCCGTCTTCGAATTTATTCCATGGAATGTGAAATCCTCGCACATAGTACATATAATTAATTGATGGCCTAATGCCTGCGAAAACTTTGGCCAGCATGCCTCGTGGCACTCATTAATCATTATCTGGCGCCATCTAGCGAGAGGCGGCGCTAAACATTTGCGCCTGACTTGAGCTTAGCTCATTTATCTGCATCAAATCAATTAGGGAACACCTTGGGAGCATTGGACCTTGGCCAATACTCGTACTTTCGTACCTTGCGTTTCCTTGGCAATCGAGGCACCTTTTTTTCCTTCTCACCATTTTGTTGTTGCCGTTGTTCCGTTGTTGCCGTTGTCCCGTTGATGTCCTTGCTACGTGCCAATTTGGCTCGTTTTGCTCGCTCATTCGTAAATCTAAACAAATCATCAATTTTCACAAATTATACGCGACGTCCCTTCATTGTCCTCATTCTTCTGCTCGTCTCCGATTTCTCATCCTTATCCTTTTCGTGCTTTCAGCGGTGTCCTTGGTCCTTGGTCCTAATTGCTTTCGTTTCATTCACCGCATTTCCTGTTGTCGCTGCTGTTCATTTTACATTTCATTAATTAACGCCAATGGCCGTCGAACTTTGACATATTGAGCTTAGTCTCAGCCCCCCTCCCCCCTCCCCTCACCACCCTCCTCCCCACCAGCCAATCTTCATTCTTCATTCTCCATTCTCCATTCTCAGTTCTTCGGTTATCTGGTTATCTGTGTGAGCACTCGAATATAATAAACGAAGCGCGTAAATTCCCAATTGAATAAGATAACCAATTCCGGAGGTATTTGTGTTTAAGATTTATGAAATATTTATAATATACTTTTTTATTAATTTGCCAATCGATAATGCCAATAAGATAATGTTAAGTTCACATACGAGTATCAGTTAGTTTGTCAGTTAGCTTTGTCGAGGCTATTTAAGAATGGATCGATCCCAAGGCCTTTGCTATAAGCAAAATGAAGTGCTTCTGTTTGCTAATATTATTTGTTGCTCCGGCTGCTTGGGCTCGTGTCGCCTTCGAGTCCCTTCCAGACCTGGAGCTGCCTCCAGTGATTGATGAGATTTACGATGTAGATTCCGTGGCTGAGAACCGTGCAGCCGGTGAGTAGGAAGTCTGATTCACTTGGTTACATATCTGTAATATAAAACATATTTGATACCTGTACCTCTGCAGCCTGCAGGGTGACCATTCGAGGTGGCATGCCCAAGCCAGAGCCCGTTGTATTGGTAACCAATTCGGAGAGCTTCTATCCCTTCAATGATGTCGGCGTCATGGAGGTGGAAAGTGGCAAGACCCTGCAACTCTGGTGTCCCAATGGCTTTACCACACACTCCCAGAACCTGTTGACAGCTACCTGCGAGAGTGGTACCACCTTCAAGGTTGATGGCAGCAGCCATCAGTTCAAGGATCTCGCCTGTAAGTCATGGCCTGGCTTCAAGGCCGTCAAGACTGGTGCTACCTGCAATGGTGGCGTGGTTATCCGAGTTGGCTTCGAGATTACCTCATCGCGTTTCGCCGAGCAAATGCTGATTTGCTTCAACGAGCAGGAGGAAGTGACTCGCTACACGCGTCATCAGCTCTTTCCGGGCAGCAACTACTATGAGACGGGCGTGGACCGCATAACCTTCCAGACAGCCGGCTACTTCAATGGCAAGAATGTCGACAAGCTCTACACTCAGGCCACCCAGCTGGAGACCATCAACAAGGATCTGGGCGGAGATGCGGACAAGTATTTCAATACAGCCACAAATATCTATCTGGCTCGTGGTCACCTTGGTGCCAAGGCCGACTTCGACTATGCCCCCGAGCAACGTGCCACCTTCCTGTTCATCAATGCGGCTCCTCAATGGCAGGTCTTCAACGCCGGCAACTGGCAACGTGTCGAGGATGGTCTTCGCACCTGGGTCTCCAAGAACAAGATGAATGTCAACTGTTACACGGGTGTCTATGGCGTCACCACTCTGCCCAACAAACAGGGTGTGGAGACTCCTCTCTACTTGGCCCGCGATGGCAACAACAATGGTCTGATTCCCGTCCCGAAACTCTACTTCCGAGTGGTCATTGAGCCATCGACCAATCGTGGCATTGTTTTTGTCGGCGTCAACAATCCCCATTTGACTGAGGCGCAGATCAAGAAGGATTATGTGATCTGCAATGATGTCAGCGATAGGGTTACCTACATCAACTGGAAGAAGACTGACATTAAGGCCGGTTGGTCCTATGCCTGTGAAGTCGCCGATTTCCTCAAGACTGTCAAACATTTGCCAGCCTTGACAGCCAAAAATGGTCTTCTTGTCTAGGCTATTGCAATAAACTGAACGATTAAATTAAATATACAAATATGTGAAAATCAATCAGGAATAGATGCAATAATATTAGCTTAAAACTGGGAGTCATTAAATTAGGGAATTATAGTTATGGGAATTCGAATTATGGAAACAATGGGATCACAATATTAGGAAAGAAAATCTAAATTAGAAATTTGTATTTTTAATAGTTCCATGAGTTTTGCAACTTTCTTCTCAGAAGTATTGTTTGCATTTGTAACTTCGCTCGAGATCGACATATGTTCGTCTTTCTGGCGTATCTTGAGGAATGATAGCGCCTAAAAGTATGTATTTATTTGTACATAATTGGAGTTCAAAATTCATTGGTAAAATGTATATACATGTAAGACCCATTTTCCTGAATGTCTAGTTAAGCGATTGAAAAACTATTTAATAGATATTTTGACGTAAAATAAAATTATTTCTAAATTATTTCTATTGCATTTGAAATTTGGTTGTTTATAAAATTAATTTAAATTTGTAATGTAATTGAATTTAATTTACAATTTTTAATTACTTTTGTTCTACTGCTCTAAGTTGACAAAATATTCAGGGTTTTGATTATAGCATTCTTAATTGTTTTATTCTAAGATTTACAATCTTATCGAACAATTGAAAAGCTTTTGTAAAATTCATTTATTAACGCAATCTTTAATTAAACTTAAAGGCACTTAGACCAACAGTCCGCTGACGGAGAACTCTGGCAAGTGGGTCACCTTCTTGCGGAACTCGGGCACCGAGCAGGCATAGGAGTATCCGGCAGTGATGTCTGTGCGCTTCCAGCTGATCCAGTTGATCTTATCGCTGACATCGTCACAGAGAATATAGTCGCGCTTGATCTCAGCCAGACTCAGATGGGGATTGTTCACACCGACAAAGACAATACCCTTTCTGGTGGAGGGATCGATGACCACACGGAAGTAGAGCTTGGGAACTGGGATCAGGCCATTGCCATTGTGATCATAGGCCAAGTACAAGCCGGTCTGCCTGCCATCCTTGTTGGGCAAGGTGGTGACACCCCAGACGCCAGTCCAGCAATCCACATGCTTCTTATTCTTCGATGCCCAGGCCCTTACTCCATCCTCGACACGAGCCCAGTTACCGGCATTGAAGGTCTGCCATTGAGGCGCCGCATTGATGAACAGGAAGGTGGCACGTTGCTCCGGAGGATAGACGAAATCGGCCTTGGCACCCATGTGACCACGGGCCAGGAACACATTCTTGGGGGAGTCAAAGTAGCGAGAGGAATCCATGCCCAAGGCCTTGTCGATGGTTTCCTTCTGCACCGCCTGCGTGTACAGTTTGTCCACATTTTTGCCTGCAAAGAATCCGCCGGGAGCAAAGTTGATGCGATCCACACCAGTGGCATAGTAATTGCTGCCAGCATCCAGAGTGTGATAGACATAACGGGTGACCTCCTCATTCTCATTGAAGCACACCTCGTACTGCTTGGCAAACCGGGAACCGCTGAGTTCAAAGCCCACATTGATGAGGGTGGTACCTCCATTGCAACTCTTGCCGGACTTCTTGCCGACGAAAGCTGGCCAGGAAGAGCACTTAATGTCCGAGATGTCGTGCTCCTTATCGCCCACTTTGAATCTGGAGCCACCCACACACTTGGCGGTCACGGATTTGCCCGAAAGGGGAGCGGCCAAGCTGCTGGTGCAGGCGAACTCGATGGTCTTGTCGTGATCCACATCCACAAAGCCGGTAGCCGAGAAGGGATAGAACTCTGAGGTGCCTGGCTTAATCAACAGTGGCTGAGGATTCTTCATTTCCGTGCTTCTAATCTTAATGGAGCAGCCAGCTAGGAATGCAATCAATTCATCAGTCAGTTTGGATGGGTTAAGTCCCTAATTTAATTTATTTTCAGGAGCTGTTTTCAGCAACTTACCAGCTCTCGAGATGGACAAATCATTAAGATCCGCCTCGAGGGGCAACTCGATCGTATCCGCTGACCAGAGTACCTCATCTTGGATGGGCAGCAGACGGGAATGGCTGCTGCTGGCCAAGAAGAATAGGGCAATCAGTATTGGACTCCACATGTTTCTCTACTGATGGACATTCTGAAAAACCCATGCGCTTATAAATCTAATGCCCTAAACTGATTAGATCGATATTTTAGTCGCAATTAGCGAGTACTCCAAACAACTATAAGTATGAGTATGATTATGAATTGGAATTGGAGTGCGAGTGTGAGTGTGAATGTGAGTACGAGCATACTCATTCAAGTACTCGGTGAAGATTCGCGTGTCAGGTGAACGAGTTTTGGGTTTTTACTCTTATCATTTAATTAGTCGGCCCCATTTCACATTCCATTAACGTCACAAAGTATCTATCTATCTGTCTTTGGGGTACTTGGGATGATTAGCAAATATGAAATATGAAATGAGAATTTGGTATGGAGTCTTCTAGTGGTTACTTCCCTCACGTGTCCCACACGTTTGGCCATCAAGAACGTGTTTCTCATATTTGCACAAATATCAAGTGTTTATTTTTTGTCATTTAATCATATATATATATATTTTTGTGGTATACATATCTCTGGGTATACATCAACTCACATTTAATGTTGTGTTTTTGCAGGCGCAACTGTACTGTACTGTACAGTTATATTAATAATAATATTAGCGATATGATTATTGTTAGTTATTACTTCTTAGATAATCAATATGAACCGCTTGATTGGTTTTTATTTTTTATTTACAATTAACTAACACACTTAAACATTTAAAACGTTTATATCTAAATACTTTAAGTTTTATTTCTTACTTAGAACTGCTTATTGTTTCTTTTCTTCGGCTGGTTTGACATCTTGAAAAACTCTTACGATTACATATATTTATTTATTTATTATTTATTTTTAAAGCTTCTTCTGGGTTAATTACCCAAGAACGAAAATAAAAGATAGTCCATGTAAAGAACGATAATGCATTAAAGATCTTATCTGGTGTACGACATAATTTTCTTATCTTTACAGCTCGAATTTTGTTCTGCTTAAGTAGGTCGGAAAAAAAGAAAGTTACACGGTAATATTTTTTCTCTTTACTTCATAATAACCCGAAATTTTAATATTTTGATATTTTTGAAATGTTTATAGAATAAATGATCTGAATATCGAAATATAATTAAGTTAAGATCTTTCATCAATAGAAGGATGAAGTTTTAATTCTATTCTCTCTGCAGGGTATCTTTCTCTAATTCTTATATGAATTTGTGATATATTATCTTCTTTACTCTTTCTATGTACACTAAACTGCTTCTTATTTTATTTTTTGTAGAATCATTATTTTTATCTAATATACATATTTGTTTAGATTTGGCAAACTTTTGCAGGATATTTCTTGAATTTTGATCAAATTGGATAAAACTGTGATATAGTTTTAGTTTTCTTTTGACTCGCACATGAAAAGTATACAAGATATGAATATGCAATTTGTACACAATATAGAATTGGGCATTATTAATATTTCCGCATGTCATATTATGACAGTATTGAAGTAAATGAGCGATTTGTTGACTGTAGATTCTTCTAGAATATTCATCATTTATTTATTTGTGAGTTCTTTAAGGAGTCTTGAAATATCTACAGAAATATGGCGATTTGGGCATAGATCTCCACGGCCACCAGGAGACCCATTATGGAGAGATTCACAGCGCAGTAGACGCGTCGCAATGAACGTCGACGTTTACGCTGACCACAACATTTACCAGGGAGTCGCGTTCCAGGCTGCAGACGCTCTCGTGGATCGTTGCTCCGATTGCTGCTGGCGTCGGCGTCGCTGTCGTCACCGCTCCCACTTCCGCTCCCGCTGCTGTCGTCAGCTGATGGCGCAGTGTGACTCCGGCTCCCATTTGTTGCAGCTCCATTGTGGCATGGCGGCCAATGTCAAACCGACGCCAATGATGAGCTGCTGTCATAGGCCACCAGCAGAGAGTCGTTCTCATCGCTGCCGCTTCCCGCACTCCTCTCCGACTCATTGATGACCTCCAGCTGGGTTTGCGGTCGACTGATCTTGTATTTGTTGTGTCGCTTGTTTATCAGCACGCTGCGTATGTTGTTGTTGGTGCGTTGCCGCTGCCGCTGACCCTTGACCTGTGAGTTGACCTTGCGAGTTCGTGTCTTTGGCACCCGAGCACCCAACATGCTACAATCGGCATCATCCTGCTGCTCCAGCTCCAGTTCCAGCTGCTGCTCGTCCTCATCCTCATAGTAGTCATAGTAGTCATCATAATCATAGCCCACGCCATCATCCCCCGCACCGTCCTCATCATCCTCATCGTAGTCAATGTCAAAGTCAAAGATGGCACAACAACCACTCTCCACCTCGACACTATAGCGTCTCTGTCGCTGCTTTGACCTCTTCCCTTCCAGGTGGGCTGGCGAGGATTTGCTGTGTGTGCTCACGCTCTTGTACATGGGTGCAAAAATGGCGGTTTTGGCCTAGTCAGAGGGATAATGGAAAGAGTTAGTGAACACTTATATTATATTTCAACAACAATTATCATAAATTAAATAAAATAAATTAGTTAAAGCTTAAAATAAAAAAACAAAGAAACAAAACAAGACACAAATTTGTATTTTAAAGGTAGTCAAATTCTTTAAAAATCAAGAAAAATTTTTCAGTTTCGTTTTCCTTCTAGATTAGATATCTAAAACAACATCCGTTTCTTTGTTATGTCACAATCTGAGAGTCTCTTGACATTTCTTAATCAATACATTTCTACCTTATTGATTATAGTGCAATTTTTTGTTAAGCCTTAAGAACTTTTCAATTATGTTCTATTGGTTCCAAGCAAATTACAAATATATTCACATACAACCCAATAATTGAACGATTTAATAGATTTGTGACTATGATTAATACTATTTTTTATTTAAAATTTTTCCATTTTAAGCAGAGCTTGCAGGATTGATCCTCACATAGTTAATACTATTCTGTTTCATATATTTATTTGATCGACTTTCTTTTATTAGCCGATTGCAGGCTTTACATGTGACGTTATCGTCGTCAGTTGCATCAAATATTTTTAAATATAAAAATGTACCTTCCGCGGCACTATGATACCAATAAAACACATTTATTTTGAAATCAAAACAATAGCAAAAAAAGTTATAATATTTTACCCGTATTATTAAATGAAATTGCTAATTAATGTTAAATTTTAATCAAACACTTTTGTATTAGACTTTGTCATTTTGCTCTTGAAAAGATAATTTTTTGTCGAGAGTTTGGTCAAAGTGTTTTTTTTCCCAAAAAATGTGTTTGGTGGGGACAGATACCGAGTAAATCTAAACTTTCACGTTTTCCGGAGCTTCGATTTTAAAATTAACTGATTGATAATATATTGTTTGATTATACTTTTCTTCATTGGTTTCATTTTTATTAATTTTAAATTAAATAAGTTTTTTAAAATATATATTGAAAATAATTTTGTATTTTATTTTTGATTTTCCCCATATTTCAACTTACCTCCGGTCCGCGCCAGGTAATGCCTGATCTCACCAAGTTGTAGAAACGCAGAACGCCCCACATGGCTAGAACCTATTTGAATTTGATTTGAGAATAGTATATATTGAATTGATAAAACTTTAATTCAGCTCAAATATAAAAACACTCACACATATTAACTCTTTCACTCAAAAAGGTAATTGAATGAATTGACTACACTTGTGACAAGAGGACACTTGCTATCCGGAATAATATTTATATACTTTGATAGACACTAATGGATTTTATTTGTAATTAGATTATTTATTGAGTTTGTTTGGTTTACATAGATAGATTTGTTAATTGCTTTGTTGAGTAAACCTAGTGGATGGGCTTATTTTTCAAAGTCAAATTATTGGGTTTAATGATTATATCACACATATTTCGAAGTAAAATGCATAAAATTTATTGTCAAATTTTAAAATATCTCTATAAAAAAATTTATGGAGGCATTGGAAAATTTCAAGCTACACTAAATGTTACAGCATAAAACTCAACAAATATCCACGGCTCCCAATACATTTTATTATCAAGTTTTAGCACATATAAAATTGTATAGTTTTAACTTTATAAATTTATTTATTAAAATATATTTTGTTTTTAATTGGAATGTTTCAATAAAAACCATTCAAACAGCAATTTGGTTTGCTGGCCCACAGATATGCCATAATGGGATATAAGAAGATCATTGAAATTCCTAAAAGAGAAGAGAGCTCTTTTGACATAATGTGCATTGTTCTGATCGCGTCTATCAATGGTTTGGTAAGCATCAATAGATCTGTTTAATAAAAGTAAAAAATAAGTAAAAGGGCTTATTGAGTTCTTTGAAATATATGTAACAGGGACAGGGACCATTGAAGTATATATATTCTTGATCTGCTTCTGTCTGTCCGTCACCTAGATCTCAGAGACTATAAGAGATAGAATAACCAAATTCGGCACACAGACTCCAATTGCGTTGGAGCAGATCAGGTTTGATTACATTTTTTTCAATTCGCTCCGCAAATTGCAAAAAACCACACCCACCGGCTTAAAGATATTACATTATTTTTGGTAATTAAAGTAATCTATTATTATTATCTATCATCATACCTAATTGCACCAGGAACGGTTAAGCAGAACGGCGGTAAAAACTGTTATAATTTTTAAAGAAATACAAGCTCCTAAAAGTAAGTAACGTTCAATAAACAGAGCGCCTGTTATAAAATTCAAAGAAATACAAGATCTTAAAAGTTGCATTGGGCAAAATTATAATTTTAGAATTAGACTTCAAAATACCGGCCTTTTTTATGGGTTTTTTATTAGTGTGAACGACTTTCGCCTTAAGCTAAGGCTTTTTGCTTACCGGTCTCAGTGTAAATTGACAATAAGCATCTGCCTCTTTCAAAAGTTTACATCCTGTCTTTGCATAGCTTTTACAGTCTCTTTCAACTTATTCTATATTGAATTAGTTTAATAAATTTAAGCAATAATTTTCACCTTTAGGAATCATAGGTTAATTGGTTTGCTTTTGTGCTGAGAAGAATTTGTAAAATATATCTTATGATACCAGGGCCACAATTTTTATTTTTTTTAAAGTTACGAATTTATTAGTTTTTTAATTTACATTTTTTAATTTTTATTACCTGTTACCGCTAATAACGTTTTACATTGGAATTTTGGTGTATTCTATTTGGATAACATATTTCCTTCACACTGTTTTCATTAATAACCCTTTTTTGCGGTTCTTGGATAATAGGTATCTACAAAGGTTTTACAACTATGTTTTACTAAAAGTTACTATCCTTTTTTATTCGTTAAAAAATCGTTAAACTTTTCTGTAAACAGTAATAACTCATTTAATGCCTTAAGCAGAACACGTTCCAACACCGTGATTGATCAATCATACACACATACACAAGCATACTCCCACATAAACTTAATACTTACATTTATAAAAGCGCGAGCGATAAAAAACGCTACCTCCGCCTTGCACATGGCATCAAATTGCTGCAATATTGAAAAAAAAAACAAATAATTAATTTAATTAAATGTAAACTTTTGCAAATTGAAAGAATATTTTATTGAAGTCAAGCGTTTTGAAGCAGAAACTTCTGCGACAGGTGAAGTATTTAAACGACCAGAAAATGCAACAACAAACCCAACAACAAACCTTACAACAGGGACAATAAAAAGAATGACTGAAAAATAGTGCCACTCACTGTGAAAGTTTTTTGTGAACCGGCAAACAGAGCGCAAAAACATGAATTTTTACCTCTACAATTGCAATAAATTATGCATGAGGCGACAATTTTGAAACGTTTTGGTAGAAAGCAAACAAACAACAACAAAAATAGCAACAAAAACAACAACAAAAGCGACAGCTTCAACGGTAACAACAACAACAACAACATGTGCCTCGCAGCACGTTTGTAATAGAAAATGCCGCAAAAACAAATGTTGGAGACAATCTAAATTGTTGTTAGGGCGGAGCAGACAAAATGGCGATGAAAAAAAGTACAAGTCACAGTAGCTGAGTGTGAGTGTGAGTGAGAGTGTGCATGTGTGGAATAGGCCTTTGACAGCGCTCTAAGTGTGCGAGAGGGAAAGGTACTGAGAGTGGGAGAGTGGCGCAAGTGGAGAGCGCAGTTGAAAGAGAGCCAGTGAATGAACTGTGTTGTCAGCTTTGTGCTTTGTGTCGATTGCCGCTGCCGCTGCCGCAGTCGCTGTCGCTGTCACTGCCTCTGCTTTACAGTTGTCGGACCCTTGAGATTTTTTCACTCATCTATTTGCGCTTCATTAAGCTGAGAAGGCACTTCAGTTCATTCCTCTGCCAGAACTTATCTCTGGAATACTTAAATGAGGTTGACTAAGTACGAGTAGCTGCGTTCAGTTACACAACCCTTTTATCACTTAATTCTTTATATTCCAGTCAATTCATTCAATTAATTAATTATAAATGATAACCAATCTATATGCAGTGCATTATACACTTATTTACTCAGAAAAGAAAGCAACTATCTTAACGGTTGTCAGTTGTTAGACCTCTGCTCTATTTTGCATAACACTTACACAATTATACTTATTTAATTACACGCAATTAAATTTCAAAATATCAGTTTTTACTTGTACAACTGTAGCGCTTTATTGATTGCAATTTGTTGTTTGTCCTGAAAAACAGGACACTGCACTTTTAAGACAAAGACAAATGTTGTTTCTAAAGTTAGCTTGTCCTAAAAAATTAAGTAAGTTTAAAGGGAATCTCTTATGATTCAACAGATTGGAGTTAAGTTTCTTCCTTGGGTCAGTGACTTATGGCCCACATCGTTATAACATCCACCCTCATACAAAGGGTACGAGTTTATATTTTAAAAGTTTAAGCAATTTATTTCAAATCCTATTTGGTTAACGCTAAGTGGAACTGTTGTTTCTACCACATTGTTGGATAAATCAATGGATTATGGGTAGATTGGATACTTGCAAAAACTGGGAGCTTCATCCATTTACATAAAGTTCCTTAAATTTATTTGTATCCAAAAAAAAAAAAAGATTAGCTGTAATTTTGAGATCAATACTGGGTATACTATTTTGATTTTTGTTTATCGAGTTAGGATTAAATAGCAACCACTTTTTCTTTTCGCAGTATAAGTTTTGAAATGTCTATAAATTATGTGACCTTATTTTGGGTTTTCACTCATAATTTTAAAGCACTTTATAAAATGTTAATTGAGGCTAGGTATTTAAAATGTTTTTTTTTGCAATTTATCGGATTTTTAGAAATTACACCTACTCAAACTAATTTTAATCCGCACAATTTTGCTAAATTAAGAGTGAAAACCAGATCTGGCCAATATATATTTAAATAATCTTAAGACTCATGAGGTAATTTTTAACTGTTTACTTTAAGTCACAAAAATTTAACTATCTCTGTTTAAATCTTATACCTATTTCATATTCTAATCAAAATGTGGTTAGTCTATTTATTTTGAAGATTTAATTTTAAGGTATACTGATGATCTAAAGTATTTGTATGTATTTTTTATTCTAATCAATTTGTTCCCCCACTGTCTTGCAGCAAAAATAAATTGGTCTGTTGCTCTTCAAACACTATTTCCCATTTGCGTGAACTATGCTTGAGTATATCGTTTCATAAGACTCCCCTTTTCTCCTTTTCGCCTTTTCTCCTTTTTTCCCTTTCCCCTTTTCAGTTGAAGCATATGCTTGGTGTTTGTGTTTGCATTTCAATTTCAATTGTCTGTGCTTTGCAGCGCATTCAACTGTCGTCAGCATCCGACCATAACCCACATACTATATATCCTTTGTTTGATTTTAGCATAAAAAAGCAACTTTTACATATGTTAGGGATTCTCCTCTTGTGAGTTCTCGTTGCTGTCGTTGTTGTTATTGTTGCAGTTGTTGAACTCGTTATTGTTGTTTCCTAGCATTGGGCTTTTGTAATTTATTTGTTTGTTTTGCCAGATCTTTGTGCTTTGGTTCCAATTGATTTATGCCAACGCGGCATTCAAAGAAATCTTATTGATATCATTCCTCTTGCGTCAAGGCTTTTGAGAATTACACAGAGACTGGGAGTGGGGTGGAATGGGGGCTTTCATTAAACAAATGGACCGACCTGGCAAAGCATCTTAAATATGCATTAAAAGCGACTGGCTGGCGCGCTAAATTCCCACACCTGTCAGTAGGATGTGCTCCGTTTCCCCCCAAAGGAATCGACTTACCTTATTCACATGATCACGCAGAACATTCGAATAAACCATGGCGACAGCTTCCAAGGCCATAAACGTAATATAGCCAATTATCCAGGGTACAATTAGGCCAGGGTTCTCCTGTGGGTATCAGAATAAAGGATGAAACATGATATTATATCGTTCTTAGAACTTTTTGTGCTCTGTTAAAAGGGGATGAAGGGCTCAAGGGAGGATGGGAGGATGGGCGGAAGGGCGGAAGGGGTGGTTAACATTGGCTGCCCACAAAACCATTCACACACCTTTAGCTGAAATCAAATTGTTGGCATTGATTTCCTGACTGCTTTCACTATATAAAATATTTTATGTGCCATATGAGACCATGCATCTTTGTATGTGTGTGTGTGTGTGTGTGTGTTTGTGTGAGTGCCTGTATCTGTGTGTTGTAATTTATCTCGCAATGGCATAAAACCTCTGATTGGATTTTTGGCGGTTTTTCGCGTGTGGCGTTTTGGGGCTTAATATTTTTGCTGCTGCTGACAGTTTTTACCGCACATTTTGCACAGCAATTCACAGACCAAAGCGATTCATAAACTTCATTGTGGTCAATTTGTTACTTTTCATTACCAAAAATGTACACGTATGTTACTTAACATTTTTTGCAATTATACTAAATTTTTATGCAGTAAATTCAGAGTTGTTTCTAAGTAATTTCATATTCCGAACCGCCTGATTTATTGATTAAAAAAATCGATGAAATAAATTATAAGTCAAAACTTTAAAAAATGAACAATTAATAAATCTAGATTATTTGTTTGTCTAAAAATCTTGAATTTGTTAGATTAAAAAAGGTGGGCAATAAAGTAAATAGTAATGACAAAGCGTCTACTTTACATTTGTAAATAGTATTTTGTTATTTAATATTATTAAAGTTATGATATGTATTTTTTTCGTACACATAAAATTGTTTCAAAAGCGAGTTTATTCGTAGTTTGCTCCCCTTTTTTATAGGCAAAGAAAAGCCACATAAATTTACATATAATTAAAAATACTTTTCATAATGCTTTTTATTTATAAACACATGACTGTATATATTTATTATGTGTTTAACAAATATTGTTGCAATTAAAATTGCTATTTACATTTTGTTAAAGTTAATATTGATAGTTTATTGCAAAATTTAATAAGTAACAATGTAGCCAAATATAAATATAACAATTACGTAAACTGATTTTAGCATAATTAACTTAACCATGAACCTACAGGCAATTTTTGTCCTTTCCTTTTTTAATTGAGTTTATCACATTTTTTTCAGACTCTCACATAAACTCGGGCACATACAAAACTAAAACTTTTTAGTTGTATTGTTTTTCATGCAAATTGCTGGCAAAATACGCAGGCTGCTCTAATTAAGGCAAATTTTCAATGCAATATTTAAGCCATCAGCAGCTGGCTCCCAACCAGGCGCCTGAAAGCATACTGCAATTAATTTGCCCATACATAGCACACATACATAGCACACATTTACACATATACATATATGCAACTAACTTACAAATAATTGCAGCATACTTTTTGGGGGGTTTTTTTTTAGTATCGTTTTGTATCGTTGTCATCACCGCTGTTTTGTTGTTATTTTAATTTGCTGTTGTTGTTGTAGGGTCGAAATTAAAAAATTCCACACAAAGCGCCACGCAATGTGTTCCCTCTTTCCCCCTTCGACTGGCTGTAATCTTTGTCATGTGTCGTCGGCAGTCGACAGCCTCAGTTATTCGACAGATGGATCTTCATACCCAATGGTGTGACAAATTGTCTACATTTTCAGGGACTGTTTATTGTTGCTGTTGTCGGTTGTTCCTTTTTTTTTTTTGACAGCCCTTGCAAATATGTATTTCGGTCCATTTGGACTCGCATATTTGAATATATTGAGCTAGGAGCATGATGAGTTCATCACAAAGTTCATCTTTATCAAAGAATTCAACCCATTGACAGTTTATTTGACACATTCCTCTAAAAATGTGCATTTTCATTTTTAAGATTAAGAGGACTTATTTAAAAAATATTCTTGAAATAAAAGTAAATTTAAATGGTATTTTATATTGCTATTTATTTTTTTTTTGGGTAAATTTTATTATAAGTTGTATTTCTTTAATTTTTTCCTATTTCTGATTGCGAAGTACTATCGTGTAGATATCTATATTAAATTTAAAATATTTTTTGAGCAAATAAGTAATCTGTAATAAACCATGTTTCTGAATAAAGTTTTTAATATTCTGTAGAAATTTTATAAAAACTTTTTTTAAATTAATTTAAGCAATAGAGTGTAATTATAAGTGATAAAATTGTTTTTTGTTTCAGTAAAAAAGGGCATTTGTCTTTCAGAAAATCATTAATGGCCTTTATTTTTGTGTTTGTTTGTCATACATCATTCAATGAAGTGGGTGGTTGAGGAGGCGTGGCAGGCATAAGTTACGCCTACAGCTGGACTGGTTCGTAATTTACATTTGAATGCGCTTTATTTGCCAGGTTTTGTAAACAGTTCTGTCGGAGATTCTGAGTCACAGTCACAAAATACGCATAATTTGCCCATATGCGTCATGTGTGTGTGTGCTTTTGTGTGTGTGTGTGTGTGTGTGATGGAATTTGTTTGCTTGACAGCCCCTTGTTGAATTTTGTTAAATTTCCAAAAAGCTCTTAACCAAACAATGGGACTTACCCGACAGATGCCAAATATCAACACAATGCTCAACAATATCATCGACATTTGTGTGCCAATTATGGCAAAATATGCAATTTGCACACCTGCAAAATAGAAACAGGTAAAACGAAAACATAAGTGGCAATTCAAAAACGATTAGAAGGATAGTATATAATGTCTTAGTATACATTTAGTCATGTGTAGTTTATTACCATTTATTTAAACTGCATTGAAAATATTCGCATAACTTCTTCAGTCGTTGGGGATTTTGTTTCTTTTTTATTTGATTAACAAATGATACATAGTTATTGTTGCTAATCAAAATAAAATTACGCCTACTTTCTAATAAATTTAAGTTTTATTTACATATATAAAGTTGTAATTTGTCATCAATGTAATGACAATCGTTCGAACAATATAAATTTTTGAAGGTAATTGTTAAATTTAGATCTTCGTCTTAATGTTTTCAAATTATAATAAATTAATATTTCATAAGAGTTAAAGATATTCAATGAATAAATTCATTTTAAATGCTCATAACATTCTGTTTTTATAAGTAGATAAGATTATGCACACAAAATTAAACAAGTATAAGGTTAAGAGTTTATGGGGAAGCTCGTGTGAACAGGGTATCAAATATTCGAGTCTAGAGCACTTCTTCTAGTTGTATAATAGACTGGGTAACTTAGTTCTCGCCACATGGCCATCAACATTTTACTTATTTATTAAAATGTCTTGTTTATTATGCTGATGTTCAGTTTATTGCTGTTCTGGGTATTTGCGTGTTTCGGTTCGTATATGTGTGTGCTTAATTGCCTATAAGTATTTATGAGTCTTGTGCTTACCATAGTAGACATCCTGCAGCTCGCCAGATTTGTGCATATTGACATTGATACGCCACGAGTAGATCAAGACAATTAAGAGCGATATGTTCTAAAATGGCACAGAAATGTGAGTGTAAATTATTTATTAGCACACATATCACGCATACGCAACGTGTAACCGCAAAGCATAGCCATAAAGTCGAGGGACGTTCCCTTTGATACCTAAATAAAACACGATTTTACTCTTAAACAGGCATTAACTCATTGAAGAGCAAAAACAAATGCTGCAACTCACATAATTTAATGCGAAATTTTTGTACTTTCGGAACACATTCATTATCCCAACTCCTGGGATATGACTTGGTATATTCGTACATTGGATTCATGCAAAACACGTAGCTGTCTCACTGGTATCTTACTCAAGTGTCTCTCTGCAACAATAAAACGTGGCACTAATTGGAGGCAGATACAGAAAAAATAAAAACAAAAAACAAAAAACAAAGCCAAGTTAACTCGCCAGTTGCATGCACATAATTTGTGTGGCAAATTGCACTGTAGTTGCTATGAATATCGTTGCAAATGGTTGTTCTTGTAGTTGGCAGACAATCATTGGCAGTACAAGCACTTGTACAAGTAAGTATAAAAATCCTGAGCACGATTTCACCATTAACATAAATTAAAAGGCATAATGAGCGGCATGTAATTGTAATTTATATTACGCTAAAGATGAGTACAATGAAGTAGCGATGACCCTATAATAATGCCAAATACATATCTTAACTAGAGTCTGACTAGAGTCTGTGAATTCTTTTAGACAATTACTTCTCATTTTCCCAGAAGCCATTAGCTACCTAACAGGCTTACACATTATAAAAATTGTACTTTAAATTTCGGCTGTGTTAAAAAAATGTGAATGGTTTCGACATTAATATTATTTATAAGAATACCCGGTACCCCAAGTATACACGGAAAATTACAAATAAATATTAATGAAGATCAAAAAAAGATTTCTGGAATAACTTTTGATTTTTTAGATTAACGTTATTGCATTTAAAATTAGATTTTTCTTTTGATTTGTTGTCTAAGTGTGTATGACCTACATATACAATTTAGAGTATCTAGCTCAATCAGTCTCTGATATTAACTCTGATTCATACAGACAAACAGATAGACAGATAGACGAATATGACTAATTCAGAATGTCTTTATGTCAATTTCGTAAAATTGGCCAAAATTATGACAAATATTAAATTAAAGATACAGTCTTGAGTTTCGTTATATAAATAATCCTCCATGACCCTCTATAACATCACGATCGATTTATAAAATAAGAAATTATGAAGCAAAAATTCTTGACGGGTCTCTCAAAGTCAAGCACGCAGAAATGATTAATATTAGTTGTTCTTATTAAATATTTATCGTATTTTTTAAAACACACTTTTTTACTATTGGTAATTATATTTAATTAAGTATATTAATATTGTTAATTTATGAAATTGCTTTTCTAGAAGGTAACGCTATTAGTTTATCCATTAAAAACCGAGATAGCGAGTTGTTAAGTATTTGCGCTTCGCGGTATGACAAGATAATGAGATTTACCCATTCTCATAAATAAGGAAGAGAAAATGCCATAAAAATGTTCGCTGTTCGCAACACTTGTATTAATTGCAACATAATTACTAAATAACCATGACAGGACCGACTGGACGGGTCTGGACGTATTTGCGATGTTGTTTGCTGGAACAATGGTAACAGTTTACAACGACATTGCGCATACGCCCCATGGGACGGCACTCATTGAACAAACAATGTACAAGTTAATAACAGAAGGAGGGTGGAACTGTATAAGGACTCATTGCACTTACAATTGTGTAAATTGCACTTGTTATGGCCAAATTTTTGGCATGCAACATGCGACAGCAGCGAGTGCCACCAGTTAGCGGTCCATATGGATAAAGGATGACGGACTTCATTTTTTCACTGTTCGCAGTGGCAACTGAAATGCAATTTTTGTGTTTCGTTTTCATTACGTTGACAACATGGCGAGAACGAGTTGTTATTGTTTGTGTAAATAGTTTTTGTTGTTGTTGTTGCTGTTGTGGCTGGCCAGTGGTTGCTGTAGATCTTGTTGTTGTTGTTGTTGTTGTTCTTATTGTCGAGTTGGCAACGCAAAACCGCCCATTAACGTTGCCTCCCTCTTTCCTCTGTCCTCTATCTCTCTCTATCTGTTGATATTGTTGCTGATGACGAGCTGCAAAAATACAAGATAAAATTCGAATTTGCGTTAAATCATTGCAGTTAAATGTGTTTTTCATTCATCTCTGTATTTGAATATGTATAAATGTGTATATATGCTTTAATTTAACCATTTTTGATTTCCCTGATTCAATCAATCTTTCAACTTTCCATCTGCAGCAACAACAATTTTATTTTATACTCTTTACAAATCGCTGCTCCTACGTGTCTCCTGTATCTATGTAAAGAATTTCTTTTTTTTTTTTTATGAAATGCCTGCAGTCATTGGCATTTTTACTGCAATTTCAGAATTGAGCTTTTAAGCTGTTTAAGTTCGCATACAATGTTGTTCATATTTTATGTGGAAATGCGACATATTAAATTATTTTTTTGATAGGCGAATGTTAAAGGTTTAAAAAAAAATTAAGACTTTATTAATGAAGCATTTAATTGATGGCATTTATAATAGAGAAACAAATTAAATGTAAAATCAATTTTTCGTTTAATGAGTTCAATTGTACAAAGTAAAAGAAAAAGAGAATAAGAATTCTTAAAGAGTGGATTTTAAAGTATATAAAAAGGCTTTTTGACTGCTGCCTTTTGCAATTTTTACTTTAGTTTCCTTTTAAGTGCACTTATACCGGACTTTAGAAACATTTTACACGGGTGAGGGAGACGGGAAATCTAGTGAATGAAAGTATTTTGTTCTTCATCCGTTTTTCTTAAGACTTAAATTCAACTCATCGACACTATAAAAATTCAAGACAAGAAAAATTAAAAAAACTTTGGGGTAATTAGAATGAATGATATAGTAGCTTATTATACAATTGTAGATCTAGTCACACAATTTCAAAATCAACTGCCTATTTATTATAGAATTTTAGTTAAAAAACTAATGTTTTTCGAGCACTGAATAATTACTTTTATTTTATTAGTTAAATAAATTAATAATCTAATTACCTTTGAAAGTTGTTTTTTTTTACTTCAACTATTCTTAAAAAAAATTCTTCAAAACAACAAAAATGTATGTGAGTTTTCAACTAAAGTTACTAATAATGAAAAATGTATTTTATTTAAAACACAATGCTAATGGTAGTGGCGGGGGTTCCATTTCCATAAATATTTAATTGGAATTTCCCGTAGCACTAAAGTAATAGTTGAGATTTGCACTACCACTCTATGTATTTGGTTACTCAAATTGGACTCCCATTACATGTCGTCTATCAAATACTTGAATAATAAATTGAAACAATTTGGAGGACCCATACAATATTTATAAAATATTTGAGCATTTATCCAATTTGCGTACCTTGTTTTGATTCCATTCTGTTGGCCATTTAATACGCTTAGAAACAGGGCAACAACTCACAAAAGTCATTTCTTTATGCGATACAGAATACAAGCATTGCCATGTATAGATTCTCTGATCAGCTTATGCCACGCCCACGCCCACATCCACACCCAAACCCACTCCGCCCACATTCATACATGTGGCAAACACGGTCATGGAAAAGTCGCCGCTTACGGGCATCATCTAAAAAATAGCTGTGCTGTTTGAGAGTGTTTTACTGTAAGATACCCTGCGTTCAGCTCTTAAAAGTTCCTTGTTGAAATTTTTACAATAGACAGAAAATACACCAAGTATCATATTTTACAATGTTCTGGAAGATTTTCTGGAAGATTTTTTTTATTTAGATCAAATATTATACTTTTCGTTGACATTTTAAATGTTGAGTCGCTGACATTTTTTCCTGCATACTGTCTTAATTGAACAATTATATGCTGAATACAAACTTAAATAACTTATAATGAAATCAAGAATTATGAGCTTGATGTTTAGAATAAATTATGCATCTTTTGCTCTTTTATTATGAGAAACAATAATTAAAAATAACAATTAAAATTAATTATTGTTAATTTTAAAATAAAACAATTTGAACAAATCTAGGGTTGCTCAAAAATTATCTACAATAGATGCAAGGATTGAGAAAAACTTTCAAAACCCAAATCAAAACAATAAATATAATTGTTAGTTGCTATGATCTAAAAAGTTTCAAATAAGATTTTTTGAACTGGAAAAAAAAGAATGAGAATTGAATAAAGTTATTATACCCTTTATAAAAATAATGCGATGGACACAGGGTATAAAAAAGTGGAACACAAAATTGATGCAAGCCATGTGAGGCGCTTATTGAATTGAATTTGTTGACTAGCAATTCGTGAATCGGTTTGATATGGCAGCTGCTCCATCCGTGTTGCTTGCTACATGTCAACGCTGCGATTGCAATTTGTGTCGACTGGCGGTGGCGCCTTTAGTTATGCAACGCTTTCGTGCCTAGCCATTCCATTGAGGATGAGGATGAGGACGAGGACTTGTGACTCGCGTGTGCGCCCCAAAATCAATCATACGCCATCGTGGCCGCCAAAATCGAAATTGACAAACCAAAAAATACAAAAAAAAAAACAAAGAACCCAAAAAAACATGAGAAAGAAACGAGAGAAAAAACTGAAATGAAACCGAAAACAATGCGGGCAAAATGTGTAATGCGATATTATTTTATTGATTTTTATGTGCTCGTCTCTGAGGACTCTTAATGTCAGTGTGTGTGGGAGACTGAGTGTGGAGTGTGTGTTGTAAGGCACATTGTATTTGAGTCCGACGGTTTGGCTGATATGAAAGCACTTGATGTTTGCAATATGCATTTGCAACTTGACTCTAAGGCCAACCCATTCAAAGGCTACACAACAACCTTTCAAGCTGCATAACCACAAATGTATGCTATGCATTCTTTTATTTGCTGCTTTCAACAGAATTTCCACAGCATTTTCTGAGAAAGTCTTAAGACTGCTATTCAGTTTGGTATGCAGGGTTACCGGATATATAATTATTTTAATTTATATGAATAGCAGATAAGAATGTGCATTTCAAATGAACATCTCAAGTGAAAATCATTCAATGATGCTCAATTAGACATTTTTTTTTACAAGAGAAGGTTCTCATAGATTTTGATTATATTTGAATTGAAGAATAAAAGTTCCTATACTTTGTTAGAACACCCTCAGTTCTTTCGCTTTTATTTGATCACTTTGTCGAGTCAGTTCTATGCATTTCCTCTTTTGTTTTACTTTCAGCGCTTTTTCTTCTTTTGTTTGCTTTGGTTTCGCATTTGCTGCTGATATTTTATGACACTGTAAACATTTTACATTGTGAATGGGTTTCTGAGACCTCTGTGTTTGTGTGTCTTGGCTTGTTGGCCGTTTGGTCCTTTTGAGTCTGACCATCAGAGCGTGCGAGGTAAAGGAACGTGTCCTTGCACATTACACATACCACATAGATAATGTGGCATGTCTGTGTCTGTGTATGCGGGCGAATTCGTTCAGCTCTCTCTTAATGTCTATATTGACATATGTATGTCTCTTTTCTCCCTTCTTCTTCCACATAATTTCCAATTAGCTCTTAACACGGCTTTGCCATCAATCATACGTCAGAAGTTTTCGCATTAGACATAATTACTTAAGCGCCAACTAATTGAAAGCATCTTAGAGATTTGTCTGCCGTTGATTAAGTGCCCACAGAGTTAGACAGCCCATCAGGCGATATTTGTCAAGGACTGACAAATTTGTAGCTACCATTAATTACGCATACGACCGATTGTTTTCCACGCATTTAATCGGACATCGTTTTCCACGAAATTCATGAAATATGTTCCTTTCTGTCAATTGAAATTTTCCTTAAGAAGGAGCAACAGCATCAGAATTAGAAAGCTTAGTGTCATTATGTGGCGATATAGTATTAAAATCTATTACCATCCCCCCATCAAGTTTAAGCATAAGCAATTAAAAGTTAAAATATAGAGTGTGCAGACTCCATTAAGTTAAAGTTTGCAGGTGCTGAAATTCTATAGACAATACTTAGTAAGATAATTTCAAACGCTGCTCTCTTTAATTTTGCACATTTAGAATATGAAATTTTCATTTAATTTCCACTTCTCTAATATTCCTTGTATAAAAAACATTTAGCTTAGCATTTAGCATTAAATAAAAAAAAACATTAAATAAAAAGTCGAAATAAAGTTATCTTATTAAATGCAGGAAAAATAACGATTGTAATTTTTTGAATATAACCTAGAAAATGAAAATTATTTGTGAACATCAACAATTTAAATAATATTAATTTGAAATAAATTTAATTTAACTTTAAATTTTTATTGTAAAATAAAAATAGTTAACTTATGATTTCCCAACTTTCCAGAATCTTTTTCTATATTCAACTTAATTATTTTTATAAACCTTAGTGGCAATTTAAATAATATTTTAATATTAAATTTTAATTCTAGTATAATGTGAACAACTAGATTTAACAAATTTTTATTGTAAAATAAAAATAGTTAACTTATGATTTCTCAACCATCCAGAATCTTTTTCTATGTTCATCTTTATTATTTTTATAAACCTTAGTGGCAATTTAAATAATATTTTAATAATTAATTTTAATTCTAGTATAATGTGAACAACTAGATTTAACAAATTTTTATTGTAAAATAAAAATAGTTAACTTATGATTTCCCAACCTTCCAGAATATTTATGTATGTTCAACTTAACTATTTTTTATTAAATAAATCATATTTCAATATTTAATTTTAATTCAAGTAAAATGTGAACAACTAGATTTTATATTTTGTTTGCCTTTTAAAAATTGTGCAACAACTTAATTGGTTTGCAGTACAGCATTTTGTAAAGTAACATAAATATGAAATTGTAAATAAACAGCTCGACTCTTTAATTTGATACTCGTATTTTCCTGAAATCGAATGCCCTGTAGTTTAGTTTTTATTTTGGATTTACGCAAAATACTATTGGGCTGACATTGGGTCTGCCGGCAGCTAGTTGATTATTACTCAGTCAGAGGCAGTCATCAGTCGAAAGTGGAGGCCATCAAGTGTTGGGGGTCGAATAGTGAAAGCTGTGCAGCAAATTACTATTTGAAAGCTAAAGGGCAATAGGCAATAGACAGACAGAGCGAGAGAATAAGAAAGATGAGCTCAAAGCAAATGTGCAAAATCTCATTTACAGTTCAGCTTAAAAATGGCAAAACAAACCCAAAGTCCAAGCCTCAATGCCGAATAGCCACAGAGCCACAGAGCCACAGATAGTTGGATAAACATTGGCCAGCTGCCAGGCGGGACACATCATCGACATCCACAGCTTTTTCCATCTCTCCTTGTTCGACTATTTCCGGCTTGAGCAAACTTGACTAGATGTTATTAAATCTTTTTTTTATTTTTTTTTATTTTTTGGGCGCACAATTTGATGATGAGCTTTGATATAAATGTATGAAATAATGTTCAAAATTAAAATAAAAAGTCCAGATGGGTCGAAAGCAACTTAAAGCAAAGCGAAGACGCACTGTATTAAAGTCAGTAATTTTAAGAAAATGTCTCTGATTCTTTGGTATTTGGACAAAATAAATGAGGCGGCTTATAAAGATGTAAGGGAAATAAGGCAGAAGCTTAAGATGACAAGGTAGCTGATATTAATGAAAAATATAAGCATTTTTATTTTATACAAGTATATGTATAGTTTAAGTACAATTGAAATTAGCTTTTGGCTTTAAGTTTAGACTTAATCCTAAGATACTGTTATTAAAAAGCTACCGTTGACAGCCTGTTTGACGCATTTAGAGTATCCCCCTTAAAATTCTGCCACTCATAATGTCATATTTGAGTTAATATTTTGTTGGCATACCCATTCTAACCCTTGAGGCCAAAACCGCATGCCAGTTAATTGCACATTGGGCCGGGTTATGTTCAGATAATCGCCGCATAAAGACATTTTATTATTGCCCTTTTTTTCGGTTATGGTTTATACGTCGTCTGTGTGTGTGTGTGTGTGTGTAACATTTTTATAATAATGTAACGCACACAAAAACAACAACAATAATAATAATAACAAGCGTGTTACGCAACTTGTGACAACATAACTGAGCACAAAGTTCTCTCGTTTGAGTCCTCGTCCTGCCTTCAGGCCAGGTCCTTGCCCTGACTTTGTATTTGTCTAGCAAACATTAAAGTTTTGTGCTTGCTTATTTAGCTAATTTATGCTAGGCTTTATTGCTTGCTTTGTCGACACGCCATAACATTACCAGATGGCCTCAAGCTGCAGCTTCGATCCTGCCTCCAGGTTGGTTGTGTGCCACACGGGGCGTATGCGTATTTTAGTTGTCCGCCTTTGTCTTTGACTTGAAGGTGTTTACAATGGGCGCATTATGATTCATTGCTGGTTTTGGCCACAGTCAAAAGGTAGCCAATTCCAGAGATTTATTAGCCCACACATAATGAAGTTCTTTAGCCAAGTTAATGTTTCTGCAGTTAAACGGAGGCAGCAGCTGCTGCTGTTGTCAGCGTTTATTAATGAATGACGGGAAAGTTGTAACTCTGACTAGAAAAAGGATGAACTGAGAACAAACGGAGAAATTCTTGGAATTGTGTGGGATAATTATTTGCTCGATGAAAGTGAAATGAATTGAAATATATTCGAAAAAGAAAATGTTTCGTGTTGAGTTGTTTGGGAAATAAATACTTTCTAATCGATATAAAAATTCTACGATACGTGTTTCTCTCTCTCTCTCTCTTTTAAAGCATTACTGAGTACCTGTTGCTGCCGCATCACATTCTATTTTGGTCCAGCCGTGTTATCCACTCAACCAGCTCCATTCATTTCCTAGACCTTTTTGCCTGTTTGCGCACATCAGGCTCAATTTGTCAGCAAGTACGCGTCTAACACTGCAACAAACACTTAAAGCCGCCCATCAACCCCCTGCAGAACCAAATAAGCTTAGCCCGGCTTGAACAATGCCTTTTACCTTTGCCTTCTCGCTTAGACTCAATCCTAAATGCGACGGCAAACGTGGCGTATGCGCAACTTAGTAACTCAGACAGCTCGGCTGGCTAAATGATGGCAATGTGCTCGAATATGTGTGTCTCTCCATGTGTATGTGTGTGAGTGTGAGAGAGTGTGTGTGTGTGTGTGCAGGATGGCAGACAAATTATGCAAATATGTGTGGCATATGAGCAGGGAATATTACGCATACGCCGAGTGTGCCATTAAACGCCCATGTGGGCGGGATGAGCTGTGTTTGTGCCTAATCAAAAGTGCTCCAAGAAATCGCATACATTTTGATTACAAGTCTTTACCGTTTGAGCTCTGATACGCGAAAATTCAACACTTTTTCAAGTGTAACATAGACAATTTTAGTAAATTTTAAGATATCATTCTCTTGAATACCTTTTATTTTAAAGGGTATTATTTATTTTGTATTATATGTTATAAATCTCTTTCTCTCATATCCAATATTATAATATAAAGATCAAAATGACTCGGGAAAATAGATATTATTTTAATCAGGCATTATTAGCGCAACAAATTTTGCTACCATGTTTGATTTTAGTGTGTTTCGGAAACAGTACTGGTACGTACTAACTTATTTTTTGAGCAAAGCAGTTTTATGGCAAAACTCTAAAATTTAAATTAGAATGAATTTTAAGTTCTTTTACTTCAAAGAGTTAAAATTATTAAATTAAAGCTTGATAAATGAAATATTAAGTTCATTTACCAGAAATTACGATCAATAATAATTAATAAATCTCCTAATTATTTTAGGTCCCCGTATATTTCTTGATTTTTTTTTTATTAAATTTTGGTATTGTTAATATTAAAAGGTATTGCATTAAACTTTTCAACCGTCAAATTACTGAAAATTAATAGTCTTTAATAAAATAATGTTAGTCTCTAATTTGTTTTGATTGAGAGCTGAACTTCCAACAAAGCAACAAATGCTGGGCCATTTTTAAAAGAGAGAGATGTTTTGAGAAAATTTTAGGTTGCAGAAACACTATCTAAATTTAATAATAATTTTTATTTTAAAAATAGGTTTGTTTGCCATTAATAAAAAAAAACACGTGTTGATGCCGTGGATTTATGCTAATTAATCGGGGCCCAGAATGAGATGGGTGAGTGTGAGGATAGGGATAAATTAAAAAACATTACTTATAATAATTTCTACTTTAATATACGTAATAAATAGCGTCTATCTTAGTATTTTTAGTTTATGCCACAATTTCGGGCCTTTTTTCTTGTAGTGCGTAAGCTTTTGCTCCTTAATTCGACTTATGATATTTTGATATCAATTTTTGAAAAGAGGTGCATCTAAATTGTAAAACAAGTTTGATGTATAATACATACCAAGTTATTTGTGTCTCTGAGATCTAATTGTTAAGATATTGTGCAACGGGTATCTTATAGTCGGAGTCTTGACAATAGCGTTCTTACGTGTTTAAAACTACGCTTAACTCTAGTGCAGATGGATTCGGTTCAGTTGTTTATTTTTTTGGCTCATGCGAAAAATTCAAAAATTGTCGGATTTCCTGTTACCAACACAAAACACACACACCTTTACTTATAATATATTTGAACGCACACAAACACGCACACACATACACACACATGTACAGTGTACACATGCATGTTGCGTCGACTGTCAAGTGGTTAGGGACTCAGTTGGTTTTTCGGGCTCGGAATTCGTTACCTTCAGTTACCACGTGGCTCGTTTGCTGCGTGTTTACAAATTTAAAAATTTGTTTGTGTTTACTTGCCCTTGTCAAGGGAGGTTGGCGGTCGAGGGGGTCAAGGGGGAGTCTGTGGCAAGGCAGGGAATTGGAAAGGTGTCTTGGCATTTAACGTGCATTGTCATAAGTCTGCGTGTTCTGCTCGTGGCTTTTAAAGAAATTGTTTCATACTTGTGAAAGAGGGCAACTGGAAAGTGGACAAGCGGGGAAGGAGGTGCTGTGGCGGCATTGTTTTTACCTACTTAATAAATGGTTTCATTTAATCACAGACTTTTATGGGGCACGCATCTAGGATTTATGCATATTTATCTAAAGAGGCAGCCAGATCATACAAGGTTAGGTAAACTTTATCCTGCCGTTGACATAAATCATCTTAAAAAAGGACCAAAGTTGAAGTGAAAGCTGATGAAAAGCGTTTTCAGCTGAGCTCACATTCCCAATTTTTATGAGTCATAAAAAGTGGTTTAATTTCTGAGCCAAATGCAATTTGTAAGGATGAGTTTTAATAGCCTTAAAGGATGACTCGAGTTAATTAGAATATGCCGGAAATTGCCCTTATCTCAGAATTAATTGCCAAAATTAATGTCAATATATTGAAATATATCGAATTCCAATCATCTTTTTTTTTAAATCTTAAAATCACCTGCCACTTTCAAGTATGCAGTTGAAATTTGATCATAGTCATGAATTAAACCACAAATTTTGTGTACTTCAGTAGTTAAGACAAAAGACCACAGAAAAGAAAGCCGAGCAGCAGCAAAAGAAACAACTTTGTGACAACAGAAACTTTGTCATTGCTTCTGCCTACAAGTAAATCTAAACAGGCGGCAGGAGGCCGACAAAGGGGCACAAAATAATTTGCCACAAACTAAATTGCGAAAAGGATGTGGCAAGAGGGAACAATGCGGCCTTAACGTCAACTAACGTCTGCTTTTCTCATCTCTCTGTCGTGGCTTCTCTCTTTCTCTCTCTCTCTCTCTCTATGTCTTTGCTTGGCTTTTGAACAAGTTTTTGGTAGACAGGCAAATGCAAAGTTCAGTTGTAGGCAACTTTTTGGTAACCGCTAAAATGACTTGCAGCACTTTTTTATTTTTATTGGACTAAAGGAGAAGGGAAATGAAGGAAAATATAACTTGGAGAATATGCCACATTAAAGTCTATTTAGTGTAATTGCAGACGCCAAGCTGTAACTTTGGCTGTCAGCTTTAAGACATGCAACGAAAATTTCATAACACGTTTATATTATATGTCCTGTCGCCCAAAAACTAAAAGCAATTAATGCCCCTTGTCAACAGCTGCTCCCAGAGTTTTTTGGTCTCATTTTCTTTCTCTCGCTCTATCACTCTCCCTTCTCTCTCTCTCTCTCTCTCTCTGTACACGTATATATACAGTGGGGAGCAAAAATGAGTACATGCTCACAAACTCTGTCTTTCGGCATCTACAATAACCAAACTATAATAGCAACGGGCAAAAAATGATTTTTTCCATATTTATTATATTATTTGTAAAAAATAATACTGGGTAGCAAACAAAAAATAGTTATTTTCAAGAAGTGGAAAATATAAAACCAAAACAACTCGTATGTACTCACTTTTGCTCTTTTCGTGAAAACTGAAGATATTAAATAATTTATATTATTTCGACACAGAAAAAAAGTGTTGTTGACTTAATTTATATACTTTGGTACATTCTCTATCATATTGTCAAATATTTGTTTTGGAATTCGATTCCACTCCACTTGTACACTGCTCTAAAGATCGTCCTTGGCGGATGGGGCTATATCATACTATGCAATTCGTTGTTCAACACTTCACCAAAGATTTTCAATCGGATCGGGCTCGGGACATTGTGCTGACTATTCTGTCAATCTAAAATTTTACATTCCAAGCCATTTTTTAACAGTATTGGCTTTTCACATTATGTCGCCACCTAGTTGAAAAGTAAGTAATTGTTCGAAATAACCACTTTTCTTGACTAAGGAAGTCCAAAAAATTTTTTTTGGGTATTCGTCAGCAAAATTACTTTGAACCCTACTGATAATGGTTAAATTCAGACTCTCAGTCCAGACAATACGTTTACTATCATCGTCGGTTCAATGCGTTTATATGCGTTTTTGCATATTCTAAGAGCACATTAATTACACCGACGATGATAGTAAACGTATTGTCTGGACTGAGAGTCTGAATTTAACCATTTTCAGTAGGGTTCAAAGTAATTTTGCTGACGAATACCCAAAAAAAATTTTTTGGACTTCCTTAGTCAAGAAATGTGGTTATTTCGAACAATTTTGTACTTTTCAACTAGGTGGCGACATAATGTGAAAAGCCAATACTGTTAAAAAATGGCTTGGAATGTAAAATTTTAGATTGACAGAATAGTCAGCACAATGTCCCGAGCCCGATCCGATTGAAAATCTTTGGTGAAGTGTTGAACAACGAATTGCATAGTATGATATAGCCCCATCCGCCAAGGACGATCTTTAGAGCAGTGTACAAGTGGAGTGGAATCGAATTCCAAAACAAATATTTGACAATATGATAGAGAATGTACCAAAGTATATAAATTAAGTCAACAACACTTTTTTTCTGTGTCGAAATAATATAAATTATTTAATATCTTCAGTTTTCACGAAAAGAGCAAAAGTGAGTACATACGAGTTGTTTTGGTTTTATATTTTCCACTTCTTGAAAATAACTATTTTTTGTTTGCTACCCAGTATTATTTTTTACAAATAATATAATAAATATGGAAAAAATCATTTTTTGCCCGTTGCTATTATAGTTTTGTTATTGTAGATGCCGAAAGACAGAGTTTGTGAACATGTACTCATTTTTGCTCCCCACTGTATATCGCTCAGTTCTTAGTGTTTTTCTCGCTTCTTCATTTGCGCGTCGCATAAAATTTGACTGATTAAGTGCCGGGAGAAAGTCAAGTGGGTTTTGGACATGGACTTGCCTTGAGTGGGGATTGTGACCAGGAATGGTATTGGTACTAAAACTCTGTCCATGATATGGGAGATGGGACAGTTTTAGTGCAGCTGCAGGCAATCTTCTTCTAACAAAAAGTTTTCTTTGTCATTTGCTTGCCATTCAACGTTGAAACAATATATTCTTAGAATACCAAAAAGTAGGAAGCTACAGAAAATACACTAAAATGTTTATTAGTTTTACTTAGTTTGCTTAATTTGATTAAAATACGAACAACTAATTTTATAATTTGTGTGACAGAGCGTTGAAGCCATTGTATATATGTATACATACACAGAAAACAATTTTGTGAAGTTAAATTTGTGCTTTGATTAAATTATTTAAATTATTTTATTATTAAAAAATACGGTTTTATATTCATTATTAAAAATTGTATATACATAAATAATTAAATACAAAAATAATGTTAATTTAATATAAAATGTTATTCCAATAAAAATGTTAATGCCAATCTTAAAGATGTTTAACAATAAGTTTAATGTGGGAAAAATAGGAAAAAATAAAAATAGTTAGCTAAATGTTAAATCTAATATAACTTAAATCATAATAAGGCAATTTTAAATTTAAGGGCCAAAAAAATATTGTCCAGCTAATTTGTATGAAGAATATATTTTGAAATTTTATTTTTATTTATATGTTTTGCACGTCAAAATATTTATCGAAATAAAAAAAGGGCCTAAGTATTTTTCACTTTTAATTTTCTACCATCAATTCTCTATAGCATTTAAGTTTGTTTTTAGTAAAATCAATATGATTTTTATTTAAATTATATACGTTTTCCATATAAAGGGTATAAGGGTAACTCGTAGTCCATCAGTGTGATAAAATTTACTAACTGTGGGTTGCTTGGTTTTATGAAAGCCACGTGATGTTCGTATTGGTCTTAGCCTCATCTCGTTTTATTGTTGATGCTTTGTGAGCTTCATTCGGACAGCTGTTGAAGACATTTGAGTTGGTCTTTTGATGTTGCTGTGAACAATTGCGGGTTCAATGTATTTGGTGATATGATTTGATGACCTTGTCCAGAACGAGCGAGCGACTTTTTCTTTTACGACTATGCAGAGTCTGAGGCAATGGGCTTACATCTGAACTGGATGATAATGAAAGCGGATTAATGTAAAGCCAACATATTTTCTGGATTTTGCCAGACGAAATTAAATTACATTTGCATATGTAAGTAATGAGACCTTCCACAAATGCATATGAGTACATTTGTTACGGGATTAGACTGCATTTATTATTATAATGAAGTAATTTTGGCATTGTAATTTCCACATTCCCCGAAAAGCGGTAAGACCGCGATTCAATTTGGGTCAAAATCTTTGGAAAATATAAAAAAATATATTATTTGAAAAAAAAAAAAATGTTTTTTTCTTTTCTATCTTTAACCCTTTCGGAACTACTGGGATCATATGTCCCACCAAAATAAACGTAGCCCGTCAAGAAAATTTAATGCGATTTAATGTTTCACTTAAAATTATTGCTGGGATTATATATATGTCCCAGATAAATAGACGATTTCGGAGTAGGCAAGGCTTATCATTTTGGCGCGGTACTTCTAAATACGACAGATTCTTCCAACAAGTATCTCGATTTTCAAAATGAAACTCCGTGTCATAAGATTTAAATGAAGAAAAATAATTTAATATACTTTTCGAATGTTAAGCGATTCTGTTATACAATATTCGATGAGATTGCTAACTCTCTTCTGTATCATTGATTATTATATATTTCTTTTTATTAAAATGCTTCTCCAAACAGTAATGATTATCTTAAATACACTCCATAAACCATTAATTAATATCTTTATGCTGTTTTACAAAATTTTTTTAAATAAGTCCACATCATAATGAAGTACTACAAATCGAATTTCGAGTTTTTAATAATCAATATTATAAAGAAATGCAGCAATGTAGTCAGTGAATAAGGAAAATATAGGGACTAAAAACTAAGTCGATTTATTATTTGTAAGTTTTCGTTATTATCTGTTTTCAAAATTTTTCCTATTAGTTTTCTTCGCTATTTAAGGTTAGGTTCTACGATAATAACGTCACTATTACGTCGATGTCGCTATTAGACTTAATTGTAATTTCGTGAAGGCAGCGCCGTTACGAGGGGGGGGGGCAAGGGGGGCAACCGCCCCGGGCGCTCAGGTATTAGGGGCGCCAAAAATATAAAATTTTGAAATATTTCAAATAGAGTTTGAACTTGAAAATAAGTTAAGGGGTTGAGGCTGAAGTTAAATTAATCAGAAAACGAAAAGTACAAAACCAATTTTAATATGTGACTGCAGATGATAGCAAAAACATACCAGAAACTGAAACATTTCTAATTCCATTTTTAGAATCTATCGACCCCATCATTTGCCAACTAAATTTAAGATTTGATGCACTTTTTACTGTTTCTGAGGATTTAAATTATTAAACAGGCTTTAACACTAAATCCAAATTGGACAGTGAACTTGAAATCATACAATTAATTTCACAACGATTTTTGTCACATCAGTATTAGCAGATCGTTTATTTAGCAAACTTCAAATAAATTTGAACCACTTACGATCATCTATTGGACAAGAGAGACTTAGCAGTCTCCGTTTGCTATTAATCGAACATCTCCAAAAATGGGTAAAATAATTTATGATTTTCCATTCATAAAAGCTAACAAAATAGGTATTTATTTGGGTGACCTTAAATCAATTTTAGAATTTTAGAAATGACAAACCATTATAAAATAAAGTTTAAAATTTTTAATTTTAGCAAGTATTTGTGATGTATGTATCAGGATGTTATTGTTAAATTCAGACAATATGCAGATAAAATGGAAACGACTCAGCATTAAAAAAAATCAAAGAAGTCTAAAATATTTGATCTTAGATGTAGAATAAAATCAATAGAGTATTGTCACCCAGTTTGGTTCCTCTAACTGTTATATTCTTGGAGATAAAAGTGTTTCAAATTGTGTACAATAATCTGTCGGGAATCTAATAGTACCCATTTTTGGGTAACGAGCTAATTGTCACATTATAAGTTTTTATTTTTGTACCATTTAGGTTTATTTAATAACATTTTTGACACTCGCGCTGTCAATTTTAATATGTTTTTAAAGGCATTATCATCGATTCGTTATTTGCTAAAATAAATATGTTGCTGAAAAAAATTTGTGGGGGGGGGGGGATCAAAATCTTTGCCCCGGGCGCAATTTTTCGTCGCAACGGCGCTGCGTGAAGGCTTACGTCAATTTTTAATTATTTCAGCGCAACACCTTCGTAAATAACATATAATAAACTAGTCGGACGGAGCTACAGTCGAGCATTCTCGACTGTCGGAGACCCCGTACTTACTATGGCAAAAGCTAACACTGCTAAAAATTCATATTTGATTTTCGCCCGATCGGTCCTATGACAGCTATATGATATAGTGGTCCGATTTGAACCAACTTTAGACAGGATATATAAAACCAAGTTAAATGCATATTCAATAAGTTTGGTTACGATATCTCATAAAACAAAAAAGTTTTTCATGCTTAAACTTGATTTACGACCGATTGTTCCTATAGGCGCTATATGATATAGTGGTCCGATTTAAAAAATAAACAATCCTTATCTGCCTGCAATATACAGGAATCTACATACCAAATTTGGTGTCACTAGCTTTTAAATTGTTCTTATAATTTGGATATGAAATTTTTTTTTCCGATTTGTGGGCGTTAAAAGGTGTGGCCGAATTTTGAAACAAACTTGATCTGCCTGCAGTATAGAGGAACCTATATACCTAGTTTGGTGTCTCTAGCTCTCATAGTCTCTGAGATCTAGGTGTTCATACAGACAGACAGACAGACAGACAGACAGACAGACAGACAGACAGACAGACAGACAGACAGACGGACAGACGGACATTGCTATATCGACTCGACTATTGATGCTGATCAAGAATATATATACTTTATAGGGTCTGCCACGCCTCCTTCTGCCTGTTACGCACATAATCGGTAAAACAAACCCAATAGACCCCTGTACTTTTTTTAAGTACGGGGTCTAAATACACTTAAAACTAGTCGAAAAGTTTATAGCGGAGACCACTACTATAGGAATACCCTTCATATGCATTCCATTAATAATCTAATAGGTATATATAAAAGTAACTAAATTAAATATTACTGTAAAGAAGTAATCTTGTGGTCAAAAGATTCTTATTAAATATATGAAATATATTCATTATATTCATTTCTTAGATTAGTTGAAGAAAAGGATCGCTTTCACTGATATGCATAAGTGTGAGTGTCGACAGCGGATGGTGTGTGTGTTTGTGTGTGTGTGTGAGCTCATTGGAAGGCAGTTGAATGTTGAATTGTTACCGGTAGTTACCGCTACTCAAGCGTCATCAGCTTCCAATTGAATGCGGACTGCCAAAAAAATTTGCATATTTTATTAAATTCCCTCACAAATATCCAATCAATAATGTAGTACGCCATTGCCGGATCCGGCTACCCGGCTACCCGGCGAAAGCCAAAGTCGTGCCAAATTAAGTATGCATACGAATTCAAATGGCTCAACGAGCCAAAGGAAACGGCAAAGGCACAGGCAAAGCGGGCTATACAAATATGTACATATACATATGTACATATATAGGAAGTATGCAGAATATGCGAGGATTTTGAATGTATGCCCAAGAGAGAGATTTTTGGCTTTTTTTCCAGACCAGCGCCCTCGGTCTTTGTATTGGTTAAGGCGCTTCCTTAAAGCATCCTACAGATCCGGATCCTCTCTCTCTCTCTCTCTCTTGTTTTTTGCCTTCCAACTCTGCGTGTTTGACTGTCCTTTTGTTTATCCGCAGCAATAATGCTGTGAAACAAAGAAATATTGGCAAAGTCGAAACGGAAAGGAAAAAAGAGAAATAATCATAATAATAAAATTATGCCAGGCATAAAAATAAATTAATGGCTATGCGTGTGGTGAGCAAGGACAAAACGCTGCCTAATAAACCGAATGTCCCCTGGGAGCTTTAATTAGTCGAACCCCATGCCAATAATATGAATGTGTGCTTTTTATCCCCCCGCTCCGTCACTTGCAACATTCCGTTGCCACATCTATTTGAGTTTTATTATTTACTATGCATAATTTCCTCGCCTCGCTTTTCAGCGTAAATATTTAATTTCCTTTCTTATCAAATTCTGTTCTCTTATCTTCAACTTTTCTTTCACTTATTCTATTGCATTGTTTTCCATTTTTCATTTGTATTTGATTTTTGTGTTGCTCTCATTTTATTTTATTATTTATTGTTTCGCATTTCATTGCCAAGACTTTTATGTTTATTACTTGAGTGGAGTGCGTATTGTTGTTAAGTGCTCCCAAAACTCAAGAGCCCCAGCGCCATTTTTGTCTATATTCCCGCCTTTTTTCATACGGGAATGATGGAGTAGATTACATAGTAGTTTCTATATTAGAATAAGATTGCAAAGCACTTTGATAAGACTGTTTAAAGTCGTGCAAATCAAGAAATAACTTTGTCTACATCTCATTTTGTATCCTGTAAAAGAGTTTGAAGTTGATGTGATGATTCGAGCAATGATTTAAATGCTTTCAATACTTTACAGAAATATTTTATTATTACAAATTTATTTTATAGATTTTTAAGGTATTAAGTATTGTATAAAAGAGAGTGGATCTGAATTAACGGAGTTGAAATTAATGCCTTTGAATTTGAAAATTATTAAAGGGTATTTACTAGTATATCAATCTTTAAAATTCTAGTTTTAAGCCTCTTGCACTGTGCAATAGTGGAAAAGTTTTTGGTTTTGAATTTATATTGGGGCAAAACTGCGTGAGAAGTGGAACTAGCAACATGCAGCGAAGAACTTGCGACTTGCAACTTGCAACGTGCAACGAGCGAGAAGATTGCATTTTGGCATAATTTGCATTGAAAAGTTGAACGCATTGGCAACAGTTCGAGGCCAATGACAGAGCAGTTTATGCCAGAGGAAAAACTTAAATAAAGTAGCATTACTTGTTGGACTGTGAGTTGCTTGCCACTTGCTACTTGCCACTTACTAAGTTGAGGCAGTCAATATTTGAGCCATTTGCATATTCATTTTGCGTTACTTTGTCACCACTTTGAAGTAGGCGATGCTTTTGAGCCACTACAACTTGGCCAACAGCGACAACTCGAGTGGAAAACTTTGAGACGAAGAGCAGCAGATATTGCTTTTCACATTTATGATTCATCCCCAAATCCCCATAATAATGGTTCCCATTGAATGATGGCAGCGAGGTTAATGCTTTCTGTAAATAATTAAAATGAATGTCTTCATTTTGGGCCTCATCGAGACTGTGAGCCTTAGGCCAGTTTCCTGGCACTTACAACTTAATTGCCAGCAAAGTTTCGAGAAACAAAAATATTATTTTATGTGTGCGATGTCGAAATTAAGAAAACTTTGCCTAGCATTCGACATTGCCAGCTTAGAGGTTATGGTAACAGCCTACAGCACCGAAATGAGGCGATTCCGACAGCTAATGAGCGTATTGTTTGCCAGCTAAACGTGGCCAGGAGAAAAGAGGGAAAAGCAGTCAGCGGAATAACGGCATATCAGAATAGCGGAACTGCGGAAATGGCCATTGTTGTCGACGCGGTGTTTGGTGTATTTACCAAAGGGTTGAGGCCTTGAAAACTTGTGCCCAGCTAATGTACGTGGGCTGCTTTGATTCTGGCTGAAATTCGTTTCAAACAGCTTAAATCTATTCATAATTTGCCACTTCTGACATTATATTTGATGGCAAAGAAAACTTGATGAATAGCAGCCTACTTGTTATTAAAAATCTCAATTCAAAATTTCTTTTAGAAACAATTTATTATTCCTAAAAAAATATTTCATAAATACCTAGGGCAAAGAAAGTACATTTCTAAATAAATATAAAGCTTATATAGCTTATTCTTCTAAAATAAAATAGCTTTTTTTTACAAGTAGCGCACTAATAACAATTGATTTAGATTTTCTAAATACCCGATTGTTTAGCCATAATATTCAGAAAAGACTAGTAATTCAAATCAATCTGTTTATTTTTCTTTTTTTTTGGCTTATTTTAGAAATTTTATTTTTTAAAATTAACTTTTTTCTGTAATTTATTATCATTTATTATTTTTATGGTCAATTTATAGCAAAAAACCTTTAATAATAATTTGCTGAGTGAAAAAATGCATTGCGTACTTTAAAGACTCCAAGTTACATTCAATTTCTCTAAAAAAAAAGCATATAACATTTGCATACTATTTGATGACAAGATAAAACCTTAAACGGTCAACTTATATTTGTGAAAGTAACCTTATTCATTCCGTTTTTGAAACCAATTCTCTAAAAACTGCATTTTCTTGTGTTCAATACTTAAATTTGAATACTTTGAATTTTGTTTTTTATTTTATTTAATAAATTACATTCACCATTTCGAACACATTTTAATTAAACGTCTACTTGAAGTTCCATTTCCATTTGGAGTTACATCTTTATCTTAATAAATGAAAAGTGAGCATGAATTTTTTATTTCTAAATAGCCTCTAATAAAACAGTTTAATTGCTTATACTACAATATATTCTGTCTTCTTAGTTGTCTTGGATTCAGTTTATTCATAAACTGTCTTAATTGTTTTCACTTGAAATGAAAATTAGTTAAATGAAAACTTTCGCTAGACAGTTGGCAAAATATTTTCTTTAAAACAAAACCGTATAAAATGGAATTTAATTACATTTTTAGCAATTCGTTTAATTGAGTTTTAAGCCGCAACTTTTGGCTCGCCGAATTTGAAAGTTGCCGACGTTTTCGGTGCACTGTCTGCTTCGTACCAAAAAAAAAAAAAATGGTTTGTTGTTGTTGTCTGCTCTAAATATAGGAGTATACCTATCTGTATGTGTATATTTTTTTGTGGCTTTTGTGTTTGCATCGCACATTTTATGGCCACTCCCCGCAACTGTTTGCGCTGTAATTAAGTGCGTCTAATTTGTGTTAAGCGCCGCGCCACTTGAGCATTTCCATTTTATTTTTTGTAGCTGCTCGTCCTGTGCTCAAGTTAAGCCTGGTCGAGTCGCATTTTAACGTGCAGGCTTTAAAGGATTCGTCTGCCGTTGGCAAAGTCAAACTGCCGTAAAATTGCCGCCTCTGAGTGCTGCTCCGTTGGGAATTTTCAGTCAACATTTTTGTGAGTGATTTCTGTACATGTTTTAGGCAGTTTACCGTTGACATCTTCATCGAAGAATCAGTCGATACAATGTTGATTTTTATATTGAATTTCACGAATTTACAAGAATTTCACGAAATGCTTAAAGCAAATGTAAGTAATATATTTGTGTTTGATTTCTGATATAATTGGACATTTTTAATGAATCTCATAAAGAAATTCGAATTGATAATAATTCTTTTAAGAAATTTAAGAAAATCAATCAAACCATAGTTTTACACTTAAACTTAATAATAAACTAATTGTTAAATAGATTTAAAGACTGTATGCCATTATATACATGTGCATAATTTAATTCAGTGTCTCGGAGAATACCTTTTTTTTACGGGTTTTTACCTATTCTCTACTCTTTTATAGCTACGTCCTGTTTTATTATCTTAATCCCTCATGAAACACGAGCACTAATTAACGCTTAAGCTCAAGAAACTTACCCGAGTTTTTAGCACTTGAATTTAAAATTTAATTTCCTTCACTTCTTTGTGCTCTTTCACCTTTCACTCTGTAGTTCACTTTTTGTACCCTCAAATTTTCGCAAGACTTTCGAAAAATACTTTACAACTTGTTTTCCCGCACTTAATGCATGCACATTCATGCACCTTGCCGGCACCTTGGAGGCTTCCCGTTAGATCGGCTCTTTTAGTTGGCGCTCAAAAGTAGGCAACGGTTTTTGTTTATTGTTTTCTCTATCACTTTAACTTTCACACCGAATGCTGCTGCTGCTGCTGCTGCGTTGGCAACGCGGACGAAACGGCAACTGCTTTGATTTTTATCAACGCGGCCGTTTATAAGGAAGGCGGCGAAAGCTTTCGGTACGAAGCTTTTACGAGAGAGCATTCGTTAGTTTTCGACCTATTTCGGCATCCGTTTCGACCACTTTGTCATTGGCCATTTGCTTGTTGTTTACCGCCAATTGTTTTGAGTGCAACATATCGAAAGCAAAGTCAACCCCACACATGTTTTATGCTTTACTTCTGCTGCCAGGACTCGTCTGCCATTCATTCTATAACTTTTTCTTTCTTGTGCAACGGTGTACGTGGTCGGTATGCGAAAAGGTGTAAGAAAAAGTGCATGCAAATCATTTGGTGCTCATAAATTATGGACTACAGCCAGTCGGGAAAATAAACTTAAATTTATCTTGACTGAATTGTTGGTTCGGATGGTGCTACCCGATTTGGTTACGTTCGTATTAGCTGACCTTCTCCTTAGGGCATGTGAGTATATTTCTTTTTAGCACAAACAATTATTACACAAGGATAAATTTGTGTTAAACTTGAATTAATTAGAGAAATAAAATCCATTTCAAATGAGAATCAAAATATATGTAAACATATTTTTATTAAATGCCCTTAATCAATCGTAGCTTTAATAATATAAGTTAATAATATTGTTTAAAATTTTAATAACGAAAAACATTGCCTGTTAAATATTTACCTAGATTTTTCTTATAGAACTGCACAAACTATTTGTTTGACTTTAAAATAATAATAAAATCTGCTCAGCAAGGGCATTTATATGGCAACACGAAAGTAAACATTTAACTTTTAACGTTTTTTACACTGGGTGCGTTTGAGGCGGAAACGGAAATGCCGGCAGTAGCTATGGCAAAAAAGAAAAGCCGACATGGCTGCTGGGCATTTGAAAGACTCGAACTCGAACATGAGCACGAACTCGGACCATGCTCAACGGAGCAGTATTTGCTTTGCTTTCGGTGTATGTAAATTCGAAACCCTTTTTCGCAAAGAGCAAATATAAATATCGATTAGACAATATCAAACTACTTGACAGACTGACAAGGACTTAGAGGTGGCATTGAACTTGTATGCATACTCGTTGAACACACCTACCCTCTACCCTCCAAGTGGTTCTCTCATCAAGCACGAGTTGCATGTCGTGTTCATAAAGTTGCGATAACCTTTGCATGATTTAATTATTTGTAGCATACTTTTGTGCGCCGACCAAAACTTCACACCTGAATGCACAACAGCTTGAAGCATTTGCTGAGTGCTATGAAACTTTTTGCCACTTTTGCATTCACAGTTTTGCGTGTGGCGAGGGCCGAAGTGCTAGTTGTTGGAAAAGTTTGCAAGGGTTCTCTGCTTGCGGTTTTTTTTTTGCTTTTTTGTTTTTTTTATTTTATTATTTTTGGGTTTCGAAATGAATGTCTCAATTCATTTTACGCTACACTGCGTTTCAAGTGGAGCGAGCCATGCAAAAAGGACTGCGGGCTTGGGTTAACATTCAGGAGCTGAGGTGTTTGAGGGGGGAGTGAAAAGTGCAAGCGTCGCAGAACAGACTTCTCTGCTTGGCATCATTACAATTTGTTGATTTGCTTCGTTAAACAGCAAACAACAGAAGCAGCCGTCGAAGAAAATAAAAAGAAAGGAGCACAAAAAAGCGAAAAGAAACGAAAGTGAAAGAGTGTGCGAAAGGATACAGTTGAAACGAAGACGACACAACCGTTGACGTAGATGGAAATGAAGATGGAAATGGAGGAGAAGAAGATTTAGGTTCAGTCAGCCTGAGGCAATGCCGGAGTTGCGGCCAGTTGATACTATTTGTAGTTATTGCTCTTTGCGTTTGCGTTTGCTTTGTTCCTTTTGCTTTTCCTTTTTGTTTTTGCAATCTAAAAAGCAATGCATTGCTCCTTATTTGAAGGAATGCGCAAAAAGCGGAAAAAGAGCAAACGAAATGTGACATGGGGACTGGCAAGGCGTTGATGGCAGCGACGCGACGCGACGTTGACGACGGCAGCATCAAAGGCAGCGCCGCAAGCGCTCTAAATCCGCGACGGTCTACAAAGCGATGAAAGTTGATTTAGCCGCCGGCTGTGTGCGAAGGAACAGCGACTACAGAAAAAGCTGAAGAGAGTGAGAGAGAGTATGTTGCGAGAACAACAGATTGCTGGCGCCCGCAAAACAATCATGACTAACTGACTGACTGCCGGCAACAGTAACATTAGAAATGTGAGTTATTGTGACTGCGGTTTCGCGGTTTCGAATTAAAGGACAGAAGATATACTTGTATTCAAATAAAATATTAAATATTTCTAAATTACAAATAAGAGTTGCTGATTTCATGACTGCTTAAAATGGTGATGATGGGTCTCCCAAAGCCTGGCGAGTTGACTCATATTTAGAAGAGAACATTTTTTTTTAAGCCAGTTTTTTGATTCGAATCAGGTGCTTTCTAAAAATCTCTAAAATCGCAATAGCAAGCCAAAATGCTATTTTTGGTATTCCTGAAAACAAGAAACCATTGCTATCAAATGTCTACAAAATTGTTGAGAAATTTGACAAAATTTAATATGAATTAAAATGAATGCATTTAAATATATTCGAAAATATTAAGTCTCTGACATTTAAAGAACACCAACATTTCCAGGTGTGTTTTGTGTAATCTAAATACATATATTACGTTGAAGAGAAGGGATATTTTATATTAATTTATTATCAACGTTAAGCTAAATCAAAACAGAAACTATTAAGCTATTTCCACTAAAATTTGTTGTTCAATTAAGCTATTTCCACTATAATTTGTTGTTGGAATTTTCAGAGATTTTTATCGTCATCACAACGGTAGCCTTAAAAATAAATTCATTTTTAATAACAATTTATCAAATTTAATTATGTAGATGCAACAGCCAACGTCTAATAATAAATTTTTTATAAATTGAATTAATTTAAATGTATAACAATTTTAATAACATTTAAAAATATTTTTTTATCTTTGATTTTACTGACAATTCTTGAATCATAAATTACATTAATGGATTGATTACACTTTTTTAAGCTTTTCGTTAATTTAGTATTTATAAATGTTACTTGTATTAAATTTCTGAGAATTTTCGTCACGTTGTATAACATTTACGGGCAATTGTTATCGTCTTTCTTTTTTATCTGCATTTCTTTTTATGTTGACCCTCTTCTTAAAACAATTAGATTTATTTGCAAATTATAACTTAAATTGCCACTGACCATCCCCTTCTCAAAAGTTTCTGGTTCTGACCCTAATTGTGAATGGCGCCGAAGAGTATGCCATAAAAACGCTTAAAGTTGTTCGTTTTTATTGTGGCCATAATTCATTCCATACTTTTTGGCCGGTCAGTTAAGCATCCACAATTTAATTGGCATTTAATTTATCAGCTCGCATAATTTTCGTTTTGTTTATCAAAATTAAAATAATGATAAAAAAGGCTCATCAGGCTCATTTAATTAGTAAGCGGATGTGCGGTCGATCATAATGATTATAATTATAAGTTGATGGCATTTTTTTGGTATGAATTTTGAACCCATTTAATCGGTCTGTTTTAAGCACCTTCAATTATAAACAAATAAATAGCACGATATATAAAATTGTATGTGTGTTGATATCAGAAGCCTCAGATTCCAGAAAACCAATTACTCTTTTCTTTTACAGTTACTGAGTTGAAGCAATTAGAAATTACATTCCATGCTTTTAATTGTAGTAAACATGATTACTCGTATGTTACAGGTAATTGATATACCCGTACCGTCTTCACCGTTGCGGGGTGGTTCACCTGGAAATATTTTGACCAGATGGACAACTACAATTTAATAACGCGTATCGGGACAGACATGCTAATTGGTTTGTCGTGAATTAAAAGCTGAACGTTATGTTAACTATCTCCTAAATACCAAAAGAAAACTTCGCTTCAATAAATCTTATTCAGGTGTGTTCTAAAAATCCCTAACAGCGCTAAAGCAACTCAAAAGCAATTGTTGGTGCTTCTGAAAACAAGAAACCATTGCATTCAAATATCTAAAAAATTGTTGAGAGTTTTGACAAAATTAAATATTTATTCAAGTGTGTTCCAGAAATCTCTAAAGATTTTGAATAGAAATGTTTTTAAAAACAACCGTTCGAAAATATTAAATTTCGGACATTTTAGAAACACCAACAATTTAAACGGTTGAACATTTCTCTTTAAAATATGGGGCCCCAAACGACAAAAACCATTTTTTTTTCTAAGGCAGAGTTTTTTTTAGAATTTTTCTAAATTTGGCTTAGAGGTCCAAATTTGTTGCCTAGTGTTATATACTAAAATACTAAAATAATTAAAATGTAATTAATAATAAAAGATAATTTTATTTTTAATTTAATTTAATTTTTTTATAATTTCAATATTAATTGATTTAAATTACAGTAAACCTTATCAGTGAGATGAACCCGCGGCAGTGTGCCACTTTTTATACCCTGAGCCCATTAAAAATGGGCAAAAAAGGGTATAGTGCGTTTGACCGGATGTATGTAACAGGCAGAAGGAGGCGTGGCAGACCCCCAAAAGTATATATATTTTTGATCAGGATCAACAGCCGAGTCGATTGAGCCATGTCCGTCTGTCTGTCCGTCTGTCCGTCTGTTTGAACGCGTCGATCTCAGAAACTATAAAAGCTAGAGACATCAAACTTGGTAAGTAAATTCCTGGATACCATACGCAGATCAAGTTTGTTTTTATTTTTGGATCGGACCACTATATCATATAGCTGCCATAGGAACGATACATCGAAAATAAAGTTTTAGTATGAAAAAGTTTTGTGTTTGTTGAGATATCAGATCCAAACTGATGGATTATGTTTCGGAGCTGGTATTATACATCCTGACCAAATATGGTTGAAATCGGATAACTATATCAAATAGCTGCCATAGAAACGATGCATCGAAAATGAAATTTTAGTATGAAAATGTTTTTGGTTTTATGAGATATCTTAACCAAACTTATAGAATATGCATTAATGTTAGTTTTGTACATTCTGACCAGATTTGGTTCAAATCGGCTTTATATATCATATAGCTGCCATAGGAACAATTGGTCGAAAATAAACTTTTATTCAAGAGTACCTGGGCTCAGGGTATCCTACTGTCGAGCGTGCTCGACTGTAACCGCTTACTTGTTTCCTCTACCTTTTAGTTAACTTTGCGGTAGCCATAAACAAATCGTCATTAAATATGTTCCGCAAAGATTAAAAATGGTTACAATTCTTAAGAAATATTCATGCCAAGATTTATCAAAGCAGGAAGACTACTTCACTATAACTGTAATGCTTTTACATAAGTGCTATACATGCTATACAATTCTTGGCAATATAAATTTAGCGGAGATTGCTCCTATAGGGCATTCAATATTCGCCTATGATTCTATGTCTACTTACAAAGATAAGACGCGAATACTATATTTCATTCATGTTTGCTTCACATCGTTTCCAGAAACGCGAGTTATTGAAAGCCTGCTAATATTAGTTTTCCACATCGGTTGTAACCCTAGCATTTATGATCTGCAAACTTTGACAGCATTAAGTAAACAAATAACATGGGAAGCTGTAGGCTTATTTGGACTGCAAATATGCGGATTCAAAACTGAATTCACTCCCACTTTTCAACTTCCGTATTTGAAGATTATAGTATTCAATGCCAACAGTTTTTCCCAGACGACTAAACGACGAAACGACAAAATGCGATTAACACATTTCTTTTGATTTTTGTTTCGCGACAATTTGGCAATTCCCTCAATTCACCCGTTTACCAATTCCCCCATTCCCCAATTCGCCATTTCGTCAGTTGACCATTTCGGTGCTGTAACAACGTCAGCGGTGAATGCTATTATTATTGTTGTTGTTGCTGTTGTTGATGTTGTGGTTGTTGTTGTTGCTGTTTTGGCCGGGCGCATAATATTTTTGTTCGTGATCGGCATTGGGCTGAGCAAATCTTGAGTTTAGTTTGTGAGCAGCGCGCGAGCGAAACAGACACGTCGCGGATCAGCGAGTGTTAGAGCGAGCCAGTGATAGAAAGTGAGAGTGAGAGGCGCTTTTGAAAATTACAGTTTAAAACTCAATTCAAATTCGAGTACAAAGTTTTAGACTCTAATTCGAGGGGTGACAGGGGTTAAGAGAGAGCGCAAAGGGCATCACGAATTGTCATCAAACAAAACATTTACACTTTCGCATGATCTAACAAGAATTAATTGAATGTTTCGAATCGAATATAAATTGTTTTGAGTGAGCACGTGAAAGTTTTCAGCTAATAATCAAAATAAATTAAAATGTGCAATGCATATGACTTGAATGAAAAGACCGACAGTTTTTACATAATATTTAAATAATACACTATTTAAACGATCGCCAACAGACGTGGTCTAATCGGGTCTTCTCTTTTGCTATTTTTGATGGTCAAGGTCGCCATGGCAATGGAATTGAATCTCAATTTCAGATGTGCTTAAAATGTTTGTCACTGGACTTTAATGACTTACGAGTATGAGCATGCGATTATATGATTATAGAAAGTGCTGAAAATTCTATAGATAATTCAATATTTGTTGAATGCAATGAATTTGCCATTTGTATTCCTAGAACAATTATACTTAATTGTATTGATTGCTAAGTACATAGAAAGATATTTAATTCACTATCGAGTTTATAAATAGAAATAAACTCACATGATTTTGTTGTTTATTTCAAATGAGTTTGGGAATATTTAAGATTTGTTTATGGTAATATCTTTTGGAAATAAACGTTTCTTAGCACTGCGTTAAATTCACAGTGCGGAAATTTAAAAAATAAACAAAAGTGGATGCTTAAAATATATTTTCCTTTTAAATTTATTTTCTCTTTGGGCAACAAGCTCATGTCTCTTAGTCGACTCCATTTTCTTTTCCAGTTATTACTTTATTAACCTATTATGCACATCGACGTAGATATAATAGCTTGTCTGTCTGAAAATCCCAGTTCTCTGAACTTTAATCGCTTTGCGTTGCTCACGTGCAGTTAAAGTTATTTTATTAAGTGAACAGAATTAAAATATTTCTGTTAAATTAGTTACAATAATTTTTCAATAACAATAGAAATCGTCTTTTAAATTTGAATGCCACAACGTCACGCTTTGATAATTGTACGATATGTTTTTATAACTACTCCTATTATTTCCAAATATTTTCTTTAAATAAAGAATTAAAATTCAAATCATTTATTGTTAAATATATTCATCTTCTTGTATTAAATTTCGCCTTAAATGAAAAATGTATTTTTGTATACCCTGTGAATTTTAGGATATTCTTTTGTATATAACACTGTTCAAAATATATATTCCTGTTTCACAACAACAGTTAAGTCGTACCGAAAGATCAAAGGACAAAAAAAACATTTGGTATTTTGATTTTCAAGACATTTCCTCCTTCCCATACTAATCGGTATAAAATGATTTACAAGCTCTCTTAAGATATGAACATTTTCGTTGGTTTATGCCCAAGTCCTTTTGATATAGTTAAATATATCATAACAATCGCATATATTTTACGAAAGTTTTAAAGAAATAACTATTCCATAGGACAGCTATGGAGAACTGTGCTAGCGCCACCTACCGTTCATTGCAAGTTGTGGGTGTGGTATTTACAGGGTAGCTCGTAGTCGTGCTCTATTTATTTGGATTTGTTTTGAATTCCTTAAAGAAATTGTTAGCATATTGCGAGTGAATTAGTGAACGAGGTTATTGTCGCAAGTTGGCCAAGATCTTGAGGGTTCGATTTTGTGGGAGGTCTGAACACATTTTTCGGTTGTGATTTCGATTGCCGCTTGCAAATAGATTTCATTCAAGTTCGAAGCGAATTGCTACACATTCGACTTGTGTTTGAGAATTCGTATTTGTAATTGTATTTCTTTTCAGTTTTCACAATTTCTCTCAACGTTTTTTTTTTCTCTGTAAGGTCGTTTCTTGACCTGCTTTGCTCCGTTTATTTTTTGTCTTTACTCTCGTCGTGTGTATGTGATATTTGAAATATTTGTTAACCACAAGCAAAAAGCAAAAGACTTGTCAAATGTCTAGAGCATCAGTCGCAGCCAACTTACGACTGACGACTGACGGAGACAATGACGAAGATTTGCCATGGGGTTTTTTTTTGCAAAAGACACAGTCACCGAAAGATAAGTGTACATCAACTAACGTGGTTGCAACAACAATACAAATACAAGTTCATACTTAACATTATTAAAACTTGTTGGCTTATTTCATTTTCTTTTGCCTGTTAAATGGGCCACAAACGCATTGCCAAACTGATGCCATATTGGCCTTAATTTTACAACAAATATTTCAGTTTTTGTTTAAAGATATTTAATATCTCTCCCACATTTTGTCAATTGCTCAATTGATCAACCAGGCTTGAACTATTACATGTATATCTGCAAAGTCTATGCAGTTTTTGGCAAATACTTAAACTCAGGAACGCAGCTACTCATATCAAGGCCCAGGGCCAATAAAAATTAGGGGGTCCCATTTATAGAATATGCGTACGGATTCTCTTAAAGTCTATATACTTTTGTTGCTCAAAATTCCAATAAAATTTCATTGCCATTAAATGATTTATTTTGTTTTCAATCACCGTGGATCCTCATTAATTTTTAATCAGAGCTAATTTGCTAAAGACAGTTCTATCAGAAGCAAAAGATCAAAACAGAAAGAGAAAAGATCTTACTGAGACACAAATTCGTTATAAATATACTATCGTAGCCACAATTATGTATAAGGTGTAGAAATTCCAAGGCAATGGAATTATCAATTTATCAAGAGTTTATCTCCCCCAAATTCTCAGGTTTCGACAAAAGTGCAAAAATGCCCTTAAGTTATGATATATCAATTCATGAGTCAACTGAAATTCAAAGAATCACAACTTAATGAATTCGAACGAATGCTCAGTAATATTTTTTTTCAAGATAATGAAGGTAACATCCATTAATTGGAGAAAATAGAATTTCTAAATAACACACACTTTTACACCCCTCATTTACTTGATTAAATTTCAGAAAATAATCTGTTGTTTTCAGAATTTTGATAATGTTGTCATGCTTTTCTCTGTTTTGCTTGGAATGTCGGTACACAATTGTAATCAGTATCTATTGTTGATTTTAAATTAATTTTTGTAATTTGTAATTTTTTGTATTGCTTTTAACATTGTTGTAGCGTGCGTTAACGATTTGCGAGCTGTGAAAAAATGAGCATCAAAATGTCAAATTGATTTTATGACTTTTATTTGGGACGCTTCGTTTACGCACTAAAAAATGTGCTAATTGCCAGATTCGAGGTCTGTGCTAATTGTGGAACTGAAAATAAAATCAAATCAATCCAGATGAAATATTTTATGGGAGCATTGTAAATGAATTGTAGATAAATGATTAGCGATTCTGTTGAAATAAATATTTCATTTCTGGATACTTAGGATAAGATTGGAGAGAACAGTGTGAACATTAAATGTGCATTAAATAGGGTCATAATCTGAGGCATGTTAGTTGCACCTGTTTGTTGCACACTGAAGGTCGCATATATTTTGAGAAAATTACTCTTTTTGTTTTGTTTTTTCATTTATTAATATTGGGGTACTCCAACAGTTGGTTGCTTCAATTACGTTGACTGACTTGAAGACCGGTTTGTAAGCGGAAAACAAAAACAACAATTACTTACATAACATACGCAACAAGGCAAATACACACATATACATATATATATGTATGGTATATACCTATTTACACTAAAACGTATATTAGTATGCCCGGTCGCTTGTTGATTTTGTTTTGAAAACCAGTTATGATTTTTGAGGTGCCACCAAACTCACTGAAAGTTGAATAGTCGAACAGTCGGACAGTCTCTTTCTTTTGCCCAATTGTGAGTCGCTCTTTAGTGAGACGTCCTAGGGCAAGTCACGTGCCTTCATAGTCAGAGCTTGCTCTAAGCTTAAAGCCACAGATTCGCTTTTGATTTGCATTTTTGCCCCAAAATTGTTTGGGGTATAATGAATATTATTATGGCTTCGTAACGCATATTAAATTTATACTTGGCTGGACAGTTAAGAGCAGCATTAAACAGAGCCTAATAAGTGGAATGCTCATGTTGTAATCCCACATTTGTTATTTTGTTTGCTAATCCCTTGCAACAACTTTTTGAAGAAGCCAAAGCTAAAAAAAGTCATAAATTTATCATAATTATTTTATTATTGCTATTTTAAAGGCAGAATCCAAAAAGATCTTCCAGACATTTATTTTCCAAAAATAATTTTAAATTAAAATGAAATTTTAAGTTAAAATTATAACTATACTTATTATTAATTCAAAATCATACCTGCGATTTTTTCTTATAACTTTTACCGACTGTTGTTGGCTGACAAATAATAAAATAAATAAAAGTCTTGTTCATCTTTAATCCAAAATATTCTGCAGTTAAAAAATGTTTATTTTTCTAGAGAGCGTAGGGTATTTGACAGTCGAAAAGTCAATTGCAAAGGACGAAATGAATTATTCATCTTCCATTCAGAGATCGTCTAAGATTTGTCTGCGTTATGTGTGTGTTTCTCAGTTTATGTCAATGAATTGTTTTGTCATCATAAATAATGCGTATTCATTTCCCTTCTCCTCTCTCTGTGATCCTCGCTATAGTTAAAGCTATTGGACAGATCACATGACTAAAATATAAAAACAAACTAAATCGTGTTTCAGTTTCTTAGTTGGCTTAAATATTTCGCGATGCATTGACGACAGTCTTCAGATGTGATCAATTGGAGATCAAGAAAAAAGGATTCACAAGCAGTTGCTTAATGAAATGTTTGATTGTGAAATTGTGAAACTGCAGATAATTTTTTGTCCTGTGAATCTAAATCGGATTAGGATAATTTGTATATCTTCGAATTCATTACGACTTTTTAAGGAAACTCAGTTAGCTTTCTCAATTTGTATCTGAGTTCATTGTTCTGTCTGATATTAGCTTGAGTGTCTAGATGTTCAGTAACAAACAATTCATTGCCAAGTGTTTGCAAACCTTGACTAACGTTTGTCACGTGAGTGCTTAAACTGTCGACAATTATTGCTAAAGTTTCTGTTGATACATTTTGACACTTTCTCCGATCACTCGTCACTCTAGGGTTAGCCCTGGGACCTGGACTCAGTGAACACCACCCGACACGAGTGTGTGACAAATTATGCAAACTATCTCAACGATACATTTTTATAAGTGCTAAACAATAAAGTAAACAACTTAACTGTTAACTCGCTCTGTTTGTACAGTGATAAAATGTGAAGTGCGACGAGCTAAAGTGAAACGAAGCAAAAACAAAACTTAACAACAATAACTTTAGTTTAAAACTTGCCCTAGTTCGAATTTATCATAAGTACACAACAACACACAAAATACCCACATAAACAACATGAGCTCTCGAGAGGATTATGAGCGCCTGCGTCTGCAGGAGCAACAAGAACAAGTCGAGTTGGAGTTGGAGATACAACGAAACCACACAATGAGCTTGCACAGTTTTCCAAAACTCTCCGAGTATTATTCACGTGAGTAATGTTAAATTTTCTCCCAAAAACAAATAAATATTGCATACTTTTAAATCTTTTCAAAATTATAGTGCAGTTGAAATAAGCTTATGCTTTTATTTTCAATCTGCTCCAATAAGTATGCTACTTTTTGCTATTGCTTCTTTAATATTGCCGTTGAGATCCGGTTTATATTTTAATAGTGAATAACCATACTATCAGGTGTGTTCTACAAATCTATCAGATGTATTCTACAAATGTCAAACAGCGCTAAAGCCACCCAATAGCAATTGTTGGTGTTCCATTGCTTTTAAATGACTACAAAAAACTTAAGAGATTTGACAAAATTAAATATTTAATAAATTAAATTAAAAATGTCTTTAAATTTAATAAAAATGCAAATAAAATATGTTTGAAAATATAAAATCTCTAACATCATTTCTCTAACAACATTTCGAACGGTTCTTTTCGAAAACATTTCAATTCAAAATCTCTAGAGATTTATGGAGCACACGTCTATAGTAAAACGAGGACTGTCACAAATTAAAAGACCCTATTGTGATAAATTTAACGATTAAGAAATATTCCTTATATTATGATAAAATTTTATCATTTTCTTTTTTTTTCTTTCTTAAGGAATGAAAAAAATTTTATGATTTATTGGTTTTTTTTAACTGAAAAAATCTTTAAGTTATATTATTAACTTAATTAATTTAGATAATTTCAGTTATTACTATTATGTTTCGCATTTGTCTTTACGTGAATTAGAGTGATTATAAAATAATGTGGATAAACTTATTCTCAAAGTCTTTATATATATTATATCTCTTGGTTTCAATTTATTTATTTTATTTTCCTTTTTATGTATAAGAATTCGTTAATCATATTTTTAAATAAATTTAAATTGTTGTTAATCAGGTGTGTTCCAGAAATCTCTAGAGATTTTGGTAAAAATGTTTTTGAAAACAACCGTTTGAAATGTTAGTGTTTCTAAAATGTCAAAAATTTAATATTTTCGAACACATTTTTTTGCACTTTTATTTAATTTAAAAATATTTTATTTCAATTTAATAAATATTCAATTTTGTCAAATCTCTGAAATGTTTTTTAGACATATGAAAGCAGTGGTTTCTTTTTTTCAGGAACACTAACAATTTTATTTGGGTTTCCTTAGCGATGTTTGAAATTTGTAGAACACACCTGAATATTAAAATTAATTAGAAAAGTTTTTAGCTTAAGGTTGCTTCTAAATGTTTCTAATAAATATGATATAAAAGTAAATAGTATTGTTTACCATCAAGGCAAAAGTATTAGAGTAAATAGGTTACATAATTTAATATCATACGTGTCTGAAAGTTATTGAAATTTGTCTGAAATATAATATATTTGGTTTATCACCCATAGACATGACTGCCTTTGTCTCGCTGGCCATCTTTATAGCCACATTGCTGACCATACTCAACATTTCCATATATCTGACGACTGTGATGCGACTGCGTCGTCACCTTGATAAACCACTGAGGATACCTTCCATACTGATGGTCAGTTTGTATCCGATTATATCGGTGGCTGCGCTGGTGACGATACTGGTGCCTTCATCCTGGTTTCTCTGCCACACGGTGATGCATGCCATGTTTATGGTAGGTGGCCCCATCTTCAGGACCCTGCTCTTTCGCTACGTGAGCTCGGAGCAGAACTATCTGAAGGAAACATCCGCAGAACCAGTCTCCTTGAATACCCCTCCCGTCTGCTGCTGTTGTGGTTGTCTGCCCACAGTGATACCGACGAAAGCGAAACTCTGCATCTCCCGCTATATGGTCTGGCAGATGCCCTTCTGGCAGGGTTCCATAATGCTGGTCATGAATATACTCTACTATCGTGATCGCCAGCTGTACCACGAAGTGATGCTCTTCTTTATACCATTCATCGTCGGATCCATTATATTGGGAGTTTGGTCGCTGCAGATCACAGTGCGAATGATTACCAAGATAAGGGGCGACTATCAGCTGAGAAAGAAGATGTTCTGCCTGCAGCTTGTGGTGATGCTGTGTAAACTGCAATACCTGATACTTTACGAGCAGCTTAACAATATTAAGTTGGGCGGCGAGTATCCCATCAATCACACCATTTATAAACAGAGTAAGTTCAAGTCTATTATTTGCCTCTAAAGTCCATTGATATAATTTCCATCCTATTTGCAGCCATCATTAATATTCTGATACTGGTCGAAATGGTTCTGGTCTCCATGATGGCACAGAGTGCTTACCGCACACCTATTCAGGTGCAAATAGATCAATCGAATGTACACTGATAGCCAAATTGTAGATTGATTAGTTGCAAAAGTTAGAGAAAAGTATTGTGATAATTTAATAAAGACAAATTAGCCAAAATACAATTGATGTGCAGAGAAGACTTTGATTTCAAATTGTTAAAATCTACCCGTCTTAATCTGAGATTCACAATTTTGTCTTCAGCCCTTTTCAAATATGTCGTAATTGGGAACATCTCTCAGATGAGAAGATAAGTATAAAACCTTCAACTATAACCTTGAACTCAAAGCTTTAAATTTATCAAGTCAGTATAATAATTTTTTTAATATATAAAAAACAAGAAAAATGGGGGGTATACAAAAGAAATGTAGATTCGTGAATAGAATTGGTAAGGAAAAAATCCCCCTTTATTCAAACTGCCAGACGAAATGTACAAAAATTTAAATTACAGTAATAAATTTAAGATTAATATAAATTTTATCAAATTAAGGCAATCTGCCTCTAGTTTATTAAAGTTGCAGTTTGGTTGGCAAACTTTAGAGCCAACAGTGGGTCGACTTTTCCTAGTGCTGTAAATCAAATGGAATGGGACAAATCTCACTTGACTTGTTGACCAAATGGCCGACCACAAATCATGTGTTGTCCTGTATCTTGTTAGACTTGGTCAGTCCTTGGTCCACCGTCCACTGTCCACTGTCTGAAGTGAGCCCTAAAGGATCCAAAGGATCCCAGAACACGCGTGTCGCGTTTAGCTCATAATTCTCAATAGACCCAAGGGGAGTGCGCTTTACATTTTTCAACAAAATTGTATGCGGCTTAGGGCAAGTGCCTAGGCGTCATAAAAATACAATAAATATATTTTCCTGCCAGATAGCCTTTTTCGGATAACTCAATTGCCGTCGCTTGGGCATAGGCTATTCGCCAGGAGGAAGGAGACCACAAACCAAAAACCGAGCTCCTTTGTTCGAGACCAAAGACACGACTCCCGAATTCCGAAATCCGAGACCGACCAACCTTGGCAGTAACAACAATTGCGTGTTGTTGCGGCAGTGCGTTGAAATTTATGATTTATTTGAAAAGAAAGTACATTGTGTGCTGCCAAAATAAATCACACTAAAGACGCTTGGTGGTCCAAAGGAGGTGGCCAAAACGAAGACGAAGAACGTCAGCCAACGAAAATCAAATAAATTATATGAAACAAATCCAAAAGTTGCCTTCAAGCTGTACCTGTAATACTCTTTAAAACCTATAAATTGAAATTTAACGCATAAGTTTCATTTTCGGCTGTTGCTCAAGAGTAGGCAACATAATTTCCCAAATTTTTCTGTAATATTAAATAAACAGATTTTCTTCTGTCAAAAATACTTTGATTTGTTGAAAGCTGCTCGAGCAAACTTTTATGCCTGACGAAAGGGTATCCGGCCGTGAGGCAAAAATAGGGCCACAACAGTCAAGTGCCTTGGTCGGTGGCTCTTATCTTATCGTTCTTTTATGATGTACACAACGCCACAGAGCGCAGCTATGAGAATCATTTTTCCCTTCTCTCTCTCTCTCTCTCTGTGTCCTTATTTCGCTGTCCCCCTCTGTCTTTATACCTTCTGGGCTGGGACTGCGGCTGTCGGGTTTTATGAAGACGCTTGTTTACTTGGCGCTTGGTTTCTGCCAAGGAGCCGTCGAGCTGCCAGCCTTAGTCGTTGCCCTAGCAAGGCAAGTAAATCAGATTAAGTATCCGCTGCTCATTTTGATGAGACCGATGTCGGCGAATTGCTGGCACGTATCCAGTTCAGTATCCAGTTTAGAAGGCTGACTGAAGTGAGACTGTGCAACCCTGTGTGGCTTTTTGATTTCAAATTGTATTTTTGCAACGGATATATGCCGCATCCTACACACACATATGTGTTCAAAAAAAATTTAATTAAAATGGCCAAAAGCGTTGAAATGTAAGCTTTCAACTTTAGGCTTGTGTACTTTTGTTTTTCTTTTTATTTTAGTTGGAATGTTCTCTAAAAAAATGTAATTGTGTAACATGGAACCAACTATTGCAAACAACGACAAATAAAAGTAAAGTGCCAGGCAAATATTCAGAGGCAGACAGCAGCTTTAGGTAAATTGTAATGCAGCTTTTGAACCAACAGATTTTATGTAAAATCATAGATCAATTTACTATCACTATTTATTAACATGTTTGTACGTTGTCATAAGCTGCTTTGTATCAAAGCGATTTAACTAAAATCACCTTTATAAACGCATTTCAGCAAAAAGTTATTTTGTTGTTGGTTTTTTGGGCCCGTCGCTAATTTTTGAAGCCAATTAAAGCACTTATTGCTTTGAAATTTATTATAAAATCAGCAATTTTGCGATACGACAAATATTAAATTAAAGCACAATTCGGTAGCATTAATAAATAATTCAAGAAGATCGTGTGAGAAAGAACGATTTTGGATAAATAGTTTTTAGCTGCTTTAAAACATTGTAGGTATGTTATGATTAGTTCTTAAATAGTTAAATGGTACATTTTAATTGCGAGCCTGAAAGCATGCAATATATTTTAACAGCTTTAAGACTCGAGCATTTTAAAACTTTTACTGGCATTAATAAAATATTGTAGCATACTCTTACGCACCGTAAAAAATGTATAAAGCTTTTCCCAAATGCTGGCACGCAAAATGTTAGAAAAATGTTGACGCCCACTTGACGGAGACGATGTCATAGCCAAGTCGTCCCTCTGCCTCTGCCTCAGTCTCTGCTTCTGCCATTGTCTACGCTGCTTAGCCATGTCCGAACACGTTAGGCCATCAACTGACACAACAACAACAACAACAACGACAACAACAACGACAACAACAACGACAACAACAACAACAACAAATGTTGAGGCTGTCAGACACTGTCTTATGTCACTGTCCATTAGACGCCATTGCGGGACCAGGCTTTAAGCTGTCCAATGAATTGTTTACGTTGGCTCCGTTAATTCTGGAATACGGGAATATTCATTGAATTGTCATAGGCCTGAGGCTAGGCCCAGATATTTTGGCCAAGACGACTTGGATAAATTTCATGGCTACTTGGATGCGAAAACACTTAGAGAAATTAAATAATGCGCATACGCCATGTTGTGCGGCTGTTTTTAGTTCCACCAATAGAAATTATAACACAATATTTGTCATTCGCAGACAATTTAACAGAATCTGAGATGATTCTCAGCTCCTCTGAGCATTTTATGATTATTGACTTGACTTGCGCTTTTTATGGTTCCTTCTCTTTCGTTCTCTTGCATTTCTTTTGTTTTCTTCTTCTTTCCAGCATTATTTATGGCCGCCTTTTGTTTAAGTCGTTCGCTTCCGCCAGCTGTTCGCTCATTTCGCTGGTGCTAAGTAAATAAGTTTTATGACTTTTTCGCCAGCCTCGTAAAATTGCAAACGTCTGTGCTTCATGCTTGATTGATTTCATGATCAACTTTCACTCGTTTCTTTTCCATGACTCTGATTTTTCGACTTGTCACCGACTAAGCGACACGCTAGTAACTATCGATATTTATTGTTGGTTTCCTTTATTTTTGTGGATTTGTAAGTTGTTAAATCAGTTCTTAGCTCAAAGTAACATCCAACGCAACAAACTCAACTATTGTATTAAGTAGGTGTTGTAGCATTTAATAAAACACCCAAGAAGTAGAACATATGTATTAAATATAAAATTTAAATTTAGCTTAGCATATGAATGCCAGCATAAGTATTTGCACAAAAAGCTTAAAGAGGTATTCTACAAATCTCTAACAGCGCCAAGCCAACCCAAAAGCATTTGTTAGGGTTTCTGAAAACAAGCAAGAATTCCTTTAAATGTATACAAATTTTTTTCCCTAACAATTTTTTTTTTTATAAATTATCATTTCTAAAATATAGATAAAGGGTTTTCTTCCCTAAAAATTAAAATATTAAGGCGAAATTAGCCCTCGTTAGCTATACTGAACTTATTATTTTCTATTATAAGGGCTCTTTCGTTGAGAACAATTCAAAAGAGATTTTCTAAATTTCAGATTTAAAAATTACACATATTTTCTGGGTGTAACATTAAAAAAAATTCTTCTGCATAATAAAGGTTCCATTTGGCTAAGAATAGTGTATTTAGACTGTTATCACTATTATGATTATTGTATGTTTATTTGTTTCTTAGGACTTCAAGTACCAAGATTCCTTATAAATGATTGCACTAGTCATTACTTGAAATTACATTATTTTAAACAGTTTAAATTAATGAAAAATTAAGTCCATCCAAATATTTGATTAATTATAGATACTATTCTATTTTATTTAAAATGCCTAAAAATCTTGTAATAAATATGAATTTGTATAACGATTGAGTTAAAAAGGACTCTGCTTAAAATTTCAATCAAACTTGATCTGTGATTGATACCTAGAAATATACATTTCAAATATAGACTAGTTTCGAAAGAACAAACAGTCAGACTTGATCAAATCGAATCATCTATTGATAACAGTCTAGATTGTCGAATATATAGAAAGAAAAGAATTAGATTATGTAGTAGGATAAGAAGCAATACATAACTACACATATATTTAGTACAACACTCTCGGTTATTCTCTCGGCTGCTCTCTCGATTTTGGTTATTCTCTCATTCTCTCTCATCCTTTAAGATGTACATACGAAAATTTCTTGATCGAGTCGAATAAAGCGGACATAAAGAAACATTTGTTTTCTACAATTCAAATGAGTATTACCATTTAAAATGAGTTTATTCAATATTATTACTATCATATAATGGGACTGATGTGTCTGAAAGGGTATTAAGATGTAAGAATAAGAAAAAATGCAAATTTAAGATTTAATTTAATTAAAAAAAAAAATATAAAAACTTTTTCGGGTTAGTTGATTCCGGGAAAATCGCCAGCGAAAATGGCAGTTTTGGTCGCATTTGCATTATTTTTATTGCATTTGTTTTGTTGATTTCGTTTCTATTATGAAATTAGGCAAACACGCTTTGTATAATTTAATTAAAAACTTTTCAGTGCTGTGACTTTATTGGCCAAAAGTCGAAGCAGGCCACATTTTTGAGCCACTTGAGCCGCGTTGGTGCCTTAAATTAATTAATGCGCCGCTTCGAAAAGTAACCAAGCATAAGAAAATATTTGTGCATGTTCTGGCATAATTAAAAGGGTTTTTGCACACTTCAGTAAAAAGTTAACCAAAAAAGAAAACATTACCAAAAAAAAGGCTTTTCAATCTTATTTCGTTTACAACTTTGTCGGCCCATTGCGGGTATCTTAATTGTGAGAGCAATTCAAGAAACAATTGAAAAGATGGGTTTCTTTTGGAATTAGCATGAATGTTGAATTTAACCTGTATAAAGCTTACAAAATCCTCACTTAAAGATAAAAGTTATGTCAGAAATATCGAACTACTATTAAAGCATATTTAAGTTGTAGGGTATGCTTGTTGCGACTACACCTTTCCGTTGCATACCGTTTACCTTTTAAGCCCACAGCCCGGGAAATCATCCTGCGAGTTAGGAAATCAGGCTCGTTGGTCTGCCTGTCCATCGGTCTGACGGTCTGACGGTCTGTCCTTCCGACTCTGGGCCTGGTCTGATGCTGAGCACTCAGTTTAACAATGGCAAACAAGTAAAGCGCTGCCAAATCCGCTTAAAGAGCATTTGTATGTAACAGCAGTAGGAACAAAACCAAAACTGACTAAGCAACGTTGGATTCGTTGGCATTTGCCTCGGCTCAGTCTTTTTTTTGCTGTTGTTGTACTTTTTACACCTTACCATTCCTCCATTAGGGGATTTTGCATAAGTGACAAGCAGTCAGGTTGGGACCACAGCCTCCTCGTCATCCACATCCATATCCATATCCAGATCCACATATGCTCTTTCTCGTCGTCTTCCGCATTTCCATTCACATCAATGGCATGTGTGAGTGGCTCGACTAAAGCTCCAGGCTAATGCAGCACAGAGAGACAGACAGAGGCAGAGGCAGTCATAAGGCGCTGGTAACACGAAACGCTTGTCAAATGCTCCCTAGTGTAGTTCGAAGCTACCAGACAGCAGAGAGCAGAGAGCGGAGAGCGGAGAGCGCAAGAGCAGAAGTCTGAAGGCGGATAAACGGTAGTTGGGAGCTGGATACACTGATAAAAAAAATGTTTTAAAATCAAGATTTTGCTCTCAGAACTAAGATTTTTGATCTAAAAAATGCGTCGAGCACATTAAAATTTTTAAATTAAGAAAACACATCTTTCTTCTTAAAATAAGAACTTGGTCTTATTTAAAATGTTCTTAAAATTAAAATAAAATAAATTAAAATTATTTTTTATATCTATAATTTTCATTATTTTTAAATTTTGATTAATTTATATCTTATTCTGTTTAAGTTTTAGTAATTTTATGAATATTATTTTAATTTGTAACGAGAGGGATTCGAATCGCCGCCTACTGCTTCACAACTAAAGTGGCTTCTCTATCCAGAGCGCCACGATGCCACCACTTGTTTTATACGAAATAGTTCCTAGTTAAACTTTCCTAACAATTTAAGATTTTTATTCTTATATTAAGAGTTTAAGATTTTTTAGATTAATAATCTTAGTTTTAGTAATTTGGTCTTAAAATAATCTTATATTAAGAAAAAAATATTTAAGATGAATGTTCTTGATTTTAGAAGTTAGTCTTTTCTTTCAGTGTAGTCGAAATACCAAGATCCACACAACTTTGCTGGCTGATAGCTGCTGCATTAAGACGCAGCCAAAGCAATGTCGCAGCCTCAGCATAACTTGGTTAATTGAATGGTGTCTGTCGTCTCCCAGCTGCCCTTTTGGGGGCATTGTTCGTATTCTGTTTGATTAGATAAATGATTTAGTAGTTTGCAATTACAATGGGCCTGATGAAATACTCGAAAGCTTTTAAGCTGGCGATAATAATTTTTCATATATTTTGTTTAGTTTAAACGAGCGTAAATCTCCAGAGGTTAAATTTAAAGAGCTTGCCAGAAAACAAATTAATTAATATATTATTGTTTGTATTGATTAAACAATTACATTTTTATATGCAAATAAATTGAAAGCAAGACGTGATTTCATTAAGTTTATTACTGATATTACCATTTTACGTGTAGAATTATTTTAACTCTTTTAATATATAATGTATAATAATATAATGTATATAATATATTACAATGTATTACTAATCAGATTCGTTAATAAAATGTATTAATATATTATTTAGGTTTAAATTTTGTATAAAATAAAAGAAGTCATAAAATTAATTAATAAAAATATTTGCATGATTACTCCAGCTCAAATTCCTTAACTGCATTTCCAACCAAAAATATCTTTTAAAATATTTCGTGCATATTCTACACATTTTTTCAATTTATTTTTAAAAGTTATGCTCTTTAGAATTGTTTATAAATTTTATCTGAGAGATGTATGATAGTTTAATTTTTTTTATTTTTGTGGATATATATACTTGAAAATTGCTGCTGGTCAGTATTGCTTAACACAATTGCACAACAGTTTGCCTATTTTTATTATGCTCTACGATGACTTGAATACAAGTGCGCTTAAGTAACTTTAAAGTAACTCACTTACTAACTTTAGTGTTTTCTTTTCGGACTCGCCCACTGGGATATCCTTTACTATTAAAAACCTAGTGGGCAGTAACAAATCAGTCGGAGTGCCACATAAACAATCAGTCAGCAGACAACACAAGCAGAAAGCAACAAATAAAGCCGTGGAATAAATGAATATAAGTGAAACAAGTACTCGTATCAATTGCGTTCCACTCGTAGCGCCATTATCAACGTGTTGCTTTGCTTCAAGCCACAGTCCATGTGTGTGGGCGTAGGTAATCAATTTAATTTCACAAAAACAATTTATTACAATATTGAATACGGGGTGTGGCCAAAAGGCTATTGACCGGACACAACTGACAAACAAGCAGAGGTAGAAAAGTGCTTGTGGTAGACACCTCTGCGTATACTTGATATGCTCACCTGGCCTCTATTAAAGCATTGAAAATGGACATGATACATCATGAATAAACTGTTGTGACCTTTAAAGTGAATTATTAATGTCATACACTGATTTAAATCTGCAGCTGAAACATTAATGATTATGCCAATTACAGATTACGTATACGCAAAGTTGAACGGCAGCTAATATACGTTATTGAGTTTGGATTAGCGAAGTTTGTTTTTATCATATCTAATTTATTTTTAGACACGACCTAATAAGAACAAAGAGTATACTCTGCTACATTACGTTATACTACGTTCTTTCATTGGCCTGTCAATCTTGTCTCTTGTTTGTAATTTGAATAACCTTATCCCCAACTTGGCAGAAAAACGCCAAGAGATTTTTATATGTGAAAAACACATGTCAACAATCATTAAGGGCTTCAATAATCCAATTTCTTCTGCAGTTATGTTAAAGGCTGGCATTTGAATATCTTCATAAGTTTTATCGAAGAGATATTTTTAAATAGGACATAAATTTCTATATATTTTCCGTCAAAATATCTTTAAACTAGGTCTAAATAATCAGAATTCCCAGCTCTGCTATCAAACCCATTAACTAGACATTAAAACACCGGCTCTTTTTTAATAATAACTAGTGGGCCGGTGCTAAAGTCGAGCATACTCGACAGTCGGAGACCCCGTACTTACTATGGAAAAAACTTATAATGGAAAAAAATTACAAATAATTTAGTTATCTTAAATGCATATTCTATCAGGTTGATAACGATGTCTCATGAAACATAAAAGATTTTCATACTAAGACTTGACTTTCGTCCGATCGGTCCTATGACAGCTATATGATATAGTGGTCCGATTGGACCCAACTTTGGTAAGGATGTATACGACTAACTTAAATGCACATTTTATAAGGTTGGTTACGATATCTCATAAAACAAAAAAGTTTTTCATCCTAAAACTTGATTTTCGACCGATTGTTCCTATGGGCGCTATATAATAAAGTGGTCCGATTCAATAAAGAAATAAACTTGATCTGCTTGCAACATAGAAGAACCTACATACCAAGTTTGGTGTCAAGGCCCATTTATTTCTGTTCAGTTGGAGCCTCATATATTATATAAGTATGGAGCTCACTGTATTTTTTTATGGCTTATTTAAAAAACAAAGATAATTACTCATACGCAAAGCAGAACAAAACTAAGCAATTGTTATTTAAGCAAAAGTTTTCAAGTTCGAAAAATTAAATATTTGGTAGACCTTAGGACCTTGATATTTGCATGTCAATCCCTTGGCTCCAATTCGGTCACATTGCTGTTCTCAAACTATTCGGACAGTTAAGATTCTGTCGGTGTCTGAGTTTTATGTGACCACAACACTGTGCAGCTGGGCTACGTTTGGGGTTTGTCGCCAACAACTGCGAAAACAATTGCCACTTGAAGGATGCAACATGGGTATACAATTTTTAAGCCCTCAACTGAAGAGAGTGAGAGGAACAGTAAGCAGTAGATAGAGAGAGACAGACAGACAGAGAAAGAGACAGAGACAGAGACAGAGACAGAGACAAATGCCATTAAAGCACTTGACGCTGTCAAGCGTGTGCGGAGAGATCAGCATCATTAACACTATTTTCCCTAGGTGGTGCTTCAGTATGATGACGACTGCCAAGAGGCAGGACAGGGCGGGGCTGGACAGAGGAAAGAGGACGGGGGATGGGGGTCGGGGTAGGTAGACAGCTGAAAGTTGGCAGAGCGAGTTGAGTCGAGTCAAGTTTAGTTTGCTTGCCACAATCATTACGCACACTTAAGACTTCGCCTGACAGTCACATACTGACAGCTCTGTCGCTGACACAGAGCCACAGGGGGATGAGGGGAAAGGGGAAGGGGGTAGGGACACCATGATGTTTTGTGGTGGGCCACTCGAAAAAAGGGACATTTCTGTGAGCGCTTGTTGGTCGTCATATACACTTCAACGCACTTTTATACACTTACCAGAGAGCATGTCAAGTGGTTGCTTGGCCTGAATGCCAGGGAAGCCAAATAGAAATCCATTTAATTTTCAAATAGTGGAATGTTTGCACACACACACATACATATACAAAACACACGCATGTACACATATATGAGAATGTCCTGGGGCTTGCCCATTTTGTCCTTTTCCCCATTTCCGTCGCGTGAGTTACAATCGTATTCCTGAAATTAAATTCCACATTTTCCATTTGCTTAGAACATATGTACGATTCGTTTTGAATCTTTCAAACAAGCCCGAATATTTTATAAGTTTACAAACCTTCCATTGTTCACAGTTTACAAACAGTTTTATTTGGTTATCCTGAATTTTTTTTATGTCAAGTATGGTATAAAAATATCTAAAGTAATTTTATTTGTTATGTGGAAATATATTTCCTGTTGGTCAAAAAGATACATCTTTCAACCGATTCAATATATTTTAAGCAAAGTTAATTTAATCATATTTAAATTTAAGCTGCTTATACACCTTCACGCGATTTTTAGAAAATAGGGTATAAAAGCTCGAACCACAATTGAAAGGCTGTTACTGAAAGGCATTAACTGTGCGCCCTTACGCACTCTTAATTCAAATGCCAAACAGTCAGTCCGACTGTTAGCCACATTGTCAGATAGTTGAAAGAGTGGCACGCACTCAGAATTGCCTTCAAATTGCATTATAGTTGCGTCAATTTGCAGACTCATTTTTCGGCAATACATTTGAGGTCGCAAATGAGCTGCGACCTCACACATACATACATACATACATACAACGAGTAATGAGTACCGAATACCGAATACCGAATACTGAGTACCAAGTACTGGCTACTGAGTGTCGTAGTGTGTGTGTTGGCTGTGTGTGTGTGCATTTATGTGCTTATTTTGCATAATTGACTGTAATTGGTAACCAAAAGTATAGGCCATTCTGTTGCGGCCATTTAATTGGCATTCTTGATTCAACACAGGGCGTATACGTAACAATTTGTGGTTTTAAACAACGACAACAACACTACCAGAACAAGTGACCAAGGGAAAAAGTCACGTACCATAAGAAGAGTGTAATAATCTGTTTTCATATGGATAATAAGTACAACTCCCATTCTCTTAAGACATTAATAATTTAATGAGGTAATAAAGATAAAAATGGTAGGCAAAAGTAATTATATTATTTAAAAAGTGGTAAATTAATTTTTATCTCTTTTTAATTGAATAAAACAATAAATTAAAATATATTTTACATTAATAAGTGATTCCTACCACACATATAATTCCATCAAATTATATTCGCATTTTCGTGATGTGGGTAAATTTATTGAATATTTGCTCAGAGATAATCGCATCCTTTAAAATCACGTGCTATGTTGGAGGGATCATCGATATTCTGGGCTTTTAAGTATTCAGGATAAAGTGTTTAGAGTTCATTTTGGAAAGCTTCCTAAGTTGCGTTAGTGCTGTGTTATACACGTTGAACAACGCAAACACAAACACAATTGAAATGTTTGTCAAACAATGCCATAATAAATACACAAACACACACATTGGATACAACACAACACACACCGTACACGGAAAAAAAAAACCATTCTAAAAATCAAGTTTAAAAAACTGGATTTTAGCTTGAATCTTTTAAGTATGTATTCGGAATATAATTCCTAAACTCAGAAAATACTTAGATAAAATATCAACAATGTTAAAAAATCTACATTAAAAAAGTGAAAGAAGCCAAAATTATGTGATCAAAAAAATTAAAATAATGTTGAGAAAACCCGGGTTTGATTTAAGCATTTCATTCTTGGTTTATAAGAATCCGGGATTAGCGTACTTCTGATACCGCTGAGATTAATTTTAGCCCGGAACCCCGGATTTTTTTTCTGTGTACTGGCCAACATCTTGGGGGCAAAGGTCAGCGTGTTTGGGTATTTTGTTGTTTTGCTTGCGCGTTGTTGTGTTTCGGGCTATGGGCTTAGGTTTACGGCTGCTTCGCCGTGGGGTGCCAATGATGGCTAGAGACTTCTGTGGGGCACTGTGGATGTTTAGAATGAAACAACGACGGGGCAAACACGTAAAGCATACGTGTCGGTCTGATTGCACATAAATTCTCGTATGTATTTGTGTTGCCGTTGCTGTTGTTGTTGTTACTGTTCTTGTTGTTGTTATAAGTAAAAGGAGAAGTTAAGGTATTTTCGGGTTCCATTTGGAAAGCGTTGCGCGGAGGCGGACAGGCGTTAATACGACGCATTTTGTGTACAACTTTTCACTTTCAGATTTTGGCATTCGGCATTCGGTATTTATTTGCTTTTCAGCTCTTGGCACTCGAATTTGGCAGCTGTTTCTGCACGTTCGTCGCTTGCTATTTATTTATTTATTTGTTTGTTTATTTGTAGTTGTTAGCATTTATTTGTTAAACTGTTTGGATATTCATTTGGAATTTCTGAAACGACAAAAAAAGGATTCGTCCACCACATGTTGATTGCTTTGCATACAAATCACTTTTCACTCTCACAAAAGATAAATCGCAGTTCCAATAAGTTCTTATCTAACACTTTTTGACACTGTCATCTTAAAACTCTTTTTAAGTTTAAGACATAGTCTGAAATCATAATATTATTCCAGTTGTGCAGCGATTGAGCCCTTAAGCAACAATGTGAGCGAAGGAAATAAGCCTGTTTAAGCCCTCATTGGTATGCACCAAAAGCCTCATTAGGACTGTTTGTGCAATTTATGGCTAATTTTCGGTTTTGTCATGAGTATTGGCCTAAATGCATAGATGTAATTATGTAAATAGGTCACTAAGGCCTAAAATTGTTTAAAACTACAATAGAAACTTAAATTATGACAAATCTTTTAATTACTTTAATATTCAAGTACATTTAATTATTTAAATACATTATATAAATATGAAGTTAATTTTTTTTTCAAATTATTGCATGAGTTTAATTCGTTAATTTTTAAAATGAATTTAATTCGTTCTCAAAAGCTCATTGTGAATATATGAATATCTTCCGCAATTTTGGGCTCGTTGTAAATCAACGTAGATAGAAACATAAAGAAAACATAAACACCTTGATTTATTGAGCACAATATTTAATTACGTGGCAACGAGACCTTAATGTGTCGCATATATCAAGTGCACACCGTAAAGTCAGCTCTATTGCAATTAATTTATGCCAAACGGCATGTAAAGTAATTGTACTAAATTGACATGACCGCAAATAACACAGAGGGAGTGGGCGAGAGAGAGGGAAAGGGAGAAAGAGATATGTGTGTGAGTGAAAGGAAAAATGGGGATATGTAGTCAGTGGGTCAGGTAGCAGGATTTATGCATGACTTGGTCACATGCTAAGCAGCCTGGCAATGCATCAACATTAAACCGGAGCTGGAGGCAGTTGAGGGTGGATGGGGGTGACAGGGGGAAGGTGGTTGCATCAGAGTCCCATTACGTTGCACAGAGTGCAGCACGTGACCCGGGTGAAAAGTTGAGCCAGTGTTATGTGATCGATGCCAAGTAAGAAGTACATGGGCCAGGCACTCAGCCAGAGGCTTCTTTCCTTGCCACATACAAACACACATTCAAACACCCACACACACACACACCAACACACACAAACACACATCAATGTCTGCTTAGCTTAGCATCCACTGTCAAACTTGAATTACAAATGAGCCCAAGTCGAGAGCCACAATGGTAGCTATCTCCCTCTCCCTCTCCCTCTCACTCTCCCTCTCTCTCTCACTCTCTGCTTCAGACTCTCGGCTCGAAGCTGACAGTTTTTCACAAGTGAAAGCTTCGAAGGTTTATCATTGTTTGGCTGCTGATATTGTGCCTGGCAGTTGAGTAGTTGCCCCACCACAAGAAAACTTGCCACACCCAATAGTGCAACTTGAACAAAGCAACAATTCACTTTTATCTCTCCCTGTTTGAATGAGTACACTCAGAAAAATATTCCATCCTAAAACTATGTACGACCGTACTTTGTTCATGAAATTTTAAGATTGCTGTGCACTTAAAATGTTAAACTATGTATGAATCGATCTTCAATTAAATTTTACTACGGTTGTTATTTGAAATGATAGTCCGACTTAAATCGATTTTATTCAGAATGCATCAGACCAATTGCAAAAATAAAGTCTGTGAGCCTCATTAACATATCTCCAGAACTAACTATTTATACTAAACTAGTTTAAAATTTTTAGACCACTTTCTAAAAAAAGAAATAAGTTTGTTTTCAATAATATGTGCTAACAGGCAGAAGGAGGCGTGGCAGACCCTTTAAAGTGTATATATTCTTGATCAGCTTCAATAATCGAGACCGCAATGTCCGTCAGTCTGTCCTACCGTCTATAAGTCTATTCGTCCGTCTGTTTGAACACCTAGATATCAGAAACTATAAGAGCTAGAGACACCAAGCTTGGTATGAAGGTTCCTCTATATTGTAGGCAGATCAAGTTCATTTCCTTTTTTTGACAGTACAACTATATCTTATAGCGCCTATAGGAAGAAGCGGACAAAAATCAAGTTTTAGTTTATAAAGTTTTTTCTTTTTATGAATTATCGTAACCAAACTGATAGAATATACATTTAAGTTAGTCTTATACATTCTGACCGAAGTTGGTTCAAATCGGGCCACTATATCATATAGCTGTCACAGGACCGATCGGACGAAAATCAAGTCTTAGTATGTAAAACTCTTTTTTGCCATAGTAAGTACGGGGTCTCTGACAGCCGAGTGTGATCGACAGCAGCAGAGCGAGCGAAGCTTTTTTTATTTTAAGTTTAAAATGAAATACTTTAACTATTATGTTACGAGTTTTTACATACTTGAATTAATGCCAAAACGTACTTAAAATATCCCAGAAAAGCCTCATTTTAAGATATCTGCGGAATCCGAACTTTTAGTTCAGTTATGAGTTTTGGGTATTCCAAAACTATTAGCCCTTGATTTAGTTTGGTCTTGAATATATTTTATTTAAGTACGAAAAACTGAAAAACTTTTTCTGAGTGTATGTGTGTTAGTTACTGTTGCTTGAAATGTGGCTCCCATTCAAAATTTGTGACAACTCTGGCGCTGTGCAACTCTTACCTCGATCTTGCACCTCAGTGTGGCATTCCAACTACTAGTATATGTGCATAATTAATTTTTTAAATACTACTATCAACGTTGCACAACGCCTTTATGTAAATATGTATGCTTCACTTTCATTGTTTGCTCTTGCTTTTGTCTCATATGTCATGGGAGTAAGCCAATCAATATGGATGCCACAAGGCCATAAGTGGCAAGCTTTAAGAGCGGTTCTGCAATTCAAAATCACCTGCAATTCAAATTGTTTCTATTAGAAACACAAACATATTTTATTATATTGTGCATTTAATAATAATAGTTAAAGTTTAATAATAAAAATAATACTTGTAATAATTATATTAATAATAATATCGGCAAGTACTACAGGTGCAAAAAAATGCACACTTTGTACTCTATTTATTGTGTTGAACTCCTTTTGCGAAATGCGTGTGGAATTTGCAGCACCTGCTTTTTGGTACACATAAATGCTGAAACTGACAACAAAAGCTCGGCACAGATGCCACGTCTTCCCGTCTTTCTCGTCTTTCCAAGCCGTGTCGTTTTTTGCCACCGATTGTCACCCGTTTCCGCCATTCAGAATATTTTTCAATAAAATGTTGAGAAATTTGCATATTTATTTGAGTTGCTTTCTTTTATGTTGTTGCCCTTGCTGGTCGTTTCGTAACTCAAAACGGAAAAACCAAATTAAAAAGTAATTTGAAACCTTTAAAGGCAAGATGCAAGACGCGAGTAAATTATGCAAACATTATGGTTGGCCCTCGCAGCGAAAAGGACAATCTTTCCTTCTCTTTTTCTCCCTCTCTTTTTAAAAGAAACTGTGCATAAAGAAACTTACCCAAGGTCAAATGCGCTATGGATGCCTCCTCATTGTTCCCCTTCTCCTTCTGCCTGAAGACAATGTTATGAGAATTTCAAATAAAAATGTGAGTTTTTTTGGTTTTGTTGAGGTCCTGGGGCGGTGGCTACAAATGACACTAATAATTTCCATTTAAATGAAGCCATGAATAAAAAGAAAATGCAAGTATATTTATATATGTATGTTCCTTTTCGTTGGTCTATTTCATACTAGCGAGAAGGCGTTGTACCAAATGACTTTTCTATTAGGGTCGCGGTTGAAGACTAAAAGTCTATGGTCCAATGAGAAAAATTTTATTAATTAATTCAGTACTTTATTTAAGGTCTAAAGGAAAAAAATAAACCGATTAAGGTAAAATACATATTAACAATTTTCCATAAGAAATTATTTAAATCCTAAAGTTAGGATACGATACAATCAAATATTTGGTAGACTCTGCATTTAAGAAATAAAAATGTAATTATATTGATGCTGGTTCCTCTACAGGAAGCTCAGCATATTAAATTTCTTTTAAATCTTTTAAAACCCACATTTATCGTTTTTGCACATACAGGCGTGTGCGAAATAATAAGAACAGAATATGTGAAAATTTAATTCGATCCACCCTTCGAACCCCAATCCACTGGATCGCTATGGTTGAGCTTTAAGACCGAAGTCAGTGATGCTAGGAACAAAAAGTGGTGAAAAATTATAGCAAGAAGAAGTCCAAGAAGAAATATGCCACGCTTTTACTGGATCTATAGACTCCAGGTGTGTCAAAATGATCCTGAAAACTGGTGGGGATTTATTATAATAAATGTACGGACAAAAGTGTATATCCATAAATTGTTAAAACTGACGAAGGAATCGGCGATCCATTTTTGCATTGATGCAGGTCCGGATCAAAGATAGAAAAAGAAGAAGAAGTTCTGACTCTGTAACTTACAAAGCTTGCAACAAGTTTCTTCGTGTTGCGTGTGAACTTTATGGAACGTAAAGTTAAATATTTAGACAGAATATTGCGCAATTGATAACCAATTATGCTTTACACAAAAAGGGTCTCTTACAGTCGAAACTATAATATATTTATTTCAAAATATTACTTAGAAGAAAAGGTGCCATCCCAATTTTAAGCTCGAAGTAATTCTAAATTAACTTATTTTTAGATAAGTTTCAGAAATTAAACGACAACCTAGAAAATTATCGATTTAAGTGAATCGCCGTTAACTTGAAGAACAAAATGAGTTAAATTTGGATTAAAAAAATTTTAATATTATAAAACAAAAGATTAGAAAAAAATTAAATCTATAAAGTTATCTAAATCTATTTACTTCTTGATCAAAACATAACTTTTTTAAGCCAATTAATACTTAAATCTTCACAGATTTTATGATTTTAGTTTAAGCAGTCTGGTCCCGACTATTTCACTTGTATGTGTGAATAATGAGAGCTTGTTCCACACATTCTACATGCCATTGATTATAAAGATTGTAAATTGTTTAAAAGCGTCATTTTGTTTACACACACACACACACGCACACATACACATAGAGACACGGATGCTTAGTCAGACCTCTTCTCTGCTCTGGTATGTCACCAAATTGTGTTAAATGAAAACTTTCTAACCAAAATCACAAACATAAATCAGTTAACTTGCAAAGAACACACACTCACATGCACACACACACCTCATACACACCTAGGAGTGCTTGCCAAACACCTGAGGACCTTGTCCTCATCTCTTGTCTTGTATCTTGTATCCTGTGTCTTTTGTCTTGTGTCTGTTATCGCAGACTTTGCACGTGTCTTCAGCACCTCATTTGCAAAATTGAAAGTCAAAACTTGTCCATAGTTGTCGCCTGGTTTATCTCTATGGAGTGTGGTTTTTCGAATATGGTTTGGCAAGCATTCACCTGGAATGAGACTTGTTCTCAGATGCGTTGTAAAATAAATTGACATTTAGTTGTCAATGCTTGCGTCTCTCTCTCTCTCTCTCTCTCTCTCTCTCTCTGTATTTGACAATCTCAGCTTCAGCTGCAAATGTCATAACATGTTAATAGATAGTCAACGTTTTCGACTCGCTGAAAGTACTTGCATATTTAAATTTTCATTTAAGCCGCCTCACAAATTCAGCGACTTTCTAGAGCATATATTACGCCCAGGAGAAGGAGAAGGAGCAGGAGATGACACTAGCTTGTCAGTTTGACACTTCGCCAGATTGACACATTTTAGGGTAATGGTTTTGGTCCTCCGTTCCGTGTGATGTATTTTGCCGCACATGTCACAATCCCCAGGCGGTTTGTTACTCTAACATATATGACCTCGTTGCTTCCAGCTGCTGAGATTTTATCCTTGTAGCTTGTCACTTTTCGACTATTCATTACCCTTCACTAAACTTTAAGAACTTACTATTTATGTATTTTAATAAATTTGAGAAGTATTGACGCTGGTCAAATGATCTCGGAAATGTTAATAAAAATAATTAGGTTAAGTGTTACCTTTTTGTAATATTTTACTTGGTCAAGTTTGACATTGTACTTAATTATTGATATAAAAAAATTATTTTCGATTACATAATATTACTGAATGATGAAAGCGATGGAAGCTGTAGATGTGCACTACACCAATTTTTAAGTTCAGCACTGTGCAAAAAGTAATTTTTTTTTTTATTTTTATTTTTGCGCACAGTATAGACTGCCAATTTTCGTGTTTTATTTTTAATAATTTATAATTTTGCTTAAAAGTTTTATATTTTTTTTTGTCATAAAATTGGATATCAGAAATTATGGGGCTAGTAAAGATGATTTTTTGTTTGGTTTTAATTTACATAAAAAATATTATTATTATTATCATTTTTATTTAGAATAAATAATACCAAATCTGGACAGATCTTTGTTACGATGTGGAAAGATTTTTTGTCAGTCCATGTGAAATGTATCTTTTAAAATTGTATAATCATAAACAGAGATGCTAGTATGGTAAAAAAAATGGAAAAGTTAATAGATATCGTACCGTAAAATTGATCTCATTGAGAATCCTGATTGTGTCCATGAGAGGAACATTTGACTGACAAGAGGTAAGTCTTATAATTAAAGCCAATATTACAGTTACGTAATATGTGAAAATTTATGCATAATATTTTGGACTTAATTTACAACAGCTGAAACGTACAGGGATTAATGAAACTATTGTAGTTAAAAACATTTGAAATGAATTCTTAGCTTTTGATCTATGAATATCCAAGTGGTTCCACACTTACTCTTACATATGGTTATTCACTTTGTGATATACATATTCCTAGCATTTGTGCAGAGTAAATGTTCGCTTTGCAGAGAGTATCGCATGAATACCCAACTAACTGGCAAGTAAATGCAATTAGGGCCAATCCAATTTGTATTTTTTCATCAACTTAACGCCCAACTATCTCACTCTCTTGCTCTCCCTTTTCCTCTCACTCACTGTCTTTGGCTTAATCTCAGTGTTCTCATATTTTTGATGCCCTTTTCTAATTCCATTATGAAAACTGCAAGCTTGTTAATATCACCTGCTGGCTTGCCCCCCGCTTACCCCTTAACCTCCATTTACCCCTTGGCCCCCTTTGGGCCAACCTTTGTTCACACTTTGTTGTTGTTGCTTAGCTTCAACAGTTTGGCCAACAACTTTTGTCCTAATAACCCGAACAGCTCATATAAAAAGTGCCCTAATGTGTTTTTGTTTAGTATAAGCAGTTGTTCCCTCTCACCTACAACCTACAACCTGCCACATGCCCCATTTCCCGTTCCCCATGTGCCGCCTTCTATGAACAGAACAGCATCAAAGGACGAGTACTTTCAACGCACTTAACATAATGGCAAAGCTGAAATCGAGACACGTTCGACAGTAAATAGGTCGAAATGAAATTTCTCTTAGCCAAGTTGTCCAAGAGAGCAAAGAGAGCAAAGAGAGAGAGTATTGGCGAGCTTAAGAGCGAAAGCTTTCACAACGTGCAACAGGCCGTCGCTATTCGTCCTTTTGACTGCTTTGGGGTGTTTGGATCCTTTTGGGTTTTTGGTTTTGACAAACGTGTTTTGATTTCGCGGCGCAAAACTTCGCCTAATGCTGAAATAGTGCGAGGAAAGTGTGAAACAAAGAAACTCAAATTTACTTTAATGCGACAACAATTCAGGACGAAAATTTACGATAATTGCGACAATTACACTTTGCAAATGATGGTGCAAACAAGTTGAGGGAACCCGATTCAGAATCAGTTCGTGTCCTCGCTATGTTCGCCGTCCTCGCTGACAAATAGTTTTTCCCCCTCCGTTCCCACTCCTCGAGGACTATAAAAGCAAATTGAAGCTATTGACTTGAGCAAATCTTGGGTGCCATTGCATTAGCTTAGCTTAGCTTGGTTTGACTTCCAGTTCGTTGTCTTGTTTTGTCTCTCAAGGTTTTTGGATTTGGCTCTTTTATAAATTTCAATTTGTTAACTGTTTAGCATACTTTTGGGCGGGAATAAGGGGCGGAGTATGCGTAATCAGCGACATTAATTTATCTTGTCTAAGTTGTGGCTTACAGGATGCATAACTAAATTGGATCGAGTTGTCTTCCACTCGAACTCCAAGTGTGGCATGAACTCTTCAAGTTTCTGCAATGGCAACAAATTAGTCGAAAGTACTCGACTATAAAATAATAATAATAACAGCTAGATAACTCCAACCACTATGGAGAATATTTTCTTGAACCACTTCATTGTATATTATACGATCATATTAAATTGTGTAGCACACGATTGAATACTCACTCACGTAGCACACGATTGAATACTCACTCATAAAAATCATATCCTAAAATTGAATAAAACAGTCGAATGAAAGGACTACAATTTATATTTTATGGTTACATTTTCAAATTTTAAGATAAATATTTCTTCAAATTAGAAAATTTTCTCACATTTTAGGCAGTTTAAATCTTATGAAAAATATTTCTTCAAATTAGAAAATTCTCTAAAATATTAGGCAATTTTCTTAAATATAGAAAATAAACTTTCTGTGTCTAGATTTGAAGATTAGAGTAGGAAGGAGAAGTTATCCGTGTATTTTATATATGACTTACTACAGTTAACTGTGTGTTTGTTCCAAAAATATAAAAACTTCTGCGTGTTTTATGGAGCTTGTAAATATTTAGTTAATTATATTAAAACTAAGCTATTACTGCCGTTCTATTTATCCGATCCAAATTATTCTTATCTCTAAATTCATCATAAATCGTGTTCGATCTGTGGCCTTATATCAATTTCTTACTGTTATGCAGAGAAAAAAATTTGTAAACATGTTAAAGAAACCATGTGACTGTACCATTTCTATAAGTGTATATAATTATAATTTCCATCATATTTATAGCCATACAGCATTCCCATTTTATCCTTGTGAAATTCAATTAACGTGCACTTCCACACGCATACACAGACACTCACATAAACACACTTTCACACATACACGTACATAGAATACACTGATAACGTACAATTAATGCGTGTCATTTTTATTGCTCATACGACGTGTTGCGCACACAAATAATTCCCCTACGAATTCGTACGTAATTCAATTAAGCACATTGACTTTTTGCTAATTATTGAGCTTAACTGAATGTTCATTGTCATTTGCTTCATCAGCATCATGATTATTATTATTGTAAATTGCTTATCATTGGTCGTCTATCAATTTGAATTCGAGCACAATAAATAAGAATCCGAATTTGCTGAATTGCTATTTGTATGCATTTGCCCAAAACATAGGAAGCTACCAAAATTAACATTTTATTTGATTACAACCAACAAATTGAAACAGATTTTACAATTTTTGCAAATTTGGCAGCAATTTTGTTGATGTTCTATTTTTTAGTTTATTCGTTTTCAATTTTGTTGCGGTTGCAAGTGCAAATTGTCAAGCCGCAACAATTTATCAGCCATACCGACAATTGCATTATTAATGACAGCTTAGACCACACTGCACTGGACAGCTCCAGGGGTCCACAACAGCTTTAAGGGTCTTACCAGCTGCTCTACTCTTTCCTCAGGGGGTCCCACACAATAGCAGCAGCTGCAGGACGGAACAACAATAAACCAATTTATAGAAACCTTATGTAAACAGTTTTATAATGGATTATATATGTATGTGTGGATTATATAGGTAAGTGGCCCTCGTGTGAGTTAGTGTGAGAGAAGAAGATTCTTTCAGAAATTCTGTAAGAGACAGTAGAAAATGTTATAGAAAATAATAAACTCTTTTGTTTAGCAATTAATTTTTTTTTAGGGCTGTAAAAATACATCGAAATATCTTCACTAATTCCGTCTCTCACTAATGCCGTCTCTCCATAGATTTAAATAAATCATATCTTAAACGATTAATGCAGCTATGCAAATAAAATAGAAAATAAAATGTAATACATTTTTTTCGACTTTTCCTCGAATTTTAAAGTAAAAAAGCTAAGAAAAAAAATTTTAAACTACTAGTTTTAGTCTAAAATTTTGTATTAATAAATTAAAGATATATTCATTAGCTTTCAGAATAAGTAAAGCTTTGGAAAATCGGTTTTGACATTCTCGAGGAATGATGATAAATCAGTGTACACCTCTGAATAAAAGTATTAAAAAAAAAATATGAAAACACAATACTCATTACTTGAACACAATCCGATTTTGGCAATCTTAAGTTTATTAAACAATAAATAAATACTATTTATAATTTTATCATACATTTAAATTATAATAAATACATATTTGAATTCCTTCAGGATTTAAACAAATGTTTAAAATCGTTTAACAACGTTAATTTCTATTTTCTATAAAGAAATGTAATCCGTTGCCATGGTAAGCAACGTTCTGGATTATATGTCTGCTTAGACTCAGCCAGAGACTGGCAGCAAGCACTGTACAATGTGCTGTGAAGGAAAATGTTATTTTGTTTGTCAAGCACAATGCGTCGAGAACTAAACCAAGCTCAAACGTTGCCACATGCAACGCAAATGGGGTATGGCCATCACACACATTCGCATACATACATACATATAGATATTAGGAGTATAAATGTCTGTAGATGTCATTGTACAACTAAATACAAGTAAAGTCCGCTTGTGCATTAGCCCAGCATGCCGTGGCCATCAAATTGCTGGCCTCCTATGGCGCAATAAACGGTAGCACAATTTGCAATGCCACCAAGCCATTCTGTTCTACCTTTCTCTTGACTTCCTCCCCTTCATCTGACTATCTATCTATCCGTTCTACTGTCGCAATTGGCTGCTATTGTCCATAGGATTTGCTGACCACACAGCAGCGGCTCAAAAGAATCCTTGGTGAGAACAGAGTTCTGTCTGAAAAGTATACAAAATGCGGGTGCAACATTTTCTGACTGTTCAGAAGATAAATTATATATGATTTCAGATATTGATTAAACCAGAGTCTGACCTTTAAATTAATTGGTTACCTCTAGTTTAGTTGACTAATCTAGGCATACTCATATCTTTATAATGCTCAACTGATTATGAGCATGCAAAGTATTGCATACTTTTCAGGTGTCTAGAGACGTCAGCACTTAAGTTGCTGCAACCAAGTCGTCTGTCTGCCTTGTTCCTCTTTCTTTTTCTCATCCACTTACCCTGTGCGTTGTGATTGCTATTTCAATTTAAAAGATTTATCCCTTGAGAGGAGGGGATCCAACTTCTCAGTTGATGAAATTAAAGCTAAAGCTGTTGACTGTCAAAAATGTTGAAAGTTTCTGCCCTTAGCTGTGACATTTGCATAAAATTAGCATTCAATTGCGAGCAATGTTTTTTCTTTTCATTTTATAATTTTCTATGTAAAAGCAACTACAAAATTAGAATTTAATAGAACACAGAATGAAAGGCAGTGAGAGAGCAGCAGAGACTTACATGGGTGTATTAATATCTAAGCTTAGCTGAGAGCTAAGCAGCCTTGGAGATATGCAGGAGTATGTCCTCTGTGATGGGAATAATAAATGTGAGCCATAATGAAATTATGTCTAGGCAACGTCAACGCACAGACATATCGACTGTCACAACATACATTCAAATCACGCATACGCAGCGTATGCATATCAATATATTCTGTTGCTGCTTTTGCTTCGGTTCTGTTTCTGCTCCTGTTGAATTTTTTATGTGGATAACAGACATGTGTCAACACTGCTCGTATCTTGATTTGTCTGCCTGTCAATCAATTTGTGCAGTGCAGTATCAATTAAAATTGTTGTCTGCCTGCGTAAAATAGCGAACATTTAAAAATGAATGCGAAAATTGATTTGCAAATTGAAAAACGTTTTGGGGTGGGGCTTGTGCATTTCCCGATGTCAAGCATAATTCCATTCTAACACATCACGCGCACAGAAAGCTTAATTTTCCCTTCGATAAATCTTTTCATTTGCCAAACAACCACTTGGGTGTATGAATTTCGCGGCGTGACGTCGATGTTGTTTGACTTTTGTAAATGTTAACGAATCCGCTTGCAACATATGCAGCATCTTTGGCATTGTTTGGCCACGATTTCAGGTGCCACTTCCACTGCCGCTTCAAGTGATTTCCGTTGGAAAAGCCCTCGCAGGCGTTGCTTTCTCACATACCAATGAGATGGGCTTTCAGCTATGAAACTGGGCCATTTTCTCTGCCTGTCTGACAAAACACAATGCGCATTTTAAGTATAAATTTAAGCACATTTTCATTGTAGACAACTTGCCACTTGTGAAGACCTAAAGCCATAAACTAAGCAGAAAATGTTTGAATTGAAATGCTTAACTAATATGTTGTGCTGCGAAGAAAGTGAGAAAGTTAATAATTATATTTACCAAACTAAAAATTTAAATGCCTTAAATTGGACAATAATCGAATTATTTGTTCGTGAATGATAGCATTTTTAGTTAATCATCTTTTGTTATTTTAAGAAAAATGGAGCAAAACAAATCTCGCGACTTATCTGAAAATTTTATTATATTGGGAAAAAATGCTGCTGGAGCTAAAACTTTAATTGATATTTGTTATCTGGACTTAATTCTTGTGAACGCAGCCATCTGTAGTGGTTTTCTAAATTCCGTGCAGGTAATATTATCTCGGGAATGGATGCCAACAGTGGACAACGAAAAGTGGCTGTGACACACGAAAGAAAAAAAATCCACGAAATAATTTTCAATGACCTTCAAGTAAATGTGCGAAAGGTAGATGACTCTCTAAAGATATCAAAAAATTTTTTTGGATATTTCGGACATAAGTATTTGGTCCCCATACACTATTTCCCAAAAGAATGCAATTAGATATGAAATTTTAGCATCACTGAAGAAGAATTGGCCGAAAAAAGGCCTATTTTGAGGTTTCAAATAGATGGTATTATAAAAATTGTATCGAAAATTTTAAAGTTCGCTATAAACAGTGTATCGCCTTTGAAGGCATCTATCTTGAATAATAAAATTTAATTTGGCCAAATGTTATTTTCTGCTAAACGATACGAACTGATACAATGGGATAAAAATCAATTTTTTAACTCAAATCTATGACTAGGAATTGGTTTTAAAACTATGATTTCTTGATAAAAACATCTAAGAATTACCGTAGATTACGAATTTGGGTTACATACTTTCAGTTTTGGTCCACACAAATCGATGCTCTTTAACGTATATATATGTACGGGGTACAGAAATCTCTACCAATCAAGTTTCCCTTGATAACCAATTCTCGGTGTCACAGACAAAAATTGTATTGAGTGCTGACCTCCAAACTGAAATGGTCAACAAACAACTGACTGAGTCCAAAAAAATTATTTAACCACGATTTTAAAACCAACCCAGTTAAATTACCTTATAGTTTTCTGTAACACCTCCGATTGAGGGTAATTCAATTAGTATTTAATGGATATCTTATAATTTAGCAGTGTTGACTCTTTCTGATTTGCACCTTTGTTTCCAGCTACCACTGGCACACAACTTGTATTGTGTATCATCCAGTCCAAGGCTAAACTTCAGCTGTACACTTGAAACCAATTAAAATTGTATAGCCTTCGGAATTGGCAACTCTTTTAAGTCAGTTGCCGTGTAAAATTTTAATTGAGCTGACTGCCTTGATTAATTGACAAATATAAACCATTTGCCGGTCCAACTCGTTCTTTGCCTCCCACTCTATTTATTTTTAATGGCAGCCACAGGTGCGATGTTTGCCAGGCGAATTAAATAACAGTTCCCTCTGCTCCTGTTCCTTATCCTTACAGATTTTACCTGTCAGAATACTGGATGCTGGATGCTGGTTGCAGTCCCGTAATGGCCAGTTTTCAAATTAGCAGCTCATTCAAAAGGCAGCAGGCAGCTGGTTTTAAAAACACTTTCATGTTATGCTTGAGTAATGCCCATAAATAAGCCAAAGGGTCGCATTCGCATAAATTTGTCGAATACCCTTCGTTACAAATGTGGGTTAGCACATTTGGTTCGATTAAGTTTGTTTCTACAAATAGCTGTCGAGATGCGAAAATATTCTTGAAATGTTCTCAAATAAACTTAAATTTTGTTTGTTTCTCCTCTTGTTAGTTGAGAACAAAAGGCGCACTCGCTGCTGGATTCGAAAGCTCTGCAAACTCTGAACTGGCTATGGATTCAATGAATTTATTCATTAGTTCGCTTTGATATGCACTTCACTACGCCCTCCCCCTATCCATATCCCTGCCACGCCTCAAAGTAACACACCACACTAAACAAACAAAGTTAAATACTATTTGCCACATGGCAACACTTTACACTGAACCAAATATACTTGGTAAGCAGCATACTCGTTTTGTATCAAATTTGTTACTTCCATTATTAAACATATGTATATCCAACACATATTTTTAAACCGTACTGTTCATATATTTGTATTAATATTATTTTTTTTTAATGTAGAAATATAGTTATTTTGAATTGATTTGGTATTTTTATTTATTTACTGAGTTAATCTTCCTAGTGCTACAAGTAAAAATACTTATAAATCCTAGTCACTATAACATGTTTTTTTGATATAATAATATTAAAGTAAAAGATAAAGTAATATTAATAGTACAATATAAATATTTCTAGTTATTTATTAAGTGGCGTAATTCATTAATCATTTTTTTTTAATATTTATTTAAATTAGTAAATTATTACTTAAACCTTACTACAATTTCTTTTTTTTTATTTGAAATTACGTATACGCTTAAAGTTATTTGGTAAACTATTCTGCATATGAACAGCTTGAATGAGAAATTTTATTTTTTTATTTTGATTATTTAATGCACAAATAGCACCTGATATTAACAAATTTTGGGTATTAACAAATTTTATAGCTTTTATGTTTTTTACTTTTTTCAAGTACTATTATCAAAATTCGATTTTTTTTTTTTTTGATTTTTTCACACACTTTTGTCAATCATTTACCCAGTGTGCAACTGACAGAAATAGAAGGTATGCATATGTATGTGTATGTGTGTTTGAAAAAGAGATAGACACAGAGAAGAGTTTGCAGAACTCAAACTGCATTCACACACACACTCATACACTCTCAATTCACATAAGTTACACACATGAGTTACCAACTTAAAGGCTTAGAGGTGTGTGAGCCTCGTCCAGGTCCAGCCCAACTAATGCGATTTATTTTTATAGCCAATTTGCTTGATTAGGTTTCGATTTTCAAGCGCTCGTTGCACTCGCCGCAGTTTTTGCAGTTGAGTTCATTAAAGTTGCACAGGAACAAAAAAGTTTTGTATTGAAAAACGGCAGCTGCTAAACGTCCGAACTTTCCACTCGTTTAACTTTCCCTTGCTGTTAATAATGCGCCAAATGAGAAATTAATTAATATTTGCCGAACAAACAACAACTGTTTTGACTTGAACTGAATTAAAGTCTCTGCCACTGCCGCAAACTCAATCAATAGCCGCCCGATTGTTGTTGTACTATACTATATATATGCAGCAACATTGTGAATGAGAAGGCGTATGACTAGAAGGCAGAACAAGAATCTAAAGCTACCATAAGCTCGGCTAGATTATGTCCTGATATTATCTGAAGTGAAAGCTGTTATACTATATGAATCGATAGTCGTTCTATAGATCTATCTAAATTAATTTGGCAATTTTCGGGGAACTCATGATCCAATATGATACAAATTATAATTCAGATAATTATCTTATGCTGACTTAATTAAGTATTTATTGTCTCTGATAGCGCAGACTTAGCGTACAAAAACTTTAAGGCCCTATTCTCTTTCAGCAAAAAATTGTTTTCGACTTTTTTTTTGCATATTTTTATAGCTTGGACATTTAAGAATATGCCCCTAAAAGGATTTTTTGAAATTCGAAATACTTTAGAAGATACAGCCTTTTTTGTGAAGCAAGGTCTTCGTCAAAATGAGCTATTTTCTTTAAACTTCAAACTTTGAACGTTTTTTCTCAAAACAACGTTTTTTGAGCTGGCTGACACGATTTTGGAAAAACTATTTGTCCGATTGGGCTAAAATTTTCAGGAGTTATTCAGCACACATGTGTTTATCGCCTGAACCACAACCAACATTCTACATACATTTTTAACCCCATTTTTACCGTTTTAGTGGTGAAAAAAGGGTAAAAAAAATTTACTCATTTTTTTTTCAAATTCATTTTTTGTGGTTCATGCCATAGCCACTGACATATATTTTAAGAATTTCTTTGGATTTTTTGTTTCAGAAATTTTGAAGCAGAGATATCGTGTCAACCAGTTTTTTTCGGACAATCACTTCAACCGCCATTTTGTCGCCATGAAGGGCAGAATAAATAAAAAAATATTTTTTCTTAATCCTCAATATGTGTGTTAGCATGTGTGAAAAAAGCCTAGTGTTTCGATATATTTTACTATGAAAAAATAAATGTTGAAAAATCATGCAAAAGTGGTGTACCGTCCCCTTAATACAAACAGTATTACATTTAAAATCTCTAAGAAATTTTAAACTATGGATTATTTTAGCTATAGATATGATTATTAATACAAAATCAATAAATAATAAATGTAAAAAATCCATTTTATAATGGAGTTTATTTATTTATTTTGATTATTAATGTTAGGAAAACTTACTAAATATAATAATAATAATATCAAACATCCTTACATTACTCAAACACATTTAAATTTTTTTTTATTTTTTTATTTTTTATAAATAAAGGCAAAATTTATTGAATCTTCTTCAAGGGAGACTTACAATAAGTTGATCAAATCTTATTTTTAAAGCTTAACTAACAGTCATGTTGACTTAATATGATCTACGGTACCCCAAGTGATGATTGCTGGGTTGAAAGGTCGTTTCGTTTAAGGCGGGTTCGACTGCAAACCCGAGTTAACTGCCGAGCAAGAGGATTTGGTTGCAAGGATAGCTAAATGTTGTAGTTCGCCTTTTGTCTATCTCATCGTATATAACGTTCAAATTTCTATGAATGTTCTCGTTTCGAACATACCTTGGTGCCCCAGTGATAGATATAATAATACATGTAGAAAATTAAAAACTATGAATCCACGAAAATTTTTCTTCAAAATTTAGATTTCTTAAAAATAAGATTAGGATACTGAAATATTAAAAAAAAAAACAAAGTAAAATTTGTGTGTAATAATATAAAGACTTTTCTGGATAATAAACATCAGCATTTTTTTCCAAACATCAACTTCAAAGTATAGAAATGGCACATCAGTGAGGCACAAAATGACTGCAAGGGCTGTGTAAGCGCGGAAGAAGGAAGAAGGGAAATACCGCATGGCATTATGACATTTATGTGCCATAAAAATACTGTACTGCTGTACACTTTTGTGGTCCATCGTGCGTGTGTCGTTGTCCTTTTGCCTTCGCGAGGCAGGAACTAAAAAAGTGTCACACAGCAGCGTTATTTGAATGTTTGTGTGTTAGGATGTGTATGTGAGAGTATATCTGTAGTATGCAAGTTTATTTGTGTTCGTGTAAAACATTCTATGGCATATAAAAAATTCTGCTCTGTCACCCTGAACCCAAGAGAAATAGAACCTGATTCTCCCACAAAAATAGGTGTATGCATATACTGAACCCTTCATTGAGGGTCGGGAAATGTTGTCAGCATTTTACATATTTTATACTCTACTCTTTATTATTTTTTTAATTCTATGCATAACTTGTGGAGAGCAGTGCTACGCTTTCATATTACGCATACGCCGTGGGGGACACTGCATAAGGGAAACCGGTGGCGTTGGCATGTGCAATTTCTCTGGCTTAATTAAAATAGCTTCGATATACATACAAAGTCCATGGAGCATAAACTAAAAGTGAACAAATTTTCTATGGCAACTTGTTAGCTGCTGAGCACAAAGTAATCACGATAAAGGCAATAGCAAGGGCAACGCCATCGGAAACGTGACTAAATCAGTTTGGCCAATAAGACACGGAGCCAGCAAGGAGTAGAAGTCAGGAGGAAGCCAGGAGCGATTGCGTGTGGCCAGCAAAGATGAAGATACTATAAAAATAAAGTATAAGAAGACGACGCGTCGCTTGTACGACAGCATTGAACTGTGAAATGACTTCATTAGTGAAAATATTGTATGTTGCCTTGATACAAAGATGAGAAAAGACCTTACTCCGGAGTATGTAACTTGAAGCAGTCATGATTTATTGCGTGTGTCCACACACAAATATACATACACATACACATACACGCATACATATTAAAATATTGCTTATGACAGAGGATAGAAACACGTCTCCTAAAAGCAGCCCCACACAATTTCACACATTTCCCAGTTCACAGTTTGTATGCGAAATTTTATGTAAATTTAACAAGGGCATAACCGAAAGGCAAAAAGTTGGTCATACGAGTATAAAACATAAAACGCAAATTAATTGAGGCAAAAAAAGGAAAACGGGATCGCAACGACATGTGGGTAATGGAAAATTGGGGGCCCTTCTGTTGCCATTGGGTAATTTTTATCTTCTTTTCTTTTTATGGTGAATGGGCAAAGGGTCGGAAATGGCAGGAAGTCGCAGGAAGTGGCTGGCAAAGCAAAAGTAGAAGCTATACGATGCTTGATTCCGGTGTTTGCTTAGGTGCTGTAATTATCTTACGATATGGCTAAAATTAACTATAACTGGGTCTTACGTCCAAGCATATAATGCTTTAATAAATTCTAAAGGCCTACATTAGCTATAATGCCTTGTTTATATATTAATGTGCTTAATAATATACCTATACTATATATACACGTATATTGTAATACTTGCCAAATATTTCATCTGTCAATCTTCCCCAATATTCTATTGTCAATAATCTTTTATATTCAATAATTCCGATTAAGTATGGAAATTATATTCTCTATTTATTATGGTATTAATAGAATCCCTTAAATTGTTTTATATATATTACTTGTCTCAATCTGCCAACAAAATTATTTTAGTTCGAATCAATATCATTTTCATTATAACCAAAAAACATTTTGGGCATATAATAGAGTTCCATAGGCAAACAATAAACTTCTCTCGTTAAATCACTATATTAGTAAATAATAAACAGCTTAGAACTCATTGCTTTCAACAGATGTACGTACCGGAATTCTATCTTAAGAAATCTCCAACTCTAAAAAGTGTATTTATGTATACCTTATCAGTTTCAGCACTTCGTTTTAACTTTATAGGTTTGTACTTTTTTAAATATAAGTTCGAAACCATCAGAAGATTTTCGAGTTGGATTCCCACTTGGCTAGAGCGTTTAGACTTGTATATAATTATTTAATGCAGTTCATCTACATAATTCACTACAATTATTACATAATAAACATTTTTTATTTATAACAAGCAATAGGAATGCTCAAATTAATAGAACAAATGTCTTGTTGAATGTCATGAACAGCAGCTTTTATATTTTTCTTCTGTTCAGGTTATATTTTCTTATAATTTATTGTTGCGGACTTTTATAAGCAACCAAACTGAGTTTGCAGGACATTGTCTTTGATTTTCCAGCATTGTTTATGATACTGAATGTCGGCCACTGACCATAATGATATTGGAGTATTTAGTATTTATAAGTCTCCAGAGTTGTGTTCAAATCTTGTATGTTTTTTAATATTTTGGTATTGCATATATTTGCGTTACTCGCCCTTATTGTCCTTGAAAGGTGAAGAGAGAGTTCCCAATTCGGTACCCATTTCTTTATTTTTTTTATTCCCAGTTTATTTCATTTATTAAATCACCCTCGTCAATCAAATGCGTTGACATGCAACGGACACGCAGCTCTAGCTCAGGGCCAGCTTCAGATTATTGTGTTTAATAAAAAATTAAGTACAGGGTTCAAAGTTAAAACATTCGCCATCTGCTTTAAGTGAAAGCGCAGAGCACACAAAATATCGCTCATACGCCACATTTGCCGCGTTGCCAATGCACGTCACGTTTCAATTGTTTCACTGTGCGCGTGAACAAACATGTAGGAAAAAATATTAAGATATAGAATAAAATACTATATATATTACACATGTGTGAAGAGAATTTAGCAGAGGACGGTCAAAGCAAGGACAAATGCCAACAAGTGCGAGGACATAAACGTTATCATTACATGACTTCCCGTTGTTACTGTCAAAACACCAGATAAACAAGGCGGGAGAGGCTGATACTACATTTGATTTAAGGAATAGACAGTTCGTTGCGGTTTTTACTATTGGCAAGACTTGTGAAAGTTAATTTCCTTTACCTGTTCGGGCTTTTACTTTCGGCAAGATTTTACAAATGACTTTGAGCTGCTGAGCTAAAATTCAGAAGTTGTAAGTCCATGATTTTTGTTTGCTTGAAGATAGCAGTTGGCGCTGGTGACGAAAGCAGCACAAAGGGTGCGAATTGCCACTAGCAATATTCCATATACAGCTAAGAAAAAAAATAAGTAAAAGGGTATATTGTGTTCGTTAGAATAAATGTAACAGGGAGAAGGAGGCATTTTCGATCCTATAAAGTATATATATGTAGTGAATAGGAATATTCGTCGCTAAGAGTTGCAAGCAGCAAGTAAATACTGCACTGAAGTTCGAGTTTATATTCTTTTGTTTTGCCCAAGAAATGGTCATTCATTCATAATACGTAAAGTAATTTGCATATGAAATAACCCGAATCAATAAAACATTATAATTTGTATTCCTTACATATTTTCTTGATCAGCATCAACAATTGAGTCGATATAGCCATGTATGTCTACCCGTTTGTCCGTCTGTCTATTTGTATGAACAACAGTATCTCAGAGACTATAAGAGATAGAGCACACAGATTTCTATTACCCCACGCAGAACAAGTTTGATTCAAATTTAAGCTACGCCACCTATGCTACCGCAAATTGCGAAAAACCACCGCACCCCCAGTTTTTAAAATAATACAGTTTTTATGGTAAATAACGGTATCTATTAAAATTATCTATAATCTCACTTAACTGCAGCAAGATCGGACAAGAAGAACGATAATATAAGCTAACCAAAATTATTATTAAAGTTATTATTTCAATGCAATCACCTAAAATTTCTAGCCCCAAACTATTTTATATCGAATTTTTTGAAGATCACAATTAGGTTTAATATAAAACTTTTAAACAAAAATATTAATTAATAAAAAACAACACGTAAATTGGCATTCGGCACTGCGCAAAAATAATTGCGCATAATTGTTTTTATACCCGTGTTTTAATACTCAGAGAATATAAGGAATAGAGTAACCAAATTTTGCACACAGAGAGATATATACCCCACACAGATCAAGTTTAATCAAACATTAGCCACGCCCCTATACCAACCATACCCACAGTTTTTAAGATAATTCGTTTCTTGCGATAATTAACGTTATCTATTAGTATCATCTATTAATACTAGTTCGCAATCTTGATAGTTAAGCTTATACCTTTCGATAGGTATATATCGATCTAATCGGACAGTCTTAGCAAGTTTCCAATTTTTCTGTATATATGGCTTGTCGCCTTTTGCATCCTTCGTGCTGCTTTCGTATATTATATTTGCTCACATAAAAATTCTCCAAGGTGACAGAAGTGTAAAAAGTTTTATGTCCGCCGCAAACTTAATTATTGAGCAACGCTTTTGCCTACATCATCTAAGAAGTTAACGGAAAAACTGGCAACTGGCATCTGGGGAACAGGTGTGCAGAGCAGCCGAAGCCACATTTTGTATATTAAATATCCGACTTAGAGAAATTTTAAATTGAAAAACTTTGACCAACACACAAATTAAAAAGCTCATGTCCAATATTGCCTGAAGGTGGGCAAAGTGAAAACAAATTTAACAATAAATCCGTTAGGCTTTAAGAGTTTAAAAAGTACATAGGAAAAAAGAGAAAGTGAGCAGGAGATAGAAGGAGAGTTTGAGGAAAAAAGAGCGATTGCCAATAACTATACCTGCCACATGCAGCAACATGTGCATTGAAAATTCCATTTGTTGCAAAAAGTCTAATAAGTCACGTGCCGCAAATCCATTGCGACGATTACAAAGCATGTAATCAAGACTGTGCGATAGTTAGATACCCTGTAGCTGTACTTTAAATAAATATATTATATTACATTCGTAATTAGTTCAACTGGTCAACATTTTAGATGTAGTGTTAACGTTAATAAATTAATAAATACCCATCATAAAAAAAGCAGGGTATCACATTAAGTAAATAAAAGTAGAAAAACAAATTTTTCTGCGGCTTTGCGTTTATTTTGTGGCCAATTAATTTAACTAAGCCATCCAGTATTTAGGCTTAATCGAACTGTAAATTAAGCACAACAATTTATTAATTTATGCCAGCTCGGAAATGCACATGAATAAAATTAAATAACAAAAATATACATATATTATAATAGGTGGTATCCGTTAATTTTATTTTGCTAAAGGAACAAAATAAAATTATATTCCGTTGACTGAAGACTGAGAACAATGAAAGGAGAACCAAACACAATTTGCAAAACTGTTTAAATATTCTGGATTTAGAAAATAAGGTTCATGTATTCAGTTTAGCTATTTAAATAAGAGAAAAGGAATAGATAATGCGTAAATCAACAATAAATTTATTCTTTTACTGCCACTTTCTTAGGAGAAGCAAAAGATTTTTGGATTTCAGTTCTATTAAGATCATATGGTACTTCTGCTCATGATGAAATTAACAAGGTGGAGTATTTACTCACCACGACCTCTTTTGCAATAAAAGCAAGATCTGTGGCTCTCGTTAAAAAGCGGTAATTCGTGATCCAAGAAATGGAAATAAGGGAAAACTGTGTACAAATGCAGCTGAAGTTGAATTAGATGAGAAAAAAATAATTTGTCCACTGCATTTTAAGGAATCAGATTTTCACTATGCATCCAACAACAACACAAAACGCAGTGCCTCAACGCAATGAATCCTTTTCTGAGGAAATGCCCTTTGCATGCAATGTAACGGGTATAACATATTTCCCAAAGAATCGAAATAGAGCGAAGAGAACGGAGAACAGCTTTTCGAAGTAGCATGATACAATTATATAATGTAGCGTCAGCAGCAGATGTATTAGAGCGAAAACTAAATACGATATTAAGATAACAGTCTGCTTACATACTGAACAATACATGATAGCCAAAATCTCTGAGCTGTCGCTAATATAACTGTATTATGATTTTCATTGTCGTCTCTTCCTGTCTATCTGTCAAAATGCTCTCAAAGTGGTGAAAACATTGGCTCCAGTGGTGAGTAAGTACTCCACCATGTTAATTTTATCATTCTCCTGCTGAAATCAAACAAAAACTGTGTTAGAGAAAAACAGTTTCTTAAGAGTCGAAAGGAAAGTGATCTTTATTTCGTTCAGTGTAAACATACAGCGAATAGTAAGCGTTATTAAATGAATCTTAAATTAAGCATTCGCTTATAGGCATGTGCTGCGATAAAAAGTAAAAGTTCTTCAATAAGAATACCATTAAAGTAAAACTTTAGTTTAAATAAAAATATGATAGATTTGACAGTTCATAGTGTTGGAAAACATTCGTGTAATATATTGTACTATAGATAACGATTATTACTTTGGTTCAATGATCTTTGATTCACAATCCATTGGATCTATGTCCTGCTCAATGATCAAAGTATTTTTAGATATTATGTTAGCCAACTTTGTAACAGACTCCGATTGGGGCTGATTAATGAAACATCTGGTCGTGGAACGCTTTCGAATATCCGCTTCTTGCTGTTGCTTTCTATGTATATCACTTAGTCTAAAGGCCTCCAGGAACTCATTAAGCTCCACTTTGCCATCCCCATTGAGATCCATCATACGGCACTTTTCCAGCATTTCAGCTTTTGAGTAATCACCAGGCATATGGGCGACCAAGAGATCAATTGCCTTCTCAAACTCATCCAGGGTTATTTCACCTAAAGGAATATTGATCAAAATCATTTACCAAACTGAGTGAAAAGAAACTAAGATGGTCGAACCTGAATTGTCAGCATCTATTATATTGAATATGGTCTCCAAGCTGGACTTGTTGGCATACAAAGCATCCATAACTGTTGTGCCATCAGCTTCAGCTTCCATCTATAGGAATTTTTTTAATTGAATTACAAGCTAAAAATGATTGCTGAAGAATCACTCACAATAACATCAGTGTCCAGAAGATCCAATGTTCTGAAATAGTTCACATTTTGGCTATCGGTGCCAGGTGCCAGCTTTTCGCGAAGTAGACGCCATGGTAGACCCAACTTGGTAACCTCTTCCATGACATGGCACCACTTTGAAATGGTTATACACCCTTTATCATCGGGATCGTACTTCTTAAATTCCGTCTCCAGCTCATCCCGATGCTCACGCATCCTCACCGCCAACTCCTTCAAAGCGGCACTCTCCACGATTCCTACGCGCTGCTTGAATGTGAGTCTCTTCGCCTGAGAGGCAGCCGACACGTACTGGACGAATCTGGGCACAAGTTGGTTGTTGAGCCGCATATAGGCACCCTTATTCGAACCCATGGCATAGTAATTTGAAGCAGAGAATATGGTAATGACCTACGCAAATAAAAAAATACAATTGTTATTTAAATTAATCTGTATCTGTTAAATCAATCTGAATTATATTCACCTTGTTGTCATGGGTAAACTCGTGCCCATTTGGTTTGCATTCATGCGACCTTATCACGTAGCTCAAACGATGACGCTCCAGGAATTTATCGGTTGTGTCTGGACCAAACCAGACACCTGCTCCTCGTAGCGTATTTGGTATACAGCCAGGCACAGTCTGTGGATCACTCCACATTATATCGAAAATCTGTGCATAAATCAAACTTATGAAGATTTTTTTATATATATAATATCCGCATTGACTTTACCTGTTGCCACTCGGACTTGTCTAATGGCTGAGCTTCTGTGAGAGGCGGACGTAGAATTGATACGTACTGCGAAAGAAAGTGTTAATTATTAAGTATGATTTGATTCTGAACAATTGGTAGTAAGAATACCAAGCAATAGTTTAGTGCTAGTTAAGGACCCAAATAATGAGTTATTGTTAACAAAAATTCCAAATAATTAATGAAAAACTAATGTTTATATAAAAAGGGTTTTACTTCATATAAGGAGTGATTGATTAAAAATTTTTTCCACCACTCTCAAACTTACCTTTCCTCTATCAATGCTTTTAATTAGGTCCAGATCTGTGTTATCTGAGAACCCACCGTGCACAATGAGCACGCGACTATTTAAAATTGATCCCAGTGGAAGCCAGCGATAGACCTCATCGATAAGTCTTAGCAATCGTTTGTAATTACGCTGTACAGAATAAATATATGGTTTATTTTTGAAAGAAGCAAAATATAAAAGGATATAAAATGGACATACTCACAGGATACTTTCGCTCAACCTCGCGACTAAATCCGTACCGAGCATTCATAACACTATCTTCGTGATTGCCCCGATTTAGGAAAACGGAATTTGGGAATGCCAGATATAGGGACAGAAGTAAAAGAAGTACCTCTAGTCCCTTTTTGCCTCTATCCACAAAGTCGCCATTGAAGACATAAGGGTTGCAAGTGGATGGTAGTCCATTCTGTAAAAGCAATTACTTCAAATAAGTAGAGAACCACTTTGAATATGCCCTTTCATTCTCACCTTACAGAGAACTACAAGCAGATCATCTAGTTTGCCGTGCAGATCCCCACAAACAGTCACCTGTTGGGAAACCGCAGTCGATACCATCGATAGGTTTGGCATCTGTTTGAGGGACTTTGCAGCTTCTCGGAGTATCAGAGCCACATACTTGGGATGCAAACGATTGCACTGCAATATATACACTCATTCATTTATACACTCATTTATATACATTTAATACCGACCCACCTTTTTCTTGCGGAATACATCAATTAAAAGTTCTATGTGATTCTTCATTATGGGAACTTCTATTCTGGTAGACACAATATCGCCAACTTCCTCCACTAGAGCATCACTTTCCTCTAAAACAGAAGCTATATAAAATAGTAATAATAAATATTAAGATTTCAAATTACAATGACTGTGCTTACTGAATTTGGACGTTGGACTTTTGTTCCCTGTACCAGCAGCTTGTGGCATGTGCTTAATAAGCTCATTGAAAAATTTATACAACTGAAAGTAATGAAAAGAGTTAATTACTAATATAATATATACTAATACATGGACAACAAATATTTTTTATTATTAAGTTATCTTGAGATATTTTCCTCAAAAGCTATCAAATTTACCGAGTGTTATTATTCTTTCTTGTTTTTTTACACAAGGTCTTTATACATAAATATAAATAGGAAATAATTATTTAATAATAAATTATATAATTATTTCTCTAGTGTTTAATTTGACATACGTAATTTGGCACAACACTTTTTTTATTTCGACAAGAGGCGAAACTTACAGCTATTAATTAGCACTATAGTTGGTGTTACGCTAATAATTTCTGTGGAATTGCAAATATTAGTTAGAATATTACAGATGTGATCGACTTTCAGTCATTGCAATCTCACTCAATCAAAATAATTGGTCTAGCAAGTAGTAGTGTCAACACGATACTTCTTATTTAGTAATTGATATCTTACCTCGGCTTGGTCCTGTTCGCTGGCGTATTCCAGGTTCTGGAATATCTGCCAATTACAACGTTTTCTCATTTCTTGTCGTGCTTGGTGTCGACGATACCATTTCTGTATAAAAATTGCAGCTCTGATTGCTGCAAAATAATGAGATAGTATTGTAAATATCAGCATTCAGAGTATAAAATAATCAGATGATACCGCAGAAGGTTCAGTTTGATATATCGAGTCATAGAGCAAGATTTAGGGTTGGGTTTGCGCACTAAACTCAGAAGTCCATAAATTCCAATAAGTACGTGGTTATACGCAGAATTCAAGCTCTCACAAATATGATGCAACCTATCTAAAAAATTTGCACCCATCGAGTTTATTCGTTATATCCAACGCCATATAATCACTGTGGTTTTCGCAAGTCTTTTGAAAATATTAATTTAACATTTTTAACTTGTTAACTTTTAAGTTACAAATTTAAAATCAAATGTGATTAAAATATTTTTTTTTAAACTTTCACAGTGTGCGTTCGTCCTTATGAACCCCTAGATCTCAAAGATTAAATGAGTTACATTAAACCAAATACCAAAAACCAAATGATAATGCTCTCATTTTGTGCACGCATTAAGTTTGTTTTGAAATCTTGTCACTTCTCCACCGCCGCAAGTGAAAAAATTGAATAACAGCAATTTTAAAGCTACAGTCCTAAGTTTTTAAATATTTATTTTTATGTATTTGATAGTACTTATTATCCCCGTCACTTAAAAAGTGAATAAAAGGGTATATGGTATTCGATAAAATATGTAACATGGAAAAGAAGACACCTCCAAGTATATATTCTTGATGAGAATCAACAGCCGAGTCGTCTGCCGCCATGTCTGTCTGTGCAACCAAATTTTGGTTTGATTTCATCTTTTGTTAAACCCGTTACTGTATAAACAAAAGGATTTAAAAAACTAGTCAGACGGAGCTACAGTCGAGCATTGTCGACTGTCAGAGACCCCGTACTTACTATGGCAAAATATAAGCTATATGATATAGGGGTTCGACTTTAACCAATTTTGGTCAGGATATACAAAATCAACTTAGATACAACAAAAAATTGTTTCATACCAAGACTTAATTTTCGTCCGATCGGTCCTATGACAGCTATAGGATATAGTGGTCCGATTTGGACCAGCTTTGAACAGGATATATAAAACCAAGTTTTATGTATATTCTATAAGATTGGTTACGATATCACATTAAACAAAAAGGTTTATTATACTAAGACTTGATTTTCGCCCGATCGGTCCTATGACAGCTATATGATAGAGTGGTCCGATTTAAATCAACTTTGAACAGGATATATAAAACCAAGTTTTATGTATATTTTATAAGATTGGTTACGATATCTTCTTAAAACAAAAAGTTTTTCATACTAAGACTTGATTTTCGACCGATTGTTCCTATGGGCACTATATAATATAGTGGTCCGATCCAAAAAAGAAACAATCCTTATCTGCCAGCAATATAGAGGAATCTACATATCAAATTTGGCGTCACTAGCTTTAAAAATTGTTCTTATAATTTGGATATGAAATTTATTTCTTCGATTTGTAGGCGTTAAAAGAGGCGTGGCCGAATTAACCTACAAACCAAGTTTGGTGTCTCTAGCTCTTATAGTCTCTGAGCGTAGCTCACAGACAGACAGACAGACAGTCAGACATTGCTATATCGACTCGGCTATTGATGCTGATCAAGAATATTTATACTTTATAGGGTCTGCCACGCCTCCTTCTGCCTGTTACGCACATATTCGGTAAAACAAACCCAATAGACCCCTGTACTTTTTTTTAAGTAAAAAGTAAAAAAAGAGAAGGTTTAACCAACTTCTATATACCCCATGAAGATCAAGTTTGATTGCCATGTAAGCCACACCCCTTCCCCCCCCCCCTCCCACCACAAATCGTGCAAAACTCCAACACCCCCTGTTTTTAAGACACTGTAGTTTTATGGTAAATAACGTTATTTATTAATATTATCTATAATCTCACTTAATCTCAGCAAGATCGGACAAGTAGAACGGGAGTATGAGCTTACCAAAGTTATTATAAAAGTTATCTCGACTATAGCGTTTCCCACTTGATATAACATATCATCGTTTTTATCGCAACAAATTGGGTGAATAGTAATGCAGGAATGTAAGTTTTAAATTGTTAAAAAATTTAAGCCCCTTAAAGTGTGTAACGATAATCCTATAGTCGGCGGTTGAATATAAGCTTTCCCGTTTTTATACCCTGGGCTCATTGAAAATGGGCAAAAAAGGGAATAATGCGTTTGGCAGAATATATGTAGCAGGCAGAAGGGGGCGTTGCAGACCTCCCCCCCCCCCCCCCCCCAAAGTAATTATACTCTTGATCAGATTAAGCCATATCCGTCTGTCTGCCCGGCTGTTTGAACGCGTCGATCTCGGAAACCATAAAAGCTAGAGACTTCAAACTTGGTATGTAGGTTCCTGAATACCATAGACAGTAAATGTTTGTTTTTATTTTTGGATCAGACCACTATATCATATAGCTGCCATAGGAACGATACATCGAAAATGAAGAAAGAATTTGCATCTTGGCTGGTATTATGGCTGGTAGAATATGCATTGAAGTTGGTCTTGTATATTCTGACCAAATTTAGTATAATTTAGTTGCATATATCATATAGCTGTCATAGGACCGATCAGTAGAAAATCAAGTTTATATATGAAAAAGTTTTTTTTTTAAGACATCCTAACCAATCTGATAAAATATGCATTAGTATTGGTTTTGAATATTCTGACAACATCGGCTCTATATATCATACAGCTGCCATAGGAACAATTGGTCGAAAATCAAATTTATAAAAAAGTACATGGGCTCAGGGTATCCTACTGTCGATCATGCACGACTGTAGCCACACCTCACCGCGAGCGAAGCGAGCCGGAGCGGAGACCTCTTGTTTTTTTTTGTATTTTTTTTTGTTTTTATTTTAATTATGGCAATCAATCGAACGAACGAAGAAAAGTGTGCTGAGGAAATAACAATCGGGCACTATAGGATTTCGTCTGATGTATCTGTTTTTTTTTACTTGAAAAAGTCCGTCCGTCTGTCTGTATGAGCGCTTAGATCTCAGAGACTATAAAATCTAGAGTCACCAAATTTGGTATGCAGATTCCTCTATATTGCAGGCAGATCAAGTTTGATTCTTTTTTGGATCGGACCACTGGATCAAATAGCGTCCATAGGAACAATTGGTTAAGAAATTAAGTTTTAGTATGAAAAACTTTTTTGTTTTATAAGATATCATAGCCAAACTAATAAAATATGCTTTTAAGATCGTCTTATACATCCTTACCGAAGTTGGTTCAAATCGGACCACTATATCATATAGCGCCCATTGGAACAATCGGTCGGTAATCAAGTTTTAGTATGAAAAACTTTTTTGTTTTTTTAAATATCGTAACCAAACTGATACAATACGAGTATGTATATAACTTGGTCGAAAATTTAATACAGCGCGTTTTGCAAGGGTGAGCAGAATATTTTAGAATTATTAGTTGTCTTAGCTTTTTCCATTGTAAGTACGGGGTCTCCGATAGTCGAGAATGCTTGACTCTAGATTTTCATCGGAACACTATATTATATAACTACCATACAAACGGTTAGTCAAAAATCAAGTTTTAATATGAAAATCTTCTTTGTTTCTATATTTTTGTTTCAAATTAAAATCGGTTAAATAATTTATAATGCGAAACATTAGGTATGAAATGGATTGAATTATATGGATATATGCGTGAACACTTTCTGGGTTTCTCATTTCTACAACTTAAATGCTTTGAAATGTTGTTATGTAATTACTTGCCGTTTTCATCCATTATTATGTAAAAACTGGTGGATTAATAAAATGTTTAATAAACCCTTAAAACGCTGTTACGTAGTCCAAAACTGAACACAGTTGTAGAATAGTCCTTGTGGCAATTATTTCGATTAACACACTCTTCACTAGTTTCCTCTGTTGTCAAAACGTGTACTTTAAAAAGATGACCCCGTTTTGGTTTAACTTTCACGGACTACGTTTAAGTATATCGATTTCTGCTTGGACTTTAACTGCTTTGCTTTATTTTGTATTTAATGAAACTGGGCAAGTTGGTAATTCGCACTGAGTTTCGGCCAATAAAATGTGGGCCAAGTGGTTTTATGGTAATATTGTAACTACCAAGCCTTATATACAAGTTTTATTTAGAATTATGAAAAGCATTTCCTTTGTTGTACACGCGAAATCCAACACAAGACTGGAACTTGAACGGGTAGGTTTCTGTACTCAGTGCTCTAAGCTCTAAGCTCTGTGTTTTGTGTTCTGTGTTCTTCGCTGCTCGTGGTTTTCTATTTTCCCACCGCATAGTCGTAATACCAACTTGAGCGGCCCCTTTTCCGTGTCAGAGTGTGTAGTTTTATTTGACCATGCAAACAAACACATGCACATACGGTATACGTATATATATACATGTTCGTGTTTATGTCTGAAAGGGGAGACCGGTCGATATGGACAGTGGCCAACATTTGGTCAGCCAGGGTTGTGGCAAAGTGGCGAGAGATTCGGCTGTCTTGGTTTTGTAAACTAGCTTATGCCACAAAATTGTGGCACACATTTTAGAACCACACAAAAGTCGAAAGTGACTAATGTGGAAATAAGGTCGATATACTATATTCTTAACTTTTCACTTTTCTTTTGAGTCGCGAAAGCAAAAGTCATAGAAAATGGGAAAAAGAGCATAAGTAGTTTACTTTCTTCAAATGGCAAGAGTCATCAACTTTTTGGCAAGTACATATCGATCCCTTTGCGCGAGAATATTCTCAGTAAGATGACATTTTTCTGGGGTTTTGGTTTGGTCGTTTTTTCACAAGGTACACAGAAAAAAAACATCCGGCATTCCGGGCTAAAATTAATCCCAGCGGTGTCAGAAGTACGGTAATCCCGGAATCTTATTAACCAAGTATAAAATACTTAAATCAAGCCCGATTTTTCTCAACAATATTTTAATTTTTGGGGTTCTGTATTATTTGTTTTCAGTTAGATCAAATAATTTAGGCTTCTTTGACTTTTTTAATGTCGATTTTTTAATATCGTTGCCATTTTACTTTCGTAATCTATTAATTTAGGAATTATATCCCGAATACATACTTTAAAAATCCAAGCTAAAATCAAGTTTTTTAAACTTAATTTTTAGAATAGATTTTTTTCTGTGTACTTACTTCTCTCGGCCTGCATTGGACTCCTGGGTCGCGTGGGTTTGCGGAAGCACTTTGGACCTTTCCTGTGAAACAATTGTAGCAGACTGGAGGTCCGTGTTGTTGCCTCCGGTTGGGGCTGTCCATTGGATGCCAGGTCCGACATTCGAGTCGATGAGGCGTCTTCCACGGAGGAACTGCGTCGCTTTCCACCGCCTGCCTTTTGCAGACAGCCACAACTACAGAGCATGTTTTGGCTTTAGCTTTGGCTATGGCTATGACTATGGCTATGGCTTTGGCGGGATAAGCTCGGGCAGGCGGTGACCTCCGACCCACGGTGGTCACGGTCTCGGTCTCGGTCTCGGTGTAACGTTATGTAAATAAAAACAGCAGTAAAAACGGCGCACTTATGGGTCTACTGGGAACCCCTGGTCTCTGGGCTATAGATCTATTGGCCCCACCTTTGTCATCGGTGTCCGTCGCGGTCTGCCTTAATTGCAGCTCCACGAGCAATTCACTAGATTGGTACGGACTTATGTCACACATGCATGAGTCTACCTTGAGGTTTACTTTAGTACTGAATGTGTATGCTTCTCGCCTCACAAAGTAACATGATACGCCCGGACTTGGCCCGAAAACTCATTGTCCGTCCTTCACCCAGTGCCGGGCTCTTTGTTATGCCTTGTGCCTTGTGCCCTATGCCGGGTGTTCTGTGTGCTGTGTTCTGTGTTCTGTTTACTGAGTGCTGAGAGTGTATGCTGGCTATGGGTCCACAAGGGTGGAAAATGTGTGGAAAACTGTTGCATGGAACTTTTTCTTTTTCTTTTTGTTCCTTTGTTTTGCCTTTCATTCAACCGGCATCAAAATCATTTTAATCAACGTGTTTATCACCGATTTCGGATGAGCACCCAGCTGTGTGGAAAATAGGGGGGTCCATGCTTGTGTAGGTGCTAAAATTTTAATTTTCAAGCGACCTGCTCATTTACAAAGTTTATTTCTAAAGAACTACGAATTTGGTAAAATATAACTAAATGCTTTGTATCCAAGTGAATTAAGAGATAAATATATTTAAGGTCGTATTTCTCCTGATCTGTCCTAATTTAGTTGTATCTTTTATTTAGAAATCTGAGAAGAGAACTACAAGATGAATGTATATTCAACAGAGTATCTGCTAGTCTAAACCTTTTATTTCATTTATGGCTTCCGAAATTGTTAAATATGCCCGTAACGGTACTAAAACAAGGCAGAAAACAAAGTTGGTTTAAGGGGTTTACCCTACTTTCGTTCACAGAATCGATTCTGTGCTAAATTCCGTCATAACCGCATGACATTATTCTCTCAGTGCACTCGTAAAAGTGATGCCGTGTCAGCAGAGGCAGCGACAGCGACAGAGGCAGCGACAGCGGCAGAGGCAGAGGCAGCGACAGAGCAATAATAACACATACACGAACCGAGTTTCGAAATAGCACGACAAGCTGCGTGCAACACAAACAGAAACAGCAACAGAAACAGAAACAGCAGCAGCAATGTCAATGTTACGTATACGTAACGTGCTCGTACATATACGAAAACGAAAGCGAATGCGAATACGTATAATTACGTATCACGTATACGTATACGTATAACCCCCAATGCGTTTGGCGTTTGGCGCTCGCGTTCCGTCTTGTATGAAATGCCGATACAAACTGAAAGCACGGAAGTCGCTGTGGCGACATTTGCAAAAACAAAAGCATGAAGCGTTAGCAAAATCAGCTGTGGAAGAAATCGTTGAAAAAATTTGTTCCGAATTGAGTCAAAAATCGATATCATCTGTGAGAGAAATGAAATGGGGTAAATCAGCTCTTTCTATATCCAGAGACGTTGAGCGTAACGAGGAAAATGAAAATGCTTTTCTTTAAAACGTTTCTTGTTCTTTAAAGAGCTTTCGTGAATTAGCTTTACATAACACTCAAACTTAGCTTTCATCCATAAATGATGCTTCGTCGCTTCAGAAGCAATTGTTGCTCAGATTATGTTTTTGCTCTTATCAAACACTATAATTGTCTAGTTGTGACTTGAGGGAAAAAGCATTTTATCTGCTTATTTAGGATGCCAAACACTCGCTTGCTTATTTAGGATCCAAGCCAAGTCACAACTTGCTGGGAATCTGTTAACGGTCCTAAAGTCAAGGTCATTTGCTGTTGATGCTGTTGCCCAGACGACGACTTACATTAGCACTTGGATGTGATTGGGGCTGTAAATGAGAATGCGAATGTGGAACATTGTTTGATGTCATTAAAGTTTTCATTGCTTGATTTGACATGGACCAAGGACAAGCAACATTTGTGGGGCTGCCCCAACAATTTATCTGCGCAGTTCCCAATTGTGATGGGTGTTGAATCGCCTATCTGTTTACGACTAACTTGTCTCTCACTTTTTATGGCCTCTAAAAAAGTTCAGCGGCCATTTGGGAGCATCTCCATGGCTTGTTTAACATGTCCAACGACGAAGCTCCTTATGAGCCCTCAACATGATAATCAAGTTGTTACGACGCTACAATCCTATGTTAGCTATCGGTTTTACATGCCAAATTATGCAGAAAAGAAAACCACGAAAAGCAAAACTCATTTTCTGCGCTCGCTGCATATAAATTATCTTTATCTGAGTAGTTGCATTTTGGGGCTCAAGTTGATCAGAATTACAGGAATTCCTGTGCCAGCATCATCGAGACTCAACACTCAACACTCGACACAAGGCCAACAGAGCCAACAAAGTTGTCTCGTATTCAAGCGCTTTTGGCCAAAAGTATTAAAACTTTTTTCGCCTGCCTCAGCTCTTGATCCGAGGGATGCTGCAAACGACAGCAAAGAATAGCTGAAAATGTGAGAATCTTCCACTTAACCGGGACGTGCCAGATATGCCCGTTACATACTCGTCTCGTATATACACAGTTCTTTAACAGTCCAGAGTCTGCAGTCTACAGTCTGCAGTCCGCCTTTTAGCCATGTCTCGCTTAACTGCCGCGAAAATGCTGAAATTCGGTGGCATTAATTTTTAAATAGTTTTCTGGCGCCGCCAGTGAGAATAAGTAAGTGTTGGGCAGGGAAAGGCAGGAAGATTGGAAAGAAGTAAGTAAATGAGGAAAGCGTGTGGCAGCATCTGCAGCCTTGTGGCATGCATGCCACTTCTCGTGTGTGGCATGCTACAGCTGTTGCCACAACGAGGATTAAGGCCCAAATTAAAAGCTTTTTAAAAGTGAATTTAAGCGGGCACTGAAAAATTATCCTGAACTGAACTGTTTACCTGGCCAAAGTGGCGTTAACCCATTGACTGACAGCAATATTTATTACCCATTTTAATCCCGCTTACAGTTCGATTACTATAATACATTGCTTTCATATGAATTTAATGCTTGACCCTGCGCAATATGTTGAAAAGTTGAATGGAGTTTCACCCATTAAAGCTTAACTTGCCAATTTTTAAGATGGGTTGTTGGATTTTTTAAAACTGTTAAGCAAATATCAAACTTTAATTTAAATTCTATGAACAAGAGTTGAAAGTTTTTTTCTATAAGAAATATATTTTCAGGCATGTTTTAAAGAACTGCAAACTAGAAGTAATTTTTAGTATTCCTGATGCTGATTTTGGTTGCTCTGATTTCATAAAGTTTTCTTAAAGTATTCGATACAAATTTATATTTGTAGTTAAAATGTGTCTTTAAAATCTGATATACTTTTATTTCGAGCTTACGCATATTCAATGTCCAACCTTTAAATTTCCGCTTTATTTGTTAGGGTTAATTGACAGCCTCAGGTAACACCTGAGCCAACTCCATCAGCCTAAGCGGTTGCCTGGTTGACATTTGTAAAAACGTTTTGCCTCTTGGCCATTTTTATTGCCTGTCGCTTTACAAAATGGCGCAGACATAAAAAATGACTGGCACGCAATGCGGCAACTTGTTGGCTCTCAGATTTAAGCCGATTCGCTGAGGGACACTTTGATTTGCGGCACAAGTTATTAAAGCCCTAAGGCGACTTTTGTGGGCTGCAACGGATTGGGGACTCAGGAGTGAGGAGTGAGGGGTGACTGTGGGGTTAACTTGTTCTTTATCCCATTTGTATGCACGCTCACGCAACACCAGCCCCAAGCAAACTTATAAGCCAAGGTTCCGTAAGTTTATTTTAATAGTTGTTGGCCGGCAACTTTCTCTTTCTCCCTTTCCCACTTTCCTCTCCTTTCTGCATTCTCCTTTTTCGCTTTGACAGCTCGCGACTCGTTTTAATGTAAATTAAAACGTTGCCAACGCCAAAAAGTTGCCAACTCTCCATCATTCGCCACGTCAAAGATTAAATTGAGCCCATCGACTCCCCAAAAATGTAAACGAAACCCCAATCTTAGCCTTTCCTGTTAACTGAAGTAGCTGCTGACTGATTGCATTAGCCCAACAAAAACCACGGCCAAATTGCTGTTTGCAGTTTGTTCGTTGTGCTTCAAGAGTCGCCAATTATTTGAAGCACCATTTGACAATTTATTTTTGTAGTTTACACAAACAACTCTTAACCCTAAACGTGTTAATATCTTGACTAAGTCATCTGAGTGCTGTCAATTAACAAGACAAGCTCCTGTGTCAATATATTATTTACGTTTCTTAAGTACAGATAATTACTAAATATAGTACACAACATAACTTAATTCATTAACCGATATGATTTGCATTGGGAAGACAATATTAATATCTATGTAAGTAAAATCCCACAAAAAAAACCTCTAAACGAGGTAAAAGTCTAGTGACGAAAGCAATTTCCAGCCCCAAAATGTCTGATATCCAATTTTGTGACGAACAAAATTGAGTTTAATATAAAAATTTTAAATAAAAATATAAATTAATAAAAAAAAAAAATTGGCCTTGTGCACTGTGCGCAAAAAGGGTGAGCTTCTTTGTACATAAAAATTACTTTTTGCACAGTGCCGAATGCCAATTGTTTTTTTTTATTAATTTATATTTTTATTTAAAATTTTTATATTAAACTCAATTTTGTTCGTCACAAAATTGGATATCAGAAATTTTGGGGCTGGAAATTGCTTTCGTCACTAGACTTTTACCTCGTTTAGAGGTTTTTTTTGTGGGATATCAGAAATTTTTGCAATTGCTTTTGCTGTTGACATTGTAAATTTATCATTGTTGAATATTTTTTCATATTTAAAAAAAAAATTTTTTTTTAATTATAAAGAAAAGTAGGGGGCTCCGCCCCCTGCTCGCATTGCTTAAGTTGCTACTCTACTGTCGGAAGCCCCGTACCTACTGTGAGAAAAAAAAGTTTCTCATACTAAGACTTAGACTTCGCCCGATCGGTCCTATGACAGTTATATGATATAGTGGTTCGATTAGAACCAACTTTCTTCAGGATCTATAAGTCTAACTTAAATGCATATTCTATTAGTTTTGTTACGATATCTCTTGTAAAAAAAAGTTTTTTATGCTAAGACTTGTTTTCGCCCGATCGGTCCTATGACAGCTATATGATATAGTGGTCCGATTTGAACCAACTTTGGCCAGGATATATAAAACGAAGTTAAATGCATATTTATCAGTTTGGTTGAGATATCTCATAAAACAAAAAAGTTTTTCGTACTAAGACTCCATTTTCCCCCGATCGGTCCTATGACAGCTATATGTTATAGTGGTCCGATTTGAACCAACTTTGCACAGAATATATAAAACCAAGTAAAATGCATATTGTATCAGTTTGGTTGAGATATCTCATAAAACAAAAAAGTTTTTCGTACTAAGACTCCATTTTCCCCCGATCGGTCCTATGACAGCTATATGTTATAGTGGTCCGATTTGAACCAACTTTGCACAGAATATATAAAACCAAGTTAAATGCGTATTGTGTCAGTTTGTTTGAGATATCTCATACAACCAAAAAGTTTTTCTTACTAAAACCTGATTTTCGACCGATAGAAAAATGTATACATTCAGTTAACAAGCAATATCTTCCAAACCCCTTGGTCAAAGTTTATGTTTCATATACTAAAAAACGCAAAATTCTACGTACTACAACATACTAAAATTTAATTAAAATCGTTAGAGCCGTTTTGTCAGAAATCGCCAAAATGTAAGCTAAAAAACTTTATTTCACCTGTAAAATGTTACCTGAGTACTTTAGAAAAAAAGTTTAAAGGTACGCCTAAAAGCCCTCAAGCACACCTTTCCAATGATACCCAGAACATATCTATAGGTTCTATGGTATGGAAACTGGTGAGGTTTCAAATTTAGCGGGATTTAGCGATTTCCCGCTAAACTAGCGGGAAATTGAAAAAGTCGTAAAACAAACATTTCTAGATTTTCAAAAATGAACAAATCCCCATCATAACATCTACGCTTTTTTAGCGCTTTGATACAAACAGACAAACAGACAAACAAAGAAACTAATTTTTCACTTCATTTTTAGTATTCTACTAAAATTTTCATTTATTAATTTATTTATCTTTTGAACCAGTTATCGGATTTGGGTCGTCAAGGTATCAAACGACGCGTATTTTTGATAAGAATTTTTAAAAAATAAAAAATTTTACGTAAAAGCCCCAACGGCTCCATAAGCTGCGATCATATAAATTTTTCCCCTCCCACTTACACCCCCGTATCTCATGACCCAGGTGAATTAGCAAAAGTTTTAGTATGCCATTTTGTAAGTTAGGACTAAACCTTTCGATCGGTATATAACTCGATCTGATCGGACAGTCGTAGCAAATTTTCCAACTTAGCTGTATATAGTTGTTAGTCGCCTTTCGCACCCTTCGTGCTGCTTTCGTCACTAACGCGAACTGCCGTCCGCAGTGATAACAATAACTAAAACTACATATTGAACGTATTCCAGATTCACTTTTCTTTTAGTGTAAAATGTAGATTGCATCGGTTTAAGAATTTAAAAATATATTAGCAATTTGGAATGTCTAAATATTTGCGAAAAACATTTATTAATTTCAGACTGATACAAAATCATTTAGCTTTTCTTAATAGCTGCCAATTTGAAATATACATGAAATTTTATTTTGAACTTAATTATAATGTACAACTTAATAAAACATTTTCAATGACATTATTTCAAATTAAAAAAAACTAACCACAGTAGCTTCCATCAATGTATTCGTATTCGTATCAAAGAAAAAAACCATTTCTTTCGTAACATTTTTCTTTGACGACTTTCTGTTCTATATACATGGGCGTAGCAAGTTTTTCTCGAGGGGTCAAAATTTTTTTTAGTTAAGTCAATAGTAAAATTTCTTGTTAAAAAAACAATAACAGAATACTGCTTATCTCTTATCCAGTCCTCAGTGCGAAGACGTTTAATTCATCTTCCTTAAATATTTCCTGCATCTGAACATCCACGTTGCGATTTACACTCAGCAAGCATATGGCTTGTTTAAAATATAATACACGATATACAGGGATGGTCAAAAGTATTTACACAAAACTAAAGTTAAATCTCCTTGCTATTAAAAGATACTCCATTTGAAAAAGTCAAAAAAGTAGATTCTTACGTAAATCCAAAAATTTCAGTGGGTACTTAATGGCCGTATTATCCGAAGACCGTTTGATTGACATTGATTAAATTTTATTTATAATAATTGGTAATAAAAAATTGTTTTTGCTAAATTTATTTTAAATTTTTTACGTTTAAAAAAATAAAAAAATATTTTGATAATAATTCATATTTGTTTTTGCTAAATTTATTTTAAATTTTTTACGTTTAAAAAAATATTTTGATAATCATAATCCTAAGCATTTAAAATGACATCGTGATCAGTGGGCTTAAATTGCCTACATTCAAATTAACTATTTAAGAAATAATCCATATAGGAAATTGTGTATCGTACACAGTTTGACTTCAATAGACATAAAAAAGAAGCGTACTTTTACCCTTTAATAAACAAATAACATAGAAATGATTATAACCTACCATTAAATAGATGTTAAACAATATTGTTGATAACCCATTCTGCAGTTTGAATTAAAAAACCTCGATTCCTTAACTTAAAACAGCTTATTACTTCACTCATAACAATGTTTCCCTTAACTTCCGCCCTTGACAGCCCAAGGTATTTCAGTGTTTTAAGTTAAGTCTGAGTTTGGAGTTGGTATTTGCGGTTATTTGCGGTTAGTTGGTGGAATGTGCTCGTATTTGCATTAAGTTGCTTTGGCATTTGCTTCGACACGGCGGTTTTCAGGAATTATACATTGGTTTGTGGTCCCTGTCTGCGGCTTGTCTTATTGCCAACTGTTGTCTCCTGTCTCTCCTCTCTCCTCTCTCTTCTTGTGCTTCTCCCTCCTCCTGTTTTGTTGTTGTGCATTTGTATCTGTTGTTCGTGAGCAATTTAATTGAATTATTTGTGTGCTGGATACTTTGCTTCGCCTGTGACAGCTGCTCTAATTAGTTGTTGGCCAAAGCCTTGGAAAGGAGTAGTTCGAGGCTCAGGTAAAGGCGTTTAATTAGTCCGTCTGCTGCCTGGAAATGAAGCTGAACCGCAGTAGGGTTAAGCTGCTTAACGTTGACTAACTGTCATTAGGCCATCAGGCAAAGCGATGCCAATCATTATCCTCAAGTGCTGTGCCATAATCAGATTGAATTTCCTCTTCGCCCTTTGTACTTTCGTGTATGTTCGATGTGCACAAAATCAGAGCGTTTAAATTAATTTCACGTGTCTTCTAGTAGCTTCAACTTCGAATTCCGACAAATCAGCGAATTGTATTATCTATGATAAGGGCAACATAATTTGCTTTTTTCTATTCACTTCACATATTGACAAGAAAGTCTCCTCTCTCTCCTTTCTCCCATCTCATTTTGCGCAGATTGCTTTTGGTGATTGCAAATGGTGACACTTTTTATGTCTACCAGGGATGGGCTGAAACTTGACTTAATAATGTATAATATTTTTGGTTTACTAATTGTATATTGTAAGTAATAAGAAAATTGCACTGAAAAACAGAGCAACGATCATTGTGAAAAAAATTAATAAATTAGTTTATTATTTCAATTTACACATTCTTTGGATGTGTGGAATGTTAAATAAATTATCGTTGACATTACAATATTGTCAATATTTCAGGGACCACAACTGTTATGAGTAATATCCAAAAAACTCACTTTTTATGTTTATTTTAAGACTTTTATTTTATAAATACAAATTAATAGTTATTTTTATTGGAAAAAAATTAAAATTAAAATTAATTATTATTTTTGATTTTTATTTTATAAGTCTTTTGTGAGTCTGTGAAGTCTTTTTGATGAATAAAAACAAGTCTGTAAAGAATTTTATTTCTGATTTTAAAATTGTAAAAGTGTCGAACGACTTTAATTTCTGAGGAATAAAATAAAAGTCTTTAAAGACTTTTGTCATATGAAAACTTTTGAATAAAAGTGAATATCTCCGCTTATAATCAAGATAAAAATTACAAAACTTGGTTCTCTTGGTTCTCTTTTATCTACACCAACCATGGACAAAATTTTCCCACTTACATTGTTAAATAAAGGACTGAAGTATTTGGAAAAACAGAAAAATATTATTTGAATTTAGAAAATAATAACAGTAATACTTTACAATTGAGGACAAATTATGCAATAGATCTTCCTTTTTTAACTTTGATAGAAAATAACTAACTCCCGCCTTCCACGCCAATTTCACACTTTTTTAAATTGAAATATCTTTATTGGATTAAGAGATGTGATTATTGCAACAAAATATTGAGCATTGACCCCGTTGTGCGGCGAAAAAGAGCGTAGTTAGTTATAAGAAAATAAAGGTTCATAGAATGTGGTAGGTTTTACTGGTGTTGTAATTTTTATTTATTTATTTATTTATTTATTTATGCACGACTAAAAAGCAGTCGGCAAAGAACAAAAAAATCATATAAAAAAATTAAATTAAAGATTAAAAAATAATGGTAAAATTAATATTAGAATTAAATATAAATATAAACTGTAAAGAAAGATTTAAATTAGAATTAGAATTAGGTCTGGGGTATGAAAAAATTATAAATGATCCAACATTTGTTGCAAGGATTGGGGAAAACCCAGAAAAACCCAATCAGATCAATAAGGATTAGTAAGGTTGTTAGTAATTGTAAGAATGTTAAAACTAGTAGAATGTAATAAAACAAGTTATTAGTGTTACTTAGGTCAGGAATTAAAGGAAAGATAATGGAAAAGTGCGAATTTTAGGGAAGGGAGAGAGAGCTCTGAGGAGAAAACGTGAAAAAGGCTATTATAGGAAGTGCATAAGACACGAAACGAATCGTGTGAAGCGTAATCAGTTGTGCATGTAGGTAAAAATAAAGGCTTGTAATTCCTAGTAGACCTGCGGGGGACAGAAAAGGTGAGGCGGGCTAGAAGGGAACTAGAATCGATCTCGCCAATAATCAATTTGTGAAGAAAAACAACACCAAGAGTTTTCCTACGATTAATTAAAGACGGAAGATTGAGAAGACGAAGCCTATGGGAGTACGGTGGTAAACGAAGATTGGGATCCCAGTTAAAACCACGTAAGGCGAAAAGCAAGAATTGCTTTTGAACTGATTCAATTCGATTCTGGTTTATTTGATACTGCGGGCTCCAAATGCACGAACACTATTCCAGGATGGGACGAACTAAAGAGACGTAAAGGAGTTTTTTGAAATTTTTATCTTGAGTATAAACGAAGATATTGACAAAGACTTTTTTTCAAAAGTTTTCAAATCGTAAAAGTCCTTAAAGATTTTAATTTATCAAAATAAAAGTCTTCAAAGTCTTTAAAGACTTTTATTTATCTAAATTTTTTTAATCACAAATAATTATTAAGTGTGATTTACAATGACAAGTCTTTAAATAACCATTAATATTGATTTTTTTCTTTTATAACTCTAATAAAAGTTTATAAGCTGTTTGCAAAGATATTAAAATAACAACAATGTTGGTACATTCAAAACATAAATTGAACTTCTCCTTATGGTTGATTTTTTATGTTGCTATTTTGAACAATAATCATTATTTTCAGTCCCTGCAATATATACATACCGAAATACGTAAAAGTATTAAAATTTAAAATAAACAATACAAATGAACTTAATACAAATTGTAAAAAAAAATACGCCTCTTTCAGTCAAACGACAATTGACGGTAAAGCTTATTATTAATTTTAAAAAATATATAAATAGATAGAAAATATTTTAAGTAATATAAATATAACTCTCTAGCTAAGTATGGCAGATAATGAAGTCATATATTTCGAATATGAATTTATATAGGATTCCATCCCTAGCAATTACTTGTACTCACGGAGAATTCTATGTGTCAGCTTGTTAGCTTGTCTGTGACTTGTTCGTATGTCTGTTTATTGACTTTGACTAGGCTTGTTAGACTGGTTGTCATGTCGTTTGGGCCAAGAATGCTGCCATAAACACGTCGCACACGTATGCGTCATTTTAAAAATGGCGTCAACGTCACTTCCGCTGTTATTGGCAGTGAAATTTCGGGGGGAATGCATTTAAATTGAATTCAAATGGGAAGTAGAACGATGGCAACGATGCTTATGAAGTCGTTAACGCGACTGCTGCTGCTCCTCCTCCTCCTCCTCCTCCTACAGCTCTTCCTTTTTCTTTCCCTCTTTATTTCCTCTACTTCCCAAAACTCCGATAGATGCCGTTAGCAATATTGGCACATCGTCGAAAATAATTGCCGGAAATACAAAAGGAAGACGAAGGCACGAGTTGGAGCTGTGTAACTGGCAATGGCAATGGCAATGGCACAAATGAAATCAAATAGATAGATAGATAGGAAAAGGAAAAGGCATCGGAAAAGATTTTCAATTTTCTCATCAAGTTGCTGCCGTTTTCGAGAAGCACCACAAGTAGTTCGAGTTTAATTCATTGTTGCTGTTGTTTGTGTTGCTGTTGTCATTGTCGTTGTAGTTGTCATTGTAGTTGCCTGGCGGCTTACGGGGCGTATACTCAACCATAATTAATTACGGCTTTTGTATGATTGGGATAATACACACACATGTGTGTGTGTGTGTGTGTGTGTGTCTCTAAATGGCTTCTTTTCAATTTGAATTGTGAACTTGGCGCCCGGGGTTCATTGACTGTCCAGTTGAGCTAACTCGAAGCAATCGCAGCAATGCAACGAGCTATAAAAGCTCAAATCCTTCGCCTGGCAATCAACATTCCTGCATCGAGCAGCAGACGGACCACTACACAGATTAGCAGCAGCAACTTCATCCTGGACCTGGACCTGGACCAAGATTAAGATCGGGAGCAGAAGCAGCATTAAGTATTTACCAGCAGCTACACTAGCATGGCCTCATTGCAGTTGCTGCTCTGCTGTGCAACAACACTTCTGATTGCCAACTCTTTGGAGCTGACACCTCAGCTCCTTAGCGCCGCCGCCAATGAGCAGGCGAGCAATAAGGCCAAGACGCAGTATACTCCGTTTCCGCTAGTGGATGATGATGTTGATGTGGAGACCGTTGAGCTGCCCCTAGATGTGGATCAGGATGACAATGTCGAGCAGCTACCGCATCCAACACGAACCCATCAACATTCACTTCCACCTCCCTGGCTGCAGTTCGCCGAGGATCCCGTCCCGAAGCCCAGGACCAACAGCAAGGCACCCTTTATAAAGCTGCCCATGATGGGTCAGCAACAACAACACCAACAACAACAACAACAACACAAGCATCCTCATGGACATGGAGGACATGGGGCATGCACCATTGAGATTACTAGCAAAGTTCCTGGCGTCTGTGAACCCATGGGCATGGGAGTGGGAAGTGCCTGCATCTCGGGTGAACTAATGGAGGTCTACAGTGCCTCACATTGCTCAAATTACTAAACACCAAGGAGCATTCTCTCACTCTCGCTCTCTCTTTCGCTCTTTCTCTCTCTCTCCGGCTCGCTCCATTTGAATATGCATGTTTGGTGTCTATACTTAGAGGATTAGATGGAGCAATACGACTACCTGGTGCGCTTTCTGGCAATTAATGTGCACAAATTAAATTAACAACAACATTTGTATAAATAAAGTTTATTAAATAAACATTTTCTAAACATTCTTTTCATATTGAGATCGATCTTTAATTCTAGCTTAGTTTTAATTCCAGTTAAAAACTAAATACAATTACTTCAAAATGATTCTATTCTTTATCGATTTTTGAAATTAACATATTGCATTTTATAATAATCATTTTCATATATATTATTTGTTGTAACACTATCTTCATTTCGATTCCTTAATTAGCCCGTTTTGGTAACTATATTATTTAACTTAAAGTCAATTTAAGGTTAACTGTTTTCTCAATAACTTAACTCAATCGATTACATAGAAAATCGATTGTTAAAATTTAATTATTCTATTCTCAATAATAAACTGGACTAGCTGCAATATTAGCGTTGTGCTCTATTTCTTCGTTCAAAAACTTTCTAAACTAAAGTTAAATAAAATAGAAAAATAAAATTAAATAGTATATCTGATGAGTATAAATTAAATAGATAGTAATAAAAATAAATTTGCTCAAAATATCTTCTTCATCGCTAAAGCTTCTTTCTCTTTTGAATTTATTTTGTAAGTAGAATTAGATTGCAAATTATTATATTGAAAACTTTGATTGTTTTAGATAAATGGGAGTTAACAGCTGTTTAATAGGTTAGATCCATTATTCTTAGACTATTTGAATATCAATATGTAATTATACTTGAGGGCTAGACTTAGTGTCAAATATTGACACTAAGCAACAATTTACAAAACCATATGTGCATCTAAATAACTTAAACTTCAGATGACATCAGCTACTATTTCAACACATTTTCTAGTAAAATTTGTAATTTGCATTTTCTGAATTCGATTTAAAAATAAAATAAAGTATCAATATATTAATTTCGAGTCTAAAATTTAACATATGCAATATGCCAAAGAAAAGTGAAAGAATTTAAAAGGAATTAATCATTTCGGTATATAACTAAATTAAATGAGCATTTGAATTTCCTAATTTTGGATTGATAATATACTACCTCATTTTGGGCCAGATTGTTGGCTTTGTTGGCTTGGCGCCTAGCACCGTTGTCGAGTTGCCAATGGCGACACATTGACCTCCAAAGACCTCCAGGAGTTGCGGGGCTTGGAAGAAGGGAGCACGCTTCCATTCGGCTGGACCAACTCGTTCGATGTGATCGTAGATTAAGCCAGTCACATCGAAGGCACGAAACTGTTCCAGAAGCTGCACATTGCGCAGATCGCTGCCCCAGAGGAAGACGACTTGCAACAGATCGAGGCCAAGATCAACCAGCTCCGGATTGTGCTGAAAGTTCTGGACATGCGGCGCTGTTCCGAGAATCTCAGCACTCTCGGCAAAGTTGATCGCTTGGAGAAAGCTTTGAGTTCTCAGATCCATATAGGCATCCCAGATATTCGTTCTGCCCGTGGTCATGAACATGACTGGGAAAGCTGTTTGCTTGAGCCGCATCATGGTACAGATGTCGGCATCAAAGCTGGTGAAGATCAGAGGACGACCACATCCAGATCTGGCTGTGGTTTCTATAATCCTGTCCACATAGGTGTTCTTGTTGTGCGTCTGCGTGGACTCCAGTACACCCGATGCCATCAACTGTGGCCACTTGATCTCCACTATCAATCCCAAGCTCCTGGGCAAGGTATGGTACACCTCGGACAACCTGGGAAAGATTCGCTCCAACACACTGACATTGCGCACATTGAGATGCGTGTACTCCTGCAGAGTCCAGCGATTCAGGATGAAGACACGGCTCGCCTTGAGCTCGGCATAGCTGAGCTGTCTGATGAGCACATAGCGCAGATCGAACCGATCCACAATGGGCTCAGTGGTTGCCAGGCTGGTGGTGTAGAAGCCGAAGCCACGCCAGATGATGGGCACATAATCCCTGGTCAGCTGCACATCCAGCTGGACCATGTCACCCTTGGCCTTGACCACAGCCAGATAGCTCTCGATTGTGTTCTCCACGAGACTTGTGCTGATCTGATGGAAGCTGGCGCCCAATCCCCGACTGCCCACGTCCAAGGTGGGCCAGTTGTTGGGCCAATATCGCTGGAAGCTCGCACAGAGACTAATGGCCTGGGCATTGGGCATGGGATGCACCACCAAATAGGGCAGTATGAGCTGACCTATGACCTGCTGGCTGGCCTGGCTGACCTGGCGCTGTATAGGCAGCTGAAGAATTCCACGACTTCCCCTCAACTGCTCCGGGTATATGTAAACCTCCCCCAAGGGAAACTGTGTACGATCCAGCTCGAAGATGGACAGACGAAAGGCATTGGCCACATCCAGAGGTTGACTCAGGCGAAAGATGACAATGGATCCATCCATGTATCTGATCCCTTGACGACTCTGTGTCCGAAACGAGGATCGATTGTAGCTGTAACGTGAGACTTCGATTCGCGTATTGTCCAACAGACTGAGTGGCTTCAGCTTGAGTCTCAGCTTGTCCAGACCGACCTGACCCTGACCCTGACCCTGACCCGGGAGAGATATCTGCAAGTGCTGTTCCCAAATGAACTTCAACTCAATCACGTACTCCTGAAGCAGCCAACCTCGTTCCAGCCAATGGCCACCGCCCACAGATCGGGGATACGCCTCGCCGAAGTTGTCCACTCCCGGGGAGCGATGGATCTCATAGGTCTGCAGCATTCGGGGCACTTGTTGGGCCTCCCAGCGACGCAGCACTCGCTCCCCTTCCGCGTTCAGCGAGTAGATGAGATAGCGATAGTAGACACGTCGGCTGGCGCAGATCCACTGACGGAGGTACCACTTGCTCCTTAGCTTGTTCTGGGCCCGCAGCGGCAACGCCTTGGCAATGCTCCAGGCCCCAAGGGCATGGTGATCCCCGCTGACAGCGACTACCTCATCCGGAGCCAAAGTGATTCCCGCCGGCAGCTGAACATTGAAGACACGAAAGAAGGGCACACAGAGAAAACTGCGTCCGGTTATCTCTGTGGGTCGTTCATCATCGAAGACTTTAAAGGCCTGCAGCTGCGCGGAACTGAAGACAGAGGTTTCATTCAGAATTGTATTGGAAGCGGCTGCTGCTGCTGTTGCTGCTTTGCAAAACAATGGAAAGAACAAAGCGAACTTATAGAGTATGCTAATTGATTTTAGCACTCGATACATCTTTGTTGTCCAAATCCAAATCAACCAGCAGCATCATCTCGCACCAAATCAAGAAACTTGTTTTACCAACGAAGAAGACCAGCAAAGACGAAGGCGAAGACGAAGACGAACACGAAGATGAAGATGAAGGTAAAGGCGAAAGAAGTCAATCTCGAAACCGAAACCGAAATCGAAACGAACCCGATGTCGACTTTCTTCGAGTGAGTTCTTAACCCGGCACTAACACACGATCGAATGAAAGAATTTCCTATGGCTCAGCATAGTTTTGTGACTCCAAAACAGCTGTGTCTGCACTGAAAGAAAAACTGCGAGATTCTTACCATTTAAATCTGATCTAAATTCGACATTAGAAGACCTTGTGAAACAACTTAAATAGTAAATACATAAATAATCTCAGTCGTTTTGATATTCTTAATTTCTTCTATAATTTTAATTTAGTATTTTTAGCCATAATTTTTAAATGGCTTATTTTCGACCGACCGTAATATATAATTTAAAATGTATATTAAATAAAGGTAACTTCGTCATAACTATTTGGAATACTTTAACATTTTAGAATGATAAATATTTTATATTTCTATAAAGATTTCAAGACAAATGAATTTTATAAATTCAATTGACATTTCCTTTAAATGGAGCTCCGTTTCTTTCTCTCAGTGTACATTAATACGTCTTCTCTGATACTGATTAATAAGTCGACACGAGCTAATCAGGTTGGCCCCGAAATATTGGCATACTCATATGCTAATGTTGCGGATGTAGAAGAAAGTTTGAAAGACTCACTCAGATATTTTCGTCTATTACCAGAGGTTTCACATAATGTGGATTATAATCTAGATGCATGTACTTGGACAGATGCCAGCGCTGAAGGGGCGCTTTGGATTGATTGCTACAACTTTGCTTATCGACCAGATGGAACTCTTGGCTAGATAGGCGCACACTTTTCAGATACTTTTCCACCTGGTCGATTATCTGATCGCTAGGATTTTTGGTCCGCGTATAAATGGCCATTTGATGACGAAACCAGGGCTGAGAGCAATGCAGTTCCACGGCAAAGTTGTCGTAGTCTGTTTGGGTAATGCGTGTCCAGAAAAGATCCACTACAAAAAGGTAGCAATCAGAGTGAGAATTCTAGAATTCTAGAGAAACTTTCACTTACAATCCTCAAAGTAACATCTGTCAGTCGGATCGGGATTTGTGCCATAGATCCACCAGGTGCCCCTTATCTGCAGAGTACTTGTAACATAAACGTTAATTTACATATCTGGCTCAAGATCAATACTCATTCACCCTTTGAGCGTCCACTGGAAACTCTTTGTATAAGCATTTCCAGCTATCGACCGCATCGAATACCAAAAGTGACATACCACACAGCAACAACAAAAATAGATACAATTTCGACCTGAGGCGTCGATAGGCTGTCAATGTTGTCTTCATTTTCATCTTCATCTTCATGCAAATGAGACGATCCATTCGCACCATAATTGACTATAGACTATTAAACTGTAGACAACTTGGCTTATTTCATTTGACTCGGCTTTGCTATGGCTCTAAAAATTCGACAGAGTCTATTAAATAATGGCATATCGAATCACTCTCTCTCTCTCTCTCTCTCTCTCTCTCTCGCTGTCTCTAACTGCTTTCTCTCTTGCACTGGCTTTCCTCTCTTTAGCGCCTTTTTGATTTTAATGTTTATGTTAATAAATTTTACTATTTTATTTGAATTGATTGGTTTGAACTATCAATTTAATTAAATTTATTTTAAGTAAATTCTTACCAATTTTTTTTTAAATTTTTTTAACAGTTAAACTATTTTTATATATTTAGTTTTATTTCCGTTAAATTCTTTTTTAATGTTTTATTTTAAGCTTTATTTTAAGTTGGAATAACAAATATTTATTAGTATTTTTTAAATAAAAAAATTTAATTTATTATTTGTTTCACTTTTCAAATATACTCTTATTGTAATTGATTTTAACATTTATTTTTCCTTCCCTATAATGAACGTCATTTTTTCTATATTCAAGAATTGTTCACTTTAATTAATTGATTTTATTGATTTGTTCCATTTAAAATCATACATTTTTGTAATTAAATTTTCCACAAATATTTCAGTTGTTTTATTTAATTAAAGGTGAAAGGTTCAATTTCGTATTTTTTAATTTTAAACATTTTTATTTAAATATAGTATATATTGTTCAATTTTATTTATATTATCTTGGTAGAGTTTTTATTTAAAGATCAAACAATACTCTTTACCCAAAAAATAATCAGTGTAATTTAACTTGATAATTCGCTGGGATTCTTAAATAATATTTTAATACATGTTCATTTTAATTGTAAAATTAATTTTCTCTGTTATTTTCCTTGTATATTTGATTTTATTTTTTTCTGTTGGTCATTATAGAGAAGCTTTACTATACTTACATAAGAGTACATATCCCATATGATATTGTGTAGAAGCATAAATAAGCTAGAAGAGGTATTCTTTTGTGTGTATTTCTATTTTAAGTAATTAGCAAGCTATTTGTGTTGCTTTCTATTCTGTGTCTTTTATTACGATTCCGTGGAAATCCCCCCAACTAGCCCCCAGTTATATACTACTTAAACAATTTGTGTTAGTAGCAAAAATATCTGTTTTGATTTTCATTATTATTTATTCAATGGTCGAACTGAGCATAGATACGAATTTAAATTGAAAAATGGTTAACAACGTGTATTTATAGTTTGTAAAGAACAATTAAATAGATTTTCTGGACTTGATTTCTTATATATTTCTCTATATCTATGCCCACTTCCCCTTCCCTGAGCTCGCCCACGAAACTCACCAATGCGAGTGTCAACAGGTTAACAATAGTTTGCTTAGTTGTATTAATATATAAAAACAATTTACAAGCTTAAATCATTATTTAATTATAGCAACAATTGGACTTGGGTTTAGTTCACTCTCTTTCCATGATTACAAAAGCATAGTATTTGTTTGAGATATTTACATTTCATACATACTTGTATAATCAGAATCAATACTATCTAAGCAATTTAGCCGTGTGAACCCAGCTTTATATATAGACTATGCCTACCCTCCCTTCTGATCCCCTCTGATCACCGATCCCCCGATCCCATGGATCCCCCTAGATCCTGCACTGGCCCTCAAACTCGGCGAGCAGAGCACTGGAATTGAAGAAGGCCCGCTGCTTGGACTCGGGCATGTTGAGATCACTGCGATCGTAGCAGGTGGCGGTGGCTCCGATCTGTGTGAAATACTTGACGCGCTCCTTGGAGTTGCAGTCATCCCCCCAGATGACAGCAATCTGTCCCTGATCGCGTGCCTGCTTCAGCATCTGGGCGGCATTCTCGCCGAGGAAATCCTCCGCATGAGGAGCTGTTCCGGCCAGCTCAAAGGCCTGGGCATTGTTCACGGCGGCCATGAAGTTGCGGGTGCGGAGATCACTGAAGGGCTGCCACTTTTTGGTCTCGCCCTGGGTGAGGAACATCACGGGGAAGATGTTCTGCTTGAAACGCAGCATGGTGCACATGTCGGCATCGAAGCTGGAGAAGATGAGGGGACGACCACAGCCATACTGAATGACCTCATGGAGCACGCGATCCGCAAAGAAGTTCTTATCGATGGTCTGCTCCGCCTCGGATCCGCCTGCCTGTCGACGCTGTGGCCACTTGATCTCCACATCAATGCCCAGGGACTTGGGCAGCTGCTGGAGCACCTCCACCAGTCTGGGAAAGATGCGATGCTCCAAGTGTGGCTCGGCATTGTGCGAGGGATACTCCAGCACTTTGCCATTGATCACAGAGAAGATGCGCAGCCGCTTGAGCAGCTCGTAGTTGATGTCCTTGATGAGGACGTACTCCAGCTGATCGGGTTTCTCGATCTGCTTGCCCGGCGGAGCAGTGCGCAGGCCAAAGTCGTGATAGATTACGGGAATACCGTCGGCCGTCAGATGCACGTCCAGCTCTATCATGTCCGCATGGTGGGCATGGGCACTCAGGAAGGAGGCGATCGTGTTCTCCCGCTCCAGAGGCGCCTCGGCAATGTAGCTCTTGCCATTGCCGCGATGTCCCACGTCCAGGTTGGGCCAGCTGCTTGGCCAGTAGTGGGCATAGGTGTTCTTAAAGTCCAACGGAGAGTATTGATATGGCTGCACCACCACATAGGGCAATCTCAGCCTGGCCAGCGTCTCTCCAGGTCGATTGGCGGACTTTATATGCAGTTGGAGCAATCCCTCGCTGCCCGTTAGCTGGGAGGCACTCAAAGTGGCGCTGCCCAGTAGTTCGTGCTCCTGGCTGTAGCACTCCAGGCGGAAGCTCTGCAGCATCATCTGTTCCAGCGGCAATGTGATGTGAAAGATGACAATGTCGCCTTTGGTATAGGACACTCCATGAGCGGGCTGTGCCTGTAGCTGGCTCCGGCCGTACTGCTGCTTGGAGTACTCTACGTTGAGTCCCCTTGTCTGCTCCACGGGCACAATCTTGAGCTGTACATGCTGCGGGTCAAAGGTCTCAATGTCATGCACCTGGAACATCTTCTCGCCATTGAACTTGAGCTGCACAATGGTCTCGTGGTTCAGCCAGCCACGATGCACCTGAGCCGTGGGATCAGACGGATTGGCAATTCCAAAGTCATCCAATTGGGTCGACTCTTGCTCGGGACTGGGAAGCAACAGGCGGGGCTTAAAATTCGTTTCCCAGCGACGAATTTGCTTGTGACCTGATGCATCCTCAACGTAGACGAAATAACGATATTCGATCTGTCGACACGACTGCAGACGAACCGTTGTCTGCCAGCTGAGCTCATCCAGACGATCGAGGGGCACACAGCGCGACAGTTGCCACTCGCCCAGTGCCTTGACATCTCCAGTCAGACCCAGTTGCTCCTCGGCGGCCAGAGATGTCTGCAATCGGACGTTGAACTGCCTCAACGTGGGCTTGCAACCGGTTGAGGGAGACGCCTCCAGCAGCTCGTTGCCAGTTCCATAGTTGGCAGCACTAATCGCAGTCGCTTCCACGTACGATGCACACTGTAAGAAACAAGAGACAACAGTGCCAAAGATTAGCCAAGAGCTACACATAATCACAATGATAGCTTTGAGATTCACACAGCAACTGACTTCGTCTAGCATTCGACAATGGCTCAAATATGCAAGCGACCTGTTCCTCTCTCCCTCTCTCTCTCTTTCTCTCTCTCTGTCACTCTCTTCCTCCATCTATCTCTTTCTCTTTCTGATAACGTCCAAGTCTCACACTCGGGTTTATTCATAGAAATTAGATCGTAGCTTATCAATCGCGTTTTTAGTCGCGTTCGCTGTTTAAACAGCTTGAAACATTGGCGCAAGTGCAACCAAGATCACGTGTTGTTCCCCTCTTCAGATCAGCAGGTTATAGATTAGACATTTATTTATACAATCAAAATTACGGCTTAATCAGTTTGTCTACTATATTTTGATTATAGCCGATTAATATTATCTTTTGGCTACATTGCTTACTAATCCATTTTTTTTTTTTTGTTTTCTACAATTCCATCTTTAGAACAAAACAATCTAATTATTATAATAATATACAAAACGTTGAAATATTGCATTTTTACTTTTAAAAGTAATTTGTATTTAATTAATTAACTAATTTTATTAAGTTAATAATATGAAAGTATAACAAAGACTTTAATTAATTATTCCTATATTATATATTCACAATACGAATAGTGTTAGATTCGAAAGTATACTAAAATACCTATCACTTTTCATAATGTTCCTATATTATATTCATTTACAATAGAAATAATGTTCGATATAAACCTTAAAGCTTGTTGAAATTCTACTGGAGAGATTATTAATTTTTAAAACATTTTAAAGTTGTATATAGTTTAAGATTTAATAAGCCTTAAAGTTTGTTGAAATTTGCCAGCAAGGTTATAAGTTTCTACCTTTTCAACCAAAATTTAATACATGCACATTTTAGCAACGCTTTCTATCATCATCATATTAATTAATGTACATTATTTTCCAATTATTTTTGGCAGCAGCTAACAGCTCGGGCGCGTTTTAAAACGCGCAGCGACACGCGCGCGATTTACCTGAGCGAGGAAACGCGTCCGACGGGACAAACCTTGTTGCGGCAAACAGCGGTTGATGATGCAACTGACAACACTGTTGCCGCTGCCAAATAACGTGCCCTGGCAACAGAATCGCAGTGGCAACAATCTATGCAAATTGGTAGCAGCGGGTCCCATTAATCCGACAATAAATTCAAAGTGTGTTTTTCTCGCACCAATTATTTATCACGTGTTGTGGTTGCGAATTTGTTTTGTTTCAATTTGACGGCGAACACAATCAAAATTTATATTACAGTTGGCCAGAACTGGACGCCCACGTAACAAAAGAGCTCGAACCGGGCCAACGAAAGCGAATGCTTTGGCAATAATTGAGAATTATATACGAGTCCAATGCGATAAACAACAAAGTCTGAAGAGACTGGGAGAGTCTAGACTATAGTATGAGTATTTCTTGAATAATATCGAGAATGAGAGTTTGGGAGATCGGACTAGTGAATAGTTAGCTATAGTTTTCCGCATGATTTGTATTTTTGGTTGCCTTACGTCAATCAATTAGTCGTTCTTGGCACAATTAGCACAGCCTTGCAAAACGAACCAACAATAAAAACAAAATAAATTACTTGGCACCATCTTATCTACATAAGCGACAAATAAAAAGAATGAGAAAACATGGGAAGAAAGAACCCAAATTCTACTTAATCTGATTATATTATTTTCCTGTTGACATTTGTGTTATGTTGAAATCTTGTTTTTTTTTTGTAATGTTAATTACACTGCATTTCTGTATTGCTCTCTACTCTCTATTTTTATCCGGCTCTCTGGCACGTGTTTGCAAAGCTCAACGCAGACACTTTCTTGCTCCCTCACTCTCTCTCACTGAAAGCTTTCGACGGTCTTTACCGCTCTTACATATGTTCTTTGTTTTGGGAAATTTTATGTTAAAAGCTTTCGCAATTTGGGGCGTTGATTGTTTGAACTTTTGAATCGTTATATTTACAAGTAGCACAGTTGTCATGCAGCGATAATCATCATGTTGTACTACTTCAAGTTTGATTTATCATTTAATTGTTAATATGGTGCTTGTAAATTAAATAAAGCACAATCTAATCGATGTTGAATCGTTGACACTTTGAAGAAGAAGTTCTTAGGAAAGCGCTTTAACTTGAGAGCAAGAACAATAGAGCTAAGGACACGTGACGAAATGCCTTGCAACATGTGGCACACTACTCAGAGCTTTCTCAATACATACAACATGCAACCACAGCAATATACGAGTTCATTATAAATAATATGAGTCAGCTCCCCACGAGACCTATCAAGTTCCTCTTTGTATTTGAAATGATATCATGTGTTGTTTATAGCGAAACTATTTGTTACTTTAGAACTCACAATGAGCCGAAGAAATCATTCACACGTTAATCCTAATCCACATCGACACATTCACATTCCTATTCTTCTTTTTTTATTGATTTTATTGTGTAGGCAAAAATGAAAAGAGGAAAACAAATGCAAATGTTGGATGACAACTGCTGCGACCTTCAGATGAACCAAAGAGTCAAAGTCGAAAGATTTACATACATTACAATTGACGTCACTTTAATCAAATTACGTACATCTGATTGCGATTACACTCCATATTCATTTTTAAATTTTAATAATAAACATAATATTATTCATATTTACATTTTCTTTGTGCTCTTCCGCCGTCTGAGTTTCCAGAGGAGTTAATAGCATTGGTACCGACATTTTTTTGTGATTTAATGTGCTGTTGTGAGGTATTAACACAGTATAAATGTTGAAATTATATTGTATTGTATGTTTATCACAGTTAAATTTTCTATGTTTTGTATTTTTGCACCACGCGGCGTATGCGTAACTTTTTGCTTAGTCAAGCAAGCATTTTGTTCTGGCTTTGTTTTATTTTGATAATTTCTTTAAACAGCCTACTTCTTTTTATTTATCCTTTTGAGTATAGTTCAAACTAGGACGCTTAAGACGTTTCGTCGTCTTCGTCGTCGCACCGACGTTGCAGTCGCAACTGTTTCAAGCGATTTTGTTGTGCGCGCAATTTAAACGATTTCTTTTTATCGAAAACAGCTCGTGGAGCTTTTTCTGCCAGTTTTCTTTGTGTTCGTAGCTAACACACAGCGACGACATTCACATTGGCGATTTGTTTTGGTTTTCAGCTTGGGGGTACAGTTGCTGCTCGGGCTTTTTTGAAATGTTGTTGGCCTCCTCTGGCAGCAACAAAAACCACAACAAGAACAACAAAAACGACAACAGACGATAATAAAACGTGTATACCTGTATAATACATAGTGTATTCCCGAGGTGACTTTATGATGCTCTCCAAAATAATTTAGATAAGAGAATAAATATACGGTAAGAGATAAGGAAGGACTGAAAGTTGTTTCTAATTAATATTGAGGTGTCAATTGGCAAAGTTCATTGACAAAAATTTGGAATACATATAGACAAACAAATTAACATATTATATTTTGCAAAAAAAACTAAACTTGTTCCATTCTTATCTCGCTATTCTGATTATAGTTACTTAAAAATTTAGAACAACTAGTAATAAATTAATGAGATCCATTTTGTTTAACTATTTTGAATATTAAAAAAAATGTATTTATATAAAATAAGTTTATATGTATATTCTGCAATTAATAATTGTAATTCAACTTTTGCGACTTCTCGGATCAAGCAGATTATTGTCTAGAGTCTAAACTCAAATTATAGGGTATTGAAATACACATATATAATGTACTTATTTACAAATATTTGTACACAGCTTAAGTTTGTTGAAGAAAATACGCACAAGCAGCTGCTCCAAAGCTCGAGTCAAACGGAAACAAACAAGACGACAACAACAGCTGCACCAACACCAACACCAGGCAGAGAGCGAGAGTGTGAGTGTGAGAGAGAGACACGCATTGATCCAAAACAAAACGTGTTGGTCGTGTGCAGATGTCGGCGTCGCTGTCGCTGTGCACGTGAAAAGTTTGTTTGTGGGGCGTCGTCGTTGCCAGGCCCCTAATGTCAGTTTTGCGTGATGCTGGCTAGCATCCAAAAGCTTTCGCTCTCAGCGCGTGTCTCTCTCGCTCTCGCTCTCTTTCTCTCTATCGGTCAGTAAATCCGGTTCTAGTCGGTTGTGGTCATTGTTTTCCTTGTTGTTTGTTTACGTGTGGCAGTCGTGAAGTTGATAAGGCAAAAACTGCTAATAAGCGTCTTATTGGACTCAAGAGCTTTTTCGTGCGCAAATCGCTCTGAATTCAAAGCTCTCCGGTCAAGGTCTGTCTTTTATGCAAAGAACGATCGTAATCATAATAATATTTATATACTTATGTATGATTTCACATATGTACATATGTTGCCACGCGCATAAAAATGATATCACATGATTGTTTATGTTTTGTTCTTATTGCTCCGTTCCCATTTTATTGCGGATGCACGCTTTCGATCGTATTTGTTTTGATTCAATGTAAATTGCGATTTATTTTATCATCATCTTCATGCCGCATTCTTATTTGTTTTTGTTTTGAAACTCACCCTCTATCGGGTCCAAAGTACAATTCGAAGAGCTTATTAGTATCTCAATTGAAAGTATGTATATATAAAGAAACGTTTATATAAATACTGATATACGTGTCTCCGCGTCTTTTGGCAAAACGAATCGATTTCTATGCATGCATATGGATAAACATGTTTTCAGGCACGTTTACATGCTATTTTGGTGTAATTTATTACATCTGGAATTTGTTTATATCAACATTGAAAGCCTATTGAAATAGCCTACGTTTGATAAGACACGTAAATAATCAGAATGTAAACAAGTAGTTAAGGGAATATGTAATATTAATACCTATGCAATTATTTGTAATAAACAAGTCTAATTGATATTTAAAGATTAAACTAGGTCTAAGTTAAAATAATATAAAAGATTTTATTAAACTTAGTATCCGGTTTTATACATCCTCATTATGATACATATTTAAAATATATCTATTCCATTAAGCTCATTCAACACTGATTTTTTGCTACATTAACTCAACATTCAATGAGATAAGATACCTTTTATCTTGATTAACACCAAGGGACAGATAGATTGTTGAATGCTTTAAATAAAATTAAATCTTGTATTTAAGAATATAATTTAAATAATATAATTGTATCGCTCAAATCAAAAAACAATAAAATGTAGTCTATATTCAGGTTTTAGTACATTATTTTACACAAAATTGATAAGGTTCTGTATGGTTCTCATAACTATACATTTAGTATTTAAGTACTCAAGTATTATCGTACCTGCTCGGACATCCTCGTGTCAGAATTGCTAAGGTTTGTCGCAATCTTACACTTGAAACAACTTGAGATGTCGTCAGTAAACTTATCCTTCTGTGAGAGCTTCTTCCGACTGAATATTTAACACTTTGCAAACAGTTCTTATCACGCACACGGCACGGCTGGCAGTAAGGGACTGATGACAATTGAGTATGTTGTTCAACAAAGTTCTAAATCTACTAAATAGGAAGTCGTTGTATCGTACCAGACGCCGGAACAACGTAAATACAATTAAATCAATTTAAAACAATGAAAATCGTAGCCACAGCCGGACAAAGAGCCGCTGACGGATGACAGCATCGTGATAAGCAGCAACAAAGAGACACAACAGAGAGAGCATAACGAGAGAGACCTTTAATAAAGTGATTATCAGCGATAATGCCTTGCGATTCTATATTATTTGAGAAAGTATACCAAAGGCGTCACGTTGTAGCTGCTGCAACAGATTCATTGCATTCCACCGTCTTCTTAGCCTCAGTTTCAGCCGTTGTCTCCGTTGTCACAGCCTCAGTTGCAGTGGCAGTTGGAGTTGAAGTTGTTTTCGACTCACGCTCAAATAGAATGACCAGTTCCGTATGCGATGTATGTGGAAACATGTCCACAGCAACCGCGGATTTGGGATAGAAGGGCTCTCCCTTGTACTGCTTGGACTCTGGCCTCGCCAGCTCAATGAAATTGCGCTTGGCACTATTAGGATTGCAGGAAACGTAGACCAGACGTTTTATAGCACTCGCTGAGCGAATGGCGGCAATGGAACGATTGTCTGCGATGAGAGCAAAAAGATAATTATACTATTAAGGTTAAATACAATTTAATTGAAGTGACACTTGAGCATTAGATTAAAGCTCCTTTGAATTATTTTCCAACACTGGCCACAGATTCTGTGCTCATTTTCATTTTTAGCATGCTTAATTGTTTTAAGTAAATGCAGTTTCTGGAAGATAAATCTAATGCTTAAAGTGCAGTTCTCGGACCGTTTGAATATTACTTACGTAGTCCCGCACGCGGAGGATCTACAACAGCTATCAGATCAACGGGTTTGTTGGGCTCCTGGCCGTACAGAGCCTCACGTACCATGCTCTTGATGTAATCATCAGCATTGCCGGCAAAGAACTTACAATTCTTTATCCCATTGGCTTCTGCATTGTGTTCCGCATCCTTGATGGCATCAGGGACAATCTCAACACCCAGCACCTGCTTACAGTGCTTGGCGAAGGCTAAAGCGATGGTCCCAGTGCCGCAGCAAATGTCCAGCATTGTGGTGTCTTGCGTAGGTGCTGCCAAGTCGATGGCCTGTTGGTAAAGGACACTAGCACCTGCCGTATTGATTTGAAAGAAAGCCAAAGGACTGATGCGGAACTGTAGTCCTTGTATAGTGTCTGTTATGTGCGTGCTGCCCGAGAGGTATGTCACTGGATTAATTGTTTGACCCGCCTCCCGATGTTTCACATCCTGATAGTAAAGCGAGGAGCACTTGTATGTTTCATTCTGCTTTGGCAGCTCATAGAAGTCTTTCAGCTCCTGTTGCAGCTCCAACTGCTCCGATTCGCTCAAGTTGGAGGAGTAGATGCCAGCTACTAACATCAATTCACCTGTGTCACTGGAAGTCCGCACCATTAACTGGCGAAAGTGACCCAAATTGCCCACAGGATTGAAAGGCTGAAACTTGGATTGCCTCACCAGCTGCTGGAAGCTGAGTGCCGCCCACTTGGCCTGTGCCGGCAAGTGTGGAAGCTGCTGGACATCGGCCACCTCAACGGATCCATCGCTGTAGCTGCCAAGTCGAAATCCGACAATTACCTCGCCATCGGCATTTTTTCCCACGGTGAACTCGTTTTTATTGCGATAGCCATCGACAGTGGGCGACGGCAGGACTCCATTAAATTGAAACTTGTCCAGATGTGGCTTGGCAGCCGCATTAAGACGACGCAGTTCCTGTGTGTACTTCTTCAGCAGGGCCGACATCTCCTCCGTCTTCTGTTCAAGCTGTTTCTCATAGGGCATTCCAGCCAGGGGACAAGTGGCCTCCACCGCGGTCCGTTGACGCTTCGGTTTCGACTCTCCGCTTTGCTCTTCGCCTCGTCTCTTGTGCAAGGGATCTGCAGATGCTTTTGCGGCCAGAGCTTTCAGTACCTTTCCCTTCCATTTGTAACCGTTGAGTGTTTCCAGAGCCCGTTGTTGATCCTCCTGGCTACGGAAACACACGAATGCAAACTCCTTGTGTGTGGGAGACTTGATCTTAGTAATGTCCAGCTTAAGTGTGTTCTTCAGCAGCTTTTTGAACTCCTGCAATAACAAAGAGATAATCAAATGCCTACAAATTTATGTGATTAACAACTCACCCCAATGCCAAAGTAGCCCAAGTTCTTCACTTCAATTTTAAAGATTTCCGATGTAAACTCATTGCGTTCCAGGTATTCGAATTCGTTGCCGGCTTTTTCCGCCTCTTCAGTCTTGACTACACTCTCGAAGGGCTGCTCTGTCTTTTCCTTATCATCCACATTACTCTCGGCAGGAGCAGGCTGATTTTCGACATTTGCAACGTCCATTTTATAGTTATTTAACAAATAAACTCAAAATAAAACATGCGCAACACGTGAAAACAAAAGAGCGTGTACTTAAGTAATCGATATTGTACGACATATCGATTATTATAAAATACCGCACAACACTTTTGGCGCGTGATGAAACATTTGAAATACTATATAATAAGTGAATGGAATTAATTTGGTTAATTCATTTTATTGTTAGTTATGCAAAATGATTTATTTGATACTATGATTTTGAAATATGTGGATAGAACAACTAATTTTATTCCTAATATTTCGATAAATTTTACCAGACTAAAGTTATCGACAATGAATTGTGGCGGTGGGTAGACCGAGCACATTTAGCAACGTTGCCAAGTTTAACGTATCGCGTTGCCAACGAGTTTATGGAATTTGAAAACTGGTATTGTGATTTGTAATTGATATCACTGCGGACGGCAGTTCGCGTTAGTGACGAAAGCAGCACGAAGGGTGCGAAAGGCGACTAACAATATATACAGCTAAGTTGGAAAATTTGCTACGACTGTCCGATCAGATCGAGTTATATACCGATCGAAAGGTTTAGTCTTAACTTACAAAATGGCATACTAAAACTTTTGCTAATTCACCTGGGTCATGAGATACGAGGGTGTAAGTGGGAGGGGAAAAATTTATATGATCGCAGCTTATGGAGCCGTTGGGGCTTTTACGTAAAACTTTTTATTTTTTAAAAATTCTTATCAAAAATACGCGTCGTTTGATACCTTGATGACCCAAATCCGATAACTGGTTCAAAAGATAAATAAATTTGAAAATTTTAGTAGAATACTAAAAATGAAGTGAAAAAGTTTCTTTGTTTGTCTGTTTGTCTGTTTGTCTGTTTGTATCAAAGCGCTAAAAAAGCGTAGATGTTATGATGGGGATTTGTTCATTTTTGAAAATCTAGAAATGTTTGTTTTACGACTTTTTCAATTTCCCGCTAGTTTAGCGGGAAATCGCTAAATCCCGCTAAATTTGAAACCTCACCAGTTTCCATACCATAGTAGCTATAGATATGTTCTGGGTATCATTGGAAAGGTGTGCTTGAGGGCTTTTAGGCGTACCTTTAAACTTTTTTTCTAAAGTACTCAGGTAGCATTTTACAGGTGAAATAAAGTTTTTTAGCTTACATTTTGGCGATTTCTGACAAAACGGCTCTAACGATTTTTATTAAATTTTAGTATGTTGTAGTACGTAGAATTTTGCGTTTTTTAGTATATGAAACATAAACTTTGACCAAGGGATTTGGAAGATATTGCTTGTTAACTGAATGTATACATTTTTCTATCGGTCGAAAATCAGGTTTTAGTACGAAAAACTTTTTGGTTGTATGAGATATCTCAAACAAACTGACACAATAAGCATTTAACTTGGTTTTATATATTCTGTGCAAAGTTGGTTCAAATCGGACTACTATAACATATAGCTGTCATAGGACCGATCGGGGGAAAATGGAGTCTTAGTACGAAAAACTTTTTTGTTTTATGAGATATCTCAACCAAACTGATAAAATATGCATTTAACTTCGTTTTATATATCCTTGCCAAAGTTGGTTTAAATCGGACCACTATATCATATAGCTGTCATAGGACCGATCGGGCGAAAATCAAGTCTTAGCATAAAAAACTTTTTTTTCACGAGATATCGTAACAAAACTAATAGAATATGCATTTAAGTTAGACTTATAGATCCTGAAGAAAGTTGGTTCTAATCGAACCACTATATCATATAACTGTCATAGGACCGATCGGGCGAAGTCTAAGTCTTAGTATGAGAAACTTTTTTTTCTCACAGTAGGTACGGGGCTTCCGACAGTAGAGTAGCAACTTAAGCGATGCGAGCAGGGGGCGGAGCCCCCTACTTTTCTTTATAATTAAAAAAAATTTTTTTTTAAATATGAAAAAATATTCAACAATGATAAATTTACAATGTCAAAAGCAAAAGCAATTGCAAAAATTTCTGATATCCCACAAAAAAAACCTCTAAACGAGGTAAAAGTCTAGTGACGAAAGCAATTTCCAGCCCCAAAATTTCTGATATCCAATTTTGTGACGAACAAAATTGAGTTTAATATAAAAATTTTAAATAAAAATATAAATTAATAAAAAAAAACAATTGGCATTCGGCACTGCGCAAAAAGTAATTTTTATGTACAAAGAAGCTCACCCTTTTTGCGCACAGTGCACAAGGCCAATTGTTTTTTTTTATTAATTTATATTTTTATTTAAAATTTTTATATTAAACTCAATTTTGTTCGTCACAAAATTGGATATCAGAAATTTTGGGGCTGGAAATTGCTTTCGTCACTAGACTTTTACCTCGTTTAGAGGTTTTTTTTGTGGGATATTTCTTAGAATAAATAACTCAAAATATGTGTAATATGTGTGAAAACGAATTATATATTAGTAAATTGTACTTATTCGACAGCGATCGAAAAACGAGTCAAAGCTGAATCCAAAATCAGTTGGCGCTCCGTTAACAATTGTTGCATTTCGGGCTCATCTTTCATAATGTTTGCAATCTCCTTTAGCAACTCGGCGGCTTTTTTAAGTTTTGCTTCGCACTCAGTGGCATCCTCCAAACGCAATGCCTGCGTCACAATTGCATCCTCTAAGTCAATTAACAAATTGCCACGAAATATGCTCCAACCGCCATCGATTAGATTCGAAAGTTGCAACAGTTCCTCACAAAGATCCATTTTGCGTTGGAGCGACTTTTCACTGAGTTCTGTGGAGTTTAGGTTGTTGAATAAATTAGAGTAAAGATAGAAATAGAATAAAATGCTATCCACATTGATAATTTTTTAAAACAATTTTAAAATTTTAGTTGGATACATTTAGTTGGATTTGACGTACCTTCCATTGAAAATCCAGGCGCGTTTCCATACAGTTGAGTCAATGCGTATTTCACCTGTAATATGTGAGTATTTGTTTCATGCAACTCCACGCGATGGCGATAAAGGAAATCCTCTAAAGCTTCAGGAGTTGTCTTGTCCAGCGCTTCAACTTCCTGTTGCAAATTGGCATCTTGAGTGAGCACCTCCTTGGCACCCTTGACAATATTACACAATTGGCATTTCCAGTTGGCAGTGTTTTGGAGAGGATTCATTGAAATGAACTGGAAGATTTGAAAAAGATAAGCATCCTCCTGATGAAATAAATATGGAGATGTGACTCACCTTTCCCACCTTGCACTTTTCGCACATGCGTGAGCCGGCAAAGGTGTCCAGTTCCGTCGGATCCGAGCACCTGGCACAGGTGCAATCGAAGCACTTGACCTGCTTAAGATGCAGCCTCCGTTGGACGGTGCTTCTCAGAGCCTGTGTGTAGGATATGCTCAGTATTTCGCCCTTTGAAATATTCCGCTTGGCCAGAAAGACAATGTTCATGTCGTCATCGAATCTATGTCGTAGGTTGGGTACACAATCGTGGGCGATCATTGCTCCACTTGGAAATAGGGCTCGTATTTTTCTTCGCTCGCTGTTCTGTCTCACTTCAAAGGCGTTGGTATCCAGGATCGCAGCAATGCGCAGGATCTCCATTTCGGGCCAATCCCGCAGACCGAGGACAGTTTTGATAAAGGTGATGAGATTGGCACGCAGCACTTGGTAGAGTGGCGTCTCGAGGCGCTCCTTGAGATGATCCTCGAGCTGGCTGAGTCGAGCAAAGGCCGCCGGATTGAACTTTTTCAGTTGCATGCAACGCAGCAACATGATGACACAGTAGGCGGACTCTTTTCGCTCCGGCTCCACGGGATTATAGTTGATCTTGGACTGAAAGTTGCTGGCGGCCATTATTCGACACTCTTCCTGATGATATGAAGATTGCTCGCACTCTCTGCTGCACATTGGCCAACTGCAGGAGCTGCATTTGTAAAAGTTTCCCCAACGCTTCTCTGGTGCCAGCAGATTTCTGTGGCAGCCCAGGCAAATGGGGGGAGATGCCACCTTGGGACCCATAACTATAGGAGCCTCCCGCAAGATTTGCTCTCCCATTCGGATGTCTCGTGTGGCAACCAAATGCCTGCCCAGCAATTCATTGGTGTCCACCTCGTAGCACTTGCACTCCCGTTTGTGCTGTTTCCAGTGCTCCTTCTGATGTTCCCGGCAGCAGTAGACCACATTGCGACATGCAGCACACAGTTGCGTGGCACGTGCGTGACACAGAGCGCATCTTGTTGGCGAGGTCGTCATCCTAATCTTTGCTAGCTGAACGTTAAACCGCAACTGCCTCTGTCTCCGGCTGTTTGCGTAACTCACAACGTCTGAAAATTCACTGAGTGCCGAGCATAAAACAATTTTCTTTCTCGGGTGAGGTAATTTTCTTTTGTGTCTCTGCTCTGCTATGTTTCTTCTCCTCGATCTCGATCTACATCTCTTGTCATTTGGCGCACGACGGTTTATTATTAGACTTTAACCGAAACACGCAGGCCAAACGAACAATGCACAATCTATGGCTAAACATTTGTTCTCATGTCTTCTCTGCTCTCAGGGAATCTATCTTTCGACACATTGGTCTATATATCGTCTAGCTATCGTTGGCTTTTGTGAAAATACACTTATATATTAAATCGCCCATCTTCTAAATCGGAGAAACTTGTATTTTGTTTTTCTACGACTTTCTTCCTGTGATATTGTCTTAATAAAAATGTATTTTTGTTTTTATGAAGATATTATATTCTTAATATTGTTTAATTTTCCATCCGAGCTCTCTTCTACTCATATATTTATTTTATCAACCTAACTTATTTACCTTCGGAATTATGTCGCTTTAAATCTCAAGTTCAATTTGGTCAACTTGTATTAGACATTCGGAAATACACATTTTGTGAGATTAATTGAGATAACTCATAAAAAGTAGAGAATTTTATACAGTACCTTTCAAGTGTGAATTTTGACCACTAATTTGAACCCTTTGCATTTCGAATTTCGCGAAACGGTTTCTTATTGCACGATAAAATTTTGTAAGCTATGTTGTGTAAAAATTTTAGTTTGTTGGTTTTGGGCTGTGCAATGATCAGTCAGTCAGCCAATGAATAAGGACAAACAGAATAAACTTAACAAAATTAAAATATTCAGCTATTATTATTTTTTAGGAAATATGAGTTTTTTCAGACGAACGAGCTAGCAAACGGACAGTCTGTGTCCGCTGTAAAATCCACCCGGCTGTTGATAACACTAGACAATTTAAATACATTTTGTGCCACAAAAGAACCCAACGGCCCCATGAACTACCGTACCACTTACACCCCCTTATCTTAGTAGAAAATGTTCTATTCTTCCCATACATTATTGCTAGTCGCTTTTACCACTCTTTGTGACGTTTCCGTCACTAGCGTGGAATGCCGTTCATAATGATAGTTTATTATTAAAATGATAAATCCTGAACTTATCAATCTGTCCGGATTGATTAAAGTAGTTTCTATACAATGTCCCATTAATCTTGAATTTTAATGTATTCATGTTGTATCCGATGCATTAAATTTAAAGAGACTCAATTTAATTTTAGCAATTCAATAATTTATTTAGTATTTCTCATAAATTTTCTATATATATATTTATGTATATATTTATTTATTCATACGCAGATAATTAATGTATTGTTTAATTGGAAATCAGTCTTTTTTATATAAATAAGAGTTAAATGCATTTTGTTGTTGTGCTTGTTTGTTAATTGATTGATTGTTTGATTGATGGAAAGAAAAAAACGAGTTAGTTTCAAATGAGAAAAAAACTGAAACCGAAAAACATTTAACGAAATAATAATTGAACTATGATTTGTGGTTTTTGTTGCATTGTTGCGTGTCTTGTTGGTTTGCTTTTAAAATTAATAGTAATTTAATTGCTATATAAATAAACATGATGATAGTTAACTTAAAATTGGAGGCCATGGTTCCAAATTAATAATAATAATAATAATAATAATAGTTATACTAAATAATTATAATAATAATAATGATAATAATAGTTATAGACAAATGTTGCTCTCTATACACTTAAAAGCGGCGCATAAAATTTCATATAATAGACAACAATTTTTGCATTTAGTTTTAGTTTAGTTCAGACAATAATTTGCAATAATAAAAAACAATAATTTGTTTTGTTTTCGTATATTATTTTTGTTTGTTTTATACACACATAGAGCGATGATATGTTGCTAGGCTGATTTAGCATAAGCGAAGCAATCGATGGCTATTAAATGTTTCAATGTTGCTAAGGCAAAGGCGCAAATATCTTAACGTTAGCTATAGGGAGACTTTACTTTTAGGGTTGTCCAAGGTTTTGGAACAGCGAGGATAGCGCTATATATGTATGTAAGTTTTTCCAGAGTGAAACTCTCTGGTTAGTTTTAAGTCGCCTCGCATAACAAGAAATAATATCGTCTTGGGATTGTTTGAGTTTTCTTTGTTTTTTTGTTTTTCCTTCTTGTTGTTTATGCTAATTAAATTACAAATTGCGCTACATTAATCATAAGAAACATAAGCAACATTTAGACGAGTAGTTTTATGTATAACATATATATGTATATAGTGTTTAGACATCTTTCTGCTCCTTGAAGTGATGATAATGATGATGTATATGCTCGTGCACATAGCGATGTATCATGGAGCTGGAAGCGCTCGTATCCAGATCAGCATCAGCAGCAGCAACTGCCGGCTCCTCAGCATCCTTGGCCGTGACAGCCTCGGCAACAGCCTCGCCGACCTCGTCGTTCAGATCGATCAGAGTGTCCGTGGAGACGACCTTGCTGGGCGTGCTCGTGTGCACTGGACTTGGCAGCAACTCCTCCTCCTCGCTGGCCAGCAGATAAGCGCACTCCAAGGCATCGCCATAGATCTTTGATCCTGCAGAACTTGAGCTAGAAGTAGCCGGACGTGGTTCCTCTCGCTCTCGTTCCGGCTTCTGTTGTAGTTGCTGGTGTTGCTGTTGTTGTGACTGCTTGTGACGATGGCGACGCTGCTCCCGCTCCTTCTGCTGCAGCTGCTCACTCAGCTTGGCATAGATGAGATTGCCATAGTTCTTATAATCCTTGCTGCCTCGCTGCTGATGCTGCTGCTGCTGCTCCAGACGCTGATATCCCTGGGTCTTGCTGTGACTGTTGGTCTTCTTGGGAATGGGCTGAACGGTGGCCACATTACTGGGAGTCGCTGGTGGGGAGTGGGCGGTGCCTCCGCCACAAATGGTGGCATGCAAAAAGGAATCGTAGCCACAGAGATTCAGCTTGTTGTGGGCGCTGTTGTGGCTGTGCTGTGCGGCCACCACGGCCGGATTAATGGCCAGCTGCTGATGGTAGATGGGTATATGCGGCTGCGGATGCGGATGGTGCAGGCTGCTGCTGTTGGCCGTATCGTGTCCGACTTCGATGTTGTTGATGGGCTGCGTGGGCGATTGCGTGGGCGGACTGCAGCTGAGCGGCGACTGACCGGACTGCGGATACGGACTGTGGTTCGCAATTAGCGTCGGGATTTTCGAGCCTGTATTGCAGCGTTGGCGTTGCTGTTGTGGTTGTTGTTGTTGTTGTGCTGCCGGTTGCCGTATGGGACTCACATTGGCTTGGGGTTTTCTATAAAACAAAAAAAAGGGTTATTTTGCAATAAGCATGGATAATTATAAAAAGGATTTCTTGGGCATATTGTTGGTCGCCATTAAAACTCAAAATATATATAAAAAAAAAAAATAATGAAACATAACCTTAATTAACATGTGAATGGATGAGTGGGCGCGTATTTTTTCTTTGGGGCAGCAGTAACCCAACGATTCTGAGTGGAATTCACAAAAAATATTAATTAATGTACTTTATTTTTCTTTTAAAATTTCGACCTGTACTCGTAATTAAAGTTAAAGGTGCTACTTCTCATCATCTAATCGTAGTTAAATTTCTCATTGTTTTTCCTCAATATTTCCACTCATTATCATTTGCTTGTGCTGCTTCCTCGGGCGTTGATTGGATTTAAGTTGAGTTGAATTGAGTTGAGTTCTGTTCTGTTTTCCTTACCCATTCAGCTGAAAACACAAGCGATTCTTTTCCATGCTCTCCCTGATGATGCTAATTAAGTCGTTTCGATTTAACGCCGACTTCCAGCACTCGGCGGATTTGCGCTCCTGCTGGCCGAGCAGAGACTGTGGGCGTGGCTGACGCAGCTGAACGCCATCGAGCATTACATCGCCCAAAGGTGGCGACGATGAGTTGCTCTTCTGTCCCAATTGCTGTTGTTGTGATGCTGTTGGTGGATGTTGTTGCTGCTGCTTTTGTTGCTGCTGTTGCAGATGGCGATTCTGCCAGCAGGAATCGTTCCCCACGGAGAGACTGCGTTGACGGATTTCAAGGCAATGATCCTGATACTGCGAGGATGCGAGGATGAGCGCGGAGTGCGGTGTACAGAGTGCGGAGTGATGCAATCAATCAATCAATCAATCAATCATGCGTAATGAGCAAGTCAACCAAAAACGAAAAGAACAATACAAACAAATTATGGATAAGGAAATAAATAAAATATGCGAAAAATCAAATTCATGCACAAAACAAAAACCAAACTCATAATTAATATTCAAATAATATGGCGACTATATGTAGGGATATTTTAAATACAAATTGAATAACTTATAGAAGGTCTGTGGTTATTTTCATACATTTTTGTACCTAGATTCTGAGTTTTTATTTTCTCAAAGATCTTGCACAAGCTTTGAACATTCAACTTTGAATAAAGTATTTAGACATTTATTACTGCGGACAACAGTCTGCGCTAGTGACGAAAGCAGCTTGAAGGGTGCGATAAGTGTATTACCCGTAAGAAAAGTCAAGATTGAATAGAAATCTGTGGATCTCTTGGATCTTGTATTTTATGTTATAGCTAAAGTCTTTTTTTTTAAGAACTTTCAAAATTTGAAATCCTAAATTTTATTAACAAATGATATCTAGCGTCGAAATTGAGATACCAAAATTTAGATTGAAAATAAGTTTCAGTAAATACTTTAAGGCTCGTTTTTACAACGCAGTTTAATTTTTCTGAGAAATATTGTTACATTTTTCAACAATTTCAAAGCATTTTACGCAAAATTATCTCTTAAATAGTTATCAATCTCCCTAAGCTGATATTGGAAAAAATTGGGCAAATTATCCAATTTAAACAGAGTATTATTGATTAAAATATTTATATTGTATGTAGAATGGATTTGCGTGTTTCCTCTCAAAATAACTTTATTTTAGCTTAACATTATTAAGAATGGAAAAAAATCTTATGCAATATCAAAGACTATTGAATTATTTCTTTCATTCTCTGTCAAAAAGTAGAGTTCTGATTTGAGCTCAGCTTTGGTGTGTGGAATTGGGATTGGGATTGGAATTGAGTTTGGAAATGAGTGTGTTTGTAGCTTATGCCTACCTTTTGTTTTCGAGCCCTTCTCAGCATTTTGACCCTTTGGGTGGCCTGTTTCATATAGACATCCTGACTGTGGTGCTGGTGACGCGTTCGCTGTGAATGTTGATGTGGTTGTTGATGTGGATGTGGACATTCGACCGTGTCAGTCGCTTCCTTGTTGGCACCGCTGCAGCATTTGAGATTCAACATATTCTCATAGGTATTGTGAGCATTGTCCGGCGTGTGTTGTTCCGGCAGTTGTTGTTGTTGTAGCAGTTGTTGCTGTTGTTGTCCGTTGCAGCAGTGCTCCAGTTTGGCATTGTTCTTCTGGTATCTGGTCTTTGCCTGCTTGCCAATGCCACTGCCACTGGGCTCGACATGGACTCCTGATGCTGCTGCCAGCTCCTTCTCCTTGTCGCTGTTGCTGTCATCGTCCTCGTCATCGGACTTAATCAGTTTGCGTGGTCGATGGCGATGCTGGCGGCGTGCGCCGCCGGATGTCGTTAGTGCAACGCCATTCACTGTTTTTGACATGGCCGCCATTCCCGTGGGCAACTTCTTCACTTTGCTGTTGCTGTTGCTATGGCTGTTGTTGTTGCTGTTGCTGTTGTTGTTGCTGTTGCTGTTGACGTTGATGTTGTTGCATGTGGAAGCTGCCGCGACTGCCTGCGATTTCGATTTGCCTTCGGGACTGACGGTGAGGCGCACGTTAATTGTCTTGCTGCCACAGTGGGGCACCACCACGGACTTGCCAATGGACTCGTATATGGTATACACAATGCCCACAATGTCGTCCTTTGTTATTTTGCCATGATGCCCATCCAAATCATAGAATGTGAACGAGAATTGCAGCGGCTGTGACGATTTGCCTCCCTCAACGGATACATCGCAGGTGAATTCCTATTCGAAGAGACACAAAGTGCGAGACAAAATTTAGTATTGAGTAAAATAATATTTAACAATGTTTGTCATCTTTTTAAATCAATATTACTTAATTTTTATCAAATATTAATTTTTGATCATGTATTTCCATCAAAATTTAATAATATATAACCAAGAAGTTAACATTTTTTTGGTAAATTTTGAATGTATCCAATTTTTCTATCCTTTTTTTTATTGTATACTCCCCAAGTTAAAATTATTAAAGTGCATAGAAAAAGTACTTTTGAGATGTGACTGAATTTGCATTTTTTGATTTGTAGTTCTATTCCATATTAAATTAAATCAAGTATTGCTTTCAAATGTCTAAAAAATTGTTGAGAGATTTGACAAATATAATATTTATTGAATTAAATTAAAATTATTTTTAAATTGAACAAAATGTATTAAATAAATTTTTAATGATTTAGTTAATTATATAAAATATTCCTTTATCTAAATATGATGTTAATTCTGGAAGTAAGCCAATTATAGGGACTCCGAAAATATGTTCAAAAAACGAAATCTCTGATTTTAAGGAACTCCGACATTTCGAATAATTGTTTTCAAAATTAATTCTCTTCAAAAACTCTAGAGATTTGTGGAAAACATCTGTATAATATAATAGTTTAAAGCGAATTATTTTCGGAAGCAGAATAGAGCTCCAGTCAAACTTTTAAAGCTGCTGCCAAATATTGCCAGCTGTGGATAAAATGCCCCGAAAATTGCTAAAAAATGCTAATAAAGTGCAATATTTAACTTTTTTTAAAAGTTCATAAAAAATGCAGTAAAATCTGCTGCAGCAGAGCTACTTCTGTCTCTCTCCCGGTTGCACAGCAGCCAACGTATACAATTTAGTGCGCCAGCCCAAAAGTATGCAACACTTTTTTGTTGCTCTACTGCGAAACTTTCCTTGTGTGTGGGGGTGCATTGTGTGTGTGTGTGTGCGAGAGTATCTGTGTGTGTGCATCGCCACAAAAACAACAATTACAAAGAAACGAGCATAACAACAATAATGGCTCGAAGTAGAGTTGAAAATTGTGGCCATAATTTGACTAAATATTTAATTTCTCGCACGCTGTGCCTGAAACTGCAGAGGAAACAAAGCAAAGCAGAGCCAAGCAAAACAATACAACACAGCCATTGATAAAGTGGTGCCAGATACAACCACCAAGCCAGCCAGGCACCAAGCATGAAGCATGAAGCACAATCGCCGATTCCCATCAACTCCCACTTGAGTATTTCCACTTGCCATTGCAAAAGGGGAATAAATATAATTTCTATTTCTTGCTACTTGGCTTGAAGATTTTTAATTGCCTTTAAGTGCTTTCGCTTCGAGTTTGTTCTTAATGCTCTGTCTCTCTCATTCACAGTCTCTGTCTCTGTCTCTGTCACTGTGTGTGTGTGTATGTGATTTTTAATGGGTTTTATTGAATTTTAATGTTTTGATATTTTTTTTGGCTGAAGACAAGGGAACGTCTACTACAGTGGGTGGTAATTGAAAATTGCCGGCAACATTGCGTTAATGAAATATTTTCATTGTCTCCCATGCTCGTTCCCCTCCTACTCCCGCCTAAACAAATGGCCACTCTTGTTTTTGTTGTTTGTATCACGAGCCATTGAAATTTTAATTAAACGCACATTTAAAAGTTAAGTTTATGTTTCGCTGCCCAGTGGGTCATGAAATATGGCGATGGTGGTGCAGCAACAAGAACAACAACAACACCAACAATAACAACAACAACAACAACAGCCAGTTGATTAAACTTGACCAACAGTATGAGTACCCCTACCTGGCTGGGGGTCAATTGGAAAATGAAATAGAAATAGAAAAGAAAACATCATTTAATTTATATTTATGTGCACATTTAATTGGCCCCCTTTGGAATGGGAATTACGCATACAAAACAAAAATCAAATGCGAAATTTATAAGCAAATGTTAAGCATGAAAATTTGTTCCACAAATCAGAAATAATATTGCTTACTAGGAGTATCTGCAAATGTTGTAAGATGAGCGCAAATATTATAGACAAATAAACTACACATTTTATTATACAATTGGTTCAAATAAAACTATAAACTAATGAGCTGCTCATCAATTTTCTTATTTTATTTAAGATTGGATTTTCTGATACTTTGTAAGTTATGAAATATTTGTGAAATCTCTTTGCTTCACTTGGTGAGCACTATTTTTATCATATGCATATTTATACAGTTCCATCAGACTTTCTTTTTCAACTTGTTCGATTCATTGTTCTTAATCTTCAATAATCTTGCAGTTCATCAAAAAATAAAACTTTATAATTGGGTGAAAAGAGTAGAATTTCTTATTTTTTTCTTGAATAAACTTCTTCAACACAAATGAAAGCTACTGTACAATTTCAATCCGATTGGGAGCCTGGTTTTTTTTGGATTGAGCAGTGCAATGATCAGTGACTCATAAAATTCATGGTTTATAAAGTGCTTTGTCCTTATTCATGAATGATGCTAAATAAAAGCTTGTTGTTTTATTACACCCAAGTGTTAATTAAATAAAACTATGTACCAATATTTATAATTTGATATATAACATAACATACCAATTTTAAATTCATTTTACTTTTCTTCAGAGCATAAAGGAAAATTGATATGAAATATATTTCAAATAAGTTGCGCAAATTAAATGAAGTCAGCTTAAATAAAATGTTTGACATTGAGTTGAAATATGGGAAATCGTAAGAGGTTTTCCCTTTTATTTAGTTAAATAAAAGTATCTATCAGAGATATTTCGTGGTACTTTCCATCTTAATTTGTACTGAGACTGAGACACTTGAAAAGTTTGTCATGCAAACTTATCGCAATGAGAGATTGCCATTAATATTTGTAACTTAATCAATAGTTGAACTCACCTCCAAACGAATTCGCTCTTCCTTGTTGTGATGATGCAAATGTCGCGAGTGTTGTGGATGTGAATGTGGATGTGTTGCATGTGGTGTTGGCATTGCTGCTGCAGCATCAACCACATCTTCCTCCAGTTGCAATTGCAGCTGTTGCTGCTGTTGTTGCTGTTGATGGTGGGATTGAGGCATATTTACATATTTGCCATGCTTGCCACTGGAGCTGCTGATGCGCAAGTGTTTGCTGTGGCTGCCACTGCTGTTTATGTCCTGTTGCAATTGCTGCTGCTGCTGATGATGTCGGGTCACATGATGATGATGTTGCTGCTGCTGCTGTTGTTGTTGCTGCTGTTGTTGTTGCTGCTGTTTACCAGTGGTTGCTGTGGAGGCATTGCCCGGTGGCGTCGTGATTATATTAACCACCGGCGATCTCAGTTGTATATTATTGTCACGTTCGCTGACCAGCAACAAATCTGGCGGCGCACTGCATGAGGATGAGGCGCGCACCTGATGATACATCAGCTCCTCTGAGTCTGTGGTGCATTCCTGAACTGCAAGCGAGAGAGCGAGAGAGATAGAAACATTTTTAATTAAAATGCAAAGTGGCATGAAATTGAAGGCGCTTCTGTGGCGCATCAAACATTCGGTTATCTATGCCCAAACAGCTGCCCCCAGTTGACGCGTCTATATCTACTATATATCTAATCTCCCACCCGCCAACGCCTCCGTTTGATGTTTCTTTGGCGGCACATTTTGCCTTTGACTTCGTCTGCGGCAACTACAACCACAACGTCGACGTCGACGACGGCTGCTTGCAATTTATTTGCAATTTGCACAAAAACGCATTACAACAAAAAAGTTTTTATGCCTCGACGCCAACACAAAGCGTTAGCGACCAAGCGGACCTGCCTAACAGACAGACAGACAGACAGACGGACGGACAGACAGACACTTAAAAGGCGACTGCGCCGAGAGCATTCCTAATTAATGACGTCGTCTACAGCATCAGCATCAGCGTCGACGTCAACGTCGCAGTCGCAGTCAGCGTCAGCGTCGACGTCCGCGTCGACTGTCTAAAAAGTTGATGTTAATTGAAAATGCTAGAGAGCATTTTGTGCTTTGGATCAGGCTTTTGTGGTCAGCACGCGGCGTGAGCAGTCAAAAGTGTTGGCCAATTCATTACTCATACGCCGCGTGAACCACAGCACAAAGCTAAGCTCCCAAAAGAGCACTGAGAGTTGTTGTTGTTTTTGCTTATCCCTCTCTGAAAGCCTCTTCAACTTCCAAGTTGTCGCCCCCTTGGTATCTTCTTAATTTTTGCTACTTATTTCCGCCAAGTTTTCCCATAGTTCTTGTCTACTGCACTTAATTAATTAAGTAGCACACACAATTTTCTAGCAGCGATGTCGTTTTAGCGAGTTTATCGCTAGATCTGATATTTTTAAATAAACCAGGGTAGCAAAGTATTTTCAAACCCTGGTTTACACAACTTTCTAAAGTTTATTCACCAAATCTAAAATTACAGAATATTCTTTTTAAAGAAACCATTTTTAAAATACAAAAACTTTAAGATATTAATTAAAATTACATGTAAGTTTAAATATAAGTGGTCTCACAATCAAAATGTGTTCTCAATTTTTAAGAATTCTTGGCGCTTGACGCATTTGGTTTTTACGAATATTCTTAATCTTTTCCATTGGTCTAACACCAAAGTTAAATTTGATTTCAATAAAACTGAACAATTTAAAAACGATATAATGCTATAAAACGGATTTGAAGCTATTTAATGTAAATTTAGAAATAGTGAATGTTCTTAAATTTATAAAAAATATAATTCAATATGGAAAAGTTGCTACAATTATGATTAGCCCTCTAAATATATATATTTAATATAAATATAAGAAAAGTTCTTCTTCTTTTATGGGTGTGGATGTCTTGATTAGAGCTTCGTTATTATGCTTTTTGAATAAATAATAATATAAAGCTTTTTTTACTTTGCTTGAATTTATTATTTAACTTCATTTATTATTTTCAGCTTAATTTTATAATCTAGCTTTTATTAACTATCAGTGTCTGGCAGCACTGATTTTCACGCCATTCGTTCTTTCGTAAAAGCTGACCCAATTTCCCGTTTCTCGTTTCTCGCTTCTTTTCTCATTTCGCATTTCGTTTTACAGTTCTCACCTCCTTTCCGGCCAGGACCCGACATAACTTGGCTTTTAATTGCATAGGCATTATGCAGGCGAGTCCCGTCTGCTGTTTTGTTTTCTTATTTCCCTGTTTTCCTATTTCCCTGCAGTATTCAAGCTAAATAGTAAAGCTGAGTCCCACAAAGCCTCAACAATTGAAGACAATTAGCCAGAGTGCCGGGGGAAAATGAGTTGTTGTTCGGTTTTGTCCTCGCGTCGAGTGAGTTATTGTCTACACCTGAGTTAAAGAACTGAAAGACAAGTTAAGAATAATTCTGATAGTTTACCGGCTCACTGTCGGCCTGGTTTTATTTCATATCTCGTATTGTTAGTAGAAAACTGGGTTATCTGAGGTTTCTCAAAAAGATCAGACAATAGTCAAAGTTAAACTGCTATGTTTAGTAAAAGTATCTTAAGCAACCATTTTTTTTTTTCAGTTTTTAAACTCGCACTGTAATTTCTAATTTAATTTTTTTGCCTAGTCGAGTTTGCGTTTCCTTGGAAATCTGTCAGTTAGTTACTCTCTAATCTAGTCATCTTTTAAACACTTTGAATGGCTTTCAATTAACTTGGACTAAAGTTTCACTTGGCAGGCAGCCCGGCAGTCACTTGTAGTTACTTTTGCCTTGAGCTATCCGCAAGATACTCTGGCTTGTCTTTGGCCTATGCGGTCGGTTCATCTCAGTTTACTTATTTTTTTTTTGTTTTTCTTTTTTTTTTTTTTTTGCTATGTGTTGATCTTTATCATTTGGCCCGAACATTTTTGTGCGTTTCGCCCTCGACGCTTTTATTGTTGTTGTTGTTGTTGTTGTGTCTTCTGCTGGTATGTGACTTCTCATTAATTGTTGTTGTTGGTCGTTCGCGTCAAAAACACTTAACTTCATTAACACTTACATGCGAGATATGGCCACAACTACAACTACAACTACAACTACAACTACGACTGCAACAACAACTTTTGTTTTCCTTGGCCACACAGACACAATTATGAAGTTTATCTTTAGTTTATATCTTTATTTTTTCTCTTTTTGAAACTTTGCCTTGTTGGCACATCATCTGTCTAATAAATTGTTGGCAAGCAGCTGGCCCAGAGCGTCACAGAGAGTCAAAGAGTCGCCAAGTCGCCAAGTCGAAGGCAAAGACTTGGTCGAACTCAGCTTCAGATTCCGTCCGACATTCATTAGTTGTCGTCATTTTTTATGCACTTTGCGCGCCCCAAAAAAAAAAGAGGCAACTTTGGATCGAGGTTTGCTTATTGTATATTGTGTGAGAGTGTGTGTGTGTGTGTATGTATATGTGAGTGTGTATTTTTTTGTTAGGCTCTACACCTTTTCTAATTAAAGGCCGACCACTTGATGTGCTTGCCATGAGTCTTTGTATCTATGTAGTTGTATCTGTAACGCTGTATGTATCTGTATCTGTATATTTATCTGTGCCTGGTTCTGTCTTTTGGGCCTCTCGTTGTCTGTTCTCGGCCGCTTTGTTTTGCGTTTAATTATCGCCTTTGTGTTTTTGAGCAAATACCGCGCCCGGTTCCGACGATCGTGGCGCCAAGATAAACCAAAAGAACATGTTTTTCTCTCAAGTGGTTCGACCACAGCAACAGCAACAACTACAACAGCAGCAACAACAACAACAACTATCAAGAGAATCGTGTTGTTGTTGAGTCATCTTGAAAGCATTTTGGCGTCTGATATGAAACATGCCGCCTTGCAAATTAACTTTGGCCTAAGCCACTCTGAAAGATACAAATCGTATGTGCTTATAGAAGCTAAATAAAACGGCAACGACTAGTAAATACCCTACAAAAACTAACAGCAAAGCTAACAGTATATTAACAGGGTTGTTCAAAATTTGATTTAAGCTTGGCAATTTTTAATTTAAATTTTTTTTCAAATTTATTTAAATAATTTTTACAATAAGTGTAACATTAATAGTTTTAGTCCCTGTAACGAACTAAGTCAAATAATGTACTTAACTATTATTATGCATGTAAAAAGTACTAAAATACTACCCTGTGCAATGATCATCTGTCAGTGAGTAAGTCGGTTCAAAGAGTTGTATATAAATAGATAGGATATGTTAATTCCTTAAGTCTTTGTAACAAGTCGCTTTAGTAGACGCATATACCCCACATGTGTATCTGTATCTGCAGTTCAGTTCACAATGAATTGAATTTATACATTACGCAAATGCCGAAAAGCCACCAAATGAAAATGAACAGCCCGTACAGGCTGGCCTAGGCCACAAGGCACTTCGGACCACAGCACGCATATTGCCTAATAGCTTTGGAGAGGGGGGTATGGAGGGGAATGCAGGGGGGAGGGGGGAGGGCCGGCCTACCTGAGAGGTCATTGAGGCTCATGTTGAAACTTCAGCGCAGCAGCCTCATGAATTTTGTATGATAAATGGACGTCACGGCTCGAGGCTTATCTATCAAAAAGTTGTTTGCGGCGTACGTGGCGCATGAGTAATGTATCTTTGCTCTTGACTCAATTAAAGGCGCAACAGTCAATGCACACATAAATACACACACACACACATCTTATTCGATTAAACCATTTTAAGACATTTTGGCGCAGCTCATAAATTCTCATTAACATATTTTCTTATCAAAAGTGAAAAACAGCAAACAAAAAAAAATCAAATTCGAAAAGCGATGCTGTAGATTAGTTTTCAACGTGGTTAGAGGATTTCCATAATTAATTGGCCAACTTGTGTGTGTGTTTGTGTGTGTTTGGACTTTTGGGCGTTTGCGTGTGGTTTTTATAGTGCAAATCAAAAATGCGCATAAATTTCTGATAGCCACAAGTTAAATATTATAAATCGTTGTAATAAAACACGAAATTAACATGAAATCCAATATAAAGTTGTATACGAAACAGGTGGCATTTTGACTCTACGATTTTAATCCACACATTGCAATCGGATCGTTCATAAATATTTAAACAGTATTTATTTGGTCATTAAATGAAGTTAAGCTTCAAAGTGGGAATGGCTAAAACTAATCAACGCTAAATATCTGGGAAGTATAATATTTACATAGTTTTTGTTTAAACTATACAAAGTAATCCATAAAAAAATAAAGAGTAAAATCAAATAACAATTAATTGAATACTGCTCCATTTTATCTTTTGGTAGTTTCACTTCAGAAAATTTTAATTTTTGATGGTGTTGATCAAACTCAAAAGCATGTTAAAGCCCTAATAACTATTTATTTTGAATTTCTGATAGACTTCTTATTACTCTAGTATTTGGTATGAGTAATTATGATTGCAACTTGTTCGTTAGCTGATCACTGTTCGATCACTTAAGAGTCATAAACCTCATTTATTTACTTTGATAGCGTCTTTTTTCCCCCACGAAGCTTTCTAGTGCAGCCGGCATATGAATCGATTCAAGTGTTTCACTTTTGAGACTTTATTATTTATTTATTTATTTATTCTCTTATTTTGGTTGAGGCACTCGATAATTTACAAGCACAATTTGGCATGGCACTTATCGACGCCAAAAATAAAAAAATAATGCCGGCAAAAATCAAAAGGAGTGCTCGAAAAATATTTCACTATCGTTGAAAGAAATCTGCTTTAGTTTTTTTTTGTTGCTTTATTTCTGTTCCAGGTTTTTTGTTATCAGAAATGCTTGCTAAATACCAGTAGCAATTATTGGGGCTGGCTGGAATGGGGCAGGTTTAATTAAACGCCGATAATCGATGGGAAAACAGTTACACGACGAACTTGGCGTCTACGTTCTTATCAACGTCTGAAGTTCACGGCGTCATCGATGTTGCGACTTTCGTATTCCCTTTCCTCTTTCCCCTTTCCTCCCTTTTAAGGTCCAGGGTATTGTTTATAAATGTGCCAGCTATTTGTTGTTGTTGTTATTGTTATTTGTCGGCCTGTTGCATTTTAGCCAAGATTTAAGACGACATCGTCATCATCGCCATTGTCGATTGTCGATTGTCGGCATTTTGAAAACTTTGCTTTAATGTTAATGTTACAAATCAAGTGAATAGACGACGTCGACGGCGACCAGATCGAGCGTGCCTTTTGTATGATATACATTGTTGTTGTTGTTGTACTATACAATCCCTAACCTCCGCTCTCTGCTCTCCCTCTCCCTCTTCCTCTCTATCTCTGTCTCTGTCTCGTTTCCCTCTCTCAGCTCCACTTTAAGCTCAGCGCGTGTCGCTTATGGAGGCCTTCATCTTGCCGCACAACGTGTTCCGAAACGGGTTTGTTGGCCATATAAATGTACTACATACATATGTACATACTTAAGTATGTATCTGTTGTTTTAGTATCACCACTAGCTTACAACGGAGTAGATACGTTTCAACATTTGCTCTGTAACGGCGGGAAAGTGCAATTATAATTGATAACAATCAAACCGATTGATTAGTTTTCTTTCGACTTGCAACAAATCAAATTTGTTTTAAATTATATTAATATTTCATTGACTTATACAACTAATAAATTGCCATTTCTTATGTGTACGTGTACTTATTTCTTTTAAACTTGTTGATAAATGATAAACGTTTTAAAAAATGTTTAGAAATAAATAATGAAATCTATCAAGATTATCTATTGTTATACTTTTTGGTAACAACAGTTCCTTGACTAACCGAATACAACCGATTTCGGAAAATTCTTTTCTTGTTTTTTCGCAACTTTTTTGTTGAATTAAAATAAGTTTTGTTTTAATTGAAAGCCAACATTATGTGTACCTACATTTTGTATACTTTTGTTATGTAGAGAATTCAAAACTGTCTGATTAATTATTCAGTTATTTTAAGAGCATATACTTTTCGACTCATTGCTGTTCGATTTTGTTTCATTCTTTTACTGTATCATTGCACATCTATCTGTAGTTGTGAATGTATCTCATGTCGTAGCTGTATCTGTATCTGAGGGTTTGTATCTTTGACTTCGGTTGGGGCTTTTTGGAGCCCTCTCCTGCTGCGGTTTATTCAAGTTTAACGCCAAAGTTTCTTGCGGCTACACACAAACGGAAATTAATTACAAACAGCGCGCTTAAACTTGCCGCAACAACAACAACAACAACAACACCAAACAACTACAACAATAATGAATGAGCGGCATAATGAGTGAAGGTTGTTGTTGCTGTGACTTGGCCATATTAATGCCAATGGACAGACGTTGTTGTAGTTGTTGCCTCTGCTGCTGTTGGCCATTAACTGAAAGGCGTTAATATGCCAGACTAACAAATACAAATAAGCAAATTCTTGCAAATTTTTTCTGTCTATTTTGATTATTTTTATTTATTTGGCATTTTTGTTTGGCGCCGTTTTGCTTGTCATTTTATCAATGCTGCTGGCATTTTGCCAATCAAATGTCAATCAAACAATGTTCCAGTTTTCAGAGTTGTTGTTGTTGCCATTGCTTTTGTAATTTGATTGCTAAAGCGTAGAAGCTGCGTTGAATTGTGTAAATATGCATGTACTTTGTATCAGTGACAACAGCAACAACAACTCGAATAGACTGTTGATAAGATACTTGTGTAGAAATGTTGTGGACTGATGCTGCGAGGGTAGCTCGCTCAGTTACGCCTAACACACGAACCAAACTCTTTAAATATACTCTAGGCATTTACACGAAAATTATTGTGCTGTTTTTATGATTGTTGTCGCTTTGCTCGCTCCGTTTATGGCCATATAAAATTTGGTCGCCTTCTCGGGGGAGGTGGAGTGGGGACAGGGCGGTAAGACGATACCCCCGAAACTGTAACTCGACGCCAGGCGACATCTCAGGTTTTATGCGCTGCCATTATCAGAAATGCTCGCATCTTTCAGCAGCTCTTTATGACCACCTGCAATGCGAGAGCGTCCAACGGCAGATAAAAGATACAAATTTGTATAAATAATTCAGCAAAAAAGAAGTAAAAATATACATATGTAAGGCAAGGTAAGTAAGTATTTTCCCCGTTCCATCATAAAGTTGTACAAATTATGAACTTGAAGCGTGACGTTGTTATTGTTATTGTTGTTGTTGCATTCTCTGAAAGCGTCGGGAAATGTCTGTGACATATGCACTCCAAAATTGTTTTTGCAATCCAAATATATACATAATGTTATACATGCCCCTCTCCCACATACATCCTACTTTCCCTGCTGTCTGTGTGTGTGTGTGTGTGTATGTGTGTGTAGGTGCCCATCCTACACATTCTTGCCGACACTTCAAAAGCATTCGGAGCTCTATAATAAAATATTCGAGAATGTACAGAACAGAACAGCACTGAATTATACGTTGCTTTCAACTTTTGCGCCTAATTCACACATATTTTTTTGTTATTTGGCTGTTGTTGTTATTGGTGCTATTCTGTGTGTGTAGCTGTGTGTGAAAATTTTATGTATTGCCTTTAGCAGCATCATCAAAAAAGCAGACAAAATCCAAAAAAAAAAAAAGTAAAAACAATGCTCGACTAACAGTTACCCTATGCACAGCTCGAATACCCATACTTGCTTATTAAAACTATGCTAGATGACGGTAGATCTGCTTTTTTTCCCCTGAACTATGGAAATATAGTTACTTGAAAAAGTTCTGCGTTTAAGAGAATAGAACTAAATTTTTTTTGAAATATTTGTAAAATATTTTAAAATATATGTATACCAAATTACAGAAGTAGAGGTATTTTTGAAATCGAGGGGCAAGATACCTTAGGGATAGGATTAAAAATAATATTAACTTATTAAACATCGTACCCGTACGTTCCAAAAAAAATATTAGACTGATTCCTTTCAGTACAGAAACCTAATTTTTAGAAATTGATAAGAATGATTGAGAAATAAATGTTTACCAAATATGTTCCTTTGTATTTATCTTATCGTAATAAACCTTACTTACTACATTTTTATATTAAAACTTAAAATTTTTGTAACATGCTTTACGAAACCTCACCCTTACAATAGTTTCGGTATTCGGGCTTAGGAAAGCGAATAAAATATTTTGGTATCTGCAGATAGAATATTAGTTCCCATTTACAACATAGGAATAATAGGATTATTATATATTCCTCGTACATATATAATTACAAAATCAGTATACCCTCTTTGCAATTGGACGTAGTATATAAAAAGACAGGCGCCCGAGAAAAAGAAGACATCAATATGAAATTTTTGTCACGTTTTCTAATGTGCTAACGGAGAGGGAGCAGAAGAACGAGGAGCAGGAGCAGGAGGAGGAAAATAGGAGGCTGGGAGGCACCATAAGGAGACGCATGGACGCGCGTAGGCGCACATTTTTTATCTCCGTGGACCCCAAAGAAAATGCCGCGGGCAGTGACGGTGTGGGTACATTGGAGATGTGGCAAAATGTTGTGTGTTGTCAACTAGAAGTGTGAAATTGAAATTCATTTTGACACGATGTGACAAGCATGTCGAAAGAGACAGATGAGCTATGTAGATAGGTATGAATAAGCCTGCGGCTATGAATATTATCATATCTAACGAATTGGGTTTATTTCGCCATTAGATATATGTAAATGAACATGCGAATGATTAAGTTAAGCATACTTCAATTTTCACCTTATGTGTAGAGTCTCCCCCTCTTAGCCACGCCACTGCGCTTAGTTAGGAGGATTACTGGGCCAACTCTATGGACAATATATCTCTCTCTATCATTCGCAGCCATCAATGTTTTTATGTTGTGCTATTACTTTAGCATTGGCAACGCCCCACATATAAACATGGCACATTATCCCCACCCCCCGTACACTTTACCATCTCGTAGGCACCTCACACATACACACAGATATATATATACAGCTACAGATACAGATACACATAGATTACCCACACAGCTACGCATGACTATAAAGCATATTTTAGCATGTCAAGCGTTGCGCATCCGCTTTGATGTTTATTTGACAGTTTTTATAGCGGCTTTTATCTGCCAACTACTTGGCTAAGACGTCCCTTCAAGATTTCCTCCCTTACTCCCTACTTTCAGCTCTGTACTTTGCCAGATTCCTCTTCAAGTTAGTCGTCTGCGTTGGGTTGTCTTCCTATTTTTGCCAAAATAAAAGCAAAAACAAAACACACACATGCAAATATAAACATCTTTTTTGTTTTTGGCCAAGAATGCTTTTGAAGATTTATAATTTGTTTTTGTTTTGTTTTTTCGGCTTTGACTTTGAGAGCCAGAATGCGTCACACGCATAAATTGTTCATTCATTTGCCAAAGAGAGCGACATAGACAACAAATACAACAGCAACAATAATAACAACATGCCACAAAAACAACAACATAAACAACACCAACAACTAAATTGCCCACGCAAACAACTCATTCAGCTTTACAGCTTGTAGTTGTTGTTTTTGTTGTTGTTGTTGTTTTTGTCTGACAACTAAAATGCAACTCAAGTGCATCTCTTTCTCTCTATCTCCTCTTTTTCTCTCTTTCTTGTTGTCTGTGCTCTCCTCTTACCATTTAGCACCTACATTTAATGGGAAAATTTACTGTTTAACAACTTGAAATACCCTATAAATATTACTTTTCCACATGACTGACTTTTGTAACTACATTTCTTACATAAGCCAGAACAGATACATATGTGAATTTATTTTATAAAATATTTTTATAATATTTTTTTTTTATAATTTAACTATAACTATTAAACATGTAAATTGACGTTAACTAAATAAATAAATATTGATATCTTCAAGTTTAATGCAATATTGGTTTTAATTCTAATTCTTAACTTAAGAATATCTTTTGCTATACTTTAATAAATTTAACTAAAGTCAAATAAACGATTTTAATTATGAATTGACTTTTCATATCAAAATATTTGGGTATGAAAAAAATACTTAAGGACTGAAATCATACTATGCAGTCTTTAAAAAAAAATATTGTCCTGATATTCGACTGTAAAATATATATTTCCCCCACGAAATAATATTTTCAAAATCTTATTACAATTTTTTTAGTCATTTATAAAGGAAGTCTTAGAGGGTTGCATAAAGTAACAGCTATAATAACGCTTTAAAATGGAATATTCATTGACTTAAGCAAATTTTATCATTTAAATATCTAATAGGTACATAATCTTATAGAGCTATCGCAAATAATTGCAAATAGACTAAAATAAATTCGATTCACAAATTATGAATTTTTGAACTACATTTTAGGTAATTTCAGTTCCTCATATTTGAGCATTTGCAAAGTTCATTTACTCCCTGTTTTTTTCCCCTACACCGTTTTATTTAACCTACACATTTAACTGCGAAATAACCGAAAAACATACAAAGAAACACCAAATGCGAACAATATTTGGGCAAAAGGCGTCAAATTAAATTTTTGGCCATAAAATCCAAATGGATGCGAGGCAAGAGCCAGCAACAGAACCTGGCTAACATTTAGCTAAATATTTTATGAAAAGATGCGTGGTCTTGGCATTTGGATTGTCTTTTGCTTAGTCTTTGTCTTTGGTTGTGACTGTCTTTAGATTTGGCCAAAATTGCAATTACATTAGGAATACTGCAATCAGTTGGTTCGTTTATTATTCATGTGTTTTCCGGGCCGTAACGGGACGGAAAGGGGAAGGGGTCGGATGAGGAGTGGACACGCCCCTTTCATTATTTTAAAATCAACATAAGCAACAACATTTGCATAAGCTGATTGCATTTGTTACATTTCTTATATATATTTAATTCCTTAAAGCACTTTGCCAGCCACTTTTATTAAATAAACTTTTCCACTGCAGTTCCATCTCAGAGTTCAGAGCCAAAAACTTTGGCCATAAAATAGTTTTATTGCCCCGTCTCCGGCTCCATTGTCGCCATTTTTCCGTAAGCTACTTTCCTGTAATTAACTGTTTTTCGACTGTGCCCGGAACATGCTCAGTTTGCTGTGAGGATTGGGATTGCAAAGGGACGAGAAGACTGCGAATGGGAAGACTTGGATGGGTTGAGTTACGCGACAAGAAGTGGCTTGAGAATATGCTACGTGTGTGATTCTTCCGAGGAGTTAATGCGAAGTTTGTCACAGAAACTACAGAGCACAATGTGAGAATACTAAAAAATCAGTGGCGTTTCTTGTGGATTAAGGGGTTTTACTCTGGAAAGATTAAGAAATTTTCGAAACCTCTTTATGAGATTTGGAATACTTTCTTCGCTAAAAGTAGCAGTCAAACAATAAAATTGTCTAAAGATAGTTATAGGAAAGATCAGGGATAGCTGCTACAATAAATAATAATAATTATTATATATACCTCCATTTATTCTTCCATCACATCTGTATTTAAATGGCGTATAAAAAAAATAAAATGTCTCCAATTTTTTATATTTTTATTCCTTTTTATTTTTGTCAAACATTTTGATAGTATATTTCAACTCCTATTCCTATTGTCAATTTCCGTTCGTCTGTTTATTTCAACTACTAGTCGTATTACCATTTCTTCTATCGCTTAACTTAAGCCCCCTTGCCAAACTACGTCACTGATTGCCAGATCTCCATTTTTTTCTTGGCCTTTGGTCGGTTTTTGTTGCCTTTTGCCTGTCGTTTGTTTACTTTTCATATGACAAAGTCAACCGACTTCGTTGTTGTCGGCAACTTCTTGGCAAAATATTTTTTATTTATTTCCTTTGCTTTTTTTACTCTCAACAAATACTCAACACGCAGCACGTTCCCCACGTTCTCGCAGTCGCTGCTGCACGTAGCGTATTTAAAAAGCCCCGAGATTTACGTACAAAACTTCGGAGTCAGCCCCGGGGCACAAAACATGCGACAAGCACACATGTGGGCTGTGACGGCAACTGGCAGTGGATCAGGAGACGGAGACCGAGACGGAGACCGAGACAGAGATGGAGACCAAGAGGGACAGGGAGGAAAGGAAGGGGCCACTGAGCCTCTGACAACGGGGCTACTGTTTGGCGAGTGAAGTTTTTTGTGGCTTGTCGGCAAAACCAGTAGCCAAGAGGCAACCAAGCCTCACAGTGCCAGCTTTGGCTTCAGCTCCAACTCCAACTCCAGCTCCATGCCACGTTGCACTCGAGTGCCGTCGAAGTGATTGTATTTTTTTGTAGCCCACATATACCCTGTAGTTAGACAGATAAACTGGCATCAAGTTTTCAGTTATATTTTAGTTCTTTTCAACACACAAGTTATCGATAACACTATTCCTTTTCAACACCAAAACTCTTTGTTCTGACAGACTATCGAGATCCCCGCAGAGCGCAAACGGTAAGAGCTAGAAAGCTGTAAATTTGACTGTAGAGTCAGCAGAAAATCACATTTCGATAATAACACGCAAACAGGGGGTTTTCAATTTTGTAAGAAGTTGTAAAATCATCAAGTTTAAATTTCTAATGGATATGACGTTATCAACAAATGGTACATTTATAAAAATCGCAAAATAGGAATTGAATTCGCAAAATTAAAGAAACAGTTTGAGCAAGTCTGGATAACTTTTACATAGTTTATTAGACAGCCAAATTTTGTAATACAAACCATCAAAAACCAAAACAATAAAAGAAGGAGACTTTACTTTTTTTAATATATTTTTTTTAATAATGTTGATCACTAAAAATTAGATGTTTTGAAATGTGAACAGCTGATTTAAAACTTAATCGTTTTCACCAAATTTCAGAAAATGAGTAGATGTGTTGATTTCACCTCATAATTTCACGGAATTAGGTAGAATGCGAAATCTTCATTTTTGAGTTTCACTATCCAAATTAGTTTCAAATGATTGATTCTTATATCCTTTCTGGTTGACCTTCCAATAACTTCATTACTTTTTAAATAACACTGCCTGTTTTTGACTCTTAGTACTCTTACTCAAAGCTCTAAAGGGTATCTACAGGTCACTCTAAACCAATTTCATATGCTGCATTCTTAGTTGATTTTTTTGGCAAAGCATTTGTTGCTGTTGTTTCTATTGTTGTTGTTGTTGCTGTTGTTGTTGTTGTTACTGCTGTTTTTGGGGATTGTTGTGGCCTCGAATGGATTCAAAATTAAACTCGCTTTGTGTCGGTCCAACTGCCAGTTTGAGTTTGCTCTTGGCCCGCATTTGAGGCAGCCCACAGAAATATTTGTGGCCCGTCTGCAGCGCCAGCTCCAACTCCAACTCCAACTCGGCATCAATTTGATTGCATTTTAACAAGGGGCAGCCAATTTCTTGATGCCGGAAAAACAATAAGCAGCATTTGAAAATTCAATTGTTATTGCTCGTAGCTTTTCTTTTCTTTTCTTATGGTCGCTCGATAGTAACGTTTCTCCGGTTCTGTTCATCTTTCTTTTATACAATTTCCCGCTGTCCGAGTCTAAATTGTTTTCCATTATTTTCTGACTCAGCAATGCCGTCGAGGGAATGCAGGAACAGTCTCTTCATCAGCTTCAGCTTCTTCTGATTGCTGTCCAGCTGCCCCCTTTTGTGTTGTTTTTCTGATTTGTCATTATATTTTTGCCTTGCCCTCTTCCCCAACCCAATCCCGAACCGTCTGGATATTTATGAGTTATTGCTGTGGTTGTTGTTGTTGCCGGTCTCGTCCATAACATGATTTCCGTTTTAGGCAAAGGGTCGTCCGTCTTTCAACACAGTCTACAGTCTCCCTCTCCCTCTCTCTCTCCCTCTTACTCTCTCCCTCTGTCTTCTTCCTTCCCTCAGTGGGCATGCAATTAAGGCCCCGACAACAACTTCTTTGGCGGAAGTCGTTTAGCTCTCCAAGTTGAGAGTAGTCTTGTAATTGATTTTCTTTCTGCAGTTAATTGCCTGACACAGACCGCAAAACACGTCGACCGCATGACGCGCCAAAGTGCTATGCAAATATTCCCAGAACAATAATCAATTTGCGAGTCCCACAGTGCTCAATCCTATGCCTTCCACTGTCCACTGTCCACAGTCCACTGTCCATCATCTAGCGCCATATTGCCAAGCAACTTGACCCAATTCCTCAATCTCATGCTGCATGCTGCATGCCTCATTATAAAACTTGAACACAGTTGCAACTGCAAAGTTTATTGTTGTCTGCACGTTGAATCTCTGGAGTGGGTGGATTGTGGCGCCCTCTGGATTGTTTTCTCAAGACCTTTCAAAATACTCGAATTTTACAAACTGTTGTATCATGTTTTTCGAGCAGCTGTTATAGTTTTCCTCAAACAGAATACTTCGAATTGTTGAGGCTTAAAATGTTACAGTTGAGTGTCGGAAACATGAAGAAGGGAGACTTAAAGAAAAAGAGAATTTAAAAACTGAAAACTATTGAAAATAATTGTCTGTTTAATTTAAATTTTTGCACCCTTTCTTCATTCTTTCTAATGTCTATACCTCCCTTAGAATAAGACCTACTTGAAATCTATTTCTGATATATCCTTGTCAGACACATATCTGATCCCACTCTTAGCCATTAAATCTTAACTTGAATTTAAAAATGCTCATTTGTACCAGTATACCTGTAATTTCTAGCGTAATCAAGGTCTTACCTAACCCTTCTGTCGTTGACGCCTTTGTATACCTTTTTATTTTGAGTGCTCAGATTGTGTTTTCATGGATAGTTCTCTCATAGTTTCAGTAATGAAATGAGCTATTTACTTTGTCGCAAAGCGAAACGTGACAAAGCTAACAAATTGACACCCACTAAACCACATTATTTGGCCATGGCCCTTTCCACCGGACCACGTTAAAGTGTTTCTCTGAAACTTGCAATGCTTTAAACTTGATTGAACTAAGTGAAAGGCGGGTGACAGGGCACAGAGGGAAGGTGGACTGAGGACAGTTGCTGAGATGAGTGATAAGACCCCAGGGACCAGACCAGAGAGAGGCTTTTGAAGGGTGGGAGTGGTTGGGAGTTGGGAAATATTGGAAAGGTTCGTTAGCTTGGTACGGTCGCTGGTTCGGTCAAATCGGCCACGACTTTCAGTCAAAAGTCTGGGGTCGGCTTTGAACTTTTGCTTACATTCAACACCGACCCCGCCCCCGACCACATTTGCTCAGCTTTTGTCGCTCGCATTGGCATTGGCAACAAAGTTAACTTGATTGAACTTTGTTTGGCTTTGCCTTTAGCTGCTTTTCTTTTTCCCAACTTTTGTGTTTTCCTTATTCCTTTTCCTTTTTTTTTTCTTGTTGTCGTTTTTGTACATTTTTATTTTGTTGTTTGCGCTTTATAAAAACTAAATGGAAAATAAGTTTTGTTTGCACTTTGAACAGAAAGCAAAAGGAAGTCGCAACTTAAGAGAGTGTGAAGAAAACTTTCGAAATACCCGCAGGGATAGAGCTCAGATATTGAATGGACTAAGTGTAAATACAACTATATACACCTACAAACATCTCTGAGTTGTCTTTCTCTTTGGTTGGGTCTTAATTGCGCTGCATTTCCTTAACCTTTGGCCACTAAAAAATGACGCTATGCGTCATCGACTTGGACAATAAAAGTGAAATGTGAAATGTTAAGTAAAGCTCAAAATCTAACCCTGTGCAGGAAGGGGGTGTGTAGGGGGTCCAACCCCCTTGTGGGGGTTGCTCAACATTGTCATTTCCGCTGCAGCGCTTTTGCCTGCAATCCTAACGATAGCAATCCTCACCTCCTGTCATATTTCCTGACAGTCTGGCAGTCTGGCAATGCGGCTTTCTAATTTGGGGGCGTGTTTTTTTCTTCATTCCCGTTTTCCGTCGAGGGGGGACTAAGGGTTGCTTTAAAACACGTACGTACGTGACTATTTTTGTGGCTACCAAAAGTCACCCTCACTGATTTTGGTGGATTTTGGAAAAACTAAATAGAAAATAGGCAAACTGCCAACTGCTATCGATTTCGGTCATTTATCGCTTAAATGCGATTATAATACTTAGGATATTCTTGAGAAAAGTTCTTTCATGCTGAGATTGTCGTCGCTGAGCAGTGCAGCAGTTTGTTAAAGCGTGAAAAGTGTATAGCCATACACACCCCGAAAATGCCGACAACCCTAGAGTTCGAGTTCCTTAAGGGTTGCCCGACCCACTTTCAAGCAGAATCAGCAAGGGATAAGCCTTAAGCCAGTCTCGTATTTTGGTACACACCTGCAAGTAAAAGAAGAAAAGGGTTGCATTAGTTAAGAAGTGTGGATATGTTTGGAATGGGGACGGGGGGACTGACAACTGGCTGAAATCTTCAATCAGGCATGTCATCAATCAGTTTATTTAATCAGCCCGAACGTGATATAGTCTGACACTGAATGGATTTTCGATGGCTTGAAAAAACAAAGGAATAAGTTGTGGAGTGAGTTAAGCTAAAAGTATTATTTAGATTTCATAATTTAGTTATAATAAATTAGATTTCTAGAGATCTGTTTCTTTCCTACATTCTTGTCATTCTCCTGGCCCATTAGCATTACCATTTGAGGCATCTTTATGAGTCCATTTTGGAGTTGGCAGCCATATCTTTTGATTACAGTGAGGTCACATCACCGTTTATAACAATTAAGTCACTTTCTCGTTCTCTCTTTTCGCTGTACTTATTTTGCATTTTATATGCCACCCACACTTTCTCTTCCTCTCTTCTTCCCACTCTCTCTCTCTCTCTCTATCTGCTCCTTTTGGCACGACGTATGTTATGCCCATTAGGCCTAATATGCGCTAATGCTATAAATAAAGCGTCACCATACGATTATGGCATACTAACAAACTTTTCTCTCTCTCTCTCTCACACACTTTCTGCCTCTCTTTGTCTGCCTCGGAGTATGCTGTGTAATTTACAGTTGTGCGGAATGGCAACAACGAGAAGAGACAACGATAACAGCGACAACAGCAAAGACTAGAGAGTCTTTAATGTCTTTAATCCAATTTCCAGAGACATGAGACTAAGAATGAATACAAATGTGCGTACGTGTTAAATTTTACCAATTAAATGGGTTGCCTTCACCACAGTCTGGCAACAGTGTCTGCCATGGTCTGACATGGTATATGACATAAACGAGGGTGGTCTGATAAGTTGGCCAAGTTGGCTTAAGTAAACTTTTTGGTATTGAGTATAATCTTGCTTTTTGTCCAAGTTGTCCATTATAAAAAGTTTTAAGACTAAACAGTGTGACCGTACCTTACTAAACACTGTCAGTCGTCAGTTCATGAATTTCACTATCAAAATAAAATAATACTTTTATTTTATTTAAGAGCAGTGACTTATCAGCCAACCCTCGGCATAGGGTATGTCCATGGCCTGGGTCTAAGATTTGTTAGTGGGTCTGTCATTATGGTACTAAGAGACCATTTCACATTTTCTCCCTCTTCCTATCCCTATCCCTTTCTCGCTCTCATCGATTTTTATACTTATTTTGTTTAGGCCATTGACTTAATTTCTTTTCTTTTGCTGCGCAACAAATTATGCAATTCAAATTAATGCGGCCATTACACGGCCCCAAAAAGATTGAGAGACCAACTCGATGCGAAGAGTCAAGACAAACAAAGAGTCAAGGCAAAGACAAGGGTGTCCTTCCCGTTACCAGCTACCAGTTACCAATTGCCAGTTACCAGATACCAAAATGAAATTAATCCGACATGCCAAATGCCAGGCACGTATCGATGTGGCTCCGTTTCTCTGTTATGTTTGTTTGTCTTCATTGCCTCTGTGTCTTTTGGCCATATGATTTTTCAATAGCTCCCCTTCCCTCCCCTCCCCTCCCCTTCAACACCCATGAAACGCTCTGGCTAGAACAAAAGCTGGCTTAATTCTGTTGTGTGCTTTGAAATTCGAATTAGACTAGTTCACGTGTTTGTAGAAATGGAAGAGAAAGTTCTTCTTTTTGCACATGCAGTTGTCATTTCGCTTGTCTTTCCCTTGTCGAGGCGTGGGTTAAATTTATGCCAGACTCACACACGTAACCTGGCTGACAGCTGTTGCCCGGAGCGGACCTTGCCGGATTCCTTTCTGCCTAGATGATAACAACAAAAGGCCAAATAAGCAAAAAGGCAAAACACAACCAAAAGCAAAAAACAAAAGAAAAATAGGAAAAAGAATGTGACAGGCGTTGGCTTCGTTGGAGGCTTTACATTGTTAGCAGTTGGCAGTTACCTTTTCGAATAGATGAGGGGTATTTAGTTGCGGTGGGGTGGGGGGACTTCAGGGCATAATTGGCTACATTGGCATTTCACTTTTGGCGCAACTGCTGCCAGAGCACAATAAACGTGGCGCTTAGCAAATGTGGTTGCTGCTGCCACAAAAATGGCATTAAATTGACCCAGTTTTGCAGATAATACGTGTACACCCGACAAATGTGTCAGAATCGTTCAGAAAACGTTTCACAAAATTATATGATAATATTAGGGAATTATGTTAATTATTGCATTTTCTTGTCGCATGTTATATATGTTTTACTAATATTTATTTTTATTTCCACCATTCAAATGATGTAGAATTCAAGTAGAACCTAAAAAACACAAAAAAAATTGAATTTGGCACAATTTCTGCTTATTTTCAATAATCAAATACCCCAAATTTAATTTTAGTTAAATTCTAATGGCATAAATAATCAAAATTGAAATCAAAAATTATAGCAATGCTATATATTTAACATAGACAACATTTAATTTATTGGAGTTGGAGCTTAGAGCAAATCAAATCTAATGTTCCTCTTCGGATTAAAACCTATTCCTCATTGGTCTCATTTATACATTTTTATACAATAACTTTGATTTATTAATGAAATATCTTTAGTCTTTTGTCATTGGGGACATCTTGGTCGCCTGCACTTTATTTACTTGCCACTTAGATAGACGCATGCAGCTTCAGCTTAAAAGATACAGATACATACAGCACGCATATCCGAAAGATATCTCTATAGCTTTTCGTTAGCGCTTAAATTGCTTGCCTTAAATTGGCAATGGCAAAGTCTATATCTCTTTTCCCTCTTTTTATCCCTATCCCTCTGCCTCTCTGGAATGGTGACATTTGGATCCGCCTTAACGGAAATCTTCAATGGCAGTTTTCACGCCAAAAAAAACTCGAAAGAATCCTGAGCTCGAGGCAATCACAATACCTTCATTATGGCACGACGGAGACTAGGAATCGAAACGTGTAGGGACCACAAATCGGCTGGTGGCATGTGGCATGTGGCAAGTGGCACCCCCACCCCTAGGAAAACCTCTTGAGCATAAGCGTCTTTTATTTTATTGTTGTGTCAACGCTTAAAAGAAATGCTTTTCCATTTAGTTGAACACTTATGAGCATTGCCACGGATATGTTTTTTTCTTTCCTTAAAAAAGAAAATGTCTCAAACTTTCCGCATGTGCATGTGTGTGCGTATCTATAAGTATGTGTGTGAGTGTGTATATGTGTGTGTGTGTGTTTGTTGTTTGCCCGACGACTTTTCACACCACATCAAAAGGCGGCAGAGCGAGTGCACTCAAGTGTATAAACAATGGCGTTAAGTGTTTAAGTGCACGGAAATATCAGAGCTATGGATTGGCCACCTATACCCACCCACCCCTTCCCCCACCCCTCTCCCTCTCGCTTACCTAGCCCACTTTTTCCAAAGAGGTTGAAAAAGGAGGTGGGAAGGGGGGGACAGCTTTAATTTTTTTTATGGCATTGACAATTTACAAAAATGCAGACACAAAGTTTAATTGCCGGGAAACAGCTTGGAATAGTTGCACATAGATACAGATACAAGCTACAGATACAGATACATTTACATGCACAGATGCAGATACAACCGCAACAACTTTTCATTGCCTCCGAGTCGGAGTCCGACTCGGAGTCAGAGTTGTAGTCCATGTTGTGCGGATTGTCCAATGGAGACACAGCTGTATGTATAATTTTATGGGCGCTTTGTGGCCGCCATTTGGCCCCAGACGGACAGCACACTTGGCGCCAGGATGAAGCAGCTGTACCCCCCCCCCTCCACCCCCTTCTCCTTCCCGGTCCACTCTCATGACCGAACCGTTATGTTGTTTCCACTGAGCCAACTAAAGTGCTTAGGTTACCCACAGCAAAAAATCAAATAAAAACTACTCGTATTTACAGGTAGAAACGTGCACAGAGAAAGAGATAGAAAGAGACAGAGACAGTGATAGGAAGAGGAAAAGAGAAGCAATGAAGGCTTAAAGGCAATGAAGCAATTGACTGCGGCTATTACTTGATGTTCATGTCCGTTAGCTTAATTCAATGAGCCAGTCGACTTAGTTAGAAACCAGAGTAGGCTTAACTTGGCTTGTTCTTCTCACAAGGGCGTAGGCAGTATATATAGAGGGTAGGGCCACGCCCCCTCCTATATTTATGACTACAAACTTTTTGAGTTTCGAAAAAACGAAGAAAACAGGGTATAAAAACGCAATTCGATGATTTGGAAAAATATATATAAAAATATATCATGGAGGTATAAAAAAGATACAGATTGCTCTGCAAGTTTTGTTTAGTATAACTTAAATTGTACTAAAAATGTAGCAGATATATCAACTGGAGTATTAGACAAAACTGCGACAAAGGACATGCATAAAAAATTTAATAATTCAATCACATTTCAATCAAAAATTTATATAATTTTTAAACAATAATTCTCATAATACATTTTACGCAAAAAGTCTCCGAAGAAAATCTTATTTGGAAGATTTTAATCTTAGATGACACTGCTCATATAGTAAATAGTAAGTAGAGTTAATAAATTTCAAAATGCGAATATATGTATATTTCAAAAATGTTCAATAATAGAATCCCCCTTTTTAAAAAGATGACTACGCCCCTGTCTAAAGAAAACCTTTCTATCCTTTTCTTTTGCAGCTTGAAAAGTAATTAGAAGATTAATAAAAACAACTTCCATCAATCGACATAGACAGAGGCAGTTGAGGAAAGAAGAATGATGACTTTCCAATTCCGAGAACTGCTCGAGTTTCTATAAAAGATAATGAATGGACTCCAATAGTGCCCACAAAATAATAAATGATCTCGTATTTTATAAGCAGCAGATGTTTTAAGATGCAACTGAGAAGTGAGTTAAATTGATCCCAGTTTATACTTTGATTTGGTATAAACTGAACTTGACTAAATACTCTGTAAATAGGAGTTAAAGGCCCTTCACTTTGCAGTCATCATCATCTATTCCGAAATGAGCTGAAAATAAACTTGTACTCGTAGTTGCATTTATTTTTTATGGTTACCTTGGCCATTGGCATTGCACCTCCATTAATGTCTGGCCTCGCATAGAAGCCATATACCAACTGAAGTAACAGTTAATTGCGTTCAACACCACAGCTGAGGGCAGACCTTAGACCCCCCTTGTACCCCCCCTTCCCTGTCAATCCTCTCCAGCTGCTGCTCATACACTACTAAACCACTCATGATGCGGTAAATAGTTTCAAAGTTTAAGTTTATTTTTTATGTTGCTGTTCCATAATTAGATGCATGACTTGGCAGCGCCTTTTTACGGCTTGCCATGGATCGACTCGACTCGCCCCGTCCTCTTCTCTCATCTTCCGTCTCTGTCTCGCTCGTCAATTAGCCAGAAAAGACATTAAACTTTCGCCGGTGCCCAGATGAACTGCCTTGGGGAAGTTCAAGAGTCTGCAGCCGCCTCTCGACTAATGAAGTTAGTGCAGCAATAAAGTTAAAGCAAAAAAAAAAAAACCAAATTACAAATAGGAAAAAATTTGAGCGCCACTTTTTAAAGCAGCTGCTAAATTGAAAATCAACCCGACCCTTCGTTCCTCTATTTCCTTTTCCTCTTTGAGCACCACACGCTAAACGTCAGCCATAAATAAAATGCAAATTTTGCCGGCTAACAAAATTGCAAGGATTGCTGTGGGATCTGCACAGAAGGCAGCACTAGAGTGGGGGGAGGGGAAAGAAGGGCGAGATGGGGGGCTGTGAGATGGGGGGCTGAAGTGGGCGGGGCATTGCCGGTTAGCTGCTCCTGGCTGTGGTTTGTGTACGTGTTTTGTTATCGGCAACTGCAACATATTTTCTGTATCAAATTTTGTGCAAAATGCTCACAGCTCGATGAAATTCTATTGGGAAATATTTTTGGTAACAGTTTTACATAAATTTTGCACAATAACCTAGGGTATCAGAGCTTGACTATGCTATTTGAGCATATAAATATTACTAAAAATAACTCAATTTTATTAACATATAGTAATATTATTTTCCAAATTCAATCCTAAGATTAAAGCACATTTGAATAACTTTCTTAAGAACTTTTATGTTGTGGCAACATGTGCTTTTAAAGTTGTTGAGAAATCTGTTGTAGTTTTAAATTTCATGAATTATATAAAAAAAAATTAAAAATGAACTTTATTGTACAAATCAATGATGCATTAAGTGCATTTAAAAAAAGTCTATTTATGTTTCAACTCACAAATTTTTTTTTAGTATCTCCGAATATATGTTTTCTGACAACTGAAGTATTTTAATAGGTGATGTTAGTATCGTTAAAACTTAAGATAAATTATTATAATTATTATTAAATATTAATATATAATATTATCTATCAGATTTTAATGATTTAATTTAAAGAAATTAAATAAATCAAATTAAATAACAATCTCCGACTAGTTATTCATAAAATATAACTAGAGTATAGACAATAGTTAGTGTATGCATATATCGTATTGGCATACGATGAATTAACATATATTCTTGTAATTTTTTTTTCGGGTCTTTTTGAACTGTCTGTGGATTACCGCCAAAGCTGTGGAAACTGTGGATGGAAATTGGGGAACTGATGCTGAAGTGAAGCTGCTGCTGTTGGGACCATTAAAAATGAAATGCCAGAGCACATTTTATGAACGAATATTATTTTCGACAAAATTTTGTTGTTGAAATAACAATGAGGCAGGCAACTACTATTAATAACCCGGGGATGTCTGGTCTGCCTCTTTTCTGTGCTCGCCCTTTTGCCCTTTGCCTACTCTCGCTTGCTTTACTCCTAATACAATCATATAAATTACGCTGCGAGAACAATCAATCAATGTCAAAGTCAGACACTGAGTCCGACTATAGAATATAGGCCCGTCGACGGGGTAGATTTAAGCTAAGCTGCCACGTACTTGGCCGCTCATCAATTTCAATAAACGCGAGCGGCAAGTGGCAAGTGGCAAGTGGAACGTCGGCTCTTTGCATCGGTGTCCACATCTACATCCACATCCACATCCATATCGGGGCTTGGTCATGCGACCACCAACGCCCCATTAGCACCTAGCTTAATGCTGTGGCATTTGTCAAAGTCCAAGCCAAGAGGCGACAGCAGCGACAGCGTTGACAGCAGAGGGAAAGGGATGAAGGAAGGTGGAGCAAGAGGAAGAGAAAGAGGTTCCCTTGATTCCATGTGTTTTGCATTTTAAATTGTGGCACAAACGAAATTGAAAATGGCAGCAAAAGATGTGCAACAATGCGACAACAATATCTAAATGTCTCCTCTGTCATTGTATGTGCTTGTATGCCTGTATCTGTGTGTGTGTGTGTGTGGTGTCAACAATGGCAACGCTCTGGGTGGCATTTCATTGACAACAAGTCATAAATTTAACAAATGACAGTCGGCAAGTGGTGAACGACAGGCGAGTCAAGGGAGCGGGAAGCAAACTTGATGCAATGTCTGTCAATGGCATTCACTTTAACGAGTTTCCACTGTATGCAAACCATAGCAATCACAGCAAACACAAAGAGAGGCAGAGACAGACAGAAAGAGAGAGAGAGAGAGAGAGAGAGGGGAAAAAGGCAGTTGCTTTACCTGTATTTACCTTTAAAAGTTCCATTGAGTTATTTTCAAGTGAAGTTTCTATTGAGTCTATTCAGACTATTTAAGTCGGATTTTCAATCAACCAATCAATAAATCTTTAAACATATCTGTGTCATGCTGTTGCTAACAATTTACTGTTAGCGACTGTTATATTCCTGAATTTATATTATGTGAATTAACCATTAAAAACTACTCACATTTCGAATTGCTTCCAATTAAATTTTACATAAATATGAAGTTGAAAGAAGAACAAAAAGTGGTTTGTTATAATGCTAGCATAAGAAAAATATTTAACATCTACTAAAAGTTAATATTTAGAAAATACTGCAACTACAATAACTTAATAAAAAAAAACAAGTTTTACTTTTATTTCAAAAATATATGTTAACTAAAAAAAAAAATTGTACGCGAATTTTTTTGGAAATTAAAAAAACTATTTACGATAACTACCAATTTCTAAAGTAAAACTATTAATTTCTCTGTTCTCTGTTATGGTAGCAGCTGTTAATATTATGGATTATATTTTCCCCAAGCTCAAAAAGTATACACAAGTCCATCAAAGTTCTGATTTAGTTAACTACTTTATCTAAAATATATTATTTATTCATACCTTAACAAAATACAAGTCAATCAAACGTTATTTCTGTACTTGAACTTCAAGTTAAGCTACCTTTTAACCACAACTATCGCTTAGCAGTATAAGGAACTTACCTATGAGACTCCATATGTATGTTCGGGAGTGGAATCTGAATAAGCCTAATAAGAACTTTCCAACGAATTCCTATTCGCATTCGACATGATGCAATTGAAATTTGAATTGAAATTTAGTTCGCTTTATGAAACACAAATCCGGCCACACCCAGAACATTTCCTCGAATTTGCCAAAACAGAGATCAGAGACCAGAGACCAAGTGAGACCAAAGTCAGGGGACAAATGCTGGCGACCACAAACTGCCGGCATAACGGACAACACCTGCCTATCAGGTGCTTTGTGTCGGTTGCTGTGAGCGGAAGTGCGGCTCCAGCTTCAGATGCAAAGGAGAACAACGCTAATGGTTGGGTATTAAAAGAGCTCGAACCAGAGAGGGAAAGGGGGGAAACGGGGCGCCGCATTTGGAGCAGCTGTGTCAGTGTGTGTGTGTGTGTGTGTGTGTGTGTTTTAGGATGCGGTTTATGAGCTATGCAGGCGGAAGTTTCAACTGCACACAAACATACATATACAATTGAAATCAATTGCAGTGCACAGAAACAGAGAGAGAGAGAGAGAGAGAGAGAGAGAGAGAAAGGGAGAGACAAGTCGAAAGTCAGAGTTGGGAGGGGAAACAATCTCTTTACCCCCTGCTAACAGCTCAAGACACACACGACGTTCCCGTCATTAGCCGTGTCGCCAACGAAGACGAAACTGAAGAGCTGAAGTAAGAGGGAAGAAGGAGGAGGAGGAGGAGAATGAGAATGACGATGACGATGAGGATGAGGACGAATAGTTTGCTGCATGTGTCACGCTGTTTGTTGCCACGAAAATCCCAAAAACCAAACTGAAAGATTGCTCGCCATGTGTCCTGACTGACTGTATCTTCTATCTTTTGGTCTGACTCTCTTCCTGCCAGCCTGCCTGCTGACGTTTTTATAGCTGCTAACAATGTGTCAGGTTTTCTTAGAACTCACAACGAGACTTTGCCACAGTCGCTGTATCTCTGCCACATCTCTGTATCTGAAAAGGCGACTCATCCCGAGATGATAATTAGGTGCAGTTGCCTTGAAAATACTCATAAATGTTTCTGTTTCTGCTGCCACAGTGTGCACTGACTATCGAGAAAACTATTTAAAGTAGCTCAAGTCTATAAAGACTAAAGAAGTTTCAATTTATCTGACAGATTATAAATATATATATGTTATATAAGAAATATAAATTGACTCGATGAAAATATATCGCTGACTTTTCATTGAATTTACACTGATTTCAGAATTTAAAAATCTTACAGATTTTCATTTTATCATGGAAAAACAAAAAAAAACAAAATTTAAAATGTGGAAATTTTTACTAACTTAGTCTAGAAATATTCAAGGGAAATCTAACAAAAGTTTATAAAGAACATAACTGCTTAATTAAAATTAAAATATTAAGTATTAGATTTTATTTTTTTTAATTAAGGTATTAGTTGAATTCTGAGAATATAATAGAGAATATACGAAACCTTCTTTTATTTAGATTCCTTCATTAATATGACAGTCATTAGAAATTTAAAAAATTATAGTACTTCCCATACAACATATAGTTGAGTTCCAACATCCTCTAATCCTTCCCGATTCACAGAATTCAAATAAGATAAGGTTATATGTAGAACTATAACCATAGTAATTAATAGAAAATAAATGCTAAAGTTAAACTAACTTAGTATATCAGAAAATCCTATTGCTACAATTAGTTATAGTAGTTTCTTCAATAGGACTGTCAGTTATAAGAAATACGAATAACTATAATGTCCATATCAAAGTTTTTCACAATCATTATATTCAATTTGTGGTTTTTCCAACTTTTTCATTCTTGAGCTCAAATCAAGAATATCTTTTGAGTTACTAACTTGGTAGTGAATTCACGATCTATCAGCTGCTTCCGCTCATCAGTCGTAGAGTCATACAGCTGCTCGCTTTTTATAGCACCTCAAGAAAGTCGTCTTTTTTAGGTCTTCGACAGCCCCGACAACAACAAATTGCATGAATCTTGCATATTTTTGGCCTAGCCATAGCCTATTTTTATTTTTGTTATGATTATTTTTATTTTATTTTTACTTTTGCCTTGCCCGAATGAGGGCCACACAAATTATGCGTAAATATGTGATAGGCCGTTCCCCCTTCCCCCTTCCCCTCTTTCGATCCCCTGCAGCACCGACAAGCTGTGTAATAATTCTCGTTTATCGCTTTGCAAAAAGTCAATTTTTATAAGGCACCAACAAACAGAGCAAGCGACGAGTCATAACACACTTATAACCCGCTGAATATTTTCGAGAAATGATTTGTGGTTTGCCTCAAATTGGCGCACCACGCAAACGAGGGGGGATTTTACACTTCGGAAAGAGGAAAGAGGGAAGAGGGACGAGGACGAAGAGAAGGCGGTCATGCGTGCGAGCTGCGACTTCCTACGCCCGAGAATATGTGTATGTAACAAATTTGTAATTTGAACGCCACAAATCATAATTTTACATAATGATCAATTCATATACGTCAAAATGTTGTTTGCCGCTTTCAGTCGCTCGTGAAGTGAATTATGTGGCCCGGGTCGCCAATTTCGCGGAATTTCCCTCATTTTCCGACAGCTTGTGTGCCATTCGAGACGATTGGTCGATTGGAAATATTTCAGACCGGATACGCATAGGACATAAAATAGACACACACACACTCACACATATATAAACAGATGTACTAAGTGTGAGTTAACAGGGAATCGGATCTGGTTGGAGACACACTGAGAAACTTTCCACGAAAACTAATTAAACAAATTGCATTATGTGTGTGTTTGAAAAGTTAGTGCAACGCACCCAAATATCCGATTACGTGGTTGGTTCAACAAATTTCTCAACAAGCTTAAAAGATCATTTAAGTTTGAGTTCAAAATCAATAGGTTTATTAAGTTTCTATCAGGAATGTTCTACAAATCTGTAATGTCGTCAGATGTTCTTGAAAACAAGTCATCAATGCACATTTTATATTAGAAACATATTTGATAAATTATAATAAATTAGCTTAAGAACCTTCATTTCTGAAAGAATTTATTTACTTTGAAAACTAAAATCTCCGTTGATATTTATAAAATATATTCTGTATAGGTAAAAAGACCCTATAATTCTGTACCAGACTTTACTGATTATCAATTTAATGAACTAAAAACTATAAGATTATAAATTTTTTTTTTTAAATTAAACGACAAAAACTTCAGACTTTCCAATTGAGAACAACTTAAGTCGATTATTTCATAAATCCATCAGGCAGCCCTCGGAAAGAAACTCCATCTAGCGTCCAACTGCAGCAACAACTACAACTACAACTACAACTGACAGATGGCGATGGCTCCTTCAGCCTGCAGCATATCAAATTAACACAGACACGAGGTTTTAGGAAAAGGGAATGGCATCAAAAAATAAAGGGGGGTTTGGGGAAGGTGCGACGAGGGGGCGGGGTTGAGGTTAGGGATGGGGAATAACTGTGAAGAAGTGAAACTGGGAGATGCTGTTTGGTGCCCATTAACTGTAGCACTTTTGGGGGCAGCCCGCCGCAATTTGTTGGTCAGGTTTGCAGCAGCCAACATGGCAACATCATGGCTGCGTTTAATACTCGTAATACTCCTCGTAAGAGTGTGCGAGTGTACGTATGTTGTTTTTGTTTTCTTGATTTTTAATGAGCATCGTGCAGGGTTTCGTTTCGGACTTGGGACTCGGGACTCGGGACACGGGACTGATGCTGGTAGAGCTGGCAAATTGCAGGTTCTCTTTATTTCTCGCTATGCCTCAAAGTGTTGCACTCATATTTTGCCGGTGTGCGCCTTAATTATATGGTCGCCGACAGAAATTCAAGTGAAAACCATTCGGTTTAGGTCGGTGTAGTTGTAGGGGTCGGAGTCGGAGTCGCGATCGGGGTCTGGGAAGGGTCGGGGAAGGGTCCACAGAATTCGTGGCAGGCCTAAGCCTATTTCGAGCCGCTCTTTAAACCATGAAAATTTAATGCCAGCTTAGCCCAAACACAATGGCCAAGCGGGAGAGCGTTGAAAAAGATGTCGATTCAATATGAGTTCGACTTTGAGTTTGAGTTGGAGTTTAAGTATTACTCGTATTCGGTAAGTTCAGTATGGCATTCAAAGAATCTTTCATGCCGCATTTCCGTTCGGGTTCGGGTTGAAGCCGCTTAACAGCTCGACATCGCCTCTGCACACATTTTCTCCTTCTCTAGAGCCGCTCAAGTATTAATTATGCACGCATAAAATATCTTTTGAACCTTTTTCTCAGCCAACTTGGGCTCTTTCAACATATTTTCTGTGAATGAGCGACCGGGCGCGACATCAATGGGATGCAAATTAACTGTACAAACATAAATAACACTCGGAATTCCTGGAAAATATCGGACCCGAGTCCCCGACCCCGACTCCGGGCATCTCTATTCCTACTCTCCGCGTTTTCTCCTCCATAGCATTTGTCAAAGCAATAAAAATTGTTGGGCTTCTGTTGGACCTTTTTTATGATAAGCATTCTTATCATATTTGGGCTAGGCTTTGGCATCTTTGTTGCCTTTTCCTCTCTCTCTCACTTTCTTCCTCTCTTTCTGCGGACCTGCGAACTGGAAATGTTGACCCGTTTTATGGTTCTATCCTTTAATGAATTCAAAGGCACGAGCAACATTCCCCTCCCCTCCCCTTCTTTAAACCCCTTTACAAATGCTGTGAGCGCGTGCTCATTACCCTAGATATCATTGCGAATACTTTTTGTGCTGACTGTTGCAACCCGTTTTCATCTTTTGCTCATTTGCTCATTTGCACTTGTTGCTAACTTGTTTCTGAATGGAATTTGAGAGTTTTCAGTATTGTCTTGACGACTCTTAGAAGTGTATCTGATGGATACGTCACTCATAATAATTATTAAATGCTCTGCTATGCACAATATTCATTCCGCCCACTCCATTACTTTCACACTTTTGGGAGATTGTTTAAAAAAAAAAAAACAGAAAACAGAAAATGATTAATTGGCGCTACAAATTTATGACGTCGTTGTGGATTTTCCAACGATAGCGAGTTGAATGTATGATAAAGCCCTTGATGGAATTTTCTACCCCTTTCCCTTCCCCTCCCTGTCCCTTTCACTTTCTTCGTTAACATGGGCAACATCAGCTCTTGAAGCGATTAAAACTTTTCGTCAGCCGCAACAGCAGCTCCAACTTCAACATAAATACATTAATGAAATACTCGAGATGTATGTGTGTGTGTGTGTGTGTGTGTGTGTGTGTGTATGTATATGTGTGTGTGTGCCGCGTCATTATGGCTATTGTTATTGTTTTTTGTTGTGCAATAAATTATATACCATTATAATTATTTATGAAAGTCTCATGTGGATTGAAGCTATAGTATTATTGCGTATAATATGCTGTAAATATCATTAAATGTGCTGCTTTTATTGGAAGTGCTCGGGGCTGATTTGACCCACACAACCGCCCAATACTTCGGTGCTATCAAAGACTCAAAGTTAATAAATCCAATTGTGCAGAGTATAAAAAAACAAATTAAACTAATTTATCTATGATGAAACTTTATTTTAGTTCATTTCTAAAATTGGGAAAATTTTTTATAAATTTTTTTTTAATGATAATGAAAATATTTAATTAATTGTTCTAAGAAATTTATATATATTTTAAAAACTATTATTTCCTGTAATTATAAAAGATTAATCCAATCTTACTTACAATCTTATAGCTTAAGTTACTATCATTTAAATTGTCTCAACTCATAATTCGCATTGGTTTCGTTTCGAGACCCAAAAGAGTGCCCAATTTCAAGCTAGGACTGAAATTATGGAGCAGCAAGAGCATTATGGCTATTACGAGCATTATGCGACGGTCTCTTGCCAATTTATAGAAAATTTCAATTGTGAATATTGATTATTCATTTCCTGAAGCGACGACGGCGCACCTACAACGTATTTGAATTCGGATACGAATGCGGATGCGAATGCGAATGCGAATGTTGATGACTTCGCTTGCGCCTTTTGCCTACGATGGAGACATCGTCATGGCCATCATCATCATCATCATAGCCATCATCATCATCATTGAAATGGCAAATTGGACTGCAGAATTGTTGTATTGAAATTGCTTTGTGGTAGTTGCCATTTGCTGTTGTTATTGTTGTATTGTTGTATGTGTGTGTGTGTAATCATAACGGCTCGCTTGTTAACATGCTACATTAAATTTTTATCAAGAGCAACAGAGCAAAGTAGTCCAGGCCAAGACCAGCACAAGACCCATAATACATAAATATATCTAAAATAATGATGTTCATGTTGTTGTTGTTGTTGTTGTTGCTGTTGATTATTATGATTATTGTTTCATGCTTGCAATGTAGCATGATTAACACGGGACTGAGCACAGAAACAGAAAAATAGAATGAATACTGCTAAAAGCATTGAACAATGCCCGGCCACAAAATAATTCACATACATTACAAATAATCATAATAACAATGGCGGGCCTCATCGGCTCGTTACGCATACGCCGCGTATGCGCCAACATCAACTCGAACCACGATGAAGCCAGACAGGAGCCCCAAATCCACTACACATCCTACTAAAGCTTGGAGGAGGCATAAAATAGCGTTAAATTACAAAAGCGCACATTAAGAGCTTCAAGTGATTGACTGAAAGGAACTAACTACTCCTACAATGGAGGATCTTTCATTAGGTTAAGTTGGGCGAACAAAGGAATGTTTTTAAAAACAACGAGTACATTTTACTAAAAAGGTTAATAAGTATTTATTGAAAGTTTTTTTAAAATATATAGAATTCTAAGAATTCACATATAATATTAAAAAATCCTTAAAAAGCGACCTATCAAGATGGTATAGATAAGTTTGTTTTTAATCCAATTGTTTTCAAAAGTCTACCATTTGTTATTTGATTGACTTTACATTTATTTAAATGTAAAATCGTTTGTTTATTCGTTTAACAGAAGTATAATAAGGCAAGAAACAGGCTTTTGAAATACATATTGATATCAAAACTATAGAGTATCCACAACTGTTTATCAGCAGAAAGTTCTCCTAAAGTTTCTTAATGGATTGTCAATTGCTGCATTTTTTCACTTTTAATTTCCTTGCTGATATGTTTACCAATTCTATATATATTTCAGCTATTTTAGCATTCAATTGCATTAACCAGAAGTCCATAGACCATCCATTATCTGTTGTCGACCATTTTTCCAAAAAGCACTCAACGTCAACTTGCCCAATTTTCAGTTTTGCATTTTAAACTCTGTGCTGCCATCTCTGCTCCTCTCTTGTCGTTTGTCTGAGTGTGCAACACGTTTTATCATTTAACTCGGTGGGTCTGGAACCCATCCACCCATCCACCTATTCAGCCACCCACTCATCCACCGACCCACCGACCCACTCAACCACTCATCCACAGGGGCATCAACAGCGTGGGAATTAATATCAATGTCGTCGTTGTCGTTGTCGCTGTCGCTTGGTGCGTTTGCTATCAGCGTTCAGTTTGCTGCGCAGCCACCATGGCGTATGTGTAATGCCGTTTTTTCTATGGGTTTTATATTTTTCTGGTTTTATTTTGCTTTTTATCAATTAAAAGCCACTTCAAAAGCGGAAAGTGTCTGTGTGCCGTTGACACACACACACACACACATACACACACTGAAAACAGACCAAACAGACAAACGCCCAAATACAACACACAAACACAAACACATACACACACACACACCCGCACACACAAACTCATAGTACGCTTTTGTTGTCGTCGGTTTGGTTTGTTGGACGCTTTTAGTTTTATCTCTCCGGCGAATACTTTTGCTATCACATTTTGTAGAGAAACGAAAAAAAAAAAACAATAATGAGGAATCGTTGTATACCCTTGTGTTGTTGTAGGTCCTGGTACGGAATGAAGCATAGACTAATAAATCCCCAGATAATTTTTATAAGTGCCTATTTTTTCATATTTTCTTTGTTGTAAATATAATTATTGTATTTTTTTTTCAATTATAATTAAAATTTTAATTTTCAAATAAAATTACATTATAGATATTGGAATAAGCTTATAAAAAAATAAAATTCCAATGAAACCTGATTCAAAAACTTTTACGGTTTTATACTTATAAGGTTTTTTGATCATTTCTTAAATCATAAGGTTGTATAAAAATATTATTTATTTATCATCTATACTAAATATTCCAATACGTTATATGATCTTGCAACTTTTTTACCTCTTTGAATTTTTAGCAATTTTTATTTATTTATTGCTATTGCATTATGGCAAAAGATTCTCAGATTTACGGGATATTACAATGCGTTTGAATTTGCAATACGATTAGAGCTTAATTAGTGAGCTTGAGAGAGCTGGGAAAAGCATTTCCCATGGCACAATTCTATCCCCCAAATGCGGTTGAACTTTTGATGCGGCTTGTCGCTTTGACACAATCAACGAACCCCAACCGAACCGAACTGAACCGATCCCCAAATGCGACAACCACAACCACATCGACGATGACGATGACGATGATGACGACGACGGCGACGTCGGCGGCATCAGCGTCCACTCAAAGCTAATGACCGACAAAGCGTTTTGTATTATTTTCAATTTCATTTTCACTATGCGACGCTCTTCTGCTCTTCTTCTTTTCACTTAACACTTCCCGCACCCGTCTTCCCTCTTCCTCCCACTCGCCATTTCGAGCGGCCTCCACGCCTGCCATGCATTAAATATTATTAAGATAAGACGCAACTCGCTCGCTTATCAATCAGACGTCAGACGCACCGACACCGACACCGTTCAACCGAGCCAACTCTACAATTTGCAGACAACAGCAATGGGAAAGGGACTAGGAACTAGGGAAAGGGTAAGGAAAAGGGCAAGAAAAAGGGGCGAGGAACAGAGAGAGAGAGAGAGAGAGAGAGAGAGAGAGAAGTGCCAGAAAGTCAGTTGACTGCTTGACATGATTTTTCCATCATATTTATTGAAAAGTAACTAACGTTAACTGAAGATAGCCGTCACTTTTCAACAAAACAACAAAAAACAAAGCAAGAGAAAACAAATGTATTCAATTCCAGGGAACTTTTTATGTTTAAACTAACAATTTACATATAAGCTATATATTAAGAGACCCCAACGTGTGTGTATATGCATATGTGTATATGTGTGTGTGCGTGTGTGTGTGTTTGCTCATTGAACTCTGGCGGCACATTTCCAAGAAGCCAATTGCTAAATCAACAAACACAAACAAACTCTGACGAGCAAAACAAAAACCTCAAAAGTCATTACATATATCTTCTGATTGAGGCCCTTGCTCTCTACCCCTGCCCCTCTCCTTGTCCCTGTCCCTCTCACTGTCCCTGGCATCCTCCAGCTGCTCCTGCGTCTCCTTCTCAGTGGTCGCAAAATGCAGAAGCTACAAGCTAACAGCTTTTTATCTTTGGCACAGGCGGCATTGTTTTTGGCGGCCCAGGCCAAAAGACGCAGCAGCCTCAAAAAAAATAAAAATAATAAAACCGAGAAAAACAAAAAACCAGTTCGAACTGGTGTCCAATAGTCGCTCGAGGCTTGAGGCTCGGGCCAAGCCTTATAAGGTCGCTGGCATGTCAGGCGAGGCAACAGCAACAATAACAACAACAACAACAACAACGGCAACTTCCTGGCTAATATTACGAAAATTGCTTAAAGAGAGCTGCGCTCTATAAGTTGGATCAGCCGAAAAATGCAGCACTGCTTGGAGACTGAAGCTTGAGCCTGTCATGGGTGCCTGCCAGACTGTCAGACTGCCAGACGGCCGGACAGCCAGACTGCCTGCCATTGGAATCGCCTGTTGCCTTCTACCGTAATTCACAACAACAATAATAATAACAACAACAGAGCCAGAGCCAGAGCCAAGGCAAAAGTCGCGAAACTTGCACCAGGCACAGTGGTACATAATGCTCTTAAATTACTTCCAAAAATTATTCCTATCGTTTTTTTAATTAAATAGCTTGATATTTCAAATTAAAAAAAAAATAATTTACTATTGCTGCATTAAAATCAAAATTATGTCCATTCACCTTTCTATTTATAAACTGTTTCTAAAAACTTTTTATGAGTATAACTTATTAATTGGACTGCAATTCCTGTGATTTTTATCAATAATTTAAATTCTTTGTTTTTTATCAGTTTTCTATTCATAAGTTGGTTTTGAGTTTACCATTATTACTTTTGTTGGCCCTCAAATTATTTTTTTTGTTTCATATTTTACACCTGCAAACAAATTCTATATATTTTTTTTCTTTTTTTAATAAATTTCTGCTTTCAAGTACGAGTATTAATAAATTGTTTGTATGTAGGATTTTCACAATTATGTATTATTAACTGTTTTGAATTTCTATTTTCTTTTGATTATTAATGCTGTATCAATATCTAGATTATTTTGTCATCTTTCTATTAATAAATAGTATTTAAGAAATTGTATTTGTAATAATTACTATGAGTATCTGCATCTCTTACAATCTTTTAATTTTGGTTAATTAAACGAATGACTGATAACATTAATCATAATTGATAAATATTTAAAACTATTGTAGGCTCTATTGATATACAGTTCAATTTCAATTCATCATCATAAAATCCCATGTTGTACCACTGTGCATCGTCGCACTGTTGCCGAAGTCAAAGCAAAAAGCGCATCTTTTGAACAGAGCGCAAAGCGCAGCTTGTCCCGCGGCTCAGGCCAAACTCAGGCACTCAACGCGCGGTGTGTGTATCTCAAAGATACAAAACAACAACGTACGCTCGTTTGTCCGTCTGCCTGCCTGTCTGTCTGTCCGTCGCTCGGTCGGTCGGTCTTTTTTTCTGTCGATCGTCGGCTGTAAACCGCTTTTGTGTATGGCCGCCGAGATGCTTGGCATAGTTGGAAGCGCGGAACTGGTTGCCTGCTTTGGAGACTGCGACTGCGACTGGGGATGGAGTTGGACTTGGAGTTGGAGTTGGGAGCAGCGAGCTGCAAGCTGAAGATGGAGGAGTCGCAGTTGCTGCCTTGCAAAGCGTCGACGCCGCTTGCCGCTCTCAGTTATTATTATTTTTGCTTGTGGCGGCGACTCAACGACGACGACGACGACGACGATACGACTGCTTGTTGTTCTTGATGGTGTTGTTGTTGTTTTCGTTATTGTTGTTGTTGTTGTTGTTTATCAACGTGAGGGTTTTAAAAGGTTTTTGTGGCATAGCAGCTGCCTTTACCTGCAACAGGTAAGAAATATTTGCTCGCTCGTTCGGCATTTCAATGTGTTTTGCTCTTCTCTTTGGGTTTTTGTTTTTTCTTTTTCTTTTTGTTTTTTTTTTTCTTTTCGGTTTTTGGTGCCTTTACTTGTTGTTGTTGTTGTTGTTTTTGTTGATGTTGCTGCTTTCTTTGAAGTTGCATACTTCGGTGTGCCTTTGGGTTTCCTTTGAATTCTCTTTGCAGCCTGCATCTGCAAGCAATTAGTGTATGGGGGCTTGTGGTATGCCAGGGTTGCCACCGCTCTCGATCCTTGGCTTGGGTTCAAAGTGTTGCCCTGGCATTTAATTGGTGCAGCAATTGCAGCCCCGTCTCACCTCCCTTTCATTTCCCCTTACTCTCTTTCCCACTCCCTCTCTCTTTCTCTCTCTATCCCTCTCTCTCTCTCTCTCTCTTTGCCCTTGAACAGCAAAATGTTTCCACTGAACTGCCACAAAAAAAAACACATTGATTGATTGATGTTCCATGGACGCGACGTTTTGTTTGTGCAGATAGGTCGTCCCAAGATTGGCCGCCACTTGGGAACCCTTTTCATTTATAACAAATACACAAACAAATACAGCCCTTCAAGTAATTGTTTTGACAAAATAAAAACAATTCAAATATTTTATTTTAAAAATCAGAATATTTATTTCTTGAAAAAAATATATAAACTCCTTGTGTTTAACTTAACTTTTAAAAATATTTAAAAGGAATATCTGTTATTTTTTATTTAGCCAAAAAAATTACTTGACTGGCAGTATGTAGTATTAGGGGCCGTGCCCCCTGCTCGCTTTGCTCGCCAGCTCCCGGCTAATGATATAATATATGATATTTCTTTTGTACCCAAGAAATTGCCAAAGTTGCCGCCATTTATTGATCGCGAAAGCCTCTGAGGATTCGTTTTCGATCTCTTTACGAGCACACTCGAACATACTCGATACTTATAGTTTTCCCTTTGGTTCTTGCCATCTTTCCTCTATCTCTACCTCTCCCTTACGCATTCTCCGGAGCACTTGGCCGGTGCTCTTTGGTTTTCCCATTTTCTATTTATTTTTCGTGCGTCGTTTTCTTTTGATGTTTTGTGAGTTGCTGCTGCTGTAGTTCTTCTTCTTCTTCTCCTTCTTGTTGTTATGGATTTTCTACGTTCTATTTTTGTGTGTCTTTTTTTCGAGCGACCACAAGCGAACGCCGCCTTGTTCTGTGTATCTTGCAGATAAAGAACGCTCTGTCGATTGCCTACATTTTCCATTTGCTTTTGTTGTTGTTGTTCGCATTGTTGTTTTTGTTGTTCTTGTGTGTAATTATTGGAAAAGGATGTGGGAGAAGCCCTTGACTAAATGAATCTTCTTTAAATGTATGTCTAAGATAGCAGCTATTGAAAATATCTTGAAGAATTTGTTCTGCATTTTTTTGATATATATTTTTAGTCAAAAAAGATAATTGGTATTATTCATGGAGATAATGTAATAGAACTAAAAACGACTCCTCTCAGTATTTATAAATTGTAAAATAAAAATGTAACAATGACCTTTTACAGTAGTTATTTATTTTGATACTCTTCAAAAACAAAAAAAAATATTTTAAGACATATCTGTGGATTACTCCTAATATAAGAGATACGATTTATCGATGCTCTCATTGTTATTTTGTTTATAATTTCTAGCGTTATTAAACTTGCTTATTTCTAGGAGAATTGAATTGAATAATTGTAATTTTACCTGAGAATTGTTTGTAGCCGCCGAGTATCTTGTGCTTCCACCATTTGACAATGTTGCCCGCCATCTCAGAAATTCTATTTGCTGGCAGTTGTTGTAGTTGTTGTTTTTGTTTGCGCTTTGTTAGCAAATTTACGAGTCTGCTGCGACTTTAACTGTAATGTTGCTTTGGCCAAAATGTTTTACGGCCTTTGTGTTTCGTTGGGTGGTTGGGTTATCCTTTTGTTGTTGTTGTTGTTGTTGTTGCCGCTACTGCTGAGACTAATACACTTGCTCTCAGGTGCCACAGAGCAACGAAGCGACCTTAATTTGTATCTGGCATTATTTTGGGTTAGCAACGGGGGGAGTGGGTGGGTTGGCGTTAAGGTTGGATCGTAAAACTTTTTACAGCCGTGATATGCTGCATTTTAGTTGAATTTGGCGCATATTGTGCTCACGCTGCCGTCTCCCTGCCTCTTTCTGTTTTTGTTTTTGTTTTGGTATTGTGTATCTTGCAGATACTTTTTGACGTAGTAGCGCGCGTAATTTTAATTGTAAATTTTGTTGTTGCTGCTGCTGCTTGCACGACGCGACGTAAATAACTTGCCGAACGACAATGACAACAACAAAAACTAAAACAACAACAGCAAATAACAAACAACAACTGCAAAATGCTAAAGCGCAAAACACGATTTGTATTTCCAAATGCGAACGGCGACGTTGACTGCGACGACGACTGCGACTGCGAAGCTGACTGCGACAACAGCGAATATTTGGGGTGTACTTGTTGTTGCTATTGCTTTTACTATTGCTATTGCTGTTATTGTTGCGGGGGCGGTTTTAGATATAACGGCACTTTCATTCGATTCTCGCTGCATAAAATGCACACCCAAAAAATTTCACTTCGTTTTACTTATTTATCAAGATACTTTTATGCCATCTACTTCTATCACATCACACACAATTTTTAGTCAGTTGTTGTGTTGTGTTTATTTATGATTCGTAAGGAACGCACGCTTGCGGTTCAATCGCGTAACTTTCCAGAATAACAGAACACGCACAACGCGCTACGCATGCGACTATCTCACAGATACACGACCAACTCGAAAGGCGTATGGAAACAAACTGAACATGCGAAACACAAAACGTCCACGTCCATGTCGATGTCGACTCGACTCGACTCGCCTTGTACCGTACCAAAACAAAAAGTGGTTAGTTCAAAAGAGCGAGAGACAGAGTAAGAGAGGGGTGAGTAGTGAACGGCAGACATGGCTCTCTGCTACTCTCGCAGCGCGAAACGAATGGAAACGAAACTTGTCGCGCTGTAATGTTGCTGTAAGTACAAACGCAGCTCCTATTAACATGAGATAATTAAATTGGAAAGAGCTGTTTCAGTTCTGTTATCCATAACAGCATTGAGATTTTGTTGTTAACATAATTAAATTCGTACAGTGGTTCATAAACTATCATATGGTATGGCTTGCAGATGGAAACAGTTGCCAGACTGTTGTTTAACAGTGCTTTAACAGTCAACTTAAATATTAGGCCATGAAAATTGCTAAATGCTATAACTTTGCAAAAAAATTTATAAATTATAGAAAGTTTAAAGTAAAATAAAATAAAGGTATTGATTTAATAAAGTTTTTAAGTTTGTAATTAATTAATAAATTAATTTTAAAGTTTGTAATTCCTCGGTGAGAGAACTCACAAATTTAACTCTACGAAAAATATTAGAACATCGACAAATCTCCAACAGAAACCCTGCAAAAATTTACAAAATTAAGATACATTAAAAATATAGGTTGTTGCTATGAAAGTTTTTAAATAAATTGGTACGACTTGCTAGATCGGAAATTTTACTCTACGAAAAATATTAGAAAATCGACAAATCTCTAACAGAAACCCTGCAAAAATTTACAAAATTAAGATAAATTAAAAATATAGGTTGTTGCTATGAAAGTTTTTAAATAAATTGGTACGACTTGCTAGATCGGAAATTGTTTTTCTGGGAAAGGTAACAGCCTTTCGTTATAAGACCTTGCCGCGAAATTTCCAACAGCAAATTAAATGCAGGTTGCAATGAGCAAACAATAAACAAACTTGACTCCAACGCATTTTAAAAGCCAAATTTGGTTACTTTATCGCTTTAGTCTCTCATATTTAGGCGCTCACACAAACGGACAGACAGACAGACGGACATGGCTGTTAATCAAGAATATATATACTTTATAGGGTCGAAGATGCCTCCTTCTTCGTATTACAATATCAACGAACATAATATACCCCACTACTCATTTTTTCAGTAACGGGTAAAAAAAAAAAAATTAATAAAACAAAATAAATAATTTACAAGATTATTTTATTGTTTTAAATAACTTTGGTTATAGAATTTAACACTTTCAAAAAACAAATTACAATGTGTCATTCGCATTTGTTTATTTAAGAGTTGGTGATTAAGAGATTTCGTCGTTATTTTGGATGTTATGATCCCTGTGAATGTTATAGGCTATAAAACACGGACCAACTGAACATAATAGTCCAGCGAAATGTGTATAATTTTAATAATTTTTCTATGAAGCCTAAAATGAATTGCAAAACAAATTCTCTTTTAAATTGAATACGAAGACATAAAGTACATTTTAAATGTATTTATTAATGGTATAAAATATGGCAAGCCCATTTTAGTAACTCCGAAAATGTTTCTGTTGGTTTGTCGTCAAAGTCTTAGAGAGTTGTAAAACAGAAGTAAAATGTGGACTTTCATCGAATTTCGTCTACTATTCCAGTCTGTTAACGCGTCCCGCAAGGTAAATTGTCGTCTGGTCTTTGACCAAAAAAACAAATGGATGGTTAACTTCAGCCACAAATTGTCTGCTAATGTAGCCAAAATCAGATTCTAAAATACAAAAATAAACATTTAATTTATGCATAGGTTAAAAGAAACATGTAAAATACAAACTTTTGATAGTGACAGGTTTCGACCCTTTTTCATCCACCTCAATTTCTGTTTTTTGGAAGATTTCGTTGACAAACAATCCTGTCTTCATTTCAGTCATTGCTCCCAAATTGGCATCTTTGAATAGATCGTGAATTCCCAGACTTTCTAATGCTGATTTCATTTTTAGCATGCTTCCTATTTTAAACTTGGGCAATAGGATTCGAAAATTAGTTTTGGCGTCACGCGGTGCAATATCATGAAAGTGAATTCTATCCAAATTCTGAACCACTTCATCAACTCCGTCCATATTCTTAGGCAGTAGGATGATAAGTGAAATATCTGAGTTGATATAGGGTATTTCTATGGTATACGCATTCAATTTACTTATGTAGGAATACTTATAAAACCCTTTTCGCTTCATCGTATCCACAAGGACAGTTCGAAAATCCCCTGTTTTCTGCGGTATAAAGAATGAAGCTTTTCCTGTGTCAAAACTGTTGAACGGATATTTCCATTTACCCTGAAAGTAAATCGCACTGAGAATCATCATTTTCGTTTCATGTGCAATTTCTGTAATTGCCCAATTTATTTTGTTATCAGTTTTCATAGCTATCCAGGCATTCATTTGGGAAATTGTTTCATCAGAGCTCTTAAAATCAACCTTCTCCACCGTGGTATTAAAAAAATCTTTCGACTCTCTCTGATATGCTGTCAATAATGGAACATCTTTCGCCACATAGATACGACTTCCAGTCTTTAATGTTAAATATCGAGATCGCTGAAGCCTTTGTATCCTTCTTCCAAGCTGCCGCATTTCCCGGATTCTTGTTGAATTATTTAACTGTAGAATATTCTCAATCTGCTTAGCTGTTTCTCCCTCAGCTCCCAGGTACAGTTGCATAAGACTTTCTCTCAGCAAGTAAGGTGAAAAGACTATATTATCATCCTCGCTCCCTCGTAGCACATGTCCAATTAAGGTGGTGGTTACATTCTCCCCAAAAATCGAGAGAAAGGCACATAGTTCCAATAAAAATATCACAAGAAACGTAAACTGAATATTGACCATTTTGTACAAACTAAATAGAGAGACTATCTATGGGTTTCTTATAAGTAATGAAAAGAAACTCGATTCGTTGAACTTTTTTAGTTACAGTCTGAATTTAATTGTATTAGTTTTGCATTTTCCGACTCAATATGCATCTATAACGCTGTTGCTAGCATATTAGTTTTCCACAGAACTTCAAATAGACAAACAAATCATTCCAGTGAAGTATACCAATTATATTATTACTCTTAATGTTCTCCACAATATTAAAAGTATTGAAAAATTAAAAAAGAAAAAGGGACTCAAAGTTAAATATAAGATGCCTCCCCTAAAATGCATTGCAGCAATTACAACTGAGTTGCATTTTATAATAGATGATAGTTACTTGTTAATAGTATTTGCAGTAGTTTCTTTACATGTGAGTGAGTAAAAAGCTATCATTGTAATCTTTAATCTGATTAACTCGGTCGACAATTTTTTGAGATGCAAAATAATTCTCATCTAAAAATTGGCATCGTGCAATTATTCGGTGATACCCAAAACCTTGAAAGTTAGACTTTTAAAATTTGGTCTTACCCTTTCTGGTTAAGCCTGTTAAGCCTACGTGCATTTTCTCAGAGTTCTAGAAACCTTATCAGTGTTGTCCATAAAATATCAGTTTTTTTTTAAGTTGGTCCCTTTTTTTAATTGCATGAAAAAAATAACTATAGTTAAAATACAATAATAATAATAATAAAAATAAACGCATTAAACTCTGATTCTAACAATTATCATAATTAGTAATTAAAACCATAATCGAAACCGTAACTTTAATCGGTTTAACCGATTGAAATTGATAACCATAACTGAAACTTTATCTGAAACAAAACCAACCAATAAATCAAAATTATTTCCTCTGAAAAACAGTGTTGTCTTTTAGCAATTTTATTGCTAGATTAAGCATTTTTTTAATTGCAAAAGCTAGAAAAACTGCTGAATCGTTATTAACTATAAGTCTAGCAATTTAATAAAATGATTTACCTACTACCATTTTTTCTCTTTATTGCTAGATTTAGAAATTGAATAATTACAAAAGCTAGAAAATTGAATAAAATGTTTTTAGAATATGCATTTCATCCGATGGAAGAACTATTTTGTTAGCACAAAGTTTTAGGAAGAGGTATTTTCTGTGTACAAAGATATCGGATTTCAGATTTAAAAGAGACCGAAATATATAAATATATTGTCGTAGGATGTCATTGACATTGTCAAAATATCATTGCTGTCGAAATAAAATAAATTAAAAAACATTTTATGCTTAATTTACGTAATGTATCCTTAGACCTAAATCTGTTTAAAATATTATGCGTTTTTTTATAGGACAATATAATTTTTTTTATTTTTAACGTTTTTTATCAATTTTATCCCACAATATTCTGGCAACACTGCTGAAATAACCGATTGATTTAATCAAGCCTTTAATTTAATTATGCTGCTATGGTGTAATCCTTGCTTTTCAAGACTTTGTTTTTTTTTTAATTTTAATATTGATTTTATTTAAAATTATAGATCTATTATTTTACATCAATGATTTTATGTAACGGGTAACCGAAAGCAACTTACAAACATAACCGAAACTATAGATGAAACCTTTATTCCGTTTGGTTTGATACTCTGATAGTAATAATATATTTTTTAATCCCTGACTTTCCGTTACACTTTGAGTATAAATTTTATGAATATATTTTCAATTGATTAAAAGACGAAAAGTATATAGCATATTAAAAGTACAAAATAAAAGTTTTTGTTCATTTTGATGGTGTGTACCAAGCCTTCTAATTATACACCTTTAAAGGCACGACCAGCAGTATGTAAGGGTAATAACCCATTTTAGCTTCACTCGCTCTTCATAGCCGCATCAAAAATTTGATTGTTTTTAAATTTGAATGATCACTGGGTAGGCTCACAACTTGCAGCACCTCTGCCCCTCTTAACGCAGATTCTCTTCTCTACAGCTCTTGTGTTTCTTAGTAGAAAAGCCCAGTTATTGTTGTTGCTGTTGTTGTTGTTGTTAATGCCACCGCCTGCTGTGCTCGACATCGGGGCAATTACCCAACAGCAGCCACCAAAAACATGCCCCAGTCTCAAGTCCAAGACCCAAACCCGACGATAATAACAGAGCAACCAGAATCCTGAATTACGCTGCAAATTCACAAAAAAATAAAATTAAAAGAAAAGAACAAAAAAAACGAAAAAAAAAAATGATTCACTTGGAGCGCTGGAGGGGGCAACAAGTGGAGGTGCTGGCGATGCCACAAATCGTCGGCAACGTTTGCTTTGTGCGTCCACTTGTGCCTCAATCCTCCAGCCTGGGGCTCCATCTCCACATCTCCCCATCTCCCCATCTCCACATCTCCACATCATCCACGGCACCGACACCGTAAACGTTCCGCATTGGGTATAATGGCGCTGTAATTGAAGAAGAACACGCGATCGCAGCGGGGACCGTCCAAAAGGAGGAACCGCCTCTCTAACAGCCATAAGGCAGTGCAAGGGTTTCTTTCTGTCTTTCTTTCTTTCTTTCGGTTCGAGCTCGGGTTCGGGTTCCAGCACGCATTCGGGCTTAATACCCTTGCTGAGGGTATCGTGGTTTTATCACAAATTGGGTATCGCATAAATTAATAACCCATAAAATACATATATTCTTGATAAGGACGACAACATATCAAAGTCCGGCTAAACTTTTATTTTTCTAATGTTTCTCTGTCTATTTTTTGTTCACTTTCGCAGCCATCTTGATATGATCACTATATCATATAACTAACATAGGAGCGATCGTTCAAGAATCAACCTTTAATACAAAAAGCTTTTTGTCTTTTCTGATATCTCTACCAATCTCACAAAAAATGCATTTTGTCTGATTTTGTACACACATCTTGACCAAAATTATCCCACTAAATATCATGTAACTGCCATAGGAAAAATCGGTAGAATATCAATCTTTAGTATGAACAAATTTTTTATTTCCTTAAAAATCTGATAAAATCTCACAGGCAGTGATTAAATTTTTTTTTTATTTTAGGTATTTATAGTTTATTATGTAGCTGTCTTATTCGATCAGTCGAATATTAAATACAGAGCTCTGAAAGGGTATCAAATCATCGGTATGAAATCTTTGATAATCATTCTTCCTTGTCTTTGGCTTTGTATTCGTTTCCTGCAGTGCCTTTGTTCTGGCTTCTTCTCTTCTTCTCCTCATCATTATCATCATCATCATCAGCACAATCGTCATTATCATCATCAGCAGCATCATTGATCCATCGCAATTCGTCTTAATTTCATGCCGTTCTTTTGTATAATTTTGGTCCCTACTTCAACTCTCCCTTCTCTCCATATAATTTCCTCGACCCTCTCTCTTCCCCCCTCTTGGGATGCGGGCAAATTTTGATTGTTCCCTACGCTCATTTAACCTACTACAAGCCTTTGATTGATGTCGGTTCGATGTCTGTCCGTCTGTTCGTCTGTCCATCTGTCCGAATGTTATTGATTTATGTTTTTGTATGTTTCGTAAAATTTCGCACAATTTTCGCAATGCGTTTGACAAAAGTTGATGAACATTCTGTCGTCTGTCGTCTGTTGGATCATCTTCCTTCGCATCCCTCGCAACTCAGCAAATGTAATTACCCAACGTGGGTGCAAAAATGGGGAGGAACAGACTGCAGCTTGATACACGTATGTCATTGCTATAGGGTTTTAACACTCCCTATGACGGACTCATAGTCAACTGAGTGGAGTCCATGGCAACTGTCACTCTAATTGACATGGGCAGTTGCTTCAACTCTGAATTAAATGGGGTTATTGAGGGGAAGGAAAAATATGGAAAGGGTTACCTGCCTACCATATGTCTGTGATATGCAGTTATGATGTTTTGTGGACCTCGTCTCGTTGATGGAACTTCATTCCGCCAGATTGCATTTTGTAATTAGTTTTGCAAAGCTCAAGTTAATCCATAAAAATGGATATACCTAAAAATGAACATCATCACATTGACTAGAATATTTAAGGAAACTATTAAATTCTAACTTTTAACTTAGCTACGTCCCTTTGATTAGTATCTTACACTTCACTAGGAATTAAACTAAGTTATTCTATTTTGGAATTATTTAAATTGAATTTTTGTAGTATTGCTCATTAAACTTAAAGTCTTAAATCAAATTCGAGTTTTCAATTTGTTACGAGCAACTTTTCGTATTTTATATCAAAGATGCAACATACTCCTGAACCCAATATAGATTTAATGATAGCTTAAATATTTTTTTACGTTTCCCAAAGGTTCCTTTAAATATGTTGTACATTAAAGGCAATTAACAAATACAGCAATTCCAACACAGCTTGTTTTTTATACCCTGAGCCCATTAAAAATGGGCAAAAAAGGGTATTATGTGTTTGGCAGAATGTATGTAACAGGCAGAAGGGGGCGTGGCAGACCCCCAAAAGTATATATATTCTTGATCAGGATCAACAGCCGAGTCGATTGAGCCATGTCCGTCTGTCTGTCCGTCCGTCCGTCCGTCCGTCCGTCCGTCCGTCCGTCCGTCTGTTTGAACGCGTCGATCTCAGAAACCATAAAAGCTACAGACTTCGAACTTGGTATGTAGGTTCCTGGATACCATAGGCAGATCAAGTTTGTTTTAATTTTTGGATCGGTGCACTATATCATATAGCTGCCATAGGAACGGTACATCGAAAATGAAGTTTTAGTATGGAAAAGTTTCTTGTTTGTTGAGAAATCAGAACCAAACTGATAGAATATGCATCTGGGCTGGTATTATACATCCTGACCAAAATTGGTTAGAATCGGTTAACTATATCATAAAGCTGCCATAGGAACGGTACATCGAAAATGAAGCTTTGGTATGGAAAAGTTTCTTGTTTGTTGAGATATCAGAACCAAACTGATATATGGTGCATCTGGGCTGTTATTTTACATCTTGACCAAATTTGGTTAGAATCGGTTAACTATATCATATAGCTGCCATAGGAACGGTACATCGAAAATGAAGTTTAAGTATGGAAACATTTTTTGTTTGTTGAGATATCAGAACCAAACTGATATATGGTGCATCTGGGCTGTTATTTTACATCTTGACCAAATTTGGTTAAAATCGGTCTACTACATCATATAGCTGCCATAGGAACAATTAGTCGAAATTCAACCTAAGTGTAGAGGACCTGGGCTCAGGGTATCCTACTGTCGAGCGTGCTCGACTGTAACCGCCTACTTGTTTTTTTAGTTATTTGGGGTCTTGGCAACCATCATTAAAATAACTACTTAGTCTAGCAGTAGGCTTCATATTGTTCTCCCACATTTTATTATCATTTGTTTTTAATACTTTAGCTAATCTGCAGACAACGTGTTTTTTGGCATCGTTAATCTCGCCATAAAGTTTCCAACGGCTAATTCAGAGACTCTCCACAGCCTAATCGCTGGATGATAAACCATTGGACATGATGTGGATTTGGAAATCTTGTAACCGAAAATCGTAAAATCAAAGAAAAACGGTCAAAATTCATCCCGAAAAGCTCATAAAAAAAGTTCAAGCAACTCAATGGCTTTATTTCGAAGACAACATTTCTTGTGTGTGCCTCTGTGTGTGTGTGTGAGTGTGTGTGTGTGTGTTGGATAGTTTTTTTTTTAACGATTTCGGCCTAATAAGCAACAATTGGTCAACGCTCTTTCTCTTCGAACCCATCAATAGAGAACAACTTGAACAACAATTTCCGCTGCTGCAACAAAACAATTTCTTGTTGTTGTTGTTTCTTTTCTTTTGTTTTGAGTTTTGAGTTTTCTTTTTGTTATTTGTAATTTTGAATAGGAGTTGCATATGCAATGCAAGGGGCGCGTTTATCAAAATTAATTGGAAATTTTCGTTGATTTTTAACGACTTCTGCGTAAAAGTCATTTGGAAAATGAGGCACAAACATCAAACGGGGCAAGTTGCACATGTTGGCTGGCCTGAAGTCTGAAGATATCTTTGGATCTGTGAATGGTTCGGCTCGCCTGTCACTTTTATGGCCTTACAATATAATTTCCTGTCAAGAGACAGCCGGACAAACAGACCCAAAGACAATTCATAATTGCTTTCAAAATTTGTTTATAAACGCACTGGGCGCCCCTCTCCCCCTTCCCCCTTCCCCCTTCCTCCTTTATGTTGCCTCCTACGCATCCCCTTCCCCCTATCGATTTGGTTGACGACAACTTCATTTGAATTTTATGACAAGCCAGGCATAAATATTTATGACCAGCACTTACAACAAAGTTAATTTATTTAATAGTTGCATGCGTACATCGTTTCTGTATTTTCGATTTTTAATTTTTTACGAGCGTCAAAAAAAACTTATGAACATATTTTGATGGCACCCACTCCACTTCCCCTGTCCAGTTGATCAGTTGTTGCTTTAATTTAAAAAAAATAAGTTTTAATGAGCCCCTCAGCCAGCAGTTACTGGCGCTGTGACGCAATCACCAAAATGTATCTGCCGAATGAATGTATCTAATTTATGTTCAGCTCATAATTTATTGAAAATATATTGCGCAAATGTTTATATATTTTATATTTTTTTGCTCTTTTGGTCGACTGCACCCTCCGAACATTTTGTATAAATAAAATGCACGAATTGTTGTTCTGCCCAGACAATCAAAATATTCAACAAATTCATGGAATACAAGTGTGAGTACAAGTATTAATTGAAATTTACGAGAATCACTGGGGCTAGAAATCAATGATGTGAACATTATTATTCTAGATTTTTCACAATCTGACAAATAAATAATAAAATAATACTTCAAATTCTACAATGAATTATTTTCAGACACACAAAACAAGAAATTTAGACGGACACATACAGCTGAGTGCTTTTTTCAGTATACATAAATTCACAAAACTCAAAATTTAATGTACGTATTTAAGGAATTATATATTTAAATAAACAAAACAAAAAGAAATCAATAAAAATTTTAAATGTGTTTTTTTTTCTTTAAATTTTCGATTGAAAAAAATGCAAAGATTAAACTTCAATTGACTTAAAAGTAGATGACTACATAACACTATGGTGTGCAATATTTAAAAAAAAAAACGGAAAGTTTATTTATGAAATTTATAATGAAAGTAACTTATATTTTAAAATTTATTATAATTATTAGGTAACTTTTATTTTTACACAATAAATAAGTATTATTCTATCACTTTAAGTGTTGTATTAAATATTTAACACCTTTTCTGAAACACTAATAAAAAGAATAAAAAAAACTTTTTTATTAAAAATATAAAAATCAAAAGTTATTCTTATTCAGAAAAATTCCCAATTAAAATTGAACAATAATTTTTAAGGCATAAATTAATATTTGCGAACTTTTTGTGCTGTTTCCTAGATAAGTTCAATATTAATCTTTAAATTCAATAATCAATTTAAATTTTACTTTAATTTTCCACTTCATAGCTAAAACAAAATTTCAAGTTGGACTAGCACAAAAATAATTGAACTCACTCGACTCGATAATTTATGCATTTTCGTAATAGCCGTAGCTAATACAACAACACATTTTTCGACAGATAGAAAAAAAAATAATAATGAATGCATAAATAAATAAAATGTTTGCTGTAAATTATAGAGAGGCGCCCATTGGCGCGCTAAGGCTAAACGAAATAAAAATCAAAATAAAAAATAATTTTTTTTAAGTGCGGACACAAAACACTGCAAGGCGTTGCCACAGTCACAGCCAAACCCAAAGCCAGAGCCGAGTTCGAGTTCGGATTTGAGATCGAGCACAATCTCCAGGCAATATGGCAGCCTCCGTCTGGGTCTCGAAACTCGAGTATCGAGTCTCAAGTCTCGCGTCGGGCATTATCTGACTGTCATGGATAATGATCAACCGTTGGCCACCGCCTTTGCCTTTTAATTAAACGCTGAAGCCGCAGCTGAAGCTGCTCTTGGATAACGGACAAGGGGCAACGGGCAAGGGGCAAAGGGGATTCGCTCCACGATTTGAGTCTTCAATCGTATCCGAGTCATGGAACGACGCGACGCGTCGGCTGTCTCTTTGACGCTTTTCTTTCGGTGTCATACACCGAAAATGCAAGAGAGTGCAGAGAGTGAGGTGGAGAGTTGGAGAGTGAGGCGGAGAGGGAAAGATAAAGCGGTACCATTCAGGGACACACAAAGTGCCGCACAATCGTTGCCGCCTCATTCAGTTGTTCATGCCATCATTGCTTCATTGCTTCATTGCTTCAATATCCATGCGCACATCACTCAACGGACAAGCAGCATTCGAGGCGGCGGCCACAGGCGAGTCAAGAACCCACATTGGAGAGTTCTATCCATCCATAGCCATTCATCTATATCCATCCAGCTATCCATCCATCTGTCCATGCTTGCCGTCTCGAAAATCAATTTTCTGCTGCGTTTTCACTGTTTTCAAAGTTTATTCTCTCTGGCATATCTTTCGTCATTGTATTATTTTTGAAAAACAGAAAATAAGAAAAGCAAACGATGAAAAAATTATAATTTCTTTAACGTAAAAAATGGATTTGTTTTGTAATATGATAGACAGTTAAAAAGACTTTGAAAATACGAGACAAAAGAAACGCTTATATTTATGATCATATATGTATTTGTATTTATATGTTTTTTCCTTAAAGCTTTTTTGTAACAATTTTCGGTTACAATTTTGTAAACGGCTAAATGAGATCTGTTTCAGAGGGGATGTTGTAACTTAGGTTATTGATAATTTCATATTCCGATTCCTCAACTATTTATAATATTTGTTTATTTTCCAAGCGACAACAGCTAACCATGTTTAGTGAGTAAGCTAAATATGTATTTTTAATTGATCAAGTCTTTTCTAAAAGTTTATTACAATTTAAAGCAACAAATTGTATTAAAATAAAATCTATATGGAAATATAATCAGTATAATCTTGAAGAAGAAAATTACAGGAACCGGTACAGGAACCGTTTTCCGAAATTAACCGTTTATTTTGAGTACCAAACCAAAATAAATTAGTTTTCAAGATCCGAAATCCGAAACATTTGTACCGGTACGCTTTCAGTACCCATTACCAAAAAAAATTTTTTTTACTTTCTCGATGTATCTCATTTTGTTTTTTCTTATACTTTTTTACTGATACTGAAACCGAAAGGAAAAAACCAACCAAAGTAGAAACTTTTACTGAAATTATTGTTTCGGAAGGAACCGGAACCGAAACCGAAACCTATGTCTGTTTTGGTTTGATTCCCTGATTTAAAGCTATATAGTTATATAGTTATTATCATGACCCACATTTTCTTAGTACCCCTTTTATTTATCTCAAGACGGCGCCACTGCATTATTCAATTGGTTCCCTCTACGCTTGAAGTTTTTTTCGGGCTTTTGACTGGGCGTTAATGACTTTTGTGGCTCGTCGTTTTTTATTCAACGCAGGCAAGCCCAGACAGATTTTTTGTTGTGGATGCCGGAGACAACAAAAACGAGAAAAAAATTACAAAGCGCGTTTTTGTCTTACAAATTTGAGTTGAGAGTCGGAATAAAAAGAACGCGCTGTGGGGTTAGCCCAAAGATACTTTTAAATAAGTTTTTAATAGCACTGCCTCAGTTTGACTAATTTCAATTGTCGAAAATTAATTGAAGTAGCCGAAGACGAGATATCAAAGGGTAAGTCCCCGACTTGAGATATGAATATAATTCCCAGCTTGTTGCTGTCTCAATTGCAATTATCTGTCGCTGCGGTAAATCTTAAGTTCGCACACCCACGACTGCCTCCGCCTCTTCCATATGCCATATGCCAGTTGCACACACACATATTTCATATGGCGCTCCTTCGGCCCCACTCTCCCTTCCCCCTCTCTCCATCTCTCCATCTCTCGATCTGGTATATATGTGTGTTAATAGCTGTATGCGTCACTTGCATCCTGCCGCATTGCAAACCGCCTGCGCTTTCCTTGTCTGCGTGGGCGTTACCTTCTGTGTCTCTGTCTCTGTCTCTATCTCTGTCTGTGTCTGTGTCTCCTCCCTCCTGCTACCCCTCACAGTTAACTCCTTGCCTGCTGTCTTGCGGCTTTCTGATTTATAACATTGTTTACACGGCACGCCAAAAATGTGATTTACTAGCCGCTGGTGCTGGCCACACATGTGCCCATTTGATTGCCATAACTCAGGACAGGACTCACGCATGCGCAGATGCAGATGCAGAGCCCAAGGCTTACAATTGCATCTACAGTCATAGCGTTGATGAATGATAAAGATTAATTCATCTGTCCAAGCAAATCTTCAGATATTTATCCAACCAAATAATAGACGAGATGACATGTCCATCAACAATCCTTTAACATTATTCACATAGATTTTAACTTGATTCTGCAAACCGAAATTAAGAATATATTTAATACAAGCTATAATCTAAAATTAAACATTTAATTTCAGTAGGTTTTTAAGTAAGTGGTAAAATTATAAAATCTTTTTCATTTGTTATACTTAAAGTAAATATTTTATTGGTTCAAAATATCAAGGAAGATCAAAAACGATATAAAAACTAAAATATATTGTTTATTGTAAACTGATCTAAGGCTTGAAACTAAATCTTGGATTAAGCGATTTATACCTTGTCTAAATTTTTGAGTTTTACAAACTCCTTTAACCAACGCATTTTGTATGAAAACTGATAAATATAATATCTAAAAATGTTCGAAACAGAATCTGAAATTCAATCCAAGAAAATTAAAATGTCATGAAAAAATTGTCTAAAACTTGAAGATTAATTAAGATTAATTAATAATTAATCATCGGCTGACTAAATTATTTTTTGTTATAATCGTTGATTAATTCTATCTAATATATGTAATGTGGACCTAGAATAAGAGAGAGAGAGAGAGAGGGAGACATGTAAATATAATTCAAAATCATAACACAAAAAAAAAATTTTAAAATTAAATCATGTTTGATTTTTTCGAAATTTTAACAATATCGATTCGATTTCGTTGTAAAAAAAAAGAGGAGAATATATTACTTGATACAATTACAATTATAAGTTATATCTTTCTTAAATAAAATAATTTTGAAAAATCAGCAAATGAGATCAGCTTTTTATGGAAGGTAATATTTACCAATACTTAATATTAATACTCCTATGGAAGATTAAAACTCTAATCACTCGCTATATATAGAGCTTTAAAGTTTATGGATCATTAATATCAATTACTTGAAATTAGGAAGAGAGACATCTCGTTGTTAATCAAAAATCAGATACTTTTGTATATATATAAACAATTAATTAGAATTAGATTTTTAAAGTAACACAACAACTTAAAAGGTAGCTAAACATTCTTGTTCTAACGTCAAATAATTTTTAAAATTAAGTTCGTTAAATAATATATTTATATTTCTTAAAAAAATGATAAGTTCCAAAGTTTAAAAATAAAATAAAGAATATATATATTTTTTATCATCTTCCACTGACCCAGTTGATCGGTTAGAACACAGTTTGGCACTCAAGACATGCATTGGACCCAATTGACTGACCAAAATGAAAAACTTACACATTTTGGCATGTTTTACATTTACTGAGATTTTTGAGCTGCATTTGGTTTGCTAACTTGGTTTGATGTGAGGATTTTATTCCTTTTTGTTGTTGTTGTTGTTGTTATTGTTGTTGCTAATGTTGTTTGGGAAAGCAACTTGAAAATGCAGTTGAACAGTCAAGAGCTGAGTGAGCTGTGGGAGCAGGAAATGTACGAGTATCCGCAAGGAGCAGTTGGCAAGCGTTTCCTGTGTGCAGCTAGTAAAATGCCAGGGGAGCTGACTGCATCCGTAGCACTTTACTCCCCCCGTTGTCCACCTTCCACCTTCCTCAATCCGCCATCCTCCATCCTCAATGTGGCTCAATGTGTGTCTGCTAGATGCAGATAACAGGCATATACACTTGTATGTTGTCAAGATTTGCTTTGATGTCTTTTTCATGTACCGACCAAGTCAACCGACCCAAACCGAACCGAACCGAACCGAGTTGTGTCGTGAAGATTGGAGAGGAGTGGAGAGTCGGAGGGCTCCGCTTTTGGGTGCGGCTGTTGATGCTTGGTCCATCTTCGTGTGGGTTGACAACAATTAAAAAGTGACGGGCCACATTGACGGTTGACGGTTGTGCGGGGTGTGGCATGCTGCCAACTTAAGTAGGCAGCAAATACAAGTAATTCCCTACCCTCCCTCTCTCTCTCTCTTACTCTCTACTGTCTCTTTCCCTGTCCCACTAAGCATTTCAATTGCCTTTGCTTATGAACAAATCTCCCGCCCACCCACGAGGTAATGCTGCAAAAACGCTTTGAAGTTGAAACCGTCATCTCATTTGCTATCTCTCTCTCACACTCTCATTCCCTCTCTGTCTGTCTCTTTCACTGTTTTATTTTTGGACCAATTTTATTAGCAAAGGGTTGGCCGAGCGCTTTGAAGTTCAAGTATTGCGGCAAAGCATTTATATGTATTTAAATACGAATGTATCTATGTGCATATGTATATTATGTACATATGTACACATAAGTATGTTTGTATGTCGTCTGTTGGCACATCAAACATGCTCGTACATGAATCGCCAAGCGTCACAAATTGAAATATCACATCAATTTGCTATGCGGCCGTTGCGCTTTGTAATAAAAGTAAATAATAATTTAATAAAAGCCGCAAAAAGCATTAAACGCTGACGGCAAAGAACAAAGGCAACGACAATAGCAACAACAACAACGGCAACAACAGCAACAACAACAGCTAAAGCCGAAAGGCCATGCCGCCAACAACAGCTGGCGATTGGCGAACGACGATGGAGATGCCAATGGAGATGAAGATGGAGATGAAGATGGAGATGAAGATACTCGTACCTCGCACTTCGTTCCTGGCATTTGTACAGAGAGACAGAGAGAGACACAGAGAGAAAGAGCTCACGAGCGCCCTCTATGTGTCAGTCACTCAAGTGGCTTTAAAGGAGCGCGCGCGCATGCGCATTGCAACTGCCCCAAACACACACACACACACACACACAGATATATATACACATTGTGTGTGGTGCGGTGACCGCTTCAAATTGATTTGAACGAGCGCTAAAGCTTTGGACAGTTGATAAGAGCAAGCCGACAGTCAAACTTTTCGCACGGGTGGCACAGACATCCACAAATGCCGCAAGCACCACCAGGCGGAGAGACAGACAGACGGACAGAAAGACAGATGGACAGACTGTCCAGTCAGCTAGCCAGTCAACTGTTCCTTCGCTTCGAATGGCGGCACATCAAAAGATGCAATCGCCTGCGGGCCAAGATACTGTTGTCAGCTTGCCACATGAAACTGTTGCCTTTCTCAGAGACAAAGACAGCGATAGAGAGACAGAGAGACAGAGAGAGAGAGAGGGTGAGTAGGCGAGGGTGAACGGATCGTAGCTGGTTGGCTAATCAAGCATGATCATCATCATCGTCATCATTGATTGGTATTAACAGTTAGATGAACCCACGTGGCAAATGCATAATGACAGTGACAGCAAATCAATTTTATTTGGGCAAAAAAAAATTACATTAATTATCGATTACAATGTATAATTTCTTTAATTCGCTAATGATTATATTTTTTTATTATTAACTATTAATTGCTTTTTAAAGTTGATGAGTGAGTATCGATGGTAAAGCTCTTTTGTTCGCTACTCTGTTAACATCATTGCAATTAAATAAATTTTAATAAAGTAATTTTTAGTAACAAATATAAATACTTATTATACCCTGAGCCCATTAAAAATGGGCAAAAAAGGGTATAATGTGTTTGACAGAATGTATGTAACAAGCAGAAGGGAGCGTGGCAGACCCCAAAAAGTATACATATTCTTGATCAGGATCGACAGCCGAGTCAATTGAGCCATGTCCGTCTGTCTGTCCGACTTTTTGAACGCGTCGATCTCAGAAGCTATAAAATCTAGAGACTTCAAACTTGATATGTAAGTTCCTGGATACCATACGCAGATCAAGTTTGTTTTTTTTTTTTTGATCGGTTTAGTATATCTTATGGCTGCCATAGGAACAATACAATGAAAATGAAGTTTTAGTATGGAAAAGTTTTTTGCATATAACTTGGCTTTGTACATTCGGACTAAATTTGGTTTAATTCGGTTGCAATGTCCGTCTGTCAGTCTGTCCGTCTGTCTGTCTGTCCGTCTGTCGGTATGAACACCTAGATCTCAGAGACTATAAGAGCTAGAGACACCAAACTTGGTATTTAGGTTCCTCTATACTGCAGGCAGATCAAGTTTGTTTCAAAATTGGGCCACGCCCCCTATATCGCCCACAAATCGAAAAAAAAATTTCATATCCCAATTATAAGAGCAATTTAAAAGCTAGTGACACCAAATTTGGTATGAAGATTCCTCTATATTGCAGGCAGGTTAAGTTTGTTTCTTTTTTGAATCCGACAACTATATTATATAGCGCCCATAGGAACAATCGGTCGAAAATCAAGTTTTAGTATGAAAAACTTTTTTTTTTATGAGATATCGTAACCAAACTTATAGAATATGCATTTGAGTCAGTCTTATACCAAAATCGGCCAAAATCGAGTCTTAGTATGAACAACTTTTTAGTTTTATTAGATATCGTAACCAAACTTATAGAATATGCATTTAAGTTAGTCTTATATATCCTTACCAAAGTTGGTTCAAATCGGTCCACTATATCATATAGCTGTCATAGGACCGATCGGGCGAAAATCAAGCCATAGTATGAAAAACTTTTTTGTTTTATGGGATATCGTAACCAAAGTTATAGAATATGCATAAAACTTGGATTTATATATCGTGTCCAAAGTTGGTTCTAATCGGACCACTGTATCATATAGCTCTCATAGAACCGATCGGGCGAAAATTAGTCTTAGTATGTTTCATGAGACATCGTAATCAACCTGATAAAATATGCATTTAAGTTAACTAAATTATTTTTTATTTTTTTCCATTATAAGTTTTTTACTTAGTAAGTACGGGGTCTCCGACTGTCGAGTATGCTCGACTGTAGCACCGGCCCACTAGTGTAAAATACTTTTGTCTAAAAAATTATTTATTATTTTTTATATACATAATAGCTCAAAACCTTACTTGTGATAGTATTATTTTGACAAGAGACGAACTTAAGTCTTTCATGGTAGGTCGCTCCTGTGGATCTGAATGCCAGCATTTGATAATTAAATCTTTAATCGGATCGGAATCTGTAAAAAGGATAGCATCATACAGATCAGGACGAATAAATGCAGAAGCAAGTATGAAAAATGTTCGATTTATATTTGGCTTTTTGCCCATCCGAACCTTGTTCATAAATATCAGTGGATAGGTTATTTTGTTATATGGACTCTTTCTTATTACAATTTTAAAATAAGGAAGTTGATAATATTTTTTATCCTTCCTGTGTTTACATAATTGGATTAATTAAGCTTCCGATAGAATGTTAGACATCAATATCTATGGTGGAGAATCCGCTGACATATTTACAAACCTGCCCAACGTGAATTGAGGGAGTTGCTTGGAATTATTACGATAAGGCTTAATTTTAGAATCAAAAATATTTCAAGGACGGCAAACATCTTGCCATAAACAATAATAAAACCACTGCAGCTCGAGGGAATTTTTGTGAATTTTATTTTGATATAGTGGTCTGAATTTAAAATAAAAACATACTTAAGGAACCTACACATCAAGTTTGAAGTCTTTAGCTTTTATGGTTTCTGTAATGACGATTTAAAAAACAAATGCGAATATTTAAATCATTCGGGTAATATTTTTTTCGAGTATATAAATATTTTAATTTTTAATTGAATCTTAAACTCTATGCTATATCTAAACAAAACTTGAATTCTCTTATTGCCTTCATCTTTTCGAAAGAGCCAATAATGATTTCTTAAATTTTTCAGAGCCACGATATCCCTCATACCCACACTCAGTTGTTGTTGTGTGTGTGAGTGTTTGTATTGATGCTGCAACAGCTGCCACTTTGTATCTGGTTTTCATTTAAGTTGCGGGCTTTTATGCAAATTTTGTTGTTGTTTTTGCGTGTCACCGAAATCAGTAAAAATTCAGTGTGCTTCCCTTCAATCGATAATGCAAATGGAGCAACAGCAGGCAAAGCTGGAACTACAGAATCAGATATACAGATAACAGATACAGATACAGATACAGATACGAAATTGTATCTTCAGGTCCTCACGCTTGTCAGATATATTCGGTACATGAAATTTAATTTGTGAATTATGAATTTTAAATCCAATGCTCGTTCCACTTAAAATGAAAATGAGACTTCACATGCTATTCTGTTTTGCCCTGTGTGTTGTCCTGCAGAATCCTGTTTTGCAGCTTTGGCAAAGTTTGTCCTTTGTCGTTCGTTGCGTAACTCAAAAGTAATTAAATTGCAAAATGCACACAACAGAGCAAAGGCAAAGATAGGGGCGTGGCACAGATTCAGAAACATTCATGTGCACACATACATATATGCATAGACTTATATACAGTCAGTCAAGTAATTGTTTTAACAAAATAGAAAATTTACACATTTTATGTAGCAAAAAAGAATTATATATAATTTGTAATAAATGCTCTATCGATTTCAGCTTTAAATTTCCACTATTATCAAGGGTTCATGAATTTCCAGCAGTTTCAGGTAGTCATGGAATTACAATTTATCTTATACAATTAAATTTAATTAAAACTTTTTTTAACAATTAAAAGAACAGATGAAGAGTTACTCAGTATTTTTTAAGGAATGGTATAGTTTTACATTAAGTTTTAATTTTTCTGAAAGATTATTCTTCATTTTTAAACCCGTTACTTAAAAGATAAGTAATTGGATATATTGTGTTCGTTGGTATGTATGAAACAGGGAAAGAAGGTATCTCCGACCCCACAAAGTATATATATTCTTGATCAGCATCAACAGCCGAGTAGATATAGCTATGTGTGTCTGTCCGTCTGGGTGTGCGCCTATTCTCAGAACTATAAGAAATATAGATACCACACTTTCACTGACAGACTCCAAAGCCGGTAAAGTAGGTAAAGTTTGTTTTAAATTTTTGAATAACCGTCTGTTCGTCTGTATAAACAAAAGGATCTCAGAGTCTAAAAGAAATAGAGTAACCAAGTTTGGCACACGGATATCTATAGACACCACGCAGATCAAGTTTGTTTCCAATTTAAGCGACGCCCACTTCCGCCACCAGAAATCTCGAAAAACCACCACACCCATAGTTTATGAGATAATACAGTTTTTATGGTAATTAACGTTATCTAGTAATTTTATCTATTATCCCAATGAATCGCATCAAGATCGGACAAGTAAAACTGCAGTTATGGCGATTAAATGTTTTGAAAGTAATACAAGTAATTTTTAGTTTTAAAGTACTTTATATACATTGAAATAAGTTTCCCACACGTTTTTTAATTATAATTAATAAATAAAATGTGCTTTTCATTAATTCTAAGTTTACTGAATATGAAAAAAAATAACTTTCATTAGTTTTTGTTATTATTTATTAGATTTGTTATTATTTTATTAGATTTGCTTCTGGTTATAAGATAAAGTTAATGAAAAGCAAACAATGGGTATGGGATTTTTTTTTAATCAAAAAATTATTTTATGTAAATTTTTAATATTATCCAAACAATGACTTGACATACTGTAGTTCCCATTCTTTATGTATGTGCGTGGGATTTGGCCTGGTAAAAGTCAAGTGTTGCAGGAGGAATGAAGTAACTGAAGCAACTGGCAACTGGCATCATGTTGACAGCAATTCCCTTCGGTGCGGTAGGCTCCTCCCTGAGGCCTCTAAATCGGTGTTGTCCAAGTCTGTGCAAAAGTTATAGTTATGATGATTGTTGATTTACAGCTTAAAGTTCTTAGTTTTTAGTTTCTCTGTCTGTCTCAGTGTTGTGTTGTGTTGTGTTGTGTTGTGCTGCTCCCTTTGTGGACTCATGTAGCATGCAATTAATTTTGTAGCCAGTACTTCAAAGGCGCCACAAGCCGCTGCACACACACACACTCACAAACACTGCAACTGCAACTGCAACTGCATCTGTTGATGGAGGGGCATGGAAATGTAGGCTGTCAATGGGCCTTTGATGCACTCGCTCTGTGCTCCCTTCCCTTCCCGGTTGCATTTGTCGCTGACAGCCGCGCTAATAGTCTTTACCGGGAAGGGAGACGAAGAGGGGAACGGAATGGAACGGAGATGGTGACTTGGCTCAGTTTCGATCTGTGTTCCCAGCGGTAACCCGAGACCTTTGGTATGTCAAAATGCCAAAGCCGCTGTCTTCGTCTTCGCTCCTCTGCCGACTGCGACTGCGACTGCACTGGGCTGTCAATGTCAAGACTTGACTTTGGTTCCTTTGTGGTTGACATTCACGATGCTACTCTTTTTGGCCGCCTTACCAAAAATCAAAGCCAGCAGCTCGACTTCTCTAGGGTCCCTTGACTGACAAACAAACCGTACCAGATCTTTGACAGAGCACTGAACAAATTCCAATTACTTTGCTTTTGTCGCTATTAATTAATAATCTTGAAAACGTTGTAATTAAGGTTGAAAACTTACAAAATCTTGATCGTTTAAACTATAGAGCGATATTTCAGAATTTCCTGAACTCAGGTTCAATTTGATTGTCTTAATTTTTCTAAATTGCTTACCAATCATTTTATTGAATTGTTTATTATTATAGTAATAGATTTATTGTATTTAAATACTTAAAAACAGTGTTGTCCACAAGTAGACTGTAAAAAATTATATATATATATATATTATGGAATGTAATAATACTAATCTAAAATACAATAATAGATAGTAAAAACTCTGATAATTCGATTCGGGTCTGGAATCAAGTGATATCGGGTAATATCGAGTGAATACTGTAGCAGGATTAGATATCCTCTCAATTCTCAACCAACTCAGAATTGTGATTGCGGTTGAGTACCGACCAAGTTCCATAACTTTACACCCAGTTTGCGGTTGCCATGTCAAGTATCCGATGTCTAACCAAAAATATGCGCATAAAAAGGCTTCGAAAGAGATTCAGTAACTGAAATGCAGGAAAAGGCGAATGAGACATGGGAGAAGTGCAGCTGGAAGGTTAGAAGTAGAAAAGTCAAATGAAAAGCGTCATCCACATATGCTTGCTGCATAATTACACTTTTATTAACATGCAACAAGGAGAAGCCAACTGAAAAATTGCCCCAGCTGTGCTAAGCAACCTTTCCCACCCCTCTCCCTCTCTCTCTCTCTCTCTCTCTCTCTCTCTCTCTCTCTCTCTCTCTCTCTCTCTCTCTCTCTTCTCATTTACTCTTTCTCGTAAAGAGCTAACGGCAACAACTGCCAAAACCCAAATTGCTCCACCCTTTGCTCCATTTCTATTCCTGCATTTGTGTGTGTGTGTGTGTTTGTACGTGCCTGGACTGTTGAATGCAAACAGGTGCCGCGGCTGCCTTCCACTTGTCTCCTCCTCCTCTCCCCTCTCTTAGCCTCCGGCTGCGTAAGCTGCGCTGCATCCGTCGCATCGCATCATATGGCATTCACATCCTTTAGAGACACTTGAGGCGCACTCGGCTTAAATGAAGTGCACACGCCGTCATGCACATCAAAGCGAGCCGACAGAGCCGCCGACGAGGCAGCTAATTAGACACGCCTCCATTGGCATCGCCGCCCGTAATTAACATTAACTGTTACCCACACACTCACAAACATACACACACACACACATTTCAATGCTATCAAAAACTGTATTGTTTTGTCTCTTTAATAATAACCGCCGACTGTTGTTTTTTGCGCTTCGATGCTCAGCCAAAAAAATAAAGATACAAATCTATTCACAAAATCACAAACGATCTCAAAACAAATTTATAGAAATAACGCCGTATTCATTGTACACCGGAATTTCAGATGCTACCTGAAAAATAATTTTTTTATATTTCGCATTTTATTGCTTAATCGCTGCTTATTGAATTTAACCTTCAATGTAAGTGCAAATTGTTATAATTATTACAAAATATCATTAAAATAAGAAAATATTTTTATAAATAATTTTTAAAAAATCAAGGCTGCAAACCTCCAAAATGTTGTTAAGGGTTCGGCGGTTCGAACTATAGAGCAGGATATCGGTTCGGTTCGCAAATCGGCTTATACACCCTGAACCCAAGATTTGGGTTCGAGCCTTGGTGAAATTTCATACAAAAAAATAATTTTATTGCTATAAACATTTCCCTACATTTTGAACTAATTAAATTATTTTTTAAAGAAATCAAATTTTGTTACTTAAAATTTATTTGAAGATTTAAATATAACTTATTTTAATTCGAAGTCTCATAAATAGCGTAATATAAAAAAAAACATAAAATTTATGTATTTTTTTTTTTCGAACTGAACTTTTATTTTAGAAAGCGGTTTGGCTTAGGTTCGGGCTCGCAATCAAGGGTTCGCTTCATGATCCGGATCAGCCGGATATTAAACATCAAAGTCTATGGCGGAGAATCTGCTGGTCATATTTACAAACCTGACCAAGCTGAATTGAGGGATTTATTTGGAATTATTATACTAAGGCTTCATTTAAAAATTCAAAAATATTTCAAGGACGGCGAAATATATCTTGCTACAAGCCATAATAAAACCACTGCAGTTTCAGTGATGTTTTGTGAATTTTATTTTCAGTGATTTAAAAACATGCCATTACTTAAAAAACACAATTAAATTTTGCCAGTTAATAATACTATTATAGAATGCATATACGGGTACGCCTCCTTCCCGCACAGGGTATTAAAGCACATACTAAAAAATTGTTCTGCACCGAGTTCTTAATAAATCCCAAAAACAAAATGATCAAAGTTGGTCGATCGATTTTCGTGTTCCAAGCATTACTTATAGGTGTAGGTGTATCATTGATGGACCAGCACTGAGGTTGTAGAAGTGAACTTTGGGGACTCTTCTCCAGCAATTTCCGAAATCAATGACTGGTTAACAAAGCAAACGGATAACAATATTCGCGAAATAATTGAGAGAACTGGCGAAGATATAAAAGTTATGCTTGATAACGCTATATACTTTAAAGGACTCTGGAAATATTCATTCGAAGTATGGACACGCGAAAAAGGCCCTTCTATATACCAAAAGACGATAGAGCATCCACAGACACAATTCTGGTCGACACAATTCTGGCCAGAACTGGCGATTAAAGTATAAGTTCATACGGAGTTTAGACGCCGACCTTGTAGATCTGCCCTATGCCGACACTAATATATCTATGGTTATTATTAAGCCCAGAAAAGTGAATGGCATTAAGCAACTTATTGCCGACCTGGCTGTGCAGTTCTATGGTTGAAATTAACCTGAAGTTCCCTAAGTTCAAGTTCAAATATAATGCAAATCTCAAGGGAATGCTACAAAGCGTTGGCGTTAACGAATAATTTGAGTCAGCTAATTTAAAATCTATGACTGACTTTGGATCACCCCTATATATCCGTGAAGTCGTCCACAATGTTTTTTATTGCGGTCGATGGCGAAGGTACCACAGCAGAAGCTGCCCAAAGTTTGTATATTGAAAAAGAATTATTTTTGCATGAAAAGAATCTTGAATTTATAAATCTTTTCAGAAATCGGTACGCATTCCTTTCGCCCACTCAAACAATTGAGTTCAATACTAACCATTTATTCGTATTCTATATAAAAGAAAACAAGAGAGTTTATTTCGCTGGAAACGTTTACAATCCTTTTGTAAGGAATCCTACTTTAACAACCCTATAAGATTTATTTGAAAGTTTTGTCTGCATATTAAAAAAATGTTCCAAATGCGTTATCTAATTTTTTAAAGATGCTTCTTATACTTATTTTCGTTCTTTTTTGTTGTTTTAACTTATATTTTATTTCTAGTCAATAAAGCACGGGTAGCTATAACATACATACAGCTGCTATAGGAACAATTGGAAAAAGTATTTATTCTTTCGGCTACATTTATTTGAGTAATTCAGTCTAAAAACTCACAAAATAACAATTGCAACGTTTATTTTGAAATGTTGTTATATAAATCGGAATATAATGTATTACAATCAATACCTTAACAACATACAATATCATTTATGAATTTGTATCACGGCTATAATCTAAACATATAATCTAATCGTACGTATAAAATAACATAAAAACACTTTTAGGGACCACAGACCAACACAGATGCATAAAACGCGCTTAAAATGCTAGATATTAGAGATATACATATCTTATATAGATATACGTTGTGTAGTTTATAAGATGTGAAGTCTAGAGATATATCGTTCTGCCAGGCGAATAACTATCGACATGGCTATAAAAACGCAGCTTCCGTCTTATCCTCCCGTGATTTACCCTGTGTTGAATAAACCCCTTGATTAACATAGAGCTGCAACGGCGACAGTGTAGCAGACGGTGGCGGAGGTGTCAGGTCGAGTGGAGTTGTCGATGTAGTTGACGGTGTCGTTGGCGGCGTTGAGCTAAAACTGGAGCAGCTCGAACGCGCCGAAAGCGACTGTGCCGAACGCGTTCTTCTCAATGGCTCTGATGCTCCACCACTTGTGCAACTGCTGGGATCTCCATAGCTGTGCACACGACCCACAGCCTTGAGGGTCGTGCGATAGGGCTGCTGATGATCCTGTGCCGCCTGGTTGTAATATGACCGGCGCAGTATGCAACAAGTTGCCACAAAAGGCACTGTCAGAATTCCGCAAATGCCCAACACAATGATCACCAGGACATCTAAGCCCTCCGTCCGCCAAAAGTTGAGAGAATTGGCGTGCGATTTCAAGAAGTCCGCTCCTCCAGTTTCCAATATCAACTCAATGTGGCTAAGAGCTTTGGCCGATGCCTCAGAGTTGACAATGTTTAGACGCGCCTTCAATTGGGACAAATGTTGAGCATAGCTGACATTTAACGTGAGTTGCCGTATGCCATGAAGCAGTGCATCATAGGCAATGTCATCGTAACCAACGGTCAACGCTGCTCCTTTCAGCTGCAACCGTTTGGCCAACACCTCCTGCTCGGCCAGAATGGGTATGGCAAGTATGGGCGTATCACCCGCAATCGATTCCCAAACGCTCAGCTGACCACAGCTGCTAATGAATACCTTCACCTGCGGATGGGCTGAAATTCAAGCAAGTTTAATTCGAATTCGAATTCGTAGAACTTATGACAAGGTTTGCTTACCCAAAATCGCCTGTTGTGGCCACCAGCTGTTGATCATTATATTATCTGGCAACGTCTGCACAAACTCATCCGTTTCCCACTTGAGCAGAAAATGAAACTCCTTAAGATGCGCAAATACATCCAGTAAAATGACTAATTTTTCGTTCGGCAACTGAGCTGTTTGTACTTCAGCACCCAGACTCATGTATATGACGCCTCCAGGCGAAGACTCAATAAAGGAACGAACATGCTGGTATCAAAAGAAAAAACATTGAGAAACTTGTCAATTATAATTATAAAATAAAGATCTGCGACATGCCGAAAATTTTAGACTATTGCAGGGCTCAGTATTCAAAATGGAAAGTATTGTTCCTTTGACAGTCTTATACTATAGTAATCACAGAACGTAATCATTATAATTTTTACTTTAACAAATTACATAGTAAGGATAACTTGATGATTTTTAAAAATGTTTATGAATAATAATGATTATTTTTAAGTAATTTTAAAAAAATCTAACATTAACCATTAGATTTAAGCTTAAAAAAAAATCACATGGTTTAATGACCAATGTCCAAAATTAAAATCAATTGCAATTTCTGGTTTAGGGGTAGGACTTTTTGCCGATTTGGCTGCATGTCCTTATAAAAAGGAACACAAAAGGATATTGAAAAATAGTCCTTATCATCGATTTAATTAAACAGACGAACATATAGACAGATATGATATACCGATGACAATTTTAAGGGTTTTTATAAATTAGGCTTGCTTACATTTGGCACTTTTAATTCAGTTGGCTCCAACAAATGCAGTCCGCCAACTTCCAGCATGTTTGGCAAATAGGCACGAGGATAATCCAAAGCCGGATGCGAGTTAATCAGAGCCAGGCTGAGATTTTTGCTTAGATCGCGGTAATTTGGCAGCTCATGCACGAGCAGCTCAAAATGATTGGAATATACGGACTGTTGTGAGATCAGGTGGAAAAAGCTGCAAGCAAAAACGTAAATTATTGGAGTCCTTAAAGTATTAATTTGTCCTGAGTCTGCTCACTTGTAGGTCAAACGCTCGAAGGTGCTCATCAGCGTATTGGCAATGCGTTGACGAGTATTCATGCGCTCCGTAAAGGGTAGAAAGTTACTCGGATCCAAGGATGATGATTGGGGATTACCAAACAGATTATTGAGCCAGGAATTGGCGCCGGTGGGACTGATTGCAACAGTGGGTACGCCATAGTAATAGGCAAATCTAAAATGATAAGAGTATAAACATGATAAGATCACATCACACACATCGTATCAGTATCAGTTCTTCCGGATACTCACCCTAGAAGTGCTTCACTTAGAAACAAATCCACAATTAGCAAATCAAATTTCTCGCCACTCGTGAGCAGCTTTTGCACTTGAGCATCGGAGAGTAAGAGATCCACATTCGTGGTGCCCGCATAGATCATTCGGGTGAAGCGCTCCATCACGCTCTGGGCATGCATCTGGTCCGCCTCGAAGCTCATGCCCATGTCCAGCCAGTTTTGATTGAGATCCTGATCCTCAATGCGTATCTCACGTATCTTGTACAGCATTGACCCCGCCTCGGTCTCGGCTGCGGCATGTGGACTGATCAGTGTAACCGAGTGATTTTGTGGTCCAGCCACCAGCTGCTGCAGCAGGCGGCGTCCGTAGAGATAATGCGATTTCCACACGCTGGGCAACACAGCCAGGACATTGGCGCCTGTTGCATGGCTGCACAGCACCCACAACAACAACAGCTGCAGCAATCGCATCTCGCAGTGCAATGACCCACAAATCTGTCCACTGAGCTGGTTTGCTTCTTATCCGGTTTGCAGCTTCTTCTTCTTCCCCGCGCCGCTACCTCGACACTATTATTATCTGTTGCTGGTGCTGGTGCTGCCGCTGCAACTTGACTTCATTTTGCACTTGAATCTTACACAATCCTACATTACGTTTGCACTATGCGCTAATTAATGTAAATAAGTTAGATATTACGAAAATTGTGTGCAAAATGCGCAATGAAAGTGAAAAGAACAACACAACAACAATGCAAATACTGTTGTGCCAGGGCTGCAGCTGCTATTGTCAGCGCAAGCATGTGAATGTCAAGTTTGTGCAAATCGATAAGACGAAACTCACAAAGCATCGATATCTTTGGCTTTAATGTACTCGCAGTTCAAACTACTTTTATCACAACAATTGCAACTTTTTTTGCAAAATCTATCTTATTAAGATCTGTAACATACAGTTAAATTACAAGCACAATCTTGATTTATGGCTTAAATATATTTAAACAGATATGAATTGAATATTAACTTCCATCTCTTATAAACGGATAAATTTTATCGTTAATATTCAAATGCTACGTTTGCGCAGTTTGTAAAATCGCTTATCGCAATTTATCGATACATGTGCAAATTGGTATTCGCAATCAACTTACTCCGATGGATAAAAGCAACAATAATAAAATAAATATCAACAAATAAAAAGCGAAATACTTTGACGAATTAGCATCAATTTGATGATGTTTGTGTGTTAAATAGAACTACAAAAGGTATTCAATTATTTAATTCTCAAATGCACAACAGATGTTGCACTTTGGCAACCGGCTGAGTGTCTACAATAACAAAACGAATACATATGTACATATAACAATTCTTTTATAATTTGGCACATTGCCAATAGTTGCAGCATTGAACTGCAGTTCGAGTCGACGGCAGAAAATTGAACAGCCAGCTGACGACGACACAACAACACCTGCTGGTAACTTATCGCAGTCGCAGAACCTCAGCCCTAAGTACACACAATAAAGTGAAGTGAAGTGAGCAATTGAAGCGACTATATATGTACATACATACATAAGCAGGCAGACGAATTTGTGGATAAACCTGTGCAGTGTACACAATAACAAAAACAGCGACGCAGGCAACGAAGCTTACGTAATACCAAATATTCCAGATCCAAATTTAAAGTTGAAAACAAAATGGCACAGGAATTATGTGAGTTTATGCTATACTTCTATTGTGAACACAATTGTACCAAAAACTGGTACATTTTTTTATGAGTTGATACTTTGTATTACTTTTTCGAAAATGGTACATTAATCGTAAACAAAAATTAATTATGTTTTGTTCTTTTAGTTTTATTTTAAAATTCTATGTTTATATTAAATTTAAATAAATAAAATATTATTTACTTTTTGTCACATTTGTAACAAAGCTGGTATATGTATATTTTGTTAGTTGGTACATTGTATCACTTTTTTCAAAAATGGTACATTTATCATAAGCAAATATTTTTATTTTATAACGTTGTTTTAGTTTTGTTTAAAGATTCTATATTAGTATTACGTTTAGATATATAAAATAGTATTTATTAATTAGTGACAACCGTGCGTATCTTGTAACTACAAATGTATCTATGTTTTCATTTCAGCTCTTATCGATGTAGACAAACCGTTGTTTGATCTAAAGACGTTTACGGGTCGCTTTCAGTACTATGCCTGGATGACGGATCCGCGTACGGTGCTGCTCTCCAGCGATCGTTTGCTTCAGGCTAAGCAAATGGTGGATAAGTATCGCAAGGGAGAGCAATCCACAGAGCTAAAGCCCCAAGATGTTCACTACAATATGAAACTGTATAACTCTGCCTTTCATCCGGATACGGGCGAGCTACAGAACTTTGCGGGTCGCATGAGTTTTCAGGCAAGTCCCAGACTCGTGTCCGTCAGTCCATCCGTTATTTGTCAGTTGTCAGTTTAAATTTAGAGTGTCGCTGACGTCATTTATACCAAGTATTTGCCAAATATTTTTACGAATCTTTCTTTAGGTGCCTGGGGGCATGCTGATTACTGGTGGCATGCTTGCCTTCTACCGCACGGTACCCGCCGTGGTGCTCTGGCAGTTCCTCAATCAATCCTTCAACGCTATCGTTAACTATACAAATCGAAATGCTAATTCTCCCACCAGTGTTAAGCAGCTGGCCGTATCCTATGTATCTGCCACTACCTCAGCATTAATCGCAGCCATTGGTTGCAAGAATTATTGGTCCAAAAAGGCAACACCGATCTTGCAGCGATATGTACCATTTGCAGCTGTCGCGGCAGCGAACTGTGTCAACATTCCCATGATGCGTCAGACCGAGATACTCCATGGCATTGAGGTAAAGAATGCCGATGGCGAGGTCGTGGGACAGAGTCGACTAGCTGCCATCAAAGGTATTAGTGAGGTGGTCCTCTCAAGAATTACAATGGCCGCGCCGGGAATGCTGGTTCTTCCTGTCATTATGGAGCGCCTGGAGAAGCTGCCTGCCTATAAGCGTATCAAATGGATCAATGCGCCATTCCAAACCCTAATGGTGGGATGCTTGTAAGGGATTCGAGTTGTTTTCTTTTTGGTTTCAATAAACAAGTCTAATATGTTTCCCTTTTGCAGCCTCTGTTTCATGGTGCCCACGGCCTGTGCCATTTTTCCACAACAATGCGGTCTGGATACCTCTACAATACGAACTTTTGAGCCGGAACTCTACGAGGACATGAAGAAGCGCACTAACGGTGCTGTGCCCAAGCGTGTATACTTTAACAAAGGACTATAAGGAGACATGTAATCGTGAACTTCAATCTTAGACAATAATGTGTTAATTGTTGCTTGTCGTCATTTAGGCATTTACAGAAACGCGCAACGTTTTCGTTTTGTTCCTTAACAAGTCTCAATAGTCGTTAGTTATTAAGCCTAAAATTATATCACAATTTCTATGTCCCACAGTATACATAGTTTGTATTGTATTTGTACTATTCAGATTTTGTTCTATTTTCACTAGTTTCATGGGCCTGTACCTAAAATGAATTAACTAGCAATACTGATTACAGGGCTAAACACACTTGTCGATCAAATATTCACTAACATACTTTTGTTAATTGAACCAGGACTGTTGAGCTAGTGAATTTTCATCCGATAAAGTGAAATTAGACAACAGTCGTATAAAATACTCATTTCAAATATTCCGATTTCGATTTCAATTTTATCACTAGATGTATCAGACTCAATTGCATAGATTTAAAATGTTACTTTATAAATTCTTCAACATATTTGACACTGTAGGCATATTCAATTTATTGTTCCTATGTACATGTCAAATGTTTAAAGCATTAATGTGAAGATAAAGAAATGTTTTATTTTAGTTTCTTTATATTTAGGTGCAGGCTTATGATATCCGTCACAGTTTATATCGCCATTAGTTTAACACGTTGTTCATGTTTTTAATACTTAAGATATTGATTGTATCGTATTGTCTGAAAATAAATGTTAATTAAACAAATGGAAATGCTGCCATCAAGGGTTTAAAATCCGATTTATTGTATTTTTAAAAGGATCACTATGAATATTATCTAAATATGACACATATATTTTATGCCAGAGACATAATAGGGCTGCAATTATCGACTTCAAGATATGATGTTTATGACACCCACATTCCCAATAAAACTTCATTTAGTATGCGGGTTTATAAACGGTTTTATTAGGTATATATTATATCTTGTATATGTATGTATATGTTTATATATATGTGTATATATAATCATATCGTAATTAGCAAATCTTTGCGGGGACTCTTCATTGAATTGTGTTGTAAAATTTACAAAATGTGCAAAACACAACTAGTTAGAATTATAATTATATTCTTGGTTAATTACGAGGAGACTATATTTGTTATTGTTCGATTATTTATCGGGCATTTACTTATAGTTTGTGCTCTTTTATTACAACAAATTTCTGGTTTTCCATCTCTTTGAAAATTTTTATTTTGTTTTCGTTTGCTTGGACATTTTCAAGGTACAATTTGAATTGATTTTAACTTTATAGTTGTTTTTTGAGTTTCGTTTTTAATTTTTGTTAAAATGTTGGCACTGTCTCAAAATTCTAAACATTGATGAAAAATTCAACACTCAGATATACAATATGTAAAATTGTGTTTACTTAAGTTTAAAAACGCACTATCGCTTAGCTGCCACGCCCCCATTACAATGGGGAACTTTTAACAAATGCGCTGCCACGCAGCAAATTTCGTTTCTGTATATTTCACATGTAAAATGTCTCGATGGAATGTCATTTTTCACTATATAATATTCCATTTTTAAATTTCTTTCCCACAATAATCAGCAAACATTAATTTATTTAATTATGTTTAATAAACGTTAATTATATATTTTGCAAAATGGTCGACACACAAAATATTCTTATATTCGTATGTTCCTTTCGAGGGACTTTAAAGGTTTTTTAAAAATTAATTTCGTTTAATCTGCCATTTATTTGTCTAGGTTTTTATATTTTACTGACTGAGACATTCAACAAGTAAATGGCGAAACATTATTGCAAACTTTACTTAAATTTGTATGTTTATTGGGCTCGTCGGTTCATCTGGAAAAGCTTTGTCTCAAAATCGTAGGGTATTAAGCAAATTGTGTGCGTCTTTCCAACTTACAAAGAAGGAACTCGTTTCGCTTTAGCTGCCATTGTATTTATCAATATCAAAATCTTTATTCAAACATTATATCTAGGCGTTTTTAATATTTCAGACTGTTTAGTCATAAACCTTTCAAGGAAATTAATCGTATTAGTTGGAATTTGTTTATTTTGTTTAGTTTCGTCACGAAACCTATCAATAGGACACGAAAGAACTGTGAAAAACGAGCTCCATAACATGCAGATGATATCGAATGGCTATTTAACATACCATTAAGATTCATGGATTTCAAAGCAACTGTTCTTCTGTTAAATCTTTTCTTCATTTTTTCTTTAAATTGGATTTTAATTTTACTACAAATGATTAGCACTTGTCAAATTATAACAGCTGTTTACTGACTGGTAGTAACAGTGATCCACACATTTGACTTTTCTCCGAAATATCCTGAACTTACCATCACAAGATTTTTATGCGATTTTTTGACTGATATCTTTTCCAACTATGCGAGAATTGTAATGCATTTTACTCTTATAAAATCTGTACAAACGTATCAAATTCATTTCATATCTTCTCCGATTATTCTGATCTTCAATATTCATATCTTAGTCTCTTCGGGTTACCTAGAAAAGCTTACAAAGCTCGACTCCATGCCGATCTTTAGTTGTACTCTTAACGTTGCTTCTATCATTTCAATTTTTCGTTTCGTTTGCACTTATCATTTCGATTTGATTTCTTTTAAATCCATATATATGTTAGTTTCTTGTTGTTTTATAATATTTTCTTATGCGCACAGCCTTTTTTCGAAATATTTCTGGTTTTATTTGAGTGATTTTCATATAGGTATGTATTTTGTATTTGTGTTTTTTTTTTTTTTTTGGTTATTTTGCTAACCATATATAATATTTCGTGATGACGACACCTGATAAATTTTTGTACCAACATTGCCAGACTGCATATATATCACGTAAGTGAATATATGCCACTAGATTCGTAAAGGACTTTTGTTCTTGACCTCATCTCTATTTTTTTTTTTAACTTTCCACATATTAAGTATTTTCAGAATGTATTTTTCGATTTCTTCTTCGTTAAAACTCTTACAAACTAGACACAAATAAAAAACAATCATACTTAAAGTTAATTAGGCGCGTTAAAGTTTCATCATTTATTTTTTACCTCCAATTTTTGCAAATCCCCTTTAGAAAGTAACCACTACCAGCGGTTGGTTATTTTTGCTGGCATGTTATAAATAATAATAAATTACTTTTGTTGTGTTTATTTTTCATTTTAGTGTTTAATAATTCGTTTGCAATTTCCAACTTCATTGGTATTATCTTTTACATTTATATGACTTGGCTTCCAATATTTATTTATAATTATATAATAGAATATTTTAAAAATGATTTTCTTTTTTTTTTTGTATATAACAATTACACATTTATAGTTTATAAACGTTGCATTTAGTAAAATTAAAAAAAAACTATGCGCCTAAAAACAGTTTGTAAAGTTTAACCTTTATAAATAACGCGATTTCGTGTTTTCTTTTAATTTTTTAATCATAGTATTATCATTATTATTTCATATTCAACTTGTTTTGACTTGGCTTAGGAGTTAAATACAAACATGTACATTAGGTATATATGTATGTAGATATATTTTATATAAATATATTTTATATATTCTTTTAGTGATTGTGTGTGAATAATTTTCCAATTTAAAACTTCCATTTTCCGCTTGCTTCTCTCATTATTTCAAATGTAAATTTTAAACATTTTGTGTTAGACTTACAAAATAAACTAAAAATTATAATTAAATTTTATAGTTATATTAGTTATTTTATATGCTTCATATGTATGTATTTGTGTTAGTGTATGTGTGTGTGTGTGTCGTGTGTTGTTGAACAACCAAAGTAGGAAAAAGAGTTTTGCTTTGTTTTGTTTTCTACACCGTTCCCATTTCCTTTCAACAGTGATTTTACTGCTGTTCCTCGTTGTTCGCATCCACGGCAATTATGGGCACCAGTTCAACCACAGAGACAGCCTCGGCTGTGGTTGTTGTCGAGGTGGATGAGCTGGTGGTGCTGGCTGGTGACATGTTATCGGCTGTAGCGGATATCAATCCGATGGGTGGCGGTGAATTCGTCGCAGATGTTGTTGTTGCTGTTGTTGTTGATTCCTGACTTTGACTGGGCGGCAGCACAAAACTCTTCCCCACAAGCTGATCTCATTTGAGACCCGTATCCGACGATGGTGTCCAGCGATCGAACTCAATGCCCGAATCAGGTGAAACGCCCGTAGCCTTGGCCAAATGCGCAGCCATAAATCCGCCCGTTTGCATGCATTTGCAATCGGCCGCAATACAATTGCACGAGAACTTGGAACCGCGACCGCAACGTGCAGCAACCAGACTTGGATTGGCAGTCAGCGTTGTGGCTGATGAGCAGCCGGCAGCTGGTCCAATAATATTGGTGCTGCCTTCCTCATCCATCGCCTGGCCATCGCATGGACTGAGCCGGAGCTGGCTCTCGAAGGACTGCAGCTGTTGCATGAAATGGAAGTTCGGAGATACGTCCGGTTTTCGAGCCCTCACCATCATGAAGGCGTCATTCAGGCTGATTGCCTTTGTGTGCATCAAATAGGCGAGTGTCACCGTCACCGACCGTGAGACGCCCGCCAGGCAGTGGACCAGCACTGCCGAATTTGCAGAGCGCGCTTCCTCTGCAAGAGATTAAATAAAAATGAACAAGTTGAGAATTATCATGTGGGAACTGCAGTGAGTATGATTTTTGTGTACGCACCTATAAAATGTATGGCAGCTGGAAAATGCATGGCCAGATCCTGGGAATAGTGATCAGTTATGGGAATTTGTAGATACTTTATAATGCCCAGCTTCTCGAACTCATTCGGCAAATCGGGTGTCACATTCAGAACGTACTAAAATTCAAAGTTTATTGCGATTAACACTCGAAATAAATTCATGAAATTTTATTACTCAAAGAGACATACCTTAATGTTGTACTTTTGCAAAGCATTCGAGTCACAGCTGTGCGAAGCGTTGCCCAGAAACAGGCCGGGAATTATCTCAACGGGCACCTCATTGAAATTATGATGGTGATGATGATGATGATGTGTGGTGCTCTCACAGTCCGAGGATTCGGCTGAGCTGCTGCACGCCGAATCGGAATGTGGCGTGGAAATGCGTAGCGATCTGTAAATAGAAAAGCGATTGTGAGAAAAGTGTTACAAATTAACTAAACGAAAAAAAAAAAAAAAAAACAAATACCAATCTTTACTTTTATATAGCGTTTTATGTTTCTATCTTACTTGCAAATTAATATTAATTTCTGTTAGTTTGTAAATGCTTAATTTGATGCATTAGAGGACTTTAGTCTAATTTCATTTATAATGTTAATACATAATAACTCAGAACTACTTTAGGGAATCTTATTATATGTTTGGCACTTATTTAAAACTGTTTATCTTTTTCTTATTCTTAAAAATTAATTATAATTACTTCTGTATCTTATTTCAGATATGTGATCACTTTAAAATCGGATTTTTACCAGTGTATCAAGTAATAACTTAATTAAGTTTTCTCAAATCGATCAAGTAGTTGATCAAAGTTTTTTGCTTGTAAATTGCTGAACATTTTTTCATCAACTTCATCGGTATATTATTGATAATCTGATATTATTTAACACTCTGATTTGAGACCTCAATTAACATAACTTAACGTAACTTTTATATCTTTTCAGTTAGAAATTTAAATTAGTATGCTCGGATAATATAAATTAATTGTACATTTTATAGCCTATTATAAGTTTTATTTACTGAATTTAATCGACGTAAATAATTAAATAAACTTGTAGAATAGAGTCAATTTTACTCTTAAAATTATTAGTCTTAGAGATCTGTTCTCTTTCAAATGCCTATAAAGGAATTCGTCTTTTTACTGTTCCACATAATTAAGTTAATTTAGCATTATATACGTAAAACTTGCCTAAGTCCCATCAACTGATCGGCCTGTGTATTACGACTAGATTCCATTTCTTTGTTGTGCGCCTGGTTGTCATCCTCACACCACTCCGGAAATGCTTGACGAAAACTGGAGAAGCCATCTGCAACCATAAAGATAGAAAGATACATATGAAACTTTAGATACAGATATAGATACGAAAGTTAAGTTTACTTTTGAACTATGCGGTACGTTTGTGTTTTGTTTTGCTTTATTTTGTTTGGCTTTTGTACGCTTGAAAAATATTTCGTTATGCTTGGCCAAGTGTGGCCTTTTGGTCTATGGGTAAGACAACACCTACAATAGCCACAGTAACCCCCTCCCAGTCCCCCCCTTAACACCTCAAGCTGGTGCTGTGAAGCGTGCGTGAAATTCTTGCAGTTTGCGTGGCTCATTCATAAACAAGAAAGAGAGGAAAAAATTACTTTCGTTGAGCGTCGTTTTTCTCAATTAGAAACGGAAGTGGCTGCCATATGAGACAAGACGAATTGAGAGAAGAGGAGGCGATACGACATGATAAAGAAGGAAAATCGTGGCAAAACGGAAATGCTGTTTCTATATTTATGCTCAAGTATCGCATAAGCCTGTGTGTATCTGCAAGCTACGAGCATGATGACTCGCTGCGAATTGTCATAACACAAAACGGAAGCTCACAATTTCCTACTTGGCGCATAATAAATGCGATTCCGCATTTGAAATTGAGCAAACACCAGCACAGCACTGGAAAAGTAACCACAACAATGACGATAACAACAACAACAACAACAACAACAACAACAACAGCAATCAGTTACCAGCCCATGGGCCAACGGGGCGTATACGTGTTCAATGCATCCAAGAATTTCGCATTGCCAAACATGCGGGCGTTTAAAGGGGGAATTCAAGGGCTAAAGAGAGAAGAAAGAGTTTCTATTTACAGTCAACACCCGCACAAATGTCCAAAGCGCTTCAAGAATCATTTTTAGAATCAGGCGACCGATCCGATGGCTATTGGAAGACTTAAAACTGCATTTGATAGCAATTTCCGTTGCAACAGAAAATTGTATTACAGGACTGTCAGACAGTCCCCCCTTCGTCTTCCCCGCACCAGGTTTTCCGTTGTCGGAGCCCATCTCAAAATGCAAATAAACCGATTGCCATGAAAAGGTCCAAAGGGAGGAAACGAAGTGGGGGACGAAGTCACAACTGGACAGGTTCTTGCACATATGAAATTGAATGCTGCTGAAGTGCCGTTAATAGAAAATGGAAAATTTTGCATTTTAGACATTTAATCGATGTGTTAAAGCTGCCAACGAATTAATAGAACTGATAAGGTCACGTTGCACTTTTATGATAGTTTTAGAAGCCTTACACTGCACTCTCTTTAAATTTAAGTGCATACTATTTTTGGAAATTAAAAAAATAATAACTAAAAAGTTTTTTAGTTAGTTTTGGTAAATGCTTTATGACTATCCAATTTTTAACTGTAAATTTGTCTATTCCAAAAATAATTACAAAGTGTTTATATAAATTTTGCAGTGATGTATTCGTTTTTAAAATTAAAATTATTTTTAAAATTTTACATAAAACTATTTTAAACTTTTGCTCCAGTGAGATGAAACATTGATGTTATAGTTTTACAGAAAATATAATTTTTTTGTTCGAATTTGAATGCAGTCAAGTCCGACATTACACGTGTTTGTTTAAATTACTGCTTAAATAATGCATTTCGGATAAAAAAATTTTTATTAAATTAAAAATTGCAAACAAAATGATTGTAAATTGAAATTTGTACATTTACAATGAATGCAACATAAATAACTTCAATCAAAATAGGCTGAAGTCTTTTTATAAAATCTGTGATTAAAATTCAATTTCAAAATCTTAGGCTATAAAAAACATTCGACAATGATATTTCTTCATATTTATGTTTGTAAGAATTTTTAAAATTGGTGTAATGTAGAAACTTTAAATGTTTACATATTATGAGCGAGGCCGAAATTTTCAAGATTATAAACGTTAAAAAATTACTATATATTTAAAACTATAATAGTTTTGCTATTCGTATTACACGTCATGTAAAATTTTAGGAATTGCCTTTAAGAATATCTACCCGCACAATATGCTAATTTTAGCTGGTAACCCTCATTTGGCACAGTTCAGATATAGGTTTTCTTTAGTAGTATTTCCGTTTGCTTTTTACCCACATGTGTCGACCTCTCCGCATAAAATACGTATACGCTGACAATAGAAATTTTTTATAAATAGAAATTTATTTGATTTTCAATTGTTGTTTTGGCATAATTTGCGCGTGTTGCGTTTCCTGTTTTGGGCTCCATGAGAGTTGAAACGGACGTACGTGTCCGGCGGTACGGTTCAACGGATGGCGTTCCACACAACTGCGAATGCAGTGCGTCATCTGCACGTCTGCACGAGGGGATGGCCACGGGGGGTGTAAGAGGGTGATACTTGACCGCAAGCCAATTGCGAGGGATAAATTAAGTAGCCTAGGACCGGACCCAAAAGGCCACAAACTACAACCTTCCATATAAGGGTAATCCAAAAACAAACCCAACCAAACCTAAAAAACAAACTGAAACCAAGTCGACCGCTTGTCTAACTGTTTACGCGACAAAAGTGCGACTACGTCATTTCCGCTGGGATGGCGGAGATGGGAGGGGAACTAATAACTGGGCAAATGTGAATGAATATAGCTCCAATGGGTCGTGTGTGTGTGTTTAGTGTGGGTGTGGGTGTGGGTCTGTTTGTATCTGTAACTCAAGTTAAAGCACAAGTAAAGTGAGCTAAAAGTTACTTAACTCACGTTTTGATACCCTTCAAAAAACAGTTTACCACAGGGTGAGATAGCAAATAAAATAAATTAAAAAGATTTTCCATATATATTTAGTTTAAAATTACAGGGTACGAGTATATGCTAAATCTGCAATCTCAACTTTATACCGAAACAATAAAGTTAATAAAATAATCCACGTGAAATTGAAATATTTCCCAGTGTGATATTCATAGTAAATATTAATTTATATATTTTCCTGAATATATTTTTATCAAGTTCACTATTTTAGGGTATTTTATTATATCAATAAAAACAGAAATAATGAAAAAAATAGAATTTAAAGGTATAAAGTCCATGAAATTGAAATGAATTTCAATTTAAATATTAATTCATAATTTACCTAAAGCTTACAATTACAGGGCATTTGTTAGTTGTGCAGGGTCAACTTTTGAATGCTGAACATATTTTTGCTCACTTTGTTGTATTTATTTTTTAACTCACACGCATACAAAACGACAGACAGACAGAGAAATAAACAGGCGCGGTAGATAAGCAGCAAGAGAAACAAAATAAAATGAAAATAATATAAATGCGATAAAAATTATAAACAAACAAACAAATAAATGGCAACAGCAGTCAAAGCGAAAACAATGAATGGAAAAAGATACCCTACCTTTCCCCCACTCTCTCAGTCTTCCTCTTACCGTCCCTCCAACTAAATAAGCAAACGAACTGCGACGACAGTTGTAAAAACTTGCATGTATTATTTATAATGTTATTTAGGCAGTTTGTTGTTGTTGTTTTTGTTGTTGTTGCTGTTGTTATTTTTATTGCCTTAATAAATAAATAATCCAAATTTTGCGCTTAGCATGACAAGCACATCCCGTGGGCGGCGGCTGAAAATATTCCAAGAACTCAAAACTCACCAGCCATGGGTGGGAGTCGCCTCCATCCACCTACACCTCTTCCCCCACTCTGTCTCTGACTTAGAGATGGGAGTTGTAAGTCCAGGGGGGAGGGGGAGGTGGTGGTGGAGACACAATCGAGTTGAAATCCGGTTTTAAAGCCCACAATAGATACAATGACAATAAATAGGCAATATGTATGTATTTTAAGTAGTTTGCGCTTCTCGCTCAGCTCACAAATTGTTAGTGTTATTTATTTGTATTTTTTTGTATTTGTTTTTTTTTCAAGTTTACATTTTTCACGTTTTGAAGGTCGTTTCCACTGTGCGCGACTCTTGTCATTGTTGTTGCTGCTGTTTATTGTGTGAACTCATCAATGAAACAATACACAGAACGTGACAAAAAAAAAACTATAGATACTTTTACATAGGTGGGCAATAGACTTATATGGTGTGTATACAAGTGTGTGTAAAGTGAACAGATGTGATAACCACAGATATATACGACAAATGACATATGAATGATTTTCGCTGAGCTAGTGTCTTGCTCTTTAGAAAGAGAGGGAGCGACCTTTGAGTTTTGAGCACAAATTTCTTTTAATTTTTTTCTTGAGCTGGTTTAGTTTTTTCTAAAAGTTAAACTTTAATGAGAACTACAGCTGATATATTATAGCACTTGCAATTAACTTTGTGTGGCAATCAGCGAGACACCTGAGCAAATCAATCAATCAATCATGCTGTAATCAATCAACTAGCCCTGTATTTAAAATGTCAACTGGTTGTGGGCGAGAGACTTTTGCTTTCTCAACAAAATTAATTTTCCGTGCTGACAAAAGAAATGCCCTCAAAGAAATGCAAACTTTACTCAAGACTCAACAACTTTGTTGTGCAATGCATTAAATAAATTCTCATCAAAGGCGGAAGTGGCCGTTATTAATATGGTTTTGCCTTTTTGGCTGCCTTTTGCTTTTCCATAATTTTTTCCCATTTGCCGCTTGCAGTTTGTTTATATGCCAGCAGCTAAAAAAATGTTGCCTCAAAAATAAGCGAAGGCAACATTGGAAAATTTGGGGCGTCTGTGGAGATGTAAACAAAATGGGGCCATTTCGGGTTGGCTGCTTGTTAAGTGAATTTTGTTTTTTTCTTCTTTATTCTTTTTTTTTATATTCTTATTTCTTTCGTAATACAAATACATGTGCATATCCCGATTATCTGTCGAGTTTTTTATACATATGTATAAATATTTTTTATACTTATATACTCGTATGATGCCTCCATTCTGTGTCGGTGAGACTCAGATTCTGACTCATTGACAAATAGCATTGAACTGCAGGCAATATTCTCGTCGCATTTCACCGTCTGTCTGGCGTTTCATTCATGGAGCTGGGAGCCAGTCGTGCTATATATTCGGTTATACATACTCGTACATATATGTATATCTATGTATACGCATATGTATTTATAGTACGCGTCATTGTGCAACACATGGATGACTGCATTTGCTATGTCGGAGTGAGGGGAGCAAGGAAAATTGGGAGGCGGAAGCGTGCTCAACAAACAGAACGCTACCGCGGCCACACATGGCGTATGCGTAATATTGATTTCCCACCCTGTTTTCCTGTATTTTGTGTGGTATCCACAGAAAATCCTTAGGACAAACAAGCCAAATGCAAAGCTAAACAAAAGGAGGCTAACTCTGCACTGTGGAGAAATATCGAAAAAAAATTTGGAATGCATTTAGCGGATTCTATGGCATGTGCTCATGCATGCCATTATACCATAAATGTGTGTACACATAGGCTTATGTATTTCAGGCATGCCAAGAACTCATTTTCAGTATTGTATTTGAGAATGTTCAGAATTATGTTCAAAATTTGTTGAGAAGCGGGCCAGCTATGCACCTGGCGTAAATCATAAACAAACAAGCACATATGCATATCTAAATCATCGTCCATAATTTAAAATTTTTACAAATATTAACTTAGAACAACAGCAATAGTTTCGGTTTTAGGAAGGCTTACAAATTTGGTAATTAGAGCAGAACACCCAAATCGTTAAGTTTTCTTTGTGTTTTTTATTTCGTTATCATATCATCTGTATCTTTACATAACTTTTTTTTTAAATCAGACAACAGTGTGCGTAACTTCAAAAATTTTAATATTAATAATATAATATTATATTTAGATAAATTATTATCCACAAGCATCACGTGTGTGTTCAGCTTACCAGTTATTCATTGTTTTAATTTATAAAATACTAATGCATATTTCTAATTAAATTCACTTTTATTTAAAATAAATTTTTATAGAAAATCGATACTTTATGCATACGTTTTTAATTTATATTTATTACATAATACCTATGTATCAATATTTATGTTTATGCCTATATCTCATCCCACTGTGCATGGTTTGAGCACTTGACGTAACGAAGCGTCGCAGTCGCAGTCGCTTTCGCTGTCACCGTCGACATCGCAGTTACAACAGCAGCAGCGGCAGCAACGACAACGCCCACGCGACCAACAGCAGCAGCGACAAATACAACTACAACAACAACAACAACGAGGAGAACAAGAGAAGCCGATGAAACCACCTACGGACATAATACCAAAAATGAACGTGGCTTAAATTGTATATGCACCATCAACATGGGCAACAAGAATAACACACAACAGCGAAAAAGAAAATATCAAAATTCTACTTAAAGCAACGCCCGCGCTCACCAAATATTTTGTGTCAAAGATGAAACGAGAGGGAAGCGGGAAGAGAGACACAGAGAGAGAGAGAGACAAAGGAATAACGAGAGCTGCGCTCCAACTGAGCACAAATTTAGCACAGACAAAAACCGGCGCACAGTTTTAGCTTCTGTTGTTGTTGTTGCTGTTGTTATTTTGACTGTTGCAGTTAGTGGACTTTTGGGGCGTGTACACCTGTTATACACACACACACACACACAGACTGACAAATATATACATACATAATTGCTAAAATGAAAGAGACTTTTTGCTTTTACATAAGCCGCTGCTTGCCTTCAAAGTCGGCGCCCAAAATCCCAAATGCCTTTTTATGAATGAATGCGCAACGAAAGAAAGAAGACAAAAACTATGCGCACATGGTGAAAGAAATAAATGATACAAGCAAAATTAAATAAGAGAGGGAGAGAGAGAGAATAAATGGTGAACAACGAACTGAGCTTAGCACGCAACTATTTGTTAAATGACAATCACAATGGCAACATCGAATACATGTACACTAAAAAAAAAACCAACTTCTAAAATCAATACCAGTATTATTAAATATTTTGTTCTTAAAAAAAAAACATTTTAAGATTAAAAAACTAAGGTCCGGTAGTTCACTGTCAACCTAAATTATATGTGTTAAGATGTGTTTTCTAACTTCAAGAATTTTATGTTTTCGGCGCATTTTTTTAACCCAAAATTTTGATTTAACATTTTTTTATCAGTGTATATATAATGAAATAGAAAAAAAAAACATGAAACGGGCGAGTCTTATTCATTCCATTTTCAAGTCATTCATGCACTCAATTGAATTCGTTGCCACATTTTTAGTCAATTTGTTGCAATTTGCACAGCAACTCACAGACAGCGCGAAAGAGGAGGACAGAGAAAGCGAGTGAGAGAGAGGGGAAGAGCTTTTAAGTTGACAGTAAGCGGACGTTCGACATCATTTTTAGCTAGTTATAGTAAATATATGTATGTATAAGTATTTTGTTGGTGTGATGACTTCCGCATTGAAAACACAACTCAACAATTCAGCTTACCAGTTATTCAGTTAGTCAATCTACTTATTAACTAACTATTCAGCCCGACATTCTACATTGTTGCATATGTTAATGACTTGTGCTTATGTTGTGAGTGTGAGAAGCGACGAGAGAGGCCACAATAGCTGTAAGCATACATAAATACAAATGTATCTTGAAAGCTGTGCAAAGTGCAACTTCAGCTGAGGCGAATAAACCTATTAAGTTGATAACTTTCTCTAGTGATAAAAAAAACTCTATAGAGTTTGCCAGGATAGGGCCTTCTTCGTGCTTCTAATTGGATTATCCAATACTAAGTATTTAACTTGGTATTCCAATTAATGCATACTTTTTTGATTTCCCTGTTAAATTTCTGGAAATTTCAGGCAAATTAATATCTTAAGGGGTTTTTAAACTATTAAAAGCTTTGGTCACATTATAAAACTATATTTTTAGCCTCAGGTCCTTATCTATTTTAATCTCAAAATTTTTCAACTTGAGATTATATATTTGGATAACGATAGATATGTTATTCAATCTTTAGATTACGAAAATTGTACATCACCTCTTATTTAATATATATATATATTTTTATATAAATCCATTACAAGATTTTTTTCTATATTATCGTAGCATCAAAGTGTTATTGTAAGCTCCTTAAAATTTCACTTCATATTCCAAGATGATTCAAAATACTTTTGGAGCTTAGTATGTATAACCCATGTCAAATTTACACAAGCATTTACATAAGTATGCTACTCTGTATACAAGCATAAACAAATCTCTATCTTTAAGTTTTCTCGTGTCCAACAATTAAAACTCGTCAAAATAAACTTTGAGCCATAAACAGGGCCAAAACATTTAAGACTAATGACAGAGTTTATGTTGATTTTGTATTTTTTTTTTATTCGAAATCCGGTTAGATATTCCGTATTCGTTATTTGACATTCGGAATTTTTTTTACTTTGTTGGGATTACAACTCGTGGTTGCTGCGGCTTAACCGTGTCCTGGCAAAAATGTTAAACTGCGTAAGCCAATCAATCAAAATGTAAATAAGCAATAGGATCTATTTTGTGGACATCCATACCTTCCATCCCACATCAAGGATTTTTCGTAGGCCAGTTTCCTAGGGTTTTCCCTTTAAGAAGCTATAAATAGCACGAAGCCTCTCGCAGCTTTCAAGGTATTAGTCGAATGTCCTGAGGGACCTTTATTTGCTAGCTTTTTGGCTCTGCTTTCAAAAGCTGCCGCACATTATTAATTAATTATGTATAATTTTGTAAATGCTTGAAATTTGGCAACGTTGTGCCCTCTAACCCGACAGGCACTCACACAACAAATTTTACAGTGGGTGTGGATAGAGAGAGGAACAAGTAAAGAGAGAGAGAGAGAAAGTGAGAGCCAATATCAATGCATGAAATCCCGGATAATTGAAACTCTGTTTGTATCTCTCAGAGAGTATCTGTGGCTGTAACTGTTAAATGTATCTACAGCAGTATCTTTGTATCTGTATCTGTAAATGTATCTGTATCTACGAGTGACGTCCGTATTTTTGGCAGTTGTTGGGGAGGGCGGGAGGTTTGGCAAATGAGGTCAAGTTTAATGTGCAGCTTCCTGTTGCTGATGCTCTTGTTACTGTAATTGCAGATGGATTAGCTCTCAATTCTCTACCCGACGCACGCAACAAGTGCAGGAGTTAAAGAGCGAGACAGAGAGATAGCAAGTGAGAGTTGGAGTCGCATTTTATTTCAATTTTATTGATTTTCTGTTTGGACTGAAAACGCGGACACTTCCGTTGCGCAGAGACCCACGAGCTAACCTCTGAAGCTAGACTCAAAGATACCCTGCATGCATTCTTTACTTTGACTCATGCACATTACGTTATAGAATTACTGGCAACTAGCTTATATACCCTCTTGAAACAATTGGAACAGAGTATACTTAAGTCGCATTGCTGGCAGCGATAACAGCTCACGGGCTAATGTATAACAAAGGGCCAAGCAACAACAACAAAAATGAGAACAAAACAAAACAACAACATTGGAATCATTGGAATACAGTAGCAACTCCTCCATCAGTTACTGAGAATGCCTCGCCATTGAGCAACGTGCTCAGAATTTCATTTCGAAATGAAATGGCAAAGCACAAGAAGAAGAAGTTGAGGAACACAGGCACAAGAGGAGGGAGCGGGCGGGCGGGACAGCAGCAGTGGGGGCTGGCATTTATAAATATTGCATACGCGAAAGATGAAAACATGAATTGAGCAACGAATGTGCAACAGAGAACCTACAAAAGCCATGAGTAAAAGTAAGAGATGTATATTAGGGTTCATCGATTTGTATGGGTCTTAAAAATTGATAAATGGTTGCCCAAATTCGTAATCTACCACCTAACCATAGTTCTAAAATAGCTTTCCTGCAAGTCAGGGACTAAAAACACAAAATTTTTCAACTCATAAAGCGGTTACCAGGAATTAATTTTAGAGCTTTGGTTACTTGGTGAAAACATCTTAGCATTGACCGTAGCTTACGAATGTGGGTTACCATATTTTGTGAAATAAATAGATGCACCCTAATGAAGTGATATAATGCTCTCTGAGAAGGAAAAAGAAACATACTTTTATCGAGTTCTCTGCAAAATGACTAGAATTTTCGGGGAAATGAATAGTTTAACAAGTTATTCAGCTTTTAACAGCTCTGGGTTACATTACTATTATCAAAAGAATTTGCCTTCTGAATTCCATTAGTTAAAAGTTTCATACATTGTATTTGAATAAAGATACTTTTACCAAATATTTGATCGAGTAAATTTTAATAATATACACAACTTTGGAAGTTGAGCGACCATTTTTTCTTGTCTTTTCTCTCCGAGTCGCATTCACGCTGAGGAAGCTGAGGAAAACACAGCAGGCGGCGGTCATCAGCCACCATCACGACGGAGCAAAAGTGGTAATATCAACAGGATGGCAACTGTCAAGGGGACAACAGCAATGCCATTGGAAGAGCAAACGAAAGACAGGGGAATGGCCAGAGCGATACAGATAGAGAGGGAGGGAATCAAGTACATTGGTATTGAAACGGGAGCATCGAACAAAGGCGGAAACAACAGCAGGGAGTATAACTGAAAGAACAGATATTAAACGAATGTGCAATGCGCACTAGGGAATTAAAGGAAACCTAAAGAAATCTATAAGATTGTCAGACTAAGGAAAGTCAAACCACAGAAACCAGAAAAGCCATTTAAAATTTTGAGTCTGAACAGAAAAAAACTAGTCGGACGGAGCTACAGTCGAGCATTCTCGACTGTCGGAGACCCCGTACTTACTATGTCAAAAGCAAGGCTGCTAAAAATTCAGACTTGATTTTCACCCGAAAATAAAAAAGTTTTTTATGCTAAGACTTGATTTTCACCCGATCGGTCCTATGACGGCTATATGATATAGTGGTCCGATTTGAACCAACTTCGGACAGAATATATATAACTAAGTTGAATGCTTTTTATTTTAGTTTGGTTACGACATCTCATTAAACAAAAAAGTTTTTCATACTAAGAGTCGATTTTTGCCCGATCGGTCCTATGACAGCTATATGTTATAGTCGTCCGATTTTAACCAACTTTGGACAGAATATATATGACTATGTTTTATGTACATTCTATACGTTTGGGTACGATATCTCAAAAAACAAAAAAGTTTTTCATACTAAGACTTGATTTTCGAACGATCGGTCCAATGACAGCTATATGTTATAGTTGACCGATTTGAATAAACTTTGGTTAGGGTGTATGAAACCAAATTAGATACATATTCTATCAGTTTGGTTACGATATCTCAAAAAACAAAAAAGTTTTTCATACTTAGACTTGATTTTCGACCGATCGGTCCTATGACAGCTATATGTTATAGTGGTCCGATTTGAACCAACTTTGGTAAGGATGTACAAAACTAACTTAAATGCATATTCTATAAGTTTGGTTACGATATCTCATACAACAAAAAAGTTTTTCATACTAGAACTTGGTTTTCGACCGATTGTTCCTATGGGCGCTATATGATATAGTGGTCCGATTTAAAAAAGAAACAAACTTAACGTGCCTGCAGTATACAGGAATCTACATACCAAATTTGGTGTCACTAGCTTTTAAATTGCTCTTAAAATTTGGATATGAAATTTTTTTTTCCAATTTGTGGGCGATATAGGGGGCGTGGCCGAATTTTGAAACAAACTTGATCTGCCTGCAGTATAGAGGAACCTACATACCAAGTTTGGTGTCTCTAGCTCTTATAGTCTCTGAGATCTAGGTGTTCATACAGACGGACAGACAGACGGACAGACAGACAGACAGACAGACAGACAGACGGACATTGCTATATCGACTCGGCTATTGATGCTGATCAAGAATATATACACTTTATGGGGTCTGCCACGCCTCCTTCTGCCTGTTACGCACATATTCGGTAAAACAAACCCAATAGACCCCTGTACTTTTTTTAAGTACGGGGTCTAAAAATTACAGAAAATCCATTTTTCTAAATTCGAATTGACTAAACAATTAAATTAAATCAATTTGTAACGATATTTTCTGGTAAAAATTATTGAGTGTTTATGAAAGGGTTGGAGAATGGGATTCAGAATATGCCATTAGACATTATATACTAAAATCTGAAAAAATTTTCGTATTCCGATATTATATAATTATTTAGTTAAATAACTAAAAAGGTAACAGCTCATACAAAGCTAATACAAAATTTCGGTTTTCTGATTTAGTTACTAGTTTTCAGTTTTTATGATTTGGTTTGAAAACTAAAATATTTGTAAATATGTATTTGTTTTATCAAATTTTGCGCTTAGATTCAAGCGAGAATCAACTAAGTCGGTTATTAATTCGATAGTAAACAGAAGAAGCGATATTGATAGTGGCAAAACATACAATCGAAACTATTGACATGGGCTTTTGCATTGTCCGTCAAGTCACGATCATGGTATGCAGGTGTTGATCACAGCATATTCTACAAACACACACATTTTATTGAATCAGATAAAAAATCCACTTCTTGTTATATGCTCAACCAAATAGATCTCAACCGTTTTCTTTTCATTCATTTGAAGCCTCTTTAGCTCAGATCAAAGCTGCATTCATCGCCTGCCATAAGCGGAGACACGAACCACACCAGCACACACCAACACACACACCAACACACACTTGCATTGAAAAACTAACAAACAGAATCATTGTCGCTGTTGTTGCTCCCTCTTGCACACTCCATCATTCTCTTCTGCCTCTTCCTCTCCGTTTCTCCGGCTCTTCTCCACGCCTGTTCTTCTGCTTCTTCTTTTTCTGATAGCTACTGCTGCTGTCTCGTTTGGAATCCGCTGCTAATTTGCACTTTGATGAAATGCGTTCGTTCATGTTGCCGTTGTTGTTGTTGTTGCTGCTGTTATTACTGTAGATTTATGCATGCAAGCGCGCAACGTTGACGTCGGCAGCGACGCAACGACAACAACAACTTTTAGCTCCATTTCATTTCGATGCCGCCGCTTCGTACATGTAAGAACAAACACACATCCACATCCAGAAATACACTGATAAAATAAATGGTTTCAAATCAAGATATTGGTCTCAAATCCACGAATTTCGGTCTAAAAACTGCGACGAGAACATAAACTTCTTGAAGTTAGAAAACTCATCTCGGTTTTGAGAACATTTCAAATGAGACCAAGTTTCTTTTTATAGGAATAATTGTTTTTTAAATTTAATATATGTATATATATATAGATTTTTGGGGCTTCGTAAGTTTATAAATATTACTTTAATTTAAAATTTATAAAAAAAATCTCTACACGAGGTAAAAGTCTATTGACGAAAGCATATGCCAGCCTCAAAATTTCTAATATCCACTTATGTGACTAACGAAATAAAATTTAATATAAAACTTTTAAATAAAAATATAAACTTAAAAAAAAAACACGAAAATTGGAACTCTGCACCGTGCGTAAAAAGGGTGAGCTATCACGAACATAATAAATACTTTATGACTTTTCATTTCATTTTGAGAAGTCCACTAAAATTTTCAAATTTATATATATTTTGAACCAGTTATCGGATTTGGGTGATCGAGGTATTAATCGACGCGTTTTTTTAAATTAGAATTAAAAAAAAAAAACAAAATATATAATAAAAAGACCCCAACAGCGCGAACTGCCGTCAACTGTAGTTATAGTTATGGAATAGGTCGGCGACTCTAACATCAGTCTAACACGTTCTTATTTTAAGAACAAAATTTTTGAGATGAATGTTTTTAGTTGTAAAAGCTGGTCTTTTTTACAGTGTATGTATTTCTCGTGCTCCTTTTTGCGCCGCAGAACCAAAGCAAATTCAATCGTTGTCTTCTCTCTTTATTTATTTTTTTTTTCTTGCTGTTTGCCAATTCCAAGAATACAACAATTTACGCGTTCGGCTCCCCCGCCAAGGCAGGCAACTTGGTTGGAATAGGAATAGGGATGGGAAGTTGCAGGAAGAGGAAAAGGAAGAGAGCGAGGAGGAGGCAAATGAAGAGCTGAACTTCGTCATCGTTTGTATTTCGAGATGCGCCACTGATTCTTCGACTCTTTGACTCTTCTGCCATTCTGCGCTTTCGTGTGTTTATGTTATGTATGTGCAACAGCAACAGCAACAAGAACCACAACAACAACACACACACACCCTGGAAACTTCCGCTGAAGTCATGCGAGGAACGCTGAGGTATGCAACAACTCCAATAATAACTACAACTACAAAATACACCAAACGCCCTCGCACTCTTGTTGACCGGAAGTCAAGCGCTTGTCATTTTCATTTTTTTTTATTATTTTGCAAATATTTGCACTCAGTGTTGTATGCGAGTATGTTTGTGTGTGTGTGTGTGAGTGTGTTGGTCGCTCGATCTCAGTCTCCGCCATCACAGGTGGCTCTAAAGCGAGTCAATGTGGGTCTCGCCGTTAATTAAAACCCACACAAACTTTGACCCAAATCCAGCGACAACAACAAAATAATGTTTGTGTCTCTCTCTCTCTTTCTCTCTGTCTGTCTGACTGTCAAAGCAGCCGTAGGCAGAGACCAATTCGACCAACAAACCCAACTAACCAACTATTCCGTTCCAGCTGTCCAACGTTGTCAAATGCTTTTTTTCGAGTGCTTACCGGGCTACCTTTAAGTGTATTGGCGTTAGTGTGTGTGTGTGATTGCTTTATAAGACGCCAACGTAGAGATGCTGTTTGTCTGTCTCCGTCTCTGTCTGTCTGGACATATTCATGTCCACTTTGCATGTGGGCAGTTTTGTTGTTTGGTGTCAACACACAAAAACCGACAAAAAAAAACCTGTGCACAGTGTGATGATTAAGCCGAAATTCAAATGTTATTTTTAATGATCACGCGAGTATTAAATCGTAACATTATTGATATAGCGAGTGATCAGAAAAAGAAAAAGATAACACACATCTCAGATCTCTTGGCTAGAAATTCAATGCAACATGTGAATATTTACAACTAAGTTTGCTCCACTGCCCGACTAACTGTTATTTCCATCTCTCTCACTCAGTGCAGAGTGCAGCGAATTCGAATTCGAATTTGACTTGTGTGCATTGTGAGAGTCGAAAAATTCAGCTTGGGCATTGCTATAGCCAAAGGCGTCAGTTTCGGTAGCAGAGGCAGCGACAGAGGCAGTTGGCGTTTTTCGGTGAAGGCAGACCAGTTGGAAGCTGTTGTGGGAGAGACCAGAGAGCAGAGAGGAGAGACAGCACAGCTTCTTCTGATGAATTATCATCAAATTGTTATGAGGCAAGCGTCGGCCTTGGACACAGATACAAACGAAGCTTTCTGTATAAGTTTTCTGGGATCTGTGGCATGTGCCACGTGTTGAGTTTGAATAGAAAACGAGGCACAATATCACAAGTAGAAAACTTGTGAAAATTGCTTAAGCCCAAAAACAAAATTAAAGCAACTTGTCCACAAATGAGGCAAACAACTCTCCAATGAGCCGCAAGTCGACAAATATGTAGAGGAGAGCTAGTTGGGAAAATGCGAATGCGGCGACGATGACGAAGACAAAGACGACGGCGACGACGACGCGTGGAAATGCATACCAGAGAGTTGTTTTTATGGCGACGACGCGACGTCGCTGCGCGCATGCGCAGCAGCCGAGTTCAATTTCTATAAAAGGGTCGACGACGCAGAGAAGTCGCAGACGCAGACGGACAAACCGACAAGCCGACAAACAGACAGACGCCCCAGCAGACGAGCAGACTCTTGAACAGTGGAACAGCTTTGTATCCGCCTGGCTATAAAAAAAGAACCAGACGAGTTCTCCGACAGACATTGCCTGTGTCTATAATTTTAACTCAACTTCCAACTCCCCAATAAAACTGGCAGTGCTGGCGTCGGCGTCGCCGTCGCTGTCAACGTTGGCGGCTGCGTCGGCATCGAAGTCGACCGCAACGCATCGTTCGTTGACTTCACGTTTGCTAGGGTCAGCAGCGAGAGCGAAAAGGAGAGAGCGAAAGCGTAAGAGAGAGAGAGAACATAAGGAGAATGATCGCTGATCATGCGATGGGTTTGAAACTTTGCTAAATCTAATTGAATTAAATTTCGTGCAACGGAAGCGCTTAGTTTATAAAACTTGACAACTGAACTGTCGTCTGTATGCACTGTACACTGTGTGCAATTTCTCTCTCTCTCTCTCTCTCTATCTCTCTCTGTCTCTCTCGAATAACTGTGCCACTTGCCCCCTATCTTAATTGTTTTAATTCTGAGAAATGCATACAAAGTGGCATTTAATTAAAATAAATTTCGCATCAGCAGCATCAATGCATAATGCATCCGGACTGTCTTAATAAAGTTGCTGCTGCGTACAATCCTGCAACTGCCACTGCCACAGTCGCTGCCACAGCCACAGCCTGTGCCTGCAGACAGACAGACTGAGAGACACACAAGAGAGCCACATAATTGCCCGACTTGATTAAATTTCAAGGTTAATTAGCGGCCTGAGCTCAAAGAGAGTGAGAGAGAGTGTCGGCTTGTGGCATGATGTTTGTTGCTGCCTCAGTTTGCCAACTTGGCCACATTCACCATAAGCTCCCCCTTAATGCTGGCTTCTCAGGATTGTTGGCGGATGTCGCCCGTCAATAGACAAACACCAATGCCAACAATGGCATCAGCCTTAAACCTTAAACCTCTAAATAGGGACAAAAGAAACCATCGATACATCCGATCCATTCCGATGAATTTTTCAACACTATGCATCGATGCTTTTGTGGCTTCTAATGTTAAATAAAATTATTATAATTTAAGATAAAGTATTTCAATTAATACAGTTTTAATTATATAAGTAATTGTCCTACAAGTTGATGTTTCCACCCAAATGTACAATCCTACTAGTTTTTTTTTTTTGGATTTATAAAAAATCCTTTGATAAAGCTGTCGTTCAGATTTAAAAAAAAAAAATTACATGTCAGAATTGCACGATGATTATCCACTTCGATTTCGCTCCGTCAGTTCCCTTATTTCATTATCATATTCACCCGATAAATCAAGGCCAGACTATACATATATAAAATCTATAGTATATATTTCGATTTACCATTTGCATTCACAAAAAAAAAGAAGGTATGGAATGAAACGGACTGCGCCTCTTTCCTCTGACACGATAAGATAAGCCTACTTTCAACTGGGTCTAGTGGCACCGGGAATGGGGATGAGAATTGGTTTGCAATAGAACGCTTATCAACTATATACATATATATACATGTACATGTTTATACAAGCTTAGGTATATATGTATAATAATATAAAATGAAAAGTATCGCAATTCATTAGAATGGGAAACTAACAACCAAAAGATTCATTTACCATTTTCCTTTTAACATTCAACATTTAAGCGGCGTCGACATCATTAAGAAAAACGGATTTGCAACAATGGGCGACACTTGAAGAATCCTTTTTATGGCCTAAAATGTGCCAGAATTTCCACATTTTTTCCAATGTGTCGCATGAGTGTTTTTGTGTTTTCACCCTCTTCAGATTCTGGTACCGTTCTCGGGATAGTCACCGGGAATTTCCAGTCATAAAAATTCTCTCTATCTGTCTGTCTTTATGTCTGTCGAATCTTCGTCAGCTCCTAATTACCTGTGAGGTGTGTTGCACAGGTAGAACGGCACAGGATCATCGGCTCCTGAGGCAAAAATGCTTGACGTCATTGCGTCGTGGCGACCTTATGTTATGCTAATTTCTGCCTTTCAAGTTCTATTTTCAAAATGAAATGTGTAAACAAAGCAGAGATTTGGCAGTTTCACGGGGGCAGGGGGGCAGGGGGAAACAGGAAGGTGTTCGAGAGGAGGTGAGGCGAGGCGAGAGAGTGGGTAGAGCTATAGCCGGTCCATTTCTTGACGCCCTATTGTCAATTTGCGATATTAGCACACCGAATTGAACGTGCGTACGTCAGCTACGTGAAGCTTTTTTTGACAAAAGAGGGGTGGAGAACTTGATAGATGCAGGGCAGGAGCAGGGGCAGGGGTAGGGCGAAGCACAGACAGCTGTGAACGGAAGGGAATCAACAACAACAACAACACAAATATTTGGGCGCTTGTAAGCGAACGGAAATTGAAGTGATAAAAATAAATACGAAGCCAGAGTCGGTAGACAGCAGCAGCCAGATAATTATATATTCCTTTAAATACATATATACATCATATATCATGTATTCCAAAGCAATTTCAAATTATAGATGAAGTTAAAAATTCCACTTCAACTTTATTCTAAAATAATAAACATTAAAATTTTATTTAAGAATCATTTCTAAAAAAATTTGCCAAGAAAGTCCGCTCAGACATATACAGATTTATTTTTACATGTTTTCCTTTATTAAAACGGATATATCAAATTAAATATGCTTTATCACAACAATGGACATCAGGAGTTTTGGGGCTTAAATATGTTCAGATATTTTTATTAATTTAAAATTCCCTTCGTTTTTAAATCTTCCGATCTAAAAGAAATTGCTTTCATTTCGAAACTGCAACTTCCTAGTTTTATTTAAGAAACAATCTACACTATTTATTATAAATAAACCTTAATAAACTATCACCTTCTATTAGAAAAAAAAAATAAAACCTAGGCACCCAAACAAGTTCAAAGCGTCAAATTAATTTATAGGAGCCTCTAAAATGTTCCTAGAATCTTAAGCATTATAGAAAGCTATTTGAAGATCATTTTATTATACACGTCGTGTGTAGTACATATATTTGTCTAAGTGTTTCGTCTGACTGACCGACTGACTGTTCTAATGTCATTAATCTATTCATAGACCTGGCGCTACGCTTATCAGTGCCGAATACACCTTATAGATCCGAGATGTGATCCTCTCCTCCCTGAAAGAGGCTGTTTTTGTCGATTTTCCTTGTTGATTATAAACATTCATAAGCGTTGAGTATTTTGTATTTTGTGTGTCCGCAGACTAATAATAACATTTATAATAATACATACATAAATGCCGAGCGAGTGTTTATTTATGGCATATTATGATTTGTTATTTAACTTTTATTTTGTTTTGTTTTGATTTTGCGGGTGATTTTCGTGCTAAAAATGCCGCAGAGTAACAAAAATAAAACAAACGTGAAGAGGGAAATATTTCAAGATATTATCGTTTGATATATTTATTTATTGTATTTGCACATTTCTGAAATACTTTGTGCCTAGACTTGAGAATTCCGAATATCTGAGTTTTATAATTAATTGAATTGATTTATGAACTCACCCTGCAGCGACACCACGCGACATCCGTCCTGCTTGAGGCGTCGATGTAGAACATTGATCGTTGCATCGTTTCCATTGCCAAACATGGCAAAAGCTCCGGCAACATCCTGACCAGGTTGTTGTTGTTGCTGTGCCACGCCCACATCATTGTAGAGTATAAAGAGACTGACCTTGTAGCCGGTCTGTATGCGCACTTTAAGCTCGGGCGATTTGATTGTGGATGCCAAATCGATCTTGCCAGCGGCAAGTCGTCTCAACATTATGCTGGGTATGCTAAAATTAACGGCGCTTCTGATGTGCGACTCACTGTACTCGTGAGAGCCTCGGCAATCGAGTATGATCAGCTCCTTGGCATCGTAGCTGGTTCTCAGCTCTGATTGGAGCCACTCTTTGGTGCAGCACTCGTACTCCGTTTCCGGCATCTTGAAAGCTCTTTGCAAATACTCTCTCTCTCTCAACTCACTCGAAACTCGCTCTCAACTCCACTCTCCTTTTAACTCACAAATCTCTGCAGTTCAGTTCAGGCTTTAAAGCGTTTCTAGTTTCTTTTTCTTTTTATTTTTGTTTTTTCGGTTATCTTTTTCACAAAACTTTACAACTTTGCTTACAACAAAAAAAGTTTACATCATCTGCTGCTGTTGTTGCTGCTGCTTCTTTTGCCTGGCGCACATTTTTTGTATTTCTGCTGCTTCTGCTTTCCTTTTTGTGTTGTGCTTCTTAGTCACATACAAACATACACACTCAAACTCACACACTCGCGCACGCAAACGCAAGCAAGCAAACGAAACACAAATTTTTTTTTACAATGAAATCTTTTTCCAGCTACTTTTTGTGTAGAACTTTCCTAGTGCTTTTCTTTTGTTTGTATTTATTGCGTTTATTAATATTAAAATTGCATTTGTTTATTTGGCATTAGTTGCTTCAATTAAAATTTTTAAACTGTGTTTTTTGTATCACACTCCAATTCGTTTTTTTTCTTTTATTATGTTTTGTTGTAGGCTCACATTCACACGCACACAAGCCCGCCAAATCACTACCGTGTATGTATCGCTTTAGCTGTATGTGTATGTCGAAGTTGAATGTTGAGCAAATGAAATAAACAGAGCCTAAAAAACGCGCACTGACCAATACACCGAACACCGTGCTAGCGGGATACAAGCGACAAGATACAGATACGCTGAAGGAATGAATAAACGAAAAAATTGTTTGCAGTGCTAGTCCAGCGAACAGAATGTTAAAGACACTTATGTTAAACAGTCATGTATATGTTATGGCTCTGTTGTACTCTCTGTTATCTCACTTAATGTTATCTCATATCTCTCTTTTGTTGAGAAGTGCTGTCGTTTTAGCTTATTTATGGCTACACATAAATATTTTGTAATTGCAGAAGGTAAAGAGTTTTTTTAGAAACTCGCACATTTTAAATAACTTTTAAGTACTTTTCCAACATATTTCCCGTAAAATAGAATAATTTAGCGGAAAATAAAGGAAGTATTCTAATATTTTACAAACATAAAGTAAAATATTAAGGAACTAATATTTTTGTTTGGAGAAAACCAATGTTCTTAGTTGGAAAAATATTGCAGATGTACCAAAGTTTTAACCGGGGACTTATATTTCAGAATACGGGAGAAAAAAATCATTTATCCCTCATAGTATATTATTTGAAAAGTAAGGTAATCTTACTTATACGACCATTTTTATTAATCTTTTCGTTTTTTCTTTTTAATATTGTTAGCTATTTTTCACCTTGATATTCTGGCAACTCTATCGCTGAGCATTATGTGGCACATGTTACCTCAGTGCAAATTATTTCCCATGTTGTCCTGTTATGCTCATCGTAAGGTGTTTTTGTTCTGTTGTACTCGCCATGAGCTGTTATCTTAATGTTAAAATTCATCGCGTACTTGCCGATCAGTGCTGCCAGTTAAGCATATTTCAGGCTAGTTCCACCATTTGTTAAAATGAAAAAGCTTTTAAATTTAGCGAAGAGTTTATGACTTAAAAGCTTATTTAATTTTTTAATTAGCTTACTTTAACTTTAATAATATATTGCATCAAAATTAAATATTTTTTGAGTTTAAAGTGTTTTACGAACACACAAAAATCGGAACTTGTTCATTTTGTGTCGATGGTTACGTAAATCGTTTATACACAATCGCGTAAATTGCTATCGATAGGAATTCTGAACAACTGCGAAATTTTACGAGTGCAAATGAAAAGTTAAACTAGCGTATTGCCTCAAAAATATTTGAATATGGTTTCTTCCAAAAACAAAAATGCATCGCGAGAAGTTGAGGATGAAATTGATTGTGTAACGGCATATTTGATTTAAATTTTAATATTTAAAAACAAATTAATTTGTGTATTATTGGTCATTTAAACTTAGCTTAGTTTGCAGCATATTTATTTATATTATTTTGAGCTTATTTTTAGCATATTTTTACTGCAGATCAAGCTTACTTGCGAGCTTCAAACCTGGCAGCACTGTTGCCGATTCTGTTAAAAAGCAGTGAGCGTGAACACAGAAAACAAATAGCCCAGCAGCGAAGCCGATCATGAAAAAAGTACTGAAAACTATTTGAGGGAAGAATCAGCTGTTAAAACATTTCTCTACTGAAAGTTATCTTAAACATATTTTATATTCAATTTGAAATATAACCTTTTTTACAGTGCTTAGCATAATATAAGTCACTCGATGAGCACTTTATATTGAAAATTCCTGCTGTGCCAACACACATGCATACTAACATAACAACGACAAGTGAGCGGTCGCCTGCACCAGCAGCACCCAAATACATACGCATAGCATAGAGAGAGGGAAATATTAACAGAAGGTGAGCGTGCACATTGAGCCCGTTAGGAAATTTGATTTGACTTTAGTTTTGCTTAAAGTTTGTAATGTATAAATAATGAAACAAACTTAAGCATGTCATTTATTTAATAACATTTTTTGAGTTTACATGTATTACAGTATGATGCATTTTATCAATTGCCTACACTTAATGTCCCACTTAGCATCTTTAAATTTCCAACCTACCTTTTGCTTTATGTTCTTCACTCACCTCGCCTCACTCACTTACTATCTCTCTCATTTATGCTGACTGTCTTGCTCTCGCTCTCGCTCTCCCACAACAGCAGCAGAAATCTTGCATGTGCGCATAGCACGCTCACAAGTTTGTGTAAAGTTCATTGATATTTTTGTGCATTGGTATGCGTTGAATGCGTGTGTTGATTCATTGAGTTTGCAGCAAACTAGCTGCCTAATATATGAATGTACATATGTACAAACAACAGTGTGAATATGCTGTGAGTGTAGGGATCTTATGTACATGTACATAATGTAAATACAGATACATATCTACAAATGAACACATAAATGTACATAGATAGATAGATAGATGAGTGCTTATGAATGCAAAACCACAAGAGCAGTCTAAGGGGAAGGGGAAGGGAGAGGAAAGTAGCTAGCGAAAAGTGGAACCTCAACTAGGCAAATGTTGAGCGGGGCGAAACTCAAGTCTTCATGTGTTGAGTGCGAGTTAGTTGAGTGGAACGTTTGCGGGTTGTATTGGGTTGTATTTAAAACTCATCAATGAAGTCGAAACCTTCAACGAACTCGCACACTCATACAAGCACACAATTGGGAATAGAGAAGCACACAGGAATACGAATACGAAGTCCACAAGGGCATGGCTGCCAGCAGGGTCGTTTTTGGAGACTAGCAGAATGTTTAAATTTATAACCGTGACCCTGATATTTGCAAAAAGCAACAACTACAAACATAACCGAAGCACAAGCACAAGCACAAGCATTTCAAGGATATGCCTATGCGCGTGCAGAAAATTTCTCCAAAAAGTGCCCCAAGTGACAGAGCACGTTCACTCCCCACAGCAGTAAAAAAGGTAAAGCGCAGGCGCTGCTTCAATGAGAGCGCATTGAGCGGAAGAGGGAACTTGTGGCCCAAGCTTATGTACACACACACACACACACACACACACTTGAACATACGTATGTGGTGGTTGTGTATAAAGCACAACGTGCTTTTTATGTACTCAACGACAGCTGCAAATGTGTGACTCGAAACAGAAATTTTCATGAATGAAAGTCCCACGCAATGGCAAAAACAGTTAAGCAGTCGACCTCCGCCTTCCTTTCTCCCTCTCCTGCTCTCCCACTGTCCCACTCTTTCTCAGTCAGCAACAAAAATCTATGCGAAACCCACGCTTAGTTTGAAAGGGGGGTGAAATAGACCCTTAGGATTAAACCTGACACGGCTCTGCTGACACGCCTGGAAATGGAGAAAATGCGTGGGACTTTGGCCAAGTTGAGAGAAAATTGAAAATTAGGTAAGCCCTGCGGTGAAAATTACGCGACCTGGCAACATCAAAGTGCAGCCAACAAACAGTCAACCGTCGAAATGGCCTTGACGCCCACAAGGTCAGTCGGGATTGCTTGATGGGTGCGTCTATTGACGCGCCCCAAAGTTCCAAAGCCCCAGATCAACTAACAACAATAGATAAGCAACTAACTTTTGACTATTTCACAAACCATCTAGGTACGTAAGTTGGAGTACCATTTTGGTAGCACTCAGTTGCTGACTAATACGAATTGGGGCACTGACTCACCTGAAAGAAACTGAACTTTAATTGCCCGATTCATTACGAAAAGTGATTTTATTTCAAATCACGATTGCATTGAGCTATTCCAAACGTGACGACTCCCAAAATCGGACTATGACGGAACTGAATGGTTTATCTATTAGTAAGTGCTTATTATTGGAATCTATATTATATATAGATTCCTCATGTCTCTTCGAGTTGCAGGTGATTCGCATTAAATTACGCAATTTCGTAAATTCAGTTTATTCTCGGGCCTTTAAAATTCTTAGAAGTCGAAATACTTTCAGGAATTGCTCTTCCGACTGAAACGAATGCGAATCAGAGACCAAACTCATATACAACATCTAATATTAGTTTGATTTCCAAGCAGTATTTCTAGGAACAGAGAGAATTTCTATGAACAGTGAGAATATTTTTTATCTCATGACAATTACATTTATAGCTAAAAATAAATAATTGTTGACTTTCAAAGGATGAAAGAAGAACGTTTCAAACATTTTGGAAATATTCATATCTGTTAAGATTTGGTGATAATGTGGATTTCGTAATTAGGTGTGTTTCAAAAAATTTTTCTATTTTTTGGAATATTTTAAAAAGTAAAAATAAAAAATTTAATTAAATTTTTACCTTTAAAGCTTATACTGAAGAATTATACTTACGAACTAAGAATATTCGCAATGAATCTATAAATCTAAACATTGACCTTTATGAAGTCATTATGTTCTAATTTAAAAAAATTTAATTACTCAACTACTGCTTCAATTCAAAAAAAAATTAAGTGTTTTAAATTCATTATTGAAAAAAAATTAGAATATTAGACTTCGTCTTAATGTAATACTTCATTTAGATGTAAGTTTTTGGCAACTTGAGGTCTGTTTTTATTGTCAATTGTCACTATTAACAACAACTTACAATACTTCATTTATACAAAACTTATTAGAAAACTGGTCGGCAAGGCTATAGTCAAGATCCCGAACATAGAATACCCGTTACTTTTTTCAATATATGTTAACATATGTACTTTAAAGAAATTATGTGTTGCCTTAATTATTAATAACTTTTTTTTGTTTTTACTCACGTTTTACTTGTCCGATCTTTCTTGGGTTAAGTGGGATAATAGATAATATTAATACATAACGTTTATAGCCACAAAAAAACATATTATCTTAAAAATTGTGGGTGTAGTAGTTTTTCTCGATTTGCGGGCGCAGAAGGGGGTGTGTCAAAAATTTAAAACAAACTTGACCTACGTGGGGTCTATAGTAATCTGTGTGCCAAATTTGGTTGCTCTATCTCTTATAGTCTCTGAGATCTAGGCGAGTCGACTTGACTGCGGATGCTGATTAAGAATATATATACTTTAAAGGGACGCAGATGCTTTCTTCTCCCTGTTACATGCATTCCAACGAATGTAAAGTAACATGTGAAATCGTATGGAAATTTTAATCAGAGACAGAATGAGTAATAAAAATTTAATTTATGCGTTCTTTTTTACAGAATGTGTCACATAAGTACTTTTTTCTATTCATTCATTCATCGTAATTTGTAAGTTTCATACTCGCTATCGTTAAGCTAAAGCATCTAAAGTTTTTTTAGTTCTCTTGCTCCAAGTGGCACTATCTCTAAAGTTACTGACCTAAAGCAACGTTAAAGGGATTAAGAAGTGCCGAGAATGTTACTCCCCCACATATACACACACACACACCCACATAAACGTACTTGAGTATATCATGTCGTAAACTGGCATACTTCCGGTCTGATCCGCAGAATTCCAGGCCACAACTGCCCACAGAGAAAGAGAACGGGTATTTTGTGCACATACACTGAAAAAAAGTCCAACTTCTAAGATCAAGAACATTCATCTTACATATTTTGTTCTTAAAATAAGATTATTTTAAGACTAAATTACTAAAACTAAGATTATTAATCTAAAAAATCCTGAAATCTGAAAATAAAAATTGAAATCTTCAATTGTTAGGAAAGTATAAATAGGTACGATTTCGTATCAAGCACTGTGGCGTTCTGGTTAAGTTGTGAAGCAGTGGACGGCGGTTCGAATCCCACTTGTAACAGATTAAAATAACATTTATGAATTTACTATAAAACTAAAACAGAATGAAATGTAAATAAATCAAAATTAAAAAAATATATAAATATAATATAGAAAATAATTTATATTTATTTTATTTTTTAATTTTAATTTTAAGAACATTTATTCTTTAAATAAGAACTTGGTCTAATTTAAAATGTTCTTAAATTAAATGTTTTTAATTTAAGAATTTTAAGTTCTCGAGGCATTTTTTAGACCAAAAATCGTAGTTCTGAGACCAAAATCTTAATTTTAGAACATTTTTTTTATCAGTGTACTATCTGTATCTCCGTCTCTCCCTCTCACTCTTTAAAGATACATCTGTATCTGTCCAACATTGTTCCAAAACTGAAACTGATTCATGCAGCGGATGCTTGTGGGCGCCACTCGGCAATTGCAATCGACGATCAGAGCTTTTGACGTTTTGACCAAAGGCGGCTGTTGATACTGTTGAGGCTGCTGTGGATTGTTTAAATGTTTAATGTTAAATGTTGTGAGCTGGTGACGCCACACAACTTGCAGCTTTTTGACCGCTGAAATTGGCGATTGACATGAAACAAACAGCGACCTGACCAAATGACTGACTGACTATAACATCTGTATGCTAGATATATACATATGTACGTTGTCTCAACTCTTTTGTATTTGTACTCTCTTGCAGAAGGTATTATAATTTTGTTACGATATATGTAACGCATTTTATGGATGCTTGGCAAATCCCTATTTCCGGTTGTTACTCTGTTTCTATGCAATCTAATATCAAATATCTTAAAAAAACTCAGGTTTGTATTCGATATTCTTATATAAATTCTGTACAAATTAAATTATTTATCCTTTGGTGGTATCTTAATTAAATTAAATAAATACACTTATTTTATCATTGTAAAACTCTGTTAATATATTTCATACGATATAATAATGATTATTTTTAATAAAGTGCATAATATGAATAATAGGTCGGCCGCTTTTCTACTTTTTCGCAAAGTGTTTTAATAAATAAGTATATATACTTTAGGATGACATTTTTTTTAAGTGTACTGTGTCTGTCCGTCTGTCCATCCGTATGAACAAAATAGTTTTAGAGACTAAGAGATAGAGATACCAAACTCTCACTTAAAGACTTCTATATACCCCATGCAGATCAAGATTGTTTCAAATTTAAGCCACGCCCCCTCCGTCCACGCAAATCGCGAAAAACCGATCGTTAGACTGTATGAACAAAAGGATCTCAGAGACTAAAAGAGATAACGTAACCAAATTTGGCAAACAGATTTTTATATATCCCACGCAGATCAAGTTTGTTTCAAATTTAGGCCGCCATACTATTGTCCAAATACTTATGCCCATCATTTCACGCTTAATAGTTCAGAATAAAATTTTTAATATCAGGTAAAGGGGACATTGAGTTAAAAAGTCGACAGAGTTCTAAACACCACAGAGTGCAGTATTTTGAGCTTGTTCTTGTTTATAAGATAGTTATTATAAAGATATTTGATTGTACTCTCGGATAACTGAATGTTAAAATTTAAATTTTGTTTAAAAAATTTCACGAACATTTTCGTAAGAACGTACCGATATTTTAGTCTCTTTGATTCCCTGCTCAGTAGCAAATATTTTTTAAAGTTCCACATAAATCTGTGAAGAGTACCGCACTCTCGTCTTGCCTAAGTTAAATTTTCTTTCTTGTTCTTCTGCTGCTGGTTGCATGTTGGCGTGGCATGTGACTCAGCTTACGAGTCATCCAATCATTCCAACCATCCAATAACCAACAGCTTCTCCACGTGCTGTTCCTAAGACACCTACGCCAAAAATCCTTTTGACGTCATTGCCGGGCTGTTTATTTACTTCTGCAAATGTTCAAACTGAAAGACACTCATCTGAACAGGTGGATTCAGTTATTCCCAAGTATTTTTGGTTGTTAAATATTCCAAGACTTATTAGATTGAAATTCTTGAAATAATATTGAAAGGATTCTTAATGTAACCAGCTGAATACCATATAATATGTAAACAATTTATCAATATGTTGCTTTTAAAACCTTTAAAACATTTCATTTATCCTTAAACGAGCCTCGCAGTGTTTTTTTTTTCTAAATTTCTATGTTTTTATATCGTTTTCTGTTTTTGGGTGTTGCTCGGTTGCTTTTCATTTTATGAGCATGTGTTTTTTTTTTAAACTGAGCGTCAAGCAGAAAATTTGCTGCCTTCTTTTCTCAATTGGACCGTGAGGGGCTAACGAAGGTTAATGCGGCTGTATTTGACCTTTGGGGTCAAGCTGGAGGCAAATTAATTGCGAGAATTGAGCAGATCATGATGATAATTATGAATATGAGGATGATGATGATGATGATGACTATGAGTCTGATGTGTGGAAAGCTTTGGGCTCCTTTTAACCCGCCGGGTGACTGTAATTGATACAAATACATGAAGCAATTTTAAAATAACTTAGAACGCTTCAGGCGAGCCCCGACTTTTTAATACCCGTTACTCAATTGAAATACATATATTCAGGGAGAAAGTCAAGTATTTTGTATTCAAATCATGTACAATTGGTGTAAAAATTACGCCTGCCCCAGATATTCTTGATTCAAGTACAAAGTGCTCATATCCAATTATTTTTAATCTCAAAATACTTTAAACTCGACTTTTTTAAATATATTTGTACATCAACCCATTCGTCTACAAAATGTGCCGTGAGCCTAGATTCATCAAATGAAAGAAAAAATTGTAATTGTGTTTTTTGAATTTTTCTCCTAACATTTTTACTAAAAAAAGTAAAAACAAAATGTATTAAAAAATATATTTAAAATTTAAACAATTTTTTAAATCACAAATACAAAATCGACAAAAAAAATCGAGTTTATTTATGTTGGGGAGTAACATCAAGCTTAATTTTCTTGTATCGTTTTAATGTCTGCTTCAAAAAGTACTTGAAAATTGATTCCGAAAAAAATCGAGTTTTCAATAACATATATATATTACTATAAATAGCATAAAAAAATTTACTGCTTAGACAATATTCTTGATTTTAAATTCCGAAGTTTGATTTAGTTAAATGATTTGTGGCGGCAGAAACAGTCATCAAATATTAGATTTTTCGTTAAAATGCAGATTGTTGAGTTATGACAGTCCTTAAGGGACAATAGTGGGTTGCAGCAAACACAATATACCCTATCAATCTCCTAGTATTGGGTATAATCGTCCAATTGCAGCCAATTGAATCAATAAACCAAAATGTGAACTTTCCAAGTTGATTTTCAATTGTGAATTAAAGTTGTTGTTGTTGCTTCTTGCTGTCACTTCCGTTGTTCATCGGACTCGCTTTGCGCTCGCATTCGCATTCAAATGGCAGGGCCGTTAATTATGTTGACCCAAGTAATTTGTAAATCAAATGTGGAGCGTGTGGACGTGTGGGCGTCACATAAAAGTGCGCCGTCATCATCGGCCCAAACTGCCACTTGGATATTGTAATTTGCCACAGAGCGCGAGGCAACACGGCCCACGCAACAAGAGCCTCGGCAGTTGGCCTGGCCAAAAGTGTACATACAGACATACATATGTATGTACATGCCCAAAAGTATATAGTAAATGTGTACACATTTTATTTTTGATAACGCGCTACGGAATTGCACGCCCACGCAATCCATGCACGCAAGCAGCGACGCCAGCAGCGATGCCGACGTCGACGTCGACGTTTTGTTCCAGCACGCCATTGCCATTCATTTCCACCCGCGCTAAGCTCTCTCTCTCTTCCTCTCGTAGTGAGAGTGAGTAACGAAGGCGACGGCGACGGCGACAGCAACATTTTACGCATTCCAATCAGCCAGCAAAAATGCCAACGTGGGCGATTTCCATTTCCCTTTTTAACTGCCGCAGCGGCACCATGTTTATATCTACCGCAGTATGTGTGTGTATAAAAGCGTACGTATGTATGTATGCGTGTGTGTGTGTGTCTGTGTGTATGTTTGAACGTGTGTAGTAAACCAGCTAAAACTTATGAATGAAAAGCTGCAGCTGCCGAGCGTGGGCTGGCAGAGAGCTTTGCGCATTGGGGCGTTGTAAGCTTTTTGTTGTTGCTCTTGTTGTTGCTCTTGTTGTTGCTCTTGTTGTTGTTGTCGCTGTTGAGTGGCAGCTGCTCAACTCTAATAAAATTGTACCACAAATATGTTCAAGCGTTTACAAATGTGGGGTTTCTTTCGTTATACACAACAAATATTGATTTAAAGTTAGCGCTTTAATTCTTTCAATTTGTTAAGTATTTGTTGTGACAAATATAAAAATTTACATTTTTTAATTTACCTTATCTGGGTTTCTATACTATTTCTTATGCTATTATAGATAAAAGCTTAATGTTCTTGGAACGAGCTTACAAGGGAAACAATGATTTCCATTGACTTTTGTGATTTATGCAAAAATAACTTTATCTATCTTTATACCTTATGCACATTAAAAATGTGCAAATAAGTGTATAATGTGTGTGTATGTAACCGACAGAAGGAGGTGTGCAGACCTCAAAAAGTATATATATATATATAAGAGATCTATATATATAAAATATATAAATTCTTAATTTTTTGAGATGTCTCAATCAATCTAACACAATATATGTACATCTGGGCTAGTATTACACATCCTGGCCAAATTTGGTTTAAATCGTACCATAATTATCTGCAATAACGACGCTAAGTCGAAAATCAGTTTTTTTTTTTTCTTAACAAAACTAATAATATAGGCATTTAAGTTGGTGTTATACATCCTGACCAAAATTGCTTCAAATCGGTCCACAATATCATATAGCTGCCATGGGATCGATCGCTTGAAAATCACGTTTTAGTATGAAAAACATTTTAGTTCTTTGAGATATCTCAACCAATCTGACAGATAATGCATTTAAGTTGTTATTAAGCATCCTGACCAAATTTGGTTTAAGTCGGTTCACTATATCATATAGCTTCCATAAGAACGATCGGTAAAAAATCACATTTTAATATGAAAAGCTTTTGTATTTTTTAAGATATCTCAACCACTCTTAACGATAATGCATTAAAGTTATTTGCTTACATCCTTAACAAATTGGGTTCAAATCGGTGCACTATATCATATAGCTTCCTAGGAACGATCGGTAAAAAATCACGTTTTAGTATGAAAAACTTTTTTATATTTTGAGATATCTCAATCTGACAGAATATGCATTAAGGTTAGTCTTATGTATTCCGACCAAACTTAATGCAAATCGGCTGACTATATCATATAGCTGTCATTGGAACAATCAATCAACAACAATCAATGCTTTAAATTTCGGCGTGCCAAAAGGCCACAAATGTCTGAGAACATGTTATTCTGCTTTGATGTAATTGTGAATTGATTTTTAAATTTGAATTAAGCATATAAAAAACATATAAAAAAACAAAGTATCAAAATGTCAGAAGCATTTGAAAAAAAAATTTCTGATATCTTCTAAAAACAATCTCTTTACGAGGTAAAACTCAAGTAACAAAAGTCACTATTCTATTTTTTTTTTTTTTTAATATATTTTGTATTATATATTTTTATTTTAAATTTATATATTAAACTAAATATTGTTCGTCACAAAATTGAATATTAGAAATTTTGGGGCTTGGAAAGACTTTCGAGGTTTTTTTTGAGGATATGTGTGACTAAATTCAAATGAAATTTATATTAAAGTTTGTAATGAAAAAAAAGTCCCATAAATTAAAAATTCCAATTTTATACAGCGAACTTTACAATGATTATATTGATAATTCCCATATGGATTAGGTATATAATGTGGTTGCGTGGAGGGAAATGTCAGTTGTTTCAAGTTCATTCAGATTTATAGAAGCGTCAATAGAATTAATTGCAATAACTGATTCTGATTCAGATTTGCTTAAACCAGATCGAAATCCAATTTGAATCTGTTTCAGGAATTCCACTATTCATTACTTTTTTAACTTACACCTAAATCAGTGTTGGCAACTTGTTGAGCAGAGTTCCCGTCGCACAGCTGATTTGTAATGTGCGGCACTGCTGAGTGGGCTGCCAACTTGTTTTAAAACAACAAAAGCGGCCTGGCAGGTTTGGGTCGCAGCCCATTTCAAGATTGTAATAAATTTCCAAACTGTATCAAAATCTGCGATTTTTATAATTTTAAGGAAAGAATTTCCTAAATGTTTGCTGAGTTTTAATTTGGGTTTCATATAATTCATGGATTTGATTACATTAGCAGCATTCATAAAATATGTACATTTCTTTTATATTATCTCAATTTAAAAATTGCAAATAAATTATAAATTTTTTGCCAAAATAATGCAAATTTGCAACAAATTTAAATTGCGCGCCGTGTGCGTTTATTTTTTCTATTTTTTACATCACACACGTTCACGTAGCCCTGGCGATTAGAGCGTTGCCAGACAAACGATGGTCTTTCAAAATTTGAAAATCGATTGTATTCCATCACTAATGGGTTCATTAGCTTTTTGTCTCGTCTTCGCTCCACATCCCATTCCCCTCCTCGATAAATCCCACTTTTCCCCCCAAAAATCGTTTTTGGCTGTGTTTGTGTATTGTTTGCATTAAAACAAACGGCGTCAAGCGTCGAGGTCGTCTGCCTTGGTTTTGGTATTTTGTGAAATAGTCTGCGTCACTTTCGGCTGCAAGTGAATAACAAATTGCAAAAAGGAAAAGGCATCTAAATTCAAATCAAATTGCAACGATGGAATCGGATACGACGGAAAAAGAAAGTACGGCGGCAAGTCTAGAGACAACAACAACAACAACGGAGTTGCAGTTGCCGTTGCAAAGTGAAAGCGTTGTGGGTGGCGCGAAGGAGGGAGAGGGGGAGGCGACTCCACCGCCCAGCAAACGACTCAAGAAAGAGGATGAAAAGACGGGCACGGCGAGAGAGACAGAGACAGAGACGGATGGAGAGAGCGGGACAGATGATGAGGCGCCACAATTGATTGGAGTGGAACGTGTGCAGAGCACACAGAGCAGTCTAAGGAAATTCAGTCGGATTCCCGTATTCATTGTGGATTACCACAACGATGTGCTGGAGTTCATCTATCGCTGCCTGGCCACACGTCACCTGCCCCTGGAGCGCAATGTCCTGGTGCACTTTGACTCGCATCCGGATTTGGTAGTGGCTCGCGATATTCCCGCCAGCGACAGCTACAACAAGGACACCATGCTGAACGAGCTGAGCATCGAGAACTGGATAATGCCCACTCTCTACGCAGGTGAGTTGCCTCTCTAGACACCTAGACTCATTAGAGAGTATTTCTAATCTTTCCCAATCTCCCTCTCTGTACCAGGTCACTTTGATCGCGTCGTCTGGCTAAAGAACTCCTGGTGCCAGCAGATTCCCACTGGCAAGCACGAGTTTCACATTGGCCACAAGCAGGATCGCATTGGTGTCGACTGCCCGCTGGACTATTTCATGGCTGAGGGCAACTATTGCACCAGCGAGGAGCTGCAAGAGTCCCGATCCGTGCAGCTGCAGGTGCATGATGCCGACAGTGATTCCCTGGATCCTGCTCAGTTTCTATCTGAGCAGGATGCAGCGGGTTTTATACTGGACATTGACTTGGATTTCTTTAGCACATCGAATCCGTTTCTGGAGATCTACAAGGATGCCAACTGCTATGCGCAGCTCACAGAGATCTTTCACTTCGAGAGCGTGGAGCCCGCGAAAAAGGCGGGCACGGCAACCATTGCGGACTACTGCGCCACGGCAGCGACGCGTCAGAAGCAGCTGGATGCACTGAAGCGGATCTTCTGGCACCTGGAGGAGCAGCGCAGTTTCGACGGCCTGGAGAAGCCAAACGAGACGGTCATCACACCCGATATCTATGCCAAAATCGTTCAGCTGGCCGAGCAGCTGCAGGAGAAGTATCCAGACGATGAGATCGACTGGCTGCTGATCTTCGACTCGGGCAGCACCACGGACAACAATGGATTGCCGCATCACATCAGCACCAGCAAGGAGCTGGAAGACTACTTTGCCCATTTCAAGCGCTTCCTCCAGCGGCTGCCAGTGCCACCTGTGGCCATAACCATGGCCCACTCAGCCCAGGACGACTACTGTCCACAGGATCAGGTGGCATTCATTGAGGAGCAGGTGCTGCGACTTTTACGCGATGTATTTGGTGACAAGCTCCACGAGAAGGCCATTCTACACTACATGGACGACCCTTGGGATGTGATGAAGCTCTAAGCACAATTCAATTACAATAACTACATACATACATATATACATATATAGAAAAGCTCGCTCGACTCTCGGGGAGTTCCCCTAAAATGGTGCGGAACTATGAAAAGTTTTGACTGAAACCGAATTAGAGATTACGTGTTTTTAGAGCGACCTTAAAGTGATTCCAATTCCACAATTACACCACAGCGAATATATAAAATTTAACACCATACTAATTTAACAAAACTACTTATTTTTATTATTATAAACATACGAGACGTATTTATTATACATACACACATACAATACATATTCGACATTTATACAAAGTCCTCTAAGCGTGATTATAAATTTATCGCAATAAAATAAATGACAATTAAATCAAATTTAATTCATTTAATCACGATTAAGAATCCTCGGAATTTCCACGGTCATCCGCAACCTGAGCGATTTGGGTTGATAACACCAAGTTAAAAAGTTGGACTTTTTTGTAATCTATTAGCAGATAGAGGGCCAAATAATTCGTTAGCTGTTTTTTAGAGAAGAGAATTGAATTTTAAACAAAGAACCTAGTCGTTATAAGTTTTTTTTTTATAAATTGCCTACTAGTAATGATTTTTTTGGGGTTTTTCTTTAGTACTCCATTACTTGAAGACTTTTAAAATTTATTGATAACACTAGGCAACAAATTCGTACACTTTAGTTACTAAACGAACGATAAATTTGAGGCTCCATATGACGAAAAACATTCTTATTTTATTTTCTATGTCAGATTTTTTTTAATTTAGGTTTTAGGGTATATTATATTAAATTAGCCATGTAATTGTTTTTTTTAAAGCAAACTTGATCTGCGTGAACAACATTTTAGTATTGTCCCCAAATTTGGTAGTTCTAGCTCTAATAGCCTCTGGTGATTATATGGAAAATAGTCTCATAATATGGAAAACAACAAATATCGTCCTCAAATATCTTTCCGCTCGTTCTCCCATCATGTGTGCCACGTCTCATGGCTGTAGCTTTCAAATTGCTCTTGCAATTAGATTTTATATCATGTACGAAGGCGAGAGTGACCTAATTTAATAATTATGTTGATATAGGTCAACATCCTAGGAGAATTGTCACCAAATTTAGTTGCTTTAACTCCTATATTCTTTGAGGTATATGTTAGGTGTTCAAAGTAGGGGACCGAGGTAACTAGTACCCATCTTTTTGGGTACCGAGCTAAACACGAAAACAGGCAATCTGCACTTTATGCAAAAAGATTAAAATAAATTTTTGGGCAGTGCCGTATGCCAATGTTTGTGTTTTTTTAATAGTTTATATTTTTATTTAAAATTATAATATTAAACTTAAATAAGAAAGTATAAAGCTTTATAAAATTAGTTGTGATTTTCTTAAAAAAAATTTATAAATAGAAAGCAACAATAAAGAATTATTTTTAAAACGGCTATTCGAAATTGAGCTCCTTATGTATCAGATACAGTGGAATTGAAAAAGGTTACAAAAAAGGAAAAATTTTGTTGCGTAGAGTAATCGATATTGTTCAGCCGTTTTGCAGTAACAATATTTGTGACTTTTTTTCAGTCAGTTTGGAAGTGTTTTGGAGAACAGACGGTAAGTTTTTGCCTAACCTAAATGCACTTTGATCCTTAAACTAGTTCTTAACTAGACGCCAAGGTCGAATCTCTTGGGATACAATTAGTTTGCCTTATCCAGGTGATTAGAGCTCCTCCTTGTCTCCCTTGGCCTTTTTCTTTGGCTTCTTTGCGGTTTCATGTGTCAGCTGCTCCTTGAGGCATTCCCGCTCCTGCTGCAATTTCAGCACATGCTCCTCGCACAGATGCTGCTGCAAGGACTTCTCCTGCTGCAGCTTGAAGTACCAATCGCTGATGGCATCCTCGTATTCCTCGAGCATGTTTTCGCATTGGTTCTTCATTTGGGTGACCTCGACAGGGGGCTTGTCCCACAGCTCGTAGGGAATGCCCAGATCCACCTTGACGCCCTTGTCCACCAGTCCGTGCAGCGTCTGGAATGTCTGTGACATTCCCTTGGCGAATCTTGTGCTGTCCGTGCGCTCCTTGTGCAGATTGTATTCCAGCACACGCTCGCAAACATTTTCCAGCGACTCCAGTAGACGCAGTTCGCTGCGTCTGTACTCGGTGCGCTTCTTGGGACGCACATCGTCCACGGAGTACCCAATCTCAATCACATCGTGCGATTTGCCGGTTTCTCCCAGACGCGCCTCCAATTCGGCGGCAAGAATCTTGCAGGCCTCGCAGCGATTCGCATAACGCACTCCCTGCTCCTCCTCGGCAGTCTGCTCTCCTTTCAATTCCCCAAGCTTGACAAGGGCCAGCAATAAAAATATATACAAATATCGCAGCATTTCCAAGAGATTCAAAAACTGACGTGTGATTATTGATAACTTGCGGCTACTTATCTCTGTGCATATTCTTTTATTTTTGACATTCACACAAAATGTGTTTTTGTTTAGTCGCGTAAAAGCGTACAAATGAAATACATTTTAAATGATTGTATGATAAAATTTAAAAAAAAACAGCTTATATAATCTACTATTTTCTTACTCGGGTTTTATATTATTTTTGCTTAATTTTATTTGATTGCTTTTCAATAATATCAGCATACCATCTCTTATCGATAAATTCTTGTCTCAGGATTTAATGACGAGAAGCGCGCGTAATTTGAATTTCTTCATGCGAACCATGCACGCTGAAATAATAACGAATATTTCTGACATCAATAAAATAATAAACAAGTATCGCAGTATTTGTAACATATTTAATAACTCATGTGTGATTATTAATAACAGGCGGCTTTTTATTGTACCTCTTCTTTGATATTTGTCACTTACACAAAATATGCTTACGTTTTTGGCCGCTAATGCAGGACACAAATTAAAAGTCTTGTTTTCAAATAATTTTTGCACATTTAAGATTATTTAAGTTATTCATTTTGTTATTAACTTAGTTTTTTTTAAATTATTTGGTTTGTTTTATTTTATTACACACACACACAAAATCAGCATACCATCTTTTTATCGATAAATTCTTGCTGCTTGATTATTTATTGTTAAGTAGCGCGCGCATTTTGAATCATATTGCCAAGGGCAACGCGCTGCCCGGCAAAACAAATAGAAAATGCCCCAATCCCCAACAAATAGACACCCCCTTGGATGTCAAATTCCTGACACTTTCAATTGGAGATTTACGCAATGTCGCACAAGAGATTCTATATGCGTCTGGAGCTTCAGCTTCATGCAGTTGGTATCTGTGAATTAAAACGTTTTTCTCCAGCTTAAACGCATATATTTTATAGGTGACCTGTCCTGGGGTTTGGTTGTGTTCACACGGCTATTTGGAGGCAACTATTAAGACACTTGGTTACTACTTTCGTACTGGCGCCATGGAGCCTCGGTTTCCCATGCTGTGCCATGATCAGTTTACCATGGAGGGATACTTTAGAAATGTCAATTCGCTGGAAAAGATGCGAGAGATGCTTAACGCCGAGCAGCTGGAAATAACTTTATGGCAAAATGGACGCCGACTAGCCTACTTCATTGGCAGATTGTCGGATGTGATGCAGCCCTCAGTGCCACGCCTCAGTTGTGCCCACAACGACAATGTGCAGCTGCTGATGAAGGCGACGCCCGCCTTTCCCGGCATCCTGGCACCAAAAGTGGAGCTATCCGCAGAGCTGAATGGTCGGGACAAGCAGCACAACTGCTGCCAAGTCCAGTTACAGCGTCCACTTAGCAATCGTCATGTGGAGAGCCGTTGCCTCAGTCGCTTGGAGATGCCGCGAAAGCAACAAACTGTTTGTCATGCCAAGCAATCCAGCTGCTGGCCAAGCAGTCCCAGCTTCAGTTACTCCCATTACAATTCCAGTCAGCAGCAACGCAGGCTGTCGACTTGCTCGAGCAGCACACAGTTGAGTGGGGAATCACAGCATTCCAGTTTGACGCAGTGCAGCCACTCTTCGGCCTTGAGCGGCGCAGCTGAACATCAAAGCAGATGCCACATTTGCCAGGCATACAGTCGATTATTTGACAATTAATACACTACAAAGTACAAATAGTTGCTCTTATGTATTAAAAATAAACTTAACTTAGAGGTAGACTGCAAAATCGGATTGGCCAAAGACCAGGACAATGAGTGTAATGATTAGATTATAAGGCGCTGCTCGTTCCAGTTCCTGTTCCTGCAACTCATTGCGCAGCAGCACACAAGAGCGTCCTATGTTCCGCAGTGTGCTGAACACATGCGGCTCCAGGGGAAGATGCAGGCACACCAAGGTGGCATATAGCCAGCGTGCTATCCAAGAGTCCTTGACTAAATCGAGATGCTTCCCAGAGGAGAAGGTGCTCGGCTCATCAGTTGGCTCATCAATAGGCGATTCATCCGGCTGTTGTAGCCACTTGCTCAGCATCTCCAGTAGCAGCTCCAAGTCGCTTTGGCTTAGACGAATTAATGTGCTCAACAGCGGCTGCTGCTTCTGACAGAACACTAGCCATTTGTCCACGTCTGTGGTCAGCGGTGGTTCAACACTTTGATCGTAATTCTGTGTATGCAGTTCCGCCCGCAATCTGATAACTCGAGTGCGCGCCTCCTTGAAGCTGGTCACTTGAGCGTCCCTCCACTCGGGCGTGGGCAACAGGCACTTGTGTGGCGGCAGTGGTGGCTGTGGGAGGAACATCACTTACAATCTTGAGAATAGACTCGACAGTCACTTACTTACGCTAACAGGCATATCAAATCCGTTGTTGACCTGTACATTGTTTTTGATTTTGGCGGAACGTTTGGTTACAACCGCTGGACAACGTTTTCGTTCGTAGAGCATGTGCGTCAGATATTCCTCTCCAGTTTGTGGCGGCATCTGGGGATTAAAGTTCTCATCCGGCTCCTGAATCTCAAGCGCTTGAGACTGAAACGATTCCTCCTCTGTTTGATTTTGCATTTCTAAATATTACAAATAAACACAATTTTCAGCGGCGATAGGCAAAATGTTTTAAAGTTGGAGCTGCCACCTGGCCCAAATTTGCGATCTGGCAAGTCATACCATTTTAGTCAAATAGAAAATATAGTTTAAACTAAGATAACTACCTTTTTTGGGCTTTTTTCTTAGTTTTAAAGCTAGAATTTTAAATTTTTTTCAGAATTTTGTCGATATTTTGATATTCTTTTAGAAATAAATTTCTTACTTGTCTCCCCTTGGGGTGACGAGAATTAAATTTTCAATAAAAGGTATATCTTTATTTAATTTAATTTCGTATTTCAAATTGACATTATATTATAAATTAATTACAAAGTTATCGCATTTTGTAATTTTAAATTTAATTTAAATTTCAGAGATGCCATCGCACAGCTGATTTTTGTGGCGGTGCCAGACAAAATACCGATAGTTTGAACGACAATTCAATTAAAGTGCAATTACACTAGGCAACAGCCAAACCTACTTTTTTGGAAAGACGATTGAAAACATTTTGTTTTATGGTGATATTTTTCTTAACAATTTTTTATCTGGCTTTTTTTATTACTTTTTTTCAGAGGTGCACCCGCATTTTTCATCATTACTCGAGAGTACCAAAACTGATTTAAAAAAGCTTTACTTTAACTGAAAGCTAATGAATATATCTATAATACATATTCATTAATACAAAGTATAACATTCAAACCAGTAATTTAAGAGACATAAATTTTTGAGTTAAGAAAATTATGATTATTTGTTAGCTTTTTTCTTAGCTTTATTTAAAATTCGAGGAAAAGTCGAAAAATTTATTTCATTTTTTTTATTATTTTATTTGCAAAGCTGAATTATTTATGCGTCATTTAATATAAATCTATGAAAAGGCGGCGATATAATATTATTTTGTGTCCAGGCTTGTTTTTGTCGATTTCTTTGACTTCCTTGTGGAGCGGAACGACCTTTACGACCAATCTTAACAGCTAAAAAGTTCAAATTTGTTGCCTAGTGTTATGTACGCCATTAAAAAATTTAACAAAAATTTGTTTTAAAACGCAAAAAAAAAATTATGACAAACCCAAAATAAAATTTGAAATTGGATAAAATAAATGTGAATGATTCTATGAAGGTAAAAGTTACAAAAATAATTCTGAATAAAATATCGAAAAATCCATAAAAATGTTTTTTTAGCCATAAATTGACAAAAAAAATTAACTATTTAATGCAAAATTTTAATTAGAAAAAATTGAAAAATAAACAAAATAAACCCGAATTTTGTTTCGCGAATTACCATGAAATCCCAAAATATTTTAAAGCTACACGTACAATGAATTTTGCAATTTTAGTGCAAAAGTGTTTCCGATGAATATTGATGAATGAAGATAAAAATAAGAAAAAAGAAAACACTCAGTATATTAAATCATTCGAAAGTAACTTCCCTCTGCAATCAGTTGAAATATTTCAAAATTTTTGAATATTTGACTTAAAGATACAGGCGAGCTTAAAATGTTAATTACAAATTCAGTTACAAATACAAAATACGTTTATCTATAAGCGAATCTCTAAAAACCAAACATAAACAGCATAAAATAAAAGATTTAAATAGAATATCATATAGCATAAATAAAAATTGTATTATTAATGCTTAAAATGAAACATATGTAAGCAAACTACGAGCAGAAATGTCGAATTCATAGATTGAATTAAATTAAATTTAAAATTTGAATTATAATTTACAATGAGCATTAAGTTTACATAAAAATACATAGATTTAAGTAAATTGAGTAGTTGTAAAATGAGTTTAAAATCATTTAAAATTTGAATAACAATTTACAATGGGCATTAAATTTACATAAAAAAATAATAGAATTTAAGATTTCAGATGTAGAGATTTTTAAATACCATAATTTGCATTCTGACTAAAAAATATGGTATCACTGACCCTGACAAAGACAATCTAAATCGTACTATGTGACAGCATCAAATGCCAGCGAATTGAAAATTTCAAAGATTTATTAAAAATAAACTATTTGTGTTTTTTTTTTTTTTTTTTGAGATAAGAACCGTATATTAGACAATTACCGAGCTTTTTTTAATGCTTAATTTTAAATACCTAACTATTTTAAACACCTTACTTTGAATTCTGACTTGAAATATATGGATTAGCTGACCCGGCAGCATCGGATGTTAGCGGTTTCGCCCAACATTATTTTGCGGATTGATATGTAGCACAGCGGAATGATATTGAAGTGAAATTCAAGCGGAAGTTATTTCTGAGGCACCTCTGTTTATTTAAATAGTTTGTGTTATGCATTGCATAAATGTAATAACTTAATTATGTAACGTTCTACAGATACCTGTCATGTTTGATTACGCAGTGATATTGTCAAACATAAAAATTAAATGTCCTCTGCGACTTTCCTCTTACAATAGCTGTCCGAGACCCTTATTTGGACCAAGCAAATAATAGGCTATAAAAAAGTCATTTCATAATTGTCTTATGAAGACTCAGGTGGTGTCGACAAGGGCCTCTTATTGTCCTGCCGGACAAAACCTTTTGTAAGCAGGCTATAAAATAGCCGTAAGAAGAAAGCTGCCCTCAATTAGCCGTCATGCACAGAGAACGACGAAGCGCCTTGAAAACCCATCGTATTGGGGAGGGGCGAAGCACATTTTTAGGGACGCACTATGGTCCGGATAACGATTTTTTTTTTAATAAAGTCATTATTTAAAGTTGTTAACGATTTGTTGATGGCAATGCATTTAAAATACATCCAACTTAAATTTTGCATAGTCAAAATCTTAACATTGTACAACACTGTAGTACTTTGATCTTTATATCTGTTAACCAGAATGTCAGGAGCACAATATCCCATATATATGTATGATCGGTTTGGTAAGACATTTCGACACGTTATGAGCACGTTAAGGTAACACGCCTAACTTCCAAGTTTGGTGCTAATAGCTTGAAAAACAAAAAATTTACATATCGCAGAATCCGAAATAAGGTCGGGACCACGCCCAGTTTTCCAGGTCATTTGCGAATTGATATTATAAGTCCAATGAAAAAAAACTAGACCAAAAAGTCTTCATTCGTTCTCGAGTTATTAATTTACTCCAAAAAAATCGTCATACGGACCATAGTGGGACGTCACTTTTGTAGTCGGTGCTTTTTTTCGCTCTGCTGTAGATGGGCATCCTATGGATATTGAAGCTGCTGCTTGCGAAATACATACATAGTTACATATCAAAAATGCTTATTAAATTTTCTTACAACGCTGCATGCTAAGTCAAGTCAAATTTAAAATTCATTAAAAACAGTGCCAAGCATTAGGCAAGGGCCAGAAAAACAATAACAATAATATAACGGACACACGACTCACATAAGTGTGTATGTATGTATTTGGATACATTTCAAAATGATATTGCAAACTTTCGGACCAAGTGAGCTTATACATGTCATAAGGAAATCATAAAAGAATTATTCAAAAGCTGTGAACCATAACAACAGCTGCTATGTATTTTGGTATACCCTGCAAATTATACATATTTAGTTTGGACTGATTGTTGCTATTCATTTTGCGTGAATTATTTATTCGATAAATATCGGAAAATTTTCTTATTAGACTAAAATCAGTCGATAGCAAAATTATTTCAAACTCAAGATAGAATTGTACATTTAGATTTAAGCTAAGAGATTTTTGAATTAAAGCTGAAACGGTATAAAAAGATAAGGATCGGATAGGTTCATGAAACTTAATCAGATCAATAAGAATATATTCTTCTATGTAGCTCAATATTAAATTGAGTTGAAAGCTATTTTTTTATGTTTACTTAAGGTCGTCAAAATATTTTTATTTTGAAAATTATATTTACTTTCAACTTTAAACTGGTAGAGACGATATTTCGCGTTATCAGATATTTATAGTGGGTAACTAAAAGGAGAAGCTTAATTGTTTTGATTAATTTTTCTTTCGTAATTTTTTTGTTTCTTATTTTAATACTTTGTTTCTAATAACGTTATTTAGTTTTATATTTATTACTATATTTTTGATAGATTTTTCGATAGCTTTATATGTTTTATTTATATATGTTTTTTTTTTTAAGTTTTTTCTCTGTTTTTATTTGTACTTATGTGCTTTATTTTTAATTATATAAAACTCAAATATCTAATAACTTTTATCATACCAATTTCCTGACTGATGAAACGAAAATAAGTAATTTGCAAATGAGGCATAAAAAGTAAGATCGTATGAAAGTTTAAAGCTTTTTTTTTGCATGAACAGTTTTATTTTAATTTTTTCCTTTACTCGCTCCACAGTCTAATATAGCCTCTGGGATATGTGAGTAAAGGGAATGGCGAAAAAAGCGTTGAGACAGACAGCCAACAGCAGACATTGTGTCGCTGTCGCTGTCGCTGATTCCGCTATTTTCTCTGCTTTGCCTGCCAGCGCTGTCCACTCGCTTTTGTCAGTTGCCAGCTGCTTTTCCACTTGTCCCTCTCTCTCTCTCTTGGTTTGTGTGTATGTATGTGTGTGTAAGTGTATACAAATGCCACCAGAAAAGAAGAATGCGCTTCAAGCTGCTGTTTTTGTTGCACTGTTGCATGAGCTGTATGTAAGTGTACGTTTTGTTTGGATCATAAAATGTTTTGCAGCTAAAATGGTTAAAGGCAAACTAATTTCCATTGTTTCAGGAGGCAGTTATGTTGTGACGACGCATGCATAAAATATGTACATGCGTCTCTAAAGCCCAAAGCACACAAGAACAGTCACACACACACACAAATATACAGCACACACACACACACTCACACAGTACACTATACAGCAAAAATGCTCAGTTATCTGCTTTTACCAAAAGTTATTTACCCGCAAAATTTGTGCTGCGTGGACCTTTTAACCCTTTTTCTGTGTATCTTTAATCATTTTTAATTGAAATGAGAAAGGTTCTTGCAAATTCAAAATATTTTCACTTATATATGTAAGTATATACTTACTTCTTTGTACTTGTTCATTTGCTTGTTGTTGATGGAATTTACGCCTGAAATGCATTTATGTAAATTTTAAAGCAATTACTGACCGTCTTAAGGTAAGTTTACCTTCTCGTTCGAAATTTTTAAAATATATCATTATTTATATTTTTTTTAAACTCCTTGTCAAAACACTAGATGCATCTTCCTCTTTTTATAAATTTACGTGTAGTTATTTTATATAAAATCGCTGAATTTTCTATGTATTTATTTACAATTGTCAAACATCTGGTATTATTATTATAATAACTATTACATTGTTCAAAAAAAAGGAAATTAATTATATTTTGTATGTATCAAGAACAAAAAGGGAGAGAATTTGATGTACAATATTTACTTACCTTAAGAATTCCCTTTAAATAGATTTGAAACAACTATGTAATCCCTTTTTTTTGTATTAAGTCTACATTTTCTGAAAAACACCAATTTTTAAGATTATTACATTCTGGTAAACTATTTTTATACCCTGAGTTCATCAAACATGGGCAAAAATTTGACTGAATGTATGTGACAGGCAGAAGGGGGCGTGGCAGACCCCCAAAAGTATATATATTCTTAATCAGGATCAACAGCCGAGTCGATTAAGCCATGTCTTTCTGTACGTCTGCTTGAACGCGTCGATCTCAGAAACCATAAGAGTTGGAGACTTAGGCTCCTGGATACCATAGCCAAATCAAGTTTGTTTTTTTTCTTGGGTAGGACCACTATATGATATAGCTGCCATAGGAACGATACATTAAAAATGAAGTTTTAGTAGGAAAAAGTTTTTTGTTTGTTGAGTTAACAGATATTAGAACCAAACTGATAGAATATGCATCGGGGCTGGTATTATACATCCTGACCAAATTTGGTTAAAATCGGTCTACTATATCAGATAGCAGCAATAGAGACGCTCAATCGAATATTAAGTCTTAGTATAAAAAAGCTTTTGGTTTTTTGGAATATCTAAACCAAAATGTTAGCTTACATTCTGACCAAATTTGGATTAATTTGGTTCCATATATCATATAATTCGTCTGTGGCTTTTATTATTGGTCCAAATATTAAGAGCAATAAAATATATTGCAATGATACTCGTCTTGGTCGCTCGACAATTTTTCAATTTCAGAAGGCTCACATGCTTCAAGGACTCGACTCAGAGTCAAGGCTGACTCGGCTGCAGCGTCAGTATTGCAACAAGTTTTGAAATTCATGCAACACCTGCGTTGTGGCGGCGGCGGCAGTTGCAGTTGCATTTGCTTTGCTCTCAAGGTGCCTGACACATTTATGTGGGTGTGTGTGTTTGTGTGTGTGTGTGTGTGTGTGTATGTGTGTGTGTGTGTGACTAACCCGCGGCGGTGGCTCGAATCGCCGCCAAAGCCCGTCGTTCGCTTAACTGCTGCCTACCACTTTTGAAATCATCCACATCCGCATTCGTATCCGTCGCTTCGCTTCCAACCTTGAGATCTAAAAATATGTCCAGGTCGAGGCATATCAAAAGGTAAAAATGTTGAGCATTTTTAATGCACGTGCCGCCACGGCTAACACAACCGGAGAGGCCGCATAAAATGGACATATATATTACACTCGTACTTGCATAGGGGATACTCATTCTGAAAATAGAATTCGCCCAGATTATGACTGCCTTTTTACTAACAAAACTTCTATTAACTAAACGATACTCTTCTCAACATTAAGGGCACAAATTCTGTCCCCTCAAAGTATGCTACAAAAAACGGATCAAATTCGAAGCTGAAAAGTATGCTAACTTTTTTGCATTTTACGTAAATGAAATACTTTTTAGAACAACTTCAAAAGCCCTTCCTTTATGCAAGTGAAAAACATCGATATTCGCAAATGTACATACGTGCATGTGTAAACGTGTGTACAAATATACTATAAGTATATTCCACAATGTCTCGTTTCCGGCTACGGCATTGCTATTGAAATGTTAGTCCTCTTTTTTTGTGGCTCATTTTCTTTACCAGTTTCAGTTTCAGTTTCAGTTTCACTTTCTGCTTTTGCTTTTATTTCTCACTCTGTGGTTTTTTGGGCTTAATTATGCAATAGATTCGCACAGAAGCCGAAAATGGCACCACAGAGGATGAATGTGCCTGTTATAATACTTTGTATTGTCTATAAGGATACGCTAGGCCTATCCAGTCATTTGAATAAATACGAGCTTATGAAACTATTTCCATTATGTTGTATAACATATAAAAGTCAAAAAGATTCTTATCTGCAAACCAATCCAAACTTTACAAAATTGAAAATTTATTAATTACGAAAGTTTAACCATTTAGGGGGAATTTGTATTTTAATGGAATTTTTAAAAAATATAGAAACAAATATTCTTAGTTTAATTTTTGTTTTTTTTTTCTACGTTTAAAGGGTAACTAAAGTCTTAAGGTTTTTTATTAATTCGTCTAATCTTGTGTTGATTTCATGAAATGTTTCGTCATCTTCCCCTTTTCTTTACTTTACATCCGTTCTCTGTCTTTCAACCTAATTTAATTAACTGTGAAGCAAGTCAACACCAAATTGGAGCAACGCTTCCAAGTCGTTGACTCTGGCAAAGCTTTAGAGACAAAACATATGTATTCATATATAGAAATGTATGTGTCATGTGAATGTCTAATTTTCTGACAAATCTAATTGAGTTTGCTTAATTATTTAGATTACCATTTGGCAGGAAATGTGCTCTGCGAACAGCAGCAATTTATCACAGAAATCGTATTAAGTTGTTAAGTTGGCAAACAGATAAAGGAAAAGAGAGACAGTAGAAAAGGGAGTAAGGGAAGGACACAGGACACATAAAATATATGAGAATTGTTAGGGATAAACCAAATGCTGAGATTGCTGAGATGCTCTGATTGCTTGCATTCCAGTATGTAAGTGAATGTGCTCTTATTTGACAACGGATTGTGGAGTTGTGGCCTAGAATTTGGCAGGATATTTAAATATATAAATCTCTTTATGTATGTGCTTTATTTGCTTGTGAATAAAACTCTTCACTTTCAATTTAATTGATTTTATAAAAAAGCAAAGGATCTATGACTCAAGTTTGTTTTGCTTTATCTAATTCATTTATCAATTATATACTGAGGTATAAAATTAGATTTAATGCAGATGAGACGAGGTGCGTTTGACTGGATTTTGCCAAAGGATGAATTAAAATGATTTATGTTCGTTGAAATGCCATTTGAATTAAGTGAACTGTAATTTACAATTTACACATCAGCAGTTACTTACTTAGTGTACATTTAATATGCATATCTGCTAATGAATTCTCAGTGTATATTTTGTTCCTTTATGCTTTTGAACAGAATTGTATTTGCTGTATTATTTTTTGAGCAATTGTAATTAGTTTTCATTAGGACTTTGAATATTTGGGGCTGTTCTTGTTGCTTCCATCAATTGAGTCCATAAATCATAATCTTTTATGCTCCGTCTCCATATACCTTTGTATTTCTTGTATATCTGGTCCACTTTAATGTAAATGTCAATCTTAATTAGTACACTGACCAGTAAGAACTTTTAATCACAATTCTCTGTTTTTCTTCAACGAAATCATTCAGTTCATTTCAGTTTAGTTATTCATTTAAGGTTCACATATCGTTTTTATCTTAAATTTCAGAGCAATGAAATTGATTCGAATATGGGATTCTGACTGATGGATTTTCCCACTTTATTTCATTTTGTTTTGCTTCGTTTTAGCACCCGTTTAGATTAAAAACGAAATTGAAATGTTATTTGATATTGTTTATTGTTGCACGTTTCAAACTTACTTCAGTTACAGTTGTTGTTGATATTAATATCAAAAGAGAAATGTGGGATACGAGTTGGGGGAGAGGAGAGAAGCTGCTGTTGTAGCAGCATTCTAACGTGGACATTAAATATTTATTTGCATTTAATTGCCACGCGTTGCATAAATATTTTTTTGGACCAAAACCCAAACAACAACCTTAATTAAACATGAAGGTTTTCATCGAGTTTTGCAACGAGATATTCTTTAATTTTTTGTATTTAATTATCTATTTTTTATTTTTTTATTGTAAAAAAGAGTTAAATAAAAATTACGCACGCATAAAATTGTATAGTTTTATTTTTTTGTTGTTTATTTTAACATTTAATTTAACATATTTTTTGGATTTCATTTATAAAATGGTTTGCATAATTTTAAAGCCAAGCTCATAGAAAGTGGAAAATGGAAAAAGACTCTAAGGCTTATAGAGGTGTGCTTACATTTTGTTCTATTTTTATATTTATAAATTTTTTTTTATTATTTTTGTTGTTGTTTTTGTAAAACTGTTAGGAAAGTAAGGCAGCAAGTTTTAAATGAATTTTGAGTTGGGTTTGTTATTGGGAAGAGTAAGGCAGCAAGTTAAGAGTAGAGAGATTTTTTGTTTCTTTCTGTATTCAGCAAGTGCTTTGTCACAATTAAGCCGCTTAAATGTACATTTATAAACATTTATACTAGATATATTTCTCTTTGTATAACTATAAATAACTACCATAAATATTTAACTTTATATGCATTGCGTTTTCTATTACATAATTCAATTACCTCAATTTTTATTTAGCCATCTAACAACTCAGTACACATTTTCGTAACATTTTTGATGTACATATAATTACATATACATATTTAGTTTCAAATAGTTTTCTCTTAATCAATGTTTTTATAAATAAAAAATTTAGAATTATTACATTTAAAAGAGCCTAGAAATTTGAAGGGAAGCAAAGTAAGATGGAAAATTGTTTAATGTTGCAAACTGCACACTTAACATTTGACCGTTTGAAATTATTAAATAATTTATTAATATTTAAAAATCTGTAAATTAAATAAATAAAAAATGACTGAAAGTGATCTGAAGAAATCTGGATTTGTAATGAATTGTGATATTAACGCTTAATAATTATTTAATAATAAAACTGTCTGATGTCGTGAAATATTTTATTTAATAACTTTTGCGTTTATTATTTGATTCTGATTTCGTTTTCAGGATGGATAGACAGTTCTTTTTCTATGCACAAAAAATTAGTACCATTAATCAGCACATATTTTTTTTTTTTCGAAAAAAGCTTACTAAATTAATTTTGTCTGCTTTTTATAGTCTGTCAGATCTTTATTAAAATTTATGAAGAAGAAGAAAATAAAAGGAATAAGCGAATTAGATTAAGCTGACATTGTTTAGTTTGGAATTTGTAATAAAATATTCTTTTAAATTACTGCTATATACTAGGAGCAAGGACTATTAAAATGACCTAAAATGTACCTTTTTATTGAAGTATTCTGAGATATAAATGTTCACTTCACTAGCCCTTCTAATTTCCAGCCTCATTACTATGCATATGACCATTAATTAACAACTTTTTAAATAGAAAACCATTTGCAATTTGCGGATTATAATTTTAATATAATATTTATATTGTTTATTAAATAAATCAATTAGACATTTTTTAACGAAGCTGCTGCCAATTTCTAATAAAGATTTGGTAAAAGGTAAATTCGTTATTCAAATGAAACGTTTTTAGCTCAAGAGTTAGTTAGGCACTTCAAGCAATGAAATGTGTGTTTATTGTTTATTTTTAAAAAAAAATCTCCTACGCTAAGAAATGCGAGAAATGCCGCGCGCGATTTGCTAGCGATTTTGGACGCGCGTTTTTTGGAGCGTGTTGAAGCGCTTACATTTAATTACTGTATATAAAAATAATGTTATTTATTTATTATTAGTATTAACAATGATAATGATATTACTGCAATTGAAACACTTGCAAGCCATTTACGTTGTTTAATTTTAAGCCTTTATCTTGTTTCAGTGTATGTGTGTGTGTGTGTATGTAACAGTGTGTGTGTGTGTGTGTGTGTGTGTGTGTGGGGAAATTTGCTTGTCATTTGAAAAGTTTATCACAAATTTAAATTTTTCGTTACCGCATTTAACAATTTCCGACTGACTGACTGTTACTGAAAGTCCGACTGCTTGAGTCCTAATTGGCTCCTGAACCCCGACAAATGTTTGCCCAGACTGCGACCCGTCGTTGAGGATGAGAACGTGGACGAGGACGACGAGGATGAGGAGGAGGATGAACTGACATCCGGCTCATAGCTCGTGCTCGTCTGATATGTGACGGAGAAGTCTGGCGTCGGGGCCAGGAGCAAACCTCACGTGCGCACAAACTTGTATACTATCAAAAAGACCATAAACGAGATGGCGACCAGGATGACAGCAGTGACAACCTTGGCGCAGGTATTCAAGCCCGATTCATGGGGATTCAGCGGCCTGGAACTGGTGTGCGTTGCCGATCTCCGGCGTTTGGTGGCCAATCCGCGGGCCAGGGCTGGGAATGCCAGCGACTGGGTGAAGGTCAGCTTGTGTATGGACTCACTGAGGGAGTAGGGACCGACAGAGCCGCGAGCCGCCGCCCGGAGGAGCACGTACTCCAGATCGAGTGCATCGAATAGCGAATAGCGGGCGGTCATTGTCGAGGAACGGCGCCGTCCATCGTGTTGATGGCGTCCGTCGTGCCGCGAGTCACGGTCGGACTGTGGCTGCAGCCAGGGATCGGAGACGCGCTGCTGTGCGCCCCCGGCGCCGACAGCATAAGCGGAGGAGGAGCAGGCACCGCTGCTGGCGGTGGCAATGCCCCCGCTGCTGCCACAACCAGCAGCTGCCACACCTCCGCCCAGGCTGACAGCTGCCACGGATGTCAGCGACGACGTCGTCGACGACGAGGCCGAGCACAAGCGCATATTGGTGGCCAGTCCATTGTCATGAAACTCATTGGCATCCTCAATCGATGTCTGATCCGGCGATGTCTGGGCCCGTTCCAACGCCGCCGCATGCTTCATCCTCAGTGCAAAGAGACGAGCATGATCCGGATGCAGCAATGCACTCGATTTGCGTCGATAATTCGCTGCTCCATCGCTGGGCACCACACAGATGCTGTTCCTGTTCCTCATGTGCCTCCGGCCCAGCGACAGATTCGGCGATCCCTGCGTGGGCGTGCTCGTCGGCGACACGTGACACGACCCGCCCCCCGTCTGACCACTGGGCAGACCAAGGACTCCCGGCGGAGCGATAAACGCATTTGGCGACGGCGATGCCTGCACTGAGTCTATACCCGAATCTCCCGCGTGCAGGGTATCACAGTAAAGGAAGCTGCGACGATCCGTGCTCAGTGTCAGATGATTGTTGCTGCGTCTGGTGGTTATGTTGGTGTTGCTGCTGTCATTATTGTTCCCGTTCCCGTTGCTGCTGCTTGTGGATGGGGCATCATTAGTGCTGCCCACACTCGTCTCCACAATGGCGGGAAAGATAAAGGATTGCCCGTCCGCCTCGCCGCGTGGTGAATCCTGCAAACAGCAAAACAGTTTAATAAGACGACACTTGAATAAAATGCTCCTTCTGGGAAGACTTGGGGATTCTGGGGGATTCTTAAGCTTCATTAAGTGCTGGGAGCAGCTGTGGGACGCATTTCCTTTTTTTTTTGTTTTTTTTTTGTTTTTGATTTAATTAGTTGGTTAGTGTAAAGTAATCATTTGTGTCTTTTAAATACAATATTTACACAGTGAAAGGTGAGGGTTTAGTGTCGGGTATAATTACACATGACTCAGTGTTGAAGTGAGGATTAATCGATATCAGAGCATTTAAAGTATCACTTTTTAATTGTTCCGTCGAAAATTATTTTTTTCAATTTGTATGCGAATTACAAATTCCTTTTTATCTTGTTGAAATTATATTTGCATGACTTCTTAATTTGTTTATTAACAAAAGTATTTTTTAAATACATATTCAACGTAAATAAAAAATTCTTTGGAATTCAGAACTTTATTTTTGTACTCATGACTTTATTGTAATTTACAAATTAATTTTTTCATATAAATGTACAAGGAAAATTCTATGGAATTCAGAGCTTTATTACACAGAGATTTTCCGTAAAAAATCAATTTAAAAACATTTAAAATTCATGGAATTTAATGTTATTTTAAGCTTTTATGAATTTAAAATAACAAAAAAACTCGTTTTCAGAATATTTTAAATGCTATAACATAAGCTTTTAAATGGAAAGCTATATTACTTATTTCTTTACAAAATCAAATTTTATTACTTTAATAAATAAAAAGTATTATATTTGAAGAAATTGTCTAAATCAATTTTAATTTTTGTATTTATAATTGAAAAAATTTATTGTTGTCTATAATAATAAATAAGTGTATCTGTTGGTTTTGGATTAAATTATTCAATGAAAAGTGTATTTCACATTATTATATTTAATTTGGTGCTTTGATTTTATTTGAAAAGTAATTCCAAAATATAGTCTAAAAATTGTGCTATTTATTTACATCGATTAATCCTTAAATGTTGTGCATATAAAAAGTATGAAGATACAAAAATATTTGACAAAATAGCCCAATGATTAATTGTAATCTTGTTAGAAAACTTGATAAAATACGACAAAAAACCTCAAGTAATACGGGTGGGTTTCTTTTTCATACAATAGAATTTAGTCAAGAAATTTGAAGGACGAGCTGCTATTGGAAGCTCGCTGCTTAGAATATTTTAATCGAGGCATGCAAAAAGTCTAGGATTTAGTTGTAATAAATTGTAGTAGTAGTAGTAGTAGTAGTAATTGGAATTAAGTTAAGTAAGTAAGTTGTAAAATGAGAAGACTAGAGAGACTTGATGTAGTATGTAGTAAAGGAACGGAAGCATACCCGCTGACCCTCAGGGCCGCTGTTACGACGCAATTGTACGAAGCCCTCCTGGCGCAAAAGCGGCTACCAAAACCAGCAACAAACCAGGAAACCAGCAAAACAGCAAACCAGCAATTAAAACCAAACCAAACACGCAACGCACACACAGAAACATTGTATAGTAGATGGTAGATTTTTGGACGGAGGGGGTGAAAGAGAAAAGTTTGAAAACAAATTAACACAAAACGCACAACATAACCTCACATAGAAGCTGAAAATGAGAATGAAATGGAAACGGAAACAAAAACGGAAGCTGAAACAACAGAAAATCATGATTCTACAACAGAAGAACTGTTGCTATTCCTTACAGTTTCACAGTTTCACAGTTCACACACACAGACGCACACACTCACACAGACAGACAGCAAGATGAAGAGAGAGAGAGAGAGAGAGAGAGTACAGATAACAGTGAACTGTGTTTTGTTTTTGTTTGTTTATTTGTTGTGCCTACCTGACTGGGCCACACTTGCAACAGTGGCAGCGAACATGATGGCTTGTTGCTTGTTGACGTTGTGGCGCCACCTCCACCTCCATTTCCCGTTGCAGATGCAGCATTCGCTGCAGTCGAGGATGAGGTGGTACCGGACCCCTGGGAGAGGCTCGTGTAGTGCAGATGATTGAAACGCTGTGCATCGCTGCTGGCGGGCTTAGTTCGTGTCGGACTCTCATAGCCAGTTGAATCGTCCGAGGATGTTGTCTTTGGCGAGCGCCAGAATCGCTTTAGACGCAGTTCGCGCCTTTTTTCTTGTTTCTGCAATGAAACAGCAAATACAAACAATATGAAATTGATTATTGCCACTTATTGCCCTAATTTCCACTATATATTTATGAGTGTACAAATCCTTGGGCTTCATCATCAATTTTTTCTCAAACAAACTTTAAAAACCTAAGAGAATGCAGTGGCACTTGTAACTTTGAAATAGAAAAATATTTGATAAAATTAAAAATTAAACATTATAATCACAAATCACATTTGGAGGTGTCACTGAAATCCCTACCAACCAAGTTTCCCTTAAAAATTAAATTGTTTTGTGTTCTGACATCCAAATTAAGGTAGTCTTCCAACTTGGTCATTGAAAAACTTACTTCTTTGTTGTTATCGAGTCGAGTGACCGAATAATGAAATCCCTACTTTATCTGTTTCCTAGGATATTAAACTAAGATTTTAAAAGTGACTTTACTGCGTCACCTCCGATTGATATTGTCATCAGTTAAAGAGAATAAATGTTTTTTCAAACTTAAATTAAGTTCTGAAATGGTTATTTAAAGAAGATTACATTATAATCAAGGTTGCAAGCCGGTTTTGAACTGAGCCTCGAGAAAGCGGTTTGGTTTGAGTTTATAAGCAGCCTGAACCGCATCATGAATCGAAACAAAATTATTAACCCCGCAAGCCCGAGCATAAACAGAATTATTGCTTAAAAAAAAAGTTTCGGTTCGAAAAAAAATATATACATAAATTATATGCTTCTCTAATATTACGCAATTATTACAATTGGTTTAAAAAATTGAAATTAAAAACTATATTTTTTTGTTTAAAAATTTAAATTAATTTAATACATAGAAAAATTAAATTTAAACTTTTCTCTTATAATTCTCGATATGAAATCGTAATGCATGACGTATACGCAATGTGTATAGCTGCTGTCAATTTATTAATACATTAACTGTTTTTAAATTCAACCTTCGCTTTTGTATTTTATGTGTATGTGTGCTTTTGCATGACTTTGTGCATGTATAAATGTATGTATATGACTTAAATAAATCGAAATGCATTTTTTCTCAATACAAATAAATATTTACCCTGTTGGCAAAGTGTTGAAACCGTACATATATGTGTGTGTGTGTGTGAGTGTGTACACCTGTCGACGGTTTTCAATTTCAGATTTTGCCCGCAGCGTTTCGCTGTGCATTATTTTTGCCAATTCAAAGAAAGATTCTATAGAGTTTGCTGTTGTTGTTGTATGGCTTTCTTATTATAACTTGTACCGTACGAAATGTCTCTGCTGTTGCTGCCATTGACAAATGTCAGCAAAAAAACCAAAATGGCTGCAACCACCGCGGTGCACCGTTGCCACATTTGGTTTATTTGTGCCAAAACCGGGACGATTACTTGTTGATACATTCGATCATCTATTTTTAAAATGATGAAATGAGTAAAATATTTTTTTTTCACTTAATTTTAAATTAAAAAAAAAAGGATTATTAAAAAACGAATAATATTCGAGAATGGTACATTTTTATCTAAGAACCTTTACAAAGTATTTCTTAAAATAGCAACCGTGGCTGCAAGAATATCTGTAACAGCAACTTTGTCGCAAAGGAAATGCCACGTGCCACCATGCTGCATTTCTCGATAAGCCGTAATAGTTCCAGCTCTGTTGAAGGCATTACGTGTTAGTCACAATACGGCTTCAGTTCCAATAATTTTATTTTTAACCAATAATTTTATTTTAAAATTCGTTGAATTTTTTTGCGGAATTTTTATGGCTTTTTTGGAAAATTAATTAAGATTTTATTAGCTCTGTTTCCAACGTTCATATATCTACAATATGAACATTTAGCGATATTAAATGTATTTTTCAGTTCTTTTATATTCCTTTCAAATTGAAGCAAATAAAGTAAGTACCATATAATAGAAAATTGGATTTCATAATGATCCCAGAATATGAGTTCATTTTAAATTAAATTTTATCTAAAGAGTAAGAAGTTTTGAAATCTTTTGCTATATTTTTAGACCACGTACTTAAAAAATAAGTGAATGGGATACGTTGTGTTCGTTACAGTGTATGCAACAAGGAGAAGGAGACATCCCCGAGTCGATATAGCCACGTCCTTCTGTCCGTCTGTCCTGACATCTGTATAAACACCCAAATCTCACAGATTATAAGAGCTAGACACACCAAACTTGGTTTTTAAGTTAGTTCACACATTCTAACCGAAGTTGGTTCAAATCGGCGCACTATATTATATAGCTGTCGTAGGACCGATCGCGCGAAAATAAAGCTTTAGTATAAAAACTTTTTCGTTTTATGAGATAACTTAACCAATCTGAGCGAATATGCTTGGAACAAGTTGCGAACATGCTTGGAACAAGTAGTTGAAAATACAGAACTCTGTTAGGGTGTCGTGTTTTTTAATTGTTAGCAGTCTGTGCCTTTAGTCTAGTTTTTTATTAACAGGGCAAAAGTATTGTCGAAAAAAATTCCATTGTCCCAACATTTTTGGTATTAAATTTCGGGTCAAACGATAATAAATTTGATATATAAATTATTCTTTGAAAGTCATTCGTGATATTGCTCAAAAAGGTACTGCTCTTTATACCTAAATATGACATCTGCGTAGAACCGAATAACTCCTGTATTCGAATCTATTCGAATTCGTCACTAGCATTGACTGACGTCTCAAATGTTATGTATTTTTTGTTTGTTTTATTGAATTAGTTGTCTTGTGTTTTTGTTAAATTGTTAACAAAAAAAAACAACATATAATAACATATTTTCAAATATATTTACAGGATCAGTTCAGGTAGAATATCCTACAGAGGATTATAAACCTTTCCAGCAAAGTAAATTCTCTTGTTGTCTTTGATAAAGAATACAAATGGATGGTTAATATCAAACCAGCGTTTGCTTACCGCCTTTTTCAATGCTACTTTCTTAATGCCTGAAATGATTAAATTGTTTAAAAAAATCAGACATAAAACAATTCTTTTAAATATACAAACTTTGTGCAGCTGCTGCTGTGGTTCCGTCTTCATCGACCCTAATGAAACTTTTCTGAATGACTTCACTGACGTAAAGGGGTAATTTAAAGTCAGTCATAGATTTTAAGTTAGCTGATTGAAATAATTCATGAATGCCTAGGCTTACTAGCATTCCTTTGAGATTTACATTAAATTCAAACTTGAACTTGGGCATCTTCAGATCAATTGTCTCCATGGAGCTGTTTTCGAAAATTTCGTGAACACTTACTTTAGCCAGATCGGCGATAAGTTTCTCAATGCCGTTCACCTTTATGGACTTAATGATAACCATCGATACATCAGATTCGGCATAGGGCAGTTCAATAGCTTCAGCGTCTAAATCTTCAATGAAACTATACCTATATATGCTTGTTCTTGTCATCGTGTCGACCAGAATTATATCTGTGTATTCTCCGTCTTCTTTTGGTATATAAAATGGCTTTATTGAGTTTTTGATTGTATAAATGGATATTGCCAGCGTCCCATAAAGTATATAGCGCTCACTAGCAACATTTTTATATCTTCACTAGTTCCCTTAATTTTTTCGCGAATATTGTTATCCGTTTGCTTGGCTACCCAATCATTAATTTCGAATGCTGTTTTAGAAGAGGCGCCAAAGTCCACTTTCATAACATCAGTATTGAATATCTTTCTGATCTTTTGCCCGTATGATGACAATATATTCACATCATTTGCCACGAATAACGAATTTCCATATTTTAAAACAGAACGTTCATTCGCCAGAATTTGGTTACGATCCTCATGTATGTATTCTTCAATACCCGTATCATTGTTTTCATTGAAGAATGGTATCACAACTTTAAGTTCTTCTGCGGTTCGACCCTCGGCTCCCAGATATAGCTGAGTAAGGCCTTCTGCTAGGAGATAGGGTGAAATCAGAATATTTTTCTGATCAATTTGAAGAATAGTTTTGAAAACCAAGTTTGCCGACACCTTGTCAAGTAATGATACACCTATTAGAAGAGCTTGGAGCACAAAAACCGAACGACTAACTTTTTTCATTATAAATTTGTTTGAGAGGCAAATTGAAATCGGCGTTCCTTATATATTACTGTATTATAATTGGCAAATAAATTCGATTTGATATTGATCCGCCTAGTAGTAATCTGATTAGCAACACCGATTTTGTTTTGGAATCAATCCGATCCGACAATCGATCCGACAGTTAAGATTCATTCTAAATTAAAACAAAAATAAATTTATAAATTAAAATATCCATACCTATTTGCATAAATGACGTAAGCGCCAATTTTCATAAATTGGTTTTTTTATGCAAATGTGTTCATAAATACCAACAGCATCTGCACCCAAAATCTAAAATTTTAGTTTTATATATTTACGGAGATATTGGCCTGGCAATTAGAACGTAAGCGACGGCATACGAAACACGATAATTAAAAAAAAGTATCTCTCCTGTAAAATTTTCTTTTTGTCGCGTTCGTCTTTTACGTAAATGGGGCTCCATATTCGTATTAGCAAAATAACATGCTAACTTACATTAAAAAAAAGTGGCTTTGCCCCCTGCTTGCTTAACTCGCGGTTAGGCTTAAAAGGGCGACAGTTATATTCTCGCTTTCCGCATCTTCGTAGTTTTTTGATTTAATGATCATTAATAAAATAAATAATTAATAAACTTAAAAACACACACACAGACGCTATAAATTGACAATTTTCACTTTCAAAATGTTCAAATAAAGTAAAATTTAACATACATTTACCATTATTTGAAGATTAACATTTGAAGATTAACACGTGTAACTTAAATTATATTATCTTATTATAACATTAACATAACATGTAAACATGCTGTTTCCCCCATCCGGTTAGTTTTTATACCCTGAGCCCATTAAAAATGGGCAAAAAAGGGTATATGTGTTTGGCAGAATGTATGTAACAGGCAGAAGGGGGCGTGGCAGACCCCCAAAACTATATATATTCTTGATCAGGATCAACAGCCGAGTCGATTGAGCCATGTCCGTCTGTCTGTCCGTCCGTCCGTCTGTCCGGATGTTTGAACGCGTCGATCTCAGAAACCATAAAAGCTAGAGACTTCAAACTTGGTATGTAGGTTCCTGGATACCATAGGCAGATCAAGTTTGTTTTAATTTTTGGATCGGTGCACTATATCATATAGCTGACATAGGAACGATACATCGAAAATGAAGTTTTAGTATGGAAAAGTTTTTTGTTTGTTGAGATATCAGAACCAAACTGATAGAATATGCATTTGGGATGGTATTATACATCCTGACCAAATTTGGTTAGAATCGGTTAACTTTATCATATAGCTGCCATAGAAACGGTACATGGAAAATGAAGTTTTAGTATGGAAAAGTTTTTTGTTTGTTGAGATATCAGAACCAAACTGATAAAATTTACATCTGGGCTGGTATTATACATCCTGACCAAATTTGGTTAGAATCGGTTAACTATATCATATAGCTGCCATAGAAACGGTACATCGAAAATGAAGTTTTAGTATGGAAAAGTTTTTTGTTTGTTGAGATATCAAAACCAAACTGATACAATATGCATCTGGGCTGGTTTTATACGTCTTGATCAAATTTCGTTAGAATCGGTTAACTTTATCAAATAGCTGCCATAGGAAATGTACATCAAAAATGAAGTTTTAGTATGGAAAAGTTTTTTGTTTGTTAAGATACCACAACCAAACAGACAGAGTGTGCATCTGGGCTGTTATTTTACATCCTGACCAAATTTGGTTAAAATCGGTCTACTATATCATATAGCTGCCATAGGAACAATTGGTCGAAATTCAACCTAAGTGTAGAGGACCTGGGCTCAGGGTATCCTACTGTCGAGCGTGCTCGACTGTAACCGCCTACTTGTTTTTTTTCTATTAGAGATTAAATGAGGGGTGTGGCAGTGTTGTTACCAAATATGGGAGATCTAACTGTAATAATGTCTGAGATCCAGGTGATTATATGGAAAACAACTAATATACTCCAAAAATATCTTCACTGTTTATTATCTGATCTCGATGAAATTTTCAGCACACGTCAGGACTCGTTCCCCTATCATGTGTGCCAAGTCTCAATGCTGTAGCCTTAATGTTTTTTATCATTTAAAATCTTAAAGAAGATGAGTACTAAAGTCAAATAATCTTCAGCTTTTTGCTGCTTTTTGTTGATGAAAATATAACAGTGATAAAAATGCTGACATTTTATGCAGTCGTATTTACCTGCATATTTTTTTAATATCAAATCCAGTTTGTATGTTTGGTATTTCATCCCCAGTCTGTTGTTGGCGCTAGACGAAAATCAATGGAAAACTGCAGAGGCATAAATTCTGAAATGAAGAAAGAAATTGAGATGAGTGTAAAGCAAAAAAAAAAAAATAATAAAAAAATAAGGAACAAAGATAAAATGTGCAACGTTGTCATCGTCATTTGTCTGTAACCGAAGAAGGGAACCATCGTGTATTCTCCTAGGAGGTGGCCTAAACCTTCAAAAAGGACAGAGAAAACACATTTCAATTACTTGCCGCACACAAACAAACAAATTTCACATGCTTTATTCGATTTTAGCAGCTACCAAAACGCATAAATAGAAAGGATCTTGTAAAGAATAAGGGGCGAGGGTGTTGGGTAAAGGAGGGACACATCGTCGTCGTCGTCGTCATCGTCATTGTTGGAGCAGGAAGCGCGCCTTGACTGTCACACATTAACACACGACAAGGACATTCTACAATGGAGAATGGAGAATAGCGAATGGCGACGACGCCATTAGTATTTGACAAGGACATTTGACTCATAGAACATGCAGACACACGACCGTAGACCAATATGAAACCCCTTCATCATTCACTTCCCCTCTTATCGCACTCAAACTCAATAGCACACCAGCTAGCCCATTGGTCAAGTTGAAGGGCAAAGTCTGGGATTCTACTAAATGAAGGCAGATGAACGCTTTTGCGACGCCTCAAAGCATAAATCAGTAACGTCGGCTCCTGCTTCATTCCCTGCTTCTTCTTCTCCTTCTCCTAATCCTCCTGCTCCTGCTAATGTATCTGACTTATGAAACCCCAGCAGAGTTTTGCCTTCGATTGGCTTGATTAGAGCTTAGTCTTTGTACTTGAAGCTTATAATTAGTTTGGCAATTGCGCGTCAGTTGCCTTCAAATAGATTCCACTCGTCCTGGTCCAATGGCAATGGGTGTCTAACTGCATATGCCATTATAAGCCACTTAAGGCTTATATGAAGGCCATTTATAAAGAGCTTATAAATTAAAAATTGATGTCCAAGTGTTTATTATGTAATTGATTTTGTAAAGAAGTGCGTTGTTTATAACTGCATACTTAATGTACATATGTGCACATTATATTCTTATTTTAGTCAGTATTTCTTAAGTCTTCTTGTAAACACTCAAACGTTGCTTAGCTTCAAGGATAAAAGTACATCCTAAAGTTAGGTGCTTTAATTGCTTTAACTTTTTATAGCTTTGGTTAGCTATTACTGTCGTTCTACTTGTCCGATCTTGCTGCGGCTAAGTGAGATAATAGATAATATTGATAGATTACGTTTATTACCATAAAAACGTACTATCTGAAAAACTGTGAATGTGTTGATTATTCGCGATTTACAGGAGTGAAAAGGGGCGTTTTAAAAATTGAAAACAAACTTGACCTGCGTGGGGTCTCTAAAAATCTTTGTGCCAAATTTGGTCTATCTCTTATGGTCTCTGAGATCTAGACGCTCGCACGGAAGGACAGACGGACAAGCGGACTGCACTGGAATCCCTATTAAATTGTGTACTTAAAAAAACTACAGTGGTCTATTAAGTTTGTTTTAACGATTACGTGCGTAACAGGCAGAAGAAGGCTTGGCAGACCCTATAAAGTTTATATATTCTCTATTAGCATCAATAGCCAAGATAATAGTCAAGAATACTTTTCCTTTTTATAGTAAGTACGGGGTATCCGACAGTCTAGTTTGCTCGACTGTAGCACCACGAACAAAGTTGTTAATACTCGAGATTTAAAGGATAAGAAAAAAGAATAAGGTGCATGGCGATCCCCATTAATAGATCCAGTACATTTTAGCAAGTCTACACACACACAAAGTATAAACTGTGTAAAGAGGTCGACAAACCATTAAAATAATATTCTCCATTTGATGAGGTGTCAAATGTTTGTAATTACAACTTACTTTAAACTGCTTATCTCTTACACTGTTTGTTATCAAAGGAAGTTCTATGACTCTAAAGTCAAAAATAAATAGTCCACTGATGTAATAGAATTTTTAGTTGTAACTGACTTGTGGTGACTGACAACGAACGCACTGTCCAGTCAAAAAGAGCTAGAGAGCTGAAATTTGTATAGTCAAACTTAGCTTTTGCCCGGTCTCCGTTTCCGGCAACATAACAAAGATTAACATGCAGCCATATTTTTTAATACATTTTTATCTAAAATCTGACAATTCAAAAAAACACGTTGACATATTTTTGCTCTTGATCTTCCGCGGCTCTGGTTTAGAGCAATCTTGACTCTTATATTAAAGTTTCGAACTTGAGCTGATTTAAATTTAATTTCTTTCTGTTTACCTGAAACTTTATTCATTAGATTGTTTTCATTTCAACTTTAATATTAGACCATTCAGGAGTCAAATTCAACCGTCGCGACGTGGGCTGTATTCCTGTCCAGCTGTGGCTACTTGTCTAGCCACCATATGTCTTGGCACAAACAACAACAAGAAAAAACAGGAGGAAAAGAAATAAGTAAAGTACGATAACAAAAGCCACAACAAACCAAGTTGACAGCTCCAAGGGCGTAGGCAGCTTTGATTTTTTATAATATCACCACAAACCCTGCCTAAAACCTCTAGAGATTCTTAAACAAATTGTTTAAAAGTTTACGATTTATATGTGTTATATTAGGTATGTTTTATATAATTCAAAAATTAATTGAAAATACATTTCATTCAATTTTAAAAAATAACTTAATACCTTAACCTCTCCAAAATATTATTGTTATTGGAAAGCATTGCTTGCATACTTTCAGAAACACCACCTTTTGGGTTACTTTTAGAGATTTTTAGAACACACACTCCTATGAGTTTAATTAGTCTTTGTAGTTATTTTAAACTTTATATAAGCTAAAATTATTTCAAAAACTAGCCTTTCTTGCGCACTCAGCATACAAGATCCTTAAAAAAAAAGAATTTACAGTACAGGGGGTCATTTATTTTTTTGCGACAAAACAATGAATTCTAAAAAGGTTTGCCCAAGAAACCATCGGTCTAAAATCAAAACAGAGATTATGAAAAAAAATTAATTTTTTGTTACACCATTCAAATTGACCGACTCTATTATCTAAGACAGTTTTACAAATTTTTTACAACCTAACAACACGGCCCCCCTGCCTACGCCCTTGGACAGCTCCCACAGAGAAGGTAAGCAGTTGCACTTGACCTGACTCGCCACACAGTGCACAGTGGAACAAATCGAGAAAAATTTGGCATAAAGTCGAAGTGAAACAAAACTCAAGTCTAATAGAATCAAACTTAAGACTTTAAATAAATAATTGATAGTTATTTTCGCTATTACTGCAATCCTGTAATATTATTTTTTACATATAATAAACACACCAACAAGCCAACAACTAAACTACAAATTAGAAACTGACATCTGCGCTCATATTTACCGACATTTACTTCATAAGAATCAGTCCGAAACTCTAAGCTGACGAAAGCGGACTTGTAAAACCAACAATAGAATGAACGTTAATTTATTTAAATAGAATTATTGTTAACTATAAGTGTCAAGGTTACAATGTTTTAATGTTTTTTTTAAATGTTTAAATGTTCATTGTACCCGCCCTGAAGACGACTACCGATAGTGGTCGAAATATATCGGCAAATTTAAATAAAAAATAAACTTCAAGACCTCGAGCCAGCTAACCAACTCAATTTAACAATTAAAAAGGTCACCAAACCAACCAATTTATTTTTTGTTGACTTTGCGCGCTTGCCATTTGCACTCTTTTGGTGAAAAATTTATTGTTAATAATGGATATTGAAGGTTAGAGTATGTAGAATAGATAAATCAAAGTATATTTAGCTTATATTTTTTATTTGTCATTTAGGTGTATTTTTTTTTTCCAAAAATGAATAAATGTCAGCAAAAGTCTTCCGTGAAGTAAAAACTAACAAGCTTTGTGTGTGTTTAAATAAGTAGAAACTGTTTATTAATTATTATTAATTATTAAAAAATTTCAATTTTCTTTGGCAATTTTCATTTTATATGAATATTACGTATACGCAATGTGTTTTTATATAGACGGTCAGGGTAGGAGTCGTCAAATGAGCTCCAAATTTTGTTGAAATATTTTGCTTGTTATATTTATCAAATATGCCAAATTTCAACTGGATGTCTGCAATTTTCAACTTAATGCCAATTATTTAGCTATTTGATACACTGTGCAGTGGCTAGCAGTTGGCCAGTTGGTAGTTTGCTAGTTGGTAGTTAGTAACTGGTAGCTGGCAGTTGGCCAAAGGTGAAAAGCGTTTATGCCGTCGTCGGCTTGTTGCATTCCATGTCAATTGAAGGACAACACGTGGTTCCCTTCAACTAAACCCAAACCCAATTCCACATCCAAACTTGAACCTCAGACGTGCACGTTTCTGTGCATTCGTTTATTCAAAGTCCAACTCGGAAAGTCGAAGAGAGTTGGAGAGTTGGACTTGAGGTGTCCTTGATTGCGGTATACTCTCCGGGTGGCCCATTGCTATTGCTATTGTTATTGCTATTGCTGTTGGTATTGCTGTTGGTATTGCTATTGGGATTGCTATTGTTATTGCCATTGTTGTGTGGCTTGTCAATTGATGTCAACAAGCAGTGTTGATGTCGATGTCGTGTGGTGCCATGGTCAAGGATTCATTTTGTGGACTGCGAGTGGCCACGGTCATTGTTCGCCTTGTTCATATCAATAATATACGGTCATAAATCGTTGGTATCGTTTCAATTACTGATATTGCAGTGTCGGAGTGAAGTTAACACCATCAACGTTTTTAGCCCAATGCCTGTCACGATAATGTCCTTTCTTTTTCGCCGCGTCCTTGGAGCATGTCATGGCATAAACTAAACAAATGCACTCTCGTCTCTAACTACTCCAGATTCTATTACTAAGCCCCTCTCTCTCTCTCTCTATCTCTGCTGGCGCCCAACAAGCACGACAGCAATTATACAAATGGCCACGCCCCCTTGCCGCCTATCTGGGCGGGCTGTTAACTCGCTTTTTGTGTTGCGCGTGACGAAAATTTTTAAATTGAAATAAATTTCTTGTGTTCCTTGTGTGCACGCCTTGTCGCCAGTTGTCGTCCGTTGTCCTTGTTGTCCTTGTTTCGCATATACTCGTCCATATCTGCATTTCAAACTATATAGTATCGTTATCGTGTTTGCTTAACGTGTTTTTCTTGCCGCTAGTCATACATATTTTTCTCATTTTTTGTATTTTGTATTTTGTTTATTTCTCTTTGTTTTATGTATTTGTATTTTGTTTTTGTTGTTGTATTTTTCTGGTTTTTTCGGCATGTATTTGAATTATAAGCAAATTTGTTGCCCGAGGCCAATTCAGTTTAGTTTCCAGTTCCCGATTGCTAATGTCAAAGGTCAGGGCTAAAGACAACACAATTTGTGAGTGTGTGTATGTGTATGTGTGTGTATTCGTGTGTGCAAGGACATTAGACTGTCGTTGTGCTGTCCCCACATTATTGGCAGCTTAGCAAATTCCCATCTGTCGGATTCCCCAAATTACAATTAATAAGCACCAATTATGAATAATTAGTAAGCCGTCCGACTGTTTAACCGACCCGCTTGATTCGTCTGGCCTTTTCGTAATTGAATTACACACGTGATAAGATTTTGGGTTTTTAACTCGTCTAGGAAAGACCCAAACAAAGTCAACCCAGACAAAGCAATTGAATTTTTATTACACGCCATTTAGTCGTATACGCTCATACATACATACAAACACACGCACACTAACACACACACACACACACACTGACTCATACGAGCTTAAATTATTTTATTTATATAGCCCATGTGGCCAAGAATGTGCTTTTTATACCCTTTATGCAGGGCCGATCTTGGGTATATCAATTTGGTAGAGATGAACTTGATGGAATTTAGCAAACAGATTTTAAACAACTTCTTACAAAACTTTATTGTGAAAACTAAAATTGTTTCATCGATTAATCATTTCATTGTTTCATTAGTATATGACATGATCCATATTAGGAACATTTTTGTAAATTTATAATCATAAATGTTTAATATTGAAAATTATTAAGTGTGTATTGAATGAAAGAAGTCAGGGTAGATCCCATTAAGGCTTTACATTTATTTTTGATCATGACGACAAGCTGAGTCGATATTTGTCTCGATGAATCTTGGTCCGTCTTTTTCCTGAAGGTAGCACAAATGCTGGAACGGATCACCATTGGTCGGATATGAACCCTTGGAAAAATTCCATATATTATCAGAGAAGGCAAGAAAGAGATTGCTTTGAACAATCTGAATACTATAGAGATATGTGTGAGTTATATCTGTGTCCAATCAAATAAAAAAAAAAAAAATAAAATAATAATTTCCACTTAAATCAAAAATAAATGAACTTTCTGCAGATATCTCTATGAATCTCGCAGGGTTCTAGAAGGATCGATTCTTCGCCGTGCCGAAGATAACCTGTTTTTTTTTTATTAAAATAAACATAGTTTCATCAATTTATTGAATTTCCAATACCATTATTTTGGATATTATCTTTATTAAGTAAAGTTTAACTTGATATAGCATAAATAAATTGGTTATTTTTCATAATTATGAACTCGTTATCAAAATAAAGGTAATATTATTTACAGTTTACAGGGCATATTCTAGTCAAGCATCGTATTTACCCAACATATATTTATTATCGCAGGACGTTTTCACGTGTAAATTATTGTTGCATACTTTAGCAAGCAGCAAAAGTCGTTTACCTTCGCTGCAAATGAAACCAGTATGGTACCAGTAGAGAAACAAAGCATTGTTTCCAGTGTGCACACACCTATACAGTGAACAGTGTACACAAGACATTGTGTACAAAGTCGGATGTAATTTAAGGACCTATTAACTACTCCTTTGGGAGCTGCTTTGTTGTGGTTCTCTAACCCGAATTTGTCAAATTAAGTTGGGTTAACCTAATCAAAAAGGACGTTGACCCTAGAGTTTACTAAAATCAACATAATATAGGGGCTCCCATTTCACATCCTATTATGATGCATATTATCCTACCCATACCCTTATTTGCATCTAATGTTCACCCCAAACCCAACTATTTATTCAACTTAAGTTAATCTTTTGTAATCCTTGAGAAACACCATAAGCCTTCCATATGTACAATTTCAAATGGAAACCGCTTAGTTGATGAGGCTATTAAAAAGCGTTTCTCTTGTGTGGCTTTAATCTCGTTGATACTGTCAGCACAACAAGATTTGACATCAAACCAATTAATTTGGGATTATCTGGCACATTTCATCCATTCACCTGTTCTGTCTGTTTTTTTTTAAAGGTTCCTTGGCTTTTACTCAGTTAGCTTTACTTTTAATTTCCAAATTACTGTTTTCTCAAGTTGTATCATCAAATAGTTCTAAACTAAGTGCATTTGGAAATGGATTATAAACATATTAATGCTTTAATTTAATTCGCTTAATGTTCCACTTTCACAATGTTATTTATCCTCATTCTTCTCATTCAATGAAGTACATTTTCAAGGGAATTCGCCTTCAACTTGCATCCTTCAGCTACTTATCCATCTTTTAAGTGAGCCGCGTAAATCAGCCAATGGAAATATTTTTTTCCGCACAATTGAGCGTCAATTCAACTGGCAGACGGCTGTTGGTCGCTTTAGATGCTGAGTAAGAGCTTCTCTTACTTTACTTATTCTTCTCTCTCTTCTCTTCTTCTTCGGCACCTTTGCTTTATTCTTTACCTACTTCTCCCCCGCACTTATGTTACTTGGCTGGCAAATGGCGCAGCTGTTTCTCGTTGGTTGCTTTATGCAAAAGCAATTAACTTAACTTTTTTCTTTTCCTTTCTTCTTATATTTTCGTCCTGATACTTGCTACTTTTTTCGCTTTTACCCTATAGGAAGAGCTTCCTTTTATAAGTGAGGTACAAACTCAATATCAAGGTACAATTTCTGGCTTGAAATTTGCATTCCAAACGGAGAAATGGTGGCTTCGTTACAGAGAAGGCTAAAAGAACCTTCCAATACGATGTACGAGTAGTTGACCTGTTTGAGGTTTTCTTTGGTTTCTTTCTCAGTAACCATATTGTGGTTCCCCTTGTTGTTGTTGTTGTGGAAGTTGTTGTATGTTCAGCTGTGTGTTCAGCCCGTATTAACATTTTAGCACATTTTATTGTTGAAACGTGACATTTGTTGCCATTGATTTTGGCTTTGGCTTGGCCTGGTCAGCAAACAATTGCGATTCGAGTTCAACGGAAACGTAGCGAATTTTAGCCCAAGAGCAAAATAATTCTTTATTCTGTACCGCATTTTGTTGGCTGCCTCGATCGTCCCTCGAATTGTAGGTTACTTTAATATAGGGGTATTCCGATTTTAACGTGAGGCTGAGTCAATAGATTTAAGCGAGGTTTGTTTTTTACTATTGATTCATGGTCCTTCATTTCAATAAATAGAATAATAAAATAAATAAGTAATATATTTTTATGTAAACAAAATTTTATAATACTAAACCTATATTTAATTTTACTTTTGCTTGCTTTTCAACAGAGGGTGAATAATAATAAAATCACTATTTTGAAAAAGATAAGAATCCTTTCTTTTAGAAAACTATTTTGTAGACTTAAATTTAAGAACTTTCTCTTGCATTAAAATGATAAGAGGTTTGACCCAAAACCTTTGGGTCGGACATTCTTGATTTTACTAAATATTGAGACTTGATAAAAACTACAAAATTAGTCAGAATTGATAAAGAAATACTCCTTTAAATAATTTATAATACTTATAAAGATACTCACCAAATGAATTAGTAATTAATTTTGAAGAAATGTATACAAAAGTGAAATTACCTAGTCACATAATTTGAAAGTGTTGTCAAAATGGTTTTCCAAAAATGGTATGAAAACGTCAGACGTGTCGCATTCGATTTGACTTTTGTTGCATGGAATTTGCTGTGGCACACACACGTGCACGATTTGTGGCAGTTTTGTTGTTGTAGCTGTTGCTGTTGTTATTGTCTACGCGGCAAGCTTCCGGCTGATGTTGCCACTGCGGTTTGGAGTCGTTGACGCGACCCACTCGTTGGTGGCTGCGTCAGCCGGAAACGCCGAACACTTTCCGGTCACGCAGTTTGACAATTCAGCCTCAGACTCAGTTTCTACGCCTTCTTAGCCTTCACCTGCCCCAGCTTCAACCTTACCTAGAGCCTTAGCCTGAGTTTAAGTTGTTGCTGGTAGTGTTGGCTCTCAAAAAGTCTCGAGTAGTCACTTAAACTTAAGTGTTGTTGTGCGCCAACCATTTTGTGGCCGCAACACTAACAACAATGCCTTCAATGGGCCAACTAAATTTCTATGCGTGGCACGGCGCGACTTTTGTGCCCTGCCAAAAACTTATGATGCCCCAACCAACAACAACAACAACAATAACAATTTGTTGCCTGCTGCCAAAAAGTTGCTCGTTGCTCACTTTTAAGTCAGTGATAAATTGGCTTTTAATAGAGAATCCAGGTCAAAGTCAACGGTCTATTAAAGCTGTGCGATACATTTTTATTTGGCTTAAGCCTCGGCATAAACAGCAGTAGCAAAGTTATCGATAACGATTATATTTAATGCTCAGCCCATTAGTTAAACGCCGTAGACTGAGTTTACCCTCACGTGACTCCTGCCCCAATTTTAATAAGCCGAATGACAGTGTGTTAAAGTTGCCACGACAAAATCCCCGTGGGACAGGTGGGTGAGGTGGATGAGGTGGGGATAAGGCAGAGGAAGTAGAGGAAGTAGGCCAGACACCGTCTCGAAACGTTTCGCAGTCTCGTGCGCAAATTCAATAAAAGCAAATGATAAGTTTGGACAGGTAGTCAACAGTTGCCAACAGTTGAGGGTTGTAGATAAATTATTAAATAATACGCATAAAGTCAACAGTTTATATCACCGATTAATGCTGCTTAATATAGATAATGTCTTTTATATGTTTTTGTTTTTTTTTTTTGTTGTTCGTTAGTTATTGCTGCCAAGGATGGATATAAGCAACAGTATCCTACAAACTATAATATAAATATAAATTTAAGTTATACTAGCATTTCAGATATAGTAGTAACTGATGCTCTATTTGGAGAACAAAATTATTTTTTGTATTGACAAACATTTTCGCTCGCTTTTAACGTATTATTCCCTATAAAAATAAAAACCATCACACAAAAAAAAAGAATGATACAAATGTATTGATATAATTATAAATCTATTTCTCCAACCAAATAGTTGTGTAACAAAAATTAAACTTTCAATTCGATATAGCGATCTGATATTCACCAAATTCGATAAGAAAGTACAAAACAGTAATTAATGCACCACTTAAGTTTTCAGTTGAGATATCTCAAAATACAACACAGTGTTTTCATGCTTAATCTAAATAAATAAAATCTGAAATTATATACTAAATTATTTTTGGCTCATATCTATTAATTAACAAATATATAAAGACATATTTCGCTCTTAACTTTTGGCAATAGCGTAAGTGATAAAATAAAAAAAGCACTTTTTAATAACACCGTGAAAAATACATTTCATAAAATCCTACAAAATAAGAAGTCAACACCGGAATAAGTCTGAAATTATGGGTATTCGACAAATATAAATGAATTTTGCAATTTTATAATAATTGTTTTTTAGTTTCTAACAGTTTCTTTGTAACTATTTTCTATGTAATTGTTATCTATTTGGAATTGCTTAAGGATAAATGAAATTATTAATTATTATTATTAAAAATAATGTATTATTTTCCAATTTAATGTAATTCGTTACTTATTCTATTTAATCGTTTGCTGGTTAGTTTCCGTTGATTAAGGATATACAAGTTACTACATCAAACTATATAATCGATATTTGCCGCTAGAAGTTAAGTCATGTTTGTTTTAACTTTAATGTCAAGTTTGTAAAGTTGAATAAAACTTTCTTCATGGAAATCTAGTTTGTCTTACTTTGTCAGTTCGTAGAGGGTCTCAGGTATAATCAAAACTGAGTTAAGGAGAATCGTAAAAGTAAGTTGATTCAACCCCCAGACTTAGTCACTATAGACCTTTGATTTTAGCTTCAGCTTTGGCGTCGTCGGTGTCGTTATCGTTTTATGCCATGTCTATGGTACAAAAGCAAAAACCATGGCGAAAATGTGATTTAAGTTGATGTCATTCTGACACGCTAATATGGCGTGGTAACCAGGTCATAATCTAAGCTATTGTTACCCATAATACACACACACACACACACACACACATCCACATACACAAAGGCACACATTTCATTTGCCATATTGCTGGATTCAACGAGTGTAAAAACTGCGTCTTGCACTCGACTGAGTACTGACTACTGACTGCACTTTGCCCTCATCAGGAACGACGGGTCGTTTGGCATTCAATTCAATTAAGTGAGTTTAACTTTTGTGCAAAAAGTTTCGAGTATCAGCCACGCCCCACCGCCCCGAAAATCTATATATCTTTTGCTTTTAATTGTTTTCATTTGCGCTCATCAAAGTTGCTGCATCGATGATGTTTGACTTTTCACGCGAACATTCTGTTCCATTTCAATTGTATCCGTAATTGTATCTATATCTATGTGAATGTCTCTGTAGATGTGTAGGACAGCATCAATGGATTTTGAAGCATGTCTCAACACTTTAAGTGTAAAATGTCTCTCCTAAGGTTAATTGAATTTCTTTATATTTATTTTATTTAGTTTTGTTGTGCGAGTTCAACATTTTCTATCTGCTCATCCTGCTCAACACACTTTTGAAAATTTAATTTACGCATTCTTCTTTGTCAGCATTGGAATCAGAATGAATTCCCATGCATGCCATGGACATTATTTGCGGTTGTCTCGCACTTTGTTGCATTTTACACTGTCGACATGGTCATGACTTGAATTAAAGCTCAGCCAATAACCTAGAGAGCAATTTGAAAAGGGCTAACAGTTATGCGAATCAAGAAGACGCCATACGATTTTATTTATGCCAATAAAAACTGCTTTTACGATTTATTGATTTCGGTGCGTATGAGTAATTTTTGTTAGCATCAGTATAATTATAAAATTAATAAAGTTAGGCATTTGCCGCTTCTGAAAGCAGTAAATTTTTTAATTTAAGTCCAATATTTTATGGCTGAAGAAAGTTTGATGAGTGAGTATGACTTTTATTAATATTGAAATAGCGAAACTATTGCGCAACATTCGTTGCTTTTGTTCTTTCGATGTCAGTTTGGCTTAAATCAACTCAAGAGTCGCTATATAATTCTTGCATTTGCACTCCTCACCACACATTAATTGTGTAAAATGTGGCCAAAAGCAAATCCCAAAGCACAAAAAAAAAGGAATGGAAATGTGCTACTGTTTTGTGGCCTTAATTTGGTTAAACAGGCAATTAATATGCGCGGCGGCAACGCTGTAAACAATGCCGCATGGGAATCGGCCAATTTTTTCTCCTTCTCTCTCTCACTCTCTCTCTCTCTCTTTCTGTCCTCGGCTCCTGACCCATCCCAGGCAAATCCTCAATCGTTTTGCTAATGGCGTGAGCATAAACAAACTCGTCACAGTCGTGACGTTGCGCATACGCCGCTTAGCCACACGTTATCTGCTCTCTCTCTCTCTCTCTTTCTCCTCCCATCGCTCTGCATTTTTAATTAATTTAATTAGGTTTTCGCAGAGTAATTTCGGTTGTTTCCGTGCAGCCGAAATTTTTGCTCGTTTTTCAGCCAACTTTTTACTAATTGTTTTTGGCTATCCACAATATTACTGTTTTGTTTTCGGATGTTGTTACAATTTTACTTGCAAATAACATCTCACTGTTGCAGTGAAAATGTTACACCCAAAATTTTTTTTTTTTTTCTTTTTTTACAAAATGCTTAAATAATTTATGTGTATTAGCTGTAGGTCCAGAAGGGATTTAATAAAAATTACACATAAATTTCTTTGTACATACTATATATATAAAACTAAATGTATGATTGGCTGACTGACTAAATGATCGACGGATTGAATAACTAAATGTTTGACAAAAAAAAAATTCTATTAATTTTATGGAATCCGTGTAAGCATATTAGTAATATTTTTAGGTGTAGTCAAAATAATTCGATTTTATATTTTCTTCAAATCTCATTTAAAGCTGTAAGCTTTATATTTAACCTATCTTGATGATTTTAAATGGGTTAGTCACACCATGTATTTAAAAATGGCAAAAGGGTCTGTAAAGATAGCCAAAAGTGATCTGCAAAATTTCTTGGATAACTTGCAATTTTATAGTCCAATCGAACAAAACTTTCTGGACATTAACTTTCATGCAATTAAAATTTTTCTCATTAACGTAAATGGGGAAATGGAGTGATAAAACTCTAACACACACTTTATCATTTAAGAATATATGTGATTCTACATGTTTGTTGTCTTAAGCTAACATATTATAGTCTCTGATATCTATAAAGGACCTACACATTAAATTTTATACATGTATGCGTTTACCTTAGCGTAACATATGTAGCCAAATTCAGGTGCGCAAACAAATCCCAATTCCTAACATCTCATAATAACCGTTTTGTGCAGTTCAGAATTAGGGAATGCTTACTTAAGTCAGATCGACAGTTTGTTTCCAATGCTGCCTTCTGCAAAATACTCGCATAGTTCAGAAATAACTTTTACTTCCATCAAATTTCACAGGTATGAATTGTGAAGAAATAAAAATGCTCCCATATCCATAAACTATTTAGATTTTATTTCAAGCGGAGAAAAATCCAAAGATGATAAAGAATTGAATTTAGATAACATAATAAGGTCATCGTTATTTTTGGTTAATTTATTTATGTTATTTTTTTTAAGAATTATATAATATATATATTGGATCAAATTTTTAAAATTTTATAACAATGTGGTTCCCTAGTTATATGAGACTAAGTGTGATTAAGTGTTGTTATGACGCCCGCTTTTCCGCCTATCCAGTGGGAATAAGCTTGCAAAAGTAATATAGTAATATTAAATAAAGTAAAATATAAAACAAGCATGTTTAGTATTTTTTGGAACATTTTTAATTAAGCCTATTTCTTAGCCGTTTTTTTTTTTGTATCTAGTTTGTTCTAGCATTTTTTTTCCAATCTAGCCGACTTTTACTGGCAAGTTCTTTCAAAGCAAACAGCGTGTCTCAAAGTCGAGTATATTCGATTTGCACTCGCCTTCCTTGTCATTCTGAATTTGAGCTGAACTAAGCCATCGTTTGTGGTAAAAAGCTTTGTGCTTATTGCATTTTAATGGGATTTATGAAACGGCGAACAGGAGCCATTGATGCAACAACAACCACACCATCACAGCATCCTGTTGCTATACAGATACAGATACAGATACATGCACAGACACAAATACATACACACACATATGCAGCTTTGGTCTATGGTAAGCGCTTGACACTTTATGCCTCCATCGTGTGTTTATCTTTGTCGCCGTTGATGTTGTTGTTGTTGTTGTCGTTGCTCACCTTGGTAGGGAGTTGTTGGGGAAGGGAGAAGAGGAAAAGGGGGGAGACTCGGCTGGTCGAGTGCGGTGTGGCATGTCAGTGAGCACTTACACTAATTTCCAGTTATTTGCATGCAAAATTACCCAGCAGCAAGCCAAACACAAACACAGTCAACTGCTCGTCGCCTGCCAGGCAATTATAAAGGCAAATTATGTTAATTTTAGTTTTGAAAGAGGCCTCGCTGCTTGACCGCAATTGCCGGACGATATCATTTATCATATGACCCCGATTACTGGACACAGTTGCAATCCCCTTCCCTCTTCCACCACTCAAACTGGAGTGTTACAGCTTTTGTGCCCCATACCAAATCCTGTCGATTTCTTTTAGCAACCCACGTTGTTCCTTTTATCGGCCTACGCAAAAAACTCTTAGCGTTGACTGTGTTGGCTCTAACACATGGCTAACACGCCCACGTTGATGTAAAGCAGTCTTGGCACAGACATCAATAATTCATTGTACATACACAAACATAAATATGTATATACAAGTATATGTGTATATATTTTTTTTATTTGATCAATTATTTTGTTTGACTGTTGCGTTGGGCAATTAAGCTTGAACAACTTAATTATATGGAACTGCAAATTGACTTGGATTGAGCCCATTGAATTGTTGTTGCTGTTTTCCTTTTGTCCTAAACTTTTTCACTTAATAGTTATACTTGATTTATGGGGCGAACGAGTCAATTTAATATCAAGGAGTTGGTAACACATTGAATAAATTCTGTAATAGCTTTGTTCTCGAATTGATATAAAAACAAATAACTACAGAAAGCATATACACTCGATTTTTTTTAAATTATTTAAATTATTAAACTTTTGTTATAGAAAATTAAACACGATAACAATTTTTTGACGCTTTAATTCTATGTTTTAGACCCATAGCAATTGTTGCATTAACCACCTTATGAAATCGTGAACCGATTTGAACCAACTTTGGGTCAGGCTTTTATAAATACGGTCTTTATCATTAATCATGAAAAAACAAGTGGGGATGGCTATAGTCGACATCCTGACCATAGGATATCCGTTACTTATTTCAATATATTTAAACGAATTTAAAAGAAATTATTGCCTAATAAAAACTATTGCATACTTTTAGGTGATGTATTGAAATAATAACTTTATTGATAACTTTGGTTAGCTTTTACTGCAGTTCTACTTATCGGATCTTGCTGCGGCTTGGTGAGATTATAGATAATATTAAAAGATTACGTTATTAACCATGAAAAATGAATTATCTTAAAAACTGTGCGTGTGGTCGTTTTGCGCTTTTTGTGGGGGCGAAAAGGGGAGTGTTAAAATTTTAAAATAAACTTGACCTACTCCACCGCATTTGGATTCTGTGGGTGAAAGTTTGGTATCTCTATCTGTAATAGTCTCTGAGATCTAGGCGCTCACACTGACGGAAAGACAGATGGATAGTCGGCTCGGCTGTTGGTACTGATCAACAATATATATACTTTTGGGGGTCTGCCACGCTTCTTCTGCCTGTTACATACATTTTGCCAAACTTTTTATATCCTTTTTTCCTCATTTTAAATGGGCTCAGGGTATAATAACTTTATATACCAATAATTGAGTTTTAATACCAGTGGGTGTTTTGATTTTTCGAGATTTACGTGGGCGTAAGGAGGCACGGCAAAAATTAAAAAATTGTATGCTCTAGCTTTAATAGTCCCTGAGATGTAGGAGCCCAAAAGGACGATTAGGGAATCGCCTGTTGATGTTAAATCATGAAAAAATCGAGTGATTTTTTAATATTTTTGAATAAATTCAGCAAATATTTTGGTATATTGTAACATCTTTTTTAAAAACTAAAATCCTTGCAAAAAATATGTTAAGTTTCTTTTATGACCTATCGAAAACATTTTTAAATTTTACATAGAAACATAAAACTTATTTGTGGATATTAACTGAACATCGTTCTGTATATTGATCGATTGTTATTCGATACCATTAAGAGTGAGTGATTAGGGTAAAGCACAGCAAAGCAATCGCTGGCAGGAATCGATTGAGGTGCTCAAACGAGAGACACTTAATCTCACAGCGAGTGTGTAGAAAATACTTAATATTTAATGTGATTTCACTGGATCTCCGGGTAAAAGGCTCGGACTCCACGAGGGCCGCTCAATTGCAAGGTAAACAACTCAATTTGCCCCCGAGGCAAATGGCATACAAAGCAAAGCAATTGCACAGAAAGTTAACTGCGAGTATACTCGAACATATTTAAAGGGTGTCCCAAAATTCAAAAAGGATTTGAAAGGTTTCCTAAGCAAAATTTAAGAAAAGAAACAGAAGCATTACATGATAGAACAACTATATATTTTCGCTAAACAATATTTAAGATATAAGTTAATTTTTACGAGCACATTTTTAGGTAGATCACTTTGAAAATTGTCATGGGAAATTAATTACTAAGGAATGTATCTCTACCAATAAGTCACTGATGTAATTTAACCGATTTGTTATTTACCATAATCTTTATATATATATTTTTTTTTCTTTTTCTTTTTTTAATTTTATTATTTAACTTCGACTTAAAGCTATTGAACGAATAATTATAGTATCAATAAATAGTATTAAATAATTAAATTAAATATTATGAAACTTTCAGTTGAAAAGTGAAAAGGTAAAAAACTTAGTTATAAAAAATAATACAACTAAAATTTTTAAACTTTTTTTGTTTAATTAAAATCTAAACCACATATTGGATCACCCTTTAGAATAATATGCCGTTTCATTCAAAGTTAAACCATACAAAGATAAGCACACACAACCATGCACTCAAAAACACACACAGGCACACAAAGCAGATAGACAGGCAATCAGTGCGTCTTCCTGTGTACAGACTAAAAAACAATTTAATTAAAAATTTATGAGCGTATCGTTGTCGTTGTCGCTGTCGTTGTTTTCGTTGTTGCCGTTGTTGTTGTTGTTGTCGTTGTCTTGGCAAACAGACAAACAAAGCAACAATCTGTTGCTGCACCCACACATATAAATATTAAAGCTCACACACATGTATATAATACACATACACATGTCTACCGGAAATGGCCTGCTGGCACTGTTCCCGTTCTATTGTTCAATTCTGAACATCCGCTCTGTCCCACCTATCCCTCCTCTGTGCACTCGTGTTTCTTCTTTTTCCCTTCACCTACATTGCATTTATTGTTATGTTGGATTTGGCTCATTTATTTTGAATTTGCTCGCTTTGCTTAGACTTTAGTCTGGCTAATTACCAAAGCACTCGTTTTTTCCTCTCTCTTTATCCCTTGCCTGCCTGATAAATGGAAAGCGAGAGAAAGAGAGAGATACTCAAAGCGCCCATTCAGCTTAATTATCAAAGTTTTTGAAACACCAGCCGCAAAAAGTTTTCGCACAGCGACATAATTGAAATGTTTATTTGCTGGTTGCCTGTTGTGTATTTGTATATGTATGTATGTACATTAGGGTGTATCGATTTGTATGGGTCAAAAAAAAAAAATGTAAAATGACAACATTCTAAGATTTTTTCACCACGAAACCATAGCTCTAAAATCCATTCCTGGTCCCCGCTTTTTGAGTTGAAAAGGTTTTTTTTTCATTTCTAGCATGTTATTATTAGCATATCCTTGCTGTTTTGAATCCGATCCAGACAAGATTGGTATCGTTGCTCTTGTTGGGATCAGGAAATTTAAAATTTAATAGAATCAATGGTTCTTAAAACACAATTTTCGTCTTTGAAATGACTAAAACACAAAATTGTTCCACTCAAAAAGACTAGGACTAGACAAACGGGATAAGGAATTTATTTAAGAACTATGGTTCCTTGGTGAAAATATAGATTAAGATTTTGTTGTACGATATTTTGTGTAAAAATCGATGCTCCCTAATGTACATACATGCAAATAATTGTGTGTATATTTTTGCCACAAAGTTGTTCATTTATTTCAATTAATTTGCAATTTTTTGTTCATAATTGCATGTATTCATTTTGTTTTTCGACGAGAAAGAGAGTTCAAGAGAAACAGAGAGAGATAGAGAAGAGAGAGAGAGAGAGCAACGCAACCAGAAGTTTCTTCCACTTACGGCTCTATCGTTTCATCTGCTTTGCTGTAATTCGTATACTAATTATAAGTCCACGTATTTTATATTCTGCTCCTGGTGCGTAATTTATAGCCTTGGTTATCTATCGAGCGACGCTTCAAGTGTTGGTCTATTTATATTATGTAAGCGTGGCAGCAAATTAACTTGGTTGGAACAGTTAGGAACTTGTGGGCTACAGGATTGTGAGGGACACGGGTAACGGAATGTTGATGTTGAAAGAGGCTCGTGTGTGACATTCAATGGCCAAAAAGACTGTTAGTCAAGTCAGCGAAATCTGTTTATGGTTCCTTGACTTTGCTTCCGTTTCGCACAATCTGTGCTTTCAGCACATTTACTTGACATTGAGTAGAAAATTCGTCGCCTTGTGCACTGAAAAATGTTTGGATCTTTCTGTTTAATAAACTATCTTAAAAATATTGAATTTTAATTGCGAAACTACATAATTTTATTTAATTTGATTTAGATATTTTTTAATTTAAGAAAATAAAAACAGTAAAAATACGTTATTTTTTTTTAAATCAGTTTTAATTGAATTAATTGTAATCCGATTAAAGTAAGACAAATATCATTATATTAGAAAACATCAATTTAGTTGGAAAATTTATATTTTTTTAGATACAACTTTCTATGTAGGGCGTATTTCATAATATTTCAATATACTTATCTGAAGAAAGATTTAAACCATACAAGTTAGAGATTATAGAAAAAGGAGCCTTATCCACAAATTTATTTTGTTTTAAACTATGTCTGACTTTCTTTTTTGAAAAAACTATCGGTGTTTAAAAAGAAATTATGGCATAAATATATAAAGTTTTGGTTTTTTTATATTGGCTATAAATAAGGAATTCGCTTTACAGAATATTTCCCTTTAAATCCACAATTTGTTTGGTAAATTGGATATTTTTTAAAGACACTGTGTACAAATAATTTTTATTGATCATTAATATTTTAAATATCGATTTTCTATTTAAGTAGACTCAACTTATATATATTTAAAAATTTATAACTACACGGCTTAGATTGACTTAAAATTTAAAACAAAACTTTTAAATCAAAGTATTATATGAATATTACAATCTTAGACCATTTTTCTCTAAACGCATTTTGTCTGGTTTTCCATCACGAGTAATTCCTGCAATAATCTTAAAAAATCTTAATATCTCGTTTTATCGCTATACACTTCAGATTACTGGCTGCACACATACGCGGATAAGAGAAAGGACTAAAATAAGTATATAAGAGTATATTCATATCTATTACAGCCTGAATTCCGTTACACACACAGTTTATTCCATGTTCAATGATTTTTCGCACTGAACATATATTGATTTATGGTAAATATAATAAAACATTTTCCGTTTGTCTTCTTTTCAAGCTGTCACAAGTCTCCTCTTACCAATTCAATACCTAAAATCCGCTTTCTTTTTTTCTTCTCATATGTCTATGGTTATCTTGTAACATCCGCCCACAAACTCTCTTGACTGCCACTCACAACACTCACAAGTTGATACTTTCTTCGGTTTACTTATATATTTTATTTGCTGCACGCGTTTTTTGTTATTTGCTTAGTTTGCCACAAAATACAAAAGACACCCAAAGTGCGATTACTTTATGTGTAGCATACTTTTCGACGTCTGGCGCCAATTGTGAATGTGAATGTGACTGTGGCTTACATTTCAGTCGATGGCACTCCATATGTTTGTGCTGTGATAAAGGGGGTACACTGAAAAAAAAGACCAACTTCTAAAATCAAGAACATTCATCTTAAATATTTTGTTCTTAAAATAAGATTATTTTAAGACCAAATTACTAAAACTAAGATAATTAATCTAAAAAATCTCAAACTCTTAATATAAGAATAAAAATCTTAAATTGTTAGGAAAGTATAAATTGGAACTATTTCGTATCAAACAAATGGTGGCTCCGTGGTTGTGAAGCAGTAGGCAGCGAATCCCACTCGTAACAAATTAAAATAACATTTATAAAATTAATAAAACTAAAACAGAACAAGATGTAAATTAATCAAAATTTAAAAATAATAAAAATTATAAATATAAAAAATAATTTTAATTTATTTTATTTTAATTTTAAGAAAATTTTAAATAAGACCAAGTTCTTATTTTAAGAAGAAAGATGTATTTTCTTAATTTAAGAACTTTATGTTTTCGACACATTTTTTAGACCAAATATCTTAGTTCTGAGACCAAAATCTTGATTTTAGAACATTTTTTTTATCAGTGTACAGACTCTAAAAGGGAGTGGGAGTGGGACTTAAAAGCTCTGCCAATTGTTGAATATTTTACAGCATTTTATTAGCTTTGTGCTTGCGATTACCGCAAGTTTGTCCGTTGGCTTTTGAAGTGAGGCCAAAGTGTCGTTGTTGTTGTCGTTGTTGTTGTTGCTGTTGGTTTATGCTTATTTCTCATTAACAACGAGCGAGCTGCGCTTTTTGTTGGCCCCATTTTAATGGTCTACGGTCCGTTGATTTTAACGTCTCGTGCCAGTTGCTGTTGTTGTCATAGTTATTGTTGTTGTTACTTTTGCTGTTGCTGTTGCTGTAAATGTTACTGTTATTGTTGATTTTTTCACAAATTAGTCGCACGAACATTTTGCTGTTGTGGCACTAAATGGCAGGAAAAAGGCGACTGCGACATAGTCCTGCCTGCCCGCCTGCCGTTTTCAGTGCGACGGCGGCAAATTGTTTGCAACATGCAAAGTGAAGGCCCGCAAATAGGCCGACATGGCCAGAACCCAGAACCTAGAACCCAAGACCCCAGACATCGCCAGAGAGCCAGTTTTACAGCCAGTTCCAGTCCGCGACTATGCAGGCAGACAACCAGGTAGGCCAGGTGTGTCGACTGTTCAGGCAGCGTGGTCCTTTCTGTCCTGACAAACACAAACACAAAGAGACATGTCACATACTCTATGCGCTCGAGTCTTACCTCACTTCGTTTCCACCTCCCTAATTTCCATACTGGGTTTTTACTTTTCCGTAGCATACTTTCGTATATTCATAGAAGCAATCGCAAGGCACGGAATGAATATGGATTTGCTTTTAATTACTGACTCACAGCCCGAGCAATGCGCCCCCAGGATAAAGCAGAAACAACAATAATAAAACAAATAAGTGGTTTCTATTTTTGTGTGTCTTCTGCGGTTTGCTGGCATTTTGTAAGAATTGTGTTGCAGTTATTATTGGTGCTGCATAAATCTGCCAGAAAATCGGGAGCTCGCCTTAGTTAAATTGTGTTACCAAATATTTTTGAGTGGTCTAATGTCATGTAAAGAATTTAATTTTAAGAATATACTTTAATGTAAAATATCGATAATTATATAGCATTTTCGCAAGCTCATGCGATTTTGTTGAAAATCAAAGAAGCGTAAAAAAAATATTCCTATCCGTTTTGCCTGTGGTTTGAAAGCGTTTTGATAGCTCTATGTTTACTGTTAATATTGGGTTTCATCGAGTTTTAGTGTTCGTTATGAAAGCAATATAGAAGTCGATTTTGGCGGTATTTAGTAAATTGAGTAATTTTTGTTAAAGAGTATTATTGTAGGGTTCAAATACCTGTTCACAAACGTACGATCATAAAATAGAATTTTTCCATATGTTTACTTTACACTTTTTATAAAATATATTGAAACTTCTTATACTTTATAAGATGATGGACAAAGATATAGAAAAACTGAATATACTCAATGATTCATGAAAATGTTTCTGGAAAAAAGTTTCGACAGATGTGGACATTTTTTTGCTATCAATTTTTAGATATTGGCTGCGCTCCTACCAATTGAAAAAAAGCTTTAGAGACTATAGCTTTATAGGCTATAAAATATTGAAACACAAAACTAAGCTCAGTAAATCTTGATCATACTAATTTATTTACGATTTAATGCACTGGTCAATTACAAATGTTTAAAATATGTATTATATGTATATTAATAGAAGCGATGTTATATTGTTCTGTTGCTAAAATAGCTGCAATAAAAATCAGATTTCCAAAGTCCAAGTCAGTAATATGGTCTTAGTTTAAAATTTAAATTATTTAACTCTTCAGCAAGTTTTAAAATGTTGGGGCGAGGCGTTTACCTAAAAGCATTTTCTGGTAGTTGCCTGTCAGTTTGCCCTTCTCACATTTCTTCCAATTAGTGTACGATCCCTCTGGTGTCTCTTTTCATCGATATTACCCAGACTTCAGAATATTGCTCGTCATTGCTGGCAAATCGGGTCAAAAGAAGCCCAACCCACATTCACGTCGGCAACCATGCCGCGTTCCTTAACACAAAATCTTTTTGGCTAAAGCAAACACACACACACGGAAACACATACACACACACGGAAGCACACACACAGCGAACACTCGAGTGTATATAAAATATGCGCCTAAAAGGTATGCAGCACTTACTAACAAGCACATGCAAGATAAAAGTGCTGGCCGTAGGCGTTGGTACACCAATCTACCTGTACCTGTACCCTTGTACACCCCCTTCTTTTTATAAGTCACTCCTCACTGCCTCACCTGCAGCGTAAGTTGTTTAGCCGTGTGGCACGCGTTTCTCTCATTCCAAATTTCATCCGCTTCAGTTGCCTGTTCATGTGTGTGTGTGTGTAGTTGCTTAAATATGTATTGGCTTGCATATTTTATGAACTACACGTGCTTTTCAGACTTTATACACACACACACTCTCACACACACACGCAGACACTGCCCGATACTATTGATTGGTTTATTAGGTGGATATATGCGTCACGTGTTTGGGTCCACTATAATTTCCACAGTTTATCAGTTTCTTTGAATTATAGTCTTTATTCTCACTTTTACAGTCGGGGCTGTCGCAAAACTTACCCATTTAACATGCTACATGCCTTAATCCCTTGTCTGGATCCATTATTTAAAGGTAAGTGTTTAAAAACGCGAGCGGTTTAAACCGCAGACACACACACACACACACGCACACGTTTATACACTGTTCACTTTCGGCTGTTTGACAAATTATAGGTGTGTGTGTGTCTGTGTGTTTTCTTTATTATTATTATGATGTTGTTGTTGTTATTAATTTTTACACATTTTGTAGCACACTTTTGGGATGCTGATAAATTGCTCTTTTGTTGAGCATTTTATATGTCTCGCAAAAGATGATGTGATTTTTCTTGCATTTGATGAATATTTAATATTTCAATTTCAGTTCCTGGCAGCACAAAAGAGAGAGCGAGAGATTAAGAGAGATTGCGAGTGCGAGTGAGTGCAAGTGGTTGGAGAACTCCCGCTTGACCATTTATTTGTTATCTCTCAGCATTTTCATTATCAGCTGGTCTAACCCTTGACATATCTACATACCCTTATACACTTGCACTATCTACGACCCCCTTCCATGCCCCTGACTCTGACTCTGATTCGAGTGCGTCATTAGGCGTTGGTTAATGGCTTTTCAGTGTCGCCATTTGCCAGAAGAACGGGACGGGAGCAGAAAAAAGCAGTTACTCACATGCCTGAAAGTATGCAATGCAGTGCACGGCTAAAACTCATTTAATATGCTTTATGACGTCATATGCTTGCTTTGTTTGCTCGCCTTTACGGTTTTTCACTAGCTCCCTAAAACCCTCTCCTGCCCTTCCTGCCCAGTAGTCCAATGGGCCATGCGACAATTGTGTTTTTGGCTCTTGCAGCTGTTATTGTTGTTTTTTTTTTTTGGAGCACGCGTCTTTTGTTTACAGTTGCGCGAGTTTTGTCCATTTGAAATGCAAGTAGCCTTGGATGATCTACAACGTGAGCCTAATATTCTTCTGACTACGTCCATAAGATAACCTTTTTTTAATAAGCCAGTTATCAACTTAGCATAATGTGTCAAGGTGATAAGGTATGAGTATCAAAAATTACCGCTAATATCCCAATCGATAAAATACAATACAAATAACGAAATATTTTATCCCACTAAGATTCATTTTTTTCAATGTTTGGTTTGATGACTATTTTAAATATATATTATATATGGAATTTAATTATTGGAAAATCATGGAAGTTTCAGAACTATAAGCTAACAAAAAATATTTGGTTTTTGGTTGATTTGTGTTTATGAAACTTCCCTGAATGTTTCTCTGATAAAACTTAGCTGGAGTTTGAATAAAGCGGCCCTTAGTATCTTTGTAACATAATATAGCTATATACAAGACTCCAAAGCTCCTAAAATTTCATAAAACGGTTTCAATATCCTCTGAATTAAAGGTTTTGGTTTTATTGCAAATTTAAGTGTTTGATATCCGATACGATTATTACATATGTATATTTATTTATTATTTTATTTTATCGAACCGAACATTTTTTTTTAATAAATAAATTTAATAATTTAAAAGTTGATGCCCATTACTCACTCTATTTGAAGAGTAATTTACTAATTTCATATTAAAGGAAAGTAAAAAAAATAATTGTGATCACCAGTGGGGACTTTTTAGTTATTCAAAACGACTTTACAAACTTTTATATTCACATTTGAATTAAATCGATTAGAACACAAGCTTAAAATTACAAGATTATCCCAACTCCAAGTCAGTAACGATTATGGTTTAAGAAAAAGAATTACTTTTAAAAATGTACTTATTTCTGTGTTAGTTAAAGCACTTTATTAGAATATTCTCATTTTGAACTGCTTAAAAGTAGACCTTTTTCGACTACAGGGCAGTAGTGCTGACCTTGGGCTTTTGACAAGCCATAATGTGGCTTAGAGTTAGTCACAATATTCGAAACGTGTTCACATGCCCAAAGTGTTTGATGGTCCCGTTGATTAAATGCCTCAGCTGGTAACTCCGTCAGTGACTGTCACTGGCTTTTGGGTAAACCACTTAGCAATTGGTAACAAGATTTTAGATCTAGCCCAGTCCTTTCTTCACTGCTGCTGCTGTTGTTTCCTATGTAAACATTTTTCGGCTGGCAAGTGATTTCGTTCAGATTAGCCTGCTTTGCTCTTACTACATTTTGGCTAGAGTCACGTATTCGTGTGCTTGTTTACCTTGCCTTGCATTTTCTCTTGAGAAAACTTTGTGCCAAAGGAACAGCTGATTACAGCTAGACTGCTAGCTCGAGTTTTGGCCTAGCCCTAATGTTGCCTGTTGTCCTTTGGGGATCCCCGCCCTAAACAACTAAAAGCAAACGTTCATTTCTCAGTATGCTTTTACTTGTTGGGTTTTTTGTTTAATTTTTGCTTAAGGCATTAAATGCCATTAATATATGCACACGCACACACTATTTTGTACAATATTACGCTTTGCATAGCTCTACTTTACTTTACTTCACTTCACACAACTGAAATTCCGAGCAACTCCATTTTGTTTCCACTCCTTTTTCACTTTTGATTTTTTTTTTTACTTTTTTTCTCCGAATGAAGTTTCGACCGTTTCCGTCTCCGTCTCGTTCCGCGACTGACCGTTGCTTAAAGAACTGGCGAACCGACAGAGAGACTGACAGAAATGAGAAATAATAACTGTTAGAACGGTAACCGTTGCTCCATCTGCTTCGGATCGGTTTTCTAGACGTCCGTTGGCGTGCAGACCAAGCAACAAACTGTTGTCCCCTGTCCAAAACTCAAGTGCGTGTTCGAGGCTCGTGTAAAGCTCCTCGTGTGTTCGTTCGTTCGCTGGCGAGGAGCTCGTGTCGCTGTGTGTTTGTGTTTGTTGTGCTTTCGGCACACACAACACGTGCCGAGCTTGAGCTTTTCCTTTTGTGAGCGCAGCACGTGAGCTCAAAACGCTTGAGTTGCCTTTCTCAACAAGTGGAAAGCTTTCGATGCGCCATTAATTAGCGCCTGTGCTAATTGAATTTTCATGGCTACCGAAAAGAAGATAAAAAGCTCGCTGCTTGCTGAAAAAATATTAAAGCCCCAACCTGTTGACCACTAGACATACATACATAGGTGTGGGCCTGAAGGAGGTGGGAAGCAATAAAGCAATAAAGCTTTTATTGCATGCTGGCTTTTGTCCTTAGAGTTTGCAAATAGTTTTCTGCAACATCAAGGACCTTGCCTTGCTCTTGAAACTGGCAACAAGCAAGAGCCAAAGCGGTTGAAATATTTATGCATTCATAAGGTCGCCGAAGCAATTTGTCCGTTCAGCTGGAACTAAATATATACACAGACACACAAACACACACACTCATACTTAAAGATATGTGTGAGTCTTGTTCCTGCTATATATGTATATAAATATTACCAAGGCATAATATTTGCAGTTTTAATACTTTGCCAAGGACGAGGTGGTGGCAAAACTTTTCAATTTTCGGAACAAATATCTGTAATGGAAATATAATTGGAATATAATTGAATGCGGTATATTTAGGTGTTGGCAGGCCTTAAGAATTTGACTACCTAGGCTTCTGTTCAGTCTTATTGTTAAGCAGACGAAGCAAAGTGGAATTTTGGTTTTAATCAAGACCTTTTAAATTTCACTTGTCTGATTAAAATTTAAAATGCAACTGAAAACAAGCAGTGGAAAAGCTTTCGTTTCAGAGCTTTAGCGCCATCTATCGGATTTATGGAGTAAAGGGTAGCATTTTTTTGTGAAATTGTGCTAATATTAGGATAATATTATGAATCAAATTATTATGAATCAAATTAAAAGTTTAAGTCTCTGTTTTCTATAAGCATAATTATTATTTAAAATTTTTAAAACAATCACACAAGCACATGAACATTTTAGATTAGGGTGGAGTGAATTTCAGGTATTTTTTATTTTCGAAAACGCTGTATCACCAATAGATACGATTGGAAATGTTGGTTGTTCGTCTTCGGCCAACTGACGCATACATCTAATTGCAAGAAAGGCAGCAGGCAAGAAAGGCAGTTCCGTATGTGACGGTGTCGAGTCTGAAGATATGCATCTCCTCGTGACACGAATCTCTCCATAAGATGCACTGCAGATAACTGGTGTTGATGCTGTACCAAATATATTTGTCAAATACGACTCGAAGCTTAGTAGTCGTGCTGTCCTTCTTTAGGACACAATGATGAGGCACTGGCAGCTGCTTCTAGATTCAGGTCCCACCAACGACATGTAAGGCAAGTCTCGATATTCTTTAATGTATGCTGAGTACTGCGCTTTTAGCTGAGGATGACGATCCAGTCTTCTTCCAAGTTAAGAAAACGCCGAAAAGCCTGAGTGTTCGAATCACCCAAAACATCTGAGTTTCGCTTGAGAGGCAGCTTTACCGAAAATTATCCCGTTGATAATCGAGAAAAATGAGTTTTGAAATATTCATCACAGTCAATGTCTTCAATTTCCCAGAAACGCTTCAGCAATAGATCCGTTCTCTCGTACACTCCTTGGTCAGCATGCGATGAGGATTGCGTTGCGATCAATGCCGTTTTGCTAGATTTTTGACCACCTCCAGGTACCACCCAACCAAAACAAGTATTTTGGAGCAACGGTAATCCTGGCGCCAATTTGATTTGACCAACTGAAAAGAGGTCGAAAAATTTACTTGCACCTATGATGAGATCAATATGCTGAGGCTTAAAAAATGCAGATCCGCTAAACTTATGTTTTTGGGTATGTTCCAATCTGTAGTGCCAACAGAGAAGCTTGGTTAATGATCAGTGATCCTAGGAGCGACTAAAGCGACGATATTTGTTTCATAATCCAATGCCTGTGAGATCCAGTTTAAACTGATGATGTAGCCTTCTGATACGAAAGTAGCATGGCCAATACCCGAGATTGAAGCCGTTGATTTTGTCCTTTTTAATTGCAGCTGCTGTGCAAATCCTAATGTGACGAGATGAACCAGTGATCCTGAGTCTAAAAGTGCACGGCACTAGATTTGCATTCTCGCACCCGATGGCCTTTTCTTGAGCATAGATCTAGTCTTTTTGAGTCCTTTAGCTGAAGCGAGGCTGACAGGCTACCAAAGAGAGTACATAAATATATAGCATGGTCATTATTTCCACAAAATCCATAAACAGAAATAGAAGAGTTAGTTGTTACGAATGAAGTTTTGTTATTGTTAATTTTGTTGCTCTTTCTAACCTGTTCTCCACTCTCCAAACGCTCACAACGTTTCTCCAAGAATGAGGTAAGATCGTCCACCGATGGTATTTCTCCTTTTATTGCATATCGATCCCATTTTGACTGTGTTACGATGTCCACTTTTTGAAGAAGCATACAGACGACAATACATCCAGATATTTGCTCCAAATTGCCCATTGCCTGCAGAGAGTGCAAGTGCCAATTTTCGGAACTGGACTGCAGACGATGTTTCCACTCTCTCAAGCCAAAAATCTCGCAGATGTGTGCCTGCAATACGAAAAGTTTGCTACGAAAGCGTTTGTTATAATTATGTATGTATATAATTTGTAGTTATAAGCTCGTCGAACTCATCTCGCAGTTTGCTCCCGATTTCATCGATATCAATCTCTTTTAGTGAATCGTGCGCGGCATTAAATGTGGACTTTAATTCGACAATTTATTTTGAACGCTCTTCCAAATCAACGTTACTCATGGTTTTCATTTTGTCACCGCTAATTTCACTATCAATGCGCTTTGCACGCTCAAACAGTGTACTTATCTTGTGCTTATGAAAAGACACCCTGTTTGGCACATCGTGTGCAGCTTCTTCGTTTGGCATAGTGCACCGTTAAGATTTTGCTTGCACTCAAAATCAAAGCCCAAATGGCTTGCTTAGCGCACACGAAGTTAGCGAGAATGGAAGAGCACGCAACTAAAAACCGCAATTTCAATTCCTTTATGTGCCAAATGTGCGCACACTAAAGGCTCAATATGTGTGTACGTATGTGAGCGCATTACGAAAAAGAAGTGAGACCCTTGATCAAATGCGTACGCACAAGAAGAGTTGCCAGATTGAGCTTCAAGGTGAAGCGCCAAATGAGAGCATTTGCATCTTTCATGCTGCGCTCTCTTTGCGCAATGCCATTCTCGTTTACAGCCGTGCTGCGCTGCCTGGTTAAGCGCTTAGCTGAACACACTACACCCTATTGTAGATCCTGCTTCCCTTTCTTACATTTTCCGGACGCTGCTTAAAAGTCTTTTTTTATTTGGTTAGTTTGTATCCTATCATACCTAATCGTGATAAAATTTGAAGGCTATTATTGTTTATCTGAATCGAAAACACCATATCTTATTAGATTACTACTTGGAGTTTCTGTATCAAATCGAATGTTCTGCCAATTAGTATATAAGGAACCCAGATTTGTATTTACTTCCCAAACAATCTCATAATGATTAAAGTTGGTCGTTCGGTTTTCGTGCTCCAAGCACTATTAATAGGTGTATCATTACTGGAGCAGGTGTCTACAAACGTGGTTTTGAAAAATATTCAACAGAGTGATAATATTCTGATGTCTCCCTTTCTCCTGGCAGAAGGCTTGACTCAGCTATATTTAGGAGCCGAGGGACAAACCGCCGAGGAACTTAAATTTGTAATACCAATCTTCAATGGAAACAATAATTCCGATATTCACGAATACATACAGGAGGATCGTAACAAAATAAGGTCGAATGCTTTGAAATACGCTAATTCTTTATTCGTAGCAAAAGATGTGAACATATTTTCATCATATGAACAAAAGATAAGGCAAATATTCAATACTGACGTTATGAAAATGAACTTTGAAGACTCTTCTAAAACAGTTTCCGAAATCAATAATTGGGTAGCCAAGCAAACGGACTACAAAATTTGTGAAATAGTTCAGGAAATTAGCGAAGATATAAAAATAATGCTAGTGAGCGCTTTATACTTTAAAGGAGTCTGGCAAAATCCATTTGAAGTATCAAATACGCAAAAAAGGGCGTTTTATTTACCGCAGGAAAACGGAAGATCCGTAGACACCATTTTGGTCGACACCATGTCCAGAATAGGTGAATATAAATATAAATACCTTAAATATTTAGACGCTTACGCTATAGATCTGCCCTATGCCGAGTCTAATATATATATGGTAATAATAAAGCCCAGAAAATTGAACGGCATTGAGCAACTCATAGCCGATTTAAATAATGTAAGCATTCATACCCTTTTTGAGGATCTCATAATGGAGACAGTTAACCTCTTGTTACCCAAGTTTAAGTTCGAATATAGTTTGAATCTCAAGGAAATGCTAGAAAGCATAGGCGTTAATGAATTATTTCAGTTAGCTAATTTAAAATCTATGACTGACTCTGAAAATCCCCTATATGTCAGTGATGTCATCCAGAAAAGTTTTATTTCTGTCGATGAAGAAGGAACTACAGCATCGGCTGCCCAAGGTTTGTATCTTCAAAAGGATTGGTCTTATGCAAAATTATCTCAACAATTAAATAATTTCAGAATTTAAAGTATTTGCCAGACATTCCATAGAAGTCTTGGAGGTTAACCATCCGTTCATATTCTACATAAAAGACAACCAGAGAATTTACTTCGCTGGACAGGTTTACAATCCCCTATAAGAACTTATTCTATTAAATATATTTGGAAATGTATTCAATTAGGCTTCATAAATGAGCACTACTTTTATTTATTGCTATAACAGAATTGTAATGGAATGGTAAGAAATGACCCAGATTAACTCTCAATGAATCTCTTCGGCCCGGACCAAGATTTCATAGTATAAGGTTGGTGGGATTCCTGAAACAGATTGGATTTGGTTTCCTTACAGATTTGATTTCGCCAATCAGCTGTTCACAGCTGCTCCATACAAAATGTGAAGGGCTGACAGGCAAAACAAAAAAATTATACGGAAAATGTGGTAGCCTTATGGGATTTTCTCGAAAAAAGGCTTGAGGCTGATTTCGTTTTGATTTAATTTTGATAATATGTAAGAAAGTGCATTTCGATAACAATATTTCGACACACTTGGTGTTTGCTTACATTTTGTGCTGATTTTAATTTAAAGAATGTTAAAAGTTTCTTGCATTTCAAGAATGGGTAATTTAATACCTATATATTGGAGGCAGTATTCTGCTGACTAGAGCTGCGAAAAAATCGATTCCAACATCGATACTATCGATTCTTTTTTTCCGTTCAAGCATCGATTCTATTTTGAAAGAATCGATGTATCGTAAACAATTTTAAAAGGAACACACAACTCCAGTTAAGTCCCCTGGACTACTTATTGGAAGGTTTGTTAATATTGTTAGTCTGACAAAATTTGAATAACACTTACTTTTTTTCAAACTCACACCTCTGAAATGGAGAATTTAAAAGAGTGTGCCCTGCGCTATCTTTGTATTCCAGCATGCTCCACCGAATCTGAACGCGTATTTAGTAGAGCTGGATGTATTATTAACGATAGACGCGCCGCTCTTAAGCCTAAAACAGTAAATAGGCTTATCTTCGCAAGCAAAAATCAATGGGTTATGCAGATGTAAATATTTTGTTTTGTTTTGAAAATACTTTTGTTTTTTATGTTTTAAAAACGTTATTTCTTTTAGTTTTTTACGTTATGGATACGTATTTTTTTTCTCTTTGTATGTATGATATATGATCTCAATGCTTTGATCTCTGTTAATAAAAAAAAAAACCACTTGTTTTTTCGATTTAATCGATTTAATAGATGTTTTTTTCTAAAAGATCGAAAAGGATCGATGCACTGAGAATCGATTTTTTCGCAGCACTACTGCTGACCCCATATTTTTTTATTTTCTAATGGCATGAAGCCAGTTTTACGGCATGGAGCCGATATTTTTATTTATTTGGCACGTAGCCAATAGTTCATAAGAACCGCATATAACTAGGATGGAAACTAGTCATTCGGCATAGAGCCGACATATCATTTAGATTTTAGATCTTCGTCCACCTTCAGGATGATGATCCCGATTTAGCTAATTTTCAACGGCGGCAACCTGGAAGACCAATATCGATATCGACGTTCGTCAGCCATTATGCAACGGGAGCGTCACTTTTCTGGTAAGCTTAAACTATGAGGACGTGGGAGCGGAAAAAGTAAAAGGTGGCAGGAGCATCATGGCAAGACTATAAAGGGCGCAGTCCCCTACGTCTCCTGTGATAGCTCTGACATTTTGCAAGATCTTGGCCAGCCTTTGGAGGAGTTCGGTCCAGGGCTCAGTCCGATACGGCGTCAGGGTGTATATACAACGAGATAGGAAACTCAACCGATCCTTACGAGGGCGCACGTATACCCTCTTGCGCCCCCGTAGTTCTAAAGTCCAGTTGTCCCAGTACTTACAAATTTTCTGTAAATGGCTCTGGCCGGACTGAGACGTGGACCTCGGCTAAAAAAGCTTCGTTACAATATTTAATTCAGAAAAATTACCAAAGATGTCCCAGATGGATATGACAGCAATGAAAGGGCTATGAGAATTGAAGCTAATGCACGAAAATATCTTAAAAGGGAGCTGTATAACTGCAGCTTAAGCATTATAAACAATTAGTATTATTTTAATTATACTATTCTGCAAACCAACTATTAATAAAAGTTTTAGAAAAACAGATTTCACACTTTCATTTGTCAATTTGTGTTTTGCCGCTATTTTTTTAAATTTTAGAAATCAAAATCAAAAATGGTCGTGCCTGAAACTGATTCAGATTTGCTTAAGCCAAATCGAAATAAAATTCGAATCTATTTCAGGATCTTGGATTACAAACCAAGTATGCAACATATTCGATAGTTATCGGGTATAGCGATATTAGAACTAATTAGTTCTCTCTCCTTTTTCGACGCTCGTGGTGACAAGTTGTGCAGGAAAGTATACGGAAATATAAACACATTTAATTCTTTTGTGTTTCATTTGGTCTATTTGGCTCAAGAATACCTACAGCTTATGGGACCAGTACCCAATAAAGTGACAACCAACAATTAACAGTCAATAATTTTTTTGATCTAACACGTGTCTAATAGCCTATTTCCACGACCACCCACATTTGGCTCATCTGGTCACATTTGGATGTGCCTCATTTTTGGCTTTCCACGACAAAATGTTAAACTGTCAAACCAGTTGTCATTAGCCCGAAATAAATCAGCTGCTTGGTGTTTTTTTTCATATTGAGTGCAAACAACAAAGTTAAAACAATGCAAAACAATGAAAATAAAATGATTAAAGCCAAACTTTGGACAACTTGGCAGGCAGTGACGACAAATGTGGACCATATGGAGCAGATGGATGATGAGGTAGAGGCGGAAATGGCAGAATTTTTTAATGAAATGGTGCTGCCACCTGCCATAAAGCCAACTACTCCAAAGTGTCCATCTGTTCGGGAATTTGTAATTATATATCAGTTATATCGTTGTCCGGCACAATAATGTACATAACTATAATTGATGTACTATAGGAACGTCATGGAAAGTTTTGGGAGTGCGACGTGCCTAACAACTCGGATGCATTTTTTAAGGAGAGTTTCCGAGTGGAAAGGAATACGTTCCAGATATTGATTAAAGCTTTAAATGAAACAAATTTCTTATAGATGGAAGCCACTTCGAAGCTCATCCTCGTGCAGCTGAAGCTGCGGATTATTATAATTATAAAGGATGGTACTCAACCATACTTTTCGCTTTGGTGGATTTTCGGTAGAGTACAATATAAGTAATCTTTAACCAATTCTAGTTGTATATTTTTTTCTAGATATCGATTTCTTTATGTGCATGTGGGTGCCCCAGGTCGCTGCCATGACTCCCAGGTGTTTGAAAGCACAAGTTTAAACAGGATGCTGGATTGCACAACGCTGCTTTCAGATAATTCAAAGCGCATCGGCGGAGTCGACGTTCCTGTGGAGCTTCTTGCGGACTCTGCTTTTAAATTGTCGACAAAGATAATGAAGCCATACCCCTTCAACACAACGGAAGACGAGGAAAGGAAATTCTTTAATTATGCTCTGTCCAGATTGAGGAGAGTTGTGGAAAATGCCTTTGGACAATTGAAGGTCCGGTTCCATCAAATTGGTAGAGGTGTCGACAACCATATTGACAAGGTCCCGCATATTATTTATACTTGTTGCGTTCTGCACAATTTTTTGAATTGTCACAACAGTGACATTTCTGAAAATTGGGAGGCAGGCTCCAATGTGCGTACTCAGCCTGAGAGTTCGAGTACAGCCTATGATTTTGACAGGTCTGCAGAAAACATTAGAAAAGCCCTTGCAAGACATGTTCCTCAGATTCGTTGCTCACTTCTATTGGCGACAGCACACTATTATTATACATTAGTAGGCTCCAAGTGCACATTGACAAATTACACAAACAATTTTTGACTTTTCGTTTTCCGTCCCTTTCGATCCTTTTAAATCAAAAACAATTTTGCACATTCGCTCTTTCATTTCATTTTCTTGAATACCGACGAGCTCAGCAAAAACAAATTCTATAAAACTGTTGTTGGGTGATCAACTCGTCTCTAATCCGAATGTAATTTGTTGCTGCCAGATTGTTTCGTGTACACTGAAAACAAAAAAAACTTCACTTTCTTGAGCATTTTCTAACACATGTATATAATTCGATTTTATCATTTGACACTTCATTTTTTATCACTCGTCGGTAAAATGTTTGACTAACTGGCAAGTCTTTTCTTCGCCAAAAACTTTAAATGTGAATTGCAATGCTTATTATGTAAAAAAATATTAGTGGTTAATACAAAATATAATCGCGAGAGGCATTTCTTTATATGCCATCTACTTGAATCAATGGAGCGTTTGATGGGGGAACATAAGAACATTATTCAACAACATAATGAATTTGATGCGCAGCAAATACGGAAATATGTCAGCCCAATTATTTGAGACTGTTTCTTTATCAAGAAGTTCGGTGACCCGCAGAGTTCAGAATCTCAACTCTGATATTTTTCTATTGCCTTAGATGAGTCTTGCGATAATACTGACATCAGTCAGTTAATATTAGCAATTCGAATGGTTGACCAAGAATTCAACATAAATGAAGAGATTTTTGCACAAATTCCACTTTTTGAAAACACAAAGGGAGTCAATATTTTAAGCGTTGTCAATGAAAGATTAGACTTGAAACAAGAATCAAGAAAACTAGCTGCCGTATGCACGGATGGTGCACCTGCTATGTTAGGAAAAACCATAGCTCACAAATAACTGCCCAGTGGACAAAAGTGCGGACGTTGAGCGAGCATGTCGCAAAATGTTCGAAAATCAGCTTAGAATCGGACAAGCTGCGGACAACAAATGAGCGATGAATGAAGTTTCGCAAAACTCTCGTTTTAGAGCTTAAGAACGGTCGGTAAACGGATCATAAGCGAGCGAAAACTGGAGTTCCGGTTAACCCTCGCCAGCAAGCTCATCAGCGCGCAGAAAACGGACATGAACATGTTGCAACTCAACATTTTCGTTCTGTCGAGTGCGATGCTGTTTCGGGACGGTAAATTAATGACTTCGGCCTACAAAAATAAGTTTCGGGCGACGACACGACAGAAAATGTATTGACAACAATTGTTGTTGTTGTTATGTTTTTGGTTGTGTCGTCCGTTGTATTGCGTTCTCTATGCAGTTCTTCATTTGTGTTCTTTCAAATTTTGGCAAGGAGAGCGAACACGTGTGTCTTTTTTGTAAAGAAAAATTGTGAAGAATAAGTAAGTATTTAACTGAATTCTTTTTAAATGTTTTATATATTAGTGAAAGCATCAAAATATTAAGTTGGAGTTAGTTGTGCTTGTCGTGCGTGGTTCACTTTTGATTATTCACGTGCTGCGCCGCTGCGTAGCCTTAAGCAACAACAACAACAACTTAATAGTTTGAGAAGTCTTGCTATGTTTATAACTTGTATGTACGTATTATACCCTTTGTTTTTTTTTTACATTAAAGCGTGGAGCATTATACCTCCTAAGATCGCCACAATTTAAAGGGGAGTATATTTATTTTTATAACATATACATATATATATAACTTATAAAATGTCTCAGAAGCGTAGAAGTCGAACATTTATATGCGAAGCTAAGCAAATAAAGCTAAACACAGACGCTACTGATATTATTGAAGAAAATAATGCACACATTTTTGAAGATTTAAATTTTATCCGACTTCGGCAATGACATTGCAAATGTCTCTGTAGAACATTCCAGTTTTATTGATTTCAATAAATAATTCAAGCAAAAGGGCATCCAATGAATTATTAATTCTGTTATCCGAAAAAATTACTGTGTTGCCAAAAGATGTTCGAACTTTAAAGTCTACTCCACATGGAATTGTTAAGCGAATTGTAGCGCCGGGCGAGTATGTACACTACGGTGTAAAACGTGCTCTTATTGATTTTCTAAGCAATTTTTGGTACAAGTCAAACAGTATAAGCTTAAATATTAATTCCGACGGTCTTCCTTTATTCAAAAATTCAAATATGCAAACTTGGCCCATTCTAATCAATGTCAATGGAACAACACCTGTATTAGTAGCTGGTATATATGTTGGCAATTCAAAGCCTCATGATCCAAATTCATACTTTGAAGAATTGTCAAGGAATTAAAAAAATTATTAGAGGAAGGAATAGACTTTCACGATAAAATACTTCAAGTAAAAGTAAGAGCATTTATTTTTGATGCACCAGCCCGAGCATTTATTTTGGGTGTGAAACATCACTCGGGTTTTTACTCGTGCAATCAATGCGTTCAAAGGGGCGAAAGTTTTCAAAGGCGAATAGTTTTTAAAAAATCGGGGAACCTTCCTCGAACCAATGATAGCTTTCGAAATCGTCAACACCCAGAGCACCATAATATTCTAATAATTTAGATTTTACTGTTGAGCTTGGGCATTAGACTTCTTTTACATAGTGATTACTGTATTACCAAAAATTTGCTTGCTTCTAGTTTGCTCAATAATTTTGTACAAGATATTCCTATGCTTTATGTGTTTTCAATGCTTACTTTTAATTTCCATTGACTAACACATTTAAGCGAACATTCTTTAAGATTTGGCTCTTTGCAGACCATAAGCGCTTTTCCATTTGAAAATTTTCTTGGAAAATTAAAGCAGATGGTGAAATCGTCGGACGATGTAATAGAACAGTTATACAATCGTTAGCAGAACGTAGTAACTTAAATGTTTTTAACAAAGACAAAAATGTTAATTTCAATAGGCTCACTAATCAAATTTCCTACAATAACTTATTGTTTAGTTTGCAAAAGTCCAATTCTTTTTATTTCATTAAAAAATATAACACATATAAAATATATAAAAGCCGCCAAATTATTAACCTCGAGCCCTTTTTCACGTTTCCAATGGACTCTACTCTTGTAGGAATATTTTCTTCAATAAATATCAGTTACGACAGTAATAAATTGCAACATCCGATTGAAGAAATATCGGCAAAAATTATTCACTTTTTTGAAAATGATGTGCATATTTACTTTCCTTTAATTAATTAATTTCAGATTAACCATGAGCTATGATGATTTGTTTTTTCTAAACATGGACGATGACAAAAGCGAAATAGACGAAACGCCAATACCAGCGAACAATAATGTTCAACCAAGTGGTAAGACAACGTAATTTTTAAATAAGTGATTATTAATTAATAACTATTTTAATTATTTTCAGATGTCCTGATTAATCATCTATGCGACGTAAAGAAAATGCTTCAGCAGGTGACTGCAAAACTCGATAGGAATTCAGCAGAGATGATTTCCCTAAGAGCAGAAGTGGCTGCGATTAAGGCAAAAGTTTGCGGGGAAGCTCATAAGGCTAAAGAAGTCTTGCCGATGGAGCCCCTAAAGTCCGTGGAGGAGCTCAACAACTTTGAGAACAATCTTAAGGACGAAAAAGTCTATAAGAATTTTATAAGTAGTTTTTCCATTGTAAACTTACGTGCTGCATTTGACTAAGTAAATGATATTTGAATATTTTGTGCAGGTGAGTGAGCTGCTGTCTTCGGGCGAGAAGACGTTTGACAAGTTTATTCGGAGCTCTTGGCGGCTCATCATCACAGATGAGGTAGCGAGACAGTGTTCTTGGCGCGGAACAGATGCCAAGAAATGTGTGCGAGGCTTGAACATCACATTAGGCATTCGAAGAAAGCTATACTAAAAGATTTATTGTATGCAATTGAATTATGAATAGTAATTGTTCTTTAATATATATTCGCAGCGGCTTTTAAACAAAAATTTGCGTTGGAAGATGGAGATTTTGATAGGACTACCCAGAAATTTTTTCAATACGCTCAGGACCGTGTGTCCAAATTAAGCAAAAAATTAAAAACATAGTTTGTAATTTAGATATAGTAATAGATTATAAAATGAAGTAATATTTTCGTTATGTTTTAAAATAGTTTAACATTATTATATTAATTTGTATTTTAAGCTTTAAATATAAAAGTATATTTTAAATCGTGCTTTTTTAATGAGGGAATACATTCGGAAAAAAACACATAAAATTATTGCAAATCGTATTTTTTTCGAATTACAAATGATATCGTTACCGATACTGTTTCGATATTGTTTACGAGTCAAAAACAATATCATTTAAGATACGTTTTTAATATCATTAGCGTATCATATAATCAATTACTCCCGACTCGTTTTTAATATAAAAAGCGTCCGACAAAAGTATCGGAAACGGCTCGCAAACGAAACTTTTGTAAGCCATCGCGAACGAGCGTTTCGCTGCCACAAACTAAGTGACGGATGATTCGTTTTATTATCGTTCTCGGATACACAACTGAGAGTTTCGACGTTTTAGATCCGCAAAAGTTATCACAAAAGGCTCGCAAACGATATTTTTCGAGCTATCGCAAACGAGCTTTTCGCTGCCACAAACTGAGCGAGAGGTGATTCATTTTTCTATCGTTCGTGGATCTGAAAACGGACGTTTTGTCCGCTTGAAACCCGCAAAGCTATCATAAATGATTCCGTCCACGAAGTTTTGGCCCACTCGGTGTCGACCGTTTCTCGTTGTCTGCAAATAAGTGTCTTTTCCTGACTCTTTACGAAAAGACTCAGCGAGCAAATTAAATGGTCTTGCTCGCGCTCGGAGCGAAACCGTTTTTTTCTATTCAGTTTTGTTCTGGATGTTCCAAGACCGTTTCGTCGTGTTCAGTGAAGCAAAAAGTCTTTTGCGTATGTATTGGTATACATTCACACGCATAGGCAAGCAAATCGTTAAGCGTCTGTTTTGCAGACGAAATATATTAATTGCAAAATATATATATATATGAATAAAACTCTTTTGTTAACTCATTATAGTTTTAAATGGAATATAAATTTAAATTTTTACGTTAAAAAAATTATATTATATTATTATTTTCACAACGACGAAAATATATGTGAAGACCGTTTGCGTTGAGTTTTTCGGTCAATCGGTCTTTTGATGAGTCTCATTGTGCGAGCGTTTCTCGTTTCGCTCTTTACGCACAGCTCATTGAAAGAGCGACATACAAAGAGCTCAACGAAAAGAGCTCAACAGAAAACATAAATTAAGACAGAAAGAGTCTCTTGCTCAGAGCGAGAGCGAGAGAGTATGAACTTTTTCGGTTGTGCTCGCAACGAGAGCGCAAGAAAAAAACGGTCAACAGTTATTTGCAATCTATGGGAAAAACCAATGGCTTTATTGGACATTTGAAAAGAAATGACATTTAGGTACCATCATTTCATTGTGCGATTCATAAAGAGGCCGAATAATATTCACACAATGCATATTGTTGTCAAAACCATTAACAAAATCCGAGGAGGGCATAATTCTTTAACATATCGGAAGCTTAAACTTTTCGTTGAGGAATGCGAAAATCAATACAAGGACTTGCTGATGTTTATATAAGTGAGATGGTCAAGTCAAGGAAAATGCCTTGAGCGTTTCTTTGAGCTGAGAAAGGATGTAGTTGAATTTATGGAGTTGCAATTGCCAAAATTCGATTTCTTGAATGAAATAAAGTCCCAAGTGTTCAACATAAGTCTTGCATTTTTGACGGATCTCACAATACACCTCAACAGTTCTCTTCAAGGCCAAAGTAAAAATATTTTAATCTTAATTGGTTCCATTGAAGGCTTTCAGAAAAAAATTAAATTTTTTTTTTTTTTTGACCTACAAATGGAAAAATTGTTCACCTTAGTATTCGATTAATTTATAATAACATCATATGATTTCACGGAGTTTAAAAATCATTTAAATTTATTAAAGAAAAATTTTGACAAGAGATTTTATGATTTGATTTTGACCAAAATCCCGAGTACCAACTGAAGCTATGCGACTTGCAATGCGACTTGGAATTTAAGTCATATAATTTAAAAGGCATTGATTTTTGAAAAACGGAAAGCACAAGAAAATACCCATTACTACGAAATAATGTTTTAAGAATGTACGCAATGTTTGGAAGAACTTACATTTGTGAGGGCGCGTTATCAACATTGAAGTTAATTAAAAACTCTCAAAGAAGTCGATTAACAAATAATAATTTGGAGGCAATTCTAAAACTGTCAATAAAAAAAATCAAAATAAATATTGATGAATTTATGATTCAGCATTAAAAAAACATTTTTGGTTTTTCGTTGGCCCATCTACGGGCAACGCATGGGAATGTTTATAGATGTGAAACAGCAATTCACACTGCCAACATCTACCATCACTTTTACTTTTCGTAAAGTAAACAACTGAGAAAATTTTGGTGTAAATTTTAGAAAAAATAAATCGATTAGAAAAAATTAAAGTGTTGCTTGCTGTTACGAAGCAAAACAACAAAACGATTACTGATTTAATCAAGGAGTTGGACAACGTAGAAAAAACGGAGGAAAGAACGTTGAACTACAACTTGTCCAAAGCAAGGCGTGTTGTCGAGAATGCGTTCGGTCATTTAAAGGCCAGGTTTCGACGCGTTGGCAACGGACTTGAGAGTCGTTCCAAAAATAACGCCATTATGATCATGGCCTGCTGTGTGTTGCACAACATTTTAAATGTGCATAACAGCACGATTAATGATACATGGGGAGCTACACCTGAAGAAAAAGACAAGGAGCAACCGCACCAAAGTAACACTTCGGCTGACTTTCACAAATCGGCTGAGGAAATTAGGTCTGCAATTGCAGAATTCCTTTGCAGTAAAAATGAATAAACAAAATACAAAATATAATTGTTATTATTTATTTATGGGAATTTATGGAGTCGAGCAGATTTTTCTGAAACTTTTGGTTTAGTTCCAGCATTTTTTGTAGAAAATCGCGAAGCTCCTTCCTCCACTTCTCTTTTTGGAATTACGAGCCGCTCCCTTTGAAAGCTTAGACGCTTCAACTGCATCTCCGCCCGCTCATTCTGCTTTTCAGCACGCTCCCGAGCAATCTGAAGCAGTTCCAATTGGAAGTCCTGTTTTTTGCGCTTGGCTTCGGATGTTTGGGAGAACTGGGACGTGCCCGGCTCGAACACAATGGGGTCCTCTAAATATTCAACGAAATCTGCAATTGTTGCGTGATGAGTACATAAAAAAGGTTATAATAAATTCAATTACAAATACCTACTCGTGTTTGTTAGTCGCGGGGAGTCGATATCGTGGACTCGCAAGTCGCCCAAAATACTGTGCGCTCTTCCGTAAAAAGCCCACGAAGACGGCTCGCCACCACTGGGTCTAATTTTTACTTTCTCTGCCCTGCAAATACAAATAATAATAATTAAAAATTTTGTTAACTTAAAATATGCTATATTACTTGAATTTCCTGGTGAGGTTGTTTAGTTTTGTCCGGACATCTGGCCATGTGCCACTAAAGCCGGCGCACTGGAGCTTTTCTGCCATTTCCATGTAAACATGGGAGTTTTTCCTTGTGCCCCTCAAATCTACAATGCACTCACCCTAGAAGTCCACAACCATCTCGTCCAGCTCTACAGACCACTTCACCCGGTTCGCAGTTCATTTGTTGGTAGCTTTTTATTAAAATAAACTGATTATTATACAAATAAAATGTATATCATATTTTTATAAACAATGTCAACTAAAATGAACGGCAAGAACAAGAAGAATAAAAAATTCGAAATGGCCGCGTCATGTAAGTAAAGAAATGATATAAATTTCATTTGTATAATAATCCGTTTATTTTAATAAAAAGCTAAAAACACATCAACTGCGAAGCGGGTGAAGTGGTCTGTAGAGTTGGACGAGAAGGCTGTGGACCTCTGAGGTGAGTGCATTGGCGACTTGAGAGGCACGAGAAAAAATTCCCATGTGTTCATGGAAATGGCGGAAAAGCTCAAGTTAGCCGACTTTATTGGCACATGGTCAGATGTCCGCACCAAAATTGATAATCTCACCAGAAAGTACAAGTAATATAGAAAATTTTGAGCTAACATAATTTTTAATTACTATTTCTTGTATTTGCAGGACAGAGAAAATAAAAATTGAACCCAGTGGTGGCGAGCCGTCTTCATGGGCATTTTATGACAAGGTGCACTGCATTTTGGGAGGCTTGCGAGTGCATGATGTCGACTTCCCGAGATTAACAAACACGAGTAAGTATTTGTATTCGAATTGTTTAAAAATTTATTAATGTACGTATCCCGTCACAATTGCAGATTTTCTTGAATACATAGAAGACCCGATAGTTTTTGATCCGGAGGCGTCCAACTGCAGCTCCCAGTTCTCCCAACTCTCCACAACATCAGAAGAACCTGCAGCTAAGCGCAGAAAACTGGACGCGCAATCGGAGCTATTGGAGATTGCTCGTGAGCGTTCCGAAAGGCAGAAATGCAGAGGGAGCGTCTGGAAATTCAAAAGAGAGAAGCGGAGGTTCGTGCATGCCAACGAGAGCAGCATCGTGCGGAACATCGCGAATTATTGTCGAAGATGCTGGAACAAAAAAAAAGTGTTCCAAGAAAAGCTGCTGGACTTACTCAAAAATAAATAATTACTGATTTTCTAACGGAGAACAAATATGAAGAAAATGAAATTCCGCTTGATTTTGGAACCGATGTTTTACCATTATGTAAGAGTTCAAACAAACAAGACTGGCCAATTCTTTGCAATGTTCCAGGATTTCAAACAGTTATGCTGATTGGGGTCTATGAAGGGTACTCAAAACCGAAAAGCGCTGACGAATTTTTATCGGAATTTATCACCGAAATGATTAAGTTAATACAAGATGGAATTTGTTTTGAAAACAAAATTTACACCGTAAAAATTCGATGCTTCATTATGGATGCGCCAGCTCGATCCTTTGTGTTAGGAATCAAGAGTCATGCCGGTTACTATTCCTGTACACGACGTACACAAAAGGGGGAAAGGTATCAAAATTGACTAGTATTTCCCAGTGCAGTGGATTGTTCTCCAAGAACAAATGAAACCATTACAAATCGATGCCAGCCTGAACATCATCACCAACTATCTAAAACATCGATCGAGAAGTTGCCAATAGACAAAGTATATCAAGTGGAATTGGATAATATGCACATAATTTGCCTCGGTGTAACTCGATCTCTCTTAAGGGCATGGACCAAAACAACTGGCAAACACTTTGCTCTTCAATCATGGCATGTTCAAAATATATCAAAATCAATGATAGCAATTGGTGCGAGTTGTGTTCCATATGAGTTCACAAGGAAACCGCGCTCTTTAATTTACTTTGGACCATATCTCTTACAAAAAATATTAAGTAGAAACTTATAACTTATATAGAATTTTGTTAGATAAAACAATTGCAAGACTCGTAACAATACTGCTAAAAAGCTGATGCATAGTTTTGTGGAAGAAATGTCTTGTCAGTACAACAAAGCATTTTTAACATGCAATTTTCATTATTTGTTGCACATACACGAGGATGCAAAAACTTATGACGGCTTGGAAAGCATGAACGCTTTTAAGTTTGAAAACTGCTTACAAAAATTAAAAAAGCAAATATATAAGGCTGACCATGTTGCAGCTCAAGTCTTTAACAGGCTTGTAGAAAGTAGTTGCTTATTAAAACGCAAAAAACATGCCTAGTATATCATACAGTTCGGTCGAAAGATAAAAAACACGGATGGTTTTAAGTACTTATGTGAAAACCAACACGTTCTATTTTTCTATATCTGAACCAAATAATGTTTGCTATATTTGAAAAAGTATAGTCAAGATAGAAAAAATAGAAAAACTTCATAATATGCCTAAATTTGAGGGAAAAATTATTGACAAAATAGAGCCTTTATTTACTGAACCTGTACGATCAGATAAATTAAATTTCTTCACAACAAGTGAATTAACTAGAAATACTAATATTTCATTTTCAATTGAAGATATCAGAAACAAGGCAATAATTTTAAAAGTTGATAACAATCCATACGCTATACTTCCGTTTATTTAGCAAATATGGCTTCACAAGACATTTTTTGGGGTAAGTTAAAATAAAAAAGAAATAATTTGTACAACATATAAAATATTTGATTTCTTGCAGAGGATTCTGAAAACGAAGGATACAACATAATAACCTTATCAAATGTAAACCATGGTAAGTATTTATAAAATATATGTACATATATCCATTTAATTATTGCGATTATTTTCTGTTTTTTTTTATTTTTTTTATTAAATAGCTGAACAAACAGTGGATTCACCACCAGTATCCTCCTCCACTAATAACATTTTAAAAGAAGTGCAAAACAATTCAGCCATGTTAAAAAAATTATTGGAAGAAGTTATACATTTAACGAACGAAGTACAGGAGCTGAAAAAAAATTGAATAAGAATGCAGAAGATCCGAAGTCGTGCCTACCCAAATTGCCAATCGATGATATGGCAGAGCTAAAGAACTTTGATGAAGTCTTACAATCAGATGAGACAATGAAGAGCCAATTTGTAAGTCAATCTATGAAAAATATATATTTGCATACGAATAATTATATTTCGAATATTAGAAAACCTATATTTGCAATCATGGGGGAAATGATGTACCTACCTTTAAAAGGAGCGCTTTAAAAGCCATTTTTACTGATTCATTGGCCATGGACTTAACTTGGCGTGGTACCAATTCGAAACCCAGCATCCAAATCTTTAATCTGTTTTCATTGATAAAAGGTAACGGCTATATAAATTTTTATATATTTTATACATATAATAATCTGTTTCTTTATATATTTCAGACATCGGACATGCGAAATTTCCTTCGGCTACCAAAGAAGATATGAATAAGATTTGTCAGCAGCATTTGGTGCATGCGAAAGACCGAATTGACAAACGACTAAAAAAAAAAATTGCCTGTATTACTTACTCTTAATTATTTAGAAAAAGCTAATTAACTTGAATGAGTATTTATTTATTTTTTAATTTTTAAAATGTTTATAATCATGAAAATTATTTTCTTTATTTTATTTATTATTACTTTATTTTGTTTTTTTAGTTTCAAAATGATGAAATCTATGAATTTAAAATTTTGTCTAGTCATTTATGAATAAATAATGTTATAATGATAATACAGAATTATGAACTTATGATTATATTTAAGAGACTCTTCTGCGAGTCTTTTGGGCGACGCTTTGGCGATACTTTTAGGTGACCTTTAGGCGATGCTTCTGGAAGTCTGTTCCGCGACACTTCCAAAAGGCCCTTCCGCGACACTTCGGAAAGACAATTCCGCGACACTTCGGACCGACACTTCCGCGACCCTTCTGGAAGATTTTTTTGCGACCCTTCCAATAGGCTCTTCCGCGACACTTCGAGAAGACTCTTCCGCGACTCGCCTGAAAAGTGTCGCGGAAGTGGCTCACTTTCTCCCGAAGGAAGTTCAGAAAGCGAATAGAACGCGATATCGCGGGCGATTAAATTAATCTTCTTGGCGAGTCGCCTGCGACTCTTCGGCGATAGAAAATGTTTGCTGTGTGTATATTAAAAAGCTGCACAAAATATTTTGAAATTCTACTTCACTACTGTACAGTACATCCAGACACTTTGCTATAGTCTAGCTTTGACAGCCATGGTTTATGTTCTAATATTTTGTTTTGAATGAAATAGAACAAACACAACAGAATATGAAAATTCTTATTACAGTGCTTGAGTTCTATTGGGAAGTAAAATTTCAAAACAAAACATGTTAGGATAGTAAAAAAAATAGTAAATGTTCTAGTGTACTACAATATAGAGAAATAATTTAACGTCTCAACTTTTTTGTAGCTCTCTCTCTCTGTAGATTCATAGTAAGTGATATTGTGGCAAATTAAAGAAGTTATGGATGGCAAACTTTTGCGCAAATGTGCAATAATGGAGGATGATAATAAACCGATCAAGCTCTTTAAGGAGAGAATTTTTCTATTTAAATTCCCTGGTCTTGGAATATTTAAATATTTTTCATAAAATGGCCCTCTTTTTGTTTCCCCCTTTTTGCAATTTAGCGAAAAGACGTGATACCCGAAATGCAACGATTGAAATTATGTGCCAGTTCGATAAAGATAATCAGTTCAGCTCTGATGTTAACAATATCATTTCTCAAAGCAACTGCGACTTGTTTGGTGGGTTTATTTCGCAGAAAAAGACGCAAAATTCGATGGAAAAAGTTACGAGGAGCTGTCAATGTAAAAAAACTCTGAGATTCAATTTTAATTTTGTAATTATAGTTCTAGTGTACAGCAAAAAAATTTTCAAATCGTTTTGGTTCTACTTTAAAAAGCTTCTAGATCTGTATACTTCAAGTTCTGTTGTGTTTTGAATATTTCGGTTCTATTTGGCTTGTGTTCTATTAGTTCTAATGCTTGACGTATAGTATTTGTTTAAATATCAAAAACTTTTAACACTGAAGTATTTGTTTTGAATTTGAGCAGAGTGCTTGTAAAACATAATTGTTGTGCTTGTGCAGCTCTTTAATATTTACAAAATCAGCAAATCTGTTGTTTATGCAACTTGTACTGATGTGTTAGGGGAAAAAACATAAAACAAACTAAATGGACATAAACGATCTAGTGTAAAGTAAGTCTTAGTATGAAAAAGTTTTTTGTTTTTTGAGATAGTATAATCAAACTGATAAAATATGCATTTAACTAGGCTTTGTAAATTCAGCAAATTTAGTTTAATTCGGTTCCATATATCATATAGCTGCCATTGGAACAATTGTCGAGTGTGTATTGGTCAGTGTAGGGTACCTGGGCTTAGGGTATCCTTGTTTTTTGTTATGTTTACATGTTTACACACTTTCGGCAAGCCAATTACTTAGATATTTCAACGCCAGTCGTGATTTCAATACTTTCAAAAATATTTCAAAACCTTGAAGATTCCTGACAACACGCAATTAATATTATTCAACATATTTATAATAATTAAACTTACATCTAAAACAGCCGTATCTTCTTTATTTTGTAACGATATTACATATTTTGAATTTACGAAGGAGAGAGAGAGCTACAAAGTTGAGAATTTAATTTTTTATTTATATTCTAGTGCACTCGCTGAATTCTCGTTTGTGCTCTCGTCGAGTTCACACTTTGAATACTTTTCAAATTTTGTATATTTTGGAAATCTTAAAAATAAAATCTAAACATTTTTCCGCGCTAAAATTCGGCATAAAATATTATTTTATTTAAAAAATTGCAAATTCAAGCATATTATTCTGCGTTGAAAATCGACACAAAATTACATATTCAAAATTATTTTTCGACTCCTGCGATTATTTATTTCAGAGGTTCCTGTCTGCCCCCTCCCGGGAGTTCGTTTCTGGATTAAGTAAATGTCAAACAATTTAGCGACTGTCCTCCCTACTGGACCATTTTATTCGAAGACAATCACATCTTCCGCGCAATCTGATTCAACTGAAGCTTTGAGAAAAGCAGCCTTGATGGCCTCTAAGCTGCGTAAGCCTTCTTATTTTGACTTGGCAAGAAATATGCATATGTCCTTACTCAAAGCTGACTCAGATGAGGAAGGTGTCGGTCGTTCCGGCACTCCTGCCTCTGAAACGGATTCGATTTCCTCAGGTTTCTTGGCTTTCCCTAGCCCGGGTACGGATTCTATGTCATGTTCATCAACGCATACAATTGCTTCTGAAATTAACAACGCTTTAAAAACGCAAACAAAGATACTGCAAGATCTATATCTCCTATACTGGCTGCTGTTGCGCGTTCACTCCAATCGCAATCCAAAAAAACCTCAAAGCGTAAATTCGTAGATTCCTCGTCTCAAGCAGCCGTTTGCAGTACGCAAAACAAGACAGAGGCTGCCCCGGTCCAGCAACGGAAAATCCACCCGGATAACACTAAGAGGTACGCCTTGCTGGCAACCCTACATGATGACGGCATGGCTGCTGACGATCCAATTGACATTACAGATCAACCATTGGACGCCTCAAATTTAATCCCCTCAGTTTCCGGTGGACAATCTAACACACAGACAACTGTGCCTATATATAAAGAATATAAATCAGAGATTGCAAAAAAAGGTCGACACTTTCATTCTGTCTGAAAAAAACCTGTTTCATTCGGACAGATCCCAAAAAGATTGAGAGAAAACACACTCAATTGTGTTTTCTGTCATTTAGGGAAATGTTCAAGCAATGAAAAAAACACAAAAAACTTCGAATTTCGTGAAGAAAAATAAAAATTATCAAAAAAAAAAATTTATTAAATAGTAAAATGAGCTGCGAAAATAATAAAAAAGTCCATGCTCTTGTGCAGAACCTACCCCACCCCAGGAAGATCATAATTCATCAAATGATTCCAGTGCTTCCAAAGAAAGTTCGCTATTTTCATCATATTTGGATGACATGCATCCTCTTCAGCAAAACCAAAATGAGCCAGCATCGGAGAAATTAAAAAAATTATTATTATTATACACAATGAAATTAAAATCACCCCACTTGAGTGAGCTTGCTCAAATTTTCTTGGCCACACCACCAACTCGGGTGTCGGTTGAAAGATGCTTTTCAGCAATAAGCTTTATTCTTTCTGGAAAAAACAAGCTCACTAGGCCATGAAAATTTAAATACACTTTTAATTGTAAAACTTAACACATATTAAATTCAAAAAAAAAAAAAATTTATTGATTTCCCTTTTTACGCTTTGCTCATCAATAGACCCTTATTTCATGAGAGCCCGAAAATTTGTTTCTGATCCTGTTGTCATGGCAAGACCCATTTGTGTGTTTGCTCAGTAAAAAATTCAAGACCGAGAGGTTGACTAAAACGAAAAAATAAAACAGATTTTACTCAGTTTTTTCCTGTCATTTTAGTGAGGGGATTGCTTTGATAATTTCGGTCGACCTGTTTTTGGGAGCTCTGATATAAATCAAAGTGAAATAATATAAAACACAAAATGACTTTTTCTTTAATTCAAAATAGTGAATTTACAATAGGTTATGGACCCAGACTACGCTAATACAATTAATTAAAATTCAATAAATAAAACAGTTCCTGTGAAATTCACATATACAGTGTATAGAGCTGCATAAAATATTTTAAAATTCGGTTTTACTACTGTACAGTACTTCCAGACACTTTGTTCTAGTGTAGCTTTGACAGCAATGTTATCTGTTTTAATATTATGTTTTGAAATAGAACAAACACAACAGAATATGAAAATTCTTATTACAGTGCTTGACAGTGCTTGAGTTCTATTGGGAAGTAAAATTTCAAAACAAAACATGTGCACTAGAATATAGAGACATACTTTAACGTCTTAACTTTTTTGTAGCCCTCTCTCTCTGTAGCGATAGTACGCTGTGTATCGATAACAAGGTATTAAGTAAGTACCTAAAATAACGGTGTCGATGACAACTCCTTCTTTCTTCTTCTTCTTCAGCACAGCCTTTTGCGTTGCGCACAGCGGAATCATATTCATTTCTGTGAAACTGTGCCGTAAGAAACACGTGTTTTGTAAATTGGTTTGAGTAAATTTTAAGTTTAATACTAAAATACACATGAGCTCCACACCTAAAGCAATTAAATGCAGAAGCAAGCGGGAGGCGGCTCGAATAATCAATCAAATTTCAGTAAATGACTTAACATTTTCCATCCATGAAAATCGAAATAATTGTGAAGGGATTAACATTGAAAGTCATGAAAGTGAAACAGACGAAAGCGACAGTGAAACTAGTGACAATGAAGAAGATTTTATTAATTTTAACAATAAATTGAAAGAATGGGCTATTAAGCACAATATTTGCAACAGAGCTTTGAACGATTTGCTCGGCATTCTAATAGAGCAGAATCTTAATGTTCCAGAGACTGCCGAACATTAAAAATAACTCCAACAGATGCCGTTGTTAAGGCAATGGATGATGAATTTTACACTCATTACGGAGTTGAAGACGCTCTTACTGAGTTTCAAACGGAGAACAAATGTGAACAAAATGAAATTCCGCTTGATTTTGGAACCGATGGCTTACCATTATGTCAAAGTTCAAATAAACAAGTCTGGCCAATTCTTTGCAATGCTCCTGGATTTCAAACAGTTATGCTGACTGGGGTCTATGAAGGGTACTCAAAACCGAAAAATTCGATGCTTCGTTATGGATGTGCCAGCTCGATCCCTTGTGTTAGGAATCAAGAGTCATGCCGGTTACTATTCCTGTACACGACGTACACAAAAGGGGGAAAGGTATCAAAATTGACTAGTATTTCCCAGTGCAGTGGATTGTTCTCCAAGATCAAATGAAACCTTTAGAAATCGATGCCAACCTGAACATCATCACCAACTATCTTAAACATCGATCGAGAAGTTGCCAATAGACAAAGTATATCAAGTGGAATTGGATTATATGCACATAATTTGCCTCGGTGTAACTCGATCTCTCTTAAGGGCATGGACCAAAACAACTGGCGAACACTTTGCTCTTCAATCATGGCATGTTCAAAATCTATCAAAATCAATGATAGCAATTGGTGCGAGTTGTGTTCCATATGAGTTCACAAGGAAACCGCGCTCTTTAATTTACCTTGATAGATGGAAGGCAACCGAGCTACGAAATTTCCTGCTCTACCTTGGACCATATCTTTTACCAAAAATATTAAGTGGAAACTTATACGTCCACTTCTTAAAACTGTCCGTTGCAACAAGAATATTGTTGGATAAAAACATATCCAAGACTCGTAACAATATTGGAAAAAAGATAATGCATAGTTTTGTAGAAGAAATGTCCTCTTAATACAACAAAGCATTTTAACATGCAATTTTCATTATTTGTTGCACATATATGAGGATGCAAAAACATATGACGGCTTGGAAAGCATGATTTTAAGCTAGAAAACTACCTGCAAAATTTAAAAAAGCAAATAAATAAGACTAACCATGTTGCAGCTCAAGTCTTTAACAGGCTTGTAGAAAGTAGTTGCTTATTAAAACGCAAAAAACATGCCTAGTATATCATACAGTTCGGTCGAAAGATAAAAAACACGGATGGTTTTAAGTATGTAAAAACCAACATATTCTATTTTTCTATATCTGAACCAAATAATGTTTGCTATATTGGACAAAGTATAGTCAAGATCGAAAAAATAGAAAAACTTAATAATAAACCTAAATTTGAGGAAAAATTATTGACAAAATAGAGCCTTTATTTACTGAACCTGTACGATCAGATAAATTAAATTTCTTCACAACAAGTGAATTAACTAGAAATACTAATATTTCATTTTCAATTGAAGATATCAGAAACAAGGCAATAATTTTAAAAGTTGATAACAATCCATACGCTATACTTCCGTTTATTTAGCAAATATGGCTTCACAAGACATTTTTTGGGGTAAGTTAAAATAAAAAAGAAATAATTTGTACAACATATAAAATATTTGATTTCTTGCAGAGGATTCTGAAAACGAAGGATACAACATAATAACCTTATCAAATGTAAACCATGGTAAGTATTTATAAAATATATGTACATATATCCATTTAATTATTGCGATTATTTTCTGTTTTTTTTTATTTTTTTTATTAAATAGCTGAACAAACAGTGGATTCACCACCAGTATCCCCCTCCACTAATAACATTTTAAAAGAAGTGCAAAACAATTCAGCCATGTTAAAAAAATTATTGGAAGAAGTTATACATTTAAGGAACGAAGTACAGGAGCTGAAAAAAAATTGAATAAGAATGCAGAAGATCCGAAGTCGTGCCTACCCAAATTGCCAATCGGTGATATGGCAGAACTAAAGAACTTTGATGAAGTCTTACAATCAGATGAGACTATGAAGAGCCAACTTGTAAGTCAATCTATGAAAAATATCTATTTGCATACGAATTGTTATACGAATAATTATATTTAGAATTTCAGAAAACCTATATTCGCAATCATGGTGGAAATGATGTACCTACCTTTATAAGAAACGCTTTGAAAGCCATTTTTACTGATGCATTGGCGGTGGATTTAACTTGGCGTGGTACAAATTCTAAACCCAGTACCCAACAGTTTAATCTGCTTTCATTAAAAAGAGGTAACGGCTATATAACTTTTTATATATTTTATACATATAATAATCTTTTTTTTTATATATTTCAGACATCGGACATACGAAATTTCTTTTGGTTACCAAAGAAGAAATGAATAAGATCTGTAAGCAGCATTTGGTGCATGCGAAAACCGGATTGACAAAAGATTAAACAATAAATTTGCCGTAAACCGTTCTGTTAAACATTTAGAAAAAGTTATGAGTATTTGAGTATTTGAATGAGTAACGTGAATGAGTATTTTTTTATTTATTTATTATTATTATTACTTTATTTTGTTTTTTAATTTCAAAATGATTAAATCTATGTATTTTAAATTTTGTTTTTTCATTTATAAATAAATAATGTTATAATTATAAATACAGAATTATAAATTTATGATTATATTTAAGAGAATCTTCTGCGAGTCTTTTGGGCGACGCTTTTTCAAAACTTTTAGGCGATGCTTCTGGAAGTCTCTTCCGCGACACTGCGGAAAGACTCTTCCGCGACTTGTCGATTTTATAATCTTTTTACCATTTACATCTTATGGTCGTGTAAATTTGATTTTAAAAAATCTCAATAGCATTAATAATTTAATTTGAAAAATTATGCATACATTAAGAAGCTCGAGGACCATTGGCAGAAAACTGTTGTACATGGGATGTCTGTGGAAACTTAAAAAATAAGCGCCGCAGCCAACAATTTTTTTTTAAAAAATTCGCGCTATTTTTGTCTAAGGCCCGCTATTTACATTCCCAAAACCACTATGATATAGATTATATAGATGTTAATGAAGCTATTTGTGACTGTGTGACCAAGTCAGTGTTGGTAAACGGATCACAATAATGACAAGTTGCACAAAACAACAATAAAAGAGTTCATTTTGTATGGAAACTTCAAAGATTTTTTAAAAATAAACCAATTGAGTCCCCAATCTAATTTTTTTACTAAATTCATCATAAATCACCCCCTATTTGTGTTGATTTTTTTTTTTTTTTTTTTTTTTTGAGATGAGGCCCATATCATAGACAATTACCAAAATTATTTGCAGAACTTCTAAAGTCTATGTCCAAATTAGAGATAAAACCATTTTTTACATTTTACAAAATGATCGAAAACAATTGAATTTCGTCCCTTTGGTGTTTTTTTTTTTTGAGAACCATGGCTGCCACATAATTTTTTCTGAGTGACTCGATACAAGTTTAGTAGGCCACAACAGCTGATTGAGTAAGCGCTATAAAATAGATTTGACAGGTCAGCTTTAAAGGTTGAAAATAATTTTCATTAAATTCAAACTTTTATGTGCGACAGGCATTTCAAAATGAAGTGGACTAGTGAGGCAACATGGCATTTGTTGCAGTTGATGGAGGAAAACATGGACGGGCTCCGGGCTGATCCAAAGAACGCACAAATCTTCAAGGATATGGCGGACCAATTGGTTATGTTCGGGCAAGGGGCCAACGAAGTCAAGAGGAAAATTAAAAGCTTGACGAAACTTGACGGAAACAGGTATGTATATACACATTAACTTATATGAATATAAAAAATGTACATATGTATATGTTATCTTATTACTTGATTTAAATTAAATCGTTTTCCGGCACGTTCAAATATTTCGCGATAACCGTTTGATTTTTCCTTTATATATTTGGTTAGGTTTCAACAGAAAAACAAATAAGGACCAAAACGATGACTTTTTGAAGTCGAGTGCTACTAGCTGAGCTGTGTGTGCAGTACAACGACAGACCTGTATTCTTTCCAAAAGAATATTTGGAGGTTTTTCAATGGCCTCCATTCTTTTTATGTATTTGTCGTTGGCGCATTTTTCTGATTCTTTAGCCTGTTCCTTAAGTTTTAAAGTTAACTAAGTAAACCATTTCTATATTGATTATAGCATTAGTTTAGACTCTTAAAAAAGTGGTTACATCAAATGTAAACGTGGAGGTGTAAGCATCTACAAAAAAAATTTGTAATTGTAGTTAGCAAGGCCTCCAGACCGGCATCCGAAGTCCAATAGCTACTTATAAAATTTTTCCGAAAAAATCATTGCGAATTGTTTATATTATTAAGAGTCCAAGCCAATGCTATAATCAATATAGAAATGGTATACTTAGTTAAATATAATACTATATAAATTTAGATCAAATGCTCTCATTTTCAACGGGCTCAGGGTATAAACAAAATTAAATTTGGTGAAGCAGGAGTGCCATGTGCAGTAAAAAAAAAAATTGCAAACAATGAATCCAAAAAAAGTCGCACTCAATTTATTCACTAAATGGGTAGTCACAAATTGTAGACTCTTCAAAATCGCCAGTGACTCCGGCTTGGAAGAAATTGCCACTTTTTTTCGTTTACTTGGAAAATGTGACATTGCAAAAATTGAATTCGGGTTGACATCAGATTTATGGACCAACAATTTTTTTAAGAAGTCGTATTTTGCCGTGACTATTAACTATGTTATAGATATCAGTATCCGCTGCAGGCTGCTGGGAATGAAGTCGATGTGTAATGAGAGGAACACAGGTTAGTTGATCAACAATGCGATTATATCCATTATTCTTTTAAATTATTTAGCTTAAAATGTTTGACTTACTAAGTGAATTTGGATGTGCTTTGAGTAGCGAGGCCATAATGGTCACAGACAGTGGCTCGAATATGATCTGCAATTTTCGCGATTTCAATCATTTTTATTGAATCAATCATTTGCTACAAAATACCTTGCAAAAATCTACGAATGAACTGGATGAAATTTCGAATATGTGCATATGATATTTCAAGAAATCTGGAAGCAATTCCATTTTCTCAACTAGTTTAAAGAGCTATTCGGGGTCAAGTTGGAATACCTATTATAACTTATTTAAGTCCATTATTATAAACTAGAATGAAATCGGTGAAGTTTTGCAGGAAAGTAACGCTTTTGAAAGACTCGGTGAACTAAGCTTGGCTCATCTTAATTCCTTGGTCGAAGTGTCAGCGTTGTTAGAAGAAAGGCCGCTAAGAAATTCCAGTACTTGCTAAATCGTGTGAATGACTTTGTCAACAATAAGGATAAGAATCTGACGGGTTATTTGCCCAACGTTGCACACTGGGGTCGCTGGTCGAAAATCACAAATCTCTGAGCTGGTTCAAAAGTTATGATTTTTGCAACGCAAAATAGGAATTGGTCCCACTGTGCATTGTCTTGGATTTAACATTCATAGAGACAACAGCATTAAAGGCGTCATATTTCAGCATTAAAAAGGAAACTATCCAGCATTTTTCTGAAGGCATTCAATCAGCTATCTAAAAGCAGCATTCTTTCTTGGAGGACTTTAATCCAAAGACGAACATAACCTTATTCGTGGAGAACTAACGTTGGGCATTTTTCTGGAAAGCGTCCATTCAGCTATTTACAACATCTATCATCAATCTATCTTCTAAAAGCATCAATGGTATGTGCGTTTTATGATATTTTTCTCTCGAGATGGGGTGGGTGAACTGCGGATGCAGTTTTCTTCAGGACGTGTTTTTTGTTCATCTGCCATGTGCTGAGGCATAGTTCACTTCTCTCTAATATGATACTCAACTGCAGCTGATTTTCTAGCCTCTTTCAACACATTTTCTGTTAGTGTGGTCTGCTTTTTCTACATTTTCAATGTTTTAATATTCTCTAAAATTTAATGAGCATTTCTTTCAAAGTCTCCTGCACTCTTTTGATTAATTTAGACACTAAATATGATTACTGTTAGCCTATCTTCTCTCTAAACAATAATTTGTCGATATTTATTGCTACTTTTCTCTGAGTTATAGTTTGTCTACAATTTGCTATTAATCACAATACTTATCATTTATTTACGAATGAATGATTTTTAACTAGTTTACAACAAAATTTCTAGCCACTTTTAACGCACTTCTATTAGTATAGTCTGCTCTTTCTGCGCTCTTTTGATTGGTGTTGATACTTAATATTATTGTTTTCTTTGTAGCTCAGCTTTTCTGTAAATTATAGTTTGATAAATAAAATCTTCAAAAGGGAGAACCTTTCGGAACGAGTTGCAAAACACAACTGAGGCATTCTGAACTGACAACTGATATTAAAAAAAACCAATTTAATAGCACTGAATGTAGTGTTGGTAAAGCCGAATATCTACTGTCAAGTTTGTTGGTCGAGCATGTTGCGTTCGACGAGAATTCGAAAGTGAATGGCGTGTTTTTTTAGGTTTCCTAGAAAGTAAAAAATAAAAAAAAATAGGGGGAACATATTTTCTTAGTTGAAAAACTGATGGCTGGCTTTAATCTTAGACCGTGTATGGTAAATGTCAGAATGTACAAAACCTAGTTAAATGCATATTTTATCAGTTTGATTAAGATATCTCAAAAAACAAAAAAAATTTCATACTAAGACTTAATTTTTTATTGAGCGTCTCTATTGCAGCTATATGATATAGTAGACCGATTTTAACCAAATTTGGTCAGGATGTATAATACCACCGCAGATGCATATTCTATCAGTGTGGTTCTGATATTTCAACATACAAAAAACTTTTCCATACTAAAACTTAATTTTTGATGTATCGTTCCTATGGCAGCTATAGCCCATTTTCAATGATACACTCATCAGCTGTTTTCTCAGTTTACCCATGCTATCGATATGCCAATTATCGATAGAATCTGTAGAGAAACAGAGAAATTCCTGCTAAAGTTTTTTTATATCAAGTTTGACAGAAATTTTTATTTCCAGGCCTGCTGTAGTCAGGTCTTTAGACGAAATGTTACGCATTTGTTGCCTAAAACAATTGTAGATGGCGAATATTCTTGTGTGAACTGCTCGGTGGCAAATTGTAACTGACTTCCCCTTCAATGCAACATTTCGTCAAATCTCATTATGCTACCTAAAGTTGCAAGGGATATCTAGTGTTCTCTGTCTCTCGCAATAACTCAAGATTACACGCGCGACAATCGATTAGTGCGCAACTCCTTTCTCAAACCTCAGTCGAACGTAATTTTGGCACGTACGCCATGTCAAACCTTACGCATCATTTCTGCATCGAACTACGTTGAACATCTGGCAAATAAGCAGAACAAAGCGTTCTTGACAATTAACACAAGAGCTCAGTTGTCTAATACTGCGACACTCATAATTTAGACCCGACAAATATATTAGACGAACTTAAGAAGTTTTCTATTAACTGCATTTTAAATTGAAATATCTTTATTGGCTCAAAACATAAGATTATTGCATTTTTAGAAAAGCTTAGGTAGTTACTAAGAAATAATTGTTCATAGATATCTTAAGTATTATACTTATTAAGTATTATAATACTTATTATAATACTTAAGATATCTATAATAATATTACATTAATTATTGGTGCTTAATTTTAAAATGTTCATCTTGAATATTAGCGGAAATATTCACAAATACTTGTACCCAAAAAATAATAAAAGTCTTTAAAGAAAAGAAAAAAAGCTGATTCGTGACGTACCGAATCCGATATTTCTTTTGGATTGATTCCCAGAAAAAAAAAATTATATATATGTGCAGCTACATTTTGGAAGGGATATTATCAGTTTGCCCAAAAAATTATAATTTTTACTTGCTTATATATATATTTGCATTGTTTAACGGTATCTCATATTAAATTTTTTTTCAAGATAAAATGTTTTAAACGGCTGTTATATTATATTTTATCACTTCTCTGTCGTTTAATCAAGTTCAATCTGATGTCAGGTTAATAACTGTCATCAAAGGCTGTCAATAATTTATAAAGCCTCCACTTATATTACAAACAACACCAAAACCTATTCAATGGAGACAATTATGAAAATGACTAGGAAAAAAATCTGATAAACTCCCAATATGAAAAGGGCCTGATTGTAAATATTAACAGAGCAAAATGCTTACTTAATCGATTTGCGGTTCTAGTGACAAAACGCAAGGTGTAAACAAATCCAACTATCCGCAAAACTATCAAATTTAAGACAACAACAGACTTTTGTATTAAGTTTTGGTGTTAATAACCACTTAAGTTTATTTTACTTATTTATTTACGATGACGATAAGGATGATAGATAAAAAAAAGAGTGATGTAAATTTTTAATACTATTTAATTTATTACTTGAATATTCATTTACATTGACAAAACCGCAAATTTCGGTTGAAACTAAAGATTTTGCAAGAATTTTGTTGAAACAGTTTATCACATTTAAATGAAAATCGAAAACTGGTTCTTTAATTGACGTAAATTTCATGATGCAGATGTTGCTGAATTGCTGAAGCGGAAACCGGGTAACCAAAAACTTATTCAATATATAATTTTATATGTAAATCCAAGCGATAGTCAACAACGTGTTGGCTGACTTTTTACTCCTCTTTGCAAATGTCAAGAGTGAAGAAGATGAAGAAGAAATAACTAAGAAACTCGAAATAGACAATGACAACTCAAAAAGGTCTCTAGTCGTATGCGAATGACAACAACAACGCCAAAAAAAAACGAAACACTTTGGCACACTTTAAAGTTGAGGCGACGACGTTGGCAGTTCGTCACGCCTTTAGACGCCTCACTGTCATTTAGTCGCCGCAGTCTATGGGCCATTATTGTTTTTAATTTGGCTTTAAACTGATCAAGGTCACTGCGATGAAAAAGCGGCTTTAAATTGGAACGACAAGACGTCAGAGACGACCAGAGACGATATTTAACCACATGCAGAGAAATATGGGGGTACTCAGCATCATTGGCTAGTCGAAATCCGTATACACTAGTTGCCCCATTCGAGGAGTGAATTAAAAAGCGATTTATAAACATATTTCCAAATAATAGATCTAATAAATCTTTTACAAAAATAAAGAGTTATACAATTATTTTAACTTTTTTCTAAATTTATAAGGCAACCGGCCAACACATCATCGTGTTTTGCTATCAACTAGATATAAACCGGTTGCATTATACTATAAGTATAATAAATATCCCAAAAGATTTCGGAAATACGAATGTCAACCACGTTTGAGCCAAATTTTGAATTGATGTTTATTTAATTTTTGAATTCAATATTTTTTTTAAGTTGTATATGAAAACTAATACATTTGCTTTGCAAGTTAATCTACATATAAAGATAACCAACAGATGGAGATAACTTTTCGGTTTGCTAGCATAAGTGGTAAGTGGTAAAAGCAAATGAAATGCTGCACTTAATGTGTGTGCAGCTTTAGCCTTTCCTCTGTGTCACACATACATTATATATGTATGCATATATTTACAGAATATAAGTATGCAGTATATATACCAAATAAGTAATATATATTTACGTGGGCACGCCCAGAGAGACGACAGGCAAGTAAGACCTTCTGGAATTTGCTAAACGAAGCGATCAAAGCTGAAGTCTTAAAGGCAAGAATTACATTTGAATACTCGTAATGGGCAGCATACATACATATGTCGGTGAATGGCATCCACACTTACATTCCACATTCAGTTAGTAAGCTCAACACACTGCAAACGCTGCTACTCACCACGACGCAAACACTTTACCCCTCACTGCTGCCATTTTGCATATAAAAGAGTGGCGCATGCGTGCCGCACTTCTCTCTTTTTTGGGCGACAGTCAAGTCACGAGCGACGACGAAGACAACGACAACGACGCTTGTGCAACCGACGTACCGAGTAAAGCCGCTTCAAAGCTCCAACGTGTGGATCGTGTTGCTGCCCCCTCTGTTTGTCTGTGTTTGCTAACTGTAAAAAAGCTCGCGATACTCACCACGCTGCGGCGCCCAACTGCAGATCAGCACTAACAACAAAGAGTCGACGTCAACGTCGACGTCAACATCACCGCTCTGCCCGCCGCGTGTAATAAAAGAAGGCTTAATAAATTTGAGTTGGTTTTGGGGCTTTGGCGTCAGCTTCGAGAAATTGTGCGCGACAACGTTGCAAACAGTGTAAATGGAGCTTTGATAGCGAACGGAAGGACAAACCTGCTGCTGCTGCTATTTCTGCTCTTGCTGATCTCAACTCGAGTGATTTCTATAACCTAGTGTTTTTCAATAATCAGATAAATACTGAATACAAATAATTGAAACTGTGCGTGTATAATTATATCTCTAGACATTGTACAAAATGGCAAAACTTTTTGTAGTTTTTGCCGTTTTGGCTTTGGCGGCCATTGGTGCAGGTAAGCAAAAAAGCATTAAAAAAAAAAACGAAATACAAATAAGAAATAAATTACAAAATACAGTTAAATACACATTTATGAATAGTATTTAAAAAACGCTTAGTTGTGGACTTGGAGTTTTTTAATTGCTGCCTCATGCAATTTGCATTTGTCCAGCGGAAGTTGTCTGTCAATTATAAAAAAAAACTGGCCTTCAAAAAGCTAAAAGAAAAATAAACTACTGAAACAGAAACAGAAAACTGAAAGCTGACAGTTGGAACATTGCAGTTTACATGAACGACTGTTGCAGCCTGCTTGTAACCTTGATTATGCAAAAAAGGATGCACTGACAATTGGCTAACAACAACAACCACAACAATAACAACAACAACAACGAGCTTGTTGTACTCGCAAAACAACTTTCATTTATGTAGGGCTTGAGTAAATCCTGAGATGACAACATAAAGCGGCATTCAATACAACTTGAATTCAACTTGAATTTCATTCAACTTCAATTCAATTCAATTCGATTCGATTCAATTCGACTTTAAGCTCATGCGACACTCGACATTCGACATTTGTGGAATGCATTTGTTGACTTGACGGGTGATCGATCAATATGCGATATTACTTATGTACTTACCAGTATGTTGTAGTTGCCCTGTGGTATCTAGCCACCTGTCAATTAACTCTTAACTCTTAACAGTTATGCAAATGTGGCAACTGCGAGCATGTCTTTCTTTTTGTGCAACTCTTGTTGCCAACTGTGACTGTGAAATGTCAAAGTTATAGCCAAGTGCTGCTAGTTTTTATTTTTATTTATTATTATTTTAATTTGAAACTTTTATTCTGCGGCTTATAGAGCTGTCTGTCTGTCGATCCGTCGGTCCGTCTGTCTATATTTCTGTCCGTCTGTAGTGGGTTCTTTGCATTGGTATTGGTGACATCGTATTTCATAATGGCAAACTTGTTTTGGCCAACCCCAAGAGGTACAACCAGATAGACGACATGCCGTTAGCCCCAGTCTACATCTACATATGTCTTTATGTCTATATCCATGTATATAAAATATATATATATATTTGTATATATACATATACATATCTTTTTGTTGTTGTTGCTTTGCTTTGTGTAACAGGAAGTGCCAGCAAAATGACTAGACCAACCCACATTTGCAATACCAAATGCACTTCGATTTAAACTGAAATTCTTCCGGTTTTGCAACCATAAACAGATTTATCAACTAGGCTGTAAATTTATCGAATTTTCTATAATGTTATCAAATCAAATTCAAATACTTAAACTAAAATTGAATAGACAAACTTTTACCTTATTCTGAATTCAATTACTTATTTTATCGTTTTTAACCCCAAGTTAATATAGAACAACAAATATATATTTTAGAGGGACTTTCAATTCAAATTCATTAAAATATAATTCATTTTTCTAGAGTGTATTTTTTTAAGTGTAATGTTTGTTTCCCTTCCATTTGCAGCTAATGCCGCTGAAGAACGTGTTAAGCGACAGGCCACCACCGAGGAGCCCAAGAAGGAGGAGTCTTTTGAGAAGGAGCTGTGCAAAGACAAAGATGCCGGCGAGTGGTTCCGTTTGGTAGCCGGCGAAGGCGACAACTGTCGCGATGTCATTCAGTGCACCTCATCGGTAGGTTCCACTCAAATATATTTTAAATCAGGGATGCATCCATTTCTCCAGTAATAGACTTCAAGGAACAAGTCATTATTTGTATGAGCATTTAAAATACCAAAAGCATAATTACGGGCACTCATGCAGACGAAGTGAGAGGAAACTCTATTTGTCGCTTTGGTATTCCTTATTTTCTAATGCCCTAAACTGAAATTTTAAGGCCACTGTCTGAAGAAACTCCTCAAATTTTTCTTCACCGTGAAAATTTAAAAAAGATTCAGAATTTCTTAAATTTTTCCTTTGATTCGGACACCATAGATCACTTGATCATATTCGAAAATATTTTATCTCACGATCAAGAGAACCTCACTTACGACGACTACAAATATGCCATTAGGTCTGCTTTGAAAAAGCCACAAATTTTCCTGAAGAGAAGTTTTACAGCAATTAAACTCAGCGTGAAGCGTCACAATTAGTTTGTGGTCAGCGCATCGACTCGAAGCAGAGCATTTGGTGTATTGCAGTTGTTATAAATTATCACTGCGGAACTTTACCAACTGTTGTCCTATATCCAACTGGAGTATCATTTAACTGTTGCCCTTTATTCAACTGGAGTCTCATTTAACATTTAATTGTTGCCCTATATCCAACTGGAGGATCATTTAACATTTTTTTGTTCCTTTTTTTCCTTTTTTTGGTTTACAGGGTCTGCAAGCCATCCGTTGTCCGGCCGGTTTGTACTTCGATATTGAGAAGCAGACCTGTGACTGGAAAGAGTCCGTAAAGAACTGCAAGAGCAAGAACAAGGAACGTCGGGTGAAGCCTCTGCTTCACACGGATGAGCCTCTGTGTCAGGATGGTTTCCTGGCCTGCGGTGATGGCAACTGCATTGAGCGCGGTCTCTTCTGTAACGGCGAGAAGGATTGCTCAGATGGCTCCGATGAAAATACTTGTGGTAAGTACAACAAAACAAACAAATCGAAGAAAGCGAGAGTTGGCTACATTAATGTGAATATTAGAGAGATCAAAATGAGGAGACTTGAGAAAAATTAATGTACTCCTGAGTGGCACTAGAGATTCGGCTTCTTAAGTATTCAATGATTCATATTATATGACTTCAATAATTCGAAATGATTCAGCAAGACCGTCGAGTGATTAAAGCTGTCATTACACAGGATTGGCTACAAAGCCGATATTACTCCATCAGCTGGGCAAGAAAATAATAATAATCAAAATAAAAAAGACAAGTTGAAACTGAAATTCAAATCTTCAAGTGGCATACATTCGTATGGCTCGTGAATTTCTTTAAGCCAGAGTCTGAGTCTGATTCGAAGACGAAGTCGCACCTTAAAACCGGTCGGCGGCATTTAACATTAAGTTTCCAGTTGTCTATGGAACTACTCTCGAAATCTCCGAGAAAACTATGTAAGACACAAGTGTTTGACAGTCCAGACTCTATAGGATGCGGGCGGGAAGGGGACTCCCTCACTATTTCTTTTTTTTTTTGGGTTTTTAGACCGCCTACGTGTAGCACAGGTCTTGCAACAAAGTAGACTCAAAGAGACTCGTTTCGTAAAGCCCTTCAGAGATATCTTAAGTCCATAGAAAACGGCTTGATTTCCAAAGAGTTTCTTATATTTTTCTTTTGTTTTTTAATGGAAATGTCAAGTGTAAAATGAAAGAAAATGTCAGAAAGAAAAAAACGAACTATGAGCTGATCTCATCAGTGATCCATACAAGAAAAAAAACTGGGCTGGGTCGTGCATCGTTTTGCATCATCACATTGACTCGAGTCGGAGCATTTAAAGCAAAAGTCAGATCACACAGATCTCACATGCAACATGTTAAATGTTAAATAAATTAATAATTAATGTTAACCTTGGACTTAAAAGAAATAAAAACTAAAGCAAATGCTCTCAGCATGGGACTGAGCTACCGAATGCTGAAAGACAGTCAGACAGTCAAAAGGCGGTTCAGAGCCCGTTCGATTCATGTGTAAATTAAGCTTACATAATCGGCTTAAATCGTTGTATTTTTAGCAATTGCAAAAACCCAAACAACAAAAGACTTGTTATTTATTTATTTATTATTATTATTTCTGTTGTTGTATATATATTTTTTTATAAATATAGCGAGCTTAAAAACCGCAACTAATTTTAAATAACAACTAAGTGGAGTCTTTCTTTGTGTCTGCCTTCTTCGCCTTTTGCTACCATATTGCCTTTAGCTTTTTTTTATAATTTTTTCTTATTTGATTTGTGCCTGTGTTTACGTTAACAATTTGCAAAACACGATACCGACATTTCTCAAGAGGCGACCGCATATAAATGTGCATTAATGAGCAAATCAAATGCCAAACAATAAGCCAAGAAATAATGACCATAAATGCCGCTAGCCGGCCAATTCTAAGGCCTTCCCCCTACAAATGTGCAAGTGGATCATAGATCGTAGATTGTACTTGTGCTGTAGTTTATAGATCGCAAATCGTGTCTAGTTTAATGCGAAAATTTGCACGTTTAGAAGCCAGTGGCGTTAACGATTGGCGGCAACTTAACAAATGCCCAACGAAGCATTAACTTGTAAGCAATTTGAAATTGAATTTAAAATTAAATAATAGTGCCATTTAAATTACCTCCCACAAGACAGAGCCATCCATATGGCAATAAGGAAGCCACGGTATGTGCCAATTTAAATGGCCCCCATCAATAAAAATAAGAAGTGAGCAACAAAGCGTCGAAGCGAGAAATGACGATTGTTACGCTCAGATAGACTAGGAAAAGTATTTATAAGGCAAACAAAACAATTAACAATTATCCAGTTAGAATACTTTAGTCGGGGCTTACTTACTAGAAGACTCGGCTGTTCCTGATGGAAATTCTCTTAAAAACTATTTCTTTATTAAATAGCAGGTCACAAGACGAATTGTTGAAGCTCAACAAAATTAAAACATCTTTAAAAATATTCTTTGAAATAACACAATAAAATATTTTACAAAGTCCATTATACATGCTAATGAGTATTTTAAGATTGGTTTAATGCTAGCAGCACTTTCTTAATTTTTACAAACATTAAGTTTAAACTAATTTTTAATTCTTCTTTGAGTCACTTATTACAATAACTCCTTAGGATAGTAAAAATTTGAAAATTAAAAGCGTCTCAGCTTTGGGAAATGTTGTTTTTACCAATATGACTTAACAGTATTTCCAAGAAAACACTTATTGATATCCCTTATTTAAAACCAATTCGAAACCACTTGCAATTCAGTTCAGCACTTGGTCGACTTTATCACGTAATCTGCTATTAGCTGTGAACATCATCTTGAACGAAAAGTAAGACGCTTAATAGGCCAGCTCACATTTAGCTCTTTGATGGCTAAAAGCATACTCAGCATAAATAAAAACGAATAACTAGGGAAAAAAAAAACAGAAACAGCAGAAAAGAGAGGCAGAAAAGAGACAATGAAATTGCAGGAAAACTAAAGACAAGCCCTAAAGTGGCTTAAATGTCAGGGAATATTCAGAGCTGGAGCCGTGTGTGCAACCGGTTCGATGTTCGATGCACGATGACATAACACTTGGCTTTAACGACAGATTATTGGCAACATGAAATGCCTAGAGTTGTTGTAGTTTAGTGTTGCAGAGAGTGAGAGGGCCGGGCAAAGGGAGAGTAATAAAAGGTCAGCCGGAGACAAAAGCCGGGTGTGACCTACTTGCAAAAAACCAATTCGGAAACGTAAAAAACCAAAAGTAAAAAGCTGTGATGTTTTTTTTTAATTTTTATTTTTTATTTGCCTGGCCTTTGCGTGTCTCGTTGGCATTTCACTTTGGCAAGTGCCAAACAAAAATTACGTCAAAAAAAATTTCTTTGTTTAAAAACTTTCGCAGTTGATTTATGATGATGAGGGACTTGGACTGCGAATGCTTCATATGCTTCATGCAAGTGCAAGGCTTACAAATGACGCTGGCAAATACTTACGAATAATATGAATAGCCGTATATATTCATTTGTAATTTGCATATGGCCGCTAATGAATGGCAAACACGTGGGCGCAATGAAGATGACCAGAGGAATGAGATAGACAGATAGACAGACAGACAGTTAGAGAGCTGGAGAAGCATAGGAGAGTAGATTAAAGACTGAAAGCCTCTTCTGCCTCTTCTGCCCAGACATGGGCTTAGGTGAACGTTAACTGCATACCAAAATAGTTACCAACTCAGAGTTACCAGCTCTTCGCTTGATTGACGACCACAACATGGCTTAAAGAAAAATTCAAAATAATATTACAAAAAAAATTCGAGATACTGAAATTGTGCAGACATTTTCCATTCACTTTGCGTTTTGGTGACGGCGGTTTTTCCGGCGCCCGGGTGATTTGTGATTGGTTTTCCAGGTCCAACGGTAAAGTTCGTTGAACTAACTGAACCGCCCATTTACAGTTAGCTAATTGTCTTAAATAATTATCCATAAAGTTGATTGAACTTTACCGTAAACAGAATACAAATTGTTCGATTACACTGTGAGAAATATGTTTATATAGAATGTTACTTATGTATTTGGCACCCAAAAATATAGAATGGATAAAGATCGATACACAAAAATTGAATGATTGAATCGTATGGATTTGATTATATAAATGATTTTACCTTCTCAGAAAAACGGTATTACATTTCAAAAGAGATTAGCGAAATATTCAGGAAAGGTTTTTTCTTTTACAATGGAAAACGAGTCATTCTTTTCACATTTTTTCAAAATATTTTATTTTTATTAATCGTTTGATACGTTTTCTGTGTGTAGAATTCCTATTTTTTAAAATTTCGTTTCTTTGCATTTTTATTAATTTACAGACATCGATAACGATCCAAATCGTGCCCCACCCTGTGATCCCGTTGTGTGCGTGTTGCCCGATTGCTTCTGCTCGGAAGACGGTACTTCGATTCCCGGAGATCTGCCCGCCAAGGATGTGCCCATGATGATCACGATCACTTTCGACGATGCCATCAACAACAATAATATTGAGCTATACAAGGAGATGTTCAAGGGTCGCAAGAATCCCAATGGTTGCGACATCAAGGCCACCTATTTCGTATCCCACAAGTATTCCAACTATTCGGCGATACAGGAGACTTCACGCAAGGGACACGAGATTGCTGTCCACTCGATCACTCACAACGACGAGGAGCGTTTCTGGTCGAATGCGACGGTTGATGACTGGGCCAAGGAAATGGCCGGCATGAGGATTATCATTGAGAAGTATGCGAATATCACGGACAACTCGGTTGTAGGTGTGCGTGCTCCCTATCTGCGTGTGGGAGGCAACAATCAGTTCACCATGATGGAGGAGCAGGCTTTCCTTTACGATTCCACCATCACGGCTCCCCTGTCGAATCCCCCATTGTGGCCATACACCATGTACTTCCGTATGCCACATCGTTGCCACGGCAACCTGCAGAGCTGCCCCACGAGATCGCATGCCGTGTGGGAGATGGTCATGAATGAATTGGATCGTCGTGAGGATCCAGTCAACGATGAGTATCTGCCTGGCTGTGCTATGGTCGATTCCTGCTCGAACATCTTGACTGGTGATCAGTTCTACAATTTCCTCAATCACAATTTCGATCGCCATTACGATCAGAATCGTGCACCTTTGGGACTGTACTTCCATGCCGCTTGGTTGAAGAACAATCCCGAGTTCCTCGACGCCTTCCTCTACTGGATCGATGAGATCCTGGCCAATCACAATGATGTCTACTTTGTGACCATGACACAGGTGATACAGTGGATGCAAAATCCACGAACCATCAGCGAGGTCAAGAACTTCGAGCCCTGGAGGGAGAAGTGCGTCGTTGAGGGTAAACCAGCCTGCTGGGTGCCCAATGCCTGCAAGCTCACATCCAAGGAGGTTCCCGGGGAGACCATCAATCTGCAGACCTGCGTCCGATGCCCCAACAACTACCCATGGGTCAATGATCCCACTGGCGATGGTTTCTTCTAAGTCAGCCTGAGAAAAAGCAGGAGATCGAGAGATCGAGAGAGTGAGAGAGAGAGAGCGTTAGCATCCAAGCAGCCCTAATCCAAATTCCTACAGCCACCTAAAGTACCCAACTCTTATTATTGTTTCAATTAAATCAAGACTTTTTACATTATATTTTTATTTTTGACTGCGCCGCGTTTTCAAACGCAACCATAACGCGCCTGGCTAAGTCTCTGCTGTGTTACGTTATTAAAAAACAATTAAAAAACAAATAAAAAAAAAAAAAAACAGTTACAACAAAATTTACAAGAAACAAACAAGATGATGATGAAAACTGCAAGCAGAAACTGATTTTTGTAGTTTTACGTTAATTTGTATGTGTATATTTAAAAATACCTAATAAAAATAAAAAACGACAAATTTAAAAAACAAAAAAAAAAGATTTAAAAAACGAAAAGTATGTTTCATCATTTGGATTATTTGTGATGCTAATCTTGGTTATCGTCAGCCATAAAATTGCTATTATAATGCATACGAAGTGTATTTAATAAGTTTGGCAACTGTTTCTTTTATATCTGGCACCAACAACAACAACAAAAACTACAACAGCAACTACAATCAACACAATTTGTGTGCGCTACCCACTGACTTACTAACCAGTTATATATTAGTCCAACAAAACCAAAAAAACCGAAACAAATTTAAATAACAAAACGCGTTTTGAATTTCGTTTTTCAGTTTTCAGTTTCATGTGCATTATTTCATATGTAAATTTAAGTTTTTTCCTTTTTATTATCATTTTCTAGACTGGTTATAAAGTGAAGCAGCCGGTCTAGAATTAGGCACACTTATACAAATACATTAAATTTAATACTTATTTTAATATGCAAAATTAAGGCTTATTAACAAATTTATTTCTATATATATGCGCACAAATGAATGCTATATTCATACTTGGCAACAGATTCTTAATTCATGGGGAATCTTTAAATATACCTCGGTGGCACTAAATGCAATTATAACAAATCAGATTCATCCACACACACTCATACACACACTCAATACACGTCGATAATTAGTTTTAGACATTGCAATTTTCTATTGAAAAAATTTTTCTGCACACACTCTGAATAAATAAATTATTATGTAGGTGTATTTTGCTGTTTTTGCGCTAATTTTTAACGCATAAATAAGTTTTATCACCAATCAAGGTAAGCGACATCGATGGCAGCGAAATAAAGTGAGAGTGCTTCAATCGAGCATGCACGACTAGCATATACTCTACAGTCAGAAAATGGAAAATATTTTATTGACTCACTTGTTGGGGCTGGTCAAAATTATAAATACATTAAATAGCTTTGAGACCTTTTATAGACTTTGTACTTTAAAAGGGTATACAATTGTTTTTTTAATTTTCGTAAAGTTTTATTAAACTTTAATAGCTCAATAGAAAAATTTAATAGACACTAAGTGAACTATTCTTATAATGTGCATGCTCTTAGAATATCAGCATTATTGGCTTCCTTAACTCTTTGTCTGTGGAAACAAGTTTCATCTACTTCACGAGTATCTGTGTGATAATATGTTTTTATGTCTGCACATATGTACTGTATATGTATTTTTGCGTGTGTGTGTGTTGGGTAAACTTTTACTTTTTGCTGAGGTGAACTAGTTGCAAAGTGGACGATTTGCATATATTGCACATGAGTACCAAGCACACAGTGGGTATATATCAACAAATATCAGTTAAAAAAAAAACACCATATAAAAGTTTTAATTATTGGTAATTTAGTAAGCATTAAGCATAATGAACAAAACTTAATAAAATAATTAAATGGGCTCAATAATTTAAAAACAATTAAAAAAAATTTGATTCAACTTTTACCGCTGTACTTGTTGATGTTATAGACAAGCGATAACTGATTTTAAGAAATATTTCTCAAAAAAATTTGAATTTAATTTAACCACTATACACTACTTCAATTCAATTGACGTAGGTGTTTCTTAGTATTCTCATCGTGACATTGGCTCAACATGAAATTTATAGATATGCTTCCTAGTTTTGAATCAGCCGTTTCACCTGATCAATTGATCAGCTAGATAAATGACGTATGTTCATATGTTAAATGCCAGAAATCAGATAACTTGCTGTTCATGTGGTCAGACACGTTTTAAGCAAACGAATAGAATATGGTATATTGTGCGTGTGAATCCCATAAAAAAAAATAAAAAACAAGAAAACTTAAAGAGAATAAAGAAATGAGAAACAAATGGAAATGTAAGTTAAAAATACATGCTTAAAATGATCACTGATTGCAAGATGTAAACGGTGGGTATAAAAGAAGTTTAGACCTTATAGTTGAACTGACGAGTAGATGGTTTGAAGAGCTGAGCAAATGGAAATTTCAAGACAAACATTTACATACAACTCTCGCATTTAAATATCAACACTAAAAAGAAACTCCGTTGCCGCTTTGGGGCCTTCAATGCTCTCAACTTGCCATAAATTAAACGCACTCTCTTCGGATCGGACTGGATCGGTTGGATTGGTTTGGTTAATTTCAACGGGATGAGATCAATTTGGAGAGGCGAGATACGAGGGGGCAAAAGGGCGTTCGACTTATGCAACTTAGTGTGTGTTTTTTTATGGTTATGTATTTATTTTACAGTCCACAGTTTACAGTTTACCATTTACCGTTTACAGGCTCATCTTCAACGGCTTGAAGAGCTCGTCGAACATTTCCTTCATTAGCAATTCCGCTTTTGTACAATTTTCTGTTTTCTTGTAGGCAATTTCTCTTTTTTCGCCTGATCCAATCAATGTTTTGATGATATTTGCATGTATTTCTTATATATCCGTCGACTTAGATTGTAACTTTAAAATTTCTTGAATTATAGCTCTAATAAGGTTTTTTTATTAGGCTTAGGATTTTGGGAAATAAAAAACTCCAATTGCTTTCTTGTTTCACCCTCGCTTTTATGTGTGTCACTCTATGGCCAACTTATTTGTTTCGCTGACCTTTTGGCAAAAATAGGGTTTTAGACGCTATCAAATGTTTATCTATAAAACATCATAATACTCGAAATCAAATCACATAGCAAAATCGAGGGCAATCTTGACTACACAAATTATGTAAATTCATCTTAAAAAAAAGGTTTTCACTCGACGAAAAAATTAATTTTAATGCCGTCGAACGCTGGAGGTGCCATCATCAACATTTTCACTCTAATTGAAAAACCAGTTTAACAGTTGATTAAAAAAAGTAATAATAATAATTATAAGCATGCCCGCATATCCAATATGGGCGATTATATCACCAAAGTGTAAAAACCGTTGCTAACTAAAATTAATTGTAACTATCAAAATTAAAAAAAAAGAAAACAATAAACAAGAAATAAAAAACAAAAGTGCAATCAATAATTGCCTAAGAAGGTAAACAACTTTTTTGTGCCATCTTCTACACGTTCAGATATATTTATGTATCTTTATCTTTTGATTGAATCAGCGCTGTCGCACCGTTAACTGTCTGCCAACAAGCGAATTGATTTTATAATTTGTAAAGACAATTAAAATGTAATTGTAATGAGCTGTAATTTCAAGAATGCTCCAGCAACAAATCACTCATACGCCGTGTTAACCGGCTTGATTTCTTGTCTTTCGTTTTTGTTCCATTCCATCAGCCAAAAATTAGGCAAGTTATATTAGTTTCAACCTTTTGCGAATTTTTAATTTAACCTTCGAATCAAGTTTATTTATTTATTAAAATTAATTTTAGCTCTGAAAACGATGGCTCAAAGCCCCTATTGATGTTTTTCCTTATTATTTGCAATTCAAATTATTCAATCAAATATTGACTGATTGCCAAAAGTCTCCACATGCAACGCTTTCAAATGAATGCAGAATCTTTTCGCACTTAATACGAATACCATACAGACACTGCACGTCGTAAAATAAACAATGATTGTACTTGGATAATATGTACGAACAAATATTTGCTGTAAATGTTAGTATTGAATACAGTATTTGTCATAGCTAATTGAACAAATATCTCATTTAAAATATGTACAAACAAAATTGATTTGAGCGTTGACCCAATGAAAGTTTAAGAATAGGTAAATAAACTGCTGTACAGCTTAAACCACTTATGGTTATTATTATATATATTTACTGAAGAATGATATGAAGAGAATTCAAATTAATTACGTCTCAAATTAATTGTATGATCACTGCGGACAGTTTGCGCTAGTGACGAAAGCAGCACGAAGGTTGTGAAAGGCGACTAGCAATATATACAGCTAATACAGAAAATTTGCTATGCCAGTCCGATCATATCGAGTTATATACGGAATGAAAGGTTTAGCTTACAAAATGGCAAACTAAAACTTTTTTTCAAACCGCCTGGGTCATGAAATTCTAAGTATAAATTAAATAAATTTGAAATAGTGGTCTTCTCAAAATGAAATGAAAAGTCAGTTTTTTTGATTGTCTGCTTGCATCAAAGCGCTTAAAAAGCTTAGATGTCAGATTAGGGATTTATTCCCATGTTTGTTCTACGACTTTTTGAAAAACAGGCAATTTAGCGGAAAGACGCTATATCCCGCTAAAATTGAAACCCAAAAATTTTCAAACCATAGAAGCTACAGATATGTCCTACACTATATATCGTTGAAAGGTAGTTTTGAGGAGTTTTGGGCGTGTTTTAAACTCAGGTAACATTTTACAGGTGAAATATTGTTTTTTAGCTAACATTTTAGCGAATTATGACAAATGGCTCAAGTGATTTTTGTTAAATTGCAATGTATTGGTATATGAGAAAAATCTTTTGGCGAAGGAGCTCAGAAGACATAGCCTATTTACTGAATATATATATTTCAATAAGTATTAAGAGAGGACAGCAGCAACAAGGCATGCGAAGCAGCCAGAGCATAAAATGTTTTGCCTTGCACATATAACCAGTGTTGCTAGATCGTTTTGCTTTGCTGAAATATTCAGTGCTGCCAGACAGTTTAGTTTTGTTTTTTTTGACGATTTTTTTTTAAATATGAAAGAAATTTAACAAATAAATTTACATATTTTGCTATCTGTCTGCTTAACCCTACACGAGGTAAAAGTCTAGTGGCGAAAGCATATTCCAGCTACAAAATTTCTGATATCCAATTTTGAAACGAACAAAATAAAGTTTAATATAAAACTTTTAAATAAAAATATAAATTAAAAATAAAACTCGAGAATTGGCATTTGACATTACGCAAGAAGTAATTATTGTGTGATAGCTCACCCTTTTTGTACACAGTGTGGAATAACGTGACATAGCAGCAAACCTATGTAGCAGTCAGCTTTTGCGCGACAGAAATAATCAGTGATGCCAGAAATGTTTTTCAAAGCTTTTGCGATGCAGTAATAGGCACAGGTACAGTTTAAAATATAAAATATATAAATATTATAATTTAAATTATAGATAAAAATAGTTTGTCCCCTTTTTTTGTAAGATCTCCTAATCTCTTCAATCGTTATATTTTCATCAAAATAATAGTGAAATTTATCACTTATTTGAACTTATTTGAGAAAAATTCTTTTAGTTTTGTTATATAATTATAAAAATGTTTCTTATATGTACAACATTCATAATTATCTTAATTTATGTAAATAATAATGTAATACGATGATAATTTCTAAGAGAAGTATGTTATCTAGTTTAAGAATTTGCATATATTGAGGAGGTCGCAATGCATGGAAACATGCTCCGATTTTTGCACATTTGCACAGGCGGAACTACAGACATGAAGACATGCATTAATATGTCTGTCTTATATATATATATATGTATATACGCATGTATATCGCACGTATCATTATCATCGTCATCATCGCATACGAGCTCTTAACTTATTGAATAACAGGCTGGTTGGAATCCAGGTACGCAACCCTTTTGCTCGGCTCGATTTGGAGACTGTTCGCCTGCATTTCTTTACATAACGAGGTGGGACTGCAAAATTGAACAAGCGCATAATCAATTTGCCATTAATTAAAAATTTCGTGATCTTCAGCCAAATGAAAAGGTAAACAACAACAAGAAATTACAAAAATACAAAAAATATAAAATAAAATCAAATAAAATAATACCATGTAAAGGTAAGTTTAATGTGTGTGACTCAGCGCCAATTAAAGTGTGGCCACTCTTTGCTGGAAAGCACTGGATGGAGGCGTTGGTTGGCAGGAGGTTTATTAACCTTTTTGTCCGATGCCTTAGCCACGTCAACAAGAATTTAATGCGCAACATGTGAGCAGAATCAGTAATTGGCTAAGAGCGAGGCGTTAAAATGCAGGTGGTGTGGTTGCGTCTAACCAATTGTCATGCCACTCGAGTGTGGGTGAAAATAAAAAGTAACTAAAGAAGCGGCATCAACAAAACGTGTAAAGCAACATGTAGAAACGACAACAGAAAAGGAAGATGAAGATGAGAAATAATAAAAAACAGTTACGAAATCGAGTCTTGTTTGTTATGTTGTAGAAGAATCGAATCACAAGAGATGACAAAGAGACAAAGACGCAAAACTTCAGGGTCAGTTGTTTGATTGATGTGAAGATTTGATTTATGCAACTGAGTCTGCAGCCCCGCTGCAGTGGGTGCTTAGAGATAGAGATCTGCCCACCTTTTAGCCAAAGGTGCAGCTCCAGACAGCTCACACCTGCGTCCAAATTAATTAACCTTTCTTCTCACTCGCATGAACATTCCCAATAACACAATAACACACAGTTACACACACACATACAGACAGAGTTGTAGCCGCCTTGGCATTTTCGAAATGGGTTCCACAAAGCGTATTACCCCTTCGAAAAGCTTTGACGTCAAGTCGCGCCGGCGCCGACGCTGTCGCAGTCGCCGTCGCCAAGTCGTCGAAAACTCACCACACACAGCCTGAAATGGCGCACACACCACAGCTTAATAAATAGAACTCGTTGCCCGTGGACAACACCTAGTGTAAGCGTAGCTGTGTATTGGAAGAGTGCCCTCCGTTCACTCGCCTACCTCTAACCAGCGTATCGCTGTCGTTTCTACATTTGCTGAGCGCTAAAAGTAATATTAAATTCCAGTTATACACAACACACACACACACATACACACAAACACCTATATGAAGTGTGTTTAAAATAAAAGTGAAGTTTTTTAATTTTTTATTTATTCGTTTTTATTCGTTTCGTTTTTGCAGTCAGCGCTGGAACTGAACATGGCGCGTTGGTGGCCAATTTTGAGTGTTTTGCTGATTTCCTGTGCAGCTGGTAAGTGCCTCCTCTCCCTCGCAATAAACATTATTTCGTATTACGAACAGCCTAGACTTAGACTTGAAGTTAGCTGGCCACGTTGGCAAATCGCCCACTTGACCTTTACCAGCTGAATAAGCAACTGAATTTATTTTTGCACAAGGCTAAGAAAAGACAACAAAACAAAGAGAAAAAGAAAAGTCACCTCGGTCGTTGGCCAAGGCAAATAAAAATTCAAAACAAAAAAAAAAGTGATAAAGTTGTTGTAAATCATTAGCAACATGCAATGGTCAAAACGCCGAGGAGTGTGTATCAATCGATTCAGCGATGATGCAAGTTGAATAATTTCCTGAGCGCCATCAAACCAGAAATAAAATGTAAAAATTTAAAAAGAAAAAAAGAAAAAACGAAAAAAAATCTGTGGCAAGAGGACAGACAAGAGAGCAGCAACAACCGCTACAGCAATGCCGGAGCTGGCCATAAAAATTAGCATAGGCAACTTTTGATATGATCGGATCGCGATTGGTTCCGTTTATTATTTTTGGAAGAGACGAGACAACTCCAGCGTTGTTTATGCAATAATCGTATCTTTAAAGTTTAACTGCAAACTGGTTTCGCGTACTCCTATACAAGCAATAACCACAAATATTAGCCAACACTGAAACCAGTTTGGCAACAGCAGCCGCTACACCTTACCAAGATAAACAACATGCTCCATTAGCAGAAGTAACACTTACACTCTCATTTGCACCCATCGTATCTCGTTAAATTGCTCACAGCTTAGCTTCCTAAGCGGCCACAGCTTTCGTTTGCCCTTTCGATTTCATCTGCAAGATGAAATATACATTATGCGACTGATACCAACAACGACACGACAATAAAAACGAGAGTTGTTTTGATTTTAGAAGTCGTTTTAGTTAAACCGGTTAACTGTCGTGTTGGTCGCACCCAAGGCACTTAAGCCAAAATCGCGACCAGACCATAAACAATCAGATCTGCTGAACTATTTCCCGTTAATAATCATTTTACTAACATAATCTTAAGTGTATTAAGTGTATATATACGCACTAGAACGTTTTGTATAGGCCAAAAAAAATTGACAAATGGTATCCTATGTTCGTAATCTACGGTCAATTCTAAAATGGTTTCACCCAGAAACCATAGCACTAAAATCAATTCCTAATCCCCGTTTTTAAGTTGAAAAACGTGCTTTTTTGTTATTTTTATCCACATCTTTTGTATTTTTAGTTCAATCCTGACAAGATTGCTATCAAAACAAAGATAATACAAAAACCAATTGTCCCCAAAACATAATTTTCGTCCTTTCAAGGACTAAAAACGCAAAAAATTTTCAAGTCATAAATCGGGGACTATAAAATGTTTTTTTTTTCGAAAAATTCGATGAACCCTAATATACATATATTTTTAAGCAGCTTTTGTCATTTGAATTGCAATTAATTAAATATATAATGGCTCCGATAAAAATATTTTCATAGTAAATTTACGAATTTAAAAAAATTAATAACATTGTAGTATTATAAAAAATTAAATCATAGCAATTAACGAAAAACCCAATAAGTTTTAAAATATCGACATTTCACGAAGAACCTAAAATAAATTTAAAAAAAATTAAATTTTTTAAATTTAATCTTTCTTATAATGGTAAAAATAACTTTTAAAAATTTTAATTTAAATAATTTAAAGGCAAATTTAAATCAAGCCATTAAAAGAAATATTTAAAAAAAATCATACTTTTCCAAAGATAAATTTTAGTTAACAGTTTAAATTATATTTATGAAAAAAATTAAATATGGTTTTTCAAATTATTATTTATAATTTTAACTAATAATCAAAAATGTTTTCTCCCTTTTCTTAGCACAACGTCAGTCTCAGTCGGACAGACTTGAGGGCGTCGATGTTGAAGAAGTGTGCGCCGACCGTCCCGCTGATGAGTACTTCCGTCTGGACACGGAAGGTGATTGCCGTGAAGTTTACAGGTAAGCATTCAGACGAATTAACTTGGACTCAAGTGATTGATGTCCCGATCTCTATAAAGTTGATGATTATGGGGATATTGTTTTGTTTTATGACACCAACAATTTTTCTGAACCTTCTCCAAAGAACAAAAAAAATAAATAAATAAATAACTATTAAAGGTGCGACAGTGCCGGAGAAGATGGCAGCAATCGCTTGGCACCTATCCGTTGTGCCGGCGGTTTGGCGTTCGATGTTATTCGCCAACTGTGCGATTGGAAGACGAACGTCAAAAATTGCGATGTCCAAGAAAGTAAGTGGGATGTTTCTGTGCCCAGCCATTGAGCCGAGAGTCAAAAGTATACTTCAAAAGAGCACTAGACTGTGCCTCCTAAAACCGTCCTATACACTGTCTAACTCTCTGTCCTGTAACGTCTGTGTCTCCCTCTATTTCTCGCTGTCTCTTTACCTATCTCTATGTGTGTGCTCATATCATGTTGCTCATTATTCGACTCTCTGTCACTAAAACCAAAACTAAATTGATCCTGATCATTGCATTAATTAAGTAATTGAATCAAACCCAATTCAAGATTCGAAAATTCCCCGGAAAACCAAAAGAAACACTAGTGCCAAAGTTCTGTTAGCTAGAAAAAGCAGTTTAGGGAAAAACAAAACAAAAACAATATCACAAAAAAAAAAACCAAAAAAAACAAGAAAACGAAAAACCAAACTTTATTTTTTAGATGTACAAAGTCGGGTCTGAAAGAAATTCAGTGCCCCTCCGGTTTGGCCTTCGATGTTATTAAACAAACCTGCGACTGGAAGGCCAAGGTGACTAACTGCGATGAGAAAGAGAGTAAGTGTGATGACTGACACCAATTAGACAATTAGATATCACCAACCACACTTGAACATAGCACTTAGACAGATACATATACTCGTGTAATGTATATAGTTATAATGAACTTTGGATCTCCTCTGAATGAACCAATAAAACTAAACCACATGCCAACAACAACAACAACAACCCTAACCCATCTCACAGTCACAATCACGTGTATACTTCTCATTTCAAAATTTAGACATTTTTTGTCACTAACAGACTAAAAGCTAATCCATTTCAAAGCAATTTATTAATATATATGCATCCTTAAATCAATCCTTTAGAGCCACGCAAGGCAAAGCCCATTCTGAAGACGGATGAGCCCATTTGCCCCGATGGCAAACTTTCCTGCGGCGATGGCGAGTGCCTCGACAAGGAACTCTTCTGCAACGGCAAGACCGACTGCAAAGATGAGTCCGATGAGAATGCTTGCTGTAAGTATTGACAAATTCTTATCCATGTAGGACTTTAGGCTTACTAAAGGTCTCCATTTTTATTCATTATTCATTTTCAGCGGTCGATGAGGATCCCAACCGTGCTCCAGAGTGCGATCCCACACAGTGTGCTCTGCCCGATTGCTTCTGCTCCGCTGATGGCACACGTATTCCTGGTGGCATTGAGCCACAACAGGTGCCACAGATGATTACCATTACGTTCAACGGTGCCGTCAATGTGGACAACATTGATCTGTACGAGGATATTTTCAATGGTCAACGCCAGAATCCCAACGGATGCTCCATCAAGGGCACCTTCTTTGTTTCTCACAAGTACTCGAATTACTCGGCTGTTCAGGACTTGCATCGTCGTGGTCATGAGATCTCTGTCTTCTCACTCACACACAAGGATGACCCCAACTACTGGTCTGGTGGTAGCTACGATGACTGGTTGGCCGAGATGGCCGGTTCCCGATTGATTGTCGAGCGTTTTGCCAACATCACCGATGGCTCGATCATCGGCATGCGTGCTCCTTACCTGCGTGTGGGTGGCAACAAACAATTCGAGATGATGGCAGATCAGTTCTTTGTGTATGATGCCTCCATCACGGCCTCCTTGGGACGTGTGCCCATTTGGCCGTATACCCTGTATTTCCGCATGCCACACAAGTGCAACGGCAATGCCCACAATTGCCCATCGCGTAGCCATCCCGTTTGGGAGATGGTCATGAATGAATTGGATCGTCGTGATGATCCCACTTTTGATGAGTCTCTTCCTGGTTGCCACATGGTCGACTCATGCTCCAACGTCGCCTCTGGCGATCAGTTCGCACGTCTGTTGCGCCACAATTTCAACCGTCACTACAATACCAACCGTGCCCCACTGGGTCTGCATTTCCACGCCTCGTGGCTCAAATCGAAGAAGGAGTATCGCGATGAGCTGATCAAGTTCATCGAGGAGATGCTGGGACGCAATGATGTGTTCTTCGTGACCAATCTGCAGGTCATCCAATGGATGCAGAATCCCACAGAGCTTAACTCGCTGCGCGACTTCCAGGAATGGAAGGAGAAGTGCGACGTCAAGGGGCAACCCTACTGCTCCCTCCCCAACGCCTGCCCTTTGACCACCCGCGAGCTTCCTGGTGAGACGCTGCGTCTGTTCACTTGTATGGAGTGCCCCAACAACTATCCCTGGATCCTAGATCCCACCGGCGATGGCTTCTCTGTTTAAGCTGTTGCCATAGAAACTCTCTCTTCTATTTCCTTTCTTGAAAACAACAAAAGAACAACTCATTTGTGGTTCAACCGAGAGTCTGATTAACTAAAAACAAACCCAAAATAATTTTATTCTTTCTAAGTGTTCAAGCTTTAGATTTTCTTTTGAATGCTGAATGTTTCTATACAAGAATTTTCTCTACACTTGACTTACATTTTCTCTTTCTCCACTTTATCTACTATTTATGCAAATCTCTCTTTAAACTCTTAATTTCTCTATTTTGTATTTGTATCTTTTTCAACTAACTTTTTTCTACTTTCACTACTAGTTTTGTTTTCCATCTGTTGTTTCATTTTCCCTTTTAAATTTTTGAATGATAAAGTGGTTTGTTTTAATTTACACACACACATACAAAACAACAACAAAAACCTTTGCTGCTTCTTTGTTCTGTTCGAAAAAAACATTTTTCACAAAAAAACCGCGCCAAAAATCGCAGCAGCAAAAAATATCTTTGTAATTATATAAGTATTTTTTATAAGAAAAATATAAAAAATATACGAAAAAAAAACTATTAAAACTGTCAGTTTTTTTTTTAAAGGAATAGTCCCAGATTATCCATAGTTACTTGATTGGCTACAAAAATGTCAACGAACATAATAATTACTTTTTGCGGGAGTTTTTGGGGTAGCTGATTACAAATTTGAAGTTAATTTTGAAAAATTCAAAATTAATTCTTAGGATATTTTACCAAGAACTATGGGTCTAAAATGAACTCCTGGATCCCGCTAAGAAGCATAAAGATTTTAATATAAGATATTTAATAATATACCTTGATTTAATAAAAAACTAGGCGGACGGCGCTACAGTCGAGCATTCTCGACTGTCGGAGACCCCGTACTTGCTATGAAACAAGAGGGCTCCGCCCCCAACCAAGACTAATGCATAATTTATTAGTTAGGCTAGGATGTCTTAAAACACAAAAAATGTTCTATGACAGCTAGTGGTCCGATTTGAACCAACTTTGGACAGGATATATAAAACAATTTTTAAAGCATATTTTATCAGTTTGATTACGAAATATCATTAAATCAAAAAGTTTTTCATCCTAAGACTTGATTTTCACCCGATCGGTCCTATGACAGCTATACGATATAGTGGACCGATTTAAACCAACTTTGGACAGGATGTATAAGACCAAGTTATATGCTTCAGTTATATGTATCAGTTTGGTTACGATATCTCATAAAACAAAAGTTTTTCTTACTAAAACTTAATTTTCGACCGATTGTTCCTATAGGCGCTATATGATATAGTGGTCCGATCCTAAAAAGAAACAATCTTAATCGGCCTGCAATATAGAGAAATCTACATACCAAATTTGGCGTCACTAGCGTTTAAATTGTTCTTATAATTTGGATATGAAATTTGTTTTTTCGATTTGTGGGCGTTAAAAGAGGCGTAGCCGATTTTTGAAACAAACTTGATCTGCTTGTAGCCTAGAAGAACATACAAACCAAGTTTGGTGTCTTTAGCTCTTATAGTCTCTGAGGTCTAGGTGTTCATACAGACAGACAGACGGAAAATGCTATATCGACTCCGCTATTGATGCTGATCAAGAATATATACACTTTATAGGGTCTGCCACGCCTCCTTCTGCCTGTTAAGCACATATTCGGTAAGTACGGGGTCTAAAAATAAAAAAAAAATTGTTTCAATGATATTGTACTTAATTCTGTTTTATCTCTTTAAAACAAATTTTATACATTTTTTTTTAATTCGACGAAATGAGCCGAACATTCCATGTTCATTTGTCTAAGGGCATTTGTATTAGTTAATAATTACTTAAATTAGTTAACATTTTGTCGCAAGTAGTAACAAGTAGCCTTTTTTACAATATGCCGATTGCTGTTTGTAGGCAACAAAAAATTATATCGAGCGACATGCTCGCTGAACATGCTTGTTGTGTGTGGGCACTAACACTAACTAACACTACATTCAGTGCTGTTAAACTCTTTTTTATTATAAGCCATGAATTTGCTGTCATCGCCGGAACGTCACCGAAGTTTTCTTTAATGAGATTTAAATTCAGACAGCCTCAGTTGTGCTCTGCAACTCGTTCCGAAAGGTTCTTTCTTTTTACTTTTTCCAGAATTGTTATTTTTTTTATTGCATTCTTTTCATTTTCAATGAATATGTGCAGAAAAATTACCTTCCAATATTACAGTGGACAGATAAAATCCGGAGCGCGGGGTTTTTCTAAAAACTAAATGGATAATATTTCATTTCTCTGCCACGGCCTTTCGGCTTAATGTCGTTGCGTCAGGCATCAGGTCGTCAATATATATGTTCGCATCATATGTAGCAACAATTCTTAAAAAAATTTCGCCAGGTTGCGAAATCCAGTTCCGTTCCAATCCTGAACAACCCACTCACTGCACATCTCGTTAGCTGCTTTTTTGTTCAAAAAAAATTTTTTTTAGAAACTTTTTTTGCTTCCGTTGGCTCTTTTCCTTTTGTGACGAAGTCTCCTGGCAAGTGTGTTGGGTGTGTCAAAAGTTTTAAGCAGTAAGTGCTACTTTGATCGTTTAAAACATCACCAACAAATGGTACTTCGAGGTCTCTAGCTAGCTCTCTTGATCTGACAAGCCATTCGGCCCCACTGATGGCTCTCAGAATTTTGGCTTGCAGGACTCTTATTGCTTGTAAATGGCACTTTGCAGGTCCTCGACTAAGTTGTATAAAAATACAATAATTATAAACGAGAGTACGAATTATAAGGATATTGATAAAACATAAAAGTCAAAAACATAAATGTGTTTCAGGAAAGTAAATAAATCAATGCTCGCACAGGTCGGACCTCTTTTTCCTCAAATTATTTCCCAAATTTTATTAATATTCCGCGTCGAAATTCGACATAAAAATTCATTTTGAAATTCTAAATTTCTATCACATTATTCTGTGTCGAATTTCAGTTGATGGACGACCTTCACGAAATTCGTCACTGAGGCTAACACGTCCACGCTTGAATTCTGAAAACCAATCGTATACGGTGGTTTTGGATGGTGCTTCATCACCAAAAGCAGAATAAAGCCGATCGATGCACTGCTTTTGAGTAAGGCCACATTTAAAATCGTAAAAAAACATTGCGCGAAACTTTTCACGAGAAATTTCCATTTTTTCTCAAAATTAATTTTTTTTAGAGCTCCCAAAAACAGGTCGACCGAAAATATCAAAGCAGTCCTCTCACTCAAATGACAGGAAAAAACTGAGTAAAATCTGTCACTCTCCGAGCAAGACCCATTTTTTCGTTTCAGTCAAGCTCTCGGTATTGAATTTTTTACTGAGCAAACACACAAATGGGTCTTGCCATGACAACTCGATCAGGAACAAATTTTCGGGCTCTCATGAAATAAGGGTCTACAGATGAGCAAAGCGTAAAAGAGGGAAATAAAAAACGGTCTTTTTCAATAAGTCTTCCGATGTAAATCATGGCTGAGGTGGACAATAGGTGGCAGCTAAATTCAATAGCGGTTGACGTTGAAAGGAGATGCTAATGGGGGCACATTGAATTGCCGGAGTAATAAAAGGAGGAAGTGCCATGTGGTCAATGTTCCGATTAACAATGACTACAGAGCCACCACGCCTAAGGTTGCCTGTATAGTTTGCGACATAGACATGGTAACCATCAAATTTAATGAGGTCAGAATCAATGAGGTGGGAATCAGATATTAGGGCTATATCGATATCAAGTTGGCGAATATAAGATTCTAGTTCAGGAAGTTTACCTAGGAGACCAGCTGCATTCCACACAATGATTTTCAAATTGTTGCAAGGGGGGCTGTTGTTGGCCATGCTAAAGTAGAGAAAGCAATCTAGTAGGAGGGGAAGAAAATTATTCTCATTACAGGCTACAAACGGATAGCAACGGACAACAAGTGAAGTGAAGTGGGTGAAATGCAGGCAAAATTAGCCAGGCAGACCAGGAATGATTAAGGGAAAAGCTAAATTTCACAACAGACGCTTCGATCAGAATATTTATAAGTTTTATTTAAGGTCAAAATCCTCCCGGGTTAGTGGCAGGAAGCGCGCCAACCCCAGGTGCAGCAGCCACAGCCTCATTAGGACCTTGAGTGTTATCATCCGGTATGGGACGATCGAGCCTTGGTCCTGTAGCAAAGCCCAGGGTGCGCAGTGCGCGTTTCTTCCTTACTGGGATCGCAACATGGCTCAGGTTTTGGATGGCTTCTTTGTAAATGCTGCACCCCATAAAAGCGGCAATGTGGTTACCACCGCAGTTGGCGCACTTACCTGCCACCGATCTCGGCTTCGGACAGTCTCTATATTTGTGTGCTCCAGCACATTTGAAGCATATGTAGTCCGGGTGCGTGCAATCAATCTGCTTATGCCCAAATTTTTGGCACTTGAAGCATTGGGTGATGCTCCGTGCCCGGGCCTGGGGTTCGACCTTCATTGGGAAGGTGCCGATCTCGCTGATCTTGAGAAGGTCCTGATTGCCCTTTTTCGGTTCCAGACCGACTCTGAAGACGTTCAACGGCTCTCCGCTCACCGCCCCCACCTCTCGCTTCACTGATCTTGGGAGAAAGCCAATGTCCTGGAGTTTGTTACTGACCCATTTAGGGGCCAGGTCGCGGTAGTAGCGCGAAAGCCAGGCTCCTCCGGCTTGGGCCGGACCCGACAGCCCCTCTCCACAAAGTATTCTGCCAGCTTGCTTCTGACTTCTTCCGATGGGGCCTAAATGAGGAGCGTGTCACTAGGCGTAGGTCGGGTTTTAAAAGCACCCGGCCCAACCAGCTCCACAGCCCCATCAATGAGGCCTGCAACGCCCTGAGCCCCGTGGACGAGGAGGACGCTGCCAGGTCCGACCTTGCGGCGTTTTTTGCCGGGGAGCCCAAAACATCTCCAGAGCCAGAGTTGGCCGGGCCCTCCAGACGTTGACCTAGGGGCAGGCTTATGTCAAACGACGGAATGGAGCCATAAGAGGCAGCTGCCGCTCTAATTGCCTGCGAAACCGACATTGGTGGGCCGGGAGCCACAGCCCCCGCCACCGGCGAGCAAGCTGCGGTGCCAGGAGCTACAGCTCCAGCCCCAACCAAGCGAGCTTTGCCATCAGAAGACATGTTTTCAACTGTTTAAGAAAAAAGAAGATGAAGCAGCATATTAAAACTAAGAAGCAGGTTAAAGCATTGATAGTTAAACTAAGAAGAGTGAGGAATATAAGAGTAGGAGTAAGAAAATAATATAAGCTGGAGTGAATAGGGATGACTGATAATCCAGACATAACTAAAGCAAATATTAACTTAAGATACATGAGGATAGGGTTCTCAATATGCACCAGCCTATTGCATTGATACATATAAACATTGCGAAACAAAGCATACAAGTTGGAGGACCAAGAAAAAGGTCGGGTATGCTTTGGATCAGATACATCGCTTGCGCCCTACATGGGGTCCACGATTCAAAAGAAACAAGCCATCAATGAAAGAGCAAGTACGAAATAATTTTTTTTTTTTTTTTTTTTTTTTAACAATATGTGATAGTCTGTTGCAATACCACATATAATCGAGGCGAAACAATAACATACCAAATGGCGTACCATAAGAGCGGTATGTTTTGAATCAGATCATCGCTTGCGCCCACGGTGGGGTCCACGCAATGCTTAAGGCGTCGAGGAGGTTACATTGTCTTAGGATATGTAAGGCATTGCCTTTCATTTGATCAGTTCAAATAAATTTATTTGTCTATCGTAGGTTACAGTAAGTCAGTTAACTCATTGGTAAAGGGCCATATTGCACAGGCTTTTTAAGTAGCATTATTGCATCTTTCATCGCTATGCAGGCTATTACTTGGCTTTCAGTTAGTTTATATGTCAGTAAACTCTTTAATGACGGACCTATTTGCTTGGGCTGCACATGCTAACAAGACAGAGCACATAGTAACCAAACAAGCCAATTACCTAAAGTAAGTTTGGACGGTAAGTCAAAAGACCCTTTAGTGATAAGCTAATTTACCTAGACTGCACAAGAAAATAAGACAGTGCTCCCGGTAATCAAATTAGCTTCCTTTGTAAATAGCGTCATTGCATCTTTCATTTCTATGCAGGCTATTACTTGGCTTTCTGTTAGTTTGTAGGTTAATAAACTCTTTGATGGTGGACCTATTTTCTTACGCTGCACATGTAAGCTTTTGACTTTTATGTTTTATCAAAATCGTTATAATTCGTATCTCTTTTATAATTATTGTATTTTTATACAACTTTGTCGAGGACAGCAGCTACAGCTTCCCCATAACTCTCTTGCGTTCTTCATCCAGCGGGTGACGGCCGAGTCTTGATCCTACAGAAAAGCCCAGGAAGCGCAGCGCACGTTTCTTCCTTTCCGGGACCGCTGTGTGGCATAAGTTTCAAATGCTCTCCTTGTAACTGCTGCACCCTAGAAAAGCGGCAATGTGGTTCCCACCGCAGTTGGCGCACTTACCCGCCACCGAATTAGGCTTAGGAAATTCTGTGTGCCTATGTTCACCAGCACATTTAAAACATGTGAAACTCGGGCTCGTGCAGTCTATTAATTTGTGACCAAATTTTTGGCATTGGATTATGTTTCGAGCCCGGGCTTGGATTTTAACCCTCATTGGGAAGGTGCCGATTTCATCGATTTTTAATATGGCTTGATTACCCCCCTTTTCGGCTCCAGCTCGCCTTTGAAGACATGGCTCACCGCTGACCGCGCCCACCGCTCTCTCTACTCTTCTTAGGTGAAAGCCCATGCCCTCAAGCTTATCACTGACCCATTTTGGGGCCAGATCGTGGTGGACGCCCTTGATATCAACGCGGAAGCCAAGCTCCTCCGGTTTGGGCCGAACCCGACAGTTCCTCCCCATGCAAAAAGAGCAGACTATACTAAAAGGAAATGTGTTAATAATGGCTAGAAAATTAGTTATAAGCTAGCTAAAAATCATGTATTCACGAATAAAAGATAAGTATTGTGAATAATAGCAATGATCATAGACAAACTATAACTCAGAGAAAAGCTGAACAAAAAATAAAAATATTAAGTATCAAGACTAACCAAAAAGAGCGCAGAAAACACTAAAAGAAATGTCTATTAGAGTTTAAAAATATTCTAACAGTATAAATGCAGAAAGAGCCAACTATCTTAATAGAATATGTGTTAAAAATTAGGTAGTTGTAAACTAGCTAAAAATCCGCAATGGAAAAGGGCGCTTATCGTGATGATTCCCAAGAAAAGCTTGAGTCATAACACTCCTGATGCCTTCCGCCCCATAAGCTTGCTCCCAACTTTTTCTAAAATGTTTGAGCACTCCCCAATCATCAATTTGGTTTTCGAGCGAGTCATAGTACAATTGAGCAGTGTCACAGGGTGGTGAATCACATTATTAAGGCCTTCGAAGGAAGAAAGTACTGCTCTGGTGTCTTCCTCGATGTTAAACAAGCGTTTGACAGAGTCTGGTATGATGGTCTCTTGTACAAGTTAATGCCGCTTCTTCCGCCCCAGCTGTGGGGGTCCATCAAATCCTTTTTGCTCGCGAAACGAAATCATCGCCCATTGTGATTGCCGCTGAAGTTCCTCAAGGAAGCGTTCTCGGGCCAGTCCTGTATAACATTTTCACTTCGGATCTTCCTTCTATCAACTCCCGACGAACGCTCACTGCCACTTATGCTGATGATACGGCTTTCCTTGCCACCAGCCCTTTTAGGAGGTTTGCGTCTGCTGTTGTGCAAGAATTTATTAACGAATATGAGTGCTGGGCGTCACGATGGAATATTGCTGTTAACCCGAAAAAGAGTCAGCATGCTACCTTCTCCTTAAACCGTGGCAATACGACTCAAATTTCATTCAATGGCACCAGAATCCAGCATCTTCAGGAAGTAAAATACCTAGGTATTACCCTTGACCGTCGTCTCACCTGCAAGTCGCACATCCTTAAGGCTTGCGCAACTGTGTGTGCTAAGTGCAGGAAGATGGACTGGCTCCTCAGGCCGCGAAGTGAGCTTTTACTGGCAGCCAAGATCCGGCTTTTTAAAGCAATTATTTCTACCACCCTTACTTGGGGCGTTAACATTTGGGGCACGGCCTGCAACTCCTCTCTAAAAAGGATAGAATCTTGTCAGAGCCAAATTTTACAACGGATCGTTGACTCACCGAGATATGTAAGAGACGTTACAATTTATCGGGATCTTGGTATTCAATCTGTGTGCACTACAGTAAGCAACTTTGCTGAAAGGTACAGACCTTTCAGGAGAAGGAGGCTGGCTAGGAGACACATTTCCGACAACTGGATTTTTGGTCGAACGCCTGGTGGCAAGCTATTGCCTGACATCAGCTAAGACTGTTAAACTCAGTTACAGGCTTCGCCTTGTGCCTGATGGAGCAATATTCTAAACGCGTTATTTACTTTTTTCATCCTGCTTAGTACCTGGAATTTTCCCTGCTTTGTTCATCCTCACGCAAAAGAACAATGTAATTATAAGACATTTAAGAATTAATTAAAGAATTGGTTTAAATGATTATTAACATTAAAATACCATTTATTTAGCAATTAACCAATTCTAAAAATAAAAACTTAACATACTAAAAATAAAACTAGATGGACTGAGCTACAGTCGAGCATTCTCAACTGTCGAAGACCCCGTACTTAAGTACTATTGAAAAACTAAGACTGCTAAAAATTCAAAAATGTTCTGCTCACCTGGCACCCTGCAGAGTACTTTATCACATTTCGACAACTTGTTTAAATGGAAGCTATATGATAAAGTAAGCCGATTTCAACTGGCAATGATGTATAAAAAAAACTTAAAAGCATATTCTGTTAGTTTGTTTACGATATCTCATTAAACAATAAGTTTTTCATAGACAGCTATATGATATAAGGGTCCGATTTGAACCAACTTTAATCAGGATATATAAAGCCAAGTAAGATACATATTGTATCAGCTTGGCTACGCTGTCTCGAAAAACAAATTAGGTTTTTCTGTTTCTGATCAAGAATATATATACTTTATAGGGTCTGCCACGCCTCCTTCTGCCTGTTAAGCACATATTCGGTAAGTACGGGGTCTAAAAATAAAAATAAATTGTTTCAATGATATTGTACTTAATTCTGTTTTATATCTTTAAAACAAATTTTATAATATTTTTTTTTTAGTTCGACGAAATGAGCCGAACATTCCATGTTCATTTGTCTAAGGGCATTTGTATTAGTTAAAATGTACTTAAATGTTAACATTTTGTCGCAAGTAGTAACAAGTAGCCTTTTTTACAATATGCCGATCGCTGTTTGTAGGCAACAAAAAATTATATCGAGCGACCATGCTCGCTGAACATACTTGTTGTGTGTGGGCACTAACACTAACACTACATTCAGTGCTGTTAAACTCTTTTTTATTATAAGCCATGAATTTGCTGTCATCGTCAGAACGTCACCGAAGTTTTCTTTACTGAGATTTAAATTCAGACAGCCTCAGTTGTGCTCTGCAACTCGTTCCGTAAGGTTCTTTCTATTTACTTTTTCCAGAATTTTTATTTTTTATATTTTTTGTTTTGCATTCTTTTCATTTGCAATTAATATGTGCAGGAAGATTACCTTCCAATATTCCACTGGAAAAATATAATCCGGAGTGCGTGGTTTTTCTAAAAATTAAATGGATAATATTTCATTTCTTTGCCACGGCCTTTCGGCTTAATGTCGTTGCGACAGGCAATAGGTCGTCAATATCTATGTTCGCATCATATGTAGCACCAATTCTTAAAAAAAATTCGCCAGGTTGCGAAATCCAGTTTCGTTCCAATCCTGAACAACCCACTCACTGCACATCTCGTTAGCTGCTTTTTTGTTCAGGTTAGAAACTTTTTTTTTGCTTCCGTTGGCTCTTCTAGAAGGCAGTTCCCTGCAGAGGACCAAATAAAGACGCATCCGAGCTGCACGCGCTGCTTAAGTGGTGCCAAAAGAAGATCGTTGGCTACTACAACATTGATATCACCAATTTTAGCACATTGTAAAACGATGATCTACATTCCTATCCTCCGGATCGCACACCCTATGATAAACTCAGTCCGGCCCACAAGCGAACTTACTTATATTTACAAATTATTAGCATAACTGTTGTGCATAAAACTTGAACTGAAGTGTTAAGAATAAAACAAACAAACTGGACATGAAGGTCTAGTGTAAAGAGCATAAGTAAGTAAGTAACGGTGTCTGAGGTTTTGTGTAATCGTCTGTGTCTTCTTTTCCTTTTGTGACGAAGTCTCCTGGCAAGTGTGTTGGGGTGTGTCAAAAATAAAAGTTTAAACAGTAAGTGCTACTTTGATCGTTTAAAACATCACCAACAAATGGTACTTCGAGGTCTCTAGCTAGCTCTCTTGATCTGACAAACCATTCGGCCCCACTGATGGCTCTCAGAATTTTGGCTTGCAGGACTCTTATTGCTTGTAAATGGCACTTTGCAGGTCCTCGACTAAGTTGTATAAAAATACAATAATTATAATCGAGAATACGAATTATAAGGATATTGATAAAACATAAAAGTCAAAAACATAAATGTGTTTCAGGAAAGTAAATAAATCAATGCTCGCACAGGTCGGACCTCTTTTTCCTCAAATTATTTCCCAAATTTTATTTTGGAATAATAAAAAGCGAAAAATTTTATTAATATTCCGCGTCGAAATTCGACATAAAAATTCATTTTGAAATTCGAAATTTCTATCACATTATTCTGTGTCGAATTTCAGTTGATGGACGACCTTCACGAAATTCGTCACTGAGGCTAACACGTCCACGCTTGAATTCTGAAAACCAATCGTATACGGTGGTTTTGGATGGTGCTTCATCACCAAAAGCAGAATAAAGCCGATCGATGCACTGCTTTTGAGTAAGGCCACATTTAAAATCGTAAAAAAACATTGCGCAAAACTTTTCACGAGAAATTTCCATTTTTTCTCAAAATTAATTTTTTTTAGAGCTCCCAAAAACAGGTCGACCGAAAATATCAAAGCAGTCCTCTCACTCAAATGACAGGAAAAAACTGAGTAAAATCTGTCACTCTCCGAGCAAGACCCATTTTTTCGTTTTAGTCATGCTCTCGGTCTTGAATTTTTTACTGAGCAAACACACAAATGGGTCTTGCCATGACAACTCGATCAGGAACAAATTTTCGGGCTCTCATGAAATAAGGGTCTACAGATGAGCAAAGCGTAAAAGAGGGAAATAAAAAACGGTCTTTTTCAATAAGTCTTCCGATGTAAATCATGGCTGAGGTGGACAATAGGTGGCAGCTAAATTCAATAGCGGTTGACGTTGAAAGGAGATGCTAATGGGGGCACATTGAATTGCCGGAGTAATAAAAGGAGGAAGTGCCATGTGGTCAATGTTCCGATTAACAATGACTACAGAGCCACCACGCCTAAGGTTGCCTGTATAGTTTGCGACATAGACATGGTAACCATCAAATTTAATGAGGTCAGAATCAATGAGGTGGGAATCAGATATTAGGGCTATATCGATATCAAGTTGGCGAATATAAGATTCTAGTTCAGGAAGTTTACCTAGGAGACCAGCTGCATTCCACACAATGATTTTCAAATTGTTGCAAGGGGGGCTGTTGTTGGCCATGCTAAAGTAGAGAAAGCAATCTAGTAGGAGGGGAAGAAAATTATTCTCATTACAGGCTACAAACGGATAGCAACGGACAACAAGTGAAGTGAAGTGGGTGAAATGCAGGCAAAATTAGCCAGGCAGACCAGGAATGATTAAGGGAAAAGCTAAATTTCACAACAGACGCTTCGATCAGAATATTTATAAGTTTTATTTAAGGTCAAAATCCTCCCGGGTTATGGCCACAAGCCAATCTTCCTCCCGAAGGTTAGTGGCAGGAAGCGCGCCAACCCCAGGTGCAGCAGCCACAGCCTCATTAGGACCTTGAGTGTTATCATCCGGTATGGGACGATCGAGCCTTGGTCCTGTAGCAAAGCCCATGGTGCGCAGTGGTCTTTTTTTCCTTACTGGGATCGCAACATGGCTCAGGTTTTGGATGGCTTCTTTGTAAATGCTGCACCCCATAAAAGCGGCAATGTGGTTACCACCGCAGTTGGCGCACTTACCTGCCACCGATCTCGGCTTCGGACAGTCTCTATATTTGTGTGCTCCAGCACATTTGAAGCATATGTAGTCCGGGTGCGTGCAATCAATCTGCTTATGCCCAAATTTTTGGCACTTGAAGCATTGGGTGATGCTCCGTGCCCGGGCCTGGGGTTCGACCTTCACCGGGAAGGTGCTGATCTCGCTGATCTTGAGAAGGTCCTGATTGCCCTTTTTCGGTTCCAGACCGACTCTGAAGACGTTCAACGGCTCTCCGCTCACCGCCCCCACCTCTCGCTTCACTGATCTTGGGAGAAAGCCAATGTCCTGGAGTTTGTTACTGACCCATTTAGGGGCCAGGTCGCGGTGGAGGCCCTTGATAGTAGCGCGAAAGCCAGGCTCCTCCGGCTTGGGCCGGACCCGACAGCCCCTCTCCACAAAGTATTCTGCCAGCTTGCTTCTGACTTCTTCCGATGGGGCCTAAATGAGGAGCGTGTCACTAGCCTTAGGTCGGGTTTAAAAAGCACCCGGCCCAACCAGCTCCACAGCCCCATCAATGAGGCCTGCAATGTCCTCAGCCCCGTGCACGAGGAGGACGCTGCCAGGTCCGACCTTGCGTCGTTTTTCCTATGCCGGGGAGCCCAGAACATCTCCAGAGCCAGAGCTGGCCGGGACCTCCAGACGTTGACCTAGGAGCAGGCTTATGTCAAACGACGGAATGGAGCCATAAGAGGCAGCTGCCGCTCTTATTGCCTGCGTAACCGACATTGGTGGGCCGGGAGCCACAGCCCCCGCCACCGCCGAGCAAGCTGCGGTGCCAGGAGCTACAGCTCTAGCCCCATCCAAGCGAGCTTTGCCATCAGAAGACATGTTTTCAACTGTTTAAGAAAAAAGAAGATGAAGCAGCATATTAAAACTAAGAAGCAGGTTAAAGCATTGATAGTTAAACTAAGAAGAGTGAGGAATATAAGAGTAGGAGTAAGAAAATAATATAAGCTGGAGTGAATAGGGATGACTGATAATCCAGACATAACTAAAGCAAATATTAACTTAAGATACATGAGGATAGGGTTCTCAATATGCACCAGCCTATTGCATTGATACATATAAACATTGCGAAACAAAGCATACAAGTTGGAGGACCAAGAAAAAGGTCGGGTATGCTTTGGATCAGATACATCGCTTGCGCCCTACATGGGGTCCACGATTCAAAAGAAACAAGCCATCAATGAAAGAGCAAGTACGAAATAATTTTTTTTTTTTTTTTTTTTTTTTTAACAATATGTGATAGTCTGTTGCAATACCACATATAATCGAGGCGAAACAATAACATACCAAATGGCGTACCATAAGAGCGGTATGTTTTGAATCAGATCATCGCTTGCGCCCACGGTGGGGTCCACGCAATGCTTAAGGCGTCGAGGAGGTTACATTGTCTTAGGATATGTAAGGCATTGCCTTTCATTTGATCAGTTCAAATAAATTTATTTGTCTATCGTAGGTTACAGTAAGTCAGTTAACTCATTGGTAAAGGGCCATATTGCACAGGCTTTTTAAGTAGCATTATTGCATCTTTCATCGCTATGCAGGCTATTACTTGGCTTTCAGTTAGTTTATATGTCAGTAAACTCTTTAATGACGGACCTATTTGCTTGGGCTGCACATGCTAACAAGACAGAGCACCCAGTAACCAAACAAGCCAATTACCTAAAGTAGGTTTGAACGGTAAGTCAAAAGACCCTTTGGTGATGAGCTAATTTACCTAGACTGCACAAGAAAATAAGACAGTGCTCCCGGTAATCAAATTAGCTTCCTTTGTAAATAGCGTCATTGCATCTTTCATTTCTATGCAGGCTATTACTTGGCTTTCTGTTAGTTTGTAGGTTAATAAACTCTTTGATGGTGGACCTATTTTCTTACGCTGCACATGTAAGCTTTTGACTTTTATGTTTTATCAAAATCGTTATAATTCGTATCTCTTTTATAATTATTGTATTTTTATACAACTTTGTCGAGGACAGCAGCTACAGCTTCCCCATAACTCTCTTGCGTTCTTCATCCAGCGGGTGACGGCCGAGTCTTGATCCTACAGAAAAGCCCAGGAAGCGCAGCGCACGTTTCTTCCTTTCCGGGACCGCTGTGTGGCATAAGTTTCAAATGCTCTCCTTGTAACTGCTGCACCCTAGAAAAGCGGCAATGTGGTTCCCACCGCAGTTGGCGCACTTACCCGCCACCATGTTAGGCTTAGGAAATTCTGTGTGCCTATGTTCACCAGCACATTTAAAACATGTGAAACTCGGGCTCGTGCAGTCTATTAATTTGTGACCAAATTTTTGGCATTGGATTATGTTTCGAGCCCGGGCTTGGATTTTAACCCTCATTGGGAAGGTGCCGATTTCATCGATTTTTAATATGGCTTGATTACCCCCCTTTTCGGCTCCAGCTCGCCTTTGAAGACATGGCTCACCGCTGACCGCGCCCACCGCTCTCTCTACTCTTCTTAGGTGAAAGCCCATGCCCTCAAGCTTATCACTGACCCATTTTGGGGCCAGATCGTGGTGGACGCCCTTGATATCAACGCGGAAGCCAAGCTCCTCCGGTTTGGGCCGAACCCGACAGTTCCTCCCCATGCAAAAAGAGCAGACTATACTAAAAGGAAATGTGTTAATAATGGCTAGAAAATTAGTTATAAGCTAGCTAAAAATCATGTATTCACGAATAAAAGATAAGTATTGTGAATAATAGCAATGATCATAGACAAACTATAACTCAGAGAAAAGCTGAACAAAAAATAAAAATATTAAGTATCAAGACTAACCAAAAAGAGCGCAGAAAACACTAAAAGAAATGTCTATTAGAGTTTAAAAATATTCTAACAGTATAAATGCAGAAAGAGCCAACTATCTTAATAGAATATGTGTTAAAAATTAGGTAGTTGTAAACTAGCTAAAAATCCGCAATGGAAAAGGGCGCTTATCGTGATGATTCCCAAGAAAAGCTTGAGTCATAACACTCCTGATGCCTTCCGCCCCATAAGCTTGCTCCCAACTTTTTCTAAAATGTTTGAGCACTCCCCAATCATCAATTTGGTTTTCGAGCGAGTCATAGTACAATTGAGCAGTGTCACAGGGTGGTGAATCACATTATTAAGGCCTTCGAAGGAAGAAAGTACTGCTCTGGTGTCTTCCTCGATGTTAAACAAGCGTTTGACAGAGTCTGGTATGATGGTCTCTTGTACAAGTTAATGCCGCTTCTTCCGCCCCAGCTGTGGGGGTCCATCAAATCCTTTTTGCTCGCGAAACGAAATCATCGCCCATTGTGATTGCCGCTGAAGTTCCTCAAGGAAGCGTTCTCGGGCCAGTCCTGTATAACATTTTCACTTCGGATCTTCCTTCTATCAACTCCCGACGAACGCTCACTGCCACTTATGCTGATGATACGGCTTTCCTTGCCACCAGCCCTTTTAGGAGGTTTGCGTCTGCTGTTGTGCAAGAATTTATTAACGAATATGAGTGCTGGGCGTCACGATGGAATATTGCTGTTAACCCGAAAAAGAGTCAGCATGCTACCTTCTCCTTAAACCGTGGCAATACGACTCAAATTTCATTCAATGGCACCAGAATCCAGCATCTTCAGGAAGTAAAATACCTAGGTATTACCCTTGACCGTCGTCTCACCTGCAAGTCGCACATCCTTAAGGCTTGCGCAACTGTGTGTGCTAAGTGCAGGAAGATGGACTGGCTCCTCAGGCCGCGAAGTGAGCTTTTACTGGCAGCCAAGATCCGGCTTTTTAAAGCAATTATTTCTACCACCCTTACTTGGGGCGTTAACATTTGGGGCACGGCCTGCAACTCCTCTCTAAAAAGGATAGAATCTTGTCAGAGCCAAATTTTACAACGGATCGTTGACTCACCGAGATATGTAAGAGACGTTACAATTTATCGGGATCTTGGTATTCAATCTGTGTGCACTACAGTAAGCAACTTTGCTGAAAGGTACAGACCTTTCAGGAGAAGGAGGCTGGCTAGGAGACACATTTCCGACAACTGGATTTTTGGTCGAACGCCTGGTGGCAAGCTATTGCCTGACATCAGCTAAGACTGTTAAACTCAGTTACAGGCTTCGCCTTGTGCCTGATGGAGCAATATTCTAAACGCGTTATTTACTTTTTTCATCCTGCTTAGTACCTGGAATTTTCCCTGCTTTGTTCATCCTCACGCAAAAGAACAATGTAATTATAAGACATTTAAGAATTAATTAAAGAATTGGTTTAAATGATTATTAACATTAAAATACCATTTATTTAGCAATTAACCAATTCTAAAAATAAAAACTTAACATACTAAAAATAAAACTAGATGGACTGAGCTACAGTCGAGCATTCTCAACTGTCGAAGACCCCGTACTTAAGTACTATTGAAAAACTAAGACTGCTAAAAATTCAAAAATGTTCTGCTCACCTGGCACCCTGCAGAGTACTTTATCACATTTCGACAACTTGTTTAAATGGAAGCTATATGATAAAGTAAGCCGATTTCAACTGGCAATGATGTATAAAAAAAACTTAAAAGCATATTCTGTTAGTTTGTTTACGATATCTCATTAAACAATAAGTTTTTCATAGACAGCTATATGATATAAGGGTCCGATTTGAACCAACTTTAATCAGGATATATAAAGCCAAGTAAGATACATATTGTATCAGCTTGGCTACGCTGTCTCGAAAAACAAATTAGGTTTTTCTGTTTCTGATCAAGAATATATATACTTTATAGGGTCTGCCACGCCTCCTTCTGCCTGTTAAGCACATATTCGGTAAGTACGGGGTCTAAAAATAAAAATAAATTGTTTCAATGATATTGTACTTAATTCTGTTTTATATCTTTAAAACAAATTTTATAATATTTTTTTTTTAGTTCGACGAAATGAGCCGAACATTCCATGTTCATTTGTCTAAGGGCATTTGTATTAGTTAAAATTTACTTAAATGTTAACATTTTGTCGCAAGTAGTAACAAGTAGCCTTTTTTACAATATGCCGATCGCTGTTTGTAGGCAACAAAAAATTATATCGAGCGACCATGCTCGCTGAACATGCTTGTTGTGTGTGGGCACTAACACTAACTAACACTACATTCAGTGCTGTTAAACTCTTTTTTATTATTTGCCATGAATTTGCTGTCATCGCCAGAACATCACCGTTTTCTATAATAAGCTTTAATATTATACAGCCTCAGTTGTGCTCTGCAACTCGTTCCGAAAGGTTCTTTCTTTTAACTTCTTTCAGAATTGTTATTTTTTTTATTGCATTCTTTTCATTTTCAATGAATATGTGCAGAAAAATTACCTTCCAATATTCCAGTGGACAGATGAAATCCGGAGCGCGTGGTTTTTCTAAAAACTAAATGGATAATATTATTTAATTTTTTTGCCCCGGCCATTCGGCTTAATGTCGTTGCGACAGGCAATAGGTCGTCAATATATATGTTCGCATCATATGTAGCACCAATTCTTAAAAAAAATTCGACAGGTTGCGAAATCCAGTCCCGTTCCAATCCTGAACAACCCACTCACTGCACATCTCGTTAGCTGCTTTTTTGTTCAGGGTTCTCAATATGCACCAGCCTATTGCATTGATACATATAAACATTGCGAAACAAAGCATACAAGTAGGAGGACCAAGAAAAAGGTCAAGTATGCTTTGGATCAGATACATCGCTTGCGCCCTACATGGGGACCACGCGTTGCTTAGGTTGTTTTGCCAAGGCGAGCACTTGCTTTAGTTTAAACAATCATTCAAAAAAAACAAGCCATCAATGAAAGAGCAAGTACGATTTAAGCCAACAATTGCAGCCAACTCATAGTTGGTTAATGCTAAGGATTGGTTGATCAGTCTAAGGAATGCTTGTGGAACACTAGCAATATGGAATACATCATAAACAACCTTGACTAGTATATGTGCATGTGGACAATAGAGAATAAGCTATTTAAATAATAGATGTAGTGGCAAGATGACTAGTTGCAAACAAATTAAAGATCAATCACTTACGAATTAATATCAAACTATAATTTACAAAAAAGCTGAGCTACAAAGAAAACAATAATATTAAGTATCAACACCAATCAAAAGAGCGCAGAAAACACTAAAAGAAACGCAAATAAATGATAAGTATTGTGATTAATAGTAAATTGTAGACAAACTGTAACTCAGAGAAAAGTAGCAATAAATATAGACAAATTATTGTTTAGAGAGAAGATAGGCTAACAGTAATCATATTTAGTGTCCAAATTAATCAAAAGAGTGCAGGAGACTTTGAAAGAAATGCTGTAAAAATCCTGAAAACGAAATCTCAGGGGGACTGCTGCATCCGCAGTTCACCCACCCCATCTCGAGAGAAAAATATCATACAACGCACATACCAGTGATGCTTTTAGAAGATAGATTGATGATAGATGTTGTAAATAGCTGAATGGACGCTTTCTAGAAAAATGCCCAACGTTAGTTCTCCACGAATAAGGTTATGTTCGTCTTTGGATTAAAGTCCTCCAAGAAAGAATGCTGCTTTTTAGATAGCTGATTGAATGCCTTCAGAAAAATGCTGGATAGTTTCCTTTTTAATGCTGAAATATTGACGCCTTTAATGCTGTTGTCTCTATGAATGTTAAATCCAGCTGCGTCTGCAGATCGGCTAGCTCCTGTATTGTCGCCTGCAGCTCCTCATTGGTTGAATAGTGCATATCCTCCATTTGTATGATCTTATCCTGCAGGTACGCTACTGAAATCTCACTGGATGAGGAAGGCGTTCCATCGTGCGGCGCCTCGTTTGTCTATCGACACATAAATTACGAAATATTATTTAATTGTTATTTATCAAAAATAAAAATATACCTTTCTAAATAATTTAATAATTTTAATAATAATAATAATAATTTAATAATAACTGGAAAGTAAAAATTAAGTGCACTAAAATGATTTTTGATATTTTCTTATTTTGTTTGTTTTTATTTAAATAAAAAAAAGTAATTTTTTGATTTTGATAATAAAAAAAGTTAAAATAAATTTTGAAATTAGATATTAAATTAATTTCAAGATACCACGTTTACCATTAAACCAGCTGTCTTTCTCGAACGCAACACCATTTGATGCTTCATCTTCTTAATTGACCAAATTGAATTAAAAATATTCTCGAAACAAAACAAGAAAATAGTTCTTCAATATTTTGAGTTTTTTTTTTTTTGTAGCTTATATAGGGACCGGACATGACATATGTATCCCTGGTTACGATGTTACATACATAAGAATAGGGTATATATGTATCAGGGTTTTCGATTGAAATACTCACACTGGGCAATGATCTAAAATCAGCGATCAAACTGATAATATGCATTCAAATTTGCCCCACACTCTTGCACAACTGAATAAACCTGACAATACATAATTATTTTTATATTATAACTAAATATATTTATGAGTAGGCAAAGTTGCAAGGTAAAAAAACAAAAAAAATTTATTATAATATAAATTAGGATTAAAAATCATTGTCCTGGCTAAGACTCGTGCCAAAAAGTATTGTTGGGCGCCATTAAAATGCGTTAATACGAGAAGGTTGTGGTAATCACTGCGGACGGCAGTTCGCGTTAGTGACGAAAGCAGCACGAAGGGTGCGAAAGGCGACTAACAATATATACAGCTAAGTTGGAAAATTTGCTACGACTGTCCGATCAGATCGAGCTATATACCGATCGAAAGGCTTAGTCCTAACTTACAAAATGGCATACTGAAACTTTTGCTAATTCACCTGGGTCATGAGATACGGGAGTGTAAGTGGGAGGGGAAAAATTTATATGATCGCAGCTTATGGAGCCGTTGGGGCTTTTACGTAAAATTTTTAGTTTTTAAAAATTCTTATCAAAAATACGCGTCGTTTGATACCTTGATGACCCAAATCCGATAACTGGTTCAAAAGATAAATAAATTTGAAAATTTTAGTAGAATACTAAAAATGAAGTGAAAAGTTAGTTTCTTTGTTTGTCTGTTTGTCTGTTTGTATCAAAGCGCTAAAAAAGCATAGATGTTATGATGGGGTTTTGTTCATTTTTGAAAATCTAGAAATGTTTGTTTTACGACTTTTTCAATTTCCCGCTAGTTTAGCGGGAAATCGCTAAATGCCGCTAAATTTGAAACCTCACCAGATTGCATACCATAGAAGATATGTTCTGGGTATCATTGGAAAGGTGTGTTTGAGGGCTTTTAGGCGTACCTTTAAACTTTTTTTCTAAAGTACTCAGGTAACATTTTACAGGTGAAATAAAGTTTTTTAGTTTACATTTTGGCGATTTCTGACAAAACGACTCTAACGATTTTTATTAAATTTTAGTATGTTGTAGTACGTAGAATTTTGCGTTTTTTAGTATATGAAACATAAACTTTGACCAAGGGGTTTGGAAGATATTGCTTGTTAACTGAATGTATACATTTTTCTATCGGTCGAAAATCAGGTTTTAGTACGAAAAACTTTTTGGTTGTATGAGATATCTCAAACAAACCGACACAATACGCATTTTACTTGGTTTTATATATTCTGTGCAAAGTTGGTTCAAATCGGACCACTATAACATATAGCTGTCATAGGACCGATCGGGGGAAAATGGAGTCTTAGTACGAAAAACTTTTTTGTTTTATGGGATATCTCAACCAAACTGATAAAATATGCATTTAACTTCGTTTTATATATCCTGGCCAAAGTTGGTTCAAATCGGACCACTATATCATGTAGCTGTCATAGGACCGATCGGGCGAAAATCAAGTCTTAGCATAAAAAACTTTTTTTTACAAGAGATATCGTAACAAAACTAATAGAATATGCATTTAAGTTAGACTTATAGATCCTGAAGAAAGTTGGTTCTAATCGAACCACTATATCATATAACTGTCATAGGACCGATCGGGCGAAGTCTAAGTCTTAGTATGAGAAACTTTTTTTTCTCACAGTATGTACGGGGCTTCCGACAGTAGAGTAGCAACTTAAGCGATGCGAGCAGGGGGCGGAGCCCCCTACTTTTCTTTATAATTAAAAAAAATTTTTTTTTAAATATGAAAAAATATTCAACAAAGCAAAAGCAATTGCAAAAATTTCTGATATTCCACAAAAAAAACCTCTAAACGAGGTAAAAGTCTAGTGACGAAAGCAATTTCCAGCCCCAAAATTTCTGATATCCAATTTTGTGACGAACAAAATTGAGTTTAATATAAAAATTTTAAATAAAAATATAAATTAATAAAAAAAAACAATTGGCATTCGGCACTGCGCAAAAAGTAATTTATATGTACAAAGAAGCTCACCCTTTTTGCGCACAGTGCACAAGGCCAATTTTTTTTTTTAATATTTTATATTTTTATTTAAAATTTTTATATTAAACTCAATTTTGTTCGTCACAAAATTGGATATCAGAAATTTTGGGGCTGGAAATTGCTTTCGTCACTAGAGTTTTACCTCGTTTAGAGGTTTTTTTTGTGGGATAAATAGTTACCCGGAAAGAAGTAGAAATTATATTTTGTAAAGTAGAGAATACATGTACAAAAGGTGTGCGGCCATTTAAGCTTAAGTTCTCCAGTTGCGATTTACTTCTCAAAATTCTTATAAATAGCCGTTACATAGGTCATGACCTGTGTCCAGTCGGGTCTTTCGATTTGACACATGTCATTAATTCTCTGCGTGAATTAGAAAACATATTTAAGTTAGACAATAAATAATATTTTGGTGGGAGAGAGAGACTCACCAGGGTGGTGCCAATTTCCACAGATTCGGCAGCAGCAAAGGCAAGTGAGTTTATCGTAGGGTATGCGATCAGGAAGATAGGAATGTAGAATGGCGCAAAATGCCAGGCCATCGTTCCACGATGAACTAAAATTGGTGATGTCAATGTTACGGTAGCCAACGGTCTTATTTTGGCACCACTTAAGCAGCGCGTTTCGCTTCGAGCCACCATTTTTGGCCAGCATATTGAGCGGATCTTTGCGTTCACCTATAAATGATATCATTAGGTATCATAGTTCATATCGAAAATCAACAAAGTTTAATGCTTACCGCTGATGAAGGATTTTGAGACATTGCCAAAACTGAGACTGCCAACCAGGGCGCTGCTCGGGCTTTGACCCGGCGTTGCCAGACTGGGCGGTTGTTGCTGTTGCAGGCTGGGTGTTTGGTGTGTTTGGTGTGGAGGGCTGCGATGCGGATGATGCTGCACTTGTCGTTGACTGTTGCGACAGTTGCTGCTGTAGCTGCGGCTGTTGTGTTGCTTTAGTTGTATTAGCTGATGTTGCTGTCACTCCTGCTGGCGGTGTTGTCGCTGCAGCAGCACCAGCAACTGTTGCCACATTGTTGACATTCACATGCGGGTTGCTGCTCTGCATCACGGGCAAACGTAGCTAAATATATATAATTCACAGTATATTATTACAATATTCCATAAAAAAATATACATAAATGCAATATATATACATATATATTTAGTTCTCTTTCTAATTCTGCTTCTAACTTTATTTCAATTTCTGGATCATGTTTTAAATGGAGTTTTAAGTTCGTCTTAAAATGACATTCTGCTTGAAAATCGGTTTAGTTTGGATTAAGTTATGACAGATCAAGTTGGTCAGACTGCGGATTTAGCCACTTTTCAAAAAATTCAAAGGGGGGAGTACATGATTTTGTCGGAAAAAATTCGAAAATCAACTTTTTTTACAAAGTTAATAATATTTATATGCAGATATAGAGGTGAAATAATGATCAAAATGGTATTCCGCAAGAATATCGGTTAAGATTTGACAAAGTTATGACAGTTAGAAGTTTAGTAATTGCTTGGACTGTCAACTTTACAAGTCAAAATTCTTGTCAATTTCGACATGATTTTTTACAGGAAAATGAACAAATTTAATACAGAATGAATCTAGAGGCCAAACCATGATTAAAATGACATTCCGCTTGAAAATCGGTTTAGTTTTAATAAAGTTATGACAGTTGGAAGTTGGACAACTTTAGAAACTTTACCACAACCGTACCGGTAGAAACGTTTCGGTTTTCGGTTCTTGAAAAAGAATTAATTTCGGTTACGATTTCTGTTCCGGTAATAAAACTGAAACGGTTAGTTTCGGTTAACGATTCCGATACCAGTTACGTTGTTATTCCCTGATTATTATTTATTATGACTCATTTTTATGTTGGGTATACTCACGCTCTCGTTCCAATCACTGGATACAGCCAGTATAATGGGTGTGTTGCCCGTTTCAGGCGTTCCACTGTTTAAACTGGACGTGGAGCTGTAGTGTGATTCAGGCTCATCCGTTTTGCCTTGCTGTAGAGATAATAAAAATAATTATTTTAATTTTTGTGCCGTAACAGTTATGTTTTCAAAAATAAAATATAACTTTTTGGTCTTTTCCAGGTAACATATTTTCAATACATTGATGTTTGTGGATACATTTGGTTTCCATAACTGATGTTTTTGAGTCCCTGCTGTATATAACTCACCTGCTTGTGCTCAATGCTCTCAATTAATGAAAAACTCAATAAATTTTAAAATATCGTCATTTCACGAAGAACCTTAAATAAGTTTAAAAAATTTAAAAAATTTAATTTTTGTATAATGGCAAAAATAACTTTTAAAAATTTTAGTGTAAATAATTTAAAGGCAAATTTAAATCAAGAAATTAAAAGTAATATTTAAATATAATCATACTTTTCCAAGGATACATTTTAGCTAATTATGGTTTTTCAAAATAAAACTAGTCGGACGGAGCTACAGTCGAGCATTCTCGACTGTCGGAGACCCCGTACTTACTATGTCAAAAGCTAAGACTGCTAAAAATTCATACTTGATTTTCACCCGAAAACAAAAAAGTTTTTCATGCTAAGACTTGATTTTCACCCGATCAGTCCTATGACGGCTATATGATATAGTGGTCCGATTTGAACCAACTTCGGACAGAATATATATAACTAAGTTGAATGCTTTTTGTTTTAGTTTGGTTACGACATCTCATTAAACAAAAAAGTTTTTCATACTAAGAGTCGATTTTTGCCCGATCGGTCCTATGACAGCTATATGTTATAGTCGTCCGTTTTGAACCAGCTTTGGACAGGATGTATAAGACCATGTTTTATTTCTTCATTCTATACGTTTGGTTACGATATCTCAAAAAACAAACAAGTTTTTCATACTTAGACTTGATTTTCGACCGATCGGTCCTATGACAGCTATATGTTATAGTGGTCCGATTTGAACCAACTTTGGTAAGGACGTACAAAACTAACTTAAATGCATATTCTATAAGTTTGGTTACGATATCTCATACAACAAAAAAGTTTTTCATACTAGAACTTGATTTTCGACCGATTGTTCCTATGGGCGCTATATGATATAGTGGTCCGGTTTAAAAAAGAAACAAACAGTATAGTGGAACCTACATACCAAGTTTGGTGTCTCTAGCTCTTATAGTCTCTGAGATCTAGGTGTTCATACAGACAGACAGACGGACAGACGGACAGTGCTATATCGACTCGGCTATTGATGCTGATCAAGAATATATATACCTTATAATATATAAACCTTATGGGGTCTGCCACGCCTCCTTCTGCCTGTTACGCACATATTCGGTAAAACAAACCCAATAGACCCCTGTACTTTTTTTAAGTACGGGGTCTAAAAATATCATAAAATTATATTTATTAATTTATTATAAAAGTGTAATAATTTTAACTAATAATCAAAAATGTTTTCTTCCTTTTCTTAGCACAACGTCAGTCTCAGTCGGACAGACTTGAGGGCGTCGATGTTGAAGAAGTGTGCGCCGACCGTCCCGCTGATGAGTACTTCCGTCTAGACACGGAAGGTGATTGCCGTGAAGTTTACAGGTAAGCATTCAGACAAATTAACTTGGACTCAAGTGATTGATGTCCCGTTCTCTATAAAGTTGATAATTATGGGGATATTGTTTTGTTTTATGACACCAACAATTTTTCTGAACCTTCTCCAAAGATCAAAAAAAATAAATAAATAAAAAATAAATAACTATTAAAGGTGCGACAGTGCCGGAGAAGATGGCAGCAATCGCTTGGCACCTATCCGTTGTGCCGGCGGTTTGGCGTTCGATGTTATTCGCCAACTGTGCGATTGGAAGACGAACGTCAAAAATTGCGATGTCCAAGAAAGTAAGTGGGATGTTTCTGTGCCCAGCCATTGAGCCGAGAGTCAAAAGTATACTTCTAAAGAGCACTAGACTGTGCCTCCTAAAACCGTCCTATACACTGTCTAACTCTCTGTCCTGTAACGTCTGTGTCTCCCTCTATTTCTCGCTGTCTCTTTACCTATCTCTATGTGTGTGCTCATATCATGTTGCTCATTATTCGATTCTCTGTCACTAAAACCAAAACTAAATTGATCCTGATCTTTGCATTAATTAAGTAATTGAATCAAACCCAATTCAAGATTCGAAAACTCCCCGGAAAACCAAAGAAAAGAAACACTAGTGCCAAAGTTCTGTTAGCTAGAAAAAGCAGTTTAGGAAAAAACAAAACAAAAACAATATCACAAAAAAAAACAACAAAAAAACCAAAAAAAAACAAGAAAACGAAAAACCAAACTTTATTTTTTAGATGTACAAAGTCGGGCCTGAAAGAAATTCAGTGTCCCTCCGGTTTGGCCTTCGATGTTATTAAACAAACCTGCGACTGGAAGGCCAAGGTGACTAACTGCGATGAGAAAGAGAGTAAGTGTGATGACTGACACCAATTAGACAATTAGATATCACCAACCACACTTGAACATAGCACTTAGACAGATACATATACTCGTGTAATGTATATAGTTATAATGAACTTTGGATCTCCTCTGAATGAACCAATAAAACTAAACCACATGCCAACAACTACAACAAAAACCCTAACCCATCTCACAGTCACAATCACGTGTATACTTCTCATTTCAAAATTTAGACATTTTTTGTCACTAACAGACTAAAAGCTAATCCATTTCAAAGCAATTTATTAATATATATGCATCCTTAAATCAATCCTTTAGAGCCACGCAAGGCAAAGCCCATTCTGAAGACGGATGAGCCCATTTGCCCCGATGGCAAACTTTCCTGCGGCGATGGCGAGTGCCTCGATAAGGAACTCTTCTGCAACGGCAAGACCGACTGCAAAGATGAGTCCGATGAGAATGCTTGCTGTAAGTATTGACAAATTCTTATCCATGTAGGACTTTGGGCTTACTAAAGGTCTCCATTCTTATTCATTTTTCATTTCAGCGGTCGATGAGGATCCCAACCGTGCTCCAGAGTGCGATCCCACACAGTGTGCTCTGCCCGATTGCTTCTGCTCCGCTGATGGCACACGTATTCCTGGTGGCATTGAGCCACAACAGGTGCCACAGATGATTACCATTACGTTCAACGGTGTTGTCAACGTAGACAACATTGATCTGTACGAGGATATTTTCAATGGCCAACGCCAGAATCCCAACGGATGCTCCATCAAGGGCACCTTCTTTGTTTCTCACAAATACTCGAATTACTCCGCTGTTCAGGACTTGCATCGTCGTGGTCATGAGATCTCTGTCTTCTCCCTAACACACAAGGATGACCCCAACTACTGGTCTGGTGGTAGCTACGATGACTGGTTGGCCGAGATGGCCGGTTCCCGATTGATTGTCGAGCGTTTTGCCAACATCACCGATGGCTCGATCATCGGCATGCGTGCTCCTTACCTGCGTGTGGGTGGCAACAAACAGTTCGAGATGATGGCAGATCAGTTCTTTGTGTATGATGCCTCCATCACGGCCTCCTTGGGACGTGTGCCCATTTGGCCGTATACCCTGTATTTCCGCATGCCACACAAGTGCAACGGCAATGCCCACAATTGCCCATCGCGTAGCCATCCCGTTTGGGAGATGGTCATGAATGAATTGGATCGTCGTGATGATCCCACTTTTGATGAGTCTCTTCCTGGTTGCCACATGGTCGACTCATGCTCCAACGTCGCTTCTGGCGATCAGTTCGCACGTCTGTTGCGCCACAATTTCAACCGTCACTACAATACCAACCGTGCCCCACTGGGTCTGCATTTCCACGCCTCGTGGCTCAAATCGAAGAAAGAGTATCGCGATGAGCTGATCAAGTTCATCGAGGAGATGCTGGGACGCAATGATGTGTTCTTCGTGACCAATCTGCAGGTCATCCAATGGATGCAGAATCCCACAGAGCTTAACTCGCTGCGCGACTTCCAGGAATGGAAGGAGAAGTGCGACGTCAAGGGGCAACCCTACTGCTTCCTCCCCAACGCCTGCCCTCTGACCACCCGCGAGCTTCCTGGTGAGGCGCTGCGTCTGTTCACTTGTATGGAGTGCCCCAACAACTATCCCTGGATCCTTGATCCCACCGGCGATGGCTTCTCTGTTTAAGCTGTTGCCATAGAAACTCTCTCTTCTATTTCCTTTCTTGAAAACAACAAAAGAACAACTCATTTGTGGTTCAACCGAGAGTCTGATTAACTAAAAACAAACCCAAAATAATTTTATTCTTTCTAAGTGTTCAAGCTTTAGATTTTCTTTTGAATGCTGAATGTTTCTATACAAGAATTTTCTCTACACTTGACTTACATTTTCCCTTTCTCCACTTTATCTACTATTTATGCAAATCTCTCTTTAAACTCTTAATTTGTCTATTTTTTATTTGTATCTTTTTCAACTAACTTTTTCCTACTTTCACTACTAGTTTTGTTTTCCATCTGTTGTTTCATTTTCCCTTTTAAATTTTTGAATGATAAAGTGGTTTATTTTAATTTACACACACACATACAAAACTAGTCGGACAGAGCTACAGTCGAGCATTCTCGACTGTCGGAGACCCCGTACTTACTATGTCAAAAGCTAAGACTGCTAAAAATTCATACTTGATTTTCACCCGAAAACAAAAAAGTTTTTCATGCTAAGACTTGATTTTCACCCGATCGGTCCTATGACGGCTATATGATATAGTGGTCCGATTTGAACCAACTTCGGACAGAATATATATAACTAAGTTGAATGCTTTTTGTTTTAGTTTGGTTACGACATCTCATTAAACAAAAAAGTTTTTCATACTAAGAGTCGATTTTTGCCCGATCGGTCCTATGACAGCTATATGTTATAGTCGTCCGATTTGAACCAACTTTGGACAGGATGTATAAGACCATGTTTTATGTACATTCTATACGTTTGGTTACGATATCTCAAAAAACAAAAAAGTTTTTCATACTTAGACTTGATTTTCGACCGATCGGTCCTATGACAGCTATATGTTATAGTGGTCCGATTTGAACCAACTTTGGTAAGGATGTACAGAACTAACTTAAATGCATATTCTATAAGTTTGGTTACGATATCTCATACAACAAAAAAGTTTTTCATACTAGAACTTGATTTTCGACCGATTGTTCCTATGGGCGCTATATGATATAGTGGTCCGATTTAAAAAAGAAACAAACTTAACGTGCCTGCAGTATACAGGAATCTACATACCAAATTTGGTGTCACTAGCTTTTAAATTGCTCTTATAATTTGGATATGAAATTTTTTTTTCCAATTTGTGGGCGATATAGGGGGCGTGGCCGAATTTTGAAACAAACTTGATCTGCCTGCAGTATAGAGGAACCTACATACCAAGTTTGGTGTATCTAGCTCTTATAGTCTCTGAGATCTAGGTGTTCATACAGACAGACAGACAGACAGACAGACGGACAGACAGACAGACAGACAGACGGACATTGCTATATCGACTCGGCTATTGATGCTGATCAAGAATATATATACTTTATGGGGTCTGCCACGCCTCCTTCTGCCTGTTACGCACATATTCGGTAAAACAAACCCAATAGACCCCTGTACTTTTTTTAAGTACGGGGTCTAACAACAACAAAAACCTTTGCTGCTTCTTTGTTCTGTTCGAAAAAAACTTTTTTCAGAAAAAAACCGCGCCAAAAATCGCAGCAGCAAAAAATATCTTTGTAATTATATAAGTATTTTTTTTAAGAAAAATATAAAAAATATACGAAAAAAAACTATTAAAACTGTCAGTTTTTTTTTTAAAAGGAATAGTCCAACGGTTGTCACAGATTATCCATAGTTACTTGATTGGCTACAAAAATGTCAACGAACATAATAATTACTTTTTGCGGGAGTTTTTGGGGTAGCTGATTACAAATTTGAAGTTAATTTTTAAAAATTCAAAATGGCGGATCCATTAAATGTTTATTGTTTCTTAAATTTTTCCGTAATTTTGAATTTTTACATACCTGAAGTACATATAATATGTATATATTAGAGCGGGTCAATTTGTATGAATAAGAAAAACGGAAACTAAGATTAATTCTTAGGATATTTCACCAAGAACTATGGGTCTAAAATGAACTCCTGGATCCAGCTAAGAAGCATAAAGATTTTAATATAAGATATTTAATAATATACCTTGATTAATTAAAAACCTGGTCGGACGGAGCTACAGTCGAGCATTCTCGACTGTCGGAGACCCAGTACTTGCTATGAAACAAGAGGGCTCAGCCCCCAACCAACACTAATGCATAATTTATTAGTTAGGCTAGGATGTCTTAAAACACAAAAATGTCCTATGACAGCTAGTGGTCCGATTTGAACCAACTTTGGACCGGATATATAAAACAATTTTTAATGCATATTTTATCAGTTTGATTACGAAATATCATTAGATCAAAAAGTTTTTCATACTAAGACTTGATTTTCACCAATATAGTGGACCGATTTAAACCAACTTTGGACAGGATGTATAAGACCAAGTTATTTGCTTATTGTATCAGTTTGGTTACGATATCTCATAAAACAAAAGTTTTTCTTACTACCGATTGTTCCTATGGGCGCTATATGATATAGTGGTCCGATCCAAAAAAAAAACAATCTTTATCGGCCTGCAATATAGTGGAATCTACATACCAAATTTGGCGTCACTAGCGTTTAAATTGTTCTTATAATTTGGATATGAAATTTGTTTTTTCGATTTGTGGGCGTTAAAAGAGGCGTGCCGAATTTTGAAAAAAACTTGATCTGCTTGTAGCCTAGAAGAACATACAAACGAAGTTTGGTGTCTTAAGCTCTAATAGTCTCTGAGATCTAGGTGTTCATACAGACAGACGGAAATTGCTATATCGACTCGGCTATTGATGCTGATCAAGAATATATATACTTTATAGGGTCTGCAACGCCCACTTCTGCCTTTTAAGCACATATTCGGTAAAACAAACCCAATAGACCCATGTACTTTTTTATAAGTACGGGATCTAAAAATAAAAAAAAAATTTTTCAATGATATTGTACTTAATTCTGTTTAATCTTCTTAGAACAAATTTTATACATTTTTTTTTTTAATTCGACGTAATGAGCCAAACATTCCATGTTCATTTGTTTAAGGTCATTTGTATAAGTTAACAATTACTTAAATGTTAACATTTTGTCGCAAGTAGTAACAAGTAGCCTTTTTTACAATATGCCGATCGCTGTTTGTAGGCAACAAACAATTATATCGAGCGACCATGCTCGCTGAACATGCTTGTTGTGTGTGGGCACTAACACTAACTAACACTACATTCAGTGCTGGTAAACTCTTTTTTATTATAAGCCATGAATTTGCTGTCATCGTCAGAACGTCACCGAAGTTTTCTTTAATGAGATTTAAATTCAGACTGCCTCAGTTGTGCTCTGCAACTCGTTCCGAAAGGTTCTTTCTTTTTACTTTTTCCAGAATTTTTATTTTTTATATTTTTTGTTTTGCATTCATTTCATTTGCAATTAATATGTGTAGGAAGATTACCTTCCAATATTCCACTGGAAAAATAAAATCCGGAGTGCGTGGTTTTTCCAGTTCCGTTCCAATCCTGAACAACCCACTCACTGCACATCACGTTAGCTGCTTTTTTGTTGAGGTTAGAAACTTTTTTTTTGCTTCCGTTGGCTCTTCTATAAGGCAGTTCCCTGCAGAGGACCAAATAAAGACGCATCCGAGCTGCACGCGCCGCTGGTGCCAAAATAAGACCGTTGGCTACTACAACATTGATATCACCAATTTTAGCACATCGTAAAACGATGGTCTACATTCCTATCCTCCGGATCGCACACTCTATGATAAACTCAGTCCGGCCCACAAGCAAACTTACTTATTGATTTTTTTTTTTTATATAAATTTATTTACATAAATTTACAAATTATCAGCGTAACTGTTGTGCATAAAACTTGAACTAAAGTGTTAAGAATAAAACAAACAAACTGGACATGAAGGTCTAGTGTAAAGTGTATAAGTAAGGAATGTTATGTGTTAGGAGTAGGTAAATTATGTTATAGTACGGTGTCTGAGGGTTTGTGGGTATAATCGTCTGTGTCTTCTTTTCCTTTTGTGACGAAGTCTCCTGGCAAGTGTGTTGGGTGTGTCAAAAGTTTTAAGCAGTAAGTGCTACTTTGATCGTTTAAAACATCACCAACAAATGGTACTTCGAGGTCTCTAGCTAGCTCTCTTGATCTGACAAGCCATTCGGCCCCTGATGGCTCTCAGAATTTTGGCTTGCAGGACTCTTATTGCTTGTAAATGGCACTTTGCAGGTCCTCGACTAAGTTGTATAAAAATACAAAAATTATAAACGAGAATACGAATTATAAGGATATTGATAAAACATAAAAGTCAAAAACATAAATGTGTTTCAGGAAAGTAAATAAATCAATGTTCGCACAGGTCGGACCTCTTTTTCCTCAAATTATTTCCCAAATTTTATTTTGGAATAATAAAAAGCGAAAAATTTTATTAATATTCCGCGTCGAAATTCGGCATAAAAATTCATTTTGAAATTCAAAATTTCTATCACATTATTCTGTGTCGAATTTCAGTTGATGGACGACCTTCACGAAATTCGTCACTGAGGCTAACACGTCCACGCTTGAATTCTGAAAATCAATCGTATACGGAGGTTTTGGATGGTGCTTCATCACCAAAAACGGAATAAAGCCGATCGATGCACTGCTTTTGCGTAAGGCCACATTTAAAATCGTAAAAAAGCATTGCACGAAACTTTTCACGAGAAATTTCCATTTTTTCTCAAAATTGATTTTTTTCAAAGCTCCCAAAAACAGGTCGACCGAAAATATCAAAGCAGTCCTCTCACTCAAATGACAGGAAAAAACTGAGTAAAATCTTTCACTCTCCGAGCAAGACCCATTTTTTCGTTATAGTCAAGCTCTCGGTCTTGAATTTTTTACTAAGCAAACACACAAATGGGTCTTGCCATGACAACTCGATCAGGAACAAATTTTCGGGCTCTCATGAAATAAGGGTCTACAGATGAGCAAAGCGTAAAAGAGGGAAATAAAAAACTGTCTTTTTCAATAAATTTTTTTAATTAGTTGTGTGTTAAGTGTTCTCAATATGCACCAGCCTATTGCATTGATACATATAAACATTACGAAACAAAGCATACAAGTAGGAGGACCAAGGAAAAGGTCAGGTATGCTTTGGATCAGATACATCGCTTGCTCCCTACATGGGGACCACGCGTTGCTTAGGTTGTTTTGCCAAGGCGAGCACTTGCTTTAGTTTAAACAATCATTCAAAAGAAACAAGCCATCAATGAAAGAGCAAGTTCGATTTAAGCCAACAATTGCAGCCAACTCATAGTTGCTTAATTCTAAGGATTGGTTGATCAGCCTAAGGAATGCTTGTGGAACACTAGCAATATGGAATACATCATAAACAACCTTGACTAGTATATGTGCATGTGGGACAGCAGAGAATAAGCTATTTAAATAATAGATGTAGTGGCAAGATGACTAGTTGCAAACAAATTAAAGATCAATCACTTACGAATTAATATCAAACTATAATTTACAGAAAAGCAGAGCTACAAAGAAAACAATAATATTAAGTATCAACATCAATCAAAAGAGCGCAGAAAACACTAAAAGAAACGCAAATAAATGATAAGTATTGTGATTAATAGTAAATTGTAGACAAACTGTAACTCAGAGAAAAGTAGCAATAAATATAGACAAATTATTGTTTAGAGAGAAGATAGGCTAACAGTAATCATATTTAGTGTCCAAATTAATCAAAAGAGTGCAGGAGACTTTGAAAGAAATGCTGTAAAAATCCTGAAAACGAAATCTCAGGGGGACTGCTGCATCCGCAGTTCACCCACCCCATCTCGAGAGAAAAATATCATAAAACGCACATTCCAGTGATGCTTTTAGAAGATAGATTGATGATAGATGTTGTAAATAGCTGAATGGACGCTTTCCAGAAAAATGCCCAACGTTAGTTCTCCACGAATAAGGTTATGTTCGTCTTTGGATTAAAGTCCTCCAAGAAAGAATGCTGCTTTTTAGATAGCTGATTGAATGCCTTCAGAAAAATGCTGGATAGTTTCCTTTTTAATGCTGAAATATGAGGCCTTTAATGTTGTTGTCTCTATGAATGTTAAATAAATATAAAGAAGTCGATGAAGAGGCAACCGTTGAGGCTGTTAAAAAAAAGGTGAATTCCCTGCGTGCATCATGCAGACGCGAGCTTCAAAAAATAAAGAGGAGCGAAAGATCTGGCGCTGAAGTGGACGACATTTATAAGCCTTACATCTGGTACTTCCATGAGCTACATTTTCTTTATGAACAGGAGTCCTCAGTTGATGGAATCAACACCTTCGATGATAGCCCTTTTCTTTTTTTTCTTTGAATAAATATGTTTCGCCATCAAGGCAATTATTGTATCTTTATCAGATGACATGTTTATTCTGTGAAAACTTTCTACAAATGATGTTTGCAAGCAATGTTTGAAATAGTTAGTGGGCAAATGTAATTCTTGTTCGACGTACAGTTCGTCTAACAAATTCGACTGTGGATGGCCTGCATTAATGAACAGGTCAACGATCTGACACATGCCAACTAAAATAGTTCTAAAAAAATAGAAAAGCTCAATAAGCAATGTAATACAGTAAACAGGAAATTCATAGTTCATCGATTGTTATTAAATGTAGACCAACGATCTTACACATGTCAACTAGAATAGTTAATAAGAAAACCTATTAAGCACTTTTGTAAACCTAATTTAAGTTGCCTTTAAAACTTGATCAATAAAGAAAAGTTAGTTGATATTTGCACACTAAACCCGCTTGACGTATTTTATTTGCAACTAATTAGACCCCGTACTTAAAAAAAGTACAGGGGTCTATTGGGTTTGTTTTACCGAATATGTGCGTAACAGGCAGAAGGAGGCGTGGCAGACCCCATAAAGTATATATATTCTTGATCAGCATCAATAGCCGAGTCGATATAGCAATGTCCGTCTGTCTGTCTGTCTGTCTGTCCGTCTGTCTGTCTGTCTGTCTGTCTGTATGAACACCTAGATCTCAGAGACTATAAGAGCTAGATACACCAAACTTGGTATGTAGGTTCCTCTATACTGCAGGCAGATCAAGTTTGTTTCAAAATTCGGCCACGCCCCCTATATCGCCCACAAATTGGAAAAAAAAATTTCATATCCAAATTATAAGAGCAATTTAAAAGCTAGTGACACCAAATTTGGTATGTAGATTCCTGTATACTGCAGGCACGTTAAGTTTGTTTCTTTTTTAAATCGGACCACTATATCATATAGCGCCCATAGGAACAATCGGTCGAAAATCAAGTTCTAGTATGAAAAACTTTTTTGTTGTATGAGATATCGTAACCAAACTTATAGAATATGCATTTAAGTTAGTTCTGTACATCCTTACCAAAGTTGGTTCAAATCGGACCACTATAACATATAGCTGTCATAGGACCGATCGGTCGAAAATCAAGTCTAAGTATGAAAAACTTTTTTGTTTTTTGAGATATCGTAACCAAACGTATAGAATGTACATAAAACATGGTCTTATACATCCTGTCCAAAGTTGGTTCAAATCGGACGACTATAACATATAGCTGTCATAGGACCGATCGGGCAAAAATCGACTCTTAGTATGAAAAACTTTTTTGTTTAATGAGATGTCGTAACCAAACTAAAACAAAAAGCATTCAACTTAGTTATATATATTCTGTCCGAAGTTGGTTCAAATCGGACCACTATATCATATAGCCGTCATAGGACCGATCGGGTGAAAATCAAGTCTTAGCATGAAAAACTTTTTTGTTTTCGGGTGAAAATCAAGTATGAATTTTTAGCAGTCTTAGCTTTTGACATAGTAAGTACGGGGTCTCCGACAGTCGAGAATGCTCGACTGTAGCTCTGTCCGACTAGTTTTTTTTTAAAAACTCGCGACTCCTTTTACAAAATTCGCATGCTAACAAGGCAGAGCTCCCATAAAACTAATCAAGCCAATTACCTAAAGTAAGCTTAGACAGAAAGTCAATAAACACACTGATGATGGGCCGATTTGCCAAGGCTAACAAGGCAGAGCTCTCAGTAGCCAGTTACCTAATGTAAGTTAGAACAGAAAGTCAAAAGACTCTTTGAAGATGGACCTGTTGCAGGATAAGCGTACTTCCACATGTACTACCCTACAAATCATACTTAAACAGGAAGAAGTCGGAAATCACTCATGACTCCAATGTAATTAGGCATTGCGCTGTCCTAGATATAGAAAGCAGAGTGTTAGTTGTCTACAGGCACGCATAGATAGACAGCATTAACAGGATACAAAAATAGTGCAACTACAAACAGGCCGATCAAACCAAAGCATCAAACCATTAATTAAAAACATAATAGCACTTAAGCTCAAGCAGAAAGGAGTACAATTTAAAAGCAACCAAGAAAAATGAAATGCAATGTCAACAGAAGTCTCAGTTCAGCTCCAGCCCAAGCCCCAGCACAAAACAATTCCTGCCATTGAAGGTCTGTCAAAATCAAGAATCTTGGAAGTGCCACTGCCAGGCCCGGCACAATAAGACCTTTTTCGCCACTTAATATTAACGATTAAAATAAACACAGTATTTTGAATGTTAATTTATTAACTTAGAGCCAAATTTATTCAATTAAAGAACAGTTAGTAGTATAATTTTAGAATGTTGTGAACATTGAAAAGTACCTAATCTGGGGATGAGGATTAATTATTGATCCAACATTTATTGCAAGGATCGGGAAAACCCAGAAAAACCCAATCAGATCAGGAAATGAAGATTTAGATGATTAGAAGCTGAAAGAGAATAGAGCAGCGTAGTTAGATTATGATATATTGGGTTAGGTAAGGAAGATTTTAAGAATTAATCATTACAGGGAGACATTGATAGTCAGAGTAAAGCAGGCAAGAACCAATAACAGACTTAATAAAAAGTATTAGGTGCAGTGGCAGACAAATATGTTAAAAGGTCAAGGCCATAATGAAAGTTAATCACTTTCATCACTGCTCAGGTATTGGATCAGATTAGGATTCGGAGGCACAGAAGGCTGTGGCTGAGGACTAAGTCTTGGCCTGGGAAAGGCAGTAGCAATTCGCTGCTCTATAGCGCGCAATTCATTGTTCAGATGTTTAAGATGGCGATTAATGTGAGTCATTCGCGTGGCACTTATTGGAAAACGAATCGAAAGGGGAGCGCTGCACGAACTTCACCAATTCTTTGAAGTAAGTTTGCTCTAATGCCATGAAGAGCGAAGAAGTTAGGCCTTGTCGGGGCATTAGTCGAGGGAGGTAAAGTGTTAAGTTGAATATCAGGGAGGGAACGTGATAGATCTTGGTTTGCTTGCGGCAGCGGGATTGGCTCCAAGCCAGCTGGTTGCCTAGTGAGAGCAATTTGGCGTTCAGATTCCTGTAATTCGTGGCTTAGCAAACGAAGATCTCGAGTAATATCGGTCATCTCTTTAGCAGACATGGGAAATCGAAGTCTGAAGGTACACACAGTCAAGTCAGGATTATATGGAAGCCTGAAGCGAAGTTCATTCATTCATTGCATCAAGGCTTCTCTTCTGTCAACAAGCTCTTGAAGACCAGGCGGAACGTTTCTTCTTATTACAGGAACAGGGTTGGTGTATTGTTGTAGTGGTCTGAAATATGTTTCATATTGTTGAAGATATCTTCAACGGCTTGCTTCTAAGCGGAAAGGAATGTAAGGTGTATAGATCGGTCTTCTGGCTTCCGGATTAAAGTAATGACACAATCTTTGAGCAAGTCTGGCAGACTGCTGGTCATAGGCTTCCGAAAACGTGCTAATTTTGTAGTTTCTGTGAAGGATTGAACATTAGCAATGGTCCTAAGGGTAACATCTTGGAAGACAACAATTCTTTTAATTTGCGTTTGGCTGGTGAGTGAGCCACAGATAGGAAGGGCATATTGCCACACAGGAGCAATGAGTTGCTTATACAATAGAGACTTCCATTCAGTCGGTAACTTGATTCTTCTATTTATCAGCCAGCTAAGCTGGGATCTGCGGTTTTTCAGCTTATTAACCAGTTCTCTCATGTGAACTCAGAATTTTGCTTGCTGTCCAGTTTCACCCCTAGATGCGGGTGATATTCAACAGTATTAACGGCCTGACCCATAAGCTTAGGTGAAATTCTAGGAAGACCAAGCTCATTGCTATTACGAAGAGTAAAAAGTACATGGGCTGTTTTACTAGCATTAATTTTGATGCACCATTTATTGGTCCAGGCAGTTAGGACTTTAAGGATTACATCAACTTGACGAATGGCAGTAATTGGGGATTCAGCAGCTGACATGACAGCAGTGTCATCAACATATGTGGCTACAAGAGCCTCCGTGTTGTAAGGGGCATTAAGGAGAATATTCTCAGGGGTTGGGAGGTCAGCAGTATAGATGGTGTAAAGAATAGGGCCAAGGACACTGCCTTGAGAAACACCTGCCGCTATTCTCTTAGGAGTTGACCTGGCACCTTTATGAGATTCAACCATGAAGGTACGATCAGTCAAGTACGTAGTAATTACAGCAAATAAGGTCGGTGGGAAGATGGGCCTAAGTTTGAGCAGAAGACCTTGATGCCACACACGGTCAAAGGCTTCTTGAATATCTAAGAAAACAGCAGAGCAAAAATGATTCTTTTCGTAGGCCTTGAGTATAAATTGCGTAACGCGAGCCAATTGTTGATCAGTACTATGCTGATATCGGAATCCAAATTGATAATTAGGAATAAAGTTAGAAAAGTCTGTTGATTCAAACATTCGAGTAAGCAGGATGCGCTCAAGGATTTTAGAAAGGCCTGATAAAAGACTGATAGGCCTGTAAGTTAAATATAAGGATAAGGTAAAGAAAAGCAGAGTCAGGGAGACATTTAATGACTCTGTTATCAATATTGTCAAGACCTGGCGACTTGTTATTTTCAAGGCTTTTGATATGGGTCTTAATCTCAGGAAGAGTGACCGGACGAAATCTTGGGAAGTGAAGTACATGCTGCATTGGAGTAGCAAGTATATTAATAATATCTGAGCGTTCACCAGGGGTGCTTAAAAGAAAAGGTTTAAATCTATCTTCAAGATGTTGGGCAAAAGCTTCAGCTTTCTCTAAAGGAGTTTTACACCAGCTAGGGGGATTACTAGAGTTAGCATCAGTATCATGACGCCTGACTGAAAAATTTGGAACTGGCTGTCTTTTGATTTGCTTGGTGAATTTCCATAGCTTTCTCATACTGTTGTTGTTTTCTTAAGGGTCAATAGCCAATAGGGTTCTATCAAGGCGCCTTACTTTATTAGTTTGTAAAGCAATATTAAGCCTTCTAGAAGTGAATCTATAGAGTCTACGGGCATCCTGGTTGCGCATAACAAGGTGATTGTATTTAAAGAGTCGTTTGGCGATAAGCAAATTTTTGGATGTGTCGATTTGGTGTGTAGCGGACACGAAAACGGCTATTTACTGGAAGAAAAGCGGAGTTATTCGAGGCAAATGTTGCAGCTTGATGAATATTTCTTGTGAAAATATCAACGGCATCTTCAATGTCTTGTCTCGATGAAATTTCAGTGTTCAAATTAATGTTTTGATTAAGCCAAAGGTGAAATTTTTTGATACAAGCATTGTCAGAAAGAATAAGCTTTTAAACGGAATAGTGTTAGGTTTATTTGAAAAGCTGATTATCAAAGGGAGATGGTCAGATCCTAGGTCTAGCGAGGATTCAATATGTAGGCAATCATTTTGAATACCAGAATAAACAGCAAAGTCAATAGCAGAGGGTAAATGCTGGACATAGGACGGAAAGTGAGTTGAGGAGCCCGTAGCAAGAATATTATAGTTATGGGCCCTTATACAGGTGACAAGATTATTACCTCTGTTACAGGCGCGGGGGTTGCCCCACCATAGGTGCTTAGCATTCCAGTCTTCCGATGTAAATCGTGGCTGAGGTGGACAATAGGTGGCAGCTAAATTCAAAAGCGGTTGACGTTGAAAGGAGATGCTAATGGGGGCACATTGAATTGCCGGAGTAATAAAAGGAAGAAGTGCCATGTGGTCAATGTTCCGATTAACAATGACTGCAGAGCCACCACGCCTAAGGCTGCCTGGATAGTTTGCGACATAGACATGGTAACCATCAAATTTAATGAGGTCAGAATCAATGGGGTGGGACTCAGATATTAGGGCTGTATCGATATCATGTTGGCGAATATAAGATTTTAGTTCAGGAAGTTTATTTAAGGTCAAAATCCTCCCGGGTTATTGCCACAAGCCAATCTTCCTCCCGAAGGTTAGTGGCAGGAAGCGCGCCAACCCCAGGTGCAGCAGCTACAGCCTCATTAGGACCTTGAGTGTTATCATCCGGTATGGGACGATCGAGCCTTGGTCCTGTAGCAAAGCCCATGGTGCGCAGTGGTCTTTTTTTCCTTACTGGGATCGCAACATGGCTCAGGTTTTGGATGGCCTCCTTGTAACTGCTGCACCCCATAAAAGCGGCAATGTGGTTACCACCGCAGTTGGCGCACTTACCTGCCACCGACCTCGGCTTCGGACAGTCTGTATATTTGTGTGCTCCAGCACATTTGAAGCATATGTAGTCTGGGTGCGTGCAATTAATCTGCTTATGCCCAAATTTTTGGCACTTGAAGCATTGGGTGATGCTCCGTGCCCGGGCCTGGGGTTCGACCTTCACCGGGAAGGTGCTGATCTCGCTAATCTTGAGAAGGTCCTGATTACCCTTTTTCGGTTGCAGCTCATCTCTGAAGACGTTCAACGGCTCACCGCTCACCGCCCCCACCGCTCGCTCCACTGTAATTGGGAGAAAGCCCATGCCCTCGAGTTTGTTACTGACCCATTTAGGGGCCAGATCGTGGTGGAGTCCCTTGATAGTAGCGCGAAAGCCAGGCTCCTCCGGCTTGGGCCGGACCCGACAGCCCCCCTCCACAAAGTATTCTGCCAGCTTGCTTCTGACTTCTTCCGATGGGGCCTCAATGAGGAGCGTGTCACTAGCCTTAGGTCGGGTTTAAAAAGCACCCGGCCCAACCAGCTCCACAGCCCCATCAATGAGGCCTGCAATGTCCTCAGCCCCGTGCACGAGGAGGACGCTGCCAGGTCCGACCTTGCGTCGTTTTTCCTATGCCGGGGAGCCCAGAACATCTCCAGAGCCAGAGCTGGCCGGGACCTCCAGACGTTGACCTAGGAGCAGGCTTATGTCAAACAACGGAATGGAGCCATAAGAGGCAGCTGCCGCTCTTATTGTCTGCTAAACCGACATTGGTGGGCCGGGAGCCACAGCCGAGCAAGCTGCGGTGCCAGGAGCTACTGCTCTAGCCCCAACCAAGCGAGCTTTGCCATCAAAAGACATGTTTTCAACTGTTTAAGAAAAAAGAAGATGAAGCAGCATATTAAAACTAAGAAGCAGGTTGAAGCATTGATAGTTAAACTAAGAAGAGTGAGGAATATAAGAGTAGGAGTAAGAAAATAATATATACATATATATATGGGGACCACGCGTTGCTTAGGTTTTTTTGCCAAGGCGAGCACTTGCTTTAGTTTAAACAATCATTCAAAAGAAACAAGCCATCAATGAAAGGGCAAGTACGAATTAATTTTTTTTTTTTTTTAACAATATGTTATAGTCTGTTGCAATACCACATATAATCAAGGCGAAACAATAACATACCAAATGGTGTACCATAAGAGCGGTATGTTTTGAATCAGATCATCGCTTGCGCCCACGGTGAGGTCCACGCAATGCTTAAGGCGTCGAGGAGGTTACATTGTCTTAGGATATGTAAGGCATTGCCTTTCATTTGATCAGTTCAAATAAATTTATTTGTCTATCGTAGGTTACAGTAAGTCAGTTAACTCATTGGTAAAGGGCCATATTGCACAGGCTTTTTAAGTAGCATTATTGCATCTTTCATCGCTATGCAGGCTATTACTTGGCTTTCAGTTAGTTTATATGTCAGTAAACTCTTTAATGACGGACCTATTTGCTTGGGCTGCACATGCTAACAAGACAGAGCACCCAGTAACCAAACAAGCCAATTACCTAAAGTAGGTTTGAACGGTAAGTCAAAAGACCCTTTGGTGATGAGCTAATTTACCTAGACTGCACAAGAAAATAAGACAGTGCTCCCGGTAATCAAATTAGCTTCCTTTGTAAATAGCGTCATTGCATCTTTCATTTCTATGCAGGCTATTACTTGGCTTTCTGTTAGTTTGTAGGTTAATAAACTCTTTGATGGTGGACCTATTTTCTTACGCTGCACATGTAAGCTTTTGACTTTTATGTTTTATCAAAATCGTTATAATTCGTATCTCTTTTATAATTATTGTATTTTTATACAACTTTGTCGAGGACAGCAGCTACAGCTTCCCCATAACTCTCTTGCGTTCTTCATCCAGCGGGTGACGGCCGAGTCTTGATCCTACAGCAAAGCATAGGGAGAGCAGCGCTCGTTTCTTCCTTTCCAAGACCGCTGAGTGGCCGAAGTTTCGAATGGCCTCCTTGTAACTGTTGCACCCTAGAAAAGCGGCAATGTAGTTCACACCTCAGTTGGCGCACTTACCCGCCACCGAATTAGGCTTAGGAAATTCTGTGTTCCTATGTTCACCAGCACATTTAAAGCATGTGAAACTCGAGCTCGTGCAGTCTATTAATTTGTGACCAAATTTTTGGCATTGGATTATATTTCGAGCCCGGGCTTGGAGTTCAACCCTCACTGGGAAGGTGCCGATTTCATCAATTTTTAAAATGGCTCGATTACTCCCCTTTTCGGCTCCAGCTCGACTAATAGGAAATGTTTTAATAATGGCTAGAAAAATTAGTTATAAGCTAGCTAAAAATCATTTATTCACGAATAAAAGATAAGTATTGTGATTAATAGCAATAACTATAGACAAACTATAACTCAGAGAAAAGCTGAACAAATAATAATAATATTAAGTATCGAGACTAACCAAAAAGAGCGCAGAAAACACTACGAGGGTGGGCTGATAAATAGTCGGCCTACCAAAGAAAACACGGTTTTTTTTTATTTTTCAACATAATCTCCTTTTAGACGTATGCACTTAGTCCAACGGTCCTCCAATTTTTTTATACCTTCCATAAAATATGACTGGTCCAGGTCCTCAAAATAGGCGTTTGTTTCACAGATCACCTGTTCATTCGACTGAAATTTCTTTCCACCAAGCCATTTCTTTAAGTTTGGAAATAGATAATAGTCACATGGTGCTAAATCTGGAGAATAGGGGGGATGTGGAAGAATTTCATAGTGTAGTTCACACAATTTCACCCTTACTTGCGGCGTCAACATTTGGGGCACGGCCTGCAACTCCTCTCTAAAAAGGATAGAATCTTGTCAGAGCCAAATTTTACGACGGATCGTTGACTCACCGAGATATGTAAGAGACGTTACTATTTATCGGGATCTTGGTGTTCAATCTGTGTGCACTACAGTAAGCAACTTTGCTGAAAGGTACAGAACTTTCAGGAGAAGAAGGCTGGCTAGGAGACACATTTCCGACAACTGGATTTTTGGTCGAACGGCTGGTGGCAGGCTATTGCCTGACATCAGCTAAGACTGTCAAACTCAGTTACAAGCTTCGCCTTGTGCCTGATGGAGCAATATTCTAAACGCGTTATTTACTTTTTTCATCCTGCTTAGTACCTAGAATTTTCCCTGCTTTGTTCATCCTCACGCAAAAGAACAATGTAATTATAAGACATTTAAGAATTAATTAAAGAGTTGGTTTAAATGATTATTAACATTAAAATACCATTTATTTAGCAATTAACGAATTCTAAAAATAAACACTTAACATACTAAAAATAAAACTAGATGGACTGAGCTACAGTCTCAACTGTCGGAGACCCCGTACTTAAGTACTATTGAAAAACTAAGACTGCTAAAAATTCAAAAATGTTCTGCTCACCTAGCACCCTGCAGAGCACTTTATCACATTTTCGACAACTTGTTTCAATGGAAGCTATATGATATAGTAAGCCGATTTCAACTGACAAGGATGTATAAAAAAAACTTAAAAGCATATTCTGTCAGTTTGTTTACGATATCTCATTAAACAATAAGTTTTTCATAGACAGCTATATGATATAAGGGTCCGATTTGAACCAACTTTAATCAGGATATGTAAAGCCAAGTAAGATACATATTGTATCAGCTTGGCTACGCTGTCTCGAAAAACAAATAAGGTTTTTCTGTTTCTGATCAAGAATATATATACTTTATAGGGTCTGCCACGCCTCCTTCTGCCTGTTAAGCACATATTCGGTAAGTACGGGGTCTAAAAATAAAAAAAAAATTTTTCAATGATATTGTACTTAATTCTGTTTTATCTCTTTAAAACAAATTTTATACATTTTTTTTTAATTCGACGAAATGAGCCGAGCATTCCATGTTCCTTTGTCTAAAGGCCATTTGTATTAGTTAAAATGTACTTAAATGTTAACATTTAGCTGCAAGTAGTAACAAGTAGCCCTTTTTACAATATGCCGATCGCTGTTTGTAGGCAACAAAAAATTATATCGGGCGACCATGCTCGCTGAACATGCTTGTTGTGATTGGGCACCATCACTAACACTACTTTCAGTGCTGTTAAACACTTTTTTATTATAAGCTATGAATTTGCTGTCATCGTCAGAACGTCACCGAAGTTTTCTTTAATGAGATTTAAATTCAGACAGCCTCAGTTGTGCTCTGCAACTCGTTCCGAAAGGTTCTTTCTTTTTACTTTATCCAGAATTTTTTTTTTTTGTATTGCATTCTTTTCATTTTCAATTAATATGTGCAGAAAGATTACCTTCCAATATTCCAGTAAACAGATAAAATTCGGAGTGCGTGGTTTTTTTAAACATTAAATGGATAATATTATTTAATTTCTCTGCCACGGCCTTTCGGCTTAATGTCGTTGCGTCAGGCAATAGGTCGTCAATATCTATGTTCGCATCATATGTAGCACCAATTCGTAAAAAAATTTCGCCAGGTTGCGAAATCCAGTTCCGTTCCAATCCTGAACAACCCACTCACTGCACATTTTGTTAGCTGCTTTTTTGTTCAGGTTAGAAACTTTTTTTTGCTTCCGTTGGCTCTTCTAGAAGGCAGTTTCCTGCAGAGGACCAAATAAAGACGCATCCGAGCTGCACGCGCTGCTTAAGTGGTGCCAAAAGAAGACCGTTGGCTACTACAACATTGATATCACCAATTTTAGCACATTGTAAAACGATGATCTACATTCCTATCCTCCGGATCGCACACCCTATGATAAACTCAGTCCGGCCCACAAGCGAACTTACTTATATTTACAAATTATTAGCATAACTGTTGTGCATAAAACTTGAACTGAAGTGTTAAGAATAAAACAAACAAACTGGACATGAAGGTCTAGTGTAAAGTGCATAAGTAAGGAATGTTATGTGTTAGGAGAAGGTGAATTATGTTATAGTACGGTGTCTAAGGTTTTGTGTAATCGTCTGTGTCTTCTTTTCCTTTTGTGACGAAGTCTCCTGGCAAGTGTGTTGGGGTGTGTCAAAAATAAAAGTTTAAACAGTAAGTGCTACTTTGATCGTTTAGAACATCACCAACAAATGGTACTTCGAGGTCTCTAGCTAGCTCTCTTGATCTGACAAACCATTCGGCCCCACTGATAGCTCTCAGAATTTTGGCTTGCAGGACTCTTATTGCTTGTAAATGGCACTTTGCAGGTCCTCGACTAAGTTGTATAAAAATACAAAAATTATAAACGAGAATACGAATTATAAGGATATTGATAAAACATAAAAGTCAAAAACATAAATGTGTTTCAGGAAAGTAAATAAATCAATGTTCGCACAGGTCGGACCTCTTTTTCCTCAAATTATTTCCCAAATTTTATTTTGGAATAATAAAAAGCGAAAAATTTTATTAATATTCCGCGTCGAAATTCGGCATAAAAATTCATTTTGAAATTCAAAATTTCTATCACATTATTCTGTGTCGAATTTCAGTTGATGGACGACCTTCACGAAATTCGTCACTGAGGCTAACACGTCCACGCTTGAATTCTGAAAATCAATCGTATACGGAGGTTTTGGATGGTGCTTCATCACCAAAAACGGAATAAAGCCGATCGATGCACTGCTTTTGCGTAAGGCCACATTTAAAATCGTAAAAAAACATTGCACGAAACTTTTCACGAGAAATTTCCATTTTTTCTCAAAATTGATTTTTTTCAGAGCTCCCAAAAACAGGTCGACCGAAAATATCAAAGCAGTCCTCTCACTCAAATGACAGGAAAAAACTGAGTAAAATCTGTCACTCTCCGAGCAAGACCCATTTTTTCGTTATAGTCAAGCTCTCGGTCTTGAATTTTTTACTAAGCAAACACACAAATGGGTCTTGCCATGACAACTCGATCAGGAACAAATTTTCGGGCTCTCATGAAATAAGGGTCTACAGATGAGCAAAGCGTAAAAGAGGGAAATAAAAAACTGTCTTTTTCAATAAATTTTTTTAATTAGTTGTGTGTTAAGTGTTCTCAATATGCACCAGCCTATTGCATTGATACATATAAACATTACGAAACAAAGGATACAAGTAGGAGGACCAAGAAAAAGGTCGGGTATGCTTTGGATCAGATACATCGCTTGCGCCCTACATGGGGACCACGCGTTGCTTAGGTTGTTTTGCCAAGGCGAGCACTTGCTTTAGTTTAAACAATCATTCAAAAGAAACAAGCCATCAATGAAAGAGCAAGTACGATTTAAGCCAACAATTGCAGCCAACTCATAGTTGCTTAATGCTAAGGATTGGTTGATCAGCCTAAGGAATGCTTGTGGAACACTAGCAATATGGAATACATCATAAACAACCTTGACTAGTTTATGTGCATGTGGGACAGCAGAGAATAAGCTATTTAAATAATAGATGTAGTGGCAAGATGACTAGTTGCAAACAAATTAAAGATCAATCACTTACGAATTAATATCAAACTATAATTTACAGAAAAGCAGAGCTACAAAGAAAACAATAATATTAAGTATCAACATCAATCAAAAGAGCGCAGAAAACACTAAAAGAAACGCAAATAAATGATAAGTATTGTGATTAATAGTAAATTGTAGACAAACTATAACTCAGAAAAAAGTAGCAATAAATATAGACAAATTATTGTTTAGAGAGAAGATAGGCTAACAGTAATCATATTTAGTGTCCAAATTAATCAAAAGAGTGCAGGAGACTTTGAAAGAAATGCTGTAAAAATCCTGAAGAAAACGAAATCTCAGGGGGACTGCTGCATCCGCAGTTCACCCACCCCATCTCGAGAGAAAAATATCATAAAACGCACATACCAGTGATGCTTTTAGAAGATAGATTGATGATAGATGTTGTAAATAGCTGAATGGACGTTTTCCAGAAAAATGCCCAACGTTAGTTCTCCACGAATAAGGTTATGTTCGTCTTTGGATTAAAGTCCTCCAAGAAAGAATGCTGCTTTTTAGATAGCTGATTGAATGCCTTCAGAAAAATGCTGGATAGTTTCCTTATTAATGCTGAAATATGACGCCTTTAATGCTGTTGTCTCTATGAATGTTAAATCCAGCTGCGTCTGCAGATCGGCTAGCTCCTGTATTGTCGCCTGCAGCTCCTCATTGGTTGAATAGTGCATCTCCTCCATTTGTATGATCTTATCCTGCAGGCACGCTACTGAAATCTCACTGGATGAGGAAGGCGTTCCATCGTGCGGCGCCTCGTTTGTCTATCGACACATAAATTACGAAATATTATTTAATTGTTATGTATCAAAAATAAAAATATACCTTTTTAAATAATTTAATAATTTTAATAATAATAATAATAATTTAATAATAACTGGAAAGTAAAAATTAAGTGCACTAAAATGATTTTTGATATTTTCTTATTTTGTTGTTTTTATTTAAATAAAAAAAAGTAATTTTTTAATTTTGATAATAAAAAAAGTTAAAATAAATTTTGAAATTAGATATTAAATTAATTTCAAGATACCACGTTTACCATTAAACCAGCTGTCTTTCTCGAACGCAACACCATTTGATGCTTCATCTTCTTAATTGACCAAATTGAATTAAAAATATTCTCGAAACAAAACAAGAAAATAGTTCTTCAATATTTTGAGTTTTTTTTTTTTTGTAGCTTATATAGGGACCGGACATGACATATGTATCCCTGGTTACGATGTTACATACATAAGAATAGGGTATATACATATGTATCAGGGTTTTCGATTGAAATACTCACACTGGGCAATGATCTAAAATCAGCGATCAAATTGATGATATGCATTCAAATTTGCCCCCAACTCTTGCACAACTGAATATACCTGACAATACATAATTATTTTTATATTATAACTAAATATATTTATGAGTAGGCAAAGTTGCAAGGTAAAAAAACAAAAAAAAAAAAAAAAATTTATTATAATATAAATTAGGATTAAAAATCATTGTCCTGGCTAAGAATCGTGCCAAAAAGTATTGTTGGGCGCCAATAAAATGCGTTAATACGAGAAGGTTGTGGTAATCACTGCGGACGGCAGTTCGCGTTAGTGACGAAAGCAGCACGAAGGGTGCGAAAGGCGACTAACAATATATACAGCTAAGTTGGAAAATTTGCTACGACTGTCCGATCAGATCGAGCTATATACCGATCGAAAGGTTTAGTCCTAACTTACAAAATGGCATACTGAAACTTTTGCTAATTCACCTGGGTCATGAGATACGGGAGTGTAAGTGGGAGGGGAAAAATTTATATGATCGCAGCTTATGGAGCCGTTGGGGCTTTTACGTAAAATTTTTATTTTTTAAAAATTCTTATCAAAAATACGCGTCGTTTGATACCTTGATGACCCAAATCCGATAACTGGTTCAAAAGATAAATAAATTTGAAAATTTTAGTAGAATACTAAAAATGAAGTGAAAAGTTAGTTTCTTTGTTTGTCTGTTTGTCTGTTTGTATCAAAGCGCTAAAAAAGCGTAGATGTTATGATGGGGATTTGTTCATTTTTGAAAATCTAGAAATGTTTGTTTTACGACTTTTTCAATTTCCCGCTAGTTTAGCGGGAAATCGCTAAATGCCGCTAAATTTGAAACCTCACCAGATTGCATACCATAGAAGCTATAGATATGTTCTGGGTATCATTGGAAAGGTGTGTTTGAGGGCTTTTAGGCGTACCTTTAAACTTTTTAAAAGTACTCAGGTAACATTTTAAGGGTGAAATAAAGTTTTTTAGCTTACATTTTGGCGATTTCTGACAAAACGACTCTAACGATTTTTATTAAATTTTAGTATGTTGTAGTACGTAGAATTTTGCGTTTTTTAGTATATGAAACATAAACTTTGACCAAGGGGTTTGGAAGATATTGCTTGTTAACTGAATGTATACATTTTTCTATCGGTCGAAAATCAGGTTTTAGTACGAAAAACTTTTTGGTTGTATGAGATATCTCAAACAAACCGACACAATACGCATTTAACTTGGTTTTATATATTCTGTGCAAAGTTGGTTCAAATCGGACCACTATAACATATAGCTGTCATAGGACCGATCGGGGGAAAATGGAGTCTTAGTACGAAAAACTTTTTTGTTTTATGGGATATCTCAACCAAACTGATAAAATATGCATTTAACTTCGTTTTACATAAAGCCAAGTTTTATGTATATTCTGTAAGTTTGGTTACGATATCTTAGAAAACAAATAAGTTTTTCATACTAAGACTTGATTTTCGCCCGATCGGTCCTATGACAGCTATATGTTATAGTAGACCGATTTGAACCAACTTTGGCAAGGATGTATAAGACTAACTCAAATGCATATTCTATAAGTTTCGTTACGATATCTCACAAAACAAAAAAGTTTTTCATACTAAAACTTGATTTTAGACCGATTGTTCCTATGGGCGCTATATGATATAGTGGTCCGATTCAAAAAAGAAACAAACTTAACCTGCATGCACTATAGAGGAATCTACATACCAAATTTGGTGTCACTAACTTTTAAATTGCTCTTATAATTGGGATATGAAATTTTTTTTTCGATTTGTGGGCGTTAATAGGGGCGTGGCCGAATTTTGAAACAAACTTGATCTGCCTGCAGTATAGAGGAACCTACATACCAAGTTTGGTGTCTCTAGCTCTTATAGTCTCTGAGATCTAGGTGTTCATACAGACAGACAGACGGACAGACGGACAGACGGACAGACGGACAGACAGACAGACAGACGGACATTGCTATATCGACTCGGCTATTGATGCTGATCAAGAATATATATACTTTATGGGGTCTGCCACGCCTCCTTCTGCCTGTTACGCACATATTCGGTAAAACAAACCCAATAGACCCCTGTACTTTTTTTAAGTACGGGGTCTAATAAAAAAAAACAATTGGCATTCGGCACTGCGCAAAAAGTAATTTATATGTACAAAGAAGCTCACCCTTTTTGCGCACAGTGCACAAGGCCAATTTTTTTTTTTTAATAATTTATATTTTTATTTAAAATTTTTATATTAAACTCAATTTTGTTCGTCACAAAATTGGATATCAGAAATTTTGGGGCTGGAAATTGCTTTCGTCACTAGAGTTTTACCTCGTTTAGAGGTTTTTTTTGTGGGATAAATAGTTACCCGGAAAGAAGTAGAAATTATATTTTGTAAAGTAGAGAATACATGTACAAAAGGTGTGCGGCCATTTAAGCTTAAGTTCTCCAGTTGCGATTTACTTCTCAAAATTCTTATAAATAGCCGTTACATAGGTCATGACCTGTGTCCAGTCGGGTCTTTCGATTTGACACATGTCATTAATTCTCTGCGTTAATTAGAAAACATATTTAAGTTAGACAATAAAAATTATTTTGGTGGGAGAGAGAGACTCACCAGGGTGGTGCCAATTTCCACAGATTCGCCAGCAGCAAAGACAAGTGAGTTTATCGTAGGGTATGCGATCAGGAAGATAGGAATGTAGAATGGCGCAAAATGCCAGGCCATCGTTCCACGATGAACTAAAATTGGTGATGTCAATGTTACGGTAGCCAACGGTCTTATTTTGGCACCACTTAAGCAGCGCGTTTCGCTTCGAGCCACCATTTTTGGCCAGCATATTGAGCGGATCTTTGCGTTCACCTATAAATGATATCATTAGGTATCATAGTTCATATCGAAAATCAACAAAGTTTAATGCTTACCGCTGATGAAGGATTTTGAGACATTGCCAAAACTGAGACTGCCAACCAGGGCGCTGCTCGGGCTTTGACCCGGCGTTGCCAGACTGGGCGGTTGTTGCTGTTGCAAGCTGGGCGTGTTTGGTGTGGAGGGCTGCGATGCGGATGATGCTGCACTTGTCGTTGACTGTTGCGACAGTTGCTGCTGTAGCTGCGGCTGTTGTGTTGCTTTAGTTGTATTAGCTGATGTTGCTGTCACTCCTGCTGGCGGTGTTGTCGCTGTAGCAGCACCAGCAACTGTTGCCACATTGTTGACATTCACATGCGGGTTGCTGCTCTGCATCACGGGCAAACGTAGCTAAATATATATAATTCACAGTATATTATTACAATATTCCATAAAAAAATATACATAAAAGCAATATATATACATATATATTTAGTTCTCTTTCTAATTCTGCTTCTAACTTTATTTCAATTTCTGGATCATGTTTTAAATGGAGTTTTAAGTTCGTCTTAAAATGACATTCTGCTTGAAAATCGGTTTAGTTTGGATCAAGTTATGACAGATCAAGTTGGTCAGACTGCGGATTTAGCCACTTTTCAAAAAATTCAAAGGGGGGAGTACATGATTTTGTCGGAAAAAATTCGAAAATCAACTTTTTTTACAAAGTTAATAATATTTATATGCAGATATAGAGGTGAAATAATGAACAAAATGGTATTCCGCAAGAATATCGGTTAAGATTTGACAAAGTTATGACAGTTAGAAGTTTAGTAATTGCTTGGACTGTCAACTTTACAAGTCAAAATTCTTGTCAATTTCGACATGATTTTTTACAGGAAAATGAACAAATTTAATACAGAATGAATCTAGAGGCCAAACCATGATTAAAATGACATTCCGCTTGAAAATCGGTTTAGTTTTAATAAAGTTATGACAGTTGGAAGTTGGACAACTTTAGAAACTTTACCACAACCGTACCGGTAGAAACGTTTCGGTTTTCGGTTCTTGAAAAAGAATTAATTTCGGTTACGATTTCTGTTCCGGTAATAAAACTGAAACGGTTAGTTTCGGTTAACGATTCCGATACCAGTTACGTTGTTATTCCCTGATTATTATTTATTATGACTTATTTTTATGTTGGGTATACTCACGCTCTCGTTCCAATCACAGGATACGGCCAGTATAATGGGTGTGTTGCCCGTTTCAGGCGTTCCACTGTTTAAACTGGACGTGGAGCTGTAGTGTGATTCAGTCTCATCCGTTTTGCCTTGCTGTAGAGATAATAAAAATAATTATTTTAATTTTTGTGCCGTAACAGTTATGTTTTCAAAAATAAAATATAACTTTTTGGTCTTTTCCAGGTAACATATTTTCAATACATTGATGTTTGTGGATACATTTGGTTTCCATAACTGATGTTTTTGAGTCCCTGCTGTATATAACTCACCTGCTTGTGCTCAATGCTCTCAATTAATGAAAAACTCAATAAATTTTAAAATATCGTCATTTCACGAAGAACCTTAAATAAGTTTAAAAAATTTAAAAAATTTAATTTTTTTATAATGGCAAAAATAACTTTTAAAAATTTTAATGTAAATAATTTAAAGGCAAATTTAAATCAAGAAATTAAAAGTAATATTTAAATATAATCATACTTTTCCAAGGATACATTCTAGCTTATTATGGTTTTTCAAAATAAAACTAGTCGGACGGAGCTACAGTCGAGCATTCTCGACTGTCGGAGACCCCGTACTTACTATGTCAAAAGCTAAGACTGCTAAAAATTCATACTTGATTTTCACCCGAAAACAAAAAAGTTTTTCATGCTAAGACTTGATTTTCACCCGATCGGTCCTATGACGGCTATATGATATAGTGGTCCGATTTGAACCAACTTCGGACAGAATATATATAACTAAGTTGAATGATTTTTGTTTTAGTTTGGTTACGACATCTCATTAAACAAAAAAGTTTTTCATACTAAGAGTCGATTTTTGCCCGATCGGTCCTATGACAGCTATATGTTATAGTCGTCCGATTTGAACCAACTTTGGACAGGATGTATAAGACCATGTTTTATTTCTTCATTCTATACGTTTGGTTACGATATCTCAAAAAACAAAAAAGTTTTTCATACTTAGACTTGATTTTCGACCGATCGTTCCTATGACAGCCATATGTTATAGTGGTCCGATTTGAACCAACTTTGGTAAGGACGTACAAAACTAACTTAAATGCATATTCTATAAGTTTGGTTACGATATCTCATACAACAAAAAAGTTTTTCATACTTGATTTTCGACCGATTGTTCCTATGGGCGCTATATGATATAGTGGTCCGATTTAAAAAAGAAACAAACTTAACGTGCCTGCAGTATACAGGAATCTACATACCAAATTTGGTGTCACTAGCTTTTAAATTGCTCTTATAATTTGGATATGAAATTTTTTTTCCAATTTGTGGGTGATATAGGGGGCGTGGCCGAATTTTGAAACAAACTTGATCTGGCTGCAGTATAGTGGAACCTACATACCAAGTTTGGTGTCTCTAGCTCTTATAGTCTCTGAGATCTAGGTGTTCATACAGACAGACAGACGGACAGACGGACAGACAGACAGACAGACAGACAGACGGACAGTGCTATATCGACTCGGCTATTGATGCTGATCAAGAATATATATACCTTATGGGGTCTGCCACGTCTCCTTCTGCCTGTTACGCACATATTCGGTAAAACAAACCCAATAGACCCCTGTACTTTTTTTAAGTACGGGGTCTAAAAATATCATAAAATTATATTTATTAATTTATTATAAAAGTGTAATAATTTTAACTAATAATCAAAAATGTTTTCTTCCTTTTCTTAGCACAACGTCAGTCTCAGTCGGACAGACTTTAGGGCGTCGATGTTGAAGAAGTGTGCGCCGACCGTCCCGCTGATGAGTACTTCCGTCTAGACACGGAAGGTGATTGCCGTGAAGTTTACAGGTAAGCATTCAGACAAATTAACTTGGACTCAAGTGATTGATGTCCCGTTCTCTATAAAGTTGATGATTATGGGGATATTGTTTTGTTTTATGACACCAACAATTTTTCTGCACCTTCTCCAAAGAACAAAAAAAATAAATAAATAAATAACTATTAAAGGTGCGACAGTGCCGGAGAAGATGGCAGCAATCGCTTGGCACCTATCCGTTGTGCCGGCGGTTTGGCGTTCGATGTTATTCGCCAACTGTGCGATTGGAAGACGAACGTCAAAAATTGCGATGTCCAAGAAAGTAAGTGGGATGTTTCTGTGCCCAGCCATTGAGCCGAGAGTCAAAAGTATACTTCTAAAGAGCACTAGACTGTGCCTCCTAAAACCGTCCTATACACTGTCTAACTCTCTGTCCTGTAACGTCTGTGTCTCCCTCTATTTCTCGCTGTCTCTTTACCTATCTCTATGTGTGTGCTCATATCATGTTGCTCATTATTCGACTCTCTGTCACTAAAACCAAAACTAAATTGATCCTGATCTTTGCATTAATTAAGTAATTGAATCAAACCCAATTCAAGATTCGAAAACTCCCCGGAAAACCAAAGAAAAGAAACACTAGTGCCAAAGTTTTGTTAGCTAGAAAAAGCAGTTTAGGAAAAAACAAAACAAAAACAATATCACAAAAAAAAAAAACAAAAACAAAAAAACAAGAAAACGAAAAACCAAACTTTATTTTTTAGATGTACAAAGTCGGGCCTGAAAGAAATTCAGTGCCCCTCCGGTTTGGCCTTCGATGTTATTAAACAAACCTGCGACTGGAAGGCCAAGGTGACTAACTGCGATGAGAAAGAGAGTAAGTGTGATGACTGACACCAATTAGACAATTAGATATCACCAACCACACTTGAACATAGCACTTAGACAGATACATACATATACTCGTGTAATGTATATAGTTATAATGAACTTTGGATCTCCTCTGAATGAACCAATAAAACTAAACCACATGCCAACAACTACAACAACAACCCTAACCCATCTCACAGTCACAATCACGTGTATACTTCTCATTTCAAAATTTAGACATTTTTTGTCACTAACAGACTAAAAGCTAATCCATTTCAAAGCAATTTATTAATATATACGCATCCTTAAATCAATCCTTTAGAGCCACGCAAGGCAAAGCCCATTCTGAAGACGGATGAGCCCATTTGCCCCGATGGCAAACTTTCCTGCGGCGATGGCGAGTGCCTCGATAAGGAACTCTTCTGCAACGGCAAGACCGACTGCAAAGATGAGTCCGATGAGAATGCTTGCTGTAAGTATTGACAAATTCTTATCCATGTAGGACTTTGGGCTTACTAAAGGTCTCCATTTTTATTCATTTTTCATTTCAGCGGTCGATGAGGATCCCAACCGTGCTCCAGAGTGCGATCCCACACAGTGTGCTCTGCCCGATTGCTTCTGCTCCGCTGATGGCACACGTATTCCTGGTGGCATTGAGCCACAACAGGTGCCACAGATGATTACCATTACGTTCAACGGTGCCGTCAATGTGGACAACATTGATCTGTACGAGGATATTTTCAATGGTCAACGCCAGAATCCCAACGGATGCTCCATCAAGGGCACCTTCTTTGTTTCTCACAAGTACTCGAATTACTCCGCTGTTCAGGACTTGCATCGTCGTGGTCATGAGATCTCTGTCTTCTCACTCACACACAAGGATGACCCCAACTACTGGTCTGGTGATAGCTACGATGACTGGTTGGCCGAGATGGCCGGTTCCCGATTGATTGTCGAGCGTTTTGCCAATATCACCGATGGCTCGATCATCGGCATGCGTGCTCCTTACCTGCGTGTGGGTGGCAACAAACAGTTCGAGATGATGGCAGATCAGTTCTTTGTGTATGATGCCTCCATCACGGCCTCCTTGGGACGTGTGCCCATTTGGCCGTATACCCTGTATTTCCGCATGCCACACAAGTGCAACGGCAATGCCCACAATTGCCCATCGCGTAGCCATCCCGTTTGGGAGATGGTCATGAATGAATTGGATCGTCGTGATGATCCCACTTTTGATGAGTCTCTTCCTGGTTGCCACATGGTCGATTCCTGCTCGAACGTCGCCTCTGGCGATCAGTTCGCACGTCTGTTGCGCCACAATTTCAACCGTCACTACAATACCAACCGTGCTCCACTGGGTCTGCATTTCCACGCCTCGTGGCTCAAATCAAAGAAGGAGTATCGCGATGAGCTGATCAAGTTCATCGAGGAGATGCTGGGACGCAATGATGTGTTCTTCGTGACCAATCTGCAGGTCATCCAATGGATGCAGAATCCCACAGAGCTTAACTCGCTGCGCGACTTCCAGGAATGGAAGGAGAAGTGCGACGTCAAGGGGCAACCCTACTGCTCCCTCCCCAACGCCTGCCCTCTGACCACCCGCGAGCTTCCTGGTGAGACGCTGCGTCTGTTCACTTGTATGGAGTGCCCCAACAACTATCCCTGGATTCTAGATCCCACCGGCGATGGCTTCTCTGTTTAAGCTGTTGCCATAGAAACTCTCTCTTCTATTTCCTTTCTTGAAAACAACAAAAGAACAACTCATTTGTGGTTCAACCGAGAGTCTGATTAACTAAAAACAAACCCAACATAATTTTATTCTTTCTAAGTGTTCAAGCTTTAGATTTTCTTTTGAATGCTGAATGTTTCTGTACAAGAATTTTCTCTACACTTGACTTACATTTTCCCTTTCTCCACTTTATCTACTATTTATGCAAATCTCTCTTTGAACTCTTAATTTCTCTATTTTGTATTTGTATCTTTTTCAACTAACTTTTTTCTACTTTCACTACTAGTTTTGTTTTCCATCTGTTGTTTCATTTTCCCTTTTAAATTTTTTAATGATAAAGTTTGTTTTAATAAGGTTTGATAAGGTTTGTTTTAATTTACACACACACATACAAAACAACAACAAAAACCTTTGCTGCTTCTTTGTTCTGTTCGAAAAAAACTTTTTTCACAAAAAAACCGCGCCAAAAATCGCAGCAGCAAAAAATATCTTTGTAATTATATAAGTATTTTTTATAAGAAAAATATAAAAAATATACGAAAAAAAAACTATTAAAGCTGTCAGTTTTTTTTTAAAGGAATAGTCCAACGGTTGTCCCAGATTATCCATAGTTACTTGATTGGCTACAAAAATGTCAACGAACATAATAATTACTTTTTGCTGGAGTTTTTGGGGTAGCTGATTACAAATTTGAAGTTAATTTTTAAAAATTCAAAATTAATTCTTAGGATATTTTACCAAGAACTATGGGTCTAAAATGAACTCCTGGATCCCGCTAAGAAACATAAAGATTTTAATATAAGATATTTAATAATATACCTTGATTTAATAAAAAAAAACTAGTCGGACGGAGCTGCAGTCGAGCATTCTCGACTGTCGGAGACCCCGTACTTGCTATAAAACAAGAGGGCTCCGCCCCCAACCAACACTAATGCATAATTTATTAGTTAGGCTAGGATGTCTTAAAACACAAAAATGTCCTATGACAGCTAGGTGTCCGATTTGAACCAACTTTGGGCAGGATATATAAAACAATTTTTAATGTATATTTTATCAGTTTGATTACGAAATATCATTAGATCAAAAAGTTTATCATACTAAGACTTGATTTTCACCCGATCGGTCCTATGACAGCTATACGATATAGTGAACCGATTTAAACCAACTTTGGACAGGATGTATAAGACCAAGTTATATGCTTATTGTATCAGTTTGGTTACGATATCTCATAAAACAAAAGTTTTTCTTACTAAAACTTGATTTTCGACCGATTGTTCCTATGGGCGCTATATGATATAGTGGTCCGATCCAAAAAAGAAACAATCTTTATCTGCCTGCAATATAGAGGAATCTACATACCAAATTTGGCGTCACTAGCGTTTAAATTGTTCTTATAATTTTAATACAGACAGACGGAAATTGCTATATCGACTCGGCTATTGATGCTGATCAAGAATATATATACTTTAAAGGGTCCGCAGCGCCTCCTTCTGCCTGTTAAGCACATATTAGGAAAAAACAAACCCAACAGACCCCTGTACTTTTCTTAAGTACGGGGTCTAAAAATAAACAAAAATTTTTTTCAATGATATTGTACTTAATTCTGTTTAATCTTCTTAGAACAAATTTTATACATTTTTTTTTTAATTCGACGAAATGAGCCGAACATTCCATGTTAATTTGTCTAAGGGCATTTGTATTAGCTAAAAATTACTTAAATTAGTTAACATTTTGTCGCAAATAGTAACAAGTAGCCTTTTTACAATATGCCGATCGCTGTTTGTAGGCAACAAAAAATTATATCGAGCGACCATGCTCGCTGAACATGCTTGTTGTGTGTGGGCACTAACACTAACTAACACTACATTCAGTGCTGTTAAACTCTTTTTTATTATAAGCCATGAATTTGCTGTCATCGCCGGAACATCACCGTTTTCTATAATAAGCTTTAATTTCATACAGCCTCAGTTGTGCTCTGCAACTCGTTCCGAAAGGTTCTTTCTTTTTACTTTTTTTTAGAATTGTTATTTTTTTTATTGCATTCTTTTAATTTTCAATTAATATGTGCAGAAAGATTACCTTCCAATATTCCAGTGAACAGATAAAATCCGGAGCGCGTGGTTTTTCTAAAAACTAAATGGATAATATTATTTAATTTATTTTTTTTAAAACTCGCGACTCCTTTTACAAAATTCGCGGTCCTCCAGCGTCTGACAGTCGCTGCAGGAGAAGATAGAAGATAGGCTAACAGTAATCATATTTAGTGTCCAAATTAATCAAAAGAGTGCAGGAGACTTTGAAAGAAATGCTCATTAAATTGTAGAGAATATTAAGGCATTGAAAATGTAGAAAAGGCAGACCACACTAACAGAAAATGTGTTGAAAGAGGCTAGAAAATCAACTGCAGTTGAGTATCATATTAGAGAGAAGTGAACTATGCCTCAGCACATGGCAGATGAACAAAAAACACGTCCTGAAGAAAACGAAATCTCAGGGGGACTGCTGCATCCGCAGTTCACCCACCCCATCTCGAGAGAAAAATATCATAAAACGCACATACCAGTGATGCTTTTAGAAGATAGATTGATGATAGATGTTGTAAATAGCTGAATGGACGCTTTCCAGAAAAATGCCCAACGTTAGTTCTCCACGAATAAGGTTATGTTCGTCTTTGGATTAAAGTCCTCCAAGAAAGAATGCTGCTTTTTAGATAGCTGATTGAATGCCTTCAGAAAAATGCTGGATAGTTTCCTTTTAATGCTGAAATTTGACGCCTTTAATGCTGTTGTCTCTATGAATGTTAAATCCGGCGAGCTGTTCGCGCAGTCGAATGTTTATTTATTAACTTAGAGCCAAATTTATTCAATTAAAGAATAGTTAGTAGTATAATTTTAGAATTTTGTGAACATTGAAAAGTAACTAATCTGGGGATGAGGATTAACTATTGATCCAACATTTATTGCAAGGATCGGGAAAACCCAGAAAAACCCAATCAGACCCCAAAGAAGCTGAAAAAGAATAGAGCAGAGTAGTTAGATTATGACATAATAGGTTAGGAAAATCAAGACTTGAGTAAGGAAGATTTTAAGAATTAATCATTACAGGGAGACATTGATAGTCAGAGTAAAGCAGACAAGAACCAATAACAGACTTAATAAAAAGTATTAGGTGCAGTGGCAGACAAATATGTTAAAAGGTCAAGGCCATAATGAAAGTTAATCACTTTCATCACTGCTCAGGTATTGGATCAGATAAGGATTCGGAGGCACAGAAGGCTGTGGCTGAGGACTAAGTCTTGGCCTGGGAAAGGCAGTAGCAATTCGCTGCTCTATAGCGCGCAATTCATTGTTTAGATGATTAAGATGGCGATTAATGTAAGTCATTCGCGTGGCACTTATTGGAAAACGAAGCGAAAGGGGAGCGCTGCACGAACCACCAATTCACCAATTCTTTGAAGTAACTTTGCTCTAATGCCATGAAGAGCGAAGAAGTTAGGCCTTGTCGGGGCATTAGTCCAGGGAGGTAAAGTGTTAAGTTGAATATCAGGGAGGGAACGTGATAGATCTTGGTTTGGTTGCGGCAACGGAATTGGCTCCAAACCAGCTGGTTGCCTAGTGAGAGCAATTTGGCGTTCAGTTTCCTGTAGTTCGTGGCTTGAAATATGTTTCATATTGTTGAAGATATCTTCGACGGCTTGCTTCTAAGCGGAAAGGAATGTAAGGTGTATAGATCGGTCTTCTGGCTTCCGGATTAAAGTAATGACACAATCTTTGAGCAAGTCTGGCAGACTACTTGTCATAGGCTTCCGAAAACGTGCTAATTTTGTAGTTTCTGTGAAGGATTGAACATTAGCAATGGTCCTAAGGGTAACATTTTGGAAGACAACAATTCTTTTAATTTGCGTTTGGCTGGTGAGTGAGCCACAGATAGGAAGGGCATATTGCCACACAGGAGCAATAAGTAGCTTATACAATAGAGACTTCCATTCAGTCGGTAACTTGCTTCTTCTGCTTATCAGACAGCTAAGCTGGGATCTGCGGTTTTTCAGCTTATTAACCAGTTCTCTCATGTGAACGCAGTAATTTAGCTTGCTGTCCAGTTTCACCCCTAGATACGGGTGATATTCAACAGTATTAACGGCCTGACCCATAAGCTATTACGAAGAGTAAAAAGTACATGGGCTGTTTTACTAGCATTAATTTTGATGCACCATTTATTGGTCCAGGCAGTTAGGGCTTCAAGGATTACATCAACTTGGGAGGTCAGCAGTATAGATGGTGTAAAGAATAGGGCCAAGGACACTGCCTTGAGAAACACCTGCCGCTATTTTCTTAGGAGTTGACCTGGCACCTTTATGAGATTCAACCATGAAGGTACGATCAGTCAAGTACGTAGTAATTACAGCAAATAAGGTCGGTGGGAAGATGGGCCTAAGTTTGAGCAGAAGACCTTGATGCCACACACGGTCAAAGGCTTCTTGAATATCTAAGAAAACAGCAGAGCAAAAATGATTCTTTTCGTAGGCCTTGAGTATAAATTGCGTAACGCGAGCCAATTGTTGATCACTACTATGCTGATATCGGAATCCAAATTTATGATTAGGAATAAAGTTAGAAAAGTCTGTTGATTCAAACATTCGAGTTAGCAGGATAAAAGACTGATAGGCCTGTAAGACGCAAGCTGCTCAGTGGGTTTTAGAGGCTTAGGGATCATTGTAACTATAGCCATTTTCCATTGTTGTGGGAAATGCCCAAGACGGAGAATATTGTTAGATATAAGGATAAGGTAAAGAAGAGCAGAGTCAGGGAGACATTTAATGACTCTGTTATCAATATTGTCAAGACCTGGCGACTTGTTATTTTCAAGGCTTTTGATTTGGGTCTTAATTTCAGGAAGAGTGACCGGACGAAATCTTGAGGAGTGAAGTACATGCTGCATTGGAGTAGCAAGTAGATTAATAATATCTGAGCGTTCACCAGGGGTGTTTAAAAGAAAAGGTTTAAATCTATCTTCAAGATGTTGGGCAAAGGCTTCAGCTTTCTCTAAAGGAGTGTTACACCAGCTAGGGGGATTACTAGAGTTAGCATCAGTATCATGACGCCTGACTGGAAAATTTGGAACTGGCTGTCTTTTGATTTGCTTGGTGAATTTCCATAGCTTTCTCATACAGTTGTTGTTATCTTTAGGGTCAATAGCCAATAGGGTTCTATCAAGGCGCCTTACTTTATTTGCTTTTAAAGCAATATTAAGCCTCCTAGAAGTGAATCTATGGAGTCTACGGGCATCCTGGTTGCGCATAACAAGGCGATTGTATTTAAAGTGTCGTTTGGCGATAAGCAAATTTTGGATGTGCCGATTTGGTGTGTAGCGAACACGAAAACGGCTATTTACTGGAAGAAAAGCGGAGTTATTCGAGGCAAATGTTGCAGCTTGATGAATATTTCTTGTGAAAATATCAGCGGCATCTTCAATGTCATGAGTCGATGAAATTTCAGTGTTCAAATTAATGCTTTGATTAAGCCAAAGGTGAAATTTTTTGATACAAGCATTGGCAGAAAGAATAGGCTTTTTAAACGGAATAGTGTTAGGTTTATCTGAAAAGCTGATTATCAAAGGGAGATGGTCAGATCCTAGGTCTAGCGAGGATTCCATATGTAGGCAATCATTTTGAATACCAGAATAAACAGAAAAGTCAATAGCAGTGAGTGGAGGAGCCCGTAGCAAGAATATTATAGTTATGGGCCCTTATACAGGTGTCAAGATTATTACCTCTGTTACAGGCGCGGGGGTTGCCCCACCATAGGTGCTTAGCATTCCAATTACCAGCAAGAAGGAAACGCGGTGTAAAGAGTTCGAATTTTATCTCAAAGTCTTCCGATGTAAATCGTGGCTTAGGTGGACAATAGGTGGCAGCTAAATTCAAAAGCGGTTGACCAAAGGAGATGCTAATGGGGGCACATTGAATTGCCGGAGTAATAAAAGGAGGAAGTGCAATGTGGTCAATGTTCCGATTAACAATGACTGCAGAGCCACCACGCCTAAGGTTGCCTGGATAGTTTGCGACATAGACATGCTAACCATCAAATTTAATGAGGTCAGAATCAATGAGGTGGGAATCAGATATTAGGGCTATATCGATATCAAGTTGGCGAATATAAGATTCTAGTTCAGGAAGTTTACCTAGGAGACCAGCTGCATTCCACACAATGATTTTCAAATTGTTGCAAGGGGGGCTGTTGTTGGCCATGCTAAAGTAGAGAAAGCAATCTAGTAGGAGGGGAAGAAAATTATTCTCATTACAGGCTACAAACGGATAGCAACGGACAACAAGTGAAGTGAAGTGGGTGAAATGCAGGCAAAATTAGCCAGGCAGACCAGGAATGATTAAGGGAAAAGCTAAATTTCACAACAGACGCTTCGATCAGAATATTTATAAGTTTTATTTAAGGTCAAAATCCTCCCGGGTTATTGCCACAAGCCAATCTTCCTCCCGAAGGTTAGTGGCAGGAAGCACGCCAAACCCAGGTGCAGCAGCCACAGCCTCATTAGGACCTTGATTGTTATTATCCGGTATGGGGCGATCGAGCCTTGGTCCTGTAGCAAAGCCCAGGGTGCGCAGTGCGCGTTTCTTCCTTACTGGGATCGCTACATGGCTCAGGTTTTGGATGGCTTTCTTGTAACTGCTGCACCCCATAAAAGCGGCAATGTGGTTAATACTGCAGTTGGCGCACTTACCTGCCACCGACCTCGGCTTCGGACAATCTGTATATTTGTGTGCTCCAGCACATTTGAAGCATATGTAGTCCGGGTGCGTGCAATCAATCAGCTTATGCCCAAATTTTTGACACTTGAAGCATTGGGTGATGCTCCGTGCCCGGGCCTGGGGCTCGACCTTCACCGGGAAGGTGCCGATCTCGCTGATCTTGAGAAGGACCCGGCTCTCCGCTCACCGCCCGCTCCACTGTTCTTGGGAGAAAGCCCATGCCCTCGAGTTTGTTACTGATCCAGTTAGGGGCCAGGTCGCGGTGGAGGCCCTTGATAGTAGCGCGAAAGCCAGGCTCCTCCGGCTTGGGCCGGACCCGACAGCCCCCCTTCACAAAGTATTCTGCCAGCTTGCTTCTGACTTCTTCCGATGGGGCCTAAATGAGGAGCGTGTCACTAGGCGTAGGTCGGGTTTTAAAAGCACCCGGCCCAACCAGCTCCACAGCCCCATCAATGAGGCCTGCAACGCCCTGAGCCCCGTGGACGAGGAGGACGCTGCCAGGTCCGACCTTGCGGCGTTTTTTGCCGGGGAGCCCAAAACATCTCCAAAGCCAGAGTTGGCCGGGCCCTCCAGACGTTGACCTAGGGGCACGCTTATGTCAAACGACGGAATGGAGCCATAAGAGGCAGCTGCCGCTCTTATTGCCTGCGTAACCGACATTGGTGGGCCGGGAGCCACAGCCCCCGCCACCGCCGAGCAAGCTGCGGTGCCAGGAGCTACAGCTCTAGCCCCATCCAAGCGAGCTTTGCCATCAGAAGACATGTTTTCAACTGTTTAAGAAAAAAGAAGATGAAGCAGCATATTAAAACTAAGAAGCAGGTTAAAGCATTGATAGTTAAACTAAGAAGAGTGAGGAATATAAGAGTAGGAGTAAGAAAATAATATAAGCTGGAGTGAATAGGGATGACTGATAATCCAGACATAACTAAAGCAAATATTAACTTAAGATACATGAGGATAGGGTTCTCAATATGCACCAGCCTATTGCATCGATACATATAAACATTGCGAAACAAAGCATACAAGTTGGAGGACCAAGAAAAAGGTCGGGTATGCTTTGGATCAGATACATCGCTTGCGCCCTACATGGGGACCACGCGTTGCTTAGGTTGTTTTGCCAAGGCGAGCACTTGCTTTAGTTTAAACAATCATTCAAAAGAAACAAGCCATCAATTAAAAAAAGCAAGTACGAATTAATTTTTTTTTTTTTTTAACAATATGTGATAGTCTGTTGCAATACCACATATAATCGAGGCGAAACAATAACATACCAAATGGCGTACCATAAGAGCGGTATATTTTGAATCAGATCATCGCTTGCGCCCACGGTGGGGTCCACGCAATGCTTAAGGCGTCGAGGAGGTTACATTGTCTTAGGATATGTAAGGCATTGCCTTTCATTTGATCAGTTCAAATAAATTAATTTGTCTATCGTAGGTTACAGTAAGTCAGTTAACTCATTGGTAAAGGGCCATATTGCACAGGCTTTTTAAGTAGCATTATTGCATCTTTCATTGCTATGCAGGCTATTACTTGGCTTTCAGTTAGTTTATATGTCAGTAAACTCTTTAATGACGGACCTATTTGCTTGGGCTGCACATGCTAACAAGACAGAGCACCCAGTAACCAAACAAGCCAATTACCTCAAGTAAGTTTGGACGGTAAGTCAAAAGACCCTTTGGTGATGAGCTAATTTACCTAGACTGCACAAGAAAATAAGACAGTGCTCCCGGTAATCAAATTAGCTTCCTTTGTAAATAGCGTCATTGCATCTTTCATTTCTATGCAGGCTCTTACTTGGCTTTCTGTTAGTTTGTAGGTTAATAAACTCTTTGATTGTGGACCTATTTTCTTACGCTGCACATGTAAGCTTTTGACTTTTATGTTTTATCAAAATCGTTATAATTCGTATCTCTTTTATAATTATTGTATTTTTATACAACTTTGTCGAGGACAGCAGCTACAGCTTCCCCATAACTCTCTTGCGTTCTTCATCCAGCGGGTGACGGCCGAGTCTTGATCCTACAGAAAAGCCCAGGAAGCGCAGCGCACGTTTCTTCCTTTCCGGGACCGCTGTGTGGCATAAGTTTCAAATGCTCTCCTTGTAACTGCTGCACCCTAGAAAAGCGGCAATGTGGTTCCCACCGCAGTTGGCGCACTTACCCGCCACCGAATAAGGCTTAGGAAATTCTGTGTTCCTATGTTCACCAGCACATTTAAAACATGTGAAACTCGGGCTCGTGCAGTCTATTAATTTGTGACCAAATTTTTGGCATTTGAAACATTAGATTATGTTTCGAGCCCGGGCTTGGAGTTCAACCCTCACTGGGAAGGTGCCGATTTCATCGATTTTTAATATGGCTTGATTACCCCCCTTTTCGGCTCCAGCTCGACTTTGAAGACATGGCTCACCGCTGACCGCGCCCACCGCTCCCTCTACTCTTCTTGGGTGAGAGCCCATGCCCTCAAGCTTGTCACTGGCCCATTTAGGGGCCAGATCGTGGTGGAGGCCCTTGATATCAACGCGGAAGCCAAGCTCCTCCGGTTTGGGCCGAACCCGACAGTTCCTCCCCATGCAAAAAGAGCAGACTATAATAATAGGAAATGTGTTAATAATGGCTAGAAAAATTAGTTATAAGCTAGCTAAAAATAATTTATTCACGAATAAAAGATAAGTATTGTGAATAATAGCAATGATTATAGACAAACTATAACTCAGAGAAAAGCTGAATAAAAAATAAAAATATTAAGTATCAAGACTAACCAAAAAGAGCGCAGAAAACACTAAAAGAAATGTCTATTAGAGTTTAAAAATATTCTAACAGTAGAAATGCAGAAAGAGCCAACTATCTTAATAGAATATGTGTTAAAAAGGCTATAAAATTACGTAGTTGTAAACTAGCTAAAAATCATTCATTCGCGAATAAAAGATAAGTGTTTGGATAAACAGCAATACTAACACAAGGCAACAGAGCAATTCTGAATTTAACCAAACAGACTTTTTTTGGATAGAAATGGGGCCCCAAACGACGAAAATAATTTTTTTTTTCTTTGGCAGAGTTTTTCTAGAATTTTTTAAAATTTGCCTCTTTTTCAGAGCTCTCAAAATCAGGTCGACCGAAATTATCAAAGCAATCCCCACACACACAAATGACAGGAAAATACTGAGTAAAATCTGTCTTTCTCCGAGCAAGATCCTACTTTTTGTTTTAGTCATGCTCTTGGCCTTGAATTTTTTAATGAGCAAACACACAAATGGGTCTTGCCATGACAACTCAATCAGGAACAAATTTACAAAACGTAAAAAGGGGAAACCAAAAACGGTTTTTTCAATAAATTTTTTTTTGTTTTTTTATTAATTTATTATAAGTTAAGTTTTATAATTAATAGAGTATTTAAATTTTCAGGGCTTAGTGAGCTTCTTTTCTCGGAAAAAATAAAGCTTAGTGCTAAAAAGCATCTTTCAACCGTCACCTGAGTTGTTGGTGTAGCCAAAACAATTTGAGCAAGCTCACTCAAGTGGGGTGATTTTAATTTCATTGTGTGGTAAAATAGATTTATTTTTTCCTTTTGAAAGAGCCATAATTTCATTTCTAATTGCTTCCTCGCGAACATAACTTACATAACTTATAATATTGCCCAATGTAATTTGGGGCATTCCAAGTACTTGAAAAATTGGGCATATCATTTCACGAAATCCCTCGCTATCCAAATGCTTGAATGCTCTTCCGTCCTAGGTCACAATTTTTACAAAAGGACACACAATTTTTTCCTCATTTGTTTCATATGAAATTCTTTTCATCTTTGCCGGTTTTCTTCATTTTGGTAAACTCAAACTTTAAAATCTTCAAAAAGTTCATGGTGTTTGGCAAGCACGTGCCTTCGAAGATTTATCAGGTGCTTTCCAACTAAATGCACGCCGCACACGTTACATACTGACTTTTTAGTGCCTTTATCAAATTGAAAAAAGGCATGGACTTTTTTCTTATTTTCGCAGCTAATTTTATTATTTAATAATTTTTATTTTTGATTGTTTTTAAATTTTAAGTTTTCACAAAATTCGAAGTTTATTGTAAACGATTTCAGAAACAAATGACTGTATTTTTGTTTGAGCCCAGAAAAAGAATTGAGTGGTCATTGCTTAAGCATTTCCCTCAATGACAGAAAAAACAATTGAGTGTGTTTTTTTTTATCAACCTTTTTGAGATTTGTCCGAATGAACCAATTTTTTTTTAGAAAGTATGAAAATGTCGACATTTTTTTTGCAAGCTCTGTATTTTTTTAATTTTTTTTGTCATTTAGAGGTGCGGCAACTTTTGTCAGCATTAGTCGAAAATGGCAAAACCGATTTTACTTTTACACAAAGCTAATGAATATATCTGTAATTCTTCCATACACAGTTTATGATTAAAGCCAGTAATTTAGGAGCTATTAATTTTTGAATTAAGAAAATGTTGTTTTTTTTAAGCTTTTTTTTCAAGGAACCCAAGGAAAACTCGAAAAAACTTATGTACTTCGGTATTAATTTTTTTTAAAAGCGACATTAATTGAGCGTCGTTTAAAATATATATAATTAATTAAAATCTATGGAAAAACGGCAATATAATAAAAATTTTATATCTATGACTTTTATGACTTCCTTGTAGAGCGGCATGACCTTTAGTATGAGAAATTTTTGTGTGCTTTAAGATATCCTATCCAAGCTCACAGGAAATCAATTCCCTGTTGTCTTACACATTTTGACCACGTTTGGTTAAAATCGGTCGACTATATCATATAGCTGCCATAAGCAGGCCATCCACAGTCGAATTTGTTTGAAGAACTGATCGTCGAACAAGAATTACATTTGCCCACTAACTATTTCAAACATTGCTTGCAAACATCATTTGTAGAAAGTTTTCATAGAGTAAACATGTCATCTGATAACGATACAAAATTTGCCTTGATGGCGATACATATTTCTTCAAAGAAAAAAAAGAAAAGGGAGCAAGCGCAAAAAGGAAGCACAGTATGTGGATGAGAGAGTGGTACGCAAAACGCCAAAAATTCCTCCTGGTCATACAGAAAATGAAGGTAATAGAAGTACCAGATGTTTGGCTTATAAATATCGTCCACTCTAGCGTCAGATCTTTCGCTCCTCTTTATTTTTTTAAGCTCGCGTCTGTATGATGCACGCAGAGAATTCACCTTTTTTTTAACAGCCTCAACGGTTGCCTCTTCATCGACTTCTTTGTATTTATTTAATAATAAGTCCCACGATTTGTTTCGCATATTCTTGTTTTTATATGCCTCGCTTTTTGCTTGCCACAGTGCTGGCTCATTTTGCAGACAACGAAAAAACTCTAACAAAAATTGCTTCGACATTTTTGACATCTGTTTACGCTACGAAAACTTTTCACAAATGATGTTTGTGCCAACATTGCCATCCATTATCGAATTGTTGTATCGAACACACGAAAAATAGAATCACTTCTATTTTTCTCGAACAAAACAAGCAACACAAAATTTGAAAACGAACACTACCACCAACGACGAATATTTCGTCGAATCGAACACGTTCGTCAAACAAATTCGACTGTGGATGGCCTGCTTAACTAACACTACATTCAGTGTTGTTAAACTCTTTTTTATTATAAGCCATGAATTTGCTGTCATCGCCGGAACATCACCGTTTTCTATAATAAGCTTTAATTTCATACAGCCTCAGTTGTGCTCTGCAACTCGTTCCGAAAGGTTCTTTCTTTTTACTTTTTTCAGAATTGTTATTTTTTTTATTGCATTCTTTTCATTTTCAATGAATGTGTGCAGAAAAATTACCTTCCAATATTCCAGTGGACAGATGAAATCCGGAGCGCGTGGTTTTTCTAAAAACTAAATGGATAATATTATTTAATTTTTTTGCCACGACCTTTCGGCTTAATGTTGTTGCGTCAGGCAATAGGTCGTCAATATATATGTTCACATCATATGTAGCACCAATTCTTAAAAAAAATTCGACAGGTTGCGAAATCCAGTCCCGTTTACCGTGGAAAATTAGCACCAATCCTGAACAACCCACTCACTGCACATCTCGTTAGCTGCTTTTTTGTTCAGGGTTCTCAATATGCACCAGCCTATTGCATTGATACATATAAACATTGCGAAACAAAGCATACAAGTAGGAGGACCAAGGAAAAGGTCGGGTATGCTTTGGATCAGATACATCGCTTGCGCCCTACATGGGGACCACGCGTTGCTTAGGTTGTTTTGATAAGACGAGCACTTGCTTTAGTTTAAACAATCATTCAAAAGAAACAAGCCATCAATGAAAGAGCAAGTATGATTTAAGCCAACAATTGCAGCCAACTCATAGTTGGTTAATGCTAAGGATTGGTTGATCAGCCTAAGGAATGCTTGTGGAACACTAGCAATATGGAATACATCATAAACAACCTTGACTAGTATATGTGCATGTGGGACAGCAGAGAATAAGCTATTTAAATAATAGATGTAGTGGCAAGATGACTAGTTGCAAACAAATTAAAGATCAATCACTTACAAATTAATATCAAACTATAATTTACAGAAAAGCTGAGCTACAAAGAAAACAATAATATTAAGTATCAACACCAATCAAAAGAGCGCAGAAAACACTAAAAGAAACGCAAATAAATGATAAGTATTGTGATTAATAGCAAATTGTAGACAAACTATAACTCAGAGAAAAGTAGCAATAAATATAGACAAATTATTGTTTAGAGAGAAGATAGGCTAACAGTAATCATATTTAGTGTCCAAATTAATCAAAAGAGTGCAGGAGACTTTGAAAGAAATGCTCATTAAATTTTAGAGAATATTAAAACATTGAAAATGTAGAAAAAGCAGACCACACTAACAGAAAATGTGTTGAAAGAGGCTAGAAAATCAGCTGCAGTTGAGTATCATATTAGAGAGAAGTGAACTATGCCTCAGCACATGGCAGATGAACAAAAAACACGTCCTGAAGAAAACGAAATATCATAAAACGCACATACCAGTGATGCTTTTAGAAGATAGATTGATGATAGATGTTGTAAATAGCTGAATGGACGCTTTCCAGAAAAATGCCCAACGTTAGCTCTCCACGAATAAGGTTATGTTCGTCTTTGGATTAAAGTCCTCCAAGAAAGAATGCTGCTTTTTAGATAGCTGATTGAATGCCTTCGGAAAAATGCTGGATAGTTTCCTTTTTAATGCTGAAATATGAGGCCTTTAATGTTGTTGTCTCTATGAATGTTAAATCCACCTGCGTCTGCAGATCGGCTAGCTCCTGTATTGTCGCCTGCAGCTCCTCATTGGTTGAATAGTGCATCTCCTCCATTTGTATGATCTTATCCTGCAGGCACGCTACTGAAATCTCACTGGATGAGGAAGGCGTTCCATCGTGCGGCGCCTCGTTTGTCTATCGACACATAAATTACGAAATATTATTTAATTATGTATCAAAAATAAAAATAAACCTTTCTAAATAATTTAATAATTTTAATAATAAAAACTGGAAAGTAAAAATTAAGTGCACTAAAATGATTTTTGATATTTTTTAATTTTGTTGTTTTTATTTAATTAAGAAAAAAGTAACTTTTTAATTTTTATATAATAAAAAAAGTTAAAATAAATTTTGAAATTAGAAATTAAATTAATTTCAAGATACCACGTTTACCATTAAACCAGCTGTCTTTCTCAAACGCGACACCATTTGATTCTTCATCTTCTTAATTGACCAAATTGAATTAAAAATATTCTCGAAACAAAACCAGAAAATAATTCTTCAATATTTTGAGTTTTTTTTTTTGTAGCTTATATAGGGACCGGACATGACATATGTATCCCTGGTTACGATGTTACATACATAAGAGTAGGGTATATATGTATCAGGGTTTTCGATTGAAATACTCACACTGGGCAATGATTTAAAATGATGATGATGCTGCACTTGTCGTTGACTGTTGCGACAGTTGCTGCTGTAGCTGCGGCTGTTGTGTTGCTTTGGTTGTATTAGCTGATGTTGCTGTCACTCCTGCTGGCGGTGTTGTCGCTGCAGCAGCACCAGCAACTGTTGCCACATTCTTGACATTCACATGCGGGTTGCTGCTCTGCATCACGGGCAAACGTAGCTAAATATATAATTCACAGTATATTAATACAATATTCCATAAAAAAATGTACATAAATGCAACATATATATACATATATATTTAGTTCTCTTTCTAATTCTGCTTCTAACTGAACTTTATTTCAATTTCTGGATCATGTTTTAAATGGAGATTTAAGTTCGTCTTAAAATGACATTCCGCTTGAAAATCGGTTTAGTTTAGATCAAGTTATGACAGTTTGAAGTTGGTCAGACTGCGGACTTGGCCATTTTTCAAAAAAGTCAAAGAAGGAGTACATGATTTTGTCGGAAAAAATTTGAAAATCAATTTTTTTTTTATAAAGTTAATAATATTTATATGCAGAATCAATATAGAGGTCAAATAATGATCAAAATGGTATTCTGCAAGGAATTCGGTTAAGATTTGACAAAGTTATGGCAGTTTGAAGTTTAGTAATTGCTTGGACTGTCAACTTTACAAGTCAAAATATTTGTCAATTTCGACATGATTTTTTACAGGAAAATGAACAAATTTAATACAGAATGAATCTAGAGGCCAAACCATGATTAAAATGACATTACGCTTGAAAATCGGTTTAGTTTTGATATAGTTATGACACTTGGAAGTTGGACAACCTTAGAAACTCTACCACAACCGTACCGGTAGAAACGTTTCGGTTTTCGGTTCTTGAAAAAGAATTTATTTCGGTTACGATTTCTGTTCCGGTAATAAAACTGAAACGGTTAGTTTCGGTTAACGATTCCGATACCAGTTACGTTGTTATTCCCTGATTATTATTTATTATGACTCATTTTTATGTTGGGTATACTCACGCTCTCGTTCCAATCACTGGATACGGAAGTCAGGAAACAAATAAAAGAAATGGAAGAACAGGGTATAATTAGAAAGAGCAATTCAAGATATTCCAGCCCACTTATAGTAATCCCGAAGAAGATTGACAATTCAGGAAAGAAAAGTTTAGAATAGTAATAGACTACAGAAAATTAAATGAAATCACTGTCAACAGAAGTCTCAGTTCAGCTCCAGCCCAAGCCCCAGCACAAAACAATTTCAGCCATTGAAGGTCTGTCAAAATCAAGAAGTTTGGAAGTGCCCCTGCCAGGCCCGGCACAATAAGACCTTTTTCGCCACTTAATATTAACGATTAAAATAAACACAGTATTTCGTATGTTAATTTATTAACTTAGAGCCAAATTTATTCAATTAAAGAATAGTTAGTAGTATAATTTTCGAATGTTGTGAACATTGAAAGGTAACTAATCTGGGGATGAGGATTAACTATTGATCCAACATTTATTGCAAGGATCGGGAAAACCCAGAAAACCCAAATCAGATCAAGAAATGAAGATTTAGATGATTAGAAGCTGAAAGAGAATAGAGCAGAGTAGTTAGATTATGATATATTAGGTAAGAAAAATCAAGACTTGAGTAAGGAAGATTTTAAGAATTAATCATTACAGGGAGACATTGATAGTCAGAGTAAAGCAGACAAGAACCAATAACAGACTTAATAAAAAGTATTAGGTGCAGTGGCAGACAAATATGTTAAAAGGTCAAGGCCATAATGAAAGTTAATCACTTTTATCACTGCTCAGGTATTGGATCAGATTAGGATTCGGAGGCACAGAAGGCTGTGGCTGAGGACTAAGTCTTGGCCTGGGAAAGGCAGTAGCAATCCGCTGCTCTATAGCGCGCAATTCATTGTTCAGATGATTAAGATGGCGATTAATATGAGTCATTCGCGTGGCACTTATTGGAAAACGAAGCGTAAATGAAGCCTCCGTGGAATCTGGATCAAAGGGGAGCGCTGCACGAACTTCACCAATTCTTTGAAGTAAGTTTGCTCTAATGCCATGAAGAGCGAAGAAGTTAGGCCTTGTCGGGGCATTAGTCGAGGGAGGTAAAGTGTTAAGTTGAATATCAGGGAGGGAACGTGATAGATCTTGGTTTGGTTCCGGCACCGGGATTGGCTCCAAGCCAGCTGGTTGCCTAGTGAGAGCAATTTGGCGTTCAGTTTCCTGTAGTTCGTGGCTGAGCAAACGAAGATCTCGAGTAATATCGGTCATCTCTTCAGCAGACATGGGAAATCGAAGTCTGAAGGTACGCACAGTCAAGTCAGGATTATATGGAAGCCTGGAACGAAGTTCATTCATTCTTTGCATCAAGGCTTCTCTTCTGTCAACAAGCTCTTGAAGACCAAGCGGCGATGGAGCGTTTCTCCTTGATACAGGAACAGGGTTGGTGTATTGTTGTAGTGGTCTGAAATATGTTTCATATTGTTGAAGATATCTTCGACGGCTTGCTTCTAAGCGGAAAGGAATGTAAGGTGTATAGATCAGTCTTCTGGCTTCCGGATTAAAGTAATGACACAATCTTTGAGCAAGTCTGGCAGACTGCTTGTCATAGGCTTCCGAAAACGTGCTAATTTTGTAGTTTCTGTGAAGGGTTGAACATTAGCAATGGTCCTAAGGGTAATATCTTGGAAGACCACAATTCTTTTAATTTGCGTTTGGCTGGTGAGTGAGCCACAGATAGGAAGGGCATATTGCCACACAGGAGCAATGAGTTGCTTATACATTAGAGACTTCCATTCAGTCGGTAACTTGCTTCTTCTGTTTATCAGTCAGCTAAGCTGGGATCTGCGGTTTTTCAGCTTATTAACCAGTTCTCTCATGTGAACGCAGTAATTTAGCTTGCTGTCCAGTTTCACCCCTAGATACGGGTATATTCAACAGTATTAACGGCCTGACCCATACGCTTAGGTGAAATTCTAGGAAGACCAAGTTCATTGCTATTACGAAGAGTAAAAAGTACATGGGCTGTTTTACTAGCATTAATTTTGATGCACCATTTATTGGTCCAGGCAGTTAGGGCTTCAAGGATTACATCAACTTGACGAATGGCAGTAATTGGGGATTCAGCAGCTGACATGACAACAGTGTCATCAGCATATGTGGCTACAAGAGCCTCCGTGTTGTAAGGGGCATTAAGTAGAATATGCTCAGGGGTTGGGAGGTCAGCAGTATAGATGATGTAAAGAATAGGGCCAAGGACACTGCCCTTAAATATAAGGATAAGGTAAAAAGAGCAGAATCAGGAAGACATTTAATGACTCTGTTATCAATATTGTCAAGACCTGGCGACTTGTTATTTTCAAGGCTTTTGATTTGGGTCTTAATCTCAGGAAGAGTGACCGGACGAAATCTTGGGGAGTGAAGTACATGCTGCATTGGAGTAGCAAGTATATTAATAATATCTGAGCGTTCACCAGGGGTGTTTAAAAGAAAAGGTTTAAATCTATCTTCAAAATGTTGGGCAAAGGCTTCAGCTTTCTCTAAAGGAGTTTTACACCAGCTAAGGGGATTACTAGAGTTAGCATCAGTATCATGACGCCTGACTGGAAAATTTGGAACTGGCTATCTTTTGATTTGCTTGGTGAATTTCCATAGCTTTCTCATACTGTTGTTGTTTTCTTTAGGGTCAATAGCCAATAGGGTTCTATCAAGGCGCCTTACATTTTAGCTTGTAAAGCAATATTAAGCCTCCTAGAAGTGAATCTATGGAGTCTACGGGCATCCTGGTTGCGCATAACAAGGTGATTGTATTTAAAGAGTCGTTTGGCGATAGTCAAATTTTGGATGTGCCGATTTGGTGTGTAGCGGACACGAAAACGGCTATTTACTGGAAGGAAAGCGGAGTTATTCGAGGCAAATGTTGCAGCTTGATGAATATTTCTTTTGAAAATATCAACGGCATTTTCAATGTCTTGTCTCGATGAAATTTCAGTGCTCAAATTAATGTTTTGATTAAGCCAAAGGTGAAATTTTTTGATACAAGCATTGGCAGAAAGAATAGGCTTTAGGAGATGCTAATGGGGGCACATTGAATTGCCGGAGTAATTAAAGGAGGAAGTGCCATGTGGTCAATGTTCCGATTAACAATGACTGCAGAGCCACCACGCCTAAGGTTGCCTGGATAGTTTGCAACATAGACATGGTAATCATCAAATTTAATGAGGTCAGAATCAATGAGGTGGGACTCAGATATTAGGGCTACATCGATATCAAGTTGGCGAATATAAGATTCTAGTTCAGGAAGTTTATTTAAGGTCAAAATCCTACCGGGTTATTGCCACAAGCCAATCTTCCTCCCGAAGGTTAGTGGCAGGAAGCACGCCAAACCCAGGTGCAGCAGCCACAGCCTCATTAGGACCTTGATTGTTATTATCCGGTATGGGGCGATCGAGCCTTGGTCCTGTAGCAAAGCCCAGGGTGCGCAGTGTGCGTTTCTTCCTTACTGGGATCGCTACATGGCTCAGGTTTTGGATGGCTTCCTTGTAACTGCTGCACCCCATAAAAGCGGCAATGTGGTTACCACCGCAGTTGGCGCACTTACCTGCCACCGACCTCGGCTTCGGACAATCTGTATATTTGTGTGCTCCAGCACATTTGAAGCATATGTAGTCCGGGTGCGTGCAATCAATCTACTTATGCCCAAATTTTTGGCACTTGAATCATTGGATGATTCTCCGTGCCCGGGCCTGGGGTTCGACCTTCATTGGGAAGGTGCCGATCTCGCTGATCTTGAGAAGGTCCTGATTGCATTTTTTCGGTTCCATCCCGACTCTGAAGACGTTCAACGGCTCTCCGCTCACCGCCCCCACCGCTCGCTCCACTGTTCAAGGGAGAAAGCTCATGCCCTCGAGTTTGTTACTGACCCATTTAGGGGCCAGGTCGCGGTGGAGGCCCTTGATAGTAGCGCGAAAGCCAGGCTCCTCCGGCTTTTGCCGGACCCGACAGCCCCCCTTCACAAAGTATTCTGCCAGCTTGCTTCTGACTTCTTCCGATGGGGCCCCAATGAGGAGCGTGTGACTAGCCGTGGGTCGGGTTTTAAAAGCGCCCGGCCCAACCAGCTTCACAGCCTCATCAATGAGGCCTGCAACGTCCTTAGCCCCGTGGACGAGGAGGACGTTGCCAGGTCCGACCTTGCGGCGTTTTTCCTTTGCCGGGGAGCCCAAAACATATCCAGAGCCAGAGCTGGCCGGGACCTCCAGACGTTGACCTAGGGGCAGGCTTATGTCAAACGACAGGCTTATGACGACGACAATGGAGCCATAAGAGGCAGCTGCCGCTCTTATTGCCTGCGAAACCGACATTAGTGGGCTGGGAGCCACAGCCCCCGCCCCCGCCACCACCGAGCAAGCTGCGGTGGCAGGAGCTACAGCTCTAGCCCCAACCAAGCGAGCTTTGCCAACAGAAGACATGTTGTCAACTGTTTAAGAAAAAAGAAGATGAAGCAGCATATTAAAACTAAGAAGCAGGTTAAGGCATTGATAGTTAAACTAAGAAGAGTGAGGAATATAAGAGTAGGAGTAAGAAAATAATATAAGCTGGAGGGAATAAGGGATAGCAAGACTGTGTATGACTGATAATCCAGACATAACTAAAGCAAATATTAACTTAAGATACATGAGGATAGGGTTCTCAATATGCACCAGCCTATTGCATTGATACATATAAACATTACGAAACAAAGCATACAAGTACTTAGGAGGACCAAGGAAAAAGTCGGGTATGCTTTGGGTCAGATACATCGCTTGCGCGCTACATGGGGACCACGCGTTGCTTAGGTTGTTTTGCCAAGGCGAGCACTTGCTTTAGTTTGACTAGTATATGTGCATGTGGGACAGCAGAGAATAAGCTATTTAAATAATAGATGTAGTGGCGAGATGACTAGTTGCAAACAAATTAAAGATCAATCACTTACAAATTAATATCAAACTATAATTTACAGAAAAGCTGAGCTACAAAGAAAACAATAATATTAAGTATCAACACCAATCAAAAGAGCGCAGAAAACACTAAAAGAAACGCAAATAAATGATAAGTATTGTGATTAATAGCAAATTGTAGACAAACTATAACTCAGAGAAAAGTAGCAATAAATATAGAAAAATTATTGTTTAGAGAGAAGATAAGCTAACAGTAATCATATTTAGTGTCCAAATTATTCAAAAGAGTGCAGGAGACTTTGAAAGAAATGCTCATTAAATTTTAGAGAATATTAAAACATTGAAAATGTAGAAAAAGCAGACCACACTAACAGAAAATGTGTTGAAAGAGGCTAGAAAATCAGCTGCAGTTGAGTATCATATTAGAGAGAAGTGAACTATGCCTCAGCACATGGCAGATGAACAAAAAACACGTCCTGAAGAAAACGAAATCTCAGGGGGACTGCTGCATCCGCAGTTCACCCACCCCATCTCGAGAGAAAAATATCATAAAACGCACATACCAGTGATGCTTTTAGAAGATAGATTGATGATAGATGTTGTAAATAGCTGAATGGACGCTTTCCAGAAAAATGCCCAACGTTAGTTCTCCACGAATAAGGTTATGTTCGTCTTTGGATTAAAGTCCTCCAAGAAAGAATGCTGGATAGTTTCCTTTTTAATGCTGAAATATGAGGCCTTTAATGCTGTTGTCTCTATGAATGTTAAATCCAGCTGCGTCTGCAGATCGGCTAGCTCCTGTATTGTCGCCTGCAGCTCCTCATTGGTTGAATAGTGCATCTCCTCCATTTGTATGATCTTATCCTGCAGGCACGCTACTGAAATCTCACTGGATGAGGAAGGCGTTCCATCGTGCGGCGCCTCGTTTGTCTATCGACACATAAATTACGAAATATTATTTAATTATGTATCAAAAATAAAAATAAACCTTTCTAAATAATTTAATAATTTTAATAATAAAAACTGGAAAGTAAAAATTAAGTGCACTAAAATGATTTTTGATATTTTTTAATTTTGTTGTTTTTATTTAATTAAGAAAAAAGTAACTTTTTAATTTTTATATATTAAAAAAAGTTAAAATAAATTTTGAAATTAGAAATTAAATTAATTTCAAGATACCACGTTTACCATTAAACCAGCTGTCTTTCTCAAACGCTACACCATTTGATTCTTCATCTTCTTAATTGACCAAATTGAATTAAAAATATTCTCGAAACAAAACCAGAAAATAATTCTTCAATATTTTGAGTTTTTTTTTTTTGTAGCTTATATAGGGACCGGACATGACATATGTATCCCTGGTTACGATGTTACATACATAAGAATAGGGTATATATGTATCAGGGTTTTCGATTGAAATACTCACACTGGGCAATGATTTAAAATGATGATGATGCTGCACTTGTCGTTGACTGTTGCGACAGTTGCTGCTGTAGCTGCGGCTGTTGTGTTGCTTTGGTTGTATTAGCTGCTGTTGCTGTCATTCCTGCTGGTGGTGTTGTCGCTGCAGCAGCACCAGCAACTGTTGCCACATTCTTGACATTCACATGCGGGTTGCTGCTCTGCATCACGGGCAAACGTAACTTAATATATAATTCACAGTATATTAATATTATATTCCATAAAAAAATTTACATAAATGCAACATATATATACATATATATTTAGTTCTCTTTCTAATTCTGCTTCTAACTGAACTTTATTTCAATTTCTGGATCATGTTTTAAATGGAGATTTAAGTTCGTCTTAAAATGACATTCCGCTTGAAAATCGGTTTAGTTTAGATCAAGTTATGACAGTTTGAAGTTGGTCAGACTGCGGACTTAGCCATTTTTCAAAAAAGTCAAAGGGGGAGTACATGATTTTGTCGGAAAAAATTTGAAAATCAATTTTTTTTTATAAAGTTAATAATATTTATATGCAGAATCAATATAGAGGTCAAATAATGATCAAAATGGTATTCTGCAAGGAATTCGGTTAAGATTTGACAAAGTTATGACAGTTCGAAGTTTAGTAATTGCTTGGACTGTCAACTTTACAAGTCAAAATTTTCGTCAATTTCGACATGATTTTTTACAAGAAAATGAAGTCTCTCAGAATCAAATTTAAAACGTTGTTTTATACTAATTGGGGCACTAGGAGTTGATTAAAAGTGAAAACTCAAGATTTAAAATTTTGAAAAAAAATATTTTTTCAAAAAAGTCAAAGGGGGGAGTGCATGATTTTGTCGGAAAAAATTTGAAAATCAATTTTTTTTATAAAGTTAATAATATTTGTATGCAGAATCAATATAGAGGTCAAATAATGATCAAAATGGTATTCCGCAAGAATATCGGTTAAGATTTGACAAAGTTATGACAGTTCGAAGTTTAGTAATTGCTTGGACTGTCAACTTTACAAGTCAAAATATTTGTCAATTTCGACATGATTTTTTACAGGAAAATGAACAAATTTAATACAGAATGAATCTAGAGGACAACCCATGATTAAAATGACGTTCGGTTTGAAAATCGGTTTAGTTTTGATAAAGTTATGACGGTTGGAAGTTGGACAACTTTAGAAACTTTACCACAACCGTACCGGTAGAAACTTTTCGGTTCTTGAAAAATAATTAATTTCGGTTACGATTTCTGTTCCGGTAATAAAACTGAAACGGTTAGTTTCGGTTAACGATTCCGATACCAGTTACGTTGTTATTCCCTGATTATTATTTATTATGACTCATTTTTATGTTGGGTATACTCACGCTCTCGTTCCAATCACTGGATACGGCCAGTATAATGGGTGTGTTGCCCGTTTCAGGCGTTCCACTTATTAAACTGGACGTGAAGCTGTAGTGTGATTCAGTCTCATCCGTTTTGCCTTGCTGTAGAGATAGTAAAAATAATTATTTTAATTTTTGTGCCGTAACAGTTATGTTTTCAATAATAAAATATAACTTTTTGGTCTTTTCCAGATAACATATTTTCAATACATTGATTTTTGTGGATTCCTTTTTGTTCCATAACTGATGTTTTTAAGTCCCTGCTGTATATAACTCACCTGCTTGTGCTCAATGCTCTCAATGAGCGTTTTAGCCGAGAGCCGTGAGTCCTGCCGGCTTAAGCTGAGCTTGCTGCGCCGTGAGGCCATCTCCTGCTGTACAGAGGACAGCACCGATTGTTGTGAATTTTTAGATATACTATAAGTTTTCATCGATTGTTATTAAATGTAGACCAACGATCTTACACATGTCAACTAGAATAGTTAATAAGAAAACCTATTAAGCACTTTTGTAATCCTAATTTAAATTGTCTTTAAAACTTGATCAATAAAGAAAAGTTAGTTGATATTTGCACACTAATCCCGCTTGATGTATTTTTTTTTTTTCAACTAATTTATTTTTTTTAAAAACTCGCGACTCCTTTTGCAAAATTCGCATGCTAACAAGGCAGAGCTCCCAGAAAACCAATCAAGCCAATTACATAAAGTAAGCTTAGACAGAAAGTCAATAAACACACTGATGATGGGCCCATTTGCCAAGGCTAACAAGGCAGAGCTCCCAGTAGCCAGTTACCTAATGTAAGTTAGAACAGAAAGTCAAAAAACTCTTTGAAGATGGACCTGTTGCATTATAAGGGTACTTACACATGTACTACCCTACAAATCATACTTAAACAGGAAGAAGTCAGAACTCACTCATGACTACCAATGTAATTAGGCATTGCGCTGTCCTAGATATAGAAAGCAGAGTGTTAGTTGTCTACAGGCACGCATTGCTACGAAAATATTGGATAGACAGCATTAACAGGATACAGAAATAGTGCAACTAAAAACAGGCCGATCAAACCAAAGCATCAAATCATTAATTAAAAACATAATAGCACTTAAGCTCAAGCAGAAAGGAGTACAATTTAGAAGCAACCAAGAAAAATAAAGTGCAATGTCAACAGAAGTCTCAGTTCAGCTCCAGACCAAGCCCCAGCACAAAACAATTCCAGCCATTGAAGGTCTGTCAAAATCAAGAAGCTTGGAAGTGCCACTGCCAGGACCGGCACAATAAGACCTTTTTCGCTACTTAATATTAATGATTAAAATAAACACAGTATTTCGTTTGTTAATTTATTAACTTAGAGCCAAATTTATTCAATTAAAGAATAGTTAGTAGTATAATTTTAGAATGTTGTGAACATTGAAAAGTAACTAATCCGGGGATGAGAATTAAATATTGATCCAACATTTATTGCAAGGATCGGGAAAACCCAGAAAAGCCCAATCAGATCAAGAAATGAAGATTTAGATGATTAGAAGCTGAAAGAGAATAGAGCAGAGTAGTTAGATTATGATATATTAGGTAAGAAAAATCAAGACTTGAGTAAGGAAGATTTTAAGAATTAATCATTACAGGGAGACATTGATAGTCAGAGTAAAGCAGACAAGAACCAATAACAGACTTAATAAAAAGTATTAGGTGCAGTGGCAGACAAATATGTTAAAAGGTCAAGGCCATAATGAAAGTTAATCACTTTTATCACTGCTCAGGTATTGGATCAGATTAGGATTCGGAGGCACAGAAGGCTGTGGCTGAGGACTAAGTCTTGGCCTGGGAAAGGCAGTAGCAATCCGCTGCTCTATAGCGCGCAATTCATTGTTCAGATGATTAAGATGGCGATTAATATGAGTCATTCGCGTGGCACTTATTGGAAAACGAAGCGTAAATGAAGCCTCCGTGGAATCTGGATCAAAGGGGAGCGCTGCACGAACTTCACCAATTCTTTGAAGTAAGTTTGCTCTAATGCCATGAAGAGCGAAGAAGTAAGGCCTTGTCGGGGCATTAGTCGAGGGAGGTAAAGTGTTAAGTTGAATATCAGGGAGGGAACGTGATAGATCTTGGTTTGGTTCCGGCACCGGGATTGGCTCCAAGCCAGCTGGTTGCCTAGTGAGAGCAATTTGGCGTTCAGTTTCCTGTAGTTCGTGGCTGAGCAAACGAAGATCTCGAGTAATATCGGTCATCTCTTCAGCAGACATGGGAAATCGAAGTCTGAAGGTACGCACAGTCAAGTCAGGATTATATGGAAGCCTGGAACGAAGTTCATTCATTCTTTGCATCAAGGCTTCTCTTCTGTCAACAAGCTCTTGAAGACCAAGCGGCGATGGAGCGTTTCTCCTTGATACAGGAACAGGGTTGGTGTATTGTTGTAGTGGTCTGAAATATGTTTCATATTGTTGAAGATATCTTCGACGGCTTGCTTCTAAGCGGAAAGGAATGTAAGGTGTATAGATCAGTCTTCTGGCTTCCGGATTAAAGTAATGACACAATCTTTGAGCAAGTCTGGCAGACTGCTTGTCATAGGCTTCCGAAAACGTGCTAATTTTGTAGTTTCTGTGAAGGGTTGAACATTAGCAATGGTCCTAAGGGTAATATCTTGGAAGACCACAATTCTTTTAATTTGCGTTTGGCTGGTGAGTGAGCCACAGATAGGAAGGGCATATTGCCACACAGGAGCAATGAGTTGCTTATACATTAGAGACTTCCATTCAGTCGGTAACTTGCTTCTTCTGTTTATCAGTCAGCTAAGCAGGGATCTGCGGTTTTTCAGCTTATTAACCAGTTCTCTCATGTGAACGCAGTAATTTAGCTTGCTGTCCAGTTTCACCCCTAGATACGGGTATATTCAACAGTATTAACGGCCTGACCCATACGCTTAGGTGAAATTCTAGGAAGACCAAGTTCATTGCTATTACGAAGAGTAAAAAGTACATGGGCTGTTTTACTAGCATTAATTTTGATGCACCATTTATTGGTCCAGGCAGTTAGGGCTTCAAGGATTACATCAACTTGACGAATGGCAGTAATTGGGGATTCAGCAGCTGACATGACAACAGTGTCATCAGCATATGTGGCTACAAGAGCCTCCGTGTTGTAAGGGGCATTAAGTAGAATATGCTCAGGGGTTGGGAGGTCAGCAGTATAGATGATGTAAAGAATAGGGCCAAGGACACTGCCCTTAAATATAAGGATAAGGTAAAAAGAGCAGAATCAGGAAGACATTTAATGACTCTGTTATCAATATTGTCAAGACCTGGCGACTTGTTATTTTCAAGGCTTTTGATTTGGGTCTTAATCTCAGGAAGAGTGACCGGACGAAATCTTGGGGAGTGAAGTACATGCTGCATTGGAGTAGCAAGTATATTAATAATATCTGAGCGTTCACCAGGGGTGTTTAAAAGAAAAGGTTTAAATCTATCTTCAAAATGTTGGGCAAAGGCTTCAGCTTTCTCTAAAGGAGTTTTACACCAGCTAAGGGGATTACTAGAGTTAGCATCAGTATCATGACGCCTGACTGGAAAATTTGGAACTGGCTATCTTTTGATTTGCTTGGTGAATTTCCATAGCTTTCTCATACTGTTGTTGTTTTCTTTAGGGTCAATAGCCAATAGGGTTCTATCAAGGCGCCTTACATTTTAGCTTGTAAAGCAATATTAAGCCTCCTAGAAGTGAATCTATGGAGTCTACGGGCATCCTGGTTGCGCATAACAAGGTGATTGTATTTAAAGAGTCGTTTGGCGATAGTCAAATTTTGGACGTGCCGATTTGGTGTGTAGCGGACACGAAAACGGCTATTTACTGGAAGGAAAGCGGAGTTATTCGAGGCAAATGTTGCAGCTTGATGAATATTTCTTTTGAAAATATCAACGGCATTTTCAATGTCTTGTCTCGATGAAATTTCAGTGCTCAAATTAATGTTTTGATTAAGCCAAAGGTGAAATTTTTTGATACAAGCATTGGCAGAAAGAATAGGCTTTAGGAGATGCTAATGGGGGCACATTGAATTGCCGGAGTAATTAAAGGAGGAAGTGCCATGTGGTCAATGTTCCGATTAACAATGACTGCAGAGCCACCACGCCTAAGGTTGCCTGGATAGTTTGCAACATAGACATGGTAATCATCAAATTTAATGAGGTCAGAATCAATGAGGTGGGACTCAGATATTAGGGCTACATCGATATCAAGTTGGCGAATATAAGATTCTAGTTCAGGAAGTTTATTTAAGGTCAAAATCCTACCGGGTTATTGCCACAAGCCAATCTTCCTCCCGAAGGTTAGTGGCAGGAAGCACGCCAAACCCAGGTGCAGCAGCCACAGCCTCATTAGGACCTTGATTGTTATTATCCGGTATGGGGCGATCGAGCCTTGGTCCTGTAGCAAAGCCCAGGGTGCGCAGTGTGCGTTTCTTCCTTACTGGGATCGCTACATGGCTCAGGTTTTGGATGGCTTCCTTGTAACTGCTGCACCCCATAAAAGCGGCAATGTGGTTACCACCGCAGTTGGCGCACTTACCTGCCACCGACCTCGGCTTCGGACAATCTGTATATTTGTGTGCTCCAGCACATTTGAAGCATATGTAGTCCGGGTGCGTGCAATCAATCTACTTATGCCCAAATTTTTGGCACTTGAATCATTGGATGATTCTCCGTGCCCGGGCCTGGGGTTCGACCTTCATTGGGAAGGTGCCGATCTCGCTGATCTTGAGAAGGTCCTGATTGCATTTTTTCGGTTCCATCCCGACTCTGAAGACGTTCAACGGCTCTCCGCTCACCGCCCCCACCGCTCGCTCCACTGTTCAAGGGAGAAAGCTCATGCCCTCGAGTTTGTTACTGACCCATTTAGGGGCCAGGTCGCGGTGGAGGCCCTTGATAGTAGCGCGAAAGCCAGGCTCCTCCGGCTTTTGCCGGACCCGACAGCCCCCCTTCACAAAGTATTCTGCCAGCTTGCTTCTGACTTCTTCCGATGGGGCCCCAATGAGGAGCGTGTGACTAGCCGTGGGTCGGGTTTTAAAAGCGCCCGGCCCAACCAGCTTCACAGCCTCATCAATGAGGCCTGCAACGTCCTTAGCCCCGTGGACGAGGAGGACGTTGCCAGGTCCGACCTTGCGGCGTTTTTCCTTTGCCGGGGAGCCCAAAACATATCCAGAGCCAGAGCTGGCCGGGACCTCCAGACGTTGACCTAGGGGCAGGCTTATGTCAAACGACAGGCTTATGACGACGACAATGGAGCCATAAGAGGCAGCTGCCGCTCTTATTGCCTGCGAAACCGACATTAGTGGGCTGGGAGCCACAGCCCCCGCCCCCGCCACCACCGAGCAAGCTGCGGTGGCAGGAGCTACAGCTCTAGCCCCAACCAAGCGAGCTTTGCCAACAGAAGACATGTTGTCAACTGTTTAAGAAAAAAGAAGATGAAGCAGCATATTAAAACTAAGAAGCAGGTTAAGGCATTGATAGTTAAACTAAGAAGAGTGAGGAATATAAGAGTAGGAGTAAGAAAATAATATAAGCTGGAGGGAATAAGGGATAGCAAGACTGTGTATGACTGATAATCCAGACATAACTAAAGCAAATATTAACTTAAGATACATGAGGATAGGGTTCTCAATATGCACCAGCCTATTGCATTGATACATATAAACATTACGAAACAAAGCATACAAGTACTTAGGAGGACCAAGGAAAAAGTCGGGTATGCTTTGGGTCAGATACATCGCTTGCGCGCTACATGGGGACCACGCGTTGCTTAGGTTGTTTTGCCAAGGCGAGCACTTGCTTTAGTTTGACTAGTATATGTGCATGTGGGACAGCAGAGAATAAGCTATTTAAATAATAGATGTAGTGGCGAGATGACTAGTTGCAAACAAATTAAAGATCAATCACTTACAAATTAATATCAAACTATAATTTACAGAAAAGCTGAGCTACAAAGAAAACAATAATATTAAGTATCAACACCAATCAAAAGAGCGCAGAAAACACTAAAAGAAACGCAAATAAATGATAAGTATTGTGATTAATAGCAAATTGTAGACAAACTATAACTCAGAGAAAAGTAGCAATAAATATAGACAAATTATTGTTTAGAGAGAAGATAGGCTAACAGTAATCATTTTTACTGTCCAAATTAATCAAAAGAGTGCAGGAGACTTTGAAAGAAATGCCCATTAAATTTTAGAGAATATTAAAACATTGAAAATGTAGAAAAAGCAGACCACACTAACAGAAAATGTGTTGAAAGAGGCTAGAAAATCAGCTGCAGTTGAGTATCATATTAGAGAGAAGTGAACTATGCCTCAGCACATGGCAGATGAACAAAAAACACGTCCTGAAGAAAACGAAATCTCAGGGGGACTGTTCCATCCGCAGTTCACCCACCCCATCTCGAGAGAAGAATATCATACAACGCACATACCAGTGATGCTTTTAGAAGATAGATTGATGATAGATGTTGTAAATAGCTGAATGGACGCTTTCTAGAAAAATGCCCAACGTTAGTTCTCCACGAATAAGGTTATGTTCGTCTTTGGACTAAAGTCCTCCAAGAAAGAATGCTGCTTTTTAGATAGCTGATTGAATGCCTTCAGAAAAATGCTGAATAGTTTCCTTTTTAATGCTGAAATATGACGCCTTTAATGCTGTTGTCTCTATGAATGTTAAATCCAGCTGCGTCTGCAGATCGGCTAGCTCCTGTATTGTCGCCTGCAGCTCCTCATTGGTTGAATAGTGCATCTCCTCCATTTGTATGATCTTATCCTGCAGGCACGCTACTGAAATCTCACTGGATGAGGAAGGCTTTCCATCGTGCGGCGCCTCGTTTGTCTATCGGCACATAAATTACGAAATATTATTTAATTGTTATGTATCAAAAATAAAAAACCTTTCTAAATAATTTAATAATTTTAATAATAAAAACTGGAAAGTTTAAATTAAGTGCACTAAAATGATTTTTGATATTTTTTTTATTTTTTTGTCTTTATTTAAATAAAAAAAAGTAATTTTTTAATTTTTATACTAAAAAAAGTTAAAATAAATTTTGAAATTAGAAATTAAATTAATTTCAAGATACCACATTTACCATTAAACCAGCTGTCTTTCTCGAACGCAACATCATTTGATGCTTCATCTTCTTAATTGACCAAATTGAATTAAAAATATTCTCGAAACAAAACCAGAGAATAGTTCTTCAATATTTTGAGTTTTTTTTTTTAGCTTATATAGGGACCGGACATGACATATGTATCCCTGGTTACGATGTTTCATACATAAAAATAGGGTATATATGTATCACGGTTTTCGATTGAAATACTCACACTGGGCAATGATCTAAAATCAGCGATCAAATTGATAATATGCATTCAAATTTGCCCCCCACTCTTGCACAACTGAATAAACCCGACAATACATAATTATTTTTATATTATAACTAAATATATTTATCAGTAGGCAAAGTTGCAAGGTAAAAAAACAAAAAACAAAAAAAAATTTATTATAATATAAATTAGGATTAAAAATCATTGTCCTGGCAAAGACTCGTGCCAAAAAGTATTGTTGGGCGCCATTAAAATGCGTTAATACGAGAAGGTTGTGGTAATAAATAGTTGTCCGGAAAGAAGTAGAAATTATATTTTGTAAAGTAGAGAATACATGTACAAAAGGTGTGCGGCCATTTAAGCTTAAGTTCTCCAGTTGTGATTTACTTCTCAAAATTCTTATAAATAGCCGTTACATAGGTCATGACCTGTGTCCAGTCGGGTCTTTCGATTTGACACATGTCATTAATGCATATTGAGCGGATCCTTGCGTTCACCTATAAATGATTTCATTAGGTATCATAGTTCATATCGAAAATCAACAAAGTTTAATGCTTACCGCTGATGAAGGATTTTGAGACATTGCCAAAACTGAGACTGCCAACCAGGGCGCTGTCAAAATCAAGAAGCTTGGAAGTGCCACTGCCAGGCCCGGCACAATAAGACCTTTTTCGCCTCTTAATATTAACGATTAAAATAAACACAGTATTTTGTATGTTAATTTATTAACTTAGAGCCAAATTTATTCAATTAAAGAATAGTTAGTAGTAAAATTTTCGAATGTTGTGAACATTGAAAGGTAACTAATCTGGGGATGAGGATTAACTATTGATCCAACATTTATTGCAAGGATCGGGAAAACACAGAAAACCCAAATCAGATCAAGAAATGAAGATTTAAATGATTAGAAGCTGAAAGAGAATAGAGCAGAGTAGTTAGATTATGATATATTAGGTAAGAAAAATCAAGACTTGAGTAAGGAAGATTTTAAGAATTAATCATTACAGGGAGACATTGATAGTCAGAGTAAAGCAGACAAGAACCAATAACAGACTTAATAAAAAGTATTAGGTGCAGTGGCAGACAAATATGTTAAAAGGTCAAGGCCATAATGAAAGTTAATCACTTTCATCACTGCTCAGGTATTGGATCAGATTAGGATTCGGAGGCACAGAAGGCTGTGGCTGAGGACTAAGTCTTGGCCTGGGAAAGGCAGTAGCAATTCGCTGCTCTATAGCGCGCAATTCATTGTTCAGATGATTAAGATGGCGATTAATATGAGTCATTCGCGTGGCACTTATTGGAAAACGAAGCGTAAATGAAGCCTCCGTGGAATCTGGATCAAAGGGGAGGGCTGCACGAACTTCACCAATTCTTTGAAGTAAGTTTGCTCTAATGCCATGAAGAGCGAAGAAGTTAGGCCTTGTCGGGGCATTAGTCGAGGGAGGTAAAGTGTTAAGTTGAATATCAGGGAGGGAACGTGATAGATCTTGGTTTGGTTCCGGCACCGGGATTGGCTCCAAGCCAGCTGGTTGCCTAGTGAGAGCAATTTGGCGTTCAGTTTCCTGTAGTTCGTGGCTGAGCAAACGAAGATCTCGAGTAATATCGGTCATCTCTTCAGCAGACATGGGAAATCGAAGTCTGAAGGTACGCACAGTCAAGTCAGGATTATATGGAAGCCTGGAACGAAGTTCATTCATTCTTTGCATCAAGGCTTCTCTTCTGTCAACAAGCTCTTGAAGACCAAGCGGCGATGGAGCGTTTCTCCTTGATACAGGAACAGGGTTGGTGTATTGTTGTAGTGGTCTGAAATATGTTTCATATTGTTGAAGATATCTTCGACGGCTTGCTTCTAAGCGGAAAGGAATGTAAGGTGCATAGATCAGACTTCTGGCTTCCGGATTAAAGTGATGACACAATCTTTGAGCAAGTCTGGCAGACAGCTTATCATAGGCTTCCGAAAACGTGCTAATTTTGTAGTTTCTGTAAAGGATTGAACATTAGCAATGGTCCTAAGGGAAGACAACAATTCTTTTAATTTGCGTTTGGCTGGTGAGTGAGCCAAAGATAGGAAGGGCATATTGCCACATAGGAGCAATGAGTTGCTTATACAATAGAGACTTCCATTCAGTCGGTAACTTGCTTCTTCTGTTTATCAGTCAGCTAAGCTGGGATCTGCGGTTTTTCAGCTTATTAACCAGTTCTCTCATGTGAACGCAGAAATTTAGCTTGCTGTCCAGTTTTACCCCTAGATACGGGTGATATTCAACAGTATTAACGGCCTGACCCATAAGCTTAGGTGAAATTCTAGGAAGACCAAGTTAATTGCTATTACGAAGAGTAAAAAGTACATGAGCTGTTTTACTAGCATTAATTTTGATGCACCATTTATTGGTCCAGGCAGTTAGGGCTTCAAGGATTACATCAACTTGACGAATGGCAGTAATTGGGGATTCAGCAGCTGACATGACAACAGTGTCATCAGCATATGTGGCTACAAGAGCCTCCGTGTTGTAAGGGGCATTAAGGAGAATATTCTCAGGGGTTGGGAGGTCAGCAGTATAGATGGTGTAAAGAATAGGGCCAACGAGACTGCCTTGAGAAACACCTGCCGCTATTCTCTTAGGAGTTGACCTGGCACCTTTATGAGATTCAACCATGAAGGTACGATCAGTCAAGTACGTTGTAATTACAGCAAATAAGGTCGATGGGCCTAAGTTTGAGCAGAAGACCTTGATGCCACACACGATCAAAGGCTTCTTGAATATCTAAGAAAACAGCAGAGCAAAAATGATTCTTTTCGTAGGCCTTGAGTATAAATTGCGTAACGCGAGCCAATTGTTGATCAGTACTATGCTGATATCGGAATCCAAATTGATGATTAGGAATAATGTTGGAAAAGTCTGTTGATTCAAACATTCGAGTAAGCAGAATACGCTCAAGGATTTTAGAAAGGCCTGATAAAAGACTGATAGGCCTGTAAGACGCAAGCTGCTCAGTGGGTTTTAGAGGCTTAGGGATCATTGTAACTATAGCCATTTTCCATTGTTGTGGGAAATGCCCAAGACGGAGAATATTGTTAAATATAAGGATAAGGTAAAAAGAGCAGAATCAGAAAGACATTTAATGACTCTGTTATCAATATTGTCAAGACCTGGCGACTTGTTATTTTCAAGGCTTTTGATTTGGGTCTTAATCTCAGGAAGAGTGACCGGACGAAATCTTGGGAAGTGAAGTACAACTAGAGTTAGCATCAGTATCATGACGCCTGACTGGAAAATTTGGAACTGGCTGTCTTTTGATTTGCTTGGTGAATTTCCATAGCTTTCTCATACAGTTGTTGTTTTCTTTAGGGTCAATAGCCAATAGGGTTCTATCAAGGCGCCTTACTTTATTAGCTTGTAAAGCAATATTAAGCCTCCTAGAAGTGAATCTATGGAGTCTACGGGCATCCTGGTTGCGCATAACAAGGTGATTGTATTTAAAGAGTCGTTTGGCGATAAGCAAATTTTGGATGTGCCGATTTGGTGTGTGGCGAACTCGAAAACGGAAATTTAATGGAAGGAAAGCGGAGTTATTCGAGGCAAATGTTGCAGCTTGATGAATACTTCTTGTAAAAATATCAACGACATCTTCAATGTCTTGTCTCGATGAAATTTCAGTGTTCAAATTAATGTTTTGATTAAGCCAAAGGTGAAATTTTTATAGGTGACAAGATTATTACCTCTGTTACAGGCGCGGGGGTTGCCCCACCATAGGTGCTTAGCATTCCAATCACCAGCAAGAAGGAAACACGGTGTAAAGAGTCCGAATTTTATCTCAAAGTCTTCCGATGTAAATCGTGCCTGAGGTGGACAATAGGTGGCAGCTAAATTCAATAGCGGTTGACGTTGAAAGGAGATGCTATTGGGGGCACATTGAATTGCCAGAGTAGTAAAAGGAGGAAGTGCCATGTGGTTAATGTTCCGATTAACAATGACTGCAGAGCCACCTCGCCTAAGGTTGCCTGGATAGCTCTCGACATAGACATGGTAACCATCAAATTTAATGAGGTCAGAATCAATGAGGTGGGACTCAGATATTAGGGCTATATCGATATCAAGTTGGCGAATATAAGATTCTAGTTCAGGAAGTTTATTTAAGGTCAAAATCCTCCCGGCTTATTGCCACAAGCCAATCTTCCTCCCGAAGGTTAGTGGCAGGAATCGCGCCAACTCCAGGTGCAGCAGCCACAGCCTCATTATGACCTTGTGTGTTATCATCCGGAATGGGGCGATCGAGCCTTGGTTCTGTAGCAAAGCCCAGGGTGCGCAGTGCGCGTTTCTTCCTTACTGGGATCGCTACATGGCTCAGGTTTTGGATGGCTTTCTTGTAACTGCTGCACCCCATAAAAGCGGCAATGTGGTTAATACTGCAGTTGGCGCACTTACCTGCCACCGACCTCGGCTTCGGACAATCTGTATATTTGTGTGCTCCAGCACATTTGAAGCATATGTAGTCCGGGTGCGTGCAATCAATCTACTTATGCCCAAATTTTTGGCACTTGAATCATTGGATGATTCTCCGTGCCCGGGCCTGGGGTTCGACCTTCATTGGGAAGGTGCCGATCTCGCTGATCTTGAGAAGGTCCTGATTGCATTTTTTCGGTTCCATCCCGACTCTGAAGACGTTCAACGGCTCTCCGCTCACCGCCCCCACCGCTCGCTCCACTGTTCAAGGGAGAAAGCTCATGCCCTCGAGTTTGTTACTGACCCATTTAGGGGCCAGGTCGCGGTGGAGGCCCTTGATAGTAGCGCGAAAGCCAGGCTCCTCCGGCTTTTGCCGGACCCGACAGCCCCCCTTCACAAAGTATTCTGCCAGCTTGCTTCTGACTTCTTCCGATGGGGCCCCAATGAGGAGCGTGTGACTAGCCGTGGGTCGGGTTTTAAAAGCGCCCGGCCCAACCAGCTTCACAGCCTCATCAATGAGGCCTGCAACGTCCTTAGCCCCGTGGACGAGGAGGACGTTGCCAGGTCCGACCTTGCGGCGTTTTTCCTTTGCCGGGGAGCCCAAAACATATCCAGAGCCAGAGCTGGCCGGGACCTCCAGACGTTGACCTAGGGGCAGGCTTATGTCAAACGACAGGCTTATGACGACGACAATGGAGCCATAAGAGGCAGCTGCCGCTCTTATTGCCTGCGAAACCGACATTAGTGGGCTGGGAGCCACAGCCCCCGCCCCCGCCACCACCGAGCAAGCTGCGGTGGCAGGAGCTACAGCTCTAGCCCCAACCAAGCGAGCTTTGCCAACAGAAGACATGTTGTCAACTGTTTAAGAAAAAAGAAGATGAAGCAGCATATTAAAACTAAGAAGCAGGTTAAGGCATTGATAGTTAAACTAAGAAGAGTGAGGAATATAAGAGTAGGAGTAAGAAAATAATATAAGCTGGAGGGAATAAGGGATAGCAAGACTGTGTATGACTGATAATCCAGACATAACTAAAGCAAATATTAACTTAAGATACATGAGGATAGGGTTCTCAATATGCACCAGCCTATTGCATTGATACATATAAACTATACATCTGCATGAATGCATCCAAATGGGCAAAAGAATCATTCATCATAAAAACCTGTACACCTTTTTTGTGCACAGTTTAAATGGGTGTGAGTGAGTGCTGTATAAATTTTCTGTATCGACAGCTGGTCGTCTCACTCACTCCCTTGCTGTACAGCAGTTAATGAGTACACTAAAACAAGTGTGCAGTTTTTGATTCCCAAGAAAAGCTTGAGTCATAACACTCCTGATGCTTTCCGCCCCATAAGCTTGCTCCCAACTTTTTCTAAAATGTTTGAGCACTCCCCAATCATCAATTTAATTTTCGAGCGAGTCATAGTACAATTGAGCAGTGTCACAGGGTGGTGAATCACATTATTAAGGCCTTCGAAGGAAGAAAGTACTGCTCTGTTGACTTCCTCGATGTTAAACAAGCGTTTGACAGAGTCTGGTATGATGGTCTGTTGTACAAGTTAATGTCGCTTCTTCCGCCCCAGCTGTGGGGGTCCATCAAATCCTTTCTCCTCGCGAAACGAAATCATCGCCCAGGATGATTGCCGCTGGAGTTCCGCAAGGAAGCGTTCTCGAGCCAGTCCTGTATAACATTTTCACTTCGGATCTTCCTTCTCTCAACTCCTGACGAACGCTCACTGCCACTTATGCTGATGATACGGCTTTCCTTGCCACGAGCCCTTGTAGGAGGTCTGCGTCTGCTGTTGTGCAAGAATTTATTAACGAATATAAGTGCTGGGCGTCACGATGGAATATTGCTGTTAACCCGGAAAAGAGTCAGCATGCTACCTTCTCCTTAAACCGTGGCAATACGACTCAAATTTCATTCAATGGCAGCAGAATCCAGCATCTTCAGGAAGTAAAATACCTAGGTATTATCCTTGACCGTCGCGACGGTCGTCTCACCTGGAAGCCGCACATCCTTAAGGCTTGCGCAACTGTGTGTGCTGTGTGCAGGAAGATGGACTGGCTCCTCAGGCCGCGAAGTGAGCTTTTACTGGCAGCCAAGATCCGGCTTTTTAAAGCAATTATTTCTACCACCCTTACTTGGGGCGTTAAAATTTGGGCCCGCAGGGCCTGCAACTCCTCTCTAAAAAGGATAGAATCTTGTCAGAGCCAAATTTTACAACGGATCGTTGACTCACCGAGATATGTAAGAGACGTTACAATTTATCGGGATCTTGGTATTCAATCTGTGTGCACTACAGTAAGCAACTTTGCTGAAAGGTACAGACCTTTCAGGAGAAGGAGGCTGGCTAGGAGACACATTTCCGACAACTCGATTTTTGGTCGAACGCCTGGTGGCAGGCCATTGCCTGACATCAGCTAAGACTGTCAAACTCAGTTACAGGCTTCGCCTTGTGCCTGATGGAGCAATATTCTAAACGCGTTATTTACTTTTTTCATCCTGCTTAGTACCTGGAATTTTCCCTGCTTTGTTCATCCTCACGCAAAAGAACAATGTAATTATAAGACATTTAAGAATTAATTACAGAATTGGTTTAAATGATTATTAACATTAAAATACCATTTATTTAGCAATTAAAGAATTCTAAAAATAAAAACTTAACATACTAAAAATAAAACTAGATGGACTGAGCTACAGTCGAGCATTCTCAACTGTCGGAGACCCCGTACTTAAGTACTATTGAAAAACTAAGACTGCTAAAAATTCAAAAATGTTCTGCTCACCTGGCACCCTGCAGAGTACTTTATCACATTTCGACAACTTGTTTAAATGGAAGCTATATGATAAAGTAAGCCGATTTCAACTGGCAATGATGTATAAAAAAAACTTAAAAGCATATTCTGTTAGTTTGTTTACGATATCTCATTAAACAATAAGTTTTTCATAGACAGCTATATGATATAAGGGTCCGATTTGAACCAACTTTAATCAGGATATATAAAGCCAAGTAAGATACATATTGTATCAGCTTGGCTACGCTGTCTCGAAAAACAAATAAGGTTTTTCTGTTTCTGATCAAGAATATATATACTTTATAGGGTCTGCCACGCCTCCTTCTGCCTTTTAAGCACATATTCGGTAAGTACGGGGTCTAAAAATAAAAATAAATTGTTTCAATGATATTGTACTTAATTCTGTTTTATATCTTTAAAACAAATTTTATAATATTTTTTTTTAGTTCGACGAAATGAGCCGAACATTCCATGTTCATTTGTCTAAAGGCCATTTGTACTAGTTAAAATTTACTTAAATGTTAACATTTTGTCGCAAGTAGTAACAAGTAGCCTTTTTTACAATATGCCGATCGCTGTTTGTAGGCAACAAAAAATTATATCGAGCGACCATGCTCGCTGAACATGCTTGTTGTGTGTGGGCACTAACACTAACTAACACAACATTCAGTGCTGTTAAACTCTTTTTTATTATAAGCTATGAATTTGCTGTCATCGTCAGAACGTCACCGAAGTTTTCTTTACTGAGATTTAAATTCAGACAGCCTCAGTTGTGCTCTGCAACTCGTTCCGTAAGGTTCTTTCTATTTACTTTTTCCAGAATTTTTATTTTTTATATTTTTTGTTTTGCATTCTTTTCATTTGCAATTAATATGTGCAGGAAGATTACCTTCCAATATTCCACTGGAAAAATAAAATCCGGAGTGCGTGGTTTTTCTAAAAAATTAAATGGATAATATTTCATTTCTCTGCCACGGCCTTTCGGCTTAATGTCGTTGCGTCAGGCAATAGGTCGTCAATATATATGTTCGCATCATATGTAGCACCAATTCTTAAAAAAAATTCGACAGGTTGCGAAATCCAGTCCCGTTCCAATCCTGAACAACCCACTCACTGCACATCTCGTTAGCTGCTTTTTTGTTCAGGGTTCTCAATATGCACCAGCCTATTGCATTGATACATATAAACATTGCGAAACAAAGCATACAAGTAGGAGGACCAAGGAAAAGGTCGGGTATGCTTTGGATCAGATACATCGCTTGCGCCCTACATGGGGACCACGCGTTGCTTAGGTTGTTTTGCCAAGGCGAGCACTTGCTTTAGTTTAAACAATCATTCAGAAGAAACAAGCCATCAATGAAAGAGCAAGTACGATTTAAGCCAACAATTGCAGCCTACTCATAGTTGGTTAATGCTAAGGATTGGTTGATCAGCCTAAGGAATGCTTGTGGAACACTAGCAATATGGAATACATCATAAACAACCTTGACTAGTGTATGTGCATGTGGGACAGCAGAGAATAAGCTATTTAAATAATAGATGTAGTGGCAAGATGACTAGTTGCAAACAAATTAAAGATCAATCACTTACGAATTAATATCAAACTATAATTTACAGAAAAGCTGAGCTACAAAGAAAACAATAATATTAAGTATCAACACCAATCAAAAGAGCGCAGAAAACACTAAAAGAAACGCAAATAAATGATAAGTATTGTGATTAATAGCAAATTGTAGACAAACTATAACTCAGAGAAAAGTAGCAATAAATATAGACAAATTATTGTTTAGAGAGAAGATAGGCTAACAGTAATCATTTTTACTGTCCAAATTAATCAAAAGAGTGCAGGAGACTTTGAAAGAAATGCCCATTAAATTTTAGAGAATATTAAAACATTGAAAATGTAGAAAAAGCAGACCACACTAACAGAAAATGTGTTGAAAGAGGCTAGAAAATCAGCTGCAGTTGAGTATCATATTAGAGAGAAGTGAACTATGCCTCAGCACATGGCAGATGAACAAAAAACACGTCCTGAAGAAAACGAAATCTCAGGGGGACTGTTCCATCCGCAGTTCACCCACCCCATCTCGAGAGAAGAATATCATACAACGCACATACCAGTGATGCTTTTAGCAGATAGATTGATGATAGATGTTGTAAATAGCTGAATGGACGCTTTCTAGAAAAATGCCCAACGTTAGTTCTCCACGAATAAGGTTATGTTCGTCTTTGGACTAAAGTCCTCCAAGAAAGAATGCTGCTTTTTAGATAGCTGATTGAATGCCTTCAGAAAAATGCTGAATAGTTTCCTTTTTAATGCTGAAATATGACGCCTTTAATGCTGTTGTCTCTATGAATGTTAAATCCAGCTGCGTCTGCAGATCGGCTAGCTCCTGTATTGTCGCCTGCAGCTCCTCATTGGTTGAATAGTGCATCTCCTCCATTTGTATGATCTTATCCTGCAGGCACGCTACTGAAATCTCACTGGATGAGGAAGGCTTTCCATCGTGCGGCGCCTCGTTTGTCTATCGGCACATAAATTACGAAATATTATTTAATTGTTATGTATCAAAAATAAAAAACCTTTCTAAATAATTTAATAATTTTAATAATAAAAACTGGAAAGTTTAAATTAAGTGCACTAAAATGATTTTTGATATTTTTTTTATTTTTTTGTCTTTATTTAAATAAAAAAAAGTAATTTTTTAATTTTTATACTAAAAAAAGTTAAAATAAATTTTGAAATTAGAAATTAAATTAATTTCAAGATACCACATTTACCATTAAACCAGCTGTCTTTCTCGAACGCAACATCATTTGATGCTTCATCTTCTTAATTGACCAAATTGAATTAAAAATATTCTCGAAACAAAACCAGAGAATAGTTCTTCAATATTTTGAGTTTTTTTTTTTTAGCTTATATAGGGACCGGACATGACATATGTATCCCTGGTTACGATGTTTCATACATAAAAATAGGGTATATATGTATCACGGTTTTCGATTGAAATACTCACACTGGGCAATGATCTAAAATCAGCGATCAAATTGATAATATGCATTCAAATTTGCCCCCCACTCTTGCACAACTGAATAAACCCGACAATACATAATTATTTTTATGTTATAACTAAATATATTTATCAGTAGGCAAAGTTGCAAGGTAAAAAAACAAAAAACAAAAAAAAATTTATTATAATATAAATTAGGATTAAAAATCATTGTCCTGGCAAAGACTCGTGCCAAAAAGTATTGTTGGGCGCCATTAAAATGCGTTAATACGAGAAGGTTGTGGTAATAAATAGTTGTCCGGAAAGAAGTAGAAATTATATTTTGTAAAGTAGAGAATACATGTACAAAAGGTGTGCGGCCATTTAAGCTTAAGTTCTCCAGTTGTGATTTACTTCTCAAAATTCTTATAAATAGCCGTTACATAGGTCATGACCTGTGTCCAGTCGGGTCTTTCGATTTGACACATGTCATTAATGCATATTGAGCGGATCCTTGCGTTCACCTATAAATGATTTCATTAGGTATCATAGTTCATATCGAAAATCAACAAAGTTTAATGCTTACCGCTGATGAAGGATTTTGAGACATTGCCAAAACTGAGACTGCCAACCAGGGCGCTGTCAAAATCAAGAAGCTTGGAAGTGCCACTGCCAGGCCCGGCACAATAAGACCTTTTTCGCCTCTTAATATTAACGATTAAAATAAACACAGTATTTTGTATGTTAATTTATTAACTTAGAGCCAAATTTATTCAATTAAAGAATAGTTAGTAGTAAAATTTTCGAATGTTGTGAACATTGAAAGGTAACTAATCTGGGGATGAGGATTAACTATTGATCCAACATTTATTGCAAGGATCGGGAAAACACAGAAAACCCAAATCAGATCAAGAAATGAAGATTTAAATGATTAGAAGCTGAAAGAGAATAGAGCAGAGTAGTTAGATTATGATATATTAGGTAAGAAAAATCAAGACTTGAGTAAGGAAGATTTTAAGAATTAATCATTACAGGGAGACATTGATAGTCAGAGTAAAGCAGACAAGAACCAATAACAGACTTAATAAAAAGTATTAGGTGCAGTGGCAGACAAATATGTTAAAAGGTCAAGGCCATAATGAAAGTTAATCACTTTCATCACTGCTCAGGTATTGGATCAGATTAGGATTCGGAGGCACAGAAGGCTGTGGCTGAGGACTAAGTCTTGGCCTGGGAAAGGCAGTAGCAATTCGCTGCTCTATAGCGCGCAATTCATTGTTCAGATGATTAAGATGGCGATTAATATGAGTCATTCGCGTGGCACTTATTGGAAAACGAAGCGTAAATGAAGCCTCCGTGGAATCTGGATCAAAGGGGAGGGCTGCACGAACTTCACCAATTCTTTGAAGTAAGTTTGCTCTAATGCCATGAAGAGCGAAGAAGTTAGGCCTTGTCGGGGCATTAGTCGAGGGAGGTAAAGTGTTAAGTTGAATATCAGGGAGGGAACGTGATAGATCTTGGTTTGGTTCCGGCACCGGGATTGGCTCCAAGCCAGCTGGTTGCCTAGTGAGAGCAATTTGGCGTTCAGTTTCCTGTAGTTCGTGGCTGAGCAAACGAAGATCTCGAGTAATATCGGTCATCTCTTCAGCAGACATGGGAAATCGAAGTCTGAAGGTACGCACAGTCAAGTCAGGATTATATGGAAGCCTGGAACGAAGTTCATTCATTCTTTGCATCAAGGCTTCTCTTCTGTCAACAAGCTCTTGAAGACCAAGCGGCGATGGAGCGTTTCTCCTTGATACAGGAACAGGGTTGGTGTATTGTTGTAGTGGTCTGAAATATGTTTCATATTGTTAAAGATATCTTCGACGGCTTGCTTCTAAGCGGAAAGGAATGTAAGGTGCATAGATCAGACTTCTGGCTTCCGGATTAAAGTGATGACACAATCTTTGAGCAAGTCTGGCAGACAGCTTATCATAGGCTTCCGAAAACGTGCTAATTTTGTAGTTTCTGTAAAGGATTGAACATTAGCAATGGTCCTAAGGGAAGACAACAATTCTTTTAATTTGCGTTTGGCTGGTGAGTGAGCCAAAGATAGGAAGGGCATATTGCCACATAGGAGCAATGAGTTGCTTATACAATAGAGACTTCCATTCAGTCGGTAACTTGCTTCTTCTGTTTATCAGTCAGCTAAGCTGGGATCTGCGGTTTTTCAGCTTATTAACCAGTTCTCTCATGTGAACGCAGTAATTTAGCTTGCTGTCCAGTTTCACCCCTAGATACGGGTATATTCAACAGTATTAACGGCCTGACCCATACGCTTAGGTGAAATTCTAGGAAGACCAAGTTCATTGCTATTACGAAGAGTAAAAAGTACATGGGCTGTTTTACTAGCATTAATTTTGATGCACCATTTATTGGTCCAGGCAGTTAGGGCTTCAAGGATTACATCAACTTGACGAATGGCAGTAATTGGGGATTCAGCAGCTGACATGACAACAGTGTCATCAGCATATGTGGCTACAAGAGCCTCCGTGTTGTAAGGGGCATTAAGTAGAATATGCTCAGGGGTTGGGAGGTCAGCAGTATAGATGATGTAAAGAATAGGGCCAAGGACACTGCCCTTAAATATAAGGATAAGGTAAAAAGAGCAGAATCAGGAAGACATTTAATGACTCTGTTATCAATATTGTCAAGACCTGGCGACTTGTTATTTTCAAGGCTTTTGATTTGGGTCTTAATCTCAGGAAGAGTGACCGGACGAAATCTTGGGGAGTGAAGTACATGCTGCATTGGAGTAGCAAGTATATTAATAATATCTGAGCGTTCACCAGGGGTGTTTAAAAGAAAAGGTTTAAATCTATCTTCAAGATGTTGGGCAAAGGCTTTAGCTTTCTCTAAAGGAGTTTTACACCAGCTAGGGGGATTACTAGAGTTAGCATCAGTATCATGACGCCTGACTGGAAAATTTGGAACTGGCTGTCTTTTGATTTGCTTGGTGAATTTCCATAGCTTTTTCATACTGTTGTTGTTTTCTTTAGGGTCAATAGCCAATAGGGTTCTATCAAGGCGCCTTACTTTGTTAGCTTGTAAAGCAATATTAAGCCTCCTAGAAGTGAATCTATGGAGTCTACGGGCATCCTGGTTGCGCATAACAAGGTGATTGTATTTAAAAAGTCGTTTGGCGATAAGCAAATTTTGGATGTGCCGATTTGGTGTGTAGCGGACACGAAAACGGCAATTTACTGGAAGAAAAGCGGAGTTATTCGAGGCAAATGTTGCAGCTTGATGAATATTTCTTGTGAAAATATCAACGGCATCTTCAATGTCTTGTCTCGATGAAATTTCAGTGTTCAAATTAATGTTTTGATTAAGCCAAATTTTTATACCCTGAGCCCATTAAAAATGGGCAAAAAAGGGTATAATGCGTTTGGCAGGATGTATGTAACAGGCAGAAGGAGGCGTGGCAGACCCTACAGAGTATATATATTCTTGATCAGGATCAACAGTCGAGTCGATTGAGCCATGTCCGTCTGTCTGTCCTTCTGTCTGTCCGTCTGTTTGATCGCGTCGATCTCAGAAACCACAAGAGCTAGAGACTTCAAACTTGGTATGTAGGTTCCTGGGTACCATACGCAGATCAAGTTTGTTTTTAATTTTGGATCGGACCACTATATCATATAGCTGCCATAGGAACGATACATCGAAAATTAAGTTTTAGTATAAAAAAGTTTTGTGTTTGCTGAGATATCAGAACCAAACTAATAGATTATGTTTCGGAGCTGGTATTATACATCCTGACCAAATTTGGTTAAAATCGGATAACTATATCACATAGCTGCCATAGGAACGATGCATCGAAAATGAAGTCTTAGTATGAAAAAGTTTTTTGTTTTTTGAGATATCTTAACCAAACTGATAGAATATGCATTAATGTCAGCTTTGTACATTCTGACCAGATTTGGTTCAAATCGGCTTTATATATCTATAGCTGCCAAAGGAACAATTGGTCGAAAATAAACTTTTATTGAAAAGTACCTGGGCTCAGGGTATCCAACTGTCGAGCGTGCTCGACTGTAACCGCTTACTTGTTTGATACAAGCATTGGCAGAAAGAATAGGCTTTTTAAACGGAATAGTGTTAGGTTTATCTGAAAAGCTGATTATCAAAGGGATATGGTCAGATCCTAGGTCTAGCGAGGATTCAATATGTAGGCAATCATTTTGAATACCAGAATAAACAGCAAATCAATAGCAGTGAGTGGAGGAGCCCGTAGCAAGAATATTATAGTTATGGGCCCTTATACAGGTGACAAGATTATTACCTCTGTTACAGGCGCGGGGGTTGCCCCACCATAGGTGCTTAGCATTCCAATCACCAGCAAGAAGGAAACGCGGTGTAAAGAGTTCGAATTTTATCTCAAAGTCTTCCGATGTAAATCGTGGCTTAGGTGGACAATAGGTGGCAGCTAAATTCAATAGCGGTTGACGTTGAAAGGAGATGCTATTGGGGGCACATTGAATTGCCGGAGTAGTAAAGGAGGAAGTGCCATGTGGTCAATGTTCCGATTAACAATGACTGCAGAGCCACCGCGCCTAAGGCTGCCTGGATAGTTTGCGACATAGACATGGTAACCATCAAATTTAATGAGGTCAGAATCAATGAGGTGGGACTCAGATATTAGGGCTATATCGATATCATGTTGGCGAATATAAGATTCTAGTTCAGGAAGTTTATTTAAGGTCAAAATCCTCCCGGGTTATTGCCACAAGCCAATCTTCCTCCCGAAGGTTAGTGGCAGGAAGCGCGCCAACCCCAGGTGCAGCAGCCACAGCCTCATTAGGACCTTGAGTGTTATCATCCGGTATGGGGCGATCGAGCCTTGGTCCTGTAGCAAAGCCCAGGGTGCGCAGTGCGCGTTTCTTCCTTACTGGGATCGCAACATGGCTCAGGTTTCGGATGGCTTCCTTGTAACTGCTGCACCCCTTAAAGCGGCAATGTGGTTACCACCGCAGTTGGCGCACTTACCTGCCACCGACCTCGGCTTCGGACAGTCTGTATATTTGTGTGCTCCAGCACATTTGAAGCATATGTAGTCCGGGTGCGTGCAATCAATCTGCTTATGCCCAAATTTTTGGCACTTGAAGCATTGGGTGATGCTCCGTGCCCGGGCCTGGGGTTCGACCTTCACCGGGAAGGTGCTGATCTCGCTGATCTTGAGAAGGTCCTGATTGCCGTTTTTCTGTTCCAGCCCGACTCTGAAGACGTTCAACGGCTCTCCGCTCACCGCCCCCACCGCACAGTGGGCGATTCGGGCAATCTAGCGTAACGAAATACATATTTTCAACTTTTAAAATCCGCCAAAATTTGAATGCCCGCCGATTGCAAAATGTCTAATTAATAAATCGATAACATTAAAACTTGTTTAGACCATATGGTTGATCAGCTGTTAGATGTCAAACACAACATATGCAACATGTGCAACACTGTTTGAAGATTTCTGCGCACATTTTACATTTTCGCAAATTGTTGTTAAAAATCATAAAAATTCTTATTTCTTTCTGGTTTTTTGCTATTGAACAACTTAAGGTATGTACTTAATAAAAATAAATGTTTTGTGGCCTGTGAATATATGTTGTATTGCTAACGTGTGATAGAAACTAACAAGCTTTTTAATTCCCTATTTATAAGTAACTTTCAAGTTCTGTAGACTAAAACATTATAAAGCCGGTGTTGGCCGGCAACAATGTTATACTTGTTTGAAAATATGGTTCGTCCTCTGTGTAAATTGTCCGAAATTTGGTGCGTCAAGCTGCGTCTTCTCACTATGGATCTTTTTTTAGGTATGATGTCGGCCTGCAAGCGAACGCTTTTTTCAGTATGGCTTCAAGAAAAAAAAGCTTCATGCTAATTTTCCGCATTAGTTGAGTATATTTTTTCAAATATTCTTAAGAAGTCAGTTTGTACTGAGCAAGAATACAATTCCGTGGTTGAAAAATTAAAAAGTTTCTTCAAACGACTGTCTGAGAAGTGGAAAAAATGCCACAGGAACTCAAAGCGATTCGAGGACGACAACGCAGAATGGCTGGATGAACCATTGATTCTATTAGACCCAGCAACGAAATCGATTGTAGGACGAAAAGAAAAAGACATTAACGATTGCCATAAAAATCATCAATGCATTAAAGTTTCAAACCTTGTGGAGGAAAACTCTTGCAATGAGCTTTTGAGAGCAACGCGTATAAGCCTATATAAATGTGGAAAACGAAGTGCATCTGACATAGTTTCAATGGTAAACTCAGATCCTGACGCGCCTAAAAAAATAAAGAAAAGCTTGGATATAGAGCAACAGCTTCTTATTAAATATTCTCCAGAAGAAGCTTTGGCACTTTATGTTGATGGCGATTATACTAAAAATTCATGTAAACTTTTACAAGCTGGCACAAAAGCTCGAAAAGCCAACATTTTTCCAACATACGATGTAATTCGATCAGCCAAGAAAATGTGTTATCCAGATTCCATTAGAATTGAAGAAAGCTGGGCAGAAGTTCCGTTGCAGGAATTGCTAAATCATACAATTGCTAGAATTGTAGAAGCACACGCCGAATCATTTAATTCAATTATAGACGATGACCATGAATATAAAGAGTTGACTCTCTTTTCTAAATGGGGCTGTGATGGCAGTTCGGGACACTCAACTTATAGGCAGAATTTCAGCAATACGGAATTAAAAATGGCAGATGAGCATTTGTTTTTCATATGTGTCGTGCCACTTCGAGTACAAATGGGAAACTGTACACTTTGGACAAATCCTCGTCCATCATCGACTAGGTATTGTAGACCTCTTAAAATAATTTTTGCTAAAGATTCTACGGATTTAGTAAGAGCCGAAATTGAAAATGTCGAAACTCAAAACTCAAATTGTGCCCACAAGATTAAGCCGATTTGAAGTTACGCATAAATTGCAGCTCACGATGATAGATGGAAAAGTCATCGCAAACCTGCGGCATTTGTAAGGCCACACCTAAGATGATGAATAATTTAGATGCCACAGACAGCTTGCCAAGAAAGAATCACCTTTACAATTTTGGATTGTCGAGTTTGCATTGTTGGATTCGTTGTTTTGAGTGTATGTTACACATAGCGTATCGGCTTCCGATTAAAAAGTGGCAAGTCCGTGGTTTGGATAAGAGCATAGTCGACCAACGAAAAGCAGCCATCTTAGACAGGTTCAGGATAGAAATGGCATTGTTGATAGACATTCCAATGCAAGGTGCTGGAAACACAAATAGTGGCAACACTGCTCGAAGATTTTTTAAAAATTCTCATTTGTCTGCGGAAATTACCGGGGTTAGCTATGAATTAATAAAAAGACTTAGTACCATTTTACGTTGCATTGTGTCCGGGTATTCGATAAACACCGATATCTATCGTGAATACGCCCTAAAAACCGCACAAATTCTTGTAAAAGAGTATCCATGGTTCTACATGCCCTGCTCTTTACATAAGATTTTAATTCATGGAGCAGACATAATAGAAAGTGTACCACTCCCGATTGGCATGATGTCGGAAGAAGCTTTGGAAGCCAGCAACAAAAATTTAAGAAATTTTCGGCTAAAATATACACGAAAATGTTCCAGAATAAATACGATGGAGGATCTCATTAATTCTTTACTAGTTTCTTCAGATCCTGTGATTACAAACTTGAGTAAAAGCTTAGTAAATAAATCGAACAAAGTATACGTGTTCGACAAAGAAGCCCAAAAACTGCTCTTAGACTATAATGAAGAATCATCAGATTCAGATTCCGATAAGGAAAATTGACTTCTAAAATTAAATACTATTAATCTAAAAATATATTATTCGCATAAATTAATTAATTTTATTTTTTACAATAATTAAAAATATATTTAAAAAAAAAACTCCAATTTCGTTGAATTTACAAAAAAAAATTTCTTAAAAAAAAAAATTATTATAAAAAAAAAATCATTTAACTTTATTCCTTTAAGGGTTCTTAATATATAAAAATTAATATCTTTAATAAATATTTCCTGTTTTTCAAGTAATTAATTTCGTTACGCTAGATTGCCCGAATCGCCCACTGTGCACCGCTCGCTCCACTGTTCTTGGGAGAAAGCCCATGCCCTCGAGTTTGTTACTGACCCAGTTAGTAGCGCGAAAGCGGGGGAGCCCAGAACATCTCCAGAGCCAGAGCTGGCCGGGACCTCCAGACGTTGACCTAGGGGCAGGCTTATGTCAAACAACGGAATGGAGCCATAAGAGGCAGCTGCCGCTCTTATTGCCTGCGTAACCGACATTGGTGGGCCGGGAGCCACAGCCGAGCAAGCTGCGGTGCCAGGAGCTACAGCTCTAGCCCCAACCAAGCGAGCTTTGCCATCAGAAGACATGTTTTCAACTGTTTAAGAAAAAAGAAGATGAAGCAGCATATTAAAACTAAGAAGCAGGTTAAGGCATTGATAGTTAAACTAAGAAGAGTGAGGAATATAAGAGTAGGAGTAAGAAAATAATATAAGCTGGAGTGAATAAGGGATAGCAAGACTGTGTATGACTGATAACCCAGACATAACTAAAGCAAATATTAACTTAAGGTACATGAGGATAGGGTTCTCAATATGCACCAGCCTATTGCATTGATACATATAAACATTGCGAAACAAAGCATACAAGTAGGAGGACCAAGGAAAAGGTCGGGTATGCTTTGGATCAGATACATCGCTTGCGCCCTACATGGGGACCACGCGTTGCTTAGGTTGTTTTGCCAAGGCGAGCACTTGCTTTAGTTTAAACAAATATTCAAAAGAAACAAGCCATCAATGAAAGAGCAAGTACGAATTAATTTTTTTTTTTTTTTTAACAATATGTTATAGTCTGTTGCAATACCACATATAATCGAGGCGAAACAATAACATACCAAATGGCGTACCATAAGAGCGGTATGTTTTGAATCAGATCATCGCTTGCGCCCACGGTGGGGTCCACGCAATGCTTAAGGCGTCGAGGAGGTTACATTGTCTTAGGATATGTAAGTCATTGCCTTTCATTTGATCAGTTCAAATAAATTAATTTGTCTATCGTAGGTTACAGTTAGTCAGTTAACTCATTGGTAAAGGGCCATATTGCACAGGCTTTTTAAGTAGCATTATTGCATCTTTCATCGCTATGCAGGCTATTACTTGGCTTTCAGTTAGTTTATATGTCAGTAAACTCTTTAATGACGGACCTATTTGCTTGGGCTGCACATGCTAACAAGACAGAGCACATAGTAACCAAACAAGCCAATTACCTAAAGTAAGTTTGGACGGTAAGTCAAAAGACCCTTTAGTGATAAGCTAATTTACCTAGACTTCACACGAAATTAAGACAGTGCTCCCGGTAATCAAATTAGCTTCCTTTGTAAATAGTGTCATTGCATCTTTCATTGCTATGCAGGCTATTACTTGGCTTTTTGTTAGTTTATAGGTCAATAAACTCTTTGATGGTGGACCTATTTTCTTAGGCTGCACATGTATGTTTTTGACTTTTATGTTTTATCAAAATCGGTATAATTCGTATTCTCTTTTATAATTATTGTATTTTTATACAACTTTGTCGAGGACAGCAGCTACAGCTTCCCCATAACTCTCTTGCGTTTTTTCATCCAGCGGATGACTGCCGAGTCTTGATCCTACAGCAAAGCCCAGGGAGCGCAGCGCACGTTTTTTCCTTTCCAAGACCGCTGAGTGGCCGAAGTTTCGAATGGCGTCCTTGTAACTGTTGCACCCTAGAAAAGCGGCAATGTAGTTCACACCTCAGTTGGCGCACTTACCCGCCACCGAATTAGGCTTAAGAAATTCTGTGTTCCTATGTTCACCAGCACATTTAAAGCATGTGAAACTCGAGCTCGTGCAGTCTATTAATTTGTGACCAAATTTTTGGCATTGGATTATGTTTCGAGCCCGGGCTTGGAGTTCAACCCTCACTGGGAAGGTGCCGATTTCATCAATTTTTAAAATGGCTCGATTACTCCCCTTTTCGGCTCCAGCTCGACTAATAGGAAATGTTTAAATAATGGCTAGAAAAATTAGTTATAAGCTAGCTAAAAATCATTTATTCACGAATAAAAGATAAGTATTGTGATTAATAGCAATAACTATAGACAAACTATAACTCAGAGAAAAGCTGAACAAATAATAATAATATTAAGTATCGAGACTAACCAAAAAGAGCGCAGAAAACACTACGAAGGTGGGCTGATAAATAGTCGGCCTACCAAAGAAAACACGGTTTTTTTTTTTATTTTTCAACATAATCTCCTTTTAGACGTATGCACTTAGTCCAACGGTCCTCCAATTTTTTTATACCTTCCATAAAATATGACTGGTCCAGGTCCTCAAAATAGGCGTTTGTTTCACAGATCACCTGTTCATTCGACTGAAATTTCTTTCCACCAAGCCATTTCTTTAAGTTTGGAAATAGATAATAGTCACATGGTGCTAAATCTGGAGAATAGGGGGGATGTGGAAGAATTTCATAGTGTAGTTCACACAATTTCACCCTTACTTGCGGCGTCAACATTTGGGGCACGGCCTGCAACTCCTCTCTAAAAAGGATAGAATCTTGTCAGAGCCAAATTTTACGACGGATCGTTGACTCACCGAGATATGTAAGAGACGTTACTATTTATCGGGATCTTGGTGTTCAATCTGTGTGCACTACAGTAAGCAACTTTGCTGAAAGGTACAGACCTTTCAGGAGAAGGAGGCTGGCTAGGAGACACATTTCCGACAACTGGATTTTTGGTCGAACGCCTGGTGGCAAGCTATTGCCTGACATCAGCTAAGACTGTTAAACTCAGTTACAGGATTCGCCTTGTGCCTCATGGAGCAATATTCTAAACGCGTTATTTACTTTTTTCATCCTGCTTAGTACCTGGAATTTTTCCTGCTTTGTTCATCCTCACGCAAAAGAACAATGTAATTATAAGACATTTAAGAATTAATTAAAGAATTGGTTTAAATGATTATTAACATTAAAATACCATTTATTTAGCAATTAACCAATTCTAAAAATAAAAACTTAACATACTAAAAATAAAACTAGATGGACTGAGCTACAGTCGAGCATTCTCAACTGTCGAAGACCCCGTACTTAAGTACTATTGAAAAACTAAGACTGCTAAAAATTCAAAAATGTTCTGCTCACCTGGCACCCTGCAGAGTACTTTATCACATTTCGACAACTTGTTTAAATGGAAGCTATATGATAAAGTAAGCCGATTTCAACTGGCAATGATGTATAAAAAAAACTTAAAAGCATATTCTGTTAGTTTGTTTACGATATCTCATTAAACAATAAGTTTTTCATAGACAGCTATATGATATAAGGGTCCGATTTGAACCAACTTTAATCAGGATATATAAAGCCAAGTAAGATACATATTGTATCAGCTTGGCTACGCTGTCTCGAAAAACAAATAAGGTTTTTCTGTTTCTGATCAAGAATATATATACTTTATAGGGTCTGCCACGCCTCCTTCTGCCTTTTAAGCACATATTCGGTAAGTACGGGGTCTAAAAATAAAAATAAATTGTTTCAATGATATTGTACTTAATTCTGTTTTATATCTTTAAAACAAATTTTATAATATTTTTTTTTTAGTTCGACGAAATGAGCCGAACATTCCATGTTCATTTGTCTAAAGGCCATTTGTATTAGTTAAAATTTACTTAAATGTTAACATTTTGTCGCAAGTAGTAACAAGTAGCCTTTTTTACAATATGCCGATCGCTGTTTGTAGGCAACAAAAAATTATATCGAGCGACCATGCTCGCTGAACATGCTTGTTGTGTGTGGGCACTAACACTAACTAACACAACATTCAGTGCTGTTAAACTCTTTTTTATTATAAGCTATGAATTTGCTGTCATCGTCAGAACGTCACCGAAGTTTTCTTTACTGAGATTTAAATTCAGACAGCCTCAGTTGTGCTCTGCAACTCGTTCCGTAAGGTTCTTTCTATTTACTTTTTCCAGAATTTTTATTTTTTATATTTTTTGTTTTGCATTCTTTTCATTTGCAATTAATATGTGCAGGAAGATTACCTTCCAATATTCCACTGGAAAAATAAAATCCGGAGTGCGTGGTTTTTCTAAAAAATTAAATGGATAATATTTCATTTCTCTGCCACGGCCTTTCGGCTTAATGTCGTTGCGTCAGGCATCAGGTCGTCAATATCTATGTTCGAATCATATGTAGCACCAATTCTTAAAAAAAATTCGCCAGGTTGCGAAATCCAGTTTCGTTCCAATCCTGAACAACTTACTTACGTGCACATCTCGATAGCTGCTTTTTTGTTCAGGTTAGAAACTTTTTTTTGCTTCCGTTGGCTCAGGTAGAAGGCAGTTCCCTGCAGAGGACCAAATAAAGACGCATCCGAGCTGCACGCGCTGCTTAAGTGGTGCCAAAAGAAGATCGTTGGCTACTACAACATTGATATCACCAATTTTAGCACATTGTAAAACGATGATCTACATTCCTATCCTCCGGATCGCACACCCTATGATAAACTCAGTCCGGCCCACAAGCGAACTTACTTATATTTACAAATTATTAGCATAACTGTTGTGCATAAAACTTGAACTGAAGTGTTAAGAATAAAACAAACAAACTGGACATGAAGGTCTAGTGTAAAGTGCATAAGTAAGTAAGTAACGGTGTCTGAGGTTTTGTGTAATCGTCTGTGTCTTCTTTTCCTTTTGTGACGAAGTCTCCTGGCAAGTGTGTTGGGGTGTGTCAAAAATAAAAGTTTAAACAGTAAGTGCTACTTTGATCGTTTAGAACATCACCAACAAATGGTACTTCGAGGTCTCTAGCTAGCTCTCTTGATCTGACAAACCATTCGGCCCCACTGATGGCTCTCAGAATTTTGGCTTGCAGGACTCTTATTGCTTGTAAATGGCACTTTGCAGGTCCTCGACTAAGTTGTATAAAAATACAATAATTATAAACGAGAATACGAATTATAAGGATATTGATAAAACATAAAAGTCAAAAACATAAATGTGTTTCAGGAAAGTAAATAAATCAATGCTCGCACAGGTCGGACCTCTTTTTCCTCAAATTATTTCCCAAATTTTATTTTGGAATAATAAAAAGCGAAAAATTTTATTAATATTCCGCGTCGAAATTCGACATAAAAATTCATTTTGAAATTCTAAATTTCTATCACATTATTCTGTGTCGAATTTCAGTTGATGGACGACCTTCACGAAATTCGTCACTGAGGCTAACACGTCCACGCTTGAATTCTGAAAATCAATCGTATACGGTGGTTTTGGATGGTGCTTCATCACCAAAAGCAGAATAAAGCCGATCGATGCACTGCTTTTGAGTAAGGTCACATTTAAAATCGTAAAAAAACATTGCACGAAACTTTTCACGAGAAATTTCCATTTTTTCTCAAAATTGATTTTTTTTTCAGATCTCCCAAAAACAGGTCGACCGAAAATATTAAAGCAGTCCTCTCACTCAAATGACAGGAAAAAACTGAGTAAAATCTGTCACTCTCCGAGCAAGACCCATTTTTTCGTTTTAGTCATGCTCTCGGTCTTGAATTTTTTACTGAGCAAACACACAAATGGGTCTTGCCATGACAACTCGATCAGGAACAAATTTTCCGGCTCTCATGAAATAAGGGTCTACAAAGCAAAGCGTAAAAGAGGGAAATAAAAACGGTCTTTTTCAATAATTTTTTTTTATTTGTTATGTGTTCAGTTTTACAATTAAAAGTGTGTTTAAATTTTTTGGGCTTAGCGAGCTTCTTTTTTCAGAAAGAATAAAGTTTAGTGCTGAAAAGCATCTTTCAACCGTCACATGAGTTGTTGGTGTGGCCAAAACAATTTGAGCAAGCTCACTCAAGTGGGGTGATTTTAATTTCATTGTGTGGTAAAATTGATTTATTTTTTCCTTTTGTAAGAGCCATAATATCATTTCTAATTGCTTCCTCGCGAGGGCATATCACTTCACGAAATCCCTCGCTATCCAAATGCTTGAATGGTCTTCCGTCCTAGGTCAAAATTTTTACAAAAGGAGACACAATTTTTTCCTCATTTGTTTCATATGAAATTCTTTTCATCTTTGCCGGTTTTCTTCATTTTGGTAAACTCAAACTTTAAAATCTTCAAAAAGTTCATGGTGTTTGGCAAGCACGTGCCTTCGAAGATTTGACAGGTGCTTTCCAACTAGCTGCACGCCGCACACGTTACATACTGACTTTTTAGTGCCTTTATCAAATTGAAACTAGTCGGACGGAGCTACAGTCGAGTATTCTCACCTGTCGGAGACCCCGTACTTACTATGTCAAAAGCTAAGACTGCTAAAAACTCATACTTGACTTGGACCCGATCGGTCCTAAGACAGCTATATGATATAGCGGTCCGATTTGAACCAACTTTGGTCAGGATATATAAAACCAAGTTAGATACATATTCTATCAGTTTGGTTACGATATCTTATAAAACAAAAAAGTTTTTCATACTACGACTTGATTTTCACCCGATCTATCCTATGACAGCTATTTGATATAGTGGACCGATTTGAACCAACTTTGGACAGGATGTATAAGATCAAATAATATGCTTACTGTATCAGTTTGGTTACGATATATCATAAAACAAAGAAGTTTTTCATACTAAGACTTGATTTTCACCCGATCGGTCCTATGACAGCTATATGATATAGTAGACCGATTTGAACCAACTTTGGTAAGGATGTATAAGACTAACTTAAATGCATATTCTATAAGTTTGGTTACGATATCTCATAAAACATTTTCATCCTAAAACATGATTTTCGACCGACAGTTCCTATGGGCGCTATATGATATAGTGGTCCGATTCATAAATTTAACCTGCCTGCAATATAGAGGAATCTACATAACAAATTTGGGGTCACTAGCTTTTAAATTGCTCTTATAATTTGGATATGAAATTTTTTTTCCGATTTGTGGGCGATGTAGGGGGCGTGGCCGAATTTTGAAACAAACTTGATCTGCCTGCAGTATAGAGGAACCTACATACCAAGTTTGGTGTCTCTAGCTCTTATAGTCTCTGAGATCTAGGTGTTCATACAGACAGACAGACAGACAGACATTGCTATATCGACTCGGCTATTGATGCTGATGAAGAATATATATACTTTATAGGGTCTGCCACGCCTCCTTCTGCCTGTTACGCACATATTCGGTAAAACAAACCCAATAGACCCCTGTACTTTTTTAAAGTACGGGGTCTAAAAAGTTGGAAACTGGCGCTAGAAGGCGGGGGCTAGTTATCTTCCATCAAAGATAAAATAGAAAGATCCATTGCATAATTTGTCCACAATTTTAAAGTTTATATTTTGGCACATTTGTAGGTCACAGCATTGGCTTAAGGAATAAAGCGTCATTATCCGAGTAAGCAACCACCCGGCATCCTGTACCGTTTAAGTCATAAAGCAATTAGCTAACTAACTTATTAAGGTTTCTTTTAAAATATGTTTATTTTGATTTTTTTTATTTAATTGTAAAAACAATATTTTTTTCACAGACTCCTCTGAAAAGTTGCACCTATTGTCGGCTAGCACCAAACGAAGTGCAGAAAATGCCCGTTCAACACTCACTTGAGTTGCAGGCACGCTTTGAATAACCTGAGCCAATATTTCGTTGTCCAGCGACTTTTCTCTTTTGTCGAGGTATTTTGCCAACGAATCACTAGTTTCGGAGCCTTTCGCCATTATTGAAAGCTTAATTTCCAACCAGATTTTATAAAAGTCTGCGAAATACAGTTGCTCTGGCTGCAGCTTCAGCGTAGTGTAATTGACAGATTTTAGTGCGAAAACCGCAGACTCTATTTGCATCCAATCGGATCCCGACAAATTCTTTGACTCGAAAAAATTCGCTCAAACTTCCTTTAAGTCTAGTAATTTTTTTTAACATGTTATATGTTGAGTTCCAACGCGTTTGTACGTCAATTATTGATATAGATAGATTTTTGCTGCTTAAAATATATCTGCGTTAAGCACAATGATAAAACATAACTGATAGAAGAGTTAAGATAATATTATTGCTTGGATGAACTGACCTACTAGACGGGCACCTTAATGTTTTTGCCAAAGATCTGGCATTATTAATTAAAGTAAAAAATCATTGACAGCCAGTTGCAGAGTGTGTGCCGCACATTTTATTGAAATTATATTGTGCACTTTCACATCATTAACCATATCTTCATATGCCAAATCAGATTCCTACCCAAAAGTAATCGGCTGGTCACTTAAAATTTCTATTTATCATGTTACGTCCATTATCCGATGTGACGGATTGAATTTGTTCTTTTGTTAAATTGAAATCTTCCAAGACCGATTGTATTTCGCTACATAGGTTGATGGCCGTGTGCCTATTGGCAGCTCAATCATGCCGAGGGTTAAAATGTTCAGTTTCTTTTTTTCATAGTATTGAACATTTATTCCAAGGACACTACGGCAATGCCTGGTTGCTGAATCAATTTTTAAAGCAGGCCATCCACAGTCGAATTTGTTAGACGAACTGTTCGTCGAACATGAATTACATTTGCCTACTAACTATTTCAAACATTGCTTGCAAACATCATTTGTAAAAAGTTTTCACAGAATAAACATGTCATCTGATAAAGATACAATAATTGCCTTGATGGCGATACACATTTATTCCAAAAAAAAAAAAGAAAAGGGAGGAATCGCAAAAAAGAAAGCACAGTATGTGGATGAAAGAGTGGTACACAAAACGCCAAAAATATACCCATACCAATCTTTTATCCGAGCTTAAAGAAACTTCTAGTGTTGATTTTAAGAACTTTCTTAGAATGGACAGTGAAACTTATGACGAACTACTAAAATTGGTATCACCAGAAATTCATCGCAAGGACACTGTAATGAGAGCAGCAATAAGCGCACATGAAAGGCTTTCAGCGACTTTGCGCTTTTTGGCCATTGGCCAAAGCTACGAGGATCTGAAATTCTTAACTGGCATTTCTCCTCAGAGTCTTGGGCGTATAGTCATCGAAACATGTCAAGCCATAATTAAAATGCTAAAGCCGTACATTAAGGTAAGTATATTTGAATATTAATTTTATATCGTACACTTCTTATTCGTATTCATTGCTGTTGAACAAATCAGCAAAAGAGGAAGCTTGCACGTTCCTATTTTGTGTGATCAATATTGGAACTGGTGCATTCCCATCTTCAGAGTGCTGCGACAAAAATGATGATGCAGTTTGGGAGTCACTTATTAGTGGAGTGCTCGCACGAAAAGTCGGTTGACGCTGATAAACTTGCATTGGCATCTGGTAAACAGGAGCTGTATTTACGTTTTTGTTAGGCAAATTTGCAATGCTTGCCATAGCTGAATATGTCAGCAGATTCATACGGCCTTGCATAAGAAGCTCGTCAATTCCTTTCTTTGCAAAAAGCTGTTGCTCATTCGACAACTGTCTGAACATAGTAGCCCATCCTTCAGCGTAAATTTCAGCGTCATCTCTTGGTTTTTTTGAGTTCATATTGTCCAAGTGCGCAACTGCCTTTTGCAGGAACTCATCTCCTTCATCAGATTTGCGTTTAGTACCCTTTGGCTGGAAAATAAAATTTTCGATTTATAACGTATTTTTTATTCTATTATTTCAGATGCCTATGAATGAGGACGAATGGAAAGAAATTGCGACTGATTTCGAAAATCAATGGAATTTCGTTAACTGCATTGGCGCTATTGACGGAAAGCATGTGCATATCAAAAAGCCCAACACATCAGGCTCATTTTATTTTAATTACAAGAAGACGTTCAGTATTGTTATGATGGCTATAGTCAACGCAAATTATGAATTTATTTGTTTGGAAGTTGGAGCAAACGGAAGAGCATCAGATGCTGGAGTATTTGCACAATCAGAATTCAAAAGACGCTACGATGAGCAATCCCTATGCATACCGAAACCGCGGGAAATTCAAAATACTTCATATGAACTGCCATATGTTCTAGTTGGGGACGATGCCTTTCCTTTGTCGCCAAATTTAATGAAGCCCTACAGCCGTCAGAAGTTGGAAAGAGAACATCTTATTTTCAATTACCGCCTTTCAAGAGCTAGGCGTATAGTAGAAAATGCTTTTGGTATTATAACAAGCAGATTTCGGATTCTTCTGACTACTATATCCTTGCAGCCAGAAAAGGCTTCTATAATCGTTTTATGTTGTTGCTATTTGCACAATTTTTTGTCCAAGAAAAACGGTGCGGTATATTTGCGAGGGGCGGCTGAGCCCGACAATACATCTGGAGGAGTTAGGCCGTCTGACCAAATGGACGATTTACAGCCATTGAAAGGTGGCAATTGTACCGAAGATGCCAAACAAATTCGTAAAAAGTTTCGCGAATATTTCAACACAATTGGAGCAGTACCGTGGCAAAATGATCGCATTTAATTTCTATAATGTTGTTTTTTATTGACAATAAAACATTGCTTTTTGTCTTAACACTTACTATTTATATTTCCGGGCCATCATCGAAGGTGTTGATTCCATCAACTGAGGACTCCTGGTCATAAAGAAAATGGAGCTCATGGAAATACCATATGTTCGGCTTATAAACGTCATCCACTCCAGCGCCAGATCTTTCGCTCCTCTTTATTTTGTGTAGTTCGCGTCTGTAGGATGCTCAAAGGGAATTCACCTTTTTTTTTCACTCAACGGTTGCCTCTTCATCGACTTCTTTATATTTTTTTAATAACAAGTCCCACGATGAAAAATAATGATTAATTTTAATTTTAATTTTTTTTTTATACCCTGAGCCCATTAAAAATGGGCAAAAAAGGGTATAATGCGTTTGGCAGGATGTATGTAACAGGCAGAAGGAGGCGTGGCAGACCCCAAAAAGTATATATATTCTTGATCAGGATCAACAGCCGAGTCGATTGAGCCATGTCCGTCTGTCTGTCCGTATGTCCGTCTGTCTGTCCGTCTGTTTGAACGCGTCGATTTCAGAAACTATAAGGGCTAGAGACTTCAAACTTGGTATGATACCTTGATACCATACGCAGATCAAGTTTGTTTTTATTTTTGGATCGGACCACTATATCATATAGCTGCCATAGGAACGATACATCGAAAATAAAGGTTTAGTATGAAAAATTTTTGTGTTTGTTGAGATATCAGAACCAAACTGATAGATTATGTATCAGAGCTGGTATTATACATCCTGACCAAATTTGGTTAAAATCGGTTAACTATATCACATAGCTGCCATAGGAACGATGCATCGAAAAAGAAGTTTTAGTATGAAAAAGTTTTGCGTTTGTTGAGATATCTTAAACAAACTGATAGAATATGCATTTATGTTAGTTTTGTACATTCTGACCAGATTTGGTTCAAATCGGCTTTATATATCATATAGCTGCCATAGGAACAATTGGTCGAAAATAAACTTTTATTGAAGAGTACCTGGGCTCAGGGTATCCTACTGTCGAGCGTGCTCGACTGTAACCGCTTACTTGTTTAAATAAAAGTTTTAAAATAACCATCAAAAGTGACTTTTTTAGATATTCCTCATAACAGTTATGGTCCCTGATTTTTGATAATCATTAAGGCCTGGCAATCGTAGCACAAAGCTCTTCTTGCTATCGGCAATTGTAGCTTTCCTATTGAACTTGCAGGATTTGTCTTTGAAACGGAGAGGTGACGGCAAAATTGCAGCAAGCAAAATGGCTTCCAAATAGTCTTGAAAACAACATGTAATGTTATTAATTTTTAAATTTTCCTTTGTCTGCACACTCCTTTGCAATCGTTATCAATATTATGTTCATAAAAGCTGTTGAAGCTTGTTGAACACCGCCGCTGGTACTGGTTTGGATGCATAAAGCGCAAGACCAGTTTTGATCATGTACGCTTTTATCGACTCCGACGCATTGGAAATGGTACCAATTGTCGCATACATCACACTGAACCCAATCTTCCAGTTTCTGATCCTCTTGCTTCTTTCTGCATACTTTGCAAACTTTACTATTCATAGCTTCCGTTTACACTTAGGTTAATCGTCGAAGTAACAACAAGCACAAAATAATTAAAGATATTTTTTTACAGTTTATATGTACTCGTTTTAATTATAATGTAAAAACAAAACAAATATAATAATAAAATAATAAAAAATGCAACAAATATATATAAAATGAAAAATAATAAGTAATTTATATGGATTGTTCCAGTAAATCAATAGCTGATTTTAATAGCATCGACTTTGATTTACATGGAAGTTTTCTTTGACCCGTAATGAAAGGGTCAGAGCTTAAAAGCAATCTGTTAAACAAATCTGTATTCGTCAGGACTCTAGAAATTTTGCGCGTATGCTTCAGCCTAAACAGTTTAATATCTTTGTTTTTTGCTTCTGCTGCTTCTTCAAAAAGCTCTCCAAATGACACTAAGCAATTTTGTATGATATCAGGACCATGTAGTAATACCTTATGAACCGAAGGAGGAAGGTAGTACCAAGGGTATTTTCTGATCAAAAGTTTTGCAGTTTCTAAAGCATAATCTCCGAATTTTGAGGGATTGATATTGTAGCCTGATGACATTGCTTGCAAAATTGTTGAGCATCTGATAATAAAGTCCTTGTCAAGGCCTGTTATACTGGCAGTCATATCAGGATTTTAAAAAAATTTTCTCGCAATATTTCCATCGTTAGACGTTCCACTTCCGCCTGTCTTAGGTTTGTCGACTAGTAAGCCCATTTTTGTTCAAAACTCAGACTGAATACTTTTTTTCCGTATTATAAATACATGTGCTTTTTTAAAGTTGAGGTTAGGTTACATTTTTGTATATAGCAAGAGCCTAGGCGCCTATTGGCACTTGAAATTAATATCACATAATCTTCAAATGTTATTTCATAATATACAAAAAGATTTTTTGATTCCTGATTTTACCTTCATAACGAAAACTCTAACGAAACACAGCAAAGACAAACACAGAACGTCTAAAATAATGTACTTAACACAATACAGATTTACACAAAACACAGCAGGAAGTACATATACTTTTTGTTGTATTAATATAGATAATACCTTTATTTATAAAATTAAACCCTTCCATCGCACAATAACTTTGTTTTTAATGGGTTCTTAATTTTTTTATTGTCAGCTCTACTTGCAAGTTGCTCACGCTGCAATACCAAAATAATATTATGTAGTTTTTTGATGCTATTCTTGAAGAGGACAGCTAGAGCAAAACAAAAACAAGAATACAGTTAAATAGCTAGACCAACTCTAAAACAGTGTTGACACATTTAAAGTCCAAATTTTAACTTGATCTTTTTTATTTTTGGCCTATGCACAGTGGTCGCTCCCATATGACAAAAATAAAAAAACCAAAGTCAAAATTTCACTATTCGTAGTATGTCGATCATCTCATAAATAAATTAACTTTTTGAATCAAACGTATTTTTAGAGTGTGACCATTCGCACGTTGTGAAAAAATACCATAAAGTTAGACAACGCGCTACGCAATTCTGTGCGTTGTGTATTCTATGAAAGTGACACCAGTATTAAGAGTAAACAAGTTAACAAATTCAAGTTATAACAGCAAAAAATATGGATATTATTGTATCAGGTATTAACTATGATTTTTACTTCATAACACTTTGTTTATCGTGGTATATCGTCTAATACAAAAATAATCCCAATTAACCTTTTGTGAGTGTGTTTCGTTTTCGTGTTTGTACTTTCCCTTAAGCTTTTAGTTGTTACGCCTATCGCATCCGATGATCAAATCTTTTATAATTAATAGCTAAATAATAATAGATTAATGTCCAAAAGGAATCAGCTGCCGGGAGCTGCCCAGCGTCAATATATTTTGATCCGAACGCAGCAGGTATTTGTGTTTTTTGTTGTTTGTACTTTGCATGTTAAGGCCCTATTCTCTATCAGCAAAAAATTTTTTTCGACTTTTTTTTGCATTTTTTTATAGCTTGGACATTTAAGAATATAACCCTAAAAGGGTTTTTTGAAATTCGAAATACTTTAGAAGATATGGCCATTTTTGTGAAGCAAGGTCTTCGTCAAAATGAGCTATTTTCTGCAAACTTCAAACTTTAATCGCGTTTATATATTTTTATATGAAATGCATATAAAACTTTTCTTTATAATTATTTTTATTTTTTGTTATCATATTTGGAATTTAAAAGTATTGTAAGAAATATATTTTCGTATTTTGTTAAATATATTATGGGTGGTATGGGCGTATGGGCGTATAACCACGCCCATTTTGTTTAAAATAGTTTTATATTATTGTTTTAAGCTTGCAGTCTAAATTATAGACCTGTAAGACACGTATAACTATTTTTGTCACTTACTCCCATACAAGTCCGACCACAGTGCTATGGGAGGAACCACTGTGCATCTATGGAAATCGGCGTCAATAATTTTTGATTGTATGTATGTGTAACTACGCAGTTGATCGTAAGAGAAAAGTTTTTTAAAAATGTTGAATGTTGTTTATAATTTTATTTAAAATTTTTATATTAAACTGAATTTTGTTCGTCACAAAATTGGATATCAAAAATTTTGGGGCTAGAAATTGCCCTCGTCACTAGACTGTTACTGTGAGTAGAGGTTTTTTTGTAGGATATCAGAAATTTTTTCAATTTCTTTTGGCATTGTAACTTTATTATTAATTAAGGCAGATAGAAAAATATGTAAATTTATTAGTTGAAATTCTTTCATATTTAAAAATAAAAATCGTCCAAAAACAAAACTAAACGGTCTGGCAACCAAAATCCATATTTTCCAAAATAGTTGAGAGACTACAGATGCAATGGAGTCACAATGTGAGCTAAAACCAACTTGCTCTATGTGCTTGTCACAATATGATTGTTCATTTGAACTACTTCAACTGAAACAGCTGTTCAAAAAATTTGTATCGAAATTGTGAGGGCCTCGGTCTCAAAATAATTTGGGACAGAATGTGACACTGGTCAGTCACATTGAATAGTCACATTTTTGTGTCTACAAATTGTTTTTGTAACAATTTTGAAGTTCACACCGCTTTGTGACGATATGGCAATGCTTTGCGAAGCAAAGTTACGTTTTCAATAATTATATTCTATTTTATTCGGTGACGTTTAAATCAAACTGATTTTTTGGTGTGATTTGATTTGATGTTCGCTCACAATGTCACGGACGACGGACTTGCCTTCGAGTTGCTCGCCAAAAATTAAATTTGAAAATCCGCACAAGTTTAAAATTTAAACGTGCCGATTATCTCACAAGCTTATCGTGTTAAGAGAAGAGAGAGAAATTTGCCATTTTTACTATTCAACATGACATATACAATAATAAATATTTACACATTTTATCCCCTGTATTTTTACCAAAATTTAGTCAAGTACACTACATAATGGACCATTTTATTGATGGCTTTAACTATGAGAACTGTTTGCGGTAAGTAAAACATTACCAGTACATCAGTTCGAGTTCATTTATAAGCTTAATCTACAGCAATTCAGAGCTACAAAAGATTGGACTTGAAGAGCCTAGGCCAATTATGGCTAATTCTACCGTTGTGGTTATACAATTTAGTGATGGTATTATAATTGGCGCCGATTCAAGGGGAACTACAGGAACAAAGATGATCTTAAATAACTTCAATAAAATTTTCCAATTGCATGACAATGTTTTGTAAGTGACTTGTGATTTATTCTGTTTTTAAATTATGGATTGATCGATTCCCCTATTAGCTGCAGTGGTGTAGGACTAATGTGCGATCTGACAAAAATAACACGCTTGACAAACGGCCAACTGATAATGCATCAATCACTTACCAATCGTCGTGTGCTCGTCATTACTGCCAAGCAAGTTTTGAAGGGATTGCAAGAGCGTATGCAGGGGAACCTTTTGGCCAGCTTTATTATTGCCGGAGTGGACAAGATGGGAGTACATCTGTATGCTCTGCACTTTGATGGCACGTCAGAGAAACTTCTCTTCAGCTCCATGGGATCGGGACAGTATGGTTCTATGAGCATTCTAGAGGATCGTTGGAGATCCGATCTGGATGAGGATAAAGCACGTCAGCTGATGCTCGATGCAATCTCTGCTGGCATTAGAAATGATGTAAATCCCGCTTTTTATGTGAATCTATGTATCATTCGCAAGGACTACAGTGTCGAACACTACACGGAGACTATAAATAATAAAATAAATGAAACGCAACCAGCAGAGAATTTTAAAACTTGCGTAACTTTCAATCGCGCCAATTGGATGCAAGACGTCGTAATAAATAATCCAATAGTTCATTTTTTGGCACCGCCAACGCAACCCGCAGTATCTGTGCCAAATGGTTCCATCAGAAGGAACCTGCTAAGTATAACACCTGCCTCCACAAATCTTCAGCTGAAACGTCATGTTAAAGAAGAAGACCGAGTTGACACTCAAGTGTATAAGAAAAACAAGCGTTTGTGTTTAAAACAACATAACAAATAGACAGAAAAAAAAATTATATTAATATAAATTCTAGTCGTAAATTGGCATAGCCCCATATCACTAGAGAAATATTGGGTTTTCTTTGCTTTTACTCATATTATGTCCTTTATTCAGAATGGATTTTCTAAGGATTATTTTATACTGAAAATAAATTATTTATTTTTATTGAAAGAAATCTTAAATGCAAATAACTTTCTTTTATTTCAAAAGCAGTTTTTTAAATATTTTAAATATATTTTTTTACTAGTTTAAATTATCAACATAATTATAACAAGTGCTTTGAAATCAAATACTGTACTTACCTGTTTAAACCACGCGCGCTGTTCATATCTATCAAATAGCGTTTTTGTTATCGATAAAACATGCCTTTTGCCTTGCACAGTGCTGGTAAGCAAACTACCAAACAACCAAACAAGTGTTTGTTTACCAACACTGTGCGAGGCTAACATAATTTGTTTGAATTTAAATACGTTGACATTTATGTACTTTATTTTCATTCTATAGAGTTTTTAACAAAAAATGTACATAAAAAATCATTTGTTTGTTTTCGGTTCGCATTGCACACACAGTGAACCATAAAATTACATGTAAATACATAATTTGACATTGCCAGCTGCCCTTCATTCCAGTTTCATTCTCCCTCCTTAATTAATAAATAATCGTGTTTGGAGACGCCATTCAAATACGCTATATTATATGTGTGTAGTTGAGATTTTAAAGGTTTGCTTAAAAACAAACATGTATATCATATATCATACTCTGTACAGGTAAAAGTTTTATACATTTCTGTTGCTTGGGACTTTGTCTACAAATCCTTATCCATTACTTTGTTTTGGTATTCATCTATCATGTAATTCCACATACATAATATATACGTATTCTTTTAGTTATCTTTGTTGTATTCTTTACCCAGATCCTACTTTATGTTTGCAGTTTTTTAAAAATTTGCTTCTTAGTTTATGAATTAATTTTATAATTATTTGTTTGTTTCTGCGATTTGTGTTTGCTATATTGTTTTTAGTTTTAATATATATGTATATCTTGAAGTGTTATTGTATAAGCAGCCTGTAGATTTTGCTCAACGACGGTTTTTAGACGCTAGAGGTGAAGTTTTTTTGTCTTCTTTTGATTTATACAAAGTTTTTCAAACGATTTACAAATATAAATTAAACGAATTAGATTGTGTTATTAAACCAAATTGTCATCCATTAAACAACTTGCACACACTGTGTAAAAATACAAAATAATCATATTGATTAGTCATACATTACATACATATATAAAGTGCTCTCCTTTTATATAAGTAAGTATAAATATATAAATATATTATTCATTTTCTATAGATTTTCTTGATTTTCTTTTGCAGTTGCGCTACTTAAGATTATTGTACAAGCAAATTAAAACCAAACTTCAAAATTTCAAAATTACAACGAACAATTCGTAAAACAAAACATGGAACTATTCGAAACTTGACCAGAATTGAACTGCTCCTTCCTCTTCTCTACCTCTACTGATACTCATCATCGCTGCTCAACAGCATGGTCTTCTCGTTGTAATTCTGACTTATAGTTGCCACTCGCTGGCCACCCGGAATAAACTTGCGCTGATTGCCGAGCGTCTTGGATGCCACACAGCTGTTGTTGCCACCTCCGGTTGCCACCGCATTGTATCCACCGCTGGTTGCATTTGTTCCACCCATGGATGCCGCATGAGACGCACTACCGCTACTGGGATCATCCGGATCGTAGCTGGAGACGCGAATGCCACGCGAGTTCTTTCCACCTGTGCACGAATTAGTTATTTACTTAATAGTTCACATACTAAGTATAGATTTGTGGATCAATCGAATTTCATGCCTTGTGGAAAAACATGCAAATGCCGGCTTATAAAGCAAGCAAAGGAAAGGCGACGCTTTTAAGCTTATTGTACATTTATTTAATACAGATAATTAATAGATATTTTATACAATTTGTTTAAACATTTACAAAAGTTAATAAAAAAAAACATAAGCACGATCTTTCGATTTGAGTCTATCACAAAAAGAAAATGAAAAAGAAATCCAGTTTTTTTTTTGTATCTTTGAGCTAAAGAATTTTGCAATCGAAATATTTATATACTCGTTATTTAAATTAACTTTAAATGCATAATAAGCTAAGTACATCAAGAGTTAAATCGACAAAGAACTGAGCGTTCTTTGAAGAGTCTGCTAATAAAAGATTCACCAAAATTGCCAAGTTATTTGATATTGTTAAGTCGTAATTGTAAACCTATTGAGTCTGAAAAATCAGCTAATCTGGACTCATTATGGGTATAAGCTAAGCTCCGTTTTGAATCTGTATGTATTGCCATTCATACTAATAATTACATACATATAAATATAAAATCTTTGTTTACAAATACATAATATTTTATAATATTAATATATTAGAATGCGTTATTTTTTTTTTTGTATCTAACATTTAAATAAGTTGATAAAATGCTTAAATCGTAACGTAACATATTAAAAAATACACACAATCACACACAAATCAGCAAAGGGCGAGAGGAAAAGATGGATAAAATAAAGAGGGGAAAAAACATTTAACGCATGTCGTATGCAAAAGTTAAATTACATACATAAATTTTTAAGGTAACTAGGCAATTTCAGTTTTGGGTTTTGAGTGCGCGCTTTCTGTAAGTACGATAACTAGGCCTAATACGTATTTTATTATTTATCATTGTTTCTTTTTTTTTTGTAACAAAAGGCAACTGTGGTGTCGTTCTGTAAACTTTAAGTACACTTGATTTGTCTTTTAACTGCTTTTTGTATGTTATATTTTCCTCTTTTTTGTTTATTTTTGGAATAGTATTTAGGTTTTTAATCGCAACATCGCTAGTTTTGTTTTGTATTTTAGAGTTTTTCGTAACGCTGAGTTGAGGTTACTTCTGCAAAAGATAAGAAACAGAAGAAAAAACAAAAATGTAAATCATAATGAGAATGTAAATGTGAATGATGGCAAAGTAAAAGATAAGATTAACAATAGCTACAATGCGCAGGCAACGAACATTCAAAAAGAGATTCAGGAGAAAAAGAAAAGTAGGAAAAAAAACAGAGGGGGAAAGCGATGATATATCGACTTACCTGAACTATATTGTGTGTATTGTTGGTACTGCGGATGGAAATTGTGTATAGCATCTGTCATAATATCCTTGGGATTCATGGTTTCCTGCGAATTACAATAATTTTTAATACGTGAAGTTCTAAAAATATGCAAAGGACTTACCTTAAGACTGCTGGAAATAGACTGCATAGTCACAGAGCGTCCATGGCCATCGCCAATGCAGCTGCGCGCATATACCTTAAATAGATTGATTGAATATTTAGATTTTAAAAATAATACAATCATTGAATTCTAATCGTGATAGAAAATTGTACTCGTAGAGCATTCGTTATTACTAATTTAGTATAAATTTAGTTTTGTAACTAAATTTTTTATATAAATATGTTTAAAAACTACATTTTAGATTAAAATTCAAAATTGCGCTTCTTATTGACGGAAACTTATATTAGGATAAACAATAAACTAAGCAAAACAGCTCGAAATGAGCTTAAAGTAAGTCCAATTAAGTACAAGAACACATTCAGTTTTAATTATTTAACATTAAATAGTAATTTATCATTCAATTGAACACCTGAAACAGGGAATCTACCACATGAGTCATTTACCAGGCATGACAACACAAAAGATAGTTAAATTTCTACATCGCAGTGATTGGTAAATGTTAAAAGTGCTTGAACTCATTCTGTTGATAAACAACAAAACTATATGCAGCGTATCTTATCTGGCGGGAACTCACTCACACACACACACTCACACACACACAAACTATAATATCGTTGTGACATAAATACCCGTCAAATCTTGTCAGCAATTCACTCACCTGATAGGGAAAAGCATAACGCAGCGCGATGGCAGCAAAAAGCATTTCAATGCATATGAAAAAGTTCTGATAGCCAGCGGAAACGGTACCCGCCGAGGTAACAGTGCCAGCACTGTCCACAATAGGTGAAATGACCTGAGCCTTCTCAAGAATGGCCAGGCCGACGCCCTGCCAGAATGACAAGAATATGACCGATTTGATGGTGCAGAATTTCAGTACAGGCTCAAAGGGAGTCAGCAGATCACGTGTGGCAAAATAAAATAGGTAGAGGCCGTACAAAGCCAACGATACGGAAATGTTGTAAATTATGGTTATATAAATATAACCGCCATCGGCGCTGTAAAGAAATAGTGAAAGATTAGCATAAGAATTATGTTAACATATGCATTAAAGTCAAACCTCCAATCGCCATCATGATAGTGTCCGAAAGCCTGCAGAAAGATGATGATAAAGGCGACCAGGGGCTTAACCAAACAGAACTGTAATGTTGCCTGTTTGCAGAAGCGCAGAAATCCAATAGTGTAAGTCTTGCCCTTGAGACAGCATGTGCCATATAAGCATGAGGTTTTTATGGGCTTGCCGCGTATTTCCGACATAATGTTGCCCTCTCCACCCAAGTATTCATAGCACAGCGACAGAAAGTTGTAGATTACAAAGGCTAAAAGACCATAAAATACAGTATAAGATTAGAACTTGGCTAAAGAGCAGTAAAATAGGCTATAACACACCTTCGTAGCAATCGCGCACCGTAAAGAAGTAGATGTAAACGTTGTCCGAGTTGAAGAATAGCAAACTAATCCATGAGTAGGTGGCATAAATGGGTACAATAAACAATATGCGAACTATCCAACGTTGCTCCTGTGGATTGGTATACCAACGTAAATGCTGATAGATCTGTAAACGATACATTTGCAATTAATAAACATATTCTCATTCGATTAATGGACAGATGTTCTTACCTGTTGACATGTGACAAACAGTGCCGCCCAGACAAATACACCTGCCAGCACCTGGGCGGTTTTAGTTTGTAGAAATATTCCATCGCCCACATGAAGCAGCGGATCCAATGGTTCCTGGGCAATGCCTGGATTTTTCATTTGTACTACGTAATTCGTGTTCGGTTTCAGTGTTGTTGACGTAGTAGTTTCGTTGTTGCCACTTGCCGTGGCGCCAACAGCAGCAGCAGCGACGCTGCCCACAGTTATAGCCGCCTCAATGAGACTGGCCGGCGTTGTGCTCATTCTGTCACGAGAAGAAATAAACAAGACTTTAAATTAGTTCAAGTAACATCAAATATTATGATTATTATGATACGCAAAGTGTATATTTGACACACGAAAGTTTTTCATCCGAAGCATGCTACAATTGTGGCAAACTTGCAACTAAATTGGGTCAACAAAAAATACAGCTAAATGTGGCGCACGCATTAGATCATCATTGTCATCATCATCGTCATTATGATAGTCACGCAACATTATATTAAATAGACAAACTCACAGCTCACAACTTTCAGGGGCATGGAATTTTCCCAACTCAGGGTCAGTTGAAACTGCTCCAATATCGATTCAATACTAAGTATCTACAAATATGCAATATACGACTTGGTTAATACAACAACAACAACTGCGACCAATCGATAAACAAGTGTTAAACAAGTTGCATGCACGCGAACTTAAACAAAAGCGACAATTTAATATGCATTAAGACATGCACTCATAATTATACGCACATTTACATTTATATGCAAAGAGAAAATTAAATTAATTCGAGTTCATTCAACCAAAATCAACGATAGTTGAGAGATTTTTATTAATTGCTTAATTAAGTAGTTTTAATTCAACAAAAGTTTGTCATAAATATTTACAATACTATTGATTATTTAGATAAAAGTCAAGTTTAGAGTTGAATAAATCTAGTAAAAGGAAATTCTACACAATCAGTGCTAAGATTTGTGTTTAATAACCTTCACTTCGACCTGAAGTTACCACTGGGAAATACATGGGTAAAGTAACTAGAATAAATTTTTATAATTCATTAGATTTTTTCTTATATATTATGATTATTTTCTATAAGACAAAGTTCTCTTTACTAATTATCTTAGGTATCGTTACCATTCTCAGAAAATACGAAAATATGTTAGTGTGAGATTTGTGTGAAATTTATTGTAAACCAGAAGAAGTGTTTTAGTGTAACAGACTGCTCTAAGACATATAATTTCTGGAGAATTATGACTTCCGATTCAATATGACACGCTGGAAACTTACAAAAACCAAATTTTCTGAAAAATCCCCCGATATTTAAATAAATAAAGTTATCATTAAATGCATTTTAAAATTTCTATTGTGACGAACCATTTACTTTGTCAAATGGCTTATTAATTATTTTACTTATTTTTCATATGAGTTTATAAGTAATGTATATGTATTTATTGTTTTACTATCCAGTGTTATTTACAAGATTATCAAAATAAGGTTATAATAATTCCTGTTCCAATTCAAACATATTTTCTAAACTATGATCAAATCAAACACTATTAACCAAAATTTGTAAACATTAATTAGAGATTGAAGGTAGCTTATAACTTTAACTAGGGCTTATTGTTCAAAGCACAACTGGGAAATGCAAGCAATTTTGGATTCACATTTGGAGAGATTTGAAAGATTACTAAAATGGAGAATTGCAGTTACTGTTCAAAAGAGATGTCCGTCAGGTTTTGCTTAACAATAAAAAAATACGCTAAATACCAAAAATAACAGAAATGAGTCAGAGATTGCAAACTGGAACTGAGACTTAAGTTAAACGAACCGATTTCTCTCAAATGAAAACAATGCGTATGAGTTTGAATTGAGAATTCTGTCTGCGGCATTGAAACCCAAAAAGTGTGAAGGGTACAAACACAGCAGATAAACGAAACATATCTGCAGTAAGTGTAGTTAATAGTGGCTAAAGCGGTCAAGACGGTAAGAGAATTAGAAACAAAAGAAGAAGCGAAGAATGAAAACAACAACAAGTTGCTGTCTGCTGAAGATACACAGAGTCTCAGATATACGTACTTATATTGGCACAAAGCAAAAAGTCTCCACACAAATACACTCACACTCACACGCACACTTCAACTCTCCACTGAGCCCAATCAAAGTGGCAGCACGGAAGCGTTTTCAAAAGAGACAAGAAAAGCTATGTTATATATGTACATAAATATATTCAAACATACACATATGTATGTGTGTGTGGGGGAGTATGGGCTGAAATCAAAACCAGCAACAATTTCAGCCAGTGCTAATTACATTTTTAGGCACGAGGAGCTGCCCCATTCGCTTTGTGAGGCTTCAGTTCAATTGATTTTCATGCAGCTCAAATTATTAACCAAAAACTGTAAATAAATACGAAGATTAAATGCCAGCATATGTGACCTTTAGGAGGGGGGAAACGACTGCTTATCAACACAATCACATATGTACATATCTGAATACACATGAATATAGATTGCTCACTCACACCTGCTTATCAAATGCAAAAAATAACGACGTTGAAAATAAAAACACGCACGCACACACACATACACTCATCAAATTTCGTCATCGAAAAATGGATATTTTACTTGCAACTTGTCCATTTCAGGGAAAACAACTTTTAAACACACAGCTACGCAAACACGTTAATGCAACTTAATTACCTTTTTATAAGTGCAACTTTTCACAATTCGCTTTTGCGTTTCTTTTATTTTTCACAGCCCGAAATTCCGTTTAATTTGCCAGCTCCCAACAATTGCTACTCTAATTTTTTTCTCCTTTTCTTCGTCGCTGCGACGCGAACTCACATTCGTGTTCGTCTGCTGACTGCAAGAGTGGCGAAGTAATCACTTTCAAATTAAAAATGTAGCACCCACTTGCACTGCTCTATTTTGTAACTACCAATTAATTATTTAAATCTTAATATATTTATTTATTTGCGCGTTGTTACAAACGTCGGATTAAATTCGTTTTACAGTCACTGCTGCTCTATCGATAACAATTATGAAAACACTATTGCGACTCCAAGGGTTGCCACCCGGTCCAAGGGCTGCCACCGGGTAAAATTGTATGATCTTGCAAGATGCACAATTTTGGGAACAATGCCAAAAATAGTAACTTAAAATTGTACACCTTTTCAGACAATTTCTTAATTTTGAAGATAGAATTTTTAAAATTTGTAAAGTGTTTTTGTCGAATTTTAAATATTTTTTTAGAATTTAATTCGCAACTTTTCTTGACTTGGGGTGACGAACTTCAAACCTTTATATTAAAATTTATTCATTTATTGCAAAGTTATTGCATTTTGCAATTCGCACTATCTAAAATTTAAATTCAGCAAAGTTATCGTTATCGTTTTCTGTTGTGGCTTATCACAGTTCAATTGAACTAGCTCAGATCATATTTTGAGACGCTCCAATTAGACAAAATAATTTGGAGCAATATTTGGTAAAAAGTCATAAATAATTATATAAAAAGATTTACTACAGCTGCACAATTAGCAATATAGGTAATTAATGGCTGAATAAGTTCACTTGTTCACTTCAATAACCCGTTCATTGGAAGTGTATTAGAACGAAGCGATACAACTCTAGCGCTTATCAATTCTGATAGTCGAACTTTGAACGCCCGTTGCGGCCGCTGCTCGAATAATGTAAAAATATTGGTAAATTGCAACATGGACTTTCGTAACGCCCGCGCCCGACAGCCTGAAATCGTCCGTTCCGTGCAAAAGGATGCACGATACACAAATGAATTGGCGGAGGATTTGTCGGATATTCTGCGGATAACGGGTCCAAGGAACTGGATTAAGTATAATCAGCTATGTCAGCTGTTGGCACAGCTCAGCTATCATGGATTTGCCTCGCTTAACAATCTGCAAACACTTGGCGAGGAATACACAGGGATTATTCAAGTGGATGGAAACTACAAACACATTCCCAGTCGATTGGTAAAAAAATCGTAGCAACTGCAATAAGTATGTTTTAAATAATTACTTTGCAGCTTCAATTGATTGCAATTATACTCGAGTTCGGTGGAGATGCATTGTTTCTACGCGTGCTGCAGAAACTGGAGCTTCACATAGCGGAGCACGAGCAGATTGTTCCCGAGGCCAAGAAACAGCTGCAAAAGATTATTCAACGCCTGCGACAATCGCCCAGTTATGTGAAGGCACTGCACAAATCTCTATTCTATTTGGATGCCAGTAAATATCAGTTGTCCAAGCGAACCACTAGCATCAACTATGTGCTCATCCGACACTGGCTGCAACCGGAATTCTCATTGTACGGCTACAAAATTCTGGGCATCATCACATTCCTGCAAGTCACCGTCTCCTTGGCCATTGGTGGCTGGGAGGCATGGAAGGAGCACAAGCGTCAGCAACTGGAGTCCATCAAGGAAGCGGGCAAACGTTTCCTGCTACGTGAAACGGGTGTCAAGTCCGTGTCCGATTCCGTGTCCAATGATGTGCCACAATGTATACTATGCCTGGAGCCGCGTCAGAACAACAGTCTGACCCCGTGTGGTCATCTATTCTGCTGGAGCTGCATACTGGAGTGGTTAGAGGAGCGCGACGAGTGTCCGCTCTGTCGGGAATCGCTGAAAAAGTCGCAGGTTATACAGCTGCAGAATTATGCATAAGTCCAGGCATTTAATATACATTTTATATAGTATTTATTGAAGAAGTGATGTACATGCTTATTAACCATAATTAATAGCTTTGTTATTAGCCAAGTCTAAGTCTAACTTAACAAATAATTACATGTTGTATTTACAATTGAACGAAATTCGAGAAGGCGCTTAAATAATGTCTAGATAAACGGTGCGATTAAATATCTGCTTGCGTCGTCGCGTCTCAAATGCGGAACGCGCCTCCGACTGTGACTCGAAGGCGACACGTGCATCTCCCGTGGGCTTGCCTTCGTCATTGAAACGCCGTATAATGTCATCCGGACTGAGCTTGTAATCGTTGAAGAAGCGCAGTATATCCTTAAGATCGGCCTTAAAGGGCACATTGCGCATGGCAACGACACAGCCAGGACGATTGAACTTGTCGGGTATGCCTTCGTCCGAAGACGGCACATCTATACCAACAATATTATTATTGTTGTTGTTGTTCATAATGGGAGCTAGCATGGGTGATGTGGCAGGCACGGCATCTGGACTCAATTCAGGAACACCACGTGCGGCAAATGGATTAAAATGTTGTTGCTTGGAACTGTTGCTGTCGTCGCTGTCATGTGGCGGCGGCAATGATTGTTGTTGCTGCGGTGGTTGCTGACCCATGCCACGATTGCTGGCATCATCAAAGCGACTTGGACCACGACGTCGCGATTGCTGCTGCTGTTGTTGTTGCTGCTGCTGTGGTGGCGGCAACTGTGAAGCTGAATCCGACTGCCTTGGTCCATTGCCACCCGGCAAATAATCCATAAACGGTTTATTCATTCGATCTGCAATCTCTTGCGGCATTATGGGCGACAATCGCAAGCCACGTCCACGAAAACGACGATTATGAAACTCTCGAATTGCCAGCTTGGCATTGTGTGCATCAACAAACTCCACAATGAATTCACCAGCACTCTGATTGCGTTCATTGAACAACATTTCAATGTGCTCAATGCGCAGATTTTCCGAGGAGAAGAACTCACCAAGATCATTGATCCTTGTGGCATATTCACAGTTGTGTACGCGCACAAAGACATCTTCCTGTCGACGCGGTGGCTGTTGTTGTTGTTGTTGTTGATGATGATGATGTTGCTGCTGCTGCTGATGGTGATGATGTTGCTGATGCTGTTGATGTTGCTGCATTTGCTGATTGTTGTTGTTGTGCATTTGCATGGCAAATGGTGGCATATTATTGCCATTGTTGTTGTTCATATGCATGCCATTGTTGTTGTTATGCATATTCGAGCCATTATTGTTGCTATTATGTTGTTGCTGCTGAAAGGCAAACGGCATATTGCCGTTATGCATGCCAGTGTTGGCAAACGGCGGCATATTGTTATGACTATTATTGTTGTTGTGCGAGTGTAGATTTTGTTGTTGTTGTTGTTGCTGTTGCTGCTGTGGTCCATCATTGTTGTTGCGACGTCGCGGATCACTGCTGAGTTTTGCCTGCAATGCGAGCAATTGCTCTTGCTGTTGTTGTTGCTGCTGCTGCTGCTGCAACTGTTGCTGCTGTTGCTCTCTCTCGGCATCCTCGCGTTGCTGTTGCTCCTCCTTCTGCAGCTGCTCGTTGGCACGTCGCATCTTCTCCTTGGCGTTCTGCATCTCAGTCTGATTGCTGGCGCGCACTCGCAGCTTACGGAAACCTATATAATGACGAGCGGTGTCGTCGAGGGCGGAACGTGCCTCGTTCTCGCGGGCAAAGAGCACAAAGGCGACAAACTCTCGACGATTGTGGGGACTCGGTGTGAGCAGTATGTCCACAATGGTGCATGTGGCCGAGAACATTTTCATAATGTCCTGTTCGGTGGTCAATTGCGGCAAATCCTCCACATACAGCACAGAGATGGGAGGCAGTACAGCGGGCACAGCAGCTGCGGCAGTTCCACTCGAGGAACGTGAATCGCCACGACCAGAGCTACCACCACCACCACCTCCACCTGATTCCCTATTGCGCTGCACTCGCTCATCAACCTGATCGAATTCCTCATCGCTAATGGGCACAATCTGCACAAGACGATTGCGAAACATGGTGTTGTTGCGGGCGAGCGCCTTCTGAGCGCTGGACACCCGGGAGAACTCAATATAGGCAACTCCCGTGCGTGTTCCATTCGCACCACTAACGATCTTGATGCCATTGTGGGGTATATAGAGTCCGGCAAAATATTTACGCAAGTCACTGTAGGATGTGGTGGGACACATGCCGCTAATCTTGATGTAGCATGTTTCGGCAATCGGCATACCGCCAGATGTGGTGCCTCCAGCTGAACCTACACCAACTGAACCAGCTGCACCACCAGCTGACCCACCGCCAAGGAGCACATCTCCGGCAGCATTGGGTGAGTTGCCCATGCCGGAAGCTGTTTTCGCTGCCTGCTGCTGGAGCAGCAATTGTTGTTGCTGCTGAAACAACTGTGGATACATTTGCGCATACGGATTGACATTGGCAAAAGCAATTGGCTGATCCTGCCCAGAATTAGAGGTTACCTGTGGCTTGCTGGACAGACCTAGATCCGGCAAGATTTGCTGTTGCTTTGGTTGTGTTGCAGCTGTGAGATTAAGATTGTAGTTGTTGGTGGTAGTGGTGGAGCTGCTGGTGGTGCTAGTGTTGTAGCTTTGCAGACCTGGCACTGACTGCAACACGGACATGATGTTCAGTTGCTGTTGCAGGCCGGGCACAACGTTCGAGAGGCCAGCAACAGCGGCAACAGTTGCTGCTGTTGCCGGAGCAACAGTTGCCCAGGGCATAATATTGGACTTTGGCTGGATTTTAAGCTCACGCTCGCTGCTGTCGCTGCGCAGATCCGGACGACGCTTCCGTCCACGAGCATCCCGTCGTGTATCACGATCACGATTGTGATGCCGATCACGATCACGCTCACGACTGCGATCGCTGTCATCGGAGCTGGTGGAGCGACTGTGACTGCGACTGCGACTGTGACGACGTCGTGAGCTGAAATTCTCATGCTCCGGCGAATGCCGTTCAGCTTTCAGACCAGTCACATCGGCCAGCGTAATCCCTGCCTGCTGTTGGTAAGCCAAAAAAGAAGGTGCTGCTGCTGTCGAAGGCAACACCGAAGCAACTTGTTGTTGCTTCTGTCCCAGAAAGCTGCCAATCATTGGCGGCTGTGGCACTGGAGGCATTGCTACTGCCGCCACAGTTGTTGTGGGCGTGGCAGCAACATTTGCAGCAACAGTTGCAGCTGCCGCGCCCACATTACGCGCCGTCTCGATGACCTTTTGCATTTCGGCGCGACTGGAGAGCAACAAACGCACCTGAACCTCCATCAGTTTCTCACGATCCTTGAGCATGGCGCAGCGTGCATCCTCGTCGGTGCTGTTGATTGTTCAAGAGAGAAGAGAGGCAACAAATAAGGACAAGAATACAGTAATAAAGACAGAGAGAGAATGCGGCAAGAATAGATCTATCTTAATTTTAGCTATATGTGTTTCTTCACTTGTGCTACAAATAGGTATATAGAAAAAGATCAGAGTGAAATTCATTTTGCCAACTACCTGAAAGCGATGAAAGCGTCGCCCATTTCGCCACCGATTATGTGAACACCGCCCTCCGGAATCGAGAGGCCCGTGAAGAAATTTCGTATGTCTCGAGCATTTGCCGTCCACGGCAGATTTTGTAAACGAATAATGACACTCATCTTGATTCAACTCTGTATTTGTTCTCTATTTATTTGATTTACGCTTATTTCTTTGCCTATATTTTTTTGTTTTTATTACTGATCGATCGATCGATCCCTTTCTAAACAATCCCTCCTTCTCCTTATTCGATTCGTCACATGTCCAGTTAAACGTCTACCAAGCCAGTTCCAGCAGGCATCTGAAATGAAATTCACAGGGCTTATGGAGAATGTGCTACCAAAATTTGTAAATGTACGGAAAATATTTTTAATTTGATCAGTAGATCAAAATTTTGCATTATCTTAATCTTAATGTCAGTTTTTTTTTTAACTCGACCATTACTCACTAAAAATATCAAGATGGTCTCAAGATCGTATAGTTTAAAGATTTTAAAGGCTACGTTAGCATTGGATCTGAAAGACTTTTATTAAGTGTATAACGTAAACTTAATGTAATTATAGTGCTAAAAATATTTTTCATATCAGAATTCAATTTTATTCAACGACCGAAATAGATGAACCAAAGAGATCGATAGCATATTTTATAAAATTTTTCGGAAAGCCAACCATTTCCTGTTAAAGATTTTTATATGAAAAACGTATGTTTTAATCAGCAATAAAGATTTATCACAACCCACAATTGCTATACATTTTTAAAGATCTAGCTTATGCCAGAAATCCATTTATTACCTTCAACTAAAAACAAGTTGCACCCAATATCCTATAGTTTTCATATGTAAAAAGAAAAGAAAGCATTTATTGTTTTAAAAACATTATACCAGAACTCAATTTATAATTGCAAGATCACCGAGTTCCACTTAAGATTTTAAAAATAAATCCATCATTTATTTAATTTCGTTTGTTATGTAAAGTATCAAACAATTTTCCAACTAAAAGAAATGCCGAACTTACCAAAATTTTGAAATCATAGCCAAATAAATTTTAGTTTGTTTATAATCAGAGTTAAGATCAATTAATCAATCGGTAAATTTTAACAGCCTTAGTAGTTATAATTTTTTACTTTAATGCAATCTAAATAGAAAATTTATATTGTCAAGAAAATTGTATAAGGGTTGTTTCCGTCGAAATTAAGTTTTATTTCGATCCATTGATAACACTAGGCAACAGCCAAAAAATTTCAAAAACCAAATCTACTTTTTTGGATAGATTTGAGGTCCCAAACGTCGAAAAACATTTTTTTTTTATGGTGAGATTTCTTTTCAGAATTTTTAAAAAATCTGTCTTTTTTATTACTTTTTTTCAGAGGTGCCCCCATATTTGTCATCATTACTCGAGAATGCCAAAACCGATGTTAAAAAGCTTTTTAAAAGCTAATAAATATATCTATAATTCATGAATACAAAGTTTAAGATTCAAACCAGTAGTTTAAGAGATCTCAATTCTTGAATTAAGAAAATTATGATTTTTTTTTTTTAGCTTTTTTTACGTTAAAATTCGAGGAAAATTGAAAAAGTTTATTAAATTTCATTTCCTAATTTATTTGCATAGCTGCATTAATTACACGTCGTCTAAGATATGATTCATTAAGATCTAGGGAGAGACGGCAATATAATATTATTTTGTGTCCAGGCATGTTATTTTTAACTTTGTTGACTTCGTTGTGGAGTTGCATGACCTTTAGGATGAAATTTTTTTGTGTTTTTTGAGTTATCCTAACCAAACTCACAGAATTTGAATTCGTTATTTAATGGCAACTATGTTAACCGACTTGAACCAACTTTGGTCATAATGTGTAATGATATCTCTTAAACTACTGGATTAAATCTTAGATTATAGATACATTCATTAGCTTTCAGAAAAAGTAAAGTTTTGGCAAATTGCATTTGGCATTATGATGACAAATGTGGGCGCACCTCCGAAAAAAAGTATTAAAAAAAGGCCAAATTTTGTCCTTTTTGGGCCCCATATCTATAGAAAAAAAAATGGGTTTGGTTCTTGTAATAGCCAAAATGTTCAAATTTGTTGCCTAGTGTAATTGTATAATGTAGCTAAGTTATAATAATTGGTTATGTTCATCTTGCGATTTTTTGATTTATTGATTAATAAATGTTATTTGTTTTCTCTTTATCTTAGTTCAAACATCAAAGATATTAGCCAGCTTTTGCTAATTTATTTACCTAAATAATCGTATAAACAATCTGTTAAATGCACTCAATAGTTATCTGTTAAGCTTCAGGCACATTAAATATATTAATTATCTAATTTGTCTTAATCAATTCCATAAATGGTCTTCAAACTAGCAAGATTGAAAAGCTTACCAATTTCCTGAGAAAACTTTAACCAGTTGTATTCCCATGATAATCTTAGAGGCGGAAAAATGATATCCTAAATAAGTCAACTATTGCCATATTTTCTCTTATCTGCCTGGAATCTTAAACCAAACGTTTTATTTTCATCCTGGGACAAATTCTCATATTAATATTTGGCTTTAAATGGCAAATCGGGCGACTGCTTGGGGTGATTGCATAAGAGAACCAGTTTTCTGTGATTGCGGCCAAAACGACAAAATGAAAATGCGACTGGTTGATGGCTTTAGAAAGATTTCCACCTGTCTTTCACTTACCCAGAAAACAACGTCTCCAGTTGGCAAGGCATGCGACCTTCCTGCTCCATAATGAAGGTTGCAACAAATTGAGCTTACCAGAGACTGGACTCTCTTACCAAAATTAAACTATGCTACTGTGCTATATATCCCTAGGCTAAGCTCAATCAGCATTATTAAACCAGCAATCACACAGTGTCTACCAATAGTTAATGGGCTGTTGATGCTGCTGGTGTTAGGCGTTTCAATTTCCTCATTAGACGCACTCAATTACCTGTTAATGATGCCCGATTGCAAAACGGCAACGCAAAACGCTAACTGCTTTCCCAAAAAGAAAAGCGCGTTTAAACCAGTTGATCAGACTTAACGTAATTGGAAAGCGATTATGTAGCTTTAATTCAATTGCTTTTGCCGCCATTCAGTCCCCGACATTTGCCACAAAATATATCAAGTTGCTGAATCGTCAACAACGACAACAACAACTGATAAATATAAATAAAAGCAGCGTCCGATTGCTAAGTGACAGCCTGGAACTGTTGCAGCTGGAAGGAGAAGGAGGAAGAGGAGGAGTAAAGAGGCGACTTCAGCTTGTTTTCTGTTTGTTTTTGGCTTTGGCTGATTAACGCCAAATACACTACAGGAAACCCAAACTCCAACTCCTTCCGCTAGACTATATAAAAAGCCATTGTTGGCCATCTGGGCCGCAGTTATACAAAAGATTTGACCGCGTTATCGTCATCGTTGTCGTTGTCGTCGTCGTCGTCAGCTTTCAGTGATCGCCAGACTGAGGCGCGAGCGTTGAGTACTCAAAAGTTATGAAATTCGCAATTGTGAGTGTGATCCATTAAAAATATAATAACAATTTAAAGTATCATAAACGATCGCGTGAAACGTTGCAACTGTGTTACTAATCCTTGGATCGATATTTGTGTCAAAGTTTTAATGTATAACATATTTTCGAATCCAGCAATTTTAAACTACTTTTGAAAGCAATTTGAAAGACAATTACATACCCGATCTTATATTACAACTCCTACTGATCTTAGTGATACATTTCCGATCTTAATAGCATTTTATAACATCGCCAAACGGATCTTGACAGCATTTAAATTAACTTGCAGTACTTAGAGCTAAGTTTGTTAAGTTATTTTTTCGCAGAATTGTGAATTATATACATATATATTGAAAAAAAGAAGAGGAAGTTTATCAGCACAAAATATTAAGAGTTTATCATAAAATTAATAAAAAAATATGTTAAGTACAGCTTTACACGATATTTATACCATGTTATTGAAATATTGATAAATTTTATAGATAGGAAAAAAAGGTTGAAAATGATAAAGTGTGGACACCATAGGAGCAGAAAACTAAAAAATTATACAAGAGCAGCCTGTTATATCACATTGAAGATATCAAACTTAGAAGTGTTTAAGTAACCATTAGATGATAGTTAAAAAGGATGAAATCCAAATGTTTTCAATACTAGAATCAAGATGAAATTGTAATTTCCATTCCAAGTACGAAGCTATAAAAGAATGTTTTCAGTGCGAGATCATATACTACAAATTGCAAATCTACTTAACAGGATTTATTTATATTTAGTTAGCAATCTATCTTCTTAAAACACATATTTAAAATGTTCTACCCCTTTAATACTTTAGATAATTTTACTACTGTAATCATTCAATGGCCTTACTAACCATGAGAACGATTTACTTCGACTCAAAAAAAAATTGTATGCCAATAATTTCAAAATTTACTTAATATACTACAAATGTTACAGGCAATGTCGGCACTTGGGCTGCTTCTACTTGTCGGCGCCCAGGGCACCACTATAATCAGCATAAAGTATCCGCAGCAGGGCAGGGAAGAGCTGGAGCGAACGCAGCCGGCCAAGAGGGATCTTAGTCTAAGCTATGCAGCCACCAATATTGATTCCAAAGAAGGCACACGTGTGAAGACAATTACTGTGATCAAGAATGTGGGCGGCGTTGGTCTCGGCGATTTGGGATCGGGATCATCGAGTGCGGCAAGCAATAAGCAAGTCAAGCTGGCCATTAATCCCGAGCTGCACAAGAACGAGGAATGGGCTAGTGCATTTCGTGATAACTTTGAGTCCTACGGCGGATTGCCCGATGTGCCCGACATAGACGATCTCTTTGATTTTGTGAATCGCAAAAAACCCGAGAAGGAGGCAAAGGAGAAAGAGAAACCTACCGAAAGCACGACAAAGGCGCCAGCACCAACAAAAGCAACTAGCGAGCATGCTGAGGATGCTGACGACAGTGACGAGGCAATCGTAGAGAAGATTAAGGGAGATGCTGAGCTGTTGCCACACATCAAGCAGGCCAATATACTGCGTCTGCAGGCGCAGGAGCTGAAGCAACAGCAACAACAACGCCAGGAGCACCAGCAACAGCAGGAGCTGGAACAGTCAAAGCGGCTGCGCACACGAGAATCTCTGGTGAATGTCAACTATTCGACACCAATGCATTCGGTGAGCCAGTTCTTTGAGAACTATGTGCAGGTGCTACCCAATGGCTATGACTACACCAAGCCCGAGCCTTGTGCTGTTCCAGTGCCGCCCGGCAACAGCATTCAGGTGACAACGCCATCGGGACGCACCTATGACATACCGCAGAGTAATAGCAGTGGTACCAACGGCGGCGTTAATCATCCCTACTTGGCACCATCATTGGCTAAGCGTACACAAATTCAACCACAAGCACCGCCAGCTCAATCGCCGCCAAATTTCTCATCTGTTAACTCGATCGTGCCGACCATAGTGCAACAACAGTCGCCAGGTAATCTTCTGCCCAACAATGCGGCACAATCACCGCCCCAGGTTGCCCAAGTTCCTGTTGCAGCAGCAGCAGCAGGCGGCGTATCCACCAGTCAGCGTCCGTATGTGGCGCCCAGTCTACGCAACAATGGTCTGGGCATCAATCGGGGATCCCCCACGCCGCAGACACCGCTGCCGCCGTCGTTGCCTACATATTCAACTGGCAATGTCAACAATGTCAATGGCAATAACAATGCTTTGCCAAGTTATCGTACAAATGGTTTTGGTGTTCGTCCGAATACATATCGATCGCGTGGCTTAAAGTATTGATATTGATACGTACAATATATAAACAACTCATATTCTTACTATTTTAGCATTAAGACTTGTTATGTTTGTATTTATGTGTGACAAGCGTATTCCTAAATATACATACAACAAAAAGTACAGCCTTGATAAATCGATAGCAGCACCGCAATCGATAGCGTTTTAGAAAAAAAAGTACTTTCTATGGCCTTGTTACCATTTATTTATTAGCTCTATTTACTTAACTAGTGTTTAAATTATTGCACAATACGTTGTTCGCTCTAGTTGAGACTGGTGGCTGTATCCGTTGGCGCTGTTTTCTGTTTTCTAATTAAAACACATCACAATTTCACGTAGTACATGTGTATGTATGTACTTTTATCAATGAACTTTTACTCACCAATGGAAAACCATAAAAACGCAAACTTATTGAGGACCAATGCACAAAGACAGAAGGGCTGGTTTTTGTGGTCAAAACGCTATATTTATTTTGACAATTTTTATTGTTTATCAATGTGAAAATGTGAATTTTTCGCTCAGCAACACGGCCTAGTCGACTTCAATGTAGTAGTAACAAAAAATAAAATGGCGACTACGCCTTTGCTCGATAGAATTATTTATCGATAAATATGCTAACTACGAATTAAAAAAAATACTGACCTTGCGCTGGTATAAAATTCCAATTTATGAACATCGGCTGTTGCTGCTAGAAACTGAAGAATTTTAAAACATTGTTGAATATTTTGTTAAGTATATTTAGCGGTTTCATAGTTTTGGAAAATAGCCAGCATATCAAGGGAATTCCTAAAACAAATTCTGATTGGGCTGCTCCATACAAAATGTTTGGCGGGACCAGGCAACATAAAAAAAGGACGAAAAATGTGGTCACACTACAAGTTTGCACGAAATCTGCTTTGAGGTATATAGTTTAGTATTGAAAAAGATCTTAATATAACGACATGGTGTTTCATCGACCGCTGCTTCCAGTTTTTGGCGCCAAACGTTTGAAATTGTTGCTCTGTGCGCTATCTATGATCCTTGTTCTCGTCCTAGTTAGCGTGTACAACTGGTCAAAAACCGTGCAACCAGATTCGAGCTGTTTAATACAGACGGATTTTCAATCCGCAGCAAGAAGTCTACGCACGTCTCTAGGAGATGTCTTGCTGACGGAACCTAAACCTACACTTGGAAGAAGTATATTCTTTCTGGAGACGGGCTGTCCTCATAATCCCCATTCGCTGCAATTGACGGCACGCCAAGCTTGTGCCATTGAATCAGCCGCCTTGCATAATCCCAATTTTCAAGTGTTTGTGCTCTTTGCCAGTCCACGCCATCATCTCCAGGACAACAGCAGCGGGATTAAGGAGCCTCTAATTGATGCCATCCTGAGCTATCCAAATGTGCAGCTTCGGCAGCTGAACCTAATGCGATATGCAGCAGATACTCCGATGGAGGATTGGCTGAATAGTGGACAACTCTTCCGTTCCAGGTAATATCCATGTTAACTTTCATTCCTTTTCATCTTTATTAAACTGTTTTCAATCGAATTCGTTAGCTTTATGATCGTTCACATATCGGATCTGCTTCGTTTAATCACATTGTATCGTTTTGGCGGCATTTACATGGATCTAGATGTCGTACTTCTGCGGAGCCTAGAGAATGTACCTCTGAATTATGCAGGAGCTGAGTCGGATACCCATTTAGCCAATGGGGTTATAAGCCTCGCTCCCACTGGGTTTGGTCATGAATTTGCGGCGTCTTGTCTCCGTGACTTCCAACGAAATTTTGATGGCAGCGATTGGGGCAACAATGGACCAGGTGTGATAACACGTGTAGCAGAAAGGATTTGCGATACGAAAAACATCACAATAATGATAAAGAATCGACAGCGTTGCCTTGGCTTTCAGGTGTTTGAACGAAATGCGTTTTATGCGGTGCCTTGGGTGAACTGGCGATACTTTTTTGAGCCACAGTTTCTGAAAGAAACTCTAAAAAAGACGAAAGATTCCTTCTTGATACATGTATGGAACAGCCACTCCTATCAACATCCTGTTAAGGTCGATAGTGCCTATGGTAAAATTGCGGCACAGAATTGTCCCAGATCGTATGAGGCAGCGGGAAAATATTTCTAGAGTTATATAAAGATAGTTCATAGAAGATCTTTATCTTATCTTACCTCACGCCTGCAAGAGGCTTATTAAAATTAAACAACAATAGACCTAAAGCGAAAGCTAGACTTATGTATATATTTGTTAAGGTCATTTAATATTATCAGCATATTCGATTTGTGTTACCATAATTTATTCTTTTTCATGTGTGCTTGAATAAAAGTGTTAAAGGATATCGGTATAGACCTCATTTACTTTAAGACTTCCACAACCATTAAATTATTAAATACTATTTTGCAGAAAACTTGTATAAAGTGTATAATTCAGTACCACATATGAAGAGCGTGCAATTCTTCAGTTCTATATTTTAAGAAATTTATAATAAATAGTCTTCTCTTTGAGATAACATCAGGTCCGTTAGTCAAACCCACTAAAGAAACGAAACTAATTATGATAAGATTATTTTAAAATTCAATTTATGATTGCACAAAATGGGGATATTCCTGAAACACATTCGGATTTGGTTTTGTCAATCAGCTGTTCAAAGCTCCTCCATATAAAATGTGTAGGCTGACCAGCGAAATATAAAACAAATACCGAAAATGTGATTGCACTAAAAGTTTTTAAAGATTTGATAATTAAATATCTATATATTTAATGCTGAAAAATTACTATAGATGTCCCAGATGGATGTGACAGTTACGAAACCCCATTGAACTGAATGGAAGCTAAAGCACGAAAATAGGTTAAGAGACGAAAATAAAAAAGGATCTGAAAATGTGTTAAATCTTTATGTTAAAAACTTTATGAAAAATAGTTTTCACACTTTTTTTTGTAAATTTGTGTTCTTGCTCCTTTTAAATCAGAATCATCATAATCCAATCAGTGTGCAAAACAGGGACGTTCCTAAAACTGACTCAGATTTGATTTTGAGGAATACCTCTAGTAATCATGTTCGACATCGTCGTATATCGATATAACGCACGTTTCATAGAAATTATAGTATTTCACGGCTAGACTTCGTGGTCACACTGTTTTTCGTAGGTCAGCACGGATGCTGATTTTTCCAACCAAGGCTTTTTTGGTTTTTATATCAAAATTAGTTGCTTTCAATATATAAAAAATATCCCCCCGACAATTTGTAATTGGTTAAAGTCTGTGCACGTGCATTTGACAAGTGAATATCGAGCCCTATATTTGGCAATTTACGTATTATAAAAACGCATTCGTCACACCTTTGAACACTCGCACTACTACTAAAACAACTACATAAGTACATAATACAAAGCAGACGGCGAAATACGTGAACGTAAAGAAAAGGCAATAGTCTTATTAGACAAACACCAAGTACTAATTCTAGTACTTATCGACGCTTCGATTTTCGATTTATAACGAAAACAACAAGCATTAACTTTTTGGAAATATTACGCAAGTATTATTTCTGGGTATATTTGTTGATAATCATGGCTCAATAAAGATGAATCCTCAACGAAACATAATCACGCAACGGACTCCGTGTGGAGACAAACGTCAACGCGAGACGCAATTTGCTGTCAATTCGCAGCATCAGCAACAACAAACAATTTCCCCTACTTTCACCTATCTTCCCCTCAACGAGAACTGCCTTCTTAGCGCAGCCAAAAATAACTACAATGGACAACACCAACAAGAAACAACAACAGCAACAGCGCACAAACAAATCATCTGCTGAAGCTCAACGCAAATCAAGTGGTAAGTATAAACAAAAACATACATGAATTTGGATGTATTTCAATTATATAATCTGTTTTTAGATTTGCATGTCAATAAGACACGCAATTCCCGACGTCGTGAACAGCTTGCAACACCAAGGAACGAGCAGCAACAACGCAACGTCAAACAACCGCAGCAGCAGCAACAACAACAACAACAGCAGCAGCCTGCCAAGCTTCGTGCCAATGTGGACAAACGTCCACGTGCCCGTGGTGGCAACGGAAACGGATCAGGCTATGGCCAAGGGTCTAGCTATGGCGATGGTGATGGCTCAGCAGGCACAGATGCGGATTACTTTAATGGCAGCACCGGATTAGCAGCAATGGGCGCCGGCTACATGCGTAGCGGTGATCTTGACTACGAATTGAACTCTGTGTATGTGCACGGCAGCAAGAAACAGAATCTGAATCATCTGTTGAACTTCCACTGTGTGCCACGACACGAGTTGTCCTCCGACTGGCATGCCACTGGACATGGACATGGACATGGTGCTGTGTCCCGTCGGCAGCCGCGTTACAACAAGGAGCAGTTTCTTCAGGCCAACTTTCAGTTTGTCATTCGCAGCAGTGCCAAGGCGCAGGTGAATGGCTCGCCTGATACTCTGATTGATTGGAATTTGATTGAACAGATCAATATACATACAACGGAGGAGCCCCAATGTCCCATTTGCCTCTATCCACCGGTGGCAGCCAAGTTGACGCGTTGTGGCCACGCCTATTGCTGGCCATGTTTGTTGCATTATCTATCCTTGAGTGACAAGACCTGGCGCAAGTGTCCCATCTGCTATGATGCCATCCATGCCGCTGACCTCAAGAGTTGCACCATTGAACAGCAGCAGTCAATGAATGTGGGAGATTTCATAAGCTTTCAGTTAATGCGTCGTCGCAAGGGTTCCATATACATTGAGCGCTATGCAGAGGCAGGATTAGGAGGAGCTGCTTTGGATCATGAGCGTTTCCCTCTGTTGAGTGCTCTGGATGATGCCAAGCGTTTCTCCAAATTCTTGATTGCCAGACGTGTGGATGTTGCAGCCATTATCGATCGTGAGCGTCGCGAACTCATGGCAGAGTCGGATATATCCTGTCCCGAGGATATTTTCATACAGCAGGCGCTGCTTACACTAAACGAACGATGCGAGAAACTCGGCTTGGAGCCAGAGGAGCAGCAACAACAACAACAGCAGCTACCGTTGCAACTGGTGGAAGAGGAGGAACAAGTCAAAATTCCTGATATTGATGAGAAACCTGACGATGCCTCAGTATCATCCTTGGGCGAGGCAAGCAGCTGCAGTAGCTCCTACAACAACAACCAGAACAATAGCAACACCAACAAATATTATTACTTTTATCAATCGAATGATGGACAAAACATTTATTTGCATCCCTTAAATGTCAAAATGCTACAGGCATGCTATGGCACATTGGATATGGCCCCTGCATTGATCAAGGCGCCGATTATACAAAAGGAACATCACTCCATGGACGAGGAGCATCGTCGTAAATTCACCTGTTTGGGTCATTTGCCGCTCACCTGTCAGTTTGCCGTTGTCGAAGTCGAACTACAGCCTCCAATTATTGCTGGCAGCATTCTTAAGCTGTTTAAGGGTAAATTTATATAATTACACCCGTTGCAAGGGTATATAATCCAGATTAGCATCAACAACCAAGTCAATATGGCTTTGTCCGTCTGTAAACAACTGCATAACCGCGGCTATAAGAGCTAGCAACTCCAAGTTCAGCGAACAGTTGCGTATCAGTAATCCAACCCTATCAAATTAAGAAAGGTTAAAAATATTGGTAGTTATTGCTGTAATTTGTATACCCTTGAAGCTTAGTTACAATTTATTTAAATTTAGCAAGGTGTATATATGGCATTCTTATTTGATTTTAAACTGTTATGCTATTCAATCTTTGCAGATGATCTGCTGCATCGCAAAAAGGAACGTCAACGTCGCGAGCGTGAAGAACGTAAAAGAGAGCAACATATTAACGAGATCAATGATCGCCAGATGGGCAAACTGATTGCTAGTGCAGCCAACTTGAATCTAAGCTCGACTCATGAGTTTCCAACTGTAAGGAGAAACCCAATAATCTGTAGCTCTATAGCTAATACTCTCTTTTTCTTTCTAGTGTGGTTTTGAAGAGGAATTGCCCGCACCGCGCGGCTCTATGCCCATCTCTATTGGTCAGGCGAGCTCTGTACGTTACTCAAGTGTGGCTGCCAGTCCAAAGCAGGAATTGTGGCCCAGCATTGGCAGCGTAGCCTCACCAGGTAACTCCTCTGGTCCGGAGTTTCAAGTGGGCGCTTGGGGTCGCGCTGCTCCGCCGACACCGAAAGCTGCTCCTGTCGCCAATCGTCCCACTCTAGATGAGGAGAACGAGTTGCGTGCCGTCGGTCCTTGGGCACTGGGCGAATTATTTGTCGGCGCTTTGGGTCAACAGAAGCAGCAACGTGGTGGTGGCAAAGCAAACACCTCTGCAGTAGATGCCACAGCCAGCAAGAAGCAAAAGAAAGCTAAGGGCAAGAAAATGGTTCCCCTCTTCGCTGTCGGCATGAATAGAGCTCCATAGATCATCCTTAATGACATTACCCATGGCATTAAACAAATACCGTAGTTTACAACATTTAATATGATAAATGGAAATTTTTGTTTAGAGCGATAAAGTCGCAGGATTACTATTATTTCAACGTTATTACAAATAACATCAAATTAAATCTTTTATTATTTTAATTATTTCACACTCATATGTAATTGCATTATTATATAACAAACAATATATAATCCAATAAAGGCAGAGAACATAGCAAAAATTAGACGATTTTCACAGTCTTAAAACATAATTTCGAATCCGAAAACTAATTTAAAAAAGTCAATGACAAAAAAATTTAATTGATAATTTATTTACAGGTCAGAAATTGATCAAAATACATCATTAATCGGAATCGGTTAAGAATTGACAGAGTTAAGGGAGTTTCAAGTTATTGTAAAAATCTAAATCGGAATTTATAAAAAAATAACAAATTCATGGAATATACAAGATTTAGATTAGGAATATTAGATTGATCAAATTGACATATTCCTTGTAAAGATTTCACGAAATAGCGACTTATGTTTTTTTTGTGACAATATTTCAAAAATTAAAACTTTCGAAAAAATTATGATGCAGAATTACTTTAAAGGTTAAATAATTATTTAATTATAATTGTTGGATTATAATCCAAAATACAATATTCATGAAAACCGGTTAAATTTTGACAAAGCTGTGGAAGTTTGAATTATTAGAAAAGGAACTAAAAAATTTGTTTGAAATTTTGCTTTAAAAAATTGAATGTTTGTGTGCGCATCAAGAAACAATTTAATAAATATACAATAGCTTAAGAAGAAGAAAAAGAGAGAGGGAGAGAGAAAGTGTAATATTGTTTTTAGCCTAGCCGAATTAAAAAGTGTGTCTCTTGAATTCTTTCAATTGCTGCGCCGTTCGTTGAACTCTGTATCAAAGGCAACATCATTATCATCATCATTTTCATTATCATCGTCGTCGACATCATAGTCATCTGGTAAGGATCCAGCCACCGAGCGAAAGCTGCGTTTCTTAATGCCATTTAAGGAGCTGCTGCTGCCACCGCTGTATTCTGTGGGCAGCTCCAGATATTCATCCGAGGAATCGTTGGCATCCACGTCCAGGTCATCGCCATTGATCGAGCCAGATGGGCTGCCAGGTGGACTCAGCGCTTGAATCAGCTTGCCCTTGGACTCGTTCCACAAATGATTGAGACGCTCACGTCCGAAGAGCAGCAGAAATGTGTCAATAAATTCACGGGACTTTTCCTCCCATTTGGTGATGATGTCGCCCTTGACTTTGGTTAATTCACGCTTGCCACGCGACTTCAGTTCGTCCATTTTGTTTTGCAGGCGGAACTTCTTCTCAGATAGGAAAGAGACGTTCAATTCCTTGGCGGAATATCCACGTGCGAGATTGCGACGCACATACAAATCGTAATCCTTAACAATTCGAGCTACAATGTCCGAGGTGGAGACACCCTCAGTGCGCTCTGTGGGAACAAACATGCCGCGTGCCTTCAACGGAGCATAGATGTCTTCCTGACCATCGTGTCCATATGGAATGTCATCGTGAGCCACAAAATCAATTTTATTATTTTCTAAAAATTCATCCGATAGCGTCCAAGGCGCATTTTGGACTACCTAAAGAGAGAAGGATAACCGCCAGTCTATTTTGGTGTTTTTAAAAGGGTGAAGGGTTCATCCTTACCTCATCCACGTAGCGACAGTGGCGTACACCTTCGTAGCGTTCAAATCCATTCATGACAGTGCGTCCCTTCATGCGATGCGTGAGTTCATCATTGCACACGCCCACAATTAGATAGACATTGGGGAATATATTCTTGGCCTGCATCAATTGCCTGGCATGACCCTGATGGAACAGATCATAGATGCCATCCGCATAGACGCGCACCCGGCGATTCGTTTGCCCGGAACGTGCCATTTGATACGTAATCCGTTGTGTATAATCGCATCGCTCTCGCTCCAAAATTGCCTCCTCATCGCAGGAGAAAGGCGCCGGCTTGCAAATTGTCTAAAAAACAAGAAAAAATAAAATATAGATAATTTATATATATATATTTATATATTCCTAATCCCTTACAAACTCCTTAAAATCCATGTGCAGCGGCAACATTTTGTATTCAAACATTTGTGAAGTCGGTGGTGAATCGTCCGGCTCCAACATCTTTTAAAAAACTTATAGCAAATATATAGGAATTTATTTCTAGTTATATCACAGTGGAAATATCTGCTTGATCTGCTTGAATTGCTATCAACTGTTAAACTGAGCTCCTGGCATGGAACTGTTGACAGTTTGACATCAAATGCTGGGCTAACTGAGACTGAGAATAAGACTGATAACTACGAGAATTTCTGTCGAGGATTGGGTCCAATTCAATTGCGCAGTCATCTTTCAATTAATTGGCGGCAACTGCCTGCAAATCAATACAATTGACAACAATAAAGCTCGGCTGACTAGACGCACTCTTCTTCTTGCCACTACAAATTTCAATTGCCACAAATTGAGCAAGATTATAATAGAATATACTCGTGCACTTCTATATAAATAGGAGGAAATAGTCGCACGACTTGGCACGAGGCGATATCATACGATATAAACTGAAAAAGTAAGAATGCTATATTCCAGTTCCCGATTAAGAGAAACCCTCTAACCCATTTAAACATATTTCAATGGTATCATTTAGTTATAAACTCCAACCGAATAAAATGTACCAACTGTTTAAAAACTTAAAGCAGTCATAGCTCGCGTTATATTTAATCGATCTTAATGCGACTAAGGAGAGACTGATAAAGATATTTACCATTGAAAAAACATTCTATCTTAAAAACTGTGGACACACTTCTTCATCAGTCAAGAATATAAAAATTTTTTTGCATCAGGGCTGGTACTATACATCCTGACCAAATTTGGTTAAAATCGGCTTACTATATCATATAGCTGCAATAGAGACGCTCAATCGAAAATGAAGTCTTAGCATAAAAAAGTTTTTTTTATTTTTTTAGATATCTTAACCAAACTGATATAATATCGATTAAACCGGTCCACTTTATCATATAGCTGTAATAGGATTGATCCGTAAAAAATTTAGTTTTAGTTAGTATGAAAAAGTTTTTCAGTTCGTGCGATGCGAGCAGGGGGAGGAGCCCCCTTGTTTAAAAATAACACACCAATAGGTGTCTCTTTTATTTTTTGTCGTCTTCTGTCTGTTACATACATGGCAACGAATACAATATACCCTCGGTCTTTACGAGTAAAGCGTATAAAAATCTGAGAACCGAACTCGACCAGTTAATGTCGAACTGAGAGGGAAACTCAGGCCAATTAAAGCCTCAATCTCAGCAACAATACAAATTGATTGCCAAAAGTTTCGATATACTATACATTTGAATTTAATCAATTTTATGTAACTGCACGTCTGGAAAGTACCGTAATAATATAACAAAATGTAACTTAAACAATTAAGTTGTTGCTAAGCAAATTCACATAAATGTTTGGCTATTTAAAATTTAATAGCTAATTTTAAACAACACATTTTTAAACGCCGAAAACCATAAATTTTAATAAACCAAGCATGTGACATAGAAATATATATATTTCAAATATATTTATATGTATAGATTGAAATAATTTTACACTTGAATGACAAACACTTTGAACAACTGTATATATCCCAGAAAAATAATAACAGGTAATTTAAATGGTAACTGAGCCAATTTTAACAACACTGTCTATAATTGTTAGGCAACAAAAAAAATTGAAATAATTATTTATAATTTATTTGCATAGCAGGCTTTTAACTAAAACTTACGATCTTAGTTGAATCATTTAATATATAAAAATATTTAGTCAGCTAGTTCGTGACAGTTTTCATTTTAAAATTAAAATTTAAAATAGAAGTTAAAAAGACTTCAAAATAAAAAAATATATTATTTCTACAGTAGTATATATATATATATATATCATATCATATATATATATATATATATATATATATACTAAAATATACGTATTCCTATATACTAATCAATGAAGTATGAATTTATATGTAAGTATTGTAGTTATAGTAATTATTATTATAATCAGATGAGTGATATAAAACACTAAGAGTAGTATATGTATCATCAAGTTACTTGGTGACTTTATATACTTGCTTTCAGTCTCTAGAAATAATTTCATCTAATCGATTCAATAATAATCACACCTAAATATAATTTTCTCGTGTGCTGATGCCATAAAATGTATACCTTGGCAAATTGCAACAACGTAGTTGCTCTGAAAATACATGTATATATATTCCTGACAAATTGAATAATAAAACCCGCGATAATTGTGAGTTAATCCTGTGCAATAAACACGACGGCTTTCCTTATTTTCCGTAACCCAACCAACCAAATTAACATTTAAGAAGCATAATACTCATTTTTGCTTTCTTTATTTTCAAAAATTATTATTTTTCAAAAATATTCAACAAAGCATTTTGCAAACTGTACTTTGCAACTATGTTTATTTTTCATTTTCTAGTTTTTTATTTTTTGTTTGTTACGAATGTGTGTATTTTTTGTATCTATGTATTTATTTATTTATGTTTAATGTATTTATTTATGTTGTTGTTTAACTTATAGTTAAAGGTGTTACGCGAAATAATTTAATATAAATATGTCTATATATTTTTTGCTCCGTTTCTTTCACGCACAAATCTTTAAGGCTTAATACAAAAAATGAGTTTTCTATGTTGGTTTTCTTCATGTTTTCTTCTGTGAATGATTTGCGGCTCGTTTGGCTAAAAAATTTGCTACTCTCGACTCATAGATATGGGGCGGGGCTGGAGGCGGGCGTGGACGAAGACGAGGAGCAAGTGCAAGTGAAACTAAATCTAACAGATTACAAATACCATTTAGAGCTATAGAATATTGCATATGTTGCGGGTCCATCCCGTGTGTGCCACAATTTGTTTTTGCACCAAACAACAATTTAATAAATATACAATAGCTTAAAGACAGACAGAGAGAGAGAGAGAGAAAAATTGAAATATAGTTTAGGCTAGCCAAATTCAAAAGTTTCTTTTTGAATCTTTTCAATTAATCCGTATCGAACGCAACATCATCATTATCATCAACATCTTCATTTGGAAAGGATCCAGAGGCCGAATGTTTTAGATAGCTGCGTCGGGCCAGCGACAATCGTTTCTTTTTTCCATTTAAAGAACTGCTGCTGCCACCGCTGTATTCTGCGGGCAGCTCCAGATATTCGTCGGACGAGCCATTGGAATCAGCATCCAGGTCATCGCCGTTGATCGAACCCGATGGGCTGCCAGGTGGACTCAGCGCTTGGATCAACTTGCCCTTGGACTCGTTCCACAAATGATTGAGACGCTCACGTCCGAACAGCAGCAGAAATGTGTCAATAAATTCACGGGACTTTTCCTCCCATTTGGTGATGATGTCGCCCTTGACTTTGGTTAATTCACGCTTGCCACGCGACTTCAGTTCGTCCATTTTGTTTTGCAGGCGGAACTTCTTCTCAGATAGGAAAGAGACGTTCAAATCCTTGGCGGAATATCCTCGTGCGAGATTGCGACGCACATACAAATCATAATCCTTGACAATTCGGGCCACAATATCTGAAGTGGAGACGCCCTCAGTGCGCTCTGTGGCCACAAACATGCCGCGTGCCTTCAAGGGACCGTAGATATCATCGAGTCCATCGTGTACGTAGGGAATGTCATCGTGAGCCACAAAGTCAATTTTATTTTCTGCTATGAACTCTTCCGGTAGTGTCCAAGGGGCATTCATGACAATCTACGGAGAAAAGGGTAAACACCAAATCATTTTGGGATATATAGAAGGGTAAAGGGTTCATCCTTACCTCATCCACGTAGCGACAGTGGCGTACACCTTCGTAGCGTTCAAATCCATTCATGACAGTGCGTCCCTTCATGCGATGCGTGAGTTCATCATTGCACACGCCCACAATTAGATAGACATTGGGGAATATATTCTTGGCCTGCATCAATTGCCTGGCATGACCCTGATGGAACAGATCATAGATGCCATCCGCATAGACGCGCACCCGGCGATTCGTTTGCCCGGAACGTGCCATTTGATACGTAATCCGTTGTGTATAATCGCATCGCTCTCGCTCCAAAATTGCCTCCTCATCGCAGGAGAAAGGCGCCGGCTTGCAAATTGTCTATAGAATTAAAATAAAATTATAGTTTTAATAGAGTTATTGTTTTAGTTTTTAAAAAATAAATGGAAAATAAAAAATAAAATTAAACTTGAGTTAAAAAGTATTTTTAAAATATTTTAATTAGTACAAAAAAAATATAAAAATGTAAAAAAAAACAAATAACTAAAAATATTTCAGCCTCCTAGCTCTTACCGTGTGGGCTCTCTTTAGGATTTCAATCAGTTAGGACAAAGAGAATGCGTCAAAAAAAAAAAACGACATGGTTCGAAACAAATTTTTAATTATTCAAATATGTATAAAAGTGCAAATCTCATCTACATTCCAAATATTAATAATATATGTAATTTAATATTTTTTTAATGCATATTAAAAAAAAAAAAAAAAAAAAATACAGTGAATTCAACCATAACCCTTGATAATTACCGATTAAAATTGGAAACCGTAAGTTTAATTTGAGTATTGATCCAATTAAATAGATATTTTGTGAATTTTTGGTTTTAATTTTAACTTTTTTTTTAATATTTATACCACTTTTTTTTTAGTGGACCAAAATCACACCGGGATTTTGAAATGGAAACCTCGAAAATTGGTAACTGCTAAAAAGCCGATTACAAAGTTTTTTTTAATTCCAATATAACTGAAAACTAAAATACAAACATAACCAAAGCCCTAACAAAAACCGATATTATATTCTGCTTGATATCCTAAAAAAAATCTTAAACTGTTAGTGTTTGATATTTAAGTACATATGTAACATGCAAATTGTTTTCTCATTAATCGACTGTTGCTAGCAGATATACAGATATAATTGCTAAATTTGAAACAAAAAATGTACAGGAGTGCCACAGAAATCCAAATGACTTGAAACTCCCTAAACCCTAAACCGAAATAAACCAAAAAATTTTTTTTTAAAAATCTCATATAAATGTATGCAGTTTGGGTTTCGTTTCTATAGTACATTATTTAAAATTACTAGATACAGCAATAAGCTAAATCGGCAGCTGTTTTATCAGGTTATACCAGAGTTGGAATATACATACATATGCTTGAGCTGATAATTTCACGTCTGCTGATGTCATTAAAAATGAACAAATTCAAATTGCAACAACGCAGTTGGCTCCGAAATTACATGAATACATACATGCTTACAATGTATATTCCAGAACAAATTAAATACATTTCTCTGCCCCTTTTTTCTGTGTCACTGATGATGCAATTTCTTATGACCTTGACAAAGACATTTCAAACTAATTTGAAACTTACCGCCAAATCGGCCGTTCCGCTGCTGATAATCGATTGGCGATTGGATAACGCCGCCAGTTCAGCGGGAGTGTGAGGGTGCGGTTCATATTGACGCTTGATTCCATTTGCAGTTGCAGATGGAGATGGAGATGTAGTTGCCGTTCCAGGGCTTCCATTGAGATAGTCGACAGCTGCTGTGGAGGCGACGGAGGGCAGGGTGTCATCGGGTGAGGTCGCTTCACCGCCATCATCGATATCGGCATCGCTTTGTGAGATTGTGCGCGTGCAGTCGCGCAGTGTAGTTGCTGTCTGTGACTGGGCAATGTCCGAACTGTCCACAATGTCCGCAATGTCCACAACCACCGAATCCGTTCCAAGCGCCCGTTCCGGACTGCTCGCTGCCTTAGACGCTTTCGTTGATGACGTTGATCGTGTTGTCGTCGTCGTTGTTGTTGTCGTTATTGGTGTCGTTTGGCTTTTGGCTTCCATGGCTGGCATGACAATCGCAGTCTCGTAGCTACGTTTACGTGTGCTCAGCGTCGATGTGACTACAACGGCGGCAGCAGCAGCGGCGGTGGCAGCAGCAGCGGCAGCGACTGTGGCAGCTGAGCCCGCGTTAATTGTGTTGTTGGTGTTGTTGTTGGCGATTACCGATGAAGTTGCCATCGCAGCGAATATTTCTTTTGTCAGTCAGTTTTCTAGATTTTCTCTCCTTAACGCTTTGGGAACTTAAATGCAACTAAGTAACACTGAGTTGCTACTGTTGATCTTATTTGATTTGCAGCTGTAATTAAATAAGCAACCAAAACACATGTTAAAAATAACTAATTTGTTAAAACACATTTGTGTAATTGCTTCTCCTTCTCCTACATATTTGGATCCAAGGAGAATTTATGTTAGGTGACGTCTTTGACACACAGGTTCTCTCGCTTCGTTTCAGCGCCTCTTTTTGAGAGCCGGGAGAGCAGTTTTGAATTTTTAACCAGTAGTTAATAACTACCTCAACTGTCAACAAAGACTTCACCTTTAATAAATGCATCTTGTTTTGATCTGTTTGGACACGTGACATTTCAATTAATTCTTTGCCGCATGCCATGGATAAAACAATTTGCTTGAAATGCCATTTGTCTCGATTTGCCACGCGTTTCGATACGAAAAATTCTTTAGAAAAACTGCAACAGATAAATAAATCAGTGTAAAAACAACAGCAAAACAAAAAATACATTTTTGGCACGTACTCGTAGTAAAGCAATAAACGAGAGACAACAAAAAGTAAGCTACACTCTCCCAATTGTGAAATGAGCGGGAGTAACAGAAAGAGAGCGCGATCAGTTGACAAGTGCATTTGTCGAAAGTAAAATGTGAGACATACACTTGAGTAAACACTGTTATAAAATGTTATCGATGACGATTAAAAGTATTTAAATACCATTTACTCTGTTACACTCATACGCATGCATCAATTAACGAACGCACGTGAATAAGCAAATTAAAGAGCATAAGCAAATAAGTAAGTTTATCATCCTCTCTCTCTCTCTCTCTCTCACTCTCTCGCTCACAGAGAGCAATCAGCTGTTAAATGCGTGTTTTTCATAGGAAATCTTTAAAATTAGCAGGTTCTCTTGAATGTTGTTGCTCATCAAATATTTCTATGGCATTGAGTTGCGTTGTTACGTCAAAAGTACTTTTTTCTATTTGTTTGTTCTGTGTGAGCAGAGCGTAGGCGATTTTATCACAACAGTGATAAGAGTAAAAAATAAACCAGCCTAGAGACTAAAAAATATTTGTTGCGGGTGCTCAACTCAAGGCTGTTTTCGCTGGTGACATTTGCCGTCTGCTCTAATAATGCTCTCATGCTTTTCAGCTGACTCATATATAACATATGGAAACCGGATTGAGACTTGCGAATTCTCACGTTCAAGTTCAAGCTACTTTTACAAAGAACTGGATTTTAAAACACTGATGTAATCGTTATTTTTGCGTGTGCCATAGAAGAAATTGTGAAATTGAGCAACAAAAAATATTAATAAGTATGTTAATCAAGTTGCTAGGCAGAAAAAATATGCCGCGTTTGCAAAATCTGCGGGAAACTTTTGTCATTTGACAGCAGCAATGACGTCACAGTCCAACGTCAACGCAATCGTACGATCACACACACATACTCGCATACCATGCCAGTGTATGCACACAGCATGTGAGTCAAAACGTAAACAAAGTGGGAGAAAGGGAAAATGACAAAGAGTGCGTTGTAAATGGAAACGAATTCAACGAGAAAGCGCATTTAAGAATTGAATGTCGAGCTCAGAAATGATTAGATAGGCAGGCATATCGATATCGATACATGCTACCTGTGGCGACAACACTGTTGCCTTATCTTTTGAAGCCTGTTTCCGCTGCACTATGGACGTCAGTTAATGAGTTCCTAAATAACTATATATATAAAATACAATTACTGAGCTTAGTAGGAATATATTGATTTAGACACGAGCCTGCTGATAACTACAAATTGCCAGTGATAACAGCACAAACGGATCTACTTACTGTCAAAGTCTGAGCCATTCAGCAAAATCCAAAGTTCACAATCGTCATCGGAAACTTCTCTAAGCCGAGTCGTGATACGGGGTTAATGTACGTGACTCGCGTTTCGCAGCCAAAAACAAAAATTCCTTAGAGTCAAGTGGGAAAGGCCAAGCACCAAAAAATCTAAAAATTACTGTTTCTTTGTTGGTTGTTACGTTTTCTTAAAGTTTTGGTTTTTCACTTTTGTCTTCTCATTCGCCGCTGTGGCAAAGTACAGTTTGTCACGTTAAATTCACGTTAACAGGGGTTAGGAGTGTTGTTTTTCCCATTGATAAGCTGTTGCTACTGCTGCTGCTGCTCTCTCTCTATATATAACTCAATGATACTATAATATACTATGCATATACACGTATGCATTGATAACCCCACAGCTGATCTCATTATTATCATCATTGTCAAATTACCAAAAATAAATATGCTGAAATTTTCATCTACAAAGTACATACAACAAAAATAAATAACACTGTAAATACAGTTTGTGTTTCTTGTAGATTGCGTGACAGTTGTAAACAATTTAAAGGTAACTTAATCAAATCACGTGCCCATTGCATAAATGGTAAGATAAACAATAATTGGAGCTATCGATCGATTAAGTTAATGTGTTTATTAGACACCTGCTAGGAACATGGTTAAGATAAGGCGAGTTAATCTTTCTTTTTCATTGCTCCAAATTCGCAGTATATTTAATTTCATTTTACTTTATACACATACACTCACGAACAAACAAACAAAAAATCACCCACACATGACTCTGTTGCCGATAAAAAATTTCATTGAGTAACACAAAACAGCTGACTAACTGTGCGTAGACTTCACATGCGTACGCCACGATCAAACTGGCGCTCTCTCTCTCTCTCCCACGCCAAGCACCCGCTCTCTCGCACTTGCTCTCTCTGAGAGGGCACATTCATAGTTTTGAGTCCAGAGTCGAAATTAAGCAAACGGTAAAAACGCTAGAGTGGCCGCTTGGGAAAGTGGAGCATGAAGCGCAGCTGACAGTAGTAAAAGAAGCAGCGACTGCGACGGCGGCAGCGACGTCAGCGTAGCATGAGTAATGCACATTGCTTAGGTTATTATTAAATGTACCTTTGTATTTTTATTTTTTTCACAATGCCAACCAACCAACCAACAATGATGAATGCCAACTTTAAAATCGTACGATCAAAGCGCAAAGTTCGTTAGCAGAGCTGCCACATTATTGGGCAAAATGATAGAGAGACGAGAGAAATAAAGAGAGAGGGCAAGAGAGAGAGAGAGAGAGCGTTCAGAACCAGCGCCAACATCGCATGTTGCAAGTTTTTGTACATACCACAAAAATGCAGCCATAACAAACATAATGAAAGTCACACGATGTCCGAGGCATATTTAACATGAATGACGTGGCCGCCTGCGGCTGTGAAAAATGTTGGGGAGGAGGAGGGGAGTGAGACAGGTAAAGAAATCGCCGGCTATAGAACAAATCGATAACATAGCAGCTGTTGTGTAAATATGCATTTAATATGTGGTCAAGGCGGCGGGATTATGTAAACATTAGAGCCTTGGCAGCTAGATCTGTCCATTAAGACGCATTAAGCAATAACGAAATCCAAATTAATCAAACGCTGCGCAAATGTGTGCCGCCTGAGAACGCCAGAGCGAAAGGAGAGAGAGAGAGAGAGGGAATTGTGCTCACGTCACGGGCAAACGGGCAACGGGGCGCCAACGTCATCGCCAGCGCCAGACATTATAACAGGGAGCAGCGACGTTTGTAAGTATGTATATTTATTTTGTGAATATAGTTTTGGCCTGACCCAACCACAACAACAACAACTAATATTTGTATACACCATCTATAAAATGAAAATTGAGGAAAAACTTACTTTCAACTTTTTCTTTAAATTTAGCTTCAATTTTGTTTCGGTTAAAAATCGATGAGTGCTCGTCGTGGCTCCGTTAATAATTATATTTTTCACGCGAAATGACGCACCACAAAAATGAATTGGTTTTGTTTGCACTGTGCCTGAGTCGCGTATGCTAGCGTTCGTCGCTGCTTCACTTGGTTATATTGTTTTTGCTGCTATAATTGCAGCAATTGGTTTAAACTAATGCTGTGTCCGCGTCTGTTCGTCGCTGCGAAACGAGTGAAAATCGCGCTCACTGCCACTGTTGTTTGGTGTTGCCACACTGTTGATTAATTACCAATCACTCATCTATCGGACTGCCTATCGATATGTAATTTGGCGCGTACTCACTAGCTGCGTTTTGTATTTGAGCGATAGTTCGATTTAAAACGCGACTGCAATTTAAGGAATTACTGCTTCTATTAACAAATTGCAAGTAAAAACAACAATTTTAATGTCTTTTGTTTATATATTTATTGACATTCAATAACTTGGTAAATGTTGTCTTTTTTTTTTTTGGCTAAAGAAAATATAAAAAATAAAGCTTGATTAACATAAAACACCATTTACTTAATCTCTCTCTGACTTAATATCAATAATATTAATAAAAATAATATCATAAAATTCACAATATTCGATAAAACAAAGATTCTTTGGTATATTAACTAAATGAAAAGCTACCAGTTGAAATCAATTCACTAACTTAGGAAAATTGACCGAGATAGCTTAGATGATAAATATTTGGAATATCTTAATTACTAATAGCTACGCAGATTTCATATTGAACAACATTTTAGAATTCATTAGAATAAACTTTCTTAATTGCACAGAATTTGTTTTGTTCAACTTTGGCTTCACTTTTTTGACTTGAACACTTGGCAAGCGTGTGGATGGCAAGTGATTGGATTTTTTTAAGGATTATAATTAGGTTTAGATTTAGGATTAGAAGGAGGACAATGTCTTCATTTTACGTAACATCTAACAACGAGAATTCGAGTTTCGGAGATTCCTCACGTTTCCAAAAAGTGTACTTAAGGGCAATATGTATGAGTATTCTAGGTCACTGGTTGCAAATGTCTGTGGGTGAGATTCCGGAAAACGCCGAGATGAGAGAACTAAGCTCAGCACTGTGATGGAATGCGTATGCCTTGGGTTATGGAGTTTTCCAACACGATGTGGCAATCATCAAGCGGTTCCAGAATTTGTATAAGAAATGTCAATAGATTGCGACGACGCAGAAAGCTTTCCTCCTCGTACATCTCCTGGGTAACCTTTGTCAGAGCCATGGGTTTGATGAGTCGAGTCAGCAGATGCTCCCTGTAAATTACATATATTTAAAATATAAGCTATCCCATTTTAATTTTGGATAATCACCTCAAGCTGAGGCATATTAACAGCTGAAATTTGCCATCCTTTCCCAGTGTGCTGGCCGTGACATTAATCTCATCCATGAGCTGCACATACAGACGCCAAATGCTGGTAACTTCACGACGTTGCAGGCTGTTGCAGCTGCCATTGCTGAACGAGGAATCCATGCTCGAGGCGGAATCCTCCAGCTCCTGCTGCAGATTCTGCTCAAAGAGCTCCTTGATTTTCGCTGCAGGAGAATCACACACAATTATTTTTAGAGAAGGAATATCTACGCAATTTAAACTTACTAAAGTAATCCCAGATGTATAAATTGCGTCCAAAGAAACGCGACGAACGAAAGCCGCAGAGGAAGACCTGCTCCAGGCATTTGACTAGTCCATCATCACCGCACAGCAGATTCGTTAGCGTGCCCACATCTCGATCTCTGCTTGGCTTATAGTGCCACTTGACAATCACATTGACGCAGTTGCCCAACTGATGTTGTATCTCTGAAGGAGACACAGACTCCTGACGTTGCACGCTTGGACTGCGTGTCCGAGGTGGTGTGCGTGTTGGAGGTACCAGTTCAGCATTCTTGACACTCGTGGAGACACGTTGTCCCACCAGCAAACGTTCCGTTGAATCATCATCGACGCCCTTGCCCAGCCAGCGTCCACAGGGAAATCTAAAATAATAATAATTAAAGTGCACATACATTTTGTGTTTAATAAACCAAAGGTCTGGGAACTCATTAGCATTATTTGTTAAGTTTATTAACATAATTAAGTCGTTTGACAAACAGATGTGAAACAACAGAAATTAATGTTAAAGTCTGACCTGGGATTAACCCTCGTTAAGTGGAAAGAAAAGTATTATTAAACTTACTTATAGGTGTGTCCAGTGACCTCATTACGCATCACAACCTGCTCCACCAACCACTTGTGGCTCTGTCCCGAATTATCATGTCCTATGCGCATGGTTGTCAACAGACCCAGATTTTTATACTAAAAAAAAATTAAAAAACATAAATTAAAAAAATAATTTAAATTAGTTTTTTTTAAAAACTTGTTAAGCTTCGCTAATAATTTAAAATTTGTATTATATGTATTGATTTCATAGGAAAATAAATTTTTGTATTTAATATTTTTTAACGTTAAACATTTCTAGAGAAAATTATAATTCTTTTAGCTCTACATTTTAGATTTCAACTGTTCTTAGTTTGCACTAAGTAAATAGCATAAATAAAAAAAAACTTGGTAAGCTCAATGATGTGATACTTGTTTTTAAAAAAGGAAAAAAACTTAAGAAAACCAATTAATAATAATATTATTTTGCATTCTGCAATTTGTTGTAAGTAGAAGTTTTTGTATTAAATTAAATATTTTTGTTTTTTCAAGCTCTAACACTTACATGAAAGATAAACTCTAGCGATCCTTTGGGAACGGGCACACGTTGCGTTTCATTCATGGTGCCGGAGATCATGATCCAAACATTGCTGGAGGTATGATACGAGCCATATTTGCGTGAGGGAAAGATGACAACGCGATAGGGCAGCTCTAAGGGATTAATTGTTAGTAAAAAGGGAATGACAAGGGAAAACAACTAGCTTAACCTACTTGTAGTGGGATAAATGTTGGTAAAGCTAAAGTAATCCACAGTATTCAATGTCAGGAGATGATAGAGAAACTGTTCCTTCTCCTCCTCGCAGCGCAGAAAAGCTGAACGTTTGTAAAGAGAACGCAATAAACTCTCATCGGAGAGCAGCGTACGAAAGTGACGCGAGAGTAGCTTCTTTTCCAGAGATAAACGCACCCAGGCGCGTGTATAACCAATGTGTGTCTTGATGTCCGCCATGGCCAGCACGTTTCTATGTTAGGGAAATAAATCATTTAACATTAAGTTATTGTTAAGGAGCTGTTTAACCCACTTGACATCAAACTCCAACGATTCGGGCAATGGACAAAGCTGCTCCAGACCCACAAACTTGTTGCGATCACGTGAGCGACTGCGATTTGGACTTGGTGGACTCTCAAAGTCCGTTTGGAATGTGGACAGATCTGTGAAAGGGAGAAAAGTTAGTTTTTCACAATCTAAGAATATATTAAATGTATCTATATCTAACAACTGATGAATGATAAAATCCTATTAACTAAAATCTCTACTCACAATCCATGCGTTTGCGCATGGCATTCCAGGCCAACGCTGGCGAGGCACTGGCAATGTTCATTTTGTTGCTGCTGGGACTGCTGGACACGGGCGTCGTCTGCTCGACGTTGTTGCAACTGTTGCCGGCTCCACGTGCCTCTTGCAACTCGATGTAGGCTTGTAGATGTGCCCAGAGTGCTGATTTGCCTTGTTTATTTTGCAGGCCATGTGACCAGATCTTCTCCAACAGATCACACATGCTGGCTATCAACGTATTCTCCTCAATGCCATCGCCCTTGAGACCCAAAGCCACCGCCTCGTTGCCCATCTTTTCGAGCAGCATGCGCTTCGTCTTCGATTTAATATCCTGAAAAATCAGAGAGTTTTAAAATGTGAAAAAAGTTAGCTATGTTTCCGTCTTTAAAGAGGTCGTCAATATCCTTTTAAACATATTTTAATATTAAATCAGCTCGGTTTCCTACTCAAAACAAAGCATAAGCAAATACTCAAAAGTTTCTGAGCAATAACAATTTAAAATATCACTTTTGTGCTCGCAATTTGTGGACAAAAAGAAGTTGATACAGAATCAAAGTATATTTTAAAGTAGTAGACTAAAATACTCAATTAAGTTTGTCAAATAAATATTTTTCGCTGGAAGATTCAACTAAGTAAAAAAATGTTATCAAAATAAATTATTATCAGTATTTCTAACCCTGCTAAAAAAAAAACTTTAAAACTATTATTTTAGGACAGGTCTCAATTTTGGTAGAAATAGCCTTAATAACCAATAAAGAATTAATATAAAATTAAAATTTAATACTATAACGCTCTTTCATCCGATAAATTTATGTAAAATACAAAAAAAAAAACACTTTGAAAGTTTTATTTCGCCAAAAAAAACATGTAGGGAAAAAAATCTGGCTTTTGCAATCACAGCATAAAACAGAATACAATTTTGTACCTTTAACAGACGTTCCACAAATGTCCAGTTAGCCTGGGCTATTAAAGCAGGACTTACATCCGCCGTCGTCAAATTGGCCGAAAGTCGATTGATGGCCACATTGGAGTTGGAATTGCTGCCTCCACTGTTGCAGCTGTTTGGTGGCTTCTGATCCAGTGAGATTTCCCGGGCGCGCCACTTGTTGCCATTTTTGACGCGCCTCAAACTGTTCCCTCTTTTTTTTAAAGGTTTTTTTTTTATATATTTGTTATGAAGGTTAGCGGCATGAATTTGAAGTTTTAGTGAAATTTCGAGTAGAGCAATAAGAGATAATGATAGTTTTTGGATTAGTTAAGGGAACTAAAAGACAAACCAAAATGCAAAAGGGTGGAATTAAAGGGGGAAATGTGCATGCAGTGCAAAATAGAACAAAGAAATATATTTCAAAAGAAAAAGAAAAATAAATTTAACAACAGGTTAACTTTTTATTTTTATTGAATTTTCTAAAATAGATTTATTGATTTTTGAGAAATTCAATTTAAATGTTAAGCAATAAATTAATGTACAAAAGAATTTAAACGATGTACGTGTAAATACTAGTGGAAGACGCGTACTAATTAACTAACTATTAACTAAAACATATGCTTGAACAATTGCTAAAAAATCAAAGACATTAGAGCTGGGGATTTATGCGAAAATTGATGGGGATAACAATATATTTATGTTTTTGAATTTGTGGTGGGGTGGAACGTGCGGTGATTGCGGGGAATTGGGGTTGGGTAAGCAAATGGAAACACTACCTCGAGGCGCACTCCTGATTCAGCACGCCTTTCTCGAGCAGTGGAAAACTGCGAAAATAGGCGGCACGATTAGATAGAATCTCACTTGGCGGCGTCACTTCAATGTCAATGCAATTGAGACGCTTCTCAAAGCCCTGCTGCGAATCCTGGCTAAGCACACAAGGCTCATAGCTCGTGGCACAGATCATATTCTCACCATGGCGACGTCTATAATATAAGATAAATTTGTTAGTTTACAAGAGAATTTGGCAATATAAAAATCTTGCTCACCTCAAGAGCTTAATGCGCTGATCGAACAGTTGCAGCTGCTCATCAGGTTGCGTTTCCCACATGGCCAGAATTTTGTTGTCAATGAGCGTGGCAAACATTTGAGATTCAAGAAAACGCGACAAAAAGGCGCGATGATGTTCCGGCTGATCGGATAGAAATGAAGATTTATCGAAATTCTGCAACGTTTCGCGATTTGAAAGCCATTCATCCTTGGCCTGATTGGGATAGATGACAAAGTATTCGTAGGCATGAAACATGTGTGCGAATCGATTGAGAAAAATCTCTCGCAGTGAGTTATTGATGCGCAGATCCTGATAGTACTGCTCCACGGCGGTAAGATTGGTTTTCTCAGTTTTCTCACGTCGCGATAAGGAACCCATGCGTGAGGGCGGCAGTGTGGCATCCACAGCATCCACATCATGGTAGATGCCCACGGGAGAGGAGGACAACGATAAAGTGGGACTGCCAACTGGGGAACCAGCTGACTGGGCTCCGCGCATGCCGCCCTTGCGTCGCAGAAAGTCCGCAATACGCGGCACATGATCGATCTTCGAGGGATGTGCCACTAGTGGTTGATAGTCCACACCAGGAAGTTGTCCAGGCGAACCACTCGCACCACCCAGCGTATAGACAGTCTCCTGCAGCTGTTGAAAACGTTCCTTGCTGCGTCGAGCCGCCTGGAGACCGTTGGGCAGTGTGCAGCTGGAGATCATTGCATCATTGCCGCCCCACGCATGGGGCATGGCATAGCCATTCTTCAGACTGGGCTCCTGGGCACGATCACGCTCTATTTCAAACTTGTCCAGCACAGAGATGATCTCGGCCATAAAGTCCATCTTGTGGGGAAAGACGGGCAGCTCCTCCGGCAACTGTATATGCTTCTTATCAATATCTACAAAGCACAACGCTGCCTCGCTGCCAATTTTATGGGCAGCCTCGCATTCAGCATGCAGTCCCATCACAAACGGCACAGGAGCATCCAAGAAATGATGCAGTGCAGCGGGTAAAATGGGCGCATACACATGTGGCCAAAGAAATGGAAACAGCAACGATGTTATGCACTCCCCCACAATCATGAGTCTTTGGTAATCTGCAAGAAGCATTAGCATATTTTAAATATATTCAAATATCTAAGCAAGTTCCTTACTCACCCGTTGACCGGAGCAGCACCTGACTCTCGAGAAGCACACATGTCAGGAGTTGTATTACACATTCCACGCCCAAATAGCTAAATAACAAACGCAAAGGAAAGTCCAACAAGGGCAATTCTGTGGCTAACGCTGGACGTTGCAGAATCAATGCAATTGCCGACAAATGCGGCTCCATCGGGGGCAAATAGACGCGTATGGATTTGCCTGGCTGAGGTAGCATCACTTCATACAATATATTGTACACATAGGATTCGAGACTAATGCCGGCGCCCGGTTGTCGTGGAAGACAACTAAAAGAAACAGAAATAAATGATAAAATTTATTCGCACTTGATAACTATAAGAATTTTAAATTTAATTTAAATTTAAAAAAAATTATTAATTAAAATAATTAAGTATTATAAAGCAGTGTTCACTATAATTATTAATAGTTTTATGGAGAAATTTATTATTATTGAGATAATTTCCATTTTTAATTAATTTAATTAATTTGAACATTCCTAATGATTTTAAATTGATGTTCAAATGTGTTTGCAATACAAAAAAATATATGTCTTAGAAATAACTTTAATAATGGTTGTTAAACATTATGTTTCTTAAATTAATTTGTTAAATAATTTTGATTTTCATATGTTATTATATTCTCATGTGGCGCAGCTTTTGAATTATATTTGAATATACAAATTAAAGCTTTTAATAAAGTCTAAAATATTGATGTTTGCAATATTATTTCTAATGCCAATACAGTGTTGATTACTTTTTATTAATAATTAAAATAATAAATGAGTTTATTCATAATAATGCCTTACAAAAGTAGTTTATCGAAAGATACTTTAACGTATCATATCAGCTTAATTGAAACTAAAATCAATTCATATCTTCAGCTAAAATTGTTTAAAAATATATATAAACAAATCAAAGTCAGATAAGATAGTTATTGTTATCAGTATTTCAAGAATTTGCATCAAAAACAAAAAAAATAAGATTACCTTATATAAATTGAACTTAAAATAAAAACGGTTAGGTATAAATGTTAAAGCTAATAAGATAAGCCAACAATAACATATATATATACAACTAAAGAGAGTCCTTAAATTGAATTTCAAGAAATTTTAAATAAAAACAGCATCCTTTCACTTACCGGTACAAATTCTTAAGAAACAACTGCGCGGCAAAAGCGTAAGGAGCTTGGCAAATCAATGAGATGCTTTTGGCCACAAACAGCTTGTCCTTGCTGATGTCGTAATAACTTTGTGCGGATTGCGGCGCCTGGCCGGCGACTTTAAAATGTCGCGGCAGCGAGCGACTGACAGGTCCATCCTGCTTGATCCTGCTCAACGAATGCGTCTGTTGGCCATTCGAAAGCTCCGTAATAAACATGGACTGCAGCGTGTGAATGGCGCCACAAATGTTACGATTTCGTATCTCCTCGTAGAAGACCAAACTGAAGCCATAACAACGTTTGCCATCCTCTCGCGTCGTTGCAAACGAATGAAACTTGGGCTCAATGTTGTGCTTCTGTGTGCGAAAGCGCAGACCTTGAGGCAGCGACAGCTGAAGTAGACAAGAATTGCAAGATAATGAGATTATTACGGAAACAAAAACAGCTATTTACAAGTAAATTTGTAGATGAGGCTGGCTAATTACAGATTGGCATTTAAATACCAATACCAATTAAATTCCAAATAACGTATAACGAATAATAAGAAACGTTTCATTGTTTTTAACATGAATGAAGACGAGAATTACATGATAATGAGATTATTACGGCAACAAAGACAACTATTTACAAGTAAATTTGTAGATGAGGGTGGCTAATTACAGATTGGCATTTAAATACCAATCTTTACAATAACTTAAGCCTATCAAAATTTTGTTATAAATACCGTTTAACGAATAATAAGAAACGTTTCATTGTTTTTAACATGACATGTCTAATGCACGAACATGCAAACATTGCTCTTTTCTATAGTATCTATACAATTCTATGTATTCTCTATTTTATGTTTTCAAATAAATTTGTAGATGAGCATTGCTAATTACAGAATGCAAATGTATCCAAGTGATGGGCTTTTAAATAGCAATTTTTGCAATAATCTTTAGTCTATAATGTAGTTATTACAGATAATGCAATCGTTTCATAGTAATGTACGAGAATTTCTAGCCCTTTTCTATAGTATCTATACAATTCTTTGTACTCTCTGGGTTTTTTCTTGAACACATGTCAAGATTTTTATATGATAAACAGCGAATGGTTCGTTGCGTCGTCTGCCAATGTGGCATCAATTAAATGATGCTCAGTGAAGCATGAATTTCATATGCTGAGAGGGCACTTAAGCTGGACCCAATATAGGGCGAGACGTGGCAAGGGAAAATTGATCGCGTCATGCTGGCAATTGAACTTAATTGAGGCAGCAACCAGACGGAGACAGAGACAGAGAAAGATACAGAGTTGTGGATTGTGGCACCTACCATGCAAATCCCATGAGCATCGAATGGGTTCCAGGATACATTTTCTGGATAATGGGCCAGAGGTTTGCTCTTGTAGGCACGATCCAGCGGCGAGCAATGCAGATTGTCACCTAAAACGTTAAACATACATCTAATAGTAAATTTAATCATTATCATTTGGATATGATGATGTGGCTTACCGGCAAAGCGATCGGGCTCCAGTCCCGTATCCAGATCTAAGCCACATATCACAAAATAATCGGCAAATCGTGAGAATTGCGGATCCGCATCTCGTTTCAATTGATTCAACTCCGACTGTTCACCCGGAGACGTTGGTGATTGCACCATGGACATGGACATTGATGCTGCCGTGGTTGCCGTCGTCGTTGTTGTTGTTGTCGTGTTGTTGCTCCCATTGCTGTTGCTGTTGCTATTGTTAAGCATCAATTTGGACAAACGGCTGGCAACATTTTCACGCGTCGTCATTATATGTCTGTGTCTGTCTGTCTTTTGTTCGTTGCCGTTGCTCCAAATTATACATCAAACAAACACCTCCATGTGTGCGTGCATGTGTATGTACAAATGTGTATGTATGCCTGTATGCGTGTGTGTATTTATTACTATTACCGTTGTGCGCGCTCTCGTTGTTGTTTTTGTTGTTTATTTGTATTTTCGCCACTTTCCAATTTACACGACGTTGGCTTTAGCAGCGACGTCAACGTCCCTGGCCCTGTATCAATTTTTGTGTTTGTCTGCAATTATATTATTATTTGTAGTGCGAGTATGTATGTATATATGTATATGCAAAATTTTCTATGCCAATGGCACAGTTGTCGTTTGTCTGCTTTTCACCCCCACACACTCTTCTCTAAGACGCGTTGTTGTTGTTCCTGGCTGGTGCTACCTTGAGCTCAGCTGCTGCTGTTCGTTCGTTTTTAATAAACTCATAAAACACTTAAAATTTCGACAAAAAGCGACTAAATTCATTTGTGTTTATCTTTAACAAATAAATTTTGCACATGCTTCAAAACTATTTAGCACAAACAACTTTGTTTTCTTTACCGTTCGTTCGTTCGTTGCTCGCACTTTGCAACAAACACAGCCACAAGGCTGCCACCCGGCCCAAAAGATTGGTCACAGAAAAAATTTCCGATCTGGCAGCTTGTACCATTTCAGTCAAGTTTTCGAAAATAGTAGAATATCGAAAGTTACCTTTTAGTGTAAATCTTCTTTAATTTTAAAGCTAGATTTTTTTAATTTTTTTCTTTGAATTTCTTCGATTTTTTTGATATTTTTTTAAAACTAATTTTGTAACTTCTCTCTGACGCCGCTTAAACCTTAATAGAATCATTCACCTTTATTTTGTCTAATTTCATATTTTATTGGATTGTTCATAATTGATTTTAATGCTATTTAAACCATATTTAGCTAAATTTTTAAATAGCGCGCTCGTTTTCAAGAGCTGCCAGGCTGCTTGAACATGAAATTTGGCAACACTGATGGAAATGGTCTAAAAACAGTGCTGCCATCAATAAGCAGATAAAAAAGCTGCTTCTCGTTGAAAATAGCCAGAACTAGCTCTAAAATAGCTAAACTGTCATCAGAGATTCCTGATAAAAATGCAAAAAGAATTATATATTGTCATTTCTTTAATTTAAAGCTAGAATTTAGAAAGATTTGCAAAATATTTTTTGAGTTTTGTCTAATTTGGAATACTTGTTTTTTCACTTGAAATTAATTGAAATATATTTCGCCTGGAAATTGGTGACGTGCATCTAAAATTTATTAGAGTGATTGCCTTTATTTAATCAAATTACGGAATAAAAATAAAAATTTCAATATAATTGAATTTTTATTTAAATTGCGCGCCGTGGAACTAGTTTCGGATGCATTTATCGATATTTGAAATAGCAATAATCAGTTGATGTGGAAATACTAATCAGGAATCAGTTGATGTGGACACACTGACTTCGTGAAACGTGAAAAAAGTTCTAAACTGTATTTATGTGTGGCGACATTGTCGCATATTTATTAAAAAGCTGGAGAACGGCGAACGAAAACACGCGTTTACAGCTAATTTAAGCTTAACCGATCAAGAATTTGTTTATAATGTTGGAATCGATATTGAATTGTTTTTAAAAAAGCGTCTGAGCAGTGGGTAAGAGCTCTTAGAACTTTTTTTTTGTCACATTAACATGTGTGGGTGTGTATTATGTATACATATGAGTGTGTTGTGCGTGTGTGTGTGTGTCTCGTGTCTGTGGTGTGAAAAGCTTCCAACGATATAACGACAGCAGCTGGTGGCAAAAACAACAACATCATTACAACTCCTTGTTTGACATTCGACTCCCGTGTGATCCCTTTCCATACCTCGTACCCCAATTGTGTTTGTAACAACGCGGAAATATGCAACATTGAAAGTATGCCTCGTTGCAATGTTACCGGTTTGCAAATGCCACAAAAATCGAGTTTTCCAAGTTTTCTTTCTCAGCTGCCCCACAACTTTAGCAATAACAACAACAACAACAACAACAAACAACAAGACCGTTGCATGCAACTTTATTTTCCGCATTGCGTCTTTGGCGTTTGGAGCTGGTAACACGGTTTTTGTGTGCTCACTCAATGTTTACTGTTTTACTGTTTACCATGCAATACGCGTTTAATAAACAATTAATCGTCATGCAATAAACAACAACGTTGCGCACCATCAGCAGTTTATTTAATTTTAACAATATTCGTCGCGTAGCAAATTTATATTTGTTTTGGTGTATTTTTATTAGATGAATGTTAATTATTACAGTGCGTTGCTGCCGCATTGCATAACACAAGATACAATACATATTTACAAGTCAAGCTTTGCGTGCTTCTTATTGCTCGTCTTCTTTAAGTTGAAACAACCTGTTAGAGACAGAGAGAGAGAGAAAGAAAGAGAGAGAGAGAGAGAGACTCACTCATACACATACATATATCGCTCAACTCGTTTCTTTGGTCTCTTCTTTGTGATCTCTTCAGTGTACTGCTCTTTCCACCTGTGAACAATTATCGCCGTTATCTCATCCATCAAACATGTGAGAACTATTGCCAGCAATACGATCTTTTGACGTTTTCCGTCGGTCAAGGCCCGCATCGACGCACAGTTGTCTGTTTTCGCAATCAGCTTATCGATCCCCACGGATTTGAGGCGTGAGTAGCTTTTAATCTGACTCACTCACTTACACATACATAACTAACATTCTAACTGTAATTGACAGCCGCAAACAGCAACAACAACAGCCAGTGAAAAGTTGGCGTAGTAACGGTAGAAGTAGCAGCGCCAGCAGAAAACGCGTAACGGAACTGTGTAAAATGGGCGTCAAGAAGCATATCAGCGAAACACCTTGTAAGTAATCTGACACATTATACAATAATATAAGGTAGCGACATCTTACAGAGCACTCTCAATTTTTGTTGTCTTATATTGTTCAGTATGTTAGCAGACAAGTTGCCTACAAAATCTTTTGTCTCGCTTTCACGCATTAGGTATAAGCTTGCTGTCATACTTCTACTGCTGCCGCTACCTTCATTATTGTATCATGGTCACTTGTATCAGTGACATTAGTGGTATTCTGTATTTCGCTAAAAGTAGTCACAGTAATTTAAAACAAATACTACAAGAATTAAAAGTTATCATTGCAAAGTCGAAGTCTGTATACGCTTGCATTACGTTTTAATAAGTAACCTATGTACTTACAAATTTTTATGCTACATAAATTAAATAAATCACAAACAAAAAACAGGTTCACCTCAAAGTCTGAGCAAAACTGGTTTCATACATTTTAATAACATTTGTTTAGAATATACATATGTAATTCAAGCCATTTACATTTCGTATTTACAAAGTGTGTACACACTGTTTTGATATTTACTTAAATTATTTGCAAGTACCTATGTATGTATGTAATAAAGACTGGCACATTTGGCAAGCTTGAAATGTTTGCAAATAGACAAAGCACCAAAACAAAGAAAACTGAAAACAAAAAAAAACCAATTAATTATGTGTGCAAATCGACTAAAAATAAAGCCAAACACGCCGGCGAATGTATTTATTATACACCCGCCCTCTCTCCTTTCGTTCGCTCGTACGTTTCGTTTTGTTTCGTTTCATTTCGTTTGTTCGGGTCACGCAGCTTATTCAAGGTCGCCCTCTTTCGCGAGCTGCCTTTTGTTGCATCATACGCTCTCTGAGACGCACACACATACACACATGTATACGTTTCTCTCACGCGTATACGCTCGCTCACTTGTTGCGCGCTGTCTCAGCCAGCCAAGTTGTTGGTGTTGACATTCACGAAGCAGCACGCAAAGTGTACGAACATAAAATTGGGTCAACATTAGTGAATTTTGTTTTTTTTTTCTTTCTTGAAGTATGCACACACTTTTTGCCAAATGCGTTGCTTCATTTGATTTGATTGTGTGAATTTGCTAATAAATCGCTGTCTCTCTCTCTATCTCTTCCTCTCTATTTTTCATTAAAGTGAGCAAATCGAATTCTGTGGATCTCTACAGACCGCCCGCACTTAGAAATAACAGCACCGAGGAAGCAGCAACAGCTGCAGCGAATGAAACCCAAGAAGAGTGTGTGGCAATAAACAGTGCAGAAGCAGACGCCGCAGTAACAACAACACCAGCAACAACAACAGCTGCAGAAACAGCAACACCGACAACTACCTCAAACGCTTGTAAAAGGTCGCCAACCAGGTAGGCAATAAAAATATTAAATAAACGCAGAGAAATTTCAAACTCAAACGTGTAAAATAAATGTGCAACAATTTTAATATTTTGTATGATTGCAATTTAACAATAACGGTTTAGGTTTGTTATTATCGCTATTGTTTTGCAATTTTCTTTCGGGTGGATGCACTGTGTGTCTCTGTGTGTGTGTGTGCTTACGAAATTCTGTATGTGTTAATCGCTTACCTTTCGTTTTTGCCGTTTCTGTTTTGATCATCTGTTTCGCAGAGAGCAACAGGCCAGCGCCGCAGCAGCAACGCGACGCGAGCGACGTCCCGACCGTGCTGTTTATGTGCCAAGGGCACGACGCAGTCAAACAACGCCGCCAACAACAACAACAACATCAACAACGATGCCGATGCCGACGACGCAGTCGACGCAAACGGCAGCAGCAGCCATGGCGTCGCAGCTACAGCTCGAACCACTGGAACTGCCAGTGGTTGAAACAAATTCGTTGAAGTCGGACGAAGTTAAACCCAAGAAAACAAGATCACGCAGGGAGCGTGGCAAAAAAACAACAATTGGTAAACCCATTGAGGCAGCTACTGTGCTTGTGATTGCACCCAGCGATAATCAATCGAACCAAGTAACGACGTCGCCACCGCCACCGCCAGATAACCACTGTGATAAGGAGGTGTTTAATCTACACTTTTATTTTAACTGTCTTAAAACTAATTAACAATGTAGTTAACTGGCTACAGTTGACATATATCAATGTATTTAACTAACTACAGTTAAACCTGTATAAAGTGAAATTGGGCTGCTATTGATTTCAATTGTCACTGTTGATATTTTTGCCATACCCTTTTTTTATTTTTTTTTGTGTTCAAAACTCAAAAATTCCCAAATTTTTAAGTTTTATTATTCTAAATTTTTAACAAATTGAAAAAAAATTAATTTGCTAACTACATTGTAACTATAAAACATAAGAAAAAATGTTAAATCGTTTTTGGAAACATTTTTTTTTTCTTCGATTGTCAATTTTTTAACTCGTAATTTCAAACTTTAAACTTAAAAATATGGTTTATTACTTTAAGTCTATCAGGGTATCAAACCGACTCGAACTGGTGAAATTTGTATTTTGGTTATTGGTTATATCGTTTTCTAAAAACATTTGTGTATCGGCTTCATAAAGGTTACCGGCTTTTTCGACTTGGTTTCGGTATACTTCGGATCACAAAAATATAAAAGTGCTAAAACGTTATAAAAAGTTTATATGTTGCAAACAATTCTTTGATTTAAACAAATATGTGTTTTATAATATCAATATTCAGTTTTAAAATCAAAATATTTTTTCGAAAAATAACGTTAACAACTTAGAAACAGCATTATTTCGTTATATGTTTCGGTTACTACAATTTCAATCGGTTAATTCCGGTATAGGATTATGGTGTCGATTACCGTTTTTTAATCCAGGCAATGATGATTGATTCCTTTTTTATCTTAATATGGAATGACAACGAATAATCAATTAAATATTCATTACAGATGATGGGCGGCGCCCAACGAACAAAGTCAGGCCATGGCAGTAAAGCCCACTGTAAACAGCAACAACAACAACAACAATCGCTACGCATCGAAGATGCAAACAATGTGACAACGACTGAGGATGCCAACAAATGTGATAATGAAGTGCGCGAACTGCAGCGAGCCTCCAAGGTAAGTTTTAGCTTAAATCAAAGCATAGATAATATAAAAAGATTAAACATATTTGGTATTTGTATTTAGGAAATCAATCGTAGCAATCGTCGCATCATGAAACAAACCTTTGTGTCAGATGTGCTGGAGATTCCGGATAAGATTGAGGCCAAGGTTAATGCGGCAACAGGTGTTACAACATCAAGTGTGACAACAGCTGCCGACAGCACCACCGAAGATGATGAGGAGGAAACTGAAGATGATTGGGAAAATATGTTTGATGAGAATGGCGACTGTTTGGATCCAAAGATTTTGGAGGAGCTTACCGAATCGGTGGGAAAGTGCAAAATCGAGTTGCCAAAAATGGATTATAGCGTGAGTCGAATCTTGTAATAAAAACAAATGTACATATATTTATTATAAAATGTTATTTATTCCATTCAGGTCTACCATATTAAACAATCATTACTCAATGAGGAGGAGTTTCCCCATGTCCTGGAAATCTCAAATTTTCCGGTTGAGTTCAAAACGCCAGACTTGCTTATGCTATTCTCCAGATACAAAGGTACCGGCTTCGACATCAAGTGGGTGGATGATACACATGCTCTTGCTGTCTTTAGCAGCTCTGACATTGGTAAGATTATCATATTGTTACTTATACCATATAATTTAATAAAAACTTGACTTGACAGCTGCTGAGGTTTTGACCATGGGCCATCCATTTGTCAAGTTGAAGCCGCTGGCTGCTGCCACACTTGAATCCCGTCTCAAGGCCAAGAAAGCGGGTGCAACATCGCTGCAGCCTTATCGTCAGCGGCCGGAGACTTGCACGGCGCTGGCGCGTCGTCTTGTTTCTGGCGCTTTGGGTGTCAAGCTGCCCACAGCACCGGAGGAGCGGGAAAACGAGAGACGTGTGCTACGTGAAGCCAAAGGTACGTGCTTCAAATTAATGAAATGATTGTTTTCTACATAAATAATCTCATCATATTTTTCATCCATAGAACGCAAACTTTTAGCTGCCAAACAGCGCGACGAGGTCTGGGAGAGCTAGACCCACGTGTTATGCAACATGCAACTTGCAACATGCATTTTCGGTGGCATGGTGACATTCATGCCCCTATTTAACACTCACAATACTTTCTCAATCAAAGCTAGTACTAGTATAGTAACTAATTGATAAATATGCATCCTAAAAACAATGTATTTGAATTGTTCTCGCTTTCCGTGCAATTTGCATACAAATTTTTGCTCAATTTGTTGTAGTTTTTAAATGGCTGCGTATGCGTTAAGATGAGATGATGTCAATATAATATATATACATATATTTATTTGTCGTAGCACTTAAGCAAAACATGCATAAATCAATACCTACATGTTGTTTTAACTCCAAGCGTAAAATTTTATTTATAAGCGCAAGCAATTTATATACATATATTTTAATAAAGTTTATAGCGCGTAAGTACCAAGAAGACGAATTCATTGTTTTTATGAAGTGTCATTAATTTTCAGTTACTTAAACAAAAGTTTGACATTGAATACAATTTCAAAAACTTAACTGACGTTGCATGGAAATTTTTAAATCGACAACGACAATTGGCGTGAAGTTGGCCGCTTATTGAGTAATCGATATTTGAACATAGTGATGTTTTTAAATAACAGTAGGGGTATTTCAGTAACATTCAGATTTGGTTTGGATTTCGTTAAGAAAATTTGAGTCACGACCCTTTTGCACACTGATTTGATTTAGATTTCGGGAAATTAAGCGCGAAAACCCAAATTGACAAAAGAAAATGTGAACATTTTTTTCTTTATACTTTTTAATAATAGTGTTCTAGAATAGTATATATATAATGCTTAAGCTGCAACTTTACATTTCATTAGCTCCTGTTATCTTCGTCTTATTAACCTTGTTGCGGGCTTTAGCTTCAATTTCCATAGCCCTATCTAAGCAGTCATATTCATCTATAACGTCTATAGCAATTCTTCCGCAGCCTCAGAGCAGATTTCGAGATTACTTTTAGTGTAAACTTTTTTTTTGGAATTTTTATACCCTGACCCAATTGAAAATAAGCAAAAAAGGGTATTATGTGTTTGGCAGAATGTATGTAACAGGCCTTAATCAGGATCAACAGTCGAGTCGATTCGACCATGTCCGTCTGTCTGTCCGTCCGTCTATTTTAAAAACCGTAAGAACTAGAGGCTTTTTGCCTTTACAAATAACAGCTGAGTACTCAGTGCTGCCAAGTTTTGAGGAATAAAATAGCTATTTTTTGCAGAAAAACATTTTTTCGTAGTTAGAAAAGTACTAAAAGAAAAACACATATTTACATTAGACATTTTTCCTTCTAGTAACAATTTTCAAGTTTTTCTTGCAATTAAACTTTGAAAATAGCCAGAGCTAGCTATGAAATAGCTAAGTTGATAACGGTGAGGGTATTCCTGAAACAGAGTCAGATTTGGATTTGCGGATCAGCTATTCTCGGCCGCGCCCTACAAAATGTATAGGGTGACCAGCCATATAAAAAAAAATCGGAAAGTGAGGTCACACTAAAAGTATTCACTAAATTTTATCCAGATTTCGTTTTGATTTCAATGCTGTATATATATATTCAACAAGTTGATGTATCGCTATTTCTGATATTAAAATATACACAGAAAAAATTTAATTGCTTATTGGTTGGGAAAACAAAGTTAATTATTTTGTTTTAAATGTATTTTGGATTAATTGGATTTATTACAAATATCGTGTCAAGCCCAACAGTAATGTGAAAGCACGAAACAGGCGATATTTTATATCGACACATCTCTAGCCGGTAAGACATTGCACGGGCATATTGTTTGTTAAAATCAACAACTGCTATTTGTTTAATTAAAACACATAATTTTCATAAATAAAAGGTAGTCAATTGTTTAAACAAGTTATTAATACGTCAACAAGGATTTGCATGAGGGAGAGATAAATAATACAACATCGAACACGCTTTGTTATTATTATTAAGACTCCAGTTAAAATTGAGTTAAATTTATAAAAAAAAATTTATTGCAGTGGTAGCACTTTTATGTATGTGTATAAAATTGATAAGATTTCCGGCAGTGCTTATCAAAAGGTTGATGTCGCCCCCCTTTTTTCCAATCGCTGCAGACAATTGAATTTTTTATAGTTGATTCTTGAGAGTCTCGAATGAAGAGGCAGAATATTTGACTGCGTGGCTAAAAGTGCGTTTCAACAGCGGGGAAAGTGTTGTTTATTTTGTATGTATTAATGCGGGTGTTGGCTAAATCAAAAGGCGTCGCGTGTTAATTTATTTCCAGTCCCATAGCTAATTGCATTTGTGTACTTTGTGTTTGCAGTTGGAGAACAACAACCAGTGAGAACATGATTAAATACAGCTGCTTAGCTCTCATTCTGCTCCTTGCGGCAACAGGAAAGGCGGATGACAGCGATTCCTGTTACTCTTTTGCCGGCGGTTCCGTTTATCCTGCTGGTGATCCCAAGGGTGACCATCAGCTGCAATACACAAAAGCAGTTAGTAAGTATATATATTCTTGATTTTTGGACCACTATCAATATTTGGTATAAATTATATTGTCATTTTGTTATCAGATATCGTTAACAAACTCTTCAGTTGACTATTTGTCTTATATGTTCATTAGGGTGCATTGATTTGAAAGGGCCCAAAAAAAAGTTGAAAAATTATAACCCAAATTCTTAATCTGCCGTCAATTTTAAAATGTTTTTTACCTAGAAACCACAGGTTTAAAATAAATTTCTGGTCCCCGCTATTTGACTTAAACAATTTTTTTTTAAATTTGTAGAATGTCTATAATTATCTTTAGTGTTATTAGTTCTATCCTGATAAGATTGGTATCAAAACTTTCAAAATTCCATATAATCATATTATTAAAAATATCGTAAATAAGGAATTTGGGTTAGCATTTTTTATGAAAAAAGAATTCGTTGAACTTCCTGATCGGACGTCTATCTACATCGCTGGTTTTTAATATATGTCATAGTAATTGTATAACTAAAAATGCAACTACGCAATGAAAAAAATTTTTATTTATTGAGATATCGCAACCAAACTATAAAAAATTGAGTATATTATATATACATCCTATACATCCTAAACAAATTTGGTTCAAGTCAATGTACTATATAATATAGCTGTCGTAGCCACGATGTCATAAATTTTATAAAAGTCTTTAAAAGAGTACCAGATATCCAGCGAGCCATAGGTAATCATTTAATTTATGTACAAATTAATTTGTTTATATATTTTGCATTCTCTTTTAGTTTCAAAGCCAGCCCCACAGTTTGAGGGCACCGCGGTTGTTAACAAAGAGATTGTTCAACTGTCTTTATCACAATATCTGGGCAAATACGTTGTGCTGCTCTTCTATCCCTTGGATTTGTAAGATTTACTCAGAAACATGAATGATTTTCGTTAATTAATCAGCTCCCACTTTTTACAGCACATTTGTCTGTCCCACTGAGATTATCGCTTTCTCGGATCGCATTGCGGAATTTCGCAAGATTAATACAGAGGTTATTGCTGCCAGCGTTGATTCGCACTTCACACACTTGGCTTGGATCAACACGCCCCGTAAAGAAGGTGGTCTGGGCAATGTAAAGATTCCCTTGCTCTCCGACTTGACGCACAAGATAAGCAAGGATTATGGCGTTTATCTGGAGGCAAGCGGACATGCACTACGTGGTCTTTTCATCATCGATCAACGTGGCGTGCTGCGTCAGATAACGATGAACGATCTACCCGTGGGTCGCTCTGTGGATGAGACCATACGTTTGGTCCAGGCATTCCAATATACTGATACCCACGGCGAGGTTTGCCCAGCTGGCTGGAAACCAGGCGCTGATACAGTAAGAGAGGAGTCATATCCAATAAATATTTTATAATACTAATGAATATCTCTTACAGATTGTACCCAATCCGGAGGAGAAAACAAAGTACTTTGCCAAGAACAATTGAGCAGCGTCATCCAATCGCAACATTTCCATTTTAAATTGTCCTCGACTGACATCGAACAATAGTATCAACGACATTAGAATTCCATGACTGTTATTGTACATATACATATTCAAAATGAAAGTGAGAAAACCGCGTTTGGTTTATATAAGAAATATAGTTTCTTTTATTATACATTTATGTAAAGAGAACAGCATAACTAATTAAGTGTTTGGTTTGTTAAAATTTATCAAATGGATGCAAATAACTATGTATTGCCAATAACGATAGCGTTAACGTTAACAATCAATTTCGGTTGTATTACTTTATAAGTACATACAAAAATATTTCGGATCTGAAGGTATATACAGGTTATGGGAAGGATTGAATTGGTCGTACAACAATTAGGATTTATAAGGCACTCTTTTTAACGTTTGTATTCAGTTTGTGTGTTTTTGAGAGATTGTGCGTAGGTCAGTATGCAAATAAATGCCAACCGAACGTCGGTTTAGATAATATAAATACATAAATGCAACATATATAATCATTAATATTTATGTAAAAAAAAAAATGGCAAACTATGATGAATGGAATTTAACTTTAAAAAGATATTTATGCGCAAGTTTCATTGTTAAGTAACATTTCGATATGGGTAGGCTTAAATAAAGGGGCCGAGATTAAGACATGCAACGCATTTTAAGTCATTTTATGTGCACATAGGGGGAGATTCCGATAAACAATATATATATAAATTTGTTTGCACGTTAGTAGATAATATTCGTGTTGTAAAAACTTGACAAACAACTAAGCCGTCAATTATTTAGATTGGATGTTGTTGATGTATTGCGAGCATATGGAACTGCAAACTGTCTATGCGTCATAATAGACAATGTCCTGTAAAAGAAAAGAAAGTTGAGAAATGTATAGACGCGTAATTGTATCTTTTCTGCTTAAACTTACAATTAAGAAGACGGCGGCAAAGATAAGAGCTTTCATGCGCACATCCAAATTGAGGGGAAATGTGACGCTGAAGTAATCGGCATCGGTAAACAATTCTCGGGTGAGTCCGGACCATTGTTTGGTTATCTTGCCAATTTGTTCGTTGTTTGCGCTGTTGAATACCTAATAAACGGAAAAGGAAAATCAAACATAGCATTAGCCAACCACGCCCGCATATAAACAATTGTGCGTGTACATAAATATTCAAACTCTAGATACATAAACATACAGTTGGTCAAGTAATTGATTTGACGAAATTCAAAATTTACATAGATCTTTTGTAGTTTTTCACTCAATATTATTGAAATATTAAAAACTATATAATAATTTTAAAAAACTATTAAAAAAAAAAAAAAAATTCTTTAATTTGAATTCCTCAATACATATATAGTTCCAAGGGCAAACTAAAAAAACATAAATATTGGGAATTTTTATATTCGACTTTTTTTGATTAAAAAATAAAAAATTAAAATAACTTTTTTTAATAGCTTCAAGAACCAAAAGAACAATAATAAAAAATAAGGTTTTCGTTAAACTTTTATACTTTAAAATTTTAAGCTTGTGTCTAACTGAACGTGATATTTTTTTGATCAAAATACATAATTGACAAACTGTATGCTCTATCAATTGATTCTCATTATACAGTGAATAGTAGAAACGGAAGACCGCAGTGAAGCATAGAGAGCGATAGACTGACGTCATCTGTCGCTATGATTAAATTAAAATATATTTAGAAATATGCATACGTGTGTATGTATTTTGGGTAAGTACATACGTGTACATATAACATATAACATTGCTATTGTTTACTGTACCTTCATAGTAACATCGCTGCAGCATTTAAAGACACAAGCGGGACCTTTAATTTCGCAGACAACATCGCCAAACGAGTTCCTGATGCGAAATTTGGGCTTTAGGAAAGTGCACACCCTTTCGACAGTGCCAATGACCTGTCCACGCGGAGCTGATACCTCAATCATGCTCATGCAGTTAGGAAAGCAGCAAAACAGATCACATCGAAATGGACGAGAAATATGCATCACTTCGTTTTGGAAATTGTCCAATATCTTCATCTCGAATGGACGTTGCGGGCCACAGCATTGACGGGTGCACCAGTCACTATCCTCAAATGCAGAGTACACATTTTGACCCAATGAATTCTTCACCTTAAAGCGATTCTGAGTTTCAAAACCCGTGATAATTTCCGTTAATTCGAGTTTCTGCGACACCAGCAATTGATCCAGAACGGTGAGATATTCTAGACCCTGTGGACAGTTGCTTCCCACTGGAATGCTCATCCATGGCTCTGTCACAATTAATTAAAAAATTTATTATTCAATTAAATTAAATGTCAATACATATAGGGTACATATACAATATATGTACAATATTTTGGCAAACGCCCACGCATACATATATACACACGCGCCCAACATACAAAATATGACGATATTAATAGTTTTGCGTATGCATATTTTGCTTACCAGGACCTACAGGCGCCGGACCGGGAGGAGCAGGTGGCGCATTCTGCGGAACTTCCTTATATTCCTTCATTTGCATCATTTTCTTGCGTATTGTATGTGAAAAATATGAGTATATATTAAAGATGCCAAACTAGAGTTGCAAGAATCCGTCTTGTATCAAATCAATCGTTTGGATTTGGTTGCCACCTAGCAAAAAAAGGTGCGTTTATTTGAACGTTGCCAGACTTCGCATTTCGTAATAAGATCCTAAATAATGTTTGGATCTTTTACCAAAAGAATATTTTTGAAAATATATAAAATTTTAAGGACAGTATTTTTTAAATTTTATCATTTTTAAAAATGATCACCTTTATTTTATCTAATTTCGAATTAAAATGGTTTTATCCTAATTGTTCTCAATACCTTTTTTGGACGATTTTGTTATTAAATTTGTTGATTTAAATCGCACCCCGTTTTCAATAATTCTTCTGTGTTTGTGATTTAATCGATTAAAATCGATTTCAGTTAATATTAAGATGTGTGGCAGCCTTGGTTCATTTAATAATGGTATTCCTGTATTCATTTTTAATTAAATTCGTAACGTTATGTTATCGATGCTTATCGAAACTGGAAAATTTAAATTTTAGTTTGAATTTAAATTTAAATTAAAATTATTAACATTTTGATGAAAATTTAATATTCGAAATTAAAAAAAATATATATATATAAATTTTAATAAAGGTTTGAAGCTTGTCAACCTAAGGTAAGAGAAATTAAAAATTTAATTCTAAAAAATAAAAGAAAACTATCAAAAAATCGAGAAAATTCTAACAAAAACCCTGCAAAAATTTTAAAAATTCTAGCTTCAAAAATACGAAAAATTTCAATTTAGTCAAATTTTTGTAGTTGCAAATAAATATTCTTTTATTAAATTAGAACAAGTTGCCAGATCGAAAAATTTTGCAGGGTGGCAGCAAGAATTTGTAGCACTCTCCGCAATTTTCGCGCCATTTAAGCAACAGGCTCAAATTTTTTTATTCCAAATTTACATACCTTTATTGAAGTGCATGGTAGTTTACTTTAATCGTTTAATTATCATAAATAAAATTTTGCGAATTGAGGTTTCTTTTGCTGTCTGCCATAGGGATCGTTTCGAGTAGACTAGAAAAGTTTCTCGTAGGTCAAAATTCCATATACAAATTTCGGTGCCGAAAAGAGAAAAAGAATTTGAGAACTATTCCTTAGAAAACTTTCCGCCGGCGAAAATTTCTGGTTTTCTCGAAACGGGCCCATAACTTCGAAAATTATTTTGTTGTCGATTATTTCGCCAAAATACATCAAATAAAGGGAATACGTTATAAACATACATACATGCTTATATATATATGCGGATATAAATACGTATACGTATTTACCCTTGGGTGTATGTGCTTGTATACGTAGAGTATATTTTTGGACAGCATAACACGCCCACCTTTTCTGCTCTCCCTTACAACCCCAAGGCTATTTGCTGACAAATTTAAGTAAACATCAAGTTTAAGAACAAATATTTACCATTCCATAAGTAATATATGTATATTCATTTGTATGTATAATCTAGGCATGTATTTATCCTTAACCCTAGAACGTCTAATTTTTAAGTTGAGCAGCAGTTGGCGTTTTTTATTATTATTATTATTCCAAGTAAAGTTACCTAAATTTTTATTTGTAATCCATTTAGTTAAATACATTATAATGCATAATTTTATTAGGTGTTAAATTGTTTATTGCAGTTGCAAATTGCATTTTTATTACATAAATTTATATTTTGTTTTGGCGCGCTAAACGTAAAGCTTAAAATGTAAACATATTTGTTTGTTAGTTTTGTGTGTGTTGTTTTGTTTGTTTTACGTAAACAATAAAAACTTAAATGAAATACTTAAAACAGAAGATCGCATGAAACATGTGTGTGTGTGTGTATTGTGAGCGTTGGTTGTGTGTGTGTCGCTAATTCCAAACATGGTGAAATTACTAAAAAGGTGAGGTATGCACTCTACCTCACGCAAGGTGAATTTACAAGCAGTAGTAAACTCACTAAAACCTTGCGCCTTTATTTCACCACAATGAGAGAGTAATAGGGATATATTTATATCCCTAATACTCTACGATCGTTGCCCTTGTGAACAAAATAAGCATTCAAAGCAGCGGCTGTGGTGAATAAATATGTCAACTTGCTTGTAATTTCACCATGCTCCAGCGTGTGTATCCGGACTCCAGAGTGGTGGACACAACACAGAAATCCAACTTCAACTCAACGGCAGCCAAATTAGGAAACGTAAAATAAACTGTAAAGTAAATAAACATGTATTGAGTAAATGATCTATATATTTTTATCAATTTTATATGACAGCGTATTAAATGAAATTGAATTTATAAATGGATTTAAATTCAGAGAGCGTTATAATTATAAGATGTAATTTAAAAAATTAAATTAATTAAATATGAATATTTTTGAGTGAAAGAATTAAAATCACATTTTTTTTTTTAGTCAAAATAAAAATCAATTGTAATTTATGGCTTACGGGTAAGACTTTTTCTCGATATTGTAGCATTTAAAGTTAACGCTTTAAAGTTTATTTCAAAATCAGTTGTCGTATAATAATAAAATAATAATTAAAAAAAAGAGCAAGTCGAAGAGATGTTAGTTAAATCAGTTTAGCTGTCGTATAAACTTGGTATGTGTGTGGGTCAAATTTGTTATTGTTGTTTACCCATCTAAACTGATCGATCGACCGTATGCAATTTGATTCCGTCCACCGTCCGCCTTTTTATTTGTTGTTGATGGATAAACGCTCGACACTGGCGAGCAGCTCATCGGCTGTCTGGGAGACGACCTGCTCCTGATCATCACTGGTGCTGAGGTTCTGCAGTCGCTTCTCCAGCGCCGACAGATCCTCCAGCTCCCGCTGCTGCTTCACCATATAGCGCAATATGAGCGTTGTCAGCATGCACATATCCTCCAGAATCTTGGCTGTCTCCGGCGTGGGATGATCATAGCGATTGCGCAGCAATCGCAACTTCGCCTCGGCCAGCTCCAAGGGTGACTTACCGCTGCGATCGAACATATGGACACTGGCACCGCCCTGCAACAGAACCCGGACCACCACATTGAAGTTGTTCGAGCTGGCCGAGATGACCGCCAGGTGGAGCGGTGTATTTCCCAGCGAGTCGACGACATTTGGATTGGCGCCGTACTTCAACAGCTGTTGCACAATCGGAATATAACCTCGACAGGCCGCCAAATGCAGCGGACTGCGATTGTACTCATCGGCGGCATTGGGATTACCTCCCGATTCCAGTATGCGGTTGAGCAGCTCAATATTGCAGGTGGAAGCGGCTGTTCGCAGCTTGCGATTGTTTGATTCGGTCAGTATATTGTTGTAACTACAATACATCAGACGTTTCATGCGGGGACGCATCTTGAAGCTCTTGCTGCTCGATGGCAGTGTGCTTGGATGTATGAGGCTCAGGCTCGGTAGATAGTCAACGTTTAATGGTAGTGGCGGCAGGTGCGGCAGGGCAAAGTGTTCCCGTTCCCGTTCCCCACCTCCAACTCCAACTCCACCTCTGTCTCTGCTCAGCTGGAATGCGTTCGCGTTGGGATTCAGATTGGGCCACTCGCCATGTGTGTTGGGCGACGATGTCGGCGTTGGTGGCATCACGGGGGGTGGCGGCGTTATCATAATACCCTTCGACACGGGCATCGTGGGCATGGACATGGATATTGTGGGCAGCTCCACATCTTGTACTTGGACTGACCCGGGCATCTCCTTGCCCGTGTCCACACGCTCATTGGACATGTCCAAGGTGTGTGAGCGCTTTCAATTATTCCCCTGCGTTCGTTTGCACAAGTTTTTTATCTTTTTCTTCACGCGCTTCTTAATTTTTGTCTGTATTGTTTGTATTTTTCTCGATTTTTTTTCCTGTTTACATTTTGTGCGTCCAGGCTGCCAACTCTTCGCGAATACTACTGTCAGCGCGTGCGCCCGAGGTGGCAACGCTGTGCATTCGTGAATTTTAGTTTTTGCTAATTTTCAAATGCAATAACTTGTTAATTAATTAACATTTGGATAAAAATTTAAAAATTCGAAATTAAAAAAAAATTAAAATAATTATGAAGGTTTGAAGCTCGTTAACCCAAGATGAGAAAAGCTAAAAATTTAATTCTAAAAAAAAATTTCATAAAATCGAGAAAATTCCAACAAAAATTCTGTAAAAATTTAAAATATTCTTGCTTTAATAATAAGAAATTTTTCAATTTAGTCAAAGTTTTGCAGTTGCATCTAAATTTTTTTTATTAAATTATAACAAGCTGCCAGATTGCGAAATGTTGTAGGGTGGCAGCCCCAATTAGAACAACTTGCCAGATCGGAAAATTTTGTAGGGTGGAAGCCCCAATTTAAAAGGACTCTGCGAACTAACGGTGCTTTTTGAACAAAACGATTTTGGAAAAAATGTTTATCAATTGAGAAAAATTCGATTTTTCTTGAGATTTCCGACGAAACAAAACCGATTCCACTATAACGTTATTCTAACAAACCTCCCCTCAACTTGTTAAATGTTTACTCTTACATCGGTACTTACATTAGCTTACTTTTAATTGCATTAACAAAATGGAGTTAAGTCATTGCTGCAAGTTTTTACATTCAAAGATAGGAATTCGCTGTTAATAATAGTTCAGCAAAATGTTGTTATCTGTCAAAACATATGGTTTTGTTTATGTATTTGCATAGTTTTAGAAGAAATATTAACAAACCATAGCTAAATACATATTTAAAATAGCCCAATTTTCGGCTAAAAGAATTTTAAAATTTTTTTGGAAATAGGAGTAGCTATAATATAGCTGTTTGCCAAGTGATAGTCACTGCTAGGTTGTTTACGTGTGACATGGCGAAAACTTAAATCACATTTGTTAATTGATAAGATTAATTGTAATTTACACAATTTTTAATATAAATTACATTAAACATAATTAGATATCAATTGTCTTGCAACTCTAGTGTTCTGGGTTGTCTTTTGTTTATTTTATGTTCATTTATATTAAACAAAGAAGCAGTTAAATAAATCTTGCATTAGTCATCTTTTGTGGAAAATGAAATGAAATGATTTGCCCAACAGATAGCAGCTCATAGAAAAGGCTCGCTCCAATTAAAAGATCCACTCGCTGTGGCTTGTTGAACGCTGGATCAGCCAGTGTAATGTTGGAGGGAAACTTCCAATCCGACGTGTCGATTGCGAAGCTAGGCTGACTGTCGGTAATAGTTGGGACCACAAGGGCGTCAAATGTGGCTGAATACTCTGACGTTGACGACTTCATCTGAATTTTTACAGCTGAATCGTCAGTGGAAACGCTCGTGTCTCCGAGACCCGTGACGACGGCCGAAGATCTGGTTTTCTTTAAATGCAGCCTCTGTGCGAAACGAGAAGTTACCATGTGCAGCTGAGAACCAGAGTCCAGTAACGCTCTGCACGGAACCAAAGAGCCAGCGCTATTTCTCACCATGACCACCGCGGTGGCCAAAAGCACGACACCAGACTGAAGACCTTGGGCAGCAAGAGAGGTAGCAGAGTGAGCTGTAGTCGACGAGGGAATACTGGCGACAGACGATGTGCTTGCTGGTCCTAATGCCTGAGAATCAGAAGAGGTAGCAAAATGCAACAGGCTGTGATGCTTTCCTCCACAGGTGCGACAATGACTGCTGCTACATGAACGAGTTTGATGCCCTTTCTTTAGGCAGTTGAAACATAGAGCCAGTTTTTTCACCTCCTTATGGCGCAGAGATGGAGACAAATTTGCAAATCTACTGCATGAATAGATTCCGTGGCCGCGTTCATCACAGAAACCACATCCACCTTGGCTAGTCTCGGCCACAAAGGCCTTTCTTGGGTTAGCATTTTGGTTAGATTTGCCCATATGAGAATTTGCTGACGTCGAATATTGTACGCTGTCCAGCTTCTGGCATCGCCTTTCCAGAAACTCAAAGAACTCATCAGCTGTCGGCACCTTGTCCGAGGAGCAAGCGTCATCCCACTTATTTTGGGTTTTCACGTCCAATTTCTGAAGGAGTATTTGCACAATAAAACATCCTGAAATCTGCTCCGAATTGCCCAATGTCTTTAACGCACGCATATGCGAGTTGACCTTGTCAGAGAATTGCCGAAGTTGTGACGCCGACTCGTTGTCTACCCTCTTGAGCCCAAGAATCTCCTTTATGTGTGCCTGGAAAACAATACGTTTGTTACTAAAGCGATTATTAAGAATATCGAGAGCCACACGATAATTGGCACCGATGAAATCCAACGATCTAACCGCATCCAACGCGGGGCCAGACAGACATGAGCGAAGATGCTGCAGCTTCTCAATGTTGGTCAATTCGGGATCCTTGTCAACGACAGACTCAAACATTGCGTAGAAATTGGCATATTCCGTATAGCCATCGGAGAATGTAGGCAGCTTGAGCTCGGGCAAACGCGATCTATTGGCCACTATCACGGTTCGATAAAGAGTGTCATCATAGCGCCCAAATGTCGAATGTGGCGGGGCACTTGACTGATGTTTTTGAATAATTACGCGCACACGAGCCTCGAGCTTAGCCATTAAATCGTCAAAGTTATCGCGCACTTTGCTGCCAATTTCGTCGAAGTCGAGTTCTTCTAACGAATTATGCGCGCCGTTAAAGGTAGATTTAGTTTGCTCAATACGTAATAAATGCACTTTTAGCTCGACAAGGTCTAGATCATTAAGCTTGTTTGTTGATAAATCACTTTCGAGATTTTTAGCGCGTTCAAACAATGCAGACACTTTGCGTTTGAAAAAGGTCACCCTGTCTGCAATTCGCGCATTATCAGCGTCTGTGTTTGCCATGATGGCGCTTGGCAACATTGCAACGGCGAAAGAAATGCAAGCAACAACAAAAGTCAGTAACCGCACAGCCGCTTATGTACAAGCGTATGTATATAAGAAGGCTGAGAATGACAACAACAACAACAACGAGCGAGAGTCTAATTGCGGTGCCTTTCCCAATATGACACACAATATGACAATATGAAACTGTTGCTTTGCAACACACACACGCACATATGTATGTATGATTATGCACTTGATTTGTTTTCAGCGAACACAGAACTTCACTGCACAATTGAATGTTATTTTGCCAATCTCGCCGGGGCCTCCAAATGTTGAATTGCCAATGTTTTTTGACAATTGTACGCGGGTACTATTTACCAAGAATGACTACAACTTGGCTTTCAACAACAACGTTTATTTTGGCTAGATTGGTTTCACAATATGCGGCTGTAGCTTTTAACAACAAGCTTCGCCAGATCAACAACTAAAGTTATGTACAATGCAAAAATGCGGGAAAAATATGCTAGTGTATATGTATGTGTGTGTGTATGCAATCACAGCTGGAACCAGTACACGACAAGCCTAGCTCATCTAATTCATACTGTGCCGATAGTTATATCGATAAACGGATTAGGCTGCTGCTGAATCCGACACCACTATTACTGCGTATTAAATAATGAGCAATGTTTACGAATATCTTTTTTTTATTTGGTATACCCTGCAAGTTCCTATCACTTTTTTTATTGTTCCTATGCTGATTATGCATTATTAGTTTTGTTTAAAAATTTAACGCAGTATTTGTATACCTAAAATAACCAATTTTTATTCAAAATGTTTACGGAATGTTTACAAACAAACAGTTTACAATTCAATTTGGCGAAAACATTTTCAAACATACAATAAATACGCATAATAATACAGATGAGCTTAACACCAAATTTCAAATTTGAATATTAACAATCCGTTAGTTAACACAAATTATTCAAAGCGTTAATGATGCGATGATAGCCTCATTATTCATTATCATTAATTTAAAACTTGCAATAATTTATTTGTGGTTAAAAATTGTGATTTTTGGGTTGGGAAGCGTTTATGTGTTTGGTGTGTGGGAGTGTATGCGTGTGTGTGTGTGTGTGTCCTGATTTAGACCGCGGAAAGATGCTGAAAAGTGTTTGGTTTAAACTATTGATAGTATATACAGATAATAGGGGAACATTTAGAGAGAAAAAGTATATATAGAGGGTAAAATAAAGAAGTGACGCAGCAAGTAAACTGAATGCGGTCTAAATCCTTCTTGCGCGCTATTTTAGGAAATTAATCATCTCGATTATTTTGTTACGATTGGTGTGCATATATGCCTTTGTGTGCCACAGCATGTTGATAAGCTTCTGGTCATCCTTCTCATCCATGGCAATATCCTCGGTGAGCTGCGGATTGAATCTATAGTAGGGTACCCCAATTGTGCTGCACCAGGCACGGGCTCGATCCACGACACGCCCATCGGAGCAGGTGGCCTGGTCCACAAGTAGATTACCTAAGTGAGTTTAAAAAAAATTATAACAGGGGTCAAGAGGATCCAAATCATTTGAGCAATTTACCAATAGTAGATATTCCGTAGGCTAGTTTAGCGGTATCCCAGATACTTTCCGGACGGAACACATCAATGTCTTTGAGCTCGGTCACCGGTATGTGACCGGTGCCCAATGAAACCACTGCGGAAACGGGCACAGCTTCAGAATCACGACCAGAACTGCGCAATGCCATATTATATTCATGTATTTCAGTCATGGCATCCAGTGTGGGATTGTTGGCAATAAGTCCGCCATCGAGGAATCTTCCAAATGCACGGAAATATGAAGGAGCAGCGCCTGTGGCACGTGCGGCACGCCACACCAACTGATCCTCGGGCTGGGGCGGTGGTATACGTCGGTTGCCTGTTACAAATGACACAGTTACAACTCGTTTAATACCCTTTAAGATCTCATCACTTACTTATAGAAGTCACAATGCCGAGAATGTCGCTGGCGCTGGTGTAGTTACGGAACAGATGGAGATCGACGGGCTTGCGATCCGCCATAACGCCAGTAACCATAATCTTTGGATGCTTGATGTCGGTCATAACATTAAACTCGCCGAGATTATCCTTAAGTATCGCTTCAAAATATTCGCTATTATATGGACGAGAGCCAACAAAACATTGCTCCTTCATGCGCAGATAGAGACCCATGCACTGACGCATGTTCTTGCCACATCCCAGGCCCAACGCCAAGATGCCGCCTGTGCTAGTGCCGGCGATCCAGTCGAACATGTGAATGATGGGCGTACGCGATAGCTTCTCCACCTCGAGCAGCATTTGCACCAGCACCAGGCCACGTATGCCACCGCCATCCAAGCAGAGAAGTCGTCCACGTCCGTAGGGCTTATCACCGACCTCTGCGGCAATGGGAGATGTGGGCGATGCCAATTGTTCTGGACTGACCGAAGGAGGCGTGGCAGCTGGACTGGCCACACTGCCCGCTGAGTTGTCCTTCTTGATCTCTTCCGCATTGACTTTGGTTGTAAACATGCCCAACAAGGCATCCATAATGCTCTGACCCTTTTGCTCCTTCTCCGTATCGACCACAACGGGCACTCTGAAAAGATTACAATTTCATTACATTGTACTGATATTTCAGAAGAGTGAAGAATACTCACTGTGGTGCCATCTGGCGTTCCATTAAGCCATTGGCTGCTGCGCCTAGGAACCCTCCCATTTGGCGACTCGTGGACGCCAGCATATTCTCAATATGTTCACGCTGTTCCACAGATTCAGGCGCCTCAGGTGGAATGCCATTGTATGAGCCCTTGGCATTGCAACCGGGTGGACACTTGGAGCTGCTGTCGGAGCAACGTTTGGCACCCACTGAATGCAATATGTATAATATTTCATCCTCCTTATTGCCACTGGCATCATTGCCAACCATGTGACGTGGAGATTTTCCATCCTTGTTTTTCAGATTGATGTCACAGCCAAACACCACCAGACACTGGACAATTGGCACCAGTTTCTTTTCAATGGCAATGTGTAGAGCAGCATTTCCCTCATTATCCAGCACATCGATATCCGCATCGTGAGCCAAGAGAGTAACCACGCACTCAAATCGATTGCGTGCCACCATCACATGCAAGGCAGTTCTTCCATCGAAATTGGTGGCATTGACATCGCAACCTTCCATGATCAGTGCATGCAATGTCTCCCGGGAGGAGCACCAATGCAGTGGCGTTCCGCCGTACTTCATGTCCTGCGTGTAGAGTTTGCTGGCATTTGTACGCAAAAATGAAGCCACCGAAGTGGGCGTGGATGTTTTGTACAGTTTGCTTATGTTCTTGGCATTCAGATTGACATCGGCGCCGGCTAACAACAAGGCTTTGACATTCTCCGGCTTATCGGCCACACAGGCCAAGTGCAACGGTGTATATCCATCCGAATTGAGGTGGTTTAGATTCACAGTATTGTTATCGGTGAGCAGCTGTGGTAGAAGGTAGTTGGAATTACTTGAAATATTATTTTATAAAAATAACTAGTATAAATTTAATCATTTTTATAATAATAATTTTTATCAGGAAATGTGTAACGCACTAAAGACGGCGTGGCTGACCGCAATAATATATTTATACATAATCAAATGCCAAATGGCCGAATCGAATTAATATATCATATAGCTGGCACAGGAATGATCTGTTTTTTTATGTAAACATAAATAAACTCCACAGTTACACATTCTGATTAAAATTAAAATCAATTTGACTATTATATTTTATAGCTCCCTTAACAAGAGTTTCAAATCCTCGGCGTGCCAAAGATAAACTTTCCTTCCCATCTCAAAACTTACATTAATGATCTCTTTGGTTGTGCTGGCTGCATAATGGAACACCGAGTTGCTGTTTATATCCAAATGTTCCATTTTGCTGAAGGGTAACAGCACCTTGACCATTTCAATGTGGCCCTGTTTGATGGCCAACTGAAATGGCGACATGAGTGTTGTGTGATCGGCAATGTCAATGCACTGCACGACTTTTGGATTGCTGATATACTCGAGGAGATTAAAGTAGGCAACCAGATGAGCCAGTGTCCACGACGGATTCTCCGAGAGAGCATCGCAAACCTTTTGCAAGCCATTTACACTGTAATACTGCAAAAAAAAAGGGAATGATTTGTTAGAGTAATCTCTGAATATTCTTGATAATAATGACTCACCTCCTTGACGATGCCAACAAAGATGGGCAGACGTTGCATAAAAGTGTTGAACTTCTCCTCGGCGTCTTGTTGCAACGGCGAGCGGTACAAACTAAACGAGGAGGTGTTGGAATCAGAGGTGGGACGTTGTAGTATAATCTCGTAGACAGCACGCTTGTCATTACTGTTGTAGGGTGGGGCAAACAGGACCATGGCATCATCGCGAGCCAGCACCTGGAGTGTGCCCAGGGATTCGCTCTTGATTTCCACAACTTTGTTTGGTGGCACATCTCCACCCAGCAAACGCTGCAGTACTGTGAATAAAATAAATAAAATTAAACACTTGTTGGTACATATATAGATATTGATAACTACTGGTCAACAATGGCAACAACAACAACGATAACAACGACAACAACGACAAACATTTAACGTGTATTAGCAAATACCATAGCCGGAAGCGAAAGCTCCAAAGGCCAACCACGACATGGCTGCTGAATATTCTCGATGTTGATTTTTACTTCGACTTAGGTCTGAACTTTGTAATCTTGCTTGGGATGATGATTATGACGATATGGGGGCATTAATGTCAGTGCGATTTAAGATTTTAGTGTGTAAGCGATGAATCTACGGGAAATAAATGGAATAACGATGTCAATTTTAAGTTTATAATGTTCTTAAAAATGTGTTCTATTTACAAGGCAACAAACACATAGTGACAGAGACAGAAGGTGACAGTGACAGTGACTGTGTCTGGCAGCGATGTGTCCAACAAATCAATAAAGCAACATCCGATTCCCTGGTACACACAAGCACTGGCAATTAATTGAAGAGAGAGAGCAAGCTATAATGTACCTTAAATACTCTATAATTTGACAATGTAATGTCACAGTAATCTTGAAATTCTTTAGACCCTGTACTTTAAAAGCATTAAGGGGCTAATAAATTTGTTATAAATCTAGTTTAAAAATTGTTGAGATCAGGGAATCAAACCGAAACAAATATCAAAATTTGGAAATAAGTACGTAAAATATGTATATATTTTACCGAGACAGATCTAAATTAAATTTAAAGTTTTTTTTTTAAGAAAACTAAATTATTTATGGTACATAAAGAAATTAAACAAAAAAGTGTACGGAAAGCGTACAGGTACAAACGTTTCGGGTTTCAGTTCTTAAAAAATAATTTACTTCGGTTGCGGTTCCGATATTATTTCCTGGTTGAGATATCTAAACAATTTTAAAAGAAATTTAGAGTTTTTTAAATTATTCGTCTAACCATATAGAATAATTATGTTAAATAATTTAAGCAAAACTAAATTTAATCCACTTTTCCCAGTTTTGTAGTACACGGTATCTACAGTCTAATTCTTTCAACTATAGCTGTTTTGATCGTTTTTTGTATTACAATTAAAAAACAACGGACAACGTCGTAAAAAGAGCTGATTCTGTTTACTAATCAATGTAATAAAGTTACGACACATTGTCTGGATAGAGTATTGATAGTACGGCGTTTGAGTTGTGTTGTCGAGCGCCCTCATCAGCGTCTCAGCGAACGAACCGTGACTCAACCAGATCTTCTGATTATATGCTGCACACACATGTAAATACCAATGTATGTGTGTATTTGCTGTTTTTCTGCCACATATGTGAACACATAGAACACCGCAAATTGTGTGCCAATTGTTTTGCCTTGGTAGACTCACGATAATTTTTCGAATTTTTGCGTTCTTTCCCTCTTTGCAAATAGTTTTCAAGTTAATCAATACGACAAATGGGGGAAATTACGTTTACTGTTATGATATCTTGCATGTATCTCTGTATGTGTGCACTCGTGTTCTTTAGTTGTTATTGCAAACCATAATACCGCGCAATTTGAGTAAAGCAAGCAAAATAATAACAATTCCAAGGCGTTCACATTACGCTAACCATTAAACATTGCACAGCCTCCTTTTCAACACCAAAATTTTTATTCACACTTTTGCAAAATCAGTCGGAAACTTTTTAATAGTTTTTCAGCCTGCTCTCCGGTGAGAAGAACCAACCACATAAATAACAACTTGTGGAAGGTTGCCACCCAGACTAAAGGTTGCCACACTGCAACATTTTCAGGTCTGGTAGCATGTACAAATTTAATCAAATTGCATTTAGTGTGACCGCACACAGTTGGCTAGTTTCTATAGTTATTTTGCATTGGAATTTTAGCTATTTTTCGGATGCTTTTCGTCTAAAACGGCCTATTTTTCCTTTAAAAAGCTGCCAGATCGAAAAATGTTGTAGCCCCAATTTAAAAGGACGCCACGCCGCGAGAACTAACGATGCTTTTTGAGCAGATCAGAAACGATTTAGGAAAATTTTTTAACTATTGAGAACAATTCGACTTTTCTTAAGTTGGCCGACGAAACAAAATAGATCCCTTACATTTTGAATGGAGGTATATTTAAAATCAAAAAGCGGAAGGGCGATCGTGTAGTCGTGAAATGCGTTTATTATCCATCACAGCCCCTGCTCCGCAATCGGCAATCTGGCAAATGCCACAAGCGATTTCCACCAGCACATCAAAGTAAGTAGTACCCCTTACTCTTTAGTACACTTTCCAGATAAGATGAAATTAATTAATTATTGTTTATTCAACTTTCAAAGCGACGTCACCAATTTTTGACACACAAAGTAACGGAAATGAAAAGGACAAGAAAGGGAAAGACGCGGCAGCGAAGAATCTGAAAATTAATCTTGATAAAGCTTCCATAACAGAATTGCAAGATGGGATCCGCTTAATGCAACTAAAAAAACCTAGTTTGTCAAGGGATCCAAATTTTGTCTTATCAAACACCAAAAAACTATTTGTTACAGCAAATTGTTTCGTAATCTTATGGGATTACCTATCATTTCTAATAGAAATACGAATGTGGTTAGCTAAAGCTGAAAGAAAATAAGGGTTTTATTTTGATTATACGGATTTATTTAATTGTTTAAAACGACAAACTTGTAATTATGTACTGCGAAGGCGTAATGACGCCATCGTTTGGTTCACCGATAAGGATTAGCTTATGGAGGTGTTCCATTCCTATTTTAAAGGATGTTAAATTTACGTTGATCTTTTCATTGTTGATTAAGGGCAAGAATTCACTGAATTTTATGTATAATTCCTGCTTATGCGGTTCGTTCCAGTAGCCACCCACCTATTTTCATAGCAATAACTTAGTTTTAAGGAAAAACAATTAATTATGCAGTTAAATTGTGTTTATTAATAGTCAAATAGTTTAGAAGCAGTCGTTGATGGAGGGGAGAGCACCATTGCAGAACTTCCAGGTGGACCAGGCAGCCCATCCCTGCTGGCTGAGGACCTTCTGGGCGCAACGGACGGAGTTGGTGATGTCATCGGTCAAGAGAGCATTGCAGCTCAGTCTGCACTCGTTGTAGGAGAAGCGACCGTTGGCAGGCTGGCACCAGTAGTAGTTGTTGATCTGGAAGATACCGTAGTCGTTGGAGCCGTTGTAGTTCTCAGGTCCGACAACGCCGGTGCGGTAGGAGCTCTCGTGCTCGGCAATGCAAGTCCAGCGAGCCAGCTGGTCACGAGGAACGCCCAAGTTGGCCATCTCGCGGGCCAGGGAGCAACGGTTCATGGTGCGACCCAGAGCGGGAGCGGCGAAAGCCAGAGCCAAGAGAACGACGAAGAACTTCATGTTTACAATTTGCAGAAACTTGATATTGAATGACTGAAAATTCGTTGCTTTTATAGGGTGAAATTATCATTCTATGCAGCAGTTATCTAGAGTACTTTTCCTATCACAATGCACAACACTTTAACTTTTAATCTCAATTAATCAGCTTCAAACATACATACAAATTAAAACAGTGCGTATACGTGATATGATATAATGATTGTTAAAGAATTTAGAAGAGCAAAGGTTTCTTATAGGCAATGAACTTAGTTTATTTTATTGGACTTATATGGGATAATCTAAAAATGTGTAACAAAATACATATTTTGCAAATATTTTCAAAGGGACGGTATCAATAAATTGGAGAAACCACAAAGTTAATATTACCAATTGCAAAAAGCAAAGAATGTTACAGAACATTATTATTTTTAAGCTATCAACTATGCGTAGAAAGTAGTGATGTAAATCCAATCTGTGGATCGTGATAAAAATCAAAACCAAAAATACGAATCGGCAAATAATACATTGTGCTATAAATATTGAGTTTCCCAAAATATGTTTTTTAAACGTCAATGAAAAAAATTGGCATTGTCTAATTTTTAAATTTTGATACAGAATCAAACTAGAATTGGCTGTCGGCTTTCCATTAAAATCGATTTAATTAACTCGACTGATTGTCAAAAAAAAGCAAAATAAAAGTAGATTTTGTTTTGGTTTCCTTAGCGTTTGTCCGCTCCATCAACGAATGCTTCTAAACTGTTTTACTTGAAATCCCAATAAATGTGTCTTTTCGAGATGAAATCTGATAAATATGTGCAACAATAATTGTATGTTGTCATTCGGGAATAAATGATGTGTTTTCATTGTAAAATAAAAGATTTATTTGCATATTTGTTTAAACAAAAATAGTATAAATATGTTGTAAGATTAAGCATAGAAATGATTAGCCTAAAAGTCAACTAATACCAACTGACTTAAGAGTTAGGGACCCGATTGAAGCTGCCACCGAATCTAAGCTAAGAAATACTATATTATACTAAATATATATAATTAGGTATGCTGATTGGAATTGGATGTTCAATATTCTGCTTATAGATAGGATTGCTTTGTATTGCACAGGAGCTAAAGTATCTAAACGAGGAGAGAGTTCAATAAAGGCCAGAGGGAAGATCGGTGACCTTGGAGCCTTGTGTGTAGGATCGTGTACGGGCGGAAGCATTGCCGGATATTTGAGTTGTGGCAGGGTAGTCGTGCATTCTCATTGCAGGGTTGCTGCTGAAGTAGATCTGCTGATTGCTGCGTGACTTCTCCCTGACCATGTTGGCCTCCTGGGAGGGATCGTGGGTGGAGGAGGCAAACGCCGCCTCGAGGCGTTCCACATTCTTGGTCACTCTGCGTGCCTGCAGAGCCGCTGTGAGATCCGGTTTGGGGTACTTTTGGGGTGTATTCATGCCCGTCATGAAGAAGACGCCATTGAAGTGTTGTGCCGGCGGCGCTGGAGCTGCTGGCTTTGTGAATGTTTGCCTCTCAACCTGCACGGCATTTTGGGTGCTGTTCCTCAGTGCCAACATGGTCGGATCGTGCTCATCGTGCCGCGCATTCATGATGACATCGAGCAGCTCCCGATTGATGCTCGCATTGTATGCCGTTGCCGTGGTGTTCGCCTCCGTCTCGGGCATATCCGGCGAGGGCACATCCATCACATAGGATTGATGCTGATCTGCATCGGTTGTATTATAGTCCACCTCATCGAAGAAGGTCTGCATGGCAGCCAGTCTTTCCACAGCAGTGGAATCCCCCGATGGATGCAGCATCAACATGCCATATTGGGAGCCTTCCTGCTCGGAGCAGTCTGTGCGGGGCACAAGATGGGCCAGAGATCGGGACTTGCGTGGCGGCTGAGGCACAATGTTTACAGGAACAATGTCCTGCTCCTGTTCCACGGCACGCTGATGGGATTTGACCTGACTGGAGGCTTGGCTGGAGATCTGTTTCTCCGCCTCGCTGACAATGTTGTCCAGCTCCTCGATGACATCCTCAATTGTGGCAGCATCGTCGTCATCCTCCTCCAGCTTCGACTTGCGAGACTGCTTGTGATGCTTCGTCTTGGAGGGCAGCACCAGAATGGGCACTGGACTCAGTGAGGCGCCCGTCTCGGAGCTGCTGATGCCCTCATCCTCGTGCTCCGAGCAGCTCTGTTTGCTGCCCCCGGGCAACGTGGATGTGGGCGGTACCTGTCGTGGCAAGGCGACAGGTTGATGAGATTCCACGGGCTTGAAGCTGGACTCTTGTGCTCCCTGCAGCCGAAAGATCTCCCTTTGCAGCTCGGCACAGCGTTCCTGCAGACGACGTTCCATGGACGTGAGGACGGTCTTCTCCTCGTGCAAGATCTGGACACGTCGCTCCAATATGACCATTTGACTGCGCACTCGATCTGCATCGCGTGCCTGGGCCAGCATCTTGTCCACATCGATGTGGAGCTCATTGAAGCGCTTGATCTCGCCGCGTAACGCGTCCAGCCAAGGAGACGACGAGGAGATGGTTCTGGCCAGCGTGCTGGTTTCCAGGCCCGCCTGGAAGAGCTCCGCTTGAATGTAAAGACGCTGCTGCAAGCTGACAGCGCTCTCGATGAATGTGTTGAGGAATCTGCAAGGATTAAGCCATGTTTCAGCTGAAGAATCAACTAATTCTGCAGGTAAGTAGAACTTACTTGATTCCCGCGCACTGCAATTCGCCGGAACCGCCGCCGCTGTTAAGTATCCCAATGAGCAGACGGAAGCGGACAGGTTCACTGCATCGCAACCGCAGTGTGGACATGGCCTCTGAGACGGCTGTGTGTCCAGCGGCGCTGATCTTCTGCCCACCATTGCCCTGGCCAAATGGCTGACGATCGCAGGCGGAGGCGAGCAACTGCAGCGCCAGGATGCGTCCACGTATGCCTTGTCCGGTGGCCGACGAAGCAAGCGGCATTAGTCCAACTGGGGTGTTGCCTAAGCGGGCTATGGCATCCAGAGATCGGGAACAGCAAATGCTTAGGCATTGTCTGGCAAAAGAGAGATGGAATAGGGGGGTTTATGGAATTGGTTAAAGATTTACTACGAGGAAAATCGTTAAAAATTTTTTCTTTTTAGTTATATTTGCACAAAAGAAAAAGAAAGCATTCATTAAAAAGGACAAATCCCCTTTTCAAATTGATCTGCATTTTAAATAATATTTTGTTACTCCTCTATTACTTCATATTTTTTTACCCTGAGCCCATTGAAAATGGGCAAAAAAGGAATAAATAAATTTTTATCATCAATAAAAACAAGTGGGCGGTTACAGTCGAGCACGCTCGACAGTAGGATACCATGAGCCCAGGTATTCTTCAATAAAATTTTATTTTCGACCAATTGTTCCTATGGCAGCTATATGATATATGAAGCCGATTTGAACCAAATCTGGTCAGAATGTACAAAACCAAGTTAAATGCATATTCCATCAGTTTGGTTTAGATATCTCAAAAAAACAAAAAAACTTTTTCATACTAAGACTTATTTTTCGATTGAGCGTCTCTATTGCAGCTATATGATATAGTTAACCGATTTTAATCAAATTAGGTCAGGATGTATATTACTAGCCCCGATGCAAATTCAATCAGTTTGGTTCTGATATCTCAACAAACAAATTTAAGCATATTTATACATTCCTAACAATTTAAGGTTTGTATTTTTGTATTAACAACTTTGGTTGGTTTTAAATTAATATTGTTAGATTAAGTAATATAGTCTTAAAAATGTTTTTATTTAAGAACAAGAAAAATGTTTTTATTTAAGAACAAGGAAAATGTTGTTCTTAAATAAAAACATTTTTGAGAAGAATGTTTTTTTTTTTAGAAATTTCTATTTCTTTCAGTGTAGTGATTCTGGTACTACTTACAAGCAGGAGAGCTCGTCCAGCAGTGCTCGACGTTGATAGCTCTGGGGATTACGTGACATGGCCAGCGAATTGGTGCCACCAGCGAGCGGAGCAGGTGCATTGCTGGCTTGTGCCATTTGTATGGCTCGCAGCACCTCCAGCAAGTGACTGATGCCATCGGAAGGGGTGGCCACAAATTCCTGGACAAAGCTGGGGAAAGACACTCGCAGATCAGCGCGTAGTTTGGTGAGAAGATCAGTGATGGAACCAAATTGACGCAGGGACATCTCGCTGTCGCTTTCAGGAGGCGCCGGGATGGGACTTCTAAAGAACTACATGTTAAGAGATTGATTCTGATAGTTAGATAGTTTTTTTAAGACTTACTTGTAGCCGGAGTGCTTGGCTGGCAATGTGGCGGCTTTATAGACATCCTCCTTGTTGTTGGAGCTGCCGTTGATGTTGACATCGTAGATGGATTGCACTTTGGAGGTACCGCTGCCTTTGGTAAACTTACGCAAGGATTGCACATAATCCTCGGGATTGTAAACAGGTGGACGTTGATTCTCCTTGCTGTAAACCGGTGCCTGTGGCCAACTCTGCTCAGATCCGGCCATTTTATAGGATGCCAATGAACCATTCAAGCTGCTGGCACCACACTTTACACTGGAGAGAGCCGAAGCAGGATTGGAAATCTGTGTCTGTGACTGTGACTGTGTTTGAGTCGGAATCTGAGTTTGAGTTTGTCCACCTGCCGCATTGTGAGGTGGCAATTTGGGCGAGGTTTCACACACGCTGGGCGCCATTTGAAATTGCTGTTGTTGGTGATGGTGTCGCTGCAACGTGGAGCTATCACTAGAGAGAGACAGAAGGAGTAGAGGAAGAGGAAAGAAATGTCATTTAGTAATTATTATTATTGGCTTCGCCTGGCACATTATTCATGCAGAACTCGAATTTAAGATTCATAGTAAGTATAAATATTGTAAGCGGATTGGATGAGGTGTTGTCCACTTCGCAGACGCACGTAACGCACCGGAAAAACAAGACATTCAATTTATTAAGCATTTTCTGTCAACCCCGTTGCGGGACCTGTACAGGTACAGGTACTGGTACAGGTGTATGAGTGTGTGAGTGAGTGCAGATAAGCGCTGTCAACGACACCTAAATGACAGGCATGTGGGCTGGAACTCAATGTGGCCGCTTCCTTGCCCCAACAACTGTCAACGGACAACTGACAACAGACAACTGATCGACGCCGAGGCGTTGCTGATTTCGTTACTGATTTCGTTACTCAATTTTATTTTATTTTTTATGTATTTATTTTTGTGCGTAAGCGAGCGAAAATCTTGTAAAATTGTTAAATTAGCATGTCAATATACGATATTGGGAATAAAAGCGCGCACTTTCACTGTCAGCAACCAAAGAGCGAGATGGTGAATTAAAGATAGACAGAGACAGACTGAGTTTCAGATAAAAGACTGACTGACATGCACCGTTAGCTGACAATGCGCTCTAACGGTACTCGGTATCTCTTGTGAACTGTGCGTCTGCAAATGCAAATGAGTTTCGAGTTGAAATTATGACGTGCCCAAATGCAAAGCTTCATAGCTTTAACATACTACATATATGTATCTTATTATTGTTGTTGTATTTTATTATATCAATCAGATGCATCAGTCACGTAGCTGGAATTCCATTGAATGTTCTTCTTTTGCTTCTTCTTATTCTTTGCACAGGTGTGCCACATTCAAGGCAATAGACACAGACAGACACCTTGGCATGCGAGGGAGGTAATTGCTTATAGTATTGAATGATTAACAATTTTCCACAGCTTTCCATGAAAATTGATTTCTCAACAAGCGCATCGAAAATTTCCGAAAGATCATGGTAAAAGCGATCAGCAAATTGAATACGAGCATCATTCAATTTGCATAAATCAATTTGAGCAGACAAAATTGAGATCAGTCTGCTGATCGAGAGCACGATCGAGGCGATGCCACCACTTGAGACAACTGCAACATGTGTGTGTCTGATAAAAGTGCCTAATGGAAATGCTAATTTATGTATGTATGTGCAACATAAGCTGAGTCAACAGACCTGAATATTATGATAAGTGATCAGTGATCAGTTGCAGCCAACTTAATGAGCCAATAAAACAATTTAGTGCTGCCAGACTGTATAAACAAAACGAATTCAAGCCGTCTAAGTTTTCCAAAAAATAAATTACGATGTAATTGCAGCCAATTTAATGCACCAAAAGAATTTTTTACAGCTACCAGTCTGTCAATTAAAAGATCAATAAAAAAATTAAGTACCTTTAGATCGCAACAGTCTGTTAATTCAAACATAAAAGCGTTGGTCATAAATTCAGTTAAAGAAATAAAATCTACAGATCCGGTATGGCATGTGCATATATCGTTAAACGCATTATTTATTTATTTACTTTCAGTTCTTTAACAAAAATGCCAAGCCCACTCGCTTTATCTTAATAAATAAAATTGATTTCAAAAAAAGGGGGTAAAAAACAACACTCGATTTCTTCTAGAAGTTCGTATTAGTAAAGATAATAAAGTGCAAAAGTTTTAAACATAACAAAAATAATTTAATCTATAACAAACAAAACTGTGTGTCATATCAGAAAGCGACTTTGAAATACGCAGTACTTTTTTAATTAAAATAATATAGAAGACTAACTGAAGACAACATAAATAAATATTCCGAAATGCTTATAACCAGATAGATTTAAATTTATAAAGCAACCATTTTTTATTTTTATTTTAAGAGAAAGGTTGAATTAAGTTACATTTTTATTGAACTTAATAACACTTTTATGATAACTTTGACGGTGTTTTTTTTCAGTTCGGTGACTCTAGCCTTAGAACCACGGAAACAATGTTCATAGAAAAAATATATTTTTAAAAGTTATTTTAAATTTCTTTAACAGGGTATTTAAATGCCAAAATATCGCACACTTCTTTGATAATTAATCAAAGATTTGGAGTGACGCGTTGTCTTCAAGTATCCCATTATTTTGAAGTGCTACCCGTGTAGTTATTCTATCAATGAAAAAAAAGTGGGAGCAATCCATTCAAAACTATAGGTAAACATACATATATAACCGGGAACACGCCACCCATTTAAGTGCTTAAGTGACGCAAATCATTTGATACAGATAAAAGAAATATCAGAGATTGGGAAGGGCTCGTTTAGTTATGGTCTAACCAAATTTGTTTGGTCAATTATGAATAATAACCTTTGGCTTTTATCTAATAATGCTATAAAATCATGTGTAAATATGGTTTTTGATAATCAACAAAGCATTTCATCATTGTTCACAAAGGTTCATTGAATTTCTTACAGTATTTTTTATATGTATGTGTTGTCGCTTGGAGAAAGGGAAAGACCTCGACGAATCGGATTAGCATAATTGATGTTACGACTATGTCTACAATGGGGTCTGAGGGCCTGAGATTCGTCAATCTACTACTTAGAAAGGGCTACAGATCTGTTGTGAAGGTTTTCATGTCATTAACAGCTTGTCAACGGCAATGATATTGCCTATCTCTTATCTTTCGGATGAGAATCAAGAGAAGATTAGTTGCAAATTTGTCTAAATTTCACGCTGTTGAATTTTTAATGGGCTATTTCAGTCAAGTGGAGTCAATCGCAGCTGTTGGCGCTGCTTCAAAAATGATGTACCCATAAAAAAAATCAACGACTACAACTAGATCTAAAACTCACAGTCGGACATTAAACTTGTGAGGCACAAAACGTGCAAAAGATGGGAACTTTGGATGCCGAAGTGCACGTGAATGAAAAATATGAAGTGCAATTTGAGTCTCAAATACCTCGAATGCCGCACAATGAATAAATAACAACGTTGAACATGCAACCTCACTGATTGCGTGAACAAAGCCCCGATTCGTAGTTCCCCTCCCTAACCAAGACAATGCTTTCTGGCTAAATATTTTAAATTAGTTACGTTATAGAGCTAGGTAAAAAGAAAAATATAAAAATGATAATTGGGGCTGCAAACATGCGTGCGAGGTCATGATTTAAGTATGAATACAAGTGTTAGTATGAGTATAAATGTGAATATAAATACATAGCTAATGTTGCTGTTTATATTGCTAGTAATTTTAAGGTCTTATCAGACTTTTGCTTTTATGCCTACTGAGTAAGTCTGTAAATTGTAAGGTAGGTAAGTAAAAGTGGTAAGTGGCTTAAGGCACTCTACAACTGGACCTTTGCTTCGTTTTGATCCACATGGGATAAACCTTTCATGTGAATATGTATCAGATGTTCATGATAATTTAAGACTCCTATAACCACCTGCTGTGATTAAGGAATCTTAGTATTGGGTCGGATGGGATATTGCTAACATCGTTTAATGAGTTTAGTTGGTGTGTGCCGAATATCCTCAGTCTGCCCCTGCCAAGTGGTGCGCAGAGGCAAAGAGGGTGTTCGGGGTTTCTGTTCTTGGCACTCATTCGTTTTATTACAATTACTCAATCATCAATTACTTAATCATCTAATCATTTGCAAATGCTTAAGATCTCTCAGAAGCTTTTAACGGTAATTTTTTTTTGCCTTGCCTTTTAAATCTTTTTCTTTTAGTCACCTTACAAGTAAACGAAACCTGCTACACAGTTTCTGAGCTCATTTTTGAATTCAGCCGCCCAAATTCATATAAGCATTATTGTTCATTATTTTATGATTGGGACTTAGAGGGCTACCAATAAAATAATAATAATATTTTAAAAGCGCTACGTTAGTAGCACTTATTTAATTAGATGTGAAAATCTGCAGTGATCTTCAAATTGTCAAGAATTTAGAACATTTTTAAAGTTAGTTTAGGTTATAAAGTAAAGGTCATTTAAGTGTTGTTCAGTATTTGATGATGATCGCTTATCTTAACATAATAACACGCATCTAGCAGTGATGTTATATCAGCTTACATTTTCTGATGAAAATTGCGAAAGTAGTTCAGTAATAAGATAAACGATTACAATTAAAATAATGTTTTACAAGTTGAAGTTGGTAGGAGAATTATGTGTCATTTGCTCGTGATTCCCCCATGTTGGCAAATACTTCTTATCGGGAAGTTACTTGGTTGCCCTTATTTACATGAGACTTATAAACAAATAACTTAGCCCCTATGCGGAATATGTGTGATTATTATTATGTTTAATATTTGTTCAACTGCAATAAATAAATATTGAGTTGAGTATAAATACTGCAAGTGCAACTGAATGCCGACATCAGTTGAGTTACTTGAGTTACTCCCATTACAACAGTTACTTGCATTATGAAGACTTTCATTGTCGTCGTTTTGGCAGCCCTGGCAGTGGCTACACCAGCCCTGGCACGCACCATGGATCGCTGCTCCTTGGCCCGTGAGATGGCCAAGTTGGGCGTTCCCCGTGACCAGCTGGCTCGCTGGACTTGCATTGCCGAGCACGAGAGCTCCTATCGCACTGGCGTTGTGGGTCCTGCGAATAAGGATGGTTCCAATGATTATGGCATCTTCCAGATCAATGATCGCTATTGGTGCCAGCCGGACAATGGCAAGAAATCTAGCAATGGCTGTGGTCTTGGCTGCAAGGCATTGCTTACCGATGACATCACAAAGTCCGTTAGATGCGCCCAGAAGGTACTCTCTCAACAGGGCTGGAAAGCCTGGTCCACTTGGAAATTCTGCAATGGCAATTTGCCCAGCATTGATCCCTGCTTCAAGTAAATTTCTTCCATCAAATAAAGTAATGCATTCCGATAGGATTGTATAATAAATGCAACCACAAAAGCCGACTTTCCACTTATTGTTTTATTGACCAACATTTCAACAACTGACGACAGCAGTCGATTAATGAACTCATTAATCGAGCGCATATATGTATCGATATACATATGCCAGGGCTGCACACTAAGCGCAATTTGAGAAATTGCTAAATTGTCGACAGTGCAAGCCTTTTTGGCCGGCAAGCCGCATCGAAAAGTGAAATTTTATATAATGGCCCACACATAACCGAGTCATTATGACAGTTTACTTGGCCAGCTTGGCCAAAACGAATGATATCTATAAGAAATTATTGCAAAATGCCAGCGACAGCAACATGGGCATGGCTCTGGAATCGCAATTGAAGACGGAGCTAGAGCTGGAGTTGAAGCTGAAGTCGGAGCTAATGGCGGGAAAACAAGTTAATTTAATTTCCAATCGTAAAACAAATTACGTATGAAAGCATGCCGTTATCGTGTTGTTTATCTAAGAAGAAGACGGAGACAAAAAGACAGAGAGAGTGAGAAGGCAACGACTTTGCTTTACTGAAATTTCGTCTGATATAAAGCCATTTCAATGCAATTTACAAGTAAGGCCTCCTCTGCCCAATGTAGGTCTATTGCAATTGCCATTTCAGATCAACTTGTCCATAATCATTTTTGTTTAGGCCTTGTCATAGCTGTATTTGTAAATGCTTTTTACCAAAATGGTAAACAACTTGACTTATCTGGTCATCTGGTCTGGTATCAATTTGTATCAATTCTCAAGGGCTTCCCGATAGTTGAATGACTTATCGCAAGTGCTCCGCAGCCAAAACTAGAAATTTCTTGGCTTTCAGATCACATAGAGATTAAATATATTATTAAAAAACAGTTTCTTAATTTTGAAGACTTAACTGGAGTAAAATATTTCTAAGTTCTCTATAATGACAGCTATTATCTAAAATTAAGCTTTTGGTTAATCTTATGAAAACTGAAACATATTATATATTAAGGACTTTAAATGCTTGTTAAACTTAAGTCACCTTCTAGCAACTTTTAAGTGGGAGCACTAAAAAAAATCTTCTAAGCAACTTTCTCTAGGATTAATCTTACTTTTAAGTTGAAAACATATTCTTCTTTCTGTTCTCTGATTTCCATGCACTTCCAGGTATCATTTATGAAAGCCTGACATGACATGCAGCAGTCTTCTAAGCCCTCACTTAATCTCCAGTTGATAAATTGCTTGTTCTCTGCATTAACTTTCCCGCATTTGAAATCGCATTTTAATCATCCTGCTATTACAACATTCTCAACCAACTTAGCTGGCCACAAGAAATTTATCACAGCCATTTTCGGACAGCTACAACTCATAAAAGTAAGGAAAAAAAAGAAATATAAATATAATAAATAGAGAAGAGTTTCTCCGCGTGTAAGACGACACCTTGCCAAATTGTTTTAAGTTGGAGAAATAATAATAAAAAAAAAACACCCAAATAGACATAAGACTTGGAACTGGGCACCTATTTTAACTAAGGTGTCTCAGCTGTTATTGTTGTTGTTTTTTTTTGCCCCTTTTTTAAGTGTTTTTTTTTTTTAGATGCTGGTGGAGATTAAGTCACCGCTGTGATGTCTTGTCATGAAATGTTCTCATGGCAGTTCCATTTCTTTAGCCCATTTGCATAGGGTTTGCATTGAGAGATGGATGTAGACCTGGAGCTGGAGCGAGTGTTGTAAATTTTACCCACACACAAATGATAGATAAAACTATTAACAGAATTTAGCAACAACAATGATAGAGAAATGTGGCCACTTTTCAGTTGTCAAGACAAACTTGAGATCCCATTTTCCCAAAGCTGTCAACTCTTGAATTGTATTCGGTATCTTGGGATCCCCAGACACTGACTTTTGTCAGCTTTTTTTTTTTTTTGATAGTTGCTGTCATACCTGACAGCCGAGCGCTTGACTTTAAATTAATATGAGAAAGAAAAAGCATAACGAATCTAAAATGCCCTATCTTAAAAGCCCTGCCGAAGACCTTAACTTATTTAAAGATATGTAAAGTATATCTGAGATCATTTTAAATGATCTATGGCTTGACGACTTGTAGTTTCTAAATAAAGTACAAGCTAGATAATCAATGTATCTTTACTAAAAAAATTCTTAAGGTTGAGCACTAAAAATAATATAATTAAAAATATTGTTTGTAGGGTATAAAAGCAGTCGGGTTTTATAAAAAACATAAAGAGAAATAAAAGATTTTCCAGTATGGCCATTATGATTTTCACCAAGATTTGTTTGTTACAGATTGCGCCCACTGTGGTGCCCTAAGGTGATATATCAACAGAGCTGTCTCTCAAATAATATAATTAAGGTTTATATCACAGCGGGATTTGTTGCTTGATTTTTGACATAGTTTGCCTTTGTCAGGTGAAATGTTTATAATTTGTAAGTCCAATTTGTGGTATGACAGGTTGCAGTAATTGATGCCAAAAGTAGTTCAAAGTTGTCGGATTGCTGGATTGCCAGATTGCCAGATTGCTGGATTGCCAGGTCGTTTCAGTTCGGTTGCCATTGACAATGACAAGTCAAGATCATGTTTACTTAACCAACTGGAAAACAACAACAGTTGGTTTTTGGTAATGCGATACGTTGACATTGTGCAAGTTTAAGCATTACTTAGGCATCATATGAGATCAGCTACAGAGCGTCTTCCCTATATCATGGAGAACACTCGATGGTCAAGTTAGATCTCTTTATCTCCCTTTCACTTCCGCTATGCGCACTGTTGCTTTTCGTTTTTAACTGATAAGAGAGGAACTCAACCGTGTCTGCGTGCCTCTCGTCATTTTCATTTGATAAGAGTGAATTCCCTAATCGTTATCGAAGCCATTGGCCGTCCCATTCATTAATTTCTTCTTATGGTATCTGCACTCGACTTTGGCTTATTGAAATCTACTCTCTTGCTTTGAAAAACACTTCAAAAATTGTTTCAGCATCAGATAAATAGGTGTTTTTAATAAACAAAAATCTCAATACAAAACTGCAAGTGGTTGAGATATATTAAAAAATTTTGTTCGGATTTCAATTGATATCATCGCTCTAAGTTAAGAATGGGCAAAAGATTGGAAAATGATGTTTACCTATTGCTAAAACTAAATTAGCTACTGGAGCTAAATAAACGTATAAATTAATTTCCTTAAATTTTCCAATCTTTTTTTTTTTTGTTTGATCTCTAATTAACAGTTATTTATTTCAAATTTTCCTTATTAAGGCCTTTATTCGCTTTCTTCTAACAAATTTTAAATTTGTTACGCTGCTGGAATTTTTTTTGTTTCTCTTATCATATTTTTTCTTATTTCCCTAGCTTCCTTCTTTGCCTATTTTACGTACTTTCTTAGTAACTTCTGTCCTTTAACCAGCTTCATTAGGCCTCTTCTCTTCTGTAAAATTTTTATTTTATCCGCTTTCTTATTTTTTTCTCTTGACAGTCTTCAATAAATTCTACGTCTTTTACACTTTTTTTTCCATACCAATTAAATCAGTCACAATCCCTGAAGCATTTGAAAATCATACGCCTTGAAGATCATACCCCTCTTCCCTGTGGCTATAATTCCCAACTTGTTTTGTATCTGCGGACTGGCATATCTTTACGCTACACTGATTTCATTCGGCGGTAACCGCAGTAATTGTTTTACCCGCAGTTGGTAAGTAGTTGACCCACGTCATGTCGTATTGCCCTGGGAGGGCGCTGAACTGCGGCCTTATGGCAATTACTTATGCAGTACTCTCCGGGTTGGGCAGTCTCTGCTAATGCGTACAAATTATAGGAAACTGTCGAGCAGGTACTTGTCAGGAGGAAAAGGTCTGCTGACAGTTTTCCCTCACCTTCTTGGATGGTATAATTTTCCAGTCTTTGGTTTCCTGCTTTGTTTTAGCCTGTTCTCCAGACGATCGCGAAGCGATCTCTCTTGGTGTCTCTGTTAATGCATTGCCACTTCCTTTCTCATTCTCATTCCCGTTCCCGCTCTCATTCTCTATTTCCCTCTCTCAGCCCAGTTTATGTGAGTAGTTATTGTCGGTATGAGCGACGTCTACTTGTATAAATTATTGCCCACTGAGTTCCCCCCATTAAGAATTCACTGACCGCTGCAAAGTCAACGGCCTATTATGAGAGTCCGCAACTGGAAGGGAAGTCTAGCCATTGCTTTTACTACCAACTGTCTGTCCCCATCTGTCTTTCAAAATATCGATACTTGCTTTCGTTACGAGTCTCTATCTTTCTCTTCTATCACCTATGTCTTTAGAAAGCACACGAATGTGTGGAGAAACAGCCAATTACGACTTGTCTCGCAGAACGGAACCCTAGAAACAGCTCAAGATGAAAGCTTCACTTTATGATTTTCATTTATTATCGTATCGTTCAGAATTGTTTAGAAGCAGTCGTTGATGGAGGGGAGGGCACCATTGCAGAACTTCCAGGTGGACCAGGCAGCCCATCCCTGCTGGCTGAGTACCTTCTGGGCGCAACGGACGGAGTTGGTGATGTCATCGGTCAAGAGAGCATTGCAGCTCAGTCTGCACTCGTTGTAGGAGAAGCGACCGTTGGCAGGCTGGCACCAGTAGTAGTTGTTGATCTGGAAGATACCGTAGTCGTTGGAGCCGTTGTAGTTCTCAGGTCCGACAACGCCGGTGCGGTAGGAGCTCTCGTGCTCGGCAATGCAAGTCCAGCGAGCCAGCTGGTCACGAGGAACGCCCAAGTTGGCCATCTCGCGGGCCAGGGAGCAACGGTTCATGGTGCGACCCAGAGCGGGAGCGGCAAAAGCCAGAGCCAGGAGAACGACGAAGAACTTCATGTTTACAATTTGCAGAAAACTGATGTCTTTAGTCTGGAAATCCAGTGTTTTTATACACTTAAATAATCTATGCTCGGCACTATCTAAAGTGCCCTCGTGCTTTGCACCGAATGCGAAGAGTCAATTGTCCAGATTTGCTTATCATTATCGTGGTTATACTTTAATTGAAATAATCAATATATGCCAAAATAAAAACAAAAGAATAATATCTAGTTTCCAAAAGAAGTAAACAATTCGTTTGGAAAATTTTAGAAATTTGTTTGTGTTTTTATTTGTTGTTATAATCTTTACTGTACGTTTGGTCACTTCTTTCTATCTCTATTAATTTTGAAAAAAAAATAGTAAGATAAGTTATTTAGATGCAGACTCTAATTATAGGTAAAACTGTCACCACAAGGACATTAATCCTCGCAATAGAGTAAGTTTTGACAAAGTTATGGGAGCTTAAAGTTTTTTAAATATTATCAAGGGGTAAATGAATTAAATTATAAATTAGAAACAGTTCGAAAGTAAAATAATAAAAAAGACAATGGGGGAATTCAGCAGGTAATTTTTAGCAAACAAAAATTTCAAATTTAGGTATCGGTATCACAAAAATGTATTGCACAAATTGTGTAATACCTGATACTGATTGTTTATTACGAGTGATGAAAAGAGATTTCTCACAATCATAGTTGGATGATTTAATATAATGGTATTATTCAGCAGGTACTGATTACTGATCCATCACAAGTAAAGAAGCGATTGCGGATTAAAAAACCTGCTGAATGCCCACATTGATTATTGAAATCGATTGAGTATCAATTAGTTTATGAGAGTGTGAAAAAACAAATATTGAAAAAAAAAACTACAAAATATGATTAAAAATTTAATTTTAAATCATTGAAATCAAAAGCAAACATTGATTTAATTTACATTAGTTCAATTAGTTTATGAGAGTGTGGAAAAATCAAATATTGAGAAAACTAAAAAATATGATTACAAATTTATTTTTAAATCATTAAAATTAAAAACAAACATTGATTTAATTGACATTTGGCATACAATTTAAGTAATTTTTGATAAATTTTTCAGAGGGACAAGTTTTCAAGAAATTGGTGTTAAGAATATGGGTTATGCAACATTTTTACCACTCCTTAGAGACGCATTAATCCTTCTGTACTGATTTATATTTGGATGATCAGTAAAGAGCTAAAAATTAACCTACTTTTACATGATTTTTAGCTGTTCGTTATTCATATTGTATATTAAAATGCCACAAGTTATAGTTAAACCATTAACCTTGTTTGGTTATTGTTTTGGGTCTTTGGTCACCAATTACTATTGGCATGCTTTGAGTTTTGTTTTCGTATAGTCGTAAGAGATCGACGGGGGGAACTGTTGATATTCAAAGTAGGCTAGAGCAACATATATGAATGTATGTTGCCTGAAGATCTATCTTGAAAGAACTGAACTGTGTACTTATGGCTGCGTTTCATAACGGTCACCAGTTGGAGCGTCGTAAAACCACTGAGTTGGCACATAACCCAAGGCTAACACACATCATCAACATCATCATCAACAGCATGAACAACAATATAAATACCAAGTGAACTGCACATTGCTTTCACGACAACAACAGATAGACACTTAGATAGATAGGTAGAAGTCTTAGGCTAAAGACCTAACCGCAAGTATGCAAAACCCGTCATCGGGCTGTTACATTAACCTCATTCAAGCGAATGCACTTGTGAGCATACGTATGAGTTCTTGTACCCATCACAAATTATGGGAGGCACTCGCTGTACCCACTCAAAAGTTAGCATCTCTACAATTGTTAGCGGTATTCCCTGCTATGGTCTCTGCCACTATACTTGATGATCTTAAGACGACCACAGATTTCTACACATTTCTGCAAAGACTTCTGCTAAGAAAGTTGTTAACCTCTCGGCCAAAGACAAATGACAAAAGGCTACTGTAAAGCCATTTGGTCAGATGACAGACAAAAAGTTGTAGTTGTATTTGTTGTTGTAGTTGTTTCAACCAAACGCGTCGAGCATTTCTGTGACCTTCTTCGATAGCCCATGAATTTATCGAATAGCGAGTCAATGATAATTTATGCTGTTGTTGTGGATTCTTTGTAAGAGATACTCGGCATCACTTTTACTTTTTCTTGATTTATGAGTTAATATAAAAGCTTCTAATATCGTATATGGGTCAGCTAACAGTTCTGGCCAAGGAATTTCTGAATACCTCATCGCATATGCATGAGGTCGCGTTGAAACGTTGTGCCTTTGGGGTTCGAACCGTCGGTTCACCAATTAAACATCATTTATATACAAGACGCCGCTAATTGTCGTCCAATTATGGTCCGAAATGATAGAAAAAGAAAGCACTGTTACACTAATAGCCAGGCCAAGATGACGCTCAGCTAATTGCCAAGAACAGTTCTTGGTTCTTAATCTAAAGTTAGACTTGGAATGAAAAGTTGATAGTACTAGTCGCTTTGGCTAAAGGCCCGGTCAAAAGTACTTAAAAGTACCCAAAATACACTTAAGTGGGCTTATCAAAGACTCTTATGATATCAACTGAAATGCAGTCAATCTTATCTCGTCTCTATTCCTGTTTAATTCTGTACGTTTCTCCCGATTCCCGATAAGCAGACACCAAAAAGTGCTATAAAAGAGTGAAATTGTTAGGACCTCCTCATCAGTTTACTACCAAAGTAATTCGATACATCATGAAATTCTTCGTCGTTCTCTTGGCTCTGGCTTTCGCCGCTCCCGCTCTGGGTCGCACCATGAACCGTTGCTCCCTGGCCCGCGAGATGGCCAACTTGGGCGTTCCTCGTGACCAGCTGGCTCGCTGGACTTGCATTGCCGAGCACGAGAGCTCCTACCGCACCGGCGTTGTCGGACCTGAGAACTACAATGGCTCCAACGACTACGGTATCTTCCAGATCAACAACTACTACTGGTGCCAGCCTGCCAACGGTCGCTTCTCCTACAACGAGTGCAGACTGAGCTGCAATGCTCTCTTGACCGATGACATCACCAACTCCGTCCGTTGCGCCCAGAAGGTCCTCAGCCAGCAGGGATGGGCTGCCTGGTCCACCTGGAAGTTCTGCAATGGTGCTCTCCCCTCCATCAACGACTGCTTCTAAACTATTTGACTATCTTAAATAAACATGCTTAAACTAAATTGAACTTTAAATTGCTTAGTATTTCTGTTTGATTTACAAATTAGTTTTCAGTTTTATAAAGTGTCTATAAAGTGTGTGGACCTTTCTTTTTAATAGCTTTGGATGATTTCTTAAGAGGTTTTGAATAAGTTCGTCATGGAAATTTAAAATGTTCGCTAATCTAATTCAAGGCTTGCCATTCACATAAATAATGCTATAAAATTAGAAACTTTTGCAAAACAAACAAACAAACAATTTGCTTATAAAAATATACCTTTTTGGACAATTTCTCTCATAGAAAGTAAACTTGAAGCTAGACAAATGACGGCGAGTTTACGCTGAATTATAAACAGACTGAGACCTATTCATTATGATACAGCTGAGACAAAAAAAACTGGTTGAACAGGTGAGTTTTGGATCAACTCGAGACAGAACTCATCAGCGACTTCAATGGGAATTCATAAAAACGTTGTATAAATTAATTTGCGAGTAAAATATGGAACAACTTCCGCATCATTCGTTGACGCAATTGTCGTGTTTGTTGAAGACAACTCTGGAAATACTAGAGTTAATAATACCGCACTCATTTAAAAAATTGCGACTGCAAAGATTATTATAAAACAATTATTATTATTATTATACGAGTAGAGTCGACTGAGAGATAGAATAGGCTGGAAACCCTAGCTAAAAACACTACGCATTATTAAGAAACGATATTTCTAATAATACATTTTTTTTTTAGTTCGCAGATCAAAATAAAAGTTGGAAATGTATAGACCGCGTTTTCTAAAGAACTTGGCAGTCCTATGTTTTTTTAAGTGCAACTTAAATGTCAATAATACTAAAATCTAAAAATAATTCTGAAAAAGGAGCTGAAAGATACATAAGTTCCATCAAGTTATTGTCATATAATAAATATTTGATACATAGAGTCTATTTAAGAATATATTTAAGATAAGAAAAAATATAATAAAATCAAATAAAGAAATTCCAAGATAGAGAGTACTTCTTCCTGTTTAAAAACCAAGATAACACTGCGCTCAATCAATAACAGTTCCAAAATTATTACTTTTAATTAAATTGAGTAAAAAAGAAATGTATAGAAAACGAACTTGTATTATCTTCAGGAATATTCAATCTTTTGATTTATTAGAAACCACAAAAAGTCAAAACTTTCGAAGTGCCTAAATTCACTTTCTACCATGCATAACCAAAGATAGGCGGTTGCTCTATAGAATATAATTTGAAATTCGCTATAAAATTACAATATTTAAAACTATACTAAAATTAAAAAGCGATTTGTTTGGGTGGCCATAAAATCTCGATTTTTTTTTTTTCATCGCAAATTTTCTCTGATAGAAAGTAAAGTTAAAGTAGCGAGACGGTCAACCGCAAATGACAGCGGGTCAACAGCGATTTACGGCCAACCCAAAACATATTAATTATGTTCGCATTGAGCGAAGAATCAGTCAGAAACCAGTTGAACTGGAGGTGGCTGTTGAATTGGAGGTGACAGCTAACAATGCCATGGATATTAATTCCAAATAAATGTTTAACAAATAGTGTAAATTTTGGCAGCAGTTCCGCTTGAATTCAATAGACACCAAATACAAATCGAAGGTAAGTCCGCATTGAGTGGACATAATAATGGCCAAAATAAATGATTGACAGGTTTGCCCAAGGCATCCTCGAGCTGTTGTGCACGATATGTATGCAATTATAAGGCGATTGGAATCTATAATCTTATCGCCCCCTGGTCATAGATTGGCAGGCAGATTGCTAAATTGAGAGAAAGTGGCAACTGAATGCGCAACAAACTTAAAGTTTTTCTTACATAGTCAATGGAACAACTTAGAAGTTATCATCACTCGAAAGGAGGATTTTTAATATCTTAACGGACTCTGTTAAGTTACTGAAATGAATGATTATTAAATAGCTTACAATTGTGTTACATAGACATCAATTAAATGTTATTATTTATTTATAAAATATATTTAAAGTTATTTTTATTTTATTAATTTTTAATTTTATCTAAACTCTCATATGTCGCCAAGTCGACATTAACAGAGTCTGTAAACTATTAACTTAAGTTAACAGCAGTGAACTTCTAGTATTATTTGCTTTTCTTTTTATATTCATAAATCAGATGGAAATATGCAAACTACAGGTTCCAAAGTGCTATTGTAAGTGTTGTATTTGTTATAATCTCAAAAGCATAAGGGAATTAATAACTTTTCTTAAATGGAAACTTTTTTGAAGCAACATTTGCTGATCTTAACATAGAAATCATAATCATAACTCAGACTGCAAATTGTCTGAAGTGCTCTCGCTTTTTGTAGATAAGAAACCTTTGAAATTAATATTTTTGTCTAAACTATCTTGTAATATGTTTTTATATATACAGTCGAACTTCCCTAAATCGAACTTCTACAACTCGAATTTTCTCTAACTCGTCAAAATTGAGTGACTATAGCGTTTAATGAGCAAATTACAAACAATTCTGCTTCCATAACTCGAACTTCGCGCTAAGTCGAAATTCTTCAAAACTCAAAAAAAATATTGTCAAGTGCATCTGTAAGTCGAATTTTCGAGGATGTTACCAATAAATTGCGTTTTATTATCGTTTTTGTTTAATGCTTCTGTTACCGGCTCGTTTATTCATCTGATAACAAATTTCTGAATTTTTAAGTTTTGTTTACCTTTAACGATAAAAAAAATATTTGTATGCATATATGAGTTTGTATTATCTGTATCAGTTCGTAGTCACTAGTTTCTGATTTGTTATTTTTTAAGTGAGCTTGTAAGTACCGATAGATTCAAAAAATTTTAAAAAAAGATCACAATTTATTATTGATGAATTTGTAGTTTTTTTTAATAAACTTTAAAAAAATTCTATAACTCGAAGTCTCCATAGGTCGAACTTTGTCATTGGATAATGGTGATTTGAGTTAGGGAAGTTCGACTGTATACGTATTATATTTCTACTTTTTAATTAAAATTAATAATTTCTGTAGAATTTTCAATTATTAGATAAGATAAACCACCCACTTCATCTTAACTAATCTTTCTGCGCAGACCATAGACATTATTAGCTCTAGAACTCAGAGATAACAGTGAGCTATATAAGCGCAGAACTTCCTGACTGAAGACATCAGTTTTCTTAAAATATAAACATGAAGTTCTTCGTCGTTCTCCTGGCTCTGGCTTTCGCCGCTCCCGCTCTGGGTGCTCGCACCATGAACCGTTGCTCCCTGGCCCGCGAGATGGCCAGCTTGGGTGTTCCCCGTGACCAGCTGGCTCGCTGGACTTGCCTGGCTCAGCACGAGAGCTCCTACCGCACCCACGTGGTTGGCCCTACCAACAGCAACGGCTCCAACGACTACGGTCTATTCCAGATCAACAACTACTACTGGTGCCAGCCTGCCAACGGTCGCTTCTCCCACAACGAGTGCAAACTGAGCTGCAATGCTCTCTTGACCGATAACATCACCAACTCCGTCCGTTGCGCCCAGAAGGTTCAGAAGGCCCAGGGATGGTCTGCCTGGTCCACCTGGAAGTTCTGCAGTGGTTCTCTGCCCTCCATCAACGAATGCTTCTAAGCAGATCGCTTGAATTCTTTTGTTAAATAAAACTTACATTTCTTAATTGAAAAAAGAGGTAATTTTATTTTGAAGGAATATTTGAAATGAATTCTATTTGTTTTGCATTCTAAATATTTTCTTAAACTGCTATGAAAAGCAATAGAGGAATGTAAAATTATCTCAAGTAGTGTTTGCTGATATCAAAAATCCGTTTAAGTCTCGAAATGATAAGTAAGTCCTTAGTAGGAGAGGCACCTAAAGTGTTTGCACGTGTAAATTTATTGTAACTAGGAAAGTATGCAAATTGAAAGATTTGTGTGTCTGGTCAAACTTTGGCCTTTGAGCTCAATTAACTCTTGAAAAGGGCTTTGTGCCCGTTGCATTAGCTTCAATTAGTTTTAGAGCCAAACAAAGAGACACAAAAGACCCAATTGCTTAAGCTCAACAAAGAGAGCGTCTAAGAGGTAAAAAGGTAAGCAAATTGCGGTTACTTAATCAGCAATTGCCTCATTTGTCAGGTGTGCAACATCTGTTGAACATTTGAACAGTTGAACAGTTGATCTGCTCTTTTGAAATGTTTAACGAGGAATGCCCCTAACGAAGTACTGCATAACCTAAGTAAAGAATACTCGCAGATACGCCTTATAAGTAGTAAGAAAAAAAAAGAAACTTTTCTTTTAATATAATTATAATTTTGGGTATTGTATGTAAGTATGTTGCGTGTGACGCCCAATTCTTCTGTCCCCCTGTCCCCCAGTGCCCCTTCCAGTTGAAGCGTGGCCAATGCATAAGCTATTTATTATTAACAATTGTTAAATCAGACCGGAACAGTTTTCGTCTAACTGAAAGTAGACTCATATACTTTATGTACGAGTATAACATATAGCAAGTATTTGTTATTATGTCTCTACTGCCCACTGATATTTCTTTTGTTGTTTGTCTTACACTTCTTTGTACGCCAAGTGGCATTGTTAGCAACTCTACCTACTGTTACGGTCTGTGGAAGGGGTAGGGGAATGAGGAGGGGTAGGGGTAAAGAGGGGCGAAATTGGGGGAATTGTGCCTGGCTCGAAGCGTGCCGTCGCCAATTGAATTTTTCAGCATTTTCTTGGCTCTTTTAGACGCTTTCGAGTACGGTTAAATGTAATTTGTTTTATATTTATTTTTCTACAGTTTTTTCTTCATTATTTTTTTTTATGTGTGGCTTTTGTATTAACGCACACGCAACTATTTATGTGGCCAACAAAATATTTTTATAGCATTCGATTGTCAGTCTAACGAGCACTTGTATAGTGATTTCATTCTAAACTCAATGCCAATGCCAAAGAGTCGATACAATGTCGCCCACACAGCGTTTCTCGAGAGGATTTCAAATGTAAATTAAGAGAAAGCCAAACCCTATTTAGCATATATGCTTAAGGTAGTAGCTTCAGCTACCATTAAAGATGTAGATTAGTTAGATAGCATCTTATGTGTGGGTGTATATCTATACATGAAGAAGAATGCCTAAGATTTATTTAAATTTTAAACCTTTTCCTAGGCATGTCTAACCTGAGTAGCTTGTATGTTTTTTGACCATGCTTCAGTTATTCTAGTATTTTTGGGGGCTTACCTTGTTCTCTTTTTCTCTATGTGCCGTTTACAGTTCTAGGCCAAGTCGAAATCCAATTTGGAGCGTTGCATATGCGATTAATGACACGACATTGAAATTGGGCCAAATGCAGAATGTTCTCAAAATGTCCACACACTTTTCATATTTCTTTAGCCTCTTTTCTTATTCTTCTTTTCTTCTTCCACCTCTTTTTTTTTTAGCTGGAAAATGTTGGCTTTCTTGCACTTTGCATCGTCATCGAAGAACAAGAGGCACAAATTGAGAAGATTAGCACAAAGCAAAACTCACAACTTGTATGCTACTTAGTTACGGTTGCAATTGTAGTGCTGTTGTTGTTGCTGTTGTTGTTGTTGTTATTGTGGATGCTGCAATAGGCCAGCGTATAGGCCGGGCCAAGACGACAGACAGAGTCAGAGTCGAGATTGGAGAGTCGTACTCGTTTTACCGTTAGAATGCAATCAGCGCGCGCTCGCGATGCTGTTACCTCTTTCGGAGGGCGGGGGGACCATGTGGGGGGAGGGGAGAGACACACACACAGCACTTTTCTAACCAATAAAACTTGTTTCTTTCCAGAATATATTCAGATGTACATATACATATATCGCGTAATCGTCTGCGACACGTAACAAGCCAGAGATGGAGGTGGAGGTGGCGGTGGAGCTATTGATATATTGATGGAGTAGCCGTTACCACAAATAACGGAAACAGTTTATAACTTCGTTACAGACTCCATATTTATCAATTGGACACTCTAACGACGATAGAACTTTGTTAGACCTTTAAGCACAGCTAGCAAAGATATCATCACTCGTTCTCAGCACTGATAAAAATCAATCTAAACACAAAACACGCTCTCTGCGCTGCTCACACGTCTGTCTCGCTCGAAAGTCACGCATCGACTGAAGCTAAGAAAAGCCAGGCAACCGTAAACTTGGCTTCACCTCGTCTCAAGCAGCCGCTGACAGTTAGTTCGGCTCTCTTCGGTCACTTTCTCAACTCGTTTCAAGCGAACTCTCTCTCTTGCAATCTGCTGCTCTTATACTTGTGTATGTTTTAAGTGTAAGACACTGCTTGCCGGAGTAGAAGACAATGCCTATGGTACAAGAGTACAAGACACTGTTAATGTGAGTATAAGATACTGCATATACGAGTATAAGACACTGCTTGTAGAAGTAAGTGACAATGACAATGCACTGAATATTTATAAGTCAAAGCTTAAAAGAGTATAAGCAGTAGAGTGCATCTATTTGTATGGGCTCAAAAAATTAAAAAATGGTAGCCCAAATTTGTAATCTTCGCTCAATATTTAGATGTTTTCACCAAGAAACAATAGTTTTAAAATCAATTCCAAGTCCCCGCTTTTTGAGTTGAAAATTTTAATTTTTTGAAATGCTTATCATATTGTTATTAGCATATCTTCAGTGATTTAGTCCCATCTAAACAAGATTGGTATCACAACTCGTGACCGTAGATAACGCATTTTGATAACCATTATTTGTACCTTTCTTAAACGATTAAAATGCACTTTTCCACGTAGATGTTTAAGTCAATGTTTTCCATAATTAAAAATGTAATGAAATGTATAGCCCACAAATTTACATTTTAATCAAGAAACATAAATTTTCATAACAAAGTAAAATGTACCCAAAACTCGACTGTAAAAAGAGGATGTATTCAAATATGCGAGTCGTGTATAAGAAACTGCTTATAAGAATATAAGACTTTGCTCATTTGAGTAGAAGACTGGCATTTCATATTGGATAACTATTAAAAATATTATTTCTACTAGACAAATATTTTTCGGGTTTTGGAATGACTAAGAACACACGAATCTTTGCTTTTCTCAATTGTATTTATTTAATAAGAATAAAAATAATTCTCTTTAGAAGCAGTCGTTGATGGAGGGGAGAGCACCATTGCAGAACTTCCAGGTGGACCAGGCAGCCCATCCCTGCTGGCTGAGGACCTTCTGGGCGCAACGGACGGAGTTGGTGATGTCATCGGTCAAGAGAGCATTGCAGCTCAGTCTGCACTCGTTGTAGGAGAAGCGACCGTTGGCAGGCTGGCACCAGTAGTAGTTGTTGATCTGGAAGATACCGTAGTCGTTGGAGCCGTTGTAGTTCTCAGGTCCGACAACGCCGGTGCGGTAGGAGCTCTCGTGCTCGGCAATGCAAGTCCAGCGAGCCAGCTGGTCACGAGGAACGCCCAAGTTGGCCATCTCGCGGGCCAGGGAGCAACGGTTCATGGTGCGACCCAGAGCGGGAGCGGCGAAAGCCAGAGCCAAGAGAACGACGAAGAACTTCATGTTTACAATTTGCAGAAAACTGATATTGAATGACTGAAAATTCGTGGCTTTTATAGGGTGAAATTATCTTTCTATGCAGCAGTTATCTAGAGTACTTTTCCTATCGCAATGCAAAACACTTTAACTTTTAATCTCAATTAATCAGCTTCAAACATACTCGAAATTAAAGCAGTGCGTATACGTCATATGAATATTAAATGATTATTAAAGAATTATTAAAAGAGCAAAGTTTTCTTTTTGGGCAATGAACTGTGTTTTTCCAATATTGGCATTTCCTGGGATGATCTATGAGCACTCGAAAGTATGCAGTGAATTATCGAACGGTGCTTTATTGTTGTATTCCGCGAATTTTGGCAATGCTAATTGTTTCGTTTAGGGGATTTATCTAAACCTGTTCGAGCAGACATTAAAAAAGTTCAAGTAATTAAATTCAAAAATTATTCTAATGACGCTGACTTAACTTCTTAGCATATAGAGTATTTAAGCATGCGATAACCCGAATGGACCACTACAATAATTTCACCCTATAAAAGCAAAGGCTTCTCAGATAATCCAAATCAGTTCTCATCATCAGCTTAATCATGAAGGTTTTCATCGTTTTGATTGCATTGGCTTTTGCCGCTCCCGCTTTCGGTCGCACCATGGATCGCTGCTCCCTGGCCCGGGAGATGGCCAAGCTGGGTGTTCCCCGTGACCAGCTCAGCAAGTGGACCTGCATCGCCGAGCACGAGAGCTCTTACCGTACCGGCGTTACGGGCAAAAAGAACAAGAACGGCACCAACGACTATGGTATCTTCCAGATTAACAACAAATTCTGGTGCGAATCTGATGGCGTTCGCTCCCACAACATGTGTAAAATTAGTTGCAATGATCTGTTGACCGATGACATCACCAACTCCGTCCGTTGCGCCCGGAAGATCCAGGGCACGAAGCAGAGCTGGAATTCTTGGTCCACCTGGAAGTTCTGCAAGGGAGATCTGCCCTCCATTGACTCATGTTTCTGAGCGTTTTTTGAACTGGTATTAATTAATTTAAAAAAGCATATTCAATTAACTGACTATTTAATATATATTCGTCGAATAAATTATTATCGAAAGCATGGTAGCTTGCCTGATTATTCAACAAGTGTGTCTGTTGCAGTTAAAATTCAAATTTAATTAAATTGTCTTGTTGCTATGAAATGAATAAAACAGAAGCCTGAAAGTATGCAACACTTTCTCACGTTTGCAGCCACTCATGTCGTAGCTGACAACAGCTGATTGCTAAGCAAGTGGTTTGCTATAAAAGACTGAGCGACTGTTAGATTTCAAATTGTGTAGAATTTGACTAATTATAGGAAAAAACTATTGAACCGTTGCAGTTTTGTTTTAAATAAAATCAAATTAACTTGTTGCAATGAAAGAAATAAGACAGCAGCTTGAATTTGTTTTGTGCTATAAAATAATTGAATCAGCAGCCCGAAAGTATGCAACAATTATTGAAAGAATTTATTTCTTGTTGCTGACAACAGCTTGCTGCTATGCTCTAAATAGCATAGAGTGAGATTAAGCTTACCTGTCGCAAATTGATTTGCCTTGCTCGTAAATGGAGTCCAATGAATATTCATCTGCAACAGAGCTATAGACATTGGAGCGATTTTCCACCGCCTCCTCATAGCAGTAACTACAACTGCAGCAGGAATACTGGGAGCAGTAAGAGGAGGCATCTATATCCGTAATGCCAATGGAGCATTCTTCATCTGGTGTTGGATGGGCACGCCGTCCCTGATGCGCTTCAGTCGGTAAGACTTTCTGTGGCTGTGGCGACTCCTCCCGTCTTTAAAGAGAGAAAGAGATGTACAACTAGAAGAGATGCGTCAATATTTAATGATTTAATTACCTCTTGGTGCGTGAGTCCATCGTATCCATGACGACGTTCCAGGTGCGGTGTATTAGGTAGAGCAGAAATAAGATTCGCGACGTCTCGCCGTTGTTTGTTGTTGCATTAGCCGCATTACCAGGTCCAGACCCAGACCCAGATCCCAGACAGCTACTGGATCCAAGACGCGTCTGATTTTGCTTGTCAACCGTCTCGTTTTGAGGATGACGAGCGGGAAGTGTCTTGGAACGGTACTCGTCCTGCAGACAATATTCCCGCTTATGCTGCTGATATCGCCGACGCGTATTAAACTGGGAATCCCCTTCAACTCCACCTTCCACTCCAGTTGTGACTCTATTTGTGATGCGGTTGCCCATTACGATGTCTTCAATTGGCGACTGTCAAACATTGCCTAATTGGACAGGAACATGGGATCACGTTAATAGCCAGCAAGAAGCATGACGAGATTAACTAGAGATGTGTGTGAGTGTGTGTGAGTGTGAGTGTGTACAACATACATGCAGAGCTCCTAACCAGTTTCCCAGCAGAGCGCAAAAGTGAAGTGAACGACCAAGATCTGCGATCTGCGATCTGCGAATGGGCGGTGGAATTGGGTCAGCAACGAGTTCTCGTTCTCGAGTTCTTGTTTGGGGACGCTTATTGAGGTCAACAATGGACTGACCATGGAACACAATTTATAGAATTTATAGGCCGCTGCTGTTCCTTAGCGAGGAGGCTACTCAAAAGATTCTACTGGGTAATTACTATAAACAATCTTCTTCTGGCTCTGTGTGATAGTTGATGAATTGCGTGGACCACTTGGACCAGTTTGGACATAAACATGGACATGGACAACATGATTACATACGCACATCAATTCACATCACTGTCACACAAAAGATGGAACGACAGCCCATATAATGGGGTCACAGGAATAATACTCATTGATAGATGACATCAAAAATTAGTTCACGACGCAATTTCTAATACCATCATTTTAGTATAAAGTATATGTTCTTTTCTATTTAGCGTTTTAAACAATTTATTCTTTCATTAGTAATGTACATTTCTTAATATATTTATAAAACGAATAATATTTTTCTTTATCAGCAAATTTCAATTCTTAGATAAGTATTTAGAATGAAGCATTTAAAATTTAACATATAAATTTTTTTTTTTTCTAAATATGTTCGTTGTAAAGAGATGAAAATAAATGAAAAAATTTTTTTAAAACTTTAATAGAAGTTCATATATTGAGATTCACAAATGTTTTTTATCATATAATGTATATGTATTTATATAAAAATTTGCAAAAATCACAAAAATAAATAAATAATCCTATTTTAAAATTTTTTTTTTTATTATTTAAATGTAAATTTCTTAAACTATTTAATAGTTTGATGGAATTTGTACAGACAAAATTCTTAAATTTGTAAGTAATGGAATATTTGTCAAATATAAAAGGTCTTGAAATAAAATATAATAACTTTCACTCATTTAATACGAATAGTGAGCGCAACATATGAAAATATTTGAAAATATTTGGAATATACGAAAAAGTAAGATTAAAACAATAATTAATCAAATTAACACTTCGTGTAAATTAGTCTTAAATTAATGAGAACCTTTCAGAATGTCTTATCATTGACCCATGTTCGCTGTGGTGCCAAAAGTGACCGCTAAACGACTGTGCATGTCTGTGCTTGTCCACTATCTGTGGCTATACTATCTGAGAGGTAAATTCCAAGTGTTGCTTGAGTGTATAAACAGGGCGAAGCTTATCAGTCACAATATATGAAGTAGACCCCTGCACATTGGGCCCAATGGCCGTTTTTTTGGCATAAAGTCGAAAAATTCATTGAAAAGAAAATCACTTCTAATGTTACAGATTTGTAGTAGATAGTCTATATATAAAGAATCGATAAAAAATATCGATATTTTTAAAGCCATAAAATTTTTATCGACCTTCAAAGTCAGCTGTTCAGAGAGCGGTCTGTTTTTATGAAATTGGCGGGAAATTTTTGTTCACTTTGTGTGCGTCTAACTTTTTAACCCTTGGACTAAAAGTAAATATTTAAAATGGAAATTGAAGGCCAGGGTATTTAGAATAGCAAAACCAAACTTGTTTTCTTATTAATAATTGTTTTAATGTTATAAATGTGTGTTATTTGTATGTCCAATAACAGAAATAACTTAACCAAAGGGTTCGTCTTTTGTAGACCATAACTAATTTGGCGCAGGGTTGCGCAACATGTAATGTATGTTAAATTAAAGTTGAATATGTGTATTAACCATTGGTAATAAACTTTTATCCGGCTTTATCCGGCCTTGGCGGTACTTTTAACTTATAGATAAGCTTAAGTTAGAAGAATCCGAATTTTTATAAGTTGTTTTTTTTAATATTTTATCTTTATATTTTTTTAAATGTTAAGAAAACTAGCTTTTATTTAATATCTAACTAACTTCTTACATTACATATAAAGAGAAATTAAAATTTATCTATTTTTATTATTACCATACGTATACGCAATGTGTTCTTGTATGGGCGGTATGGGTAGGCGTGGCCAAAATTTTCAATTTTTGTTTCTACGTTCTAAGCTATTTGTATTTGTGATATATACAAAGTTTGAGCTCGTTAACATCATTTTTAGACTTTATGCCAAAAAAACGGCCATTGGGCCCAATGTGCCCTGGCTGGTCGGTTTAGTTTAATAATACAGTGAATGTTGCATTAATAAGGCAGCTCTATTAATGAAAGAGATTTCGAAGCATTCAGTTCTAACAGTATTCCATTCTAAAATGGATCAATTTGTATGGGAAACGTTTATTAATGGCAAAACTGCATTAGAGCGCGAATTCAATGGAATTAAACCAATTTTGAGATGGTATTTTAATAGTACTAAATGCCGCAGCCTTTCAAATTTATGTTAAATAGAATGTAGAAGCATTTCATGTAAGAAGTTAACAGGTTTAGGCCATAAATTCAAGTTGTAAACATAAAGAGCAACCGGTTCGTTAAGGTGACAAACATGCTGAACATGCTGAAGGGGAAAGTTATCAGTGCGCTTGGAAAATTTCGTAGGGTAGGTTGAGAAATCTACATAAAGTTTGTTTTGTTTTGTTTTGTTGTCACACAACGAGTTACTACTGTACTAGAGCAACGTTATAAATTGAAGTCAAGACATGTACTTTATGCGTTTTAAAATTAAGACAGTAATTAAATATGCTGTTTTGTACATGGTTTATCTTATCGCACACATAGGTCACCCTGTATGAGAGGCAATGTTAACTATAGGACAAGCCGAAAACCAAGCCGCAAGTTAAAATGAGGTGTTCGTTGGGGTTGCTTCACAGTCGTGTTTACAACGATCGTGTGAAAACAACTAACAGTTGCAGTCGGAGCTTTAAAGCAACAACAACAGAAACAACAACAACAACATCTGTAACAGGAGCTGCTACCAATAAAAAGTGTAATATCATGAGCCAAAGTCAACTCAACACATCTCAACTAATCTTTGAGGAGAAGCCACTGCATGTGCCGAGGCTGGAGGAACTGCAGAGTGGTAAGCAGATTCTAGCAAAGATTCTCCCAAAAAGATACGAACACGACACGAACAAATGACCTTCAACAATTGTGTCGAACTTTCCATAGCCGGTTTTTTTGGAGGCGAATGCGAATGCGTTCACTCTCTCACTCTCTCGCTCTACCTCTCTCTCTCCCACTGCGTTTTCAATATGAGAACAGCAAAAACAAACTAGAATAAAGTCAACTTCGGCACGTGAAAGATTTGATACCCTTGCAGCTCGTTTATATATAAAACAGTTAATATATAAAAGTTACATAAAGAAAATTCTTTCAAAAAAAAGTTATCATTAAATTTATTTAAAATTTTGTAAACAAAACATAAATATTTTTATTTAAAAGGTTAAATATTGTTTAATTTAATTTGGTCAAAGCATGTTGAAAACTAAAAAAATGGTATTCAAAGTAAATAATTTTATTCAACTTAGTTAAAATACTTAGAAAATTAAGAAGAATTTAACTAAAAAAAATTTATATAATATAGCCAAAATATGTGTCTTTGCAATAATGAAATAATTTTAATGCAACAATTTAAATTTGATTTAAGATAGTTAGAATATCTTCACAAACGAAAAAAATTTCTTTTATAAAAATTATATTTGAATTCGATCGATCCTGTGTGTGTTATATGATAAGGTAGCTACAATTCCTCCATGACAAATGTTATAACAAATTTATAATGCCCTCCTAAAGGGTAAAAAAAAACATATGCGAAGCTTTCGCTCAAATGCTGCTCAGCTCTTGACTGTTTGCTCATTTGTTCGTTGTCTTGATTGAGGGCGAGATAAAGCTTTTAGTAACATCTCTCTCTCTCTTTTTCTCTCGCTCTTGCTCTCTGTTTGCAGTTATACAGGGTGCACTGAAAAAGAACTTTGCATCGGCATGTGTGAGTGTGGGCGACTGTCCCGATTTGAAGGCACCTCAATACGGACTCGTGGAATCGGGATTGGGAGGGAAACCCACTTTACTGGAAGTCGGTGGTCCGCCGTATTTACTGCCGCTTGTGCAGCGCGACAAGTTGTACAACATTACGGAGATTACACGCAAGATACAGGGTCCTGGTAAGATATTTGCTGTAGGTGCCGGAGCTGGACCCTATCCCATTCGCAGTTCCAACTGTGAAGGCATCTATAACTTGTCGGTCAGTGCAAAGGATGAGCTGACCAATGGCAGTTACACGGCCACGGTGCGAGGGGAGCACGAGGAGTGCGTGCTAGAGCGCATACCGAGTACGGAACCGCGCTGTGCTCTCCTCCTGAATCTCTACCTGTGCCGGGGAGAGGCCGGACCCGTGTTAAAGATCAGTGCCAAGCAGCGCAAAGGTGAACTCAACTTCATTGAGTGCATACGCAAGGGACTGGAGGAGCACTACGGTGACCAGGTGGTCGGCTTGGGTGGAATTTTTGTGATCAAAAAGGGTGCCGCCCATCAGCACGTGATGCGGGACTTCAGCAAGACACCCATTCATACCGACGATGAGGTCAATGAGTGGCTCAAATTCTTCGAGATGCCCGCACAACTGAATGCCCTTGGCACCTTGGTGACCAAAGAGCACGACCTGGATCTGCGACTCCAGCACTTTCACTCCTTCTCATTCAGCAACTGGGGAGGTCACTATCACTATGACACCACGCCCGATATTGTCGAGTACGAGGCCTATCTGAATGTGGCGGATCGTGTGGTTCGTGTGGATAAACCACTCGACACCCACAAGGTGGGCAGAGACTAATGTACGTTTTAATAAAACCCAACTATATATAAAAACTAAAAATAGACTCGTAAAAACTTCAGTTCATTTTTAGACCCTGTATTTAATATGTACAATGTAGTTTGTCAGACGTGTATTGGTCAGACCTGAATTTTATTCTTGATCAGCATCAACAATCTAGTTGATATGAGCACCTATGTAGATCTCAAAGACTATAACTAAGTATGTGTGTTCTAAACTGATCAAAATAGAATAAAAAACAAATTAAAAGAGAATTTTTAAAGCTACAGCTTTTAGTTTTGGCACACATGACAAAAATCACAGTACACTTAAGCCTATAAAATTTCTTCATGATCGGCATATAAACTCAAAGGTTTTTCACAGAACAATTGGTTGTATCGGCTATTGGTAGAAGTAGAGAAAACTGAAGAGACATAATAAGTATAGGGACTTTCACAGTCGGATTCTTTCGACTGTAGTCTTTCTTACTAGTTTATTTTTAGAATTTAGCGAACTATTAAAAACTGGACAAAATTAAACCACTTAGCCCGAAGACATTTTTAACTTGACGTAATTGCCAGAAATGCGACAGACAAATTGACGTCTTAACTTTCTACGGTTTACAAATCGATCGAATAAGATCAGATCGCAGTTCACATTTCACATTTCTTAGTCGAAGTTCTGGTTTTATAACTCTGCTGGACGCTCTAATGAGAGATTCAGATACGGCGACTAGCTAAGCAGGCCGTAAATAATGCAACAAGCATGCAGTAATCTATGTACAATGTTTCAGTTTTTCTTCTATTTTTTTTTTTTTTTTTGCATCGCTGATCGTTAATTATTTAATAGCTTTGATTCAAGTTTTGAGTGTGTATGAGGATCGTGCCGACCATAAGCTATTAAGATGTTGTTTTTGTAAATTTCTCGTCTATCGCAACTGGGTGTGCAATATAGATTGCATTATGGTCAATAACAATTGGCTTTAATGACAGATATAAGTTGCAGATGCTCTCACAAACACACCCATATTGATGTCCACACTTATAACCACTTACCCAGTTTTAAAAGTTTTCATTCATTGAGAATTAAATCGTATTTCTGGTTTGAGGTCGCGACTTCGTCTAACGTTTTTAACGGACAGATTTCTAATATTTGCATTTAACTATTTATTATTCAAATTTCAAATTTCGGGCAAGCCTCTCCCGTTCGCTTAAAAACATACTTTTCATATATCGACCCTCGATTGAACCACTTTAATCTTCCATTGGCACAAAGCGGGGGACAAAAATGAGGAAGGTATTGTATTGTCTGTGCATATGGTAGAGAAATGCAAATGCGATTTCACGAAAACAGAAAACAGAAAAAAGAAAATATTTCTTTTTTATTTTTGTCGTTGTGTTTGTTTTGCTGTTTTTCTAGTCGCTTACACATTTATTCACATTTTAAACACACTATTAGCACTTTTTATTAGCTGCCTCTCGTGACGAGTCGATCGTTCAGACTCGAAGTCGAAGTCGGAATTGGAGCTGTAACCGATGTTGAAGTTCGAGTCGAGTCGAGTCGCGTTCACGTCTGACGTCTGTTCGGCTGAAGCTCGCGTTGCAGACTGAATTAAGTTTCATGCCGCTTTTGTTGACTGCTTGTTGATGCCGCTTGCCACTTTAACTTGATACCAACATGTTGTTGTTTTTGTTGATATTGTTGGTCTGCGTCTGGCTATTCCCGGTATTCGAAAAGTAAAAGGGTGTATTGCAGAAGTCGAATCCCATCATGTAAATATATTATTGCTCCACAACATTTGCCGTTTTAGAAAGTTAAGAACAACGCAATTCTACAAATATATTTTTGGCTTTTCTTTTAAAGAAATTTTGTTTGTAGTTATGCTATTCTTCTTTATATTATTTCTTAATCGTTAAAATTAGGCGTTTTTAACCGTCAAATAAGTGTCGTTATAGACACTTCCGTTTGGGCTTGAGTTTCAGAGATTATTATACCTACGTCACTCACATTTCAAAAGTTAAGGATACAATTAATTTATATTGAGATTCAGTGCCGGGTATCTTATAGTCGGCGACTCTACTGCTCGCTTGATTGTTGTTGCTGTATTTATGACTGGCTAGTTTTTGATTAAAATTGTCGTTTAATCTCAATTTGGACACATTTGATGAGAGCTACTAGATGAAATGTACCATGACTAAACAGCGTCAAGTGCATTAAACAATGCAGGCCACCAGCAAGTTTCCAATTCCCAACCAGTTCCCACTGCCAATGCCATTGCCAATTGTGATACCATCAACAGCAACATCAATATTCGCCTGCTCCCGTTTGGCCACTGCCCAAAGGCAACACAAAACCCCGAAGAGACTCCCTCAAATGCCGGACATTGAACCGCAAAACTAGGTACTCCGCCGGCACCTTAATTGAAGTTGCATAATGAACCTCAACTAAATCGTTGTTGTACCGGGAAGGTATGTATCGGCGTACAAGATGCTTGTTTAATTAAAATATACAACAAAAATGGAAAAACGGGTTTACATGGTTCATTTGCACCGAAAGAGATAACAATATCATAAACTTTATAAAAACATTTAAAAAAATTAATGCAGAATATATATATGTTGTTGTCCCTATTATTTTGTATATTTTTAAAATAATTTTGAAACCATGTTTTTTTAGAATTGGCGTAGATATTGTTTAATTTTGTAAAGCATTCGCAATTGTTTGTATAGTTAACAAATTAAACTCTTATCCAAAACTATTCATTTGAAATTAAAAGCACATTTTCATTTAGGCTAAAATCTAACAATATACGAACCTGACATTTCTGGTTCTGACTTCTACAGATTGCTCAGATAGTTTATTGATATTGAATTTTTATAAACAGTAACAAGAACAAAAATTAGAGTATTTTAATAAATTGAAAATCTCTTTGTAGGACTGTCTCTTTGGAAAAGCATTAAATGCCGAAAGGAAATAAAGGAATTATCTTATGCAGAGCGATGTAATTAATTTGATGTTACTCGTTAATTATATAAATTAAGCGACCATTTTAACCTTTACGATTTACAATTGTATAAATAGTATATACGCATGCTAATCGGAGCCAGAAATTAAATACAGGTATGTCTTAGGATGGCGCTCCTCGAGCAACTAACTAGAAATGCAGGCAGACGCGTTTATCGGTGGATGTGATTCCGGCAATTCATTTTGTAGTCAATGCCGTACCGCGTCATTATTAACAAATCATCTATTGGTAGCGGGACAGCGTTGGCAGTGGAGCAAAGGATGTCGGCACAGTTGACGAGTAGACTGCTTGCGTACTAAATTAGGAAATTAGGTGTTATAAATCAAAAGTAAATTGCATATCACAATCTTGCTTACCGCCAGAAGAGCGAGCTGCCGCGCTTAAGTTCTCTGCGCGACTGCAAGTCGTTCCAGCAGTCGACCCAGCTGGAGTACTTGGGCATTATGGGTGGTTGTCCGGCCATCAGCCGAGATCCGCTAATTGAAGAGCAAGTGGAAACCACCTGGAGCGGATACAGAAGGCTTGAGAAAGCAAAGCCTGTAAGGCTCGCATTGTATTGCCTGGCAACCTTGTCCTTGATAAAATATTTGTTGACAATGAATACGGAGGAGCTGGACAGCACAAGGCAGGCCACATCACACAGCAGCTTGGGGATCAGGCCGGCAAAGAAACCCAAAATGCCTTCATTCGTCCAGATTTCGGCAATCGAGCCCAGAATGGAGTTATAAAGCGTTTCACGACCCACAAATTGTGCCATCATGCGCAGCGAAATCACATGGAACGGATGGGAGACAACAATGCCACTGACCGTCAGTACAATATCGCGTTTCAGGTTATACTTGAATTGTACATAGCTGGCAGGAAAGATGATTGATTAATTGACAACTCTGAATGACAGCTATGAGTGGAAAACCAACTTCTCCTCCTCGCTCAGCTCGGACTCATCCTTGTCCTCCTGATAAGCAAGTCCAAGCTTCTCGGCTACACGTTCGCTCACAACCATGCTCAGAACGGAGCCAGCCAATTTGGGGGCCAAGCCACGATAGCAGCCGTAGAAGCCATCAACTCTTTTGATATGACCGACTGTGAAAGAGTAACATAATCAGTGTGCGAAGTTCAATTCGAATGCCGGTACTTACTGTACTGGAAAATGTTGGGCAACAGCATAACAGGCCTGCCAAGCATGGATTTGCCTGGTCTCGCGCCTATGGGCTCATATCCAATCTGTATCAACGTCTTTGAGTACTCGAATGGATGCAGTGCAGCGCTAACTCCGAGACGCATTCCAAACCGAATCCAGCCATTAACCTCGTTGTCCTCATTTCTTGAATAATCTGCGAGGGCGGCCATTGTTTATGTTGCTCTTTCTGTTTCTGTAGACCTGATCTTGGTGGAAAATTGAGAATTTTAGCTGCGCGAGTCTGAAAAATTAACCGGTCGGCACGTCTGCCCTTTTTTTTCGCTTTAATTCAGGTTACAAAACTTTGACAGCTGAACAGCCGTTTCGTTCTGAAGTTCAAATGAACGGTTCATTAAAATGAACCAGTGAACTTATTCTGTCATTTATGAATTATATATTTCGATTTGTATATTTTTTGTTTTATTCTTTAATTAATTTGTTATTTTACTATATATTTATTTAATGCAAAATATTTTATCTGCAAAACGCTTCTGTAGCCACAACGTCGCCACCACACCGAAGTGCTGCCACTTGACTGAAAGGTTGACACCCTGTAAAGTTCACCGATCTGGCAATATGCAACACTTTTGGGTCAAATGTAAAAATTGGTTACTTAAAAATTTTCCATCTTATATTTTACAATTTCTAAACTGGGCTTTGTTGGAATTTTCTGCATTTTTAAAATTTTTTTTGGTATTTTGTGATGAAAAGCCTCAAACCATCATTAAAATACTTACCTCAATTTTATGTAATTTTGAATTTTCTAAAAATTATTAATTCATTAAAAATTGATGGAATTTTTGTATTTGAAAGACCTTAATTTAAATTTATCGCTGTTGGCGCCCAAAAATTAGCGAACTTATTCAGCAAATTGAACTCGGAATTCCAACTGGAGAGTGCTACAAGCTTTTTAGAAGAAAAGTAGCTGTTTTTGGCTAGAAAACATCCGAAAAATAGCTGCAAAGCAAAATAGCTAAAAATAGACGGCACAGCTGATTAACAAATGTAGTGCTGTCAACTTCTTTAAATATTCACGTTGGCAGGCTTGGTTCATTGGCCAATCCGTGTGGGTGGGTTTGTGTCGGTGTAAAATGCATAGGTATTTGTTGAATATTTCCTACATTGGCACGAGTTTTCGGTAAGCAGCTGAATTGCTAAAAATCAAAGGAATGTATTAAAAAAAACTTGCAGTGGTATTCAGAAGACGGTAAACAAGTCGGAGTTACCTCGTCTGGACACAAGTACAGTGCAAGGGAGCTTGGAGTTGGCATTGCGCGTTTTTCGACCCACAAACGAAATTCAAACGGTGCTCTCCAGTCGGTAAGCATTCTCCTTCTAAATTCAATTCAATTCAAGGACAAGTTACACAATAATTGAATTAATTTCAGAACAGATGCGGGAGTGCATGCACTGCACTCCACCATTCATGTGGACTTGGAGCGCAGCGATGGCAAGCCCTATGATACGACCACATTGACTGGTGTCCTCAATCGAACACTGGACAAACAGAGTTTACCTATTCGTGTCTTGAGCACACAGAGAGTCGCGAACACTTTCCACTGCAGATATCACGCAACTGGTCGCACCTACTTGTATCGCTTGGCTGTTGCCAGGAATGTCACGGAGGGAGCAGAGGGCAGAGTACTGAAGAACAAGGGTTACGAATTTTTTCTACCCGTGGAAGAGATTGACCGGTGTTACTTTCTGCAGTAAGCAATTGGTTTATTAATCTATGCATCTATCTAATCGCCTTTTCCGTTTAGAAACACCACTTTTGATATCAAGAGATTAAGTGATGCTGCTCGCATGTTCCTCGGTGTCCACGACTTTCGCACCTTTATGAGCACAAGTCGGCAGAAGAGTCCCAGTCGCGACCATCCCATGTTTACAGTGCGTAAAATTGATGAAATCAACATACGTCCGGGAAAAAGTCTTGCACTGGGTCCCAACGCAACATTGGCAACTGAAACCTATGATTACTGGGACATAGAGATCAAGGCCAGGTCATTTCTCTACAAACAGGTGCGCCGTATAGTAGGAACGCTACTTGCAGTGGCAAACGGACGCATCGACGACCGTTCTATCTATCAGATGCTAACGATTCCCTCCAAGCACAACTGGGATCATCGTGTGCTTGTTGCACCTGCCTGTGGTCTCTACCTGTGCCGCGTGCACTATAGGGATACAGCCTTTGAGCTTCCAGACGAGACAAGTCACTAACCAAGTTGATACCATGATACTGCTGTATGAGCTACAGAAGCGTTTGGCCAATCTAAGGCCCACCACCACGATTGTGACCACACCCACCGGTGCTCGTTACGTTGAACGTAGCAAATCTTCTGACAACGAAGATGCAACCGCTAGGAGTCCTGAACAACTGGAGGCACGACAATACGGATTCGTTGTGGACACTAAGCCTGACAGTGTTCCCGCTTGCATATTGAGTGAATTCCTTTATTTGGGATCCCAGGACGCAGTCACCGCCGAGAATGTCATCAAGTACAAATTGACGCACATACTCAGCGTGGGTATTGAAACACCCAACGTTGAGTTACCGACAACTATGAAGTGTAAGCATTTACCATGTCTGGATTTGCCCGAGACGGATCTGCTGCACTACGTCCTTCCAGTTGCCATAGACTTTATCGAGGAAGTACACGCAGTCAAGGGATGCGTCCTGATTCACTGCAATGCGGGAGTCTCTCGTTCAGCCTCAGTTGTCATTGGTTATCTCATGCAACGTCGTGACATGTCCTTCGAGGAGGCCTACAACCTGGTTAAATCGTGGCGGCCCTGCATACAGCCAAATGCAGGATTCATGCAGCAGTTGAAGAAATTTCACAAAACATATGCCAAATAACTCTTAACAACATGACACATTTGCGTCAATAAACAAGAATTTGTCTTCGTGTTAGGCTAGGACAATAGGTTTAAAATTCTTTTTATTTAATGTTGGATCTTTAGATGTAAATACTTCTTATTTATTGTTGGATCTTTAGAGTATCAACAATTCAAAATAGAAATAAAATTAATCATATTGACACCAATTTTGACGAGTTTATATAAAGGTGAAAAATTAATCAAAAGGACATCGTTCATCGGAATTAGTTAAGGCTTGGGAAAGTTATAAGAATTTAATGTTTTAAAAATTAAAAATAAAAAGTGGGAATTTACAAAACAATATAATTTTCCCAAACTGTTGTCCCCTTGGGTTGACGAGCTTCAAATCTTCATTATAATATATATATTTTTTTTTCGAGTTTCGAATTTTAAATTTTCATCAAAATGTTAATTAATTTCAAAGTTATTGCATTTTAAAATTTGCATCAACTAAAATTTTAAATTTCTTCAGTTGGATAATCGATAACAAAATTGACGATAAGATTAACTTATCGATCATTACTATATGTGGCCACAAACTTGTTATCGGAATATCGTTAGCGATGATTGTCAGCCCTGGTGCTCAGCTGGCCTCTTTGTTGTTTAAAAGTATAAATAAATGCAAAAACTCGAAGCTGTAATTTTAATTTTGGCAGCTTTTAGCAGCTGTGCAAATGGCGACTGTGGCTGCAATAAACTGGACAGAGATGCCTTCACGTCCGAAACAGTGTCCCAGTTGCCGGATCAACAGGTGTGCCAGCAACAGGCAGGGAATAAAAATAAACAATATCGCGATTACTACGCGGATTTGGAGCGAGAGACTGAAGAGGATATGTCACTGATTCCAGGTGGCAGTCTGCATGTTGGCACCAATGAACCACATTTCCAGGCGGATCGTGAATCTCCAGAGCGACTTGTCAAGCTCAATGATTTTTATATGGACAAGTACGAAGTTTCCAATGCTAATTTCGAAAAGTTTGTTAAAGCAACAAACTACACAACGGAAGCGGAACGTTTCGGGGATAGTTTTCTATTCAAGACTCTGCTGACGCCAAGTCAGCAGGCGGAGCTGGAGGATTACAGAGTAGCTAGTGCTGTCTGGTGGTACAAAGTCAGCGGAGTGAGTTGGCGCAAACCACACGGCATTGATAGCGATTTAAAGGGTGAGTCGGCAAGTCAGTAATCCATCTGTAATCTGTACTTAAGTAGTTCCATTTTATGGTTTCTAGGTTTGGAACAGCATCCGGTAGTGCATGTGTCCTGGCGCGATGCTGTCGCCTATTGCAAATGGGCCGGAAAACGTTTGCCCAGCGAGTCGGAGTGGGAAGCGGCCTGTCGAGGTGGCAAGCAACGTAAGCTCTATCCTTGGGGCAACAAACTGATGCCCAAGAATAAGCACTGGCTAAATATCTGGCAAGGAGAGTTTCCCGATGGTAACACGGCCGAAGACGGCTACAAATATACGTGTCCTGTCAACAAGTTCCGTCAAAACAACTACGATCTTTACAACATTGTGGGCAACGTCTGGGAATGGACCTCAGATCTCTGGCAGCCAGGTGACACCAGCGAAACGCCAAATCGTGTCAAGAAGGGCGGTTCCTATCTGTGCCACAAGTCATATTGCTATCGCTATCGTTGTGCTGCACGTTCCCAAAACACCGAAGACAGCTCGGCGGGTAATTTAGGATTTCGATGCGCCAAGGATGCTTGAGATGCATGTGTAAAGAAATGAATCTTTTTATTATGTTTAACAACTCCAGATATATAAATGTGATTTTGGTCTTATGTGCATTAAATGTTTAAGATTAAGGCTAATGGAGAGAATGTAATAATGTTATCCCTGCTTTATGGACGAAGGGATGTGGCGCCAACGATTTGAATAAAGTTATTGCTGCTGGCGTTCCGGATATGTGCCTCCACAGCCATCGACTCTCTCCGCTTCTTGCGATTGGTTTTGAGTCTGGCTTGATGTTTTCTCTGCAATGTTGCCTCGTTCTTGCGAGCTGGCGGTTTTGGCTGATATGGCAAAGGCACCTTTTTATCACGGCTAAAGCATAAGCAGCAGTTAGATATTTGAATAAACGACCGTATAAAATCAATACTTACCTTTCACGGCAAACTTTACAGGTTCCATTGGTGGGATCAGAGTGCTTTTCCCACATTATATCCATCACTAGGCAACCACACCATCCCAATGTATGTAGATATATAAAGAATTTACGGCTTCTATATTTTGAATCCTGGCCGCAATGCTGTGCATGACTAATCCATCCCTTTCCCTTGATCTTCACCATGCCACAACGAATGCAGCTTGTCCATTTGCGTATGTCACCAATGGATACCCACTTGGATTTGGTTGCTATTATTGGTTTCACATCTACAGGCTCCACAGGTGATTCTTCCAGTGGCTCGTTGTCTACATGCACATCGACATCGACATGATCGGCAGCAGAGTCCTGCTTCAGACTGATGTCAACCCCATTGTCCTCATGATCTTCAACTTGTTCTTTCACCTGCTCCGCCTCCTGTGATCTGCCGACTGTTATCACCATTCCCCTCAGTGGATTATGTGGCGTGTGGTCGGAAAATGGAGGCCATGGCTCTGAATAGACAAATACGTGGTTTGATCCGGTGAGACAAGGTGCGTGTGCCTCCAGCACATCGAGATCCCGCCACATGTTACAGTAGAAACACTTCATTCGAGGCGGCTGCGCACAGCAAAAACAGTGACAGTGATAGCTCTGTTGAGTTCCCAACACCTGTAGACACAAAGTGGCTGTTGCACTCGCTTGGAGCGCTCCACATCGGCAACAAACACACTCCATGTCGTCAAGTTCACAGCCAAATATACTTGAGCAGATTAGAGTTTACAAAACTGCAGAGGAATTAAAAGACATTGAACCAATACGATCGGCTTATCACTTAATTCTGAGTCAGTGCAACTAGATTTTGTGCAGCGGTAGATAAAGCTTTCCGTTTTTCCCGCCAATTTTTGTTAACTTTCGCGCTCTATATATAGAACAATAAAGTTCACTTTTGCAATGTTTTTATTTCTTTTCGTTATAGATTACATATTTATAAATGCTTTTAATGTGATTCACAGTTAGACCTTTCATACACACAATCTTCACATCTTACTGATCTAGTGAATTAAAAAGGGTGGCAGCCTTGGTTTCCAAAAAAGCTCCTTGCCATATTTAGATCAAATTTAAAAATAGGGGTTTTGCTCTGTTCTCCAATTTACAGTTCCACATTTTTGATAAAGAATTACCTTATACAGCTTTTATCCGAACTAACATTTATGAATTAATTTTATTTTTTATTTAAACTGTGCGCCATGATATTTTCGGATCTAATCGGTTGTCAGATTGTGGCGGTCGGGCGATAGACTAGTTATCAAGCCACCCATGCCATTCGACATATGAACCCAATCGAAACAGAAAACAAACAGCTGATTGCGCAAATACGTTAGTAAAATTTAATTTTAAATAAAAACCATAAATTTGTATATTATATATTTTATTTTATTTAAATATATAGTCTGCAATTGGGATGCACAACCGCGAAAAATTATTATTAATTAATAGATACAATAGAATAGTATGGCTAATATGTTGTTGCTATTTATTATTTGTTATATTTACTCGTATATTGCTGACTAATGCCTTGCGCAAATTATAATAGATTTATTGCAAATCTTACAGATTTTGACTATGTATGTATATAAATTTATATATATATGTATTTTTTTGCTACATGCTAGGGTTTTTGCGTAATTTAAATGGTTACAATTAATTATAAGATGTGTAAAGCTATTTCTACGTTATAGGGTTTACATACATAATAATATTATCTGTTGAAATGCTTCACTGATACAACATGATTTGCGGGAAAATACAATGTACAAAAAACCTAAATTTAAGGAGTGCATTTATAGAGTGCTATTTACAGAGTCTGACTGATGTGATCTTACAAATAGATAAAACTAAGTCGTAATCGTAATTGTATGCATACATTAGTATGAATTAATATACATACAGTAAATCAATTAACTGTTATGACAAAGATAATTGTATATGTTTTTTGCTTAAAAAGATTGTTTAAGCCAATGGATTTTGTTTATTCTTTTTACTTGTTCTGAGAACCTTACAACAAAATAAAAAAAATCTGGAAAAGTTTCAGGGTATTTTTTTTGCAAAATAAAATAGGGAACTTTTGAAATTTGTCAAAACTGTTACTTGAATAACTGTATGTTAGTGTGGAGATCGTGCGAATCCTGGCGACGATCGTTGATGGGACTTTAGCTGGGGCTATGTGCATTTTCAGATGTTTGCTCAAAAATATCACAATGCAAATGATATATCGCCGATCGATGCGGAAGATATGCCAATTTATAGTTAGGGATTATTGCATAGACGAAGCATGGTAGTCAGTAAGGAACATTGCGCTGCCAGCCTGGAAGACTTTGAAAGTCAAAGCGATCCCAAGTCGCTAACTCAGTCGTTAACAGTTCAGGCTCCGTCTCCAACCGACAGTTGTACGGCCTGAAGCATCACCGACTTGAGATCACGTGCCAGATCATTGATATGCACCACCGAATCCACCATTTCCTGGACCGCACTTCCGCTCGGAAAATGAGCCGCCGCCTTCTTTGACTTGAGGACACACGTCTTGAGCGCTTCGGAGAGCGAATTGGTGCAGTGGAGAATCTTCTCGCGTAGCGCCTCCTTGGAGATATTGCGATGGACATTGTCCCCGATGGTGACCAGATTGTGGGCACTGACCACAACAAACTTGCCATAGGCAATGAAATACTTTGGCGGTTGATTCTTCTCCACCGTCTCGAGGAACGAGTCGATTGCCTGCAGCAGATTTCCCATATGTGTGGAGATTTGTTGGGCATAGTATCTCACCAGCTTCTTATCCTTATCCGTCATCTCTGGTGATTTACAGGGCGTAGCCACCGCGGACGCTGTGGGCGTGGTGGGCACCGACGATGGCGTCGTTCCCATCGCCGTGCACTCGGCAATCTTCAGCGCACTGTCGAACTGTGTCTTCAGGCCAGCGGGAATAGCATCTCGAAGTGCCTGATTCTTCTTGGCCGCCGCATCCTTCGACTCAAAGGCCACATAATCGTAATCCTCCAGCCACTCGGCACTGCTCCGACTCCCACTGCTGTCCCGTATGCCACCATTTTGACCATGATTATTGCCCTGATCCGTGGGCAGCTGTCGCTTGAAGAGCAGCGAGGCATTGCCCTGAATGAAGCTCGTGGTGGAGCGCACATCCTCGGTTAGTGTCTGGGCACAAGCCATCAACTGATCCAGGCTATCTGGGGGCCGGCAGCCGTGCTTCTCATCACTCCTCGCCAGCTGCTCCACGGACCAGCTGCCCTGGGCATCCAACGCCTCGGAGGTGTCATGGATCAGCTTGTTGGCATCTCTCAAGGCACGCACGAGAGGACGCAGTTTCAATGCCAGATTGCGATCCTCTGATCTCTGTGCATTGCCCAGTGCTCCTTCCCCAAACTCCGCCAGATCATGCAATGCGGTGCGAAGACGCAGTGCAGCAAGTTTCAGCTCCATGATGTTCGGTTCCAGCTGGGCACGTGTACGCCAATGGGGCACCACAAAGCTGAGGAGTCGTGTGATGGCCGTGGTTGTCTCCGACTGCAATTTGGCGAGTGTCTCCAGCGCCGAGTTCAGTTCCAGAGGCAACTCTTTGGTGGCATTCACAGCAGCGGGCACATGGCGCTGTTCCTGCTCCAGCAATGGCGGCAACGAGAAGTCATAGGTGCAGGCATGGGGACGCGGATGTGGACGAACGGGCAGAGGATTACGGCGGGGTATGTCGTAGTCCGGCATGTTGGCCAACGAGCTGCGATTGGAGCTGGAGAAGCTCAGAGACAGACTATCGCTGGTTAACAACGAAGATGCCGAGCTGCTGGGCGTCAATGTGTGCTGTTGCTGTTGTTGTTGCAACAATGGGCGTGGCACATCATAGGATTCCTCCTCGATGGACATGGATGCGGCAACACTCTTGAGGGAATCGAAGCGTGCTCCCAAAGCTGAACCCGATGTGGGCGTCCTCACGCCCCGGGAAGCGTCATAGTTCAGTTGGACGGGCGTGGCAGGCTTGGGAATATCGTAGGTCTCGAACTCGCTGCCACTGGCACTGCCATTCGGAGTACCCATCATGCCCAGGTTCTGATAGATGCTTTGGTTGCTATAAATCTGCTGAGGATGCGCCTGAAGTTGAGGTTGAGGTGAGCGTGAACTGGGCGAACAATTATAGATGTACACATCCCCGTGCCGCTGTGGCGTTATGACCTGAAATTGGGAAGAAAATTGGGAGAAGTTAGATTACCAATCTTTTTCTTCAAGCTTATTAATTATGTCCGTTAATTAATAAATAAATAAAAGGGTATAATGTGTTCGTTGGAATGTATGTAACAGAGAGATGGAGGCATCTCCGACCTTATAAAGCATATATATTCTAGATCAGTTATGTCTGTCTGTGTGAGCGCGTAGAATTAAGAGACTTTAAGAGATGGTCCCAATGGCGTTTGAGAAGGTCAAGTTTGTTTTAAATTTTTGACACGCCCTCTTCGGGTCCGGTAAATCGCGAAAAACCGTCACAGCCACAGTTTTACGGTAATTAACGTTATATATTATCTAACTTAATCGCAGCAAGATCGGACAAGTAAAACAGCTGTAATAGCTAACCAAAGCTATTAATATTTAAAACAATACAATCACCCAAAAGTATGCAGTAGTTTTTATTAGATATTAACTTGTATAAAAGTAAAGAGTATTTTGTCGTCGGAATATAGGCTTTTGCTTTTCCGACTAGTTTTTACATTTTTTTAAGTTGATTTGCTTTTCACGTTGCACAGGATTAATTATTTTTAAGTAAACTCCCTTTGCTCCTGTCCACCACACACACTCACACACACTACGACTAACTTATCGATTTTCCTGTTCATTGCATTTTCCACTTTCCCATTTCTCTTTTTATGAATGAAACTCCCTGTCTGTGTCTCTCACCTGTCACCCTTTCGATCCAAACCCAATCAATTATCACATTTTGTTGCCAATTATTGCCAATTATTTGTAGCAAAAGAATGATAATTCCTGCTGCAGAAAAACCTGGCTGCTCAATGGGAAAAACTGGACTGTGAATCAACGCAACGTCACTTGAGTTCAATTTCCTACTATGCAGCTTGTCAAAAAAATAATGGGAAGAATTTTGGTTAAGCGCATGCGCAATGCGAGTTGGTAAAATACTGGGATATTTGGGAAAGTGCAGTTCAATGCCGTTCAGTGTCAAGGTAAAGGACCCTGAACTACCCAAAAGCAAACACTCAAGGAATGAGAATAGAAAGAAGTGGAAATGCAAGAATTTTATTAAAAGTGAGCAAGGGATAGTTCGAAATTGAAAAAGGATATTGCATTGAGATAGAAAAAGAAGTACTTAACACAATATTATGATTAGTTATCAAAGCACGTACTTATAGAAACAGATTACAACTTATAATAAGCAAAGAAGATTAACTACTCAAGTCAAATCTTTTAAAGTACGGTTTTATTTACAATGGATATATTTTTTAATTATAAATAAAAGTAGATTATGATTAATTTTCTATAATGCAAAATTGGAAAAACAATATTGCATAAAAGCAAGGGATGAACTATTCGAAGCCTATACTCATTAAAATAGATTAAGTTTGCAATGAATATTTTTCGATTATTGATAAACTTAGATTATGGATAATGCTAAATTGAAAAACGTTCTTGCATAAAGTAAGCTTAACCAATTTTTTTAATATTATGGATTATAATTTTCCGTTGCATGAACTCGACCATATGTCCGCAACGCCTGATGAAATATTATTACAGCATATGCCAAATTCATCAATAGACTGGCAGCTACTCCAAAGGCGGCTGCCACGCCTACCGCAAAACCCACAGTCAGCGAATTGAATCGATTACAAATGAGGCACAACTGTAACCCCTAAAGATGAAAGACCAACAATAGGGACTAGGTTAAATGGCAGGGGGTAAGGGATGCAGCCAGAGAGAGAGAGAGAGAGAGAGAGAGAGAGAGAGAGAGAGAGAGAGAGAGAGAGGAGCGAGAGGAACCAGGGACACACTTCAGGTAGTCCAAGTGAAGTGCCGTCCACTTCGGTTTCCTTCCTTTTCTTCCCCTTCCATTTGAAGTGTCAGTTGACGCGTAACACGAGTCACAAAATTTCGGCAATGGCAAAACAAAGGCTATAAAAGTCGATCCCTAATTTCTAGTCCCTATACCATTCCTAACAGCTGCAGAATAAAAACAAAAACTGCACTTAATGTTCATTATCTAGTTGTATAATCAGAGCAGCTGAAGTTATGGACTCCCTTGTAAAGAGAGAAGCGGTAGGATTCATTTGAAGACGACCTAGAGAAGAAGTGGGTTCGTCTTGGTTTAGTTTAGATACAGTATTCTCTCGAAAAATGGGACACAACACAGCGGGACACACCTGGACGCCTGGCTGACTTCAAGGAGGTCAAATTCATGCTGATTTTTCCTGCAATTTTGCGTGACTTTTCCTACATTTTCCCATACATTTGTTTGCCGTGTCTGTCCCACTTTTCTTTTGATTTTGCTTTATGGAAATCATTGCAATCGCCTGGGTTGGGCCATATATCAAAAATGTTTATGTTTATGACACATTTGGGGCAATCTTTTATGACCACATTCACTTGGGGCTGGGCCCAAGAACTAGTAGAGATGAGTAAGGGGCCATTAAAATGGTCGCCAGGGGGCGCTGCAATATTGTGTACAATTTTGGCATTCGTTCTCAGTTTTCGAAACGATTTTGGTTCGTTCTTCTTTTTCTTTCGGCCATTTTTAATTGGATTTTGATAGTTGACGAGTTGAAATTCACAGCACGATCTTTATTTCATTTCATTTCATTTCTTTCTTGTTCTTTGTTGTTCTCAGTCGAAGAAGTGTTTCTTTTTCAGAATCTTTCAAATCTTTCCACATATTTTTTATGGCCGTGTTTAAATTCCATGCTCAGAACGGTAGCTACACAAGATTTGTATCTTTTTGCAGCTCATTTGATGCATTTCAATGTTCCTCTCACACCTCTCACACTTCTCACACCTGCAACACTGGCAATCAATTGTATCTCTGAAGTTCTTTGACAAAATTTCGGCATTTTCTCACGTACAAAAACACGAAAAACATTTGTACAAATATGCAAATTGTTACAACGAATAAGAGGGGGGGTAGAGAAAGAGAGGGAGAGGGGATTAGGGTGTGGTTTATAGTTTGAAATGGCCGCAGGCAAAATCGTGATTTAAATTGTGGCGTCATGTTGAGAAATCTCTTTTTTCCCATTCTGCCTCTTCAATTAATCGCTGAAAAATGTTCAAGTGTTTTCAATTTGGCGGCTTAATTAACGGCTATTTATGGAGTCCAGAGTGGGTCATTTGGCGTGCATTGAATTGACAGCACCGCTAATCCCTAGGATTGCCACTTGTGACCTTGCCATATCCAGAGTTTTATCCATATAAATGATTTCACAACGTTTTTTGCAGCTTTAAATCCGCATTGTTGCGACTCTTGGCCATATTGGAGAACTTGGTCTTTCTTCATAAGTTGCTGCTAAACTTTTGGTCATGCACAAATCTCAGCAGAACCAAAGATGCAACATGCAACAGAAACAACAACAACAACAAAAAAGAAGAGTTATTGTTGTCGCATTTGCTTTTGCTGACATTTTTGACCATTTTTGGTCATTGAAATATAAATGACATGTTTTCCTCACACACAAACTCGAAAACTCTTTTTGGAAATGCTCCAGCAACAACCACAACAACAACCACAAAGCACCACATTGCCATAAATCTTCATGGTTTGGATTGCGGCTGCAGCTGCTCACCTGACTTGGACTCCATTGGACCCCATTGGACTCCATTGGACTCATGGACTTGGATGCGGACGCGAATGCGAATTCGAATACGAATGCGATTTGGAATGGGAATGGGAATGCAACTTTATGGGCAGTGCGTGACCATGTGCTGAGTTGACTTGACTTGACTTGACTTGGTGTTCAGACTTAATGTGGGCTCAAGGAACTTGAAATTGTCACAATCTTGCAACTTGCCTAACGGTGGCGTTGCCAACTTGCCACAGCTCAGCTTGCCACAATGTCTCAAGTCTCAAGTCTCTCTTTGCCACCGTCCACTGGGATTTATTTTTGGTCAGGCCGACAATGAGACGTAAATATTTATGCGGTTTCTGTTCACTATTACTATTAACTAGGTAGGGTTTATTAGCTACATCATTCAAATTGTTTAAAACTATCCTTTATCGATTATTTTAAAATTGTACATTCAGAAAAAAATGTCGTTCTGCGTACTTAACTTAAGAAAATATTTTACTTGTATTTTAAATCAAGCATGTTTTCTGACATCGATCGTAATTGATTTGAGTACGGAATACTTAATTTTTTTCTGAGTGTAGGATTGTGAAATATTCTTATATATTTGTCCGTTTAATTCTAGTCGATAAATATGTCGAATATTCAGTTTGCTGTCTAGAAGTAATAGTAAAAGTGAAATCTTTCTTTACTAAAAATTGGTCAATTTTAAACCTTGTTTTAAATAATTATTTTTTTTTTAAATATATTTTTTTTAATAAATACAAACAATAGCATATTTAAGCGTGGTATATTATTTTCCTTTACAGATAATTTCAAAATATATGAAATGTTTTTGTTTAATATAAATTCATGGCGTTAACGATTTTAAATATTTTGACTGATAACTGGCAGGTGTAAGCACAGCTTTCTAGACTCGAATATCACGTGCCAGATAATTGGCGATTAAATAAATAATTTATTTGTTTTGTTAAGAAAAGTTTATTAACTTTTCTTACTAAACAGCGTCTTATTATCGTATTAACTCATTTATAATATAGTTACATAAGTACATTGGCTATACGTCTAAGAAAAAAGAAACTCTTAGTATAGTAACATAATATTTCCAGATATTTAAAAAGATAAATAGTCACATGTCACAAGTATTTATTGAAGTAAAATATTTAAAAAATACATTTTTGAGTGTATCCAAATGTTGTTCTCTCTGTAATAACCAATTAAGAGTATTTAAAGTGCGGTTCTGAATACACAGCCCTGCTTATCTGACATGGTTTTTATATGTGGAACGTGGGTTGGCATCTCGTCAGAGACTTGCAACTTGCAACTTGCAGCTTGGGCAGCCCAACAGTTGCATAAGACTTTGTTCATTGCATTTCCGTTCTCAATTAAGTTTTTGGGGAATGCAGTTGATACTACGAATGATATGTGAGTCGGATCACAACCTTTTTTGTGGGCAATGTTCGTAAGTGGACGCCACTTGAACAGATTGTTGAACTGTCCAAAAGACTTGTTTCCACCTGTATGGCAAATGTCGATGCCACTTTGAGTGTGGCACCATCTACCTTTCCCTTCCTCTTTCCCCTGGCAATTCTCGGCGTTAACATTTTTTGACACTTTCGAGTGGACTTTTCAAATTTTCAATTTTTTTCTATTTTATTTTTTGAGGTCGACTTGCGTGTGAGTTTTCGAATCAATAAAACATTTTAATGGCAGCCAGAGACAGCGTCAAATGAACAAAAGCGGCATTTAATTTTTACAGCTACCACTTGGAGACTTCAAGACCAACAACACAGCATCACCAACACCAAAATCACAGCATCACTAGTTTTATGGCCAGCGGTGAATTTCGCTGTGGAAATGTCGAGGTCTCGTCTCCATAGAAAGGTTTCTCCGCAGCTTGCAACGCAATCTTCCAGTTGCCAGTGGCAAACAATCCGTTGCAATTTGCAGTTGCAGTCGAAGAAATCAAATTGTAGATTGAGGGAGGAGGAGTGGCAGTTGGAATGGGATGGGGATGGGGAAGGGGGATTAGACGATTGTTTATCCGCTGGCGCAGCGTTTATTTGAATTTGAATTTGAATTTATGGTTTCACTTGCCGCCTCGAAAGAGATTGATAGCTGCCGATAATGCGAGGAAATGTTTACGACTCTGTAATTTGGACTTTATTTTATTTGATTTGCGAACGAAAGCGAAAGCTACAAACGCTGGACGATGGTCTATCACAAAAAAAAGAGTTTTTTTTTTTTTTTTTGGATTTTGGTTGGTTCAAAGTTCAAAGCTGGCAACGCCTCCATTGCATGTGGTGCTAATGATAATGGTCAATTATGGAGTTATGGAATTATCGAATTATGAATGCAGTTATGCAATGTGCCACAATGTGGAGGAGTGTAACCAAATGAAATGGAAAGGCATGAGATGAGATGATTGAATACGATAACCTCAAACATGTTGCCTTAACTGATGTCAGCTGTCTGTGAAGTGCAAATGATTCGTTTCCTTTAATTATTGGCAACGATTTTCTCAAATCAAAGAAGAAGCAACTGCAATGCAAATAAAACGCATGTCCAGCTGACAAATTGGCAAATTACAAGCCATATGTAAACTGGAGTCGAGTGAAGTCAATTCGAGTCGAGTCAATTCGAGTCAAGTCAAGTCAAGTCAGAAAGGAAACCCGTTGGACATGCCAGCTGGCGGCGATGCACTGCATCAGCCTCAGATTCAGCTTCAGCTCGACTGGAGTTGGGTCTTATTAATTGCACAATTACGACACGCAATTGACGTGCAGAGTGAACGATGGCCGGACCATAATGATGGAAAACCAAAGCCAAAAAATAAAAATAAAATAAGAGCCGAGCCGAGAAATTACTTTCTTTCACTTTCCCGACGGATATCATAATTCAAAAATGCAGTAGCCCCCACCCAAAACACGACTGAGCCAAAAATAAATAAGCCAGACGAATGCAAAATGGCCAAAAGCAAAAAAACTGAAACTGAAATGAAATCAATTAAGCGTTGCCCGAGGGGCGTACAAGAAATAAGAGAAGGAGGAGCAGAATTGCCGTCCTCTCAAGGAAATGCAGACGAAGCGTGAAATTAACAAAATACGCAAAAACGCTGAAATGTAATGAAGAAACAGAAAACAGAAAAAAGAAGAAGAAGGTTAAACCCACCTTGTTGGGCGATACATGCCACGATCTGCGTGCTCCACGACCCTGACTTGAGTTGGAGTTGGAGGATGATGAAGTGGAGGATGTCTCCCCATTGTTGCCAACTCCCGATGCACTGATGATGGAGCCATTCTCATAGATCTCCGCCGAGCAAATGGAACTATTTAAAGTGGCTGTGCTGGCGGCCAGAGATGGAATCGGGGAACTCGCAGGTGAAGGTGAAAAGCAGCCCGAATCGTAGGAGTTCAAGATGCGTAACCGGTTGCCCGGACAAAGACCCTGTAAAAAAAAAAAACAAATAAAATTTATTATTATTAAAAAATGCGAAAACAATAATAATAATAAAAAAAAAATATCATAAATAATAGATCAAGCTCTGTACGCTGCCTGAGAATGGGAATTCATGGCTGTCGTTCATTGAGCTCAATTGATTTTGATAGTCTTTTAATTAGCCCAATGCTCATTGCATTCTTAACAAATAAAATATAGTATAGCAAAAAATGTATATAATAAATTGCAATTTTTTAATTGTCTGTCATTGAGTTTAAATGAATGCTGCTTTTTTTTTCTTCAGCATAGATTTATCAATATGCAGTTCTTTTTTCTCAGATATCTCGATCAACTTTGATATATGCGAAATGTTCGCATTGCAAACTTCAAAGTGGCAGGAAAAAATCTTGTCAACATGTGTTGCCGTCTTTTGTTGCTCATTTCAATTTTATTTTAGCCAAAAGCATTAAAAGTTGCACCGCTTTTTGGCTGCTTTTTTTTTGAAGCAAGTGCCGAACAATTTATGCTACAATTTAAAAACACTTTTTTGATGTTGTTAATATTTATGAACGAAAAAAAAAAAAAAACATTATGTTGCTGTTGTCGCCAGTCAATTGGCTGTTTTTGGGTTAATTGTTTCCATTAAAAAGTGCGGCTACTTTTTAATTAACGGCAATTGGCCGACATAGTATCTGTATCTATATCTATGTATCTGTATCTCAGTGTGTGTGGTGTGGCATCTATGGCGATTTTGATTTTCATTTTGATACGTGTTTTGACACCACAACACAACATTCATTGGCATCGACACTGCGGCGATTGAGTGTAGTAGTATGTTATTCATGAGTGCTTGTGAGTGTCTGAGCTGGCCAATTGAGTTGTTAATTAAAAATACGAGTATGTTCGCATAAGCTTGCAATTTTTGCGAAACGACGTGCAGATATCTTTTCGAACTTGGCCGTTAATCAGTTTTTAATTTGGCCAACGGGTGTGTGCTTTTAACCACGTCGAACTGCACTCGGTTTGGGGAGCAGTTTACTATACTAGATTATCGTTCAATTGGAGTGCAGCTTCAAGGTTGCCTTGCGGTGAACTTTAGGCATTTGCGATCATTAAGAGATCATAGATTACTGTAGAAACAATAGCGCAAATTATGTTGATCTATTCAAACAAATTCTATGGAGTAAGAACATAAAATTTTTATAAAACAGGAAATGTGAGTACAATGGGGAAATTATTAGAATGTCCAGTTAAGAAAAGACAATGAAATGCCTAAGGAAAGTCGAGTATGAAGTCCATAAAAAATCAAATAATATACACATTTGAAAAAAATTGTTCAGAGATTTGACGAAATGTAATATTTATTGAAATAAAATTTATTTTTCTTTTAATTGAATGAAAATGTTTTTTTTGACTATGTTATTAAAACGAAATCTTTGACATATCGATCGGTTGATTTCAAAAGCAATTCTTTTCTAAAACACTAGAGATTCCTGGAACACACCTAAAAGACAAATATTTCATAATAAAGATACAGATTGATAGGTACTTAAAAGAATTTTTGGAAATGATTCTATTACTTCTGGCTATACCATACTTAAAAAAAAATAATGGAATGTTCAGGAAATGGTTGTGGAACAATTCTGAATTCCATTTTTATTCACTAAGCAGACCAATTTTATTGTTCGACTCCCCAATTATATGGTTTTTTTGAAACATTTTTATAAGCTGCGAAACGTTTCATTTCACTTTGTATGCAATCAAACTAACAACTTCGACCTCTTTACGCTTTTCACTTTTCACACCCCAAAGCACTCCCTCAATATGGACATTATGGATATTATGGACATAGACCAGTTGCCGAGCGTGTCCAAAATGATGTTGTATGCACTGTGGTAATCGCGCGTAATGCTCGCGTAGGCATTATGTGGATTATTATTATTATTATTATTACAGCTGCAGACACAATTAAACAGGCAAATGTGAAATTTATATGCAACAAGGGCCCCGCATGGGGCGTGCAACGGGTGGCAGCCACGTGCCACGGGATGATGATGTACATTGTACATTGTACAAGAAGATGATGTGGCTGAAGATGATGATGAATCATTGCTATAACGAGACCCAGACTCTGTAGATTGCATTCGCTGTGCACAATTACAAAATTAAATTATAAATTCAAATTAGGTTTTTTTATGAAATGAAATGCAAATGGAAGCCAACAAGGCAGTAAAATTGGTTAATTGAAGCTGGCAATAAAAAGTGAAGAAAAACTCAAAAAGAGTCAAAAGCAAATACAAAACAAGGCAGCTGAAAAGGCGTTGCCCTTTAAGGTTTAATGGCTCTCCAGAGTTGCCTCCTCTAAGTTGGCTCAGGTAACACTCGGCTAACACTCGGGTAAGAATCGGGTAACAATCGGGTAACTCACCTGTCGGTTGCGCAAAGAGCAAAGCCACCAGCCCTCGATGCCCTCGGTGTCCTGTTCAATGACGGTCAGGGTGTCGCCCTTCTTGAAGGGCAGCTCGTCTGGCGTATCCGCGTAATTATCATAAATGGCCTTTGCATAAAGTTTCTGCAAATAAATCAAAAGGAATGCAACGAACAACAATTAAAAAACAAAACTCCAAAGTTTTCAGTTTTCAGTTTTAGTTTTAGTTATCAAAATAAAGCAATTCTGCAAAAGTTCTCTTAACGTTCATGCTTATAATGGTCATAATGAACTGCATGCAAGATTTTTAGCTCAGACTTCTAAGAAGCCGCAACAGCAGCAACAAATATATCAAAATACAAAATACAACACTACAATTTCAGTGGAATTTCAAAGACGTGAAGAGATCTTGACCAGCCAGTGACCGACCCCGACTTTGTCTCAAACTGGAGGCAAAACTCAAATACCAAATACCAAAACCAAAACATCATTCATAAGAACTCGTCTGCGTTCTGGTTTCTTCAGGTAGCCCAGACAACATACAACATACAACAGATTATGCGCGTATTTCTCTCTTTTGCCAAATATAAATCGTTTATTTTCTTTTCTTTTTTTTTTACAAAAAAAAATTGCACAAATTGCAAAAAGAGTTTAGCCAAAGCAGAAAGACAAAGCAGCTAAAAACAAAGCCAGCTTTGTTCTTTTTTTATATTTCTTTTTTTTTTTTTGTAGTTCATGCAGCGCGCTTCATTAGTTTACCTGGAATTTCAGGTCAAACTCTGCGTTGTTAGAGCGCAAAAACAATTTAGGAAGTTAATACAGAAGCACATTTAACTTATATACAGTTCTCAATATCATTAATATATATGCAATAACATCTTTTGGTACTTTAAGGACCAGATACCGAATATAACATGAGGGAAAACTAACAGAGAAACAAATTTATATTTTCCTAATACCTTAGAGATCGATTTTCTAATAATATTATTAGTCAATTAAATTTCTGGAGCTTTAAATACTAATGACTTTATTTAAAAAAGCACTAAAGAAGTACAGTTCCCAAATTAAACTCAAATTCGGTTTAAAATTTCTCTAATATATGCAATAAATAAAATTGATAGTATTTTAAAGGACGAAATAACGAAAATAACATGAGTGAAAGCTAGCACAGATACAAATTTAAATATTCTATTAACACATAAGAGTCCGACTTGTGTAAAAATATGGTTAATATTTACTAATAGAATCACTATACAGATCCCCAATGAATACAGTTTGGTTTATAAAAGCTTATAAGTAGTGTAATTAAGCTCATTATTGTTATCAATATTTTGTATGCCTGCTGCAACTTTCGTTTATAGTCGTATGTAATTTCGATTCGAATAGTCTCTAATCAACTGTGCACGACTGTGCATTGTAGTTAACTGTGTTGTGGGCAAAGGTTTCCTCAATGAATGAACTGAGATATCCATGTGCTTGTGTGGACTGAGGAGAGGTCTGTTGTTGTTGTTGTTGTTGTTGTTGTTGTAGTTGTTGTTGGTCTCGGGTTAAGCGTGTTGCTTTTAATTTCGCCACCGCATCGAACAAAAATCCCAAAACGAACGTTTTGAACTCAAAGCCGACAACATTGTTGTTGTTGTTGTTATCGTTGTTGTTGTTGTTGTTGCGGTTGTCGTTGTCGCTGTCTTTACCGCTGCCGTGACTGCCACTCTTGGCAGTTGGGGAGCAATAGTAAAACTCTTGTACATGCCCTGCATTTCCATACTCCGCTCCTGTCTTATTTAATATGAGCTGCGGATATCGCATAGAGCGAGAGAGCGAACAAGGGAGCAAGGGAGAGAGCGGGACACACATAGAAACAGCGATTACAATATCGCGCGATGAATCGGCGTTGAACTTTCAACTCGGTATTGGAACCCGTTTTAACCACAACAACGACAACAACAACAACGACAACGACAACAACTATTGTAAAGGTAAGGAAGCTAGGGGAAGGGGTCGCTGCGGTTTTATTGTATTCTACTTTTCAATTTCGAAAGCTGGAAATCGCTCGAAATGTCAAAAGAAAATGAGCGCACTTGAAGTTCATGTGGCATGCGGCAATTGATGTGGCGACGCTGCCAATGACACTTGAACATTGCGTTGTTCAAACAGCAACCGCACAGCCAACAACCGAACAACTAAACAACCACAAAAAAAAAGGAAAAAAAAAATTGTTTATTTGGTAATTTGCCTACATCGGATGAAATTGCTCTCTTACTGCCAGGGTTGTCATGTGCTCTCAGCTTTTGTCGTTAACATTTGCTTTCTTTGACAACGGCATTTTTTAACATGACGCTAATTGAATAGGCAAATATTTAAAAATTGAAGTTGGGAACTGAAGTTCCGCTTGGGGTCTCGACTTTCAGGCAAATAAAAAATCAAATATCGATGGATCTGTTTCTTGTTTGTTTGTTTGAGCGACTTTAATTGGTTTGCTTAGCGCATTTCTTGACGCGATTCATTTGAGGAAGCAACTGTTAAATGGAACTACACAGCTCATTGTTCAAATGAAACTAGTTTTGGAATACATATAGTTGAAGAAATTTCGAAAATATTTTAAATACAGGAAAAAAGTTAATTAAGTCGATACATTTAAAGAAGCAACTGTTAAATGGAACTACACAAGTCATTGCTCAAAGGAAGTTGGAGAAATTTGAAACATTTTTGAAATATTTTGAGAGAATAAAAAGTCTGTCGATCAGTTAAATCTCTCATACATTGTTGTTATGTTTTTAAGTGATTTATAAATTGCATTTACAAATTGTGCAGACAAAATGCTGCTATAAATCTTATGCAAAAGAAAAAAAAACATTGAATAAAAGTAATTTCTGCCTTTGGGCAATTTGTGAGTGTGTGTGTGTGTGTGTTTCCTTTCATTTGGATCATTTAAAGCTCAAAGTGAAAGAGTTACAGCGATTTATTGTTTTTAAAACTGGCACGTATGACCACAACAACAGTGACTACAATAAGCATAGTTATAAGACTGAGTTCCAGTTCCATATAACTCGCATGTACGCAGATTTTGGTCAAAAGACAACAAGAAATCTTTATTTTTCTTGTGACTTAAGTTTTTATTTTTATTTTTTTTTTTGCTTATTTCGACTTGGTTGGTTGGTTACGTTGAAAGGTTATTCACCAGCGGTCATAAAGTAGAAAGACAGTCGATTCGGTGGGTATTATAGAAAGCCTAGCCATAAAATTCCATCACATGTTGTTCATCTGTTTAACGAGACCATGACCGGGGGGTACAGAGGGAGAACCCAGTTAGATTACTTTATTTTGCAATTTCTTGAACAAATACATTATCCTAAAAACCATAAATAACAAACCTCGAACCAAAAACCGTACAAACAACAGAAGCCGCCGCTGGCAACGATGTCTTAATGAGCACTCAAAAGTCAAGAAATGTGTAAAAATAAAAATAATACAATAAATCGCAACAATCAGAGGAGGAGGATGAAAAAAGCTGCAAAAAAACATTGTCAAATTTTGCTCAAAATGTGATGAACTTCAAGTTGCTCCTCGACATGACAATTTGACTTTGAGGGGCCCATTAAGCGAAACTCAAAGCAAAGTTGGGAAACGCGTAAATAAATAACAGAATAAATACAACAAATATGTGCTTAAGGGGGTCTTCTCATTCAAAACCCGTTTTTTGGACCCTTTTTAAAAAAATTCTTATTTGAAAACGCAAAGAATAATTGAAAACTGTTTTTATTTATTGTATTACAAAAGGTCCAAAGTAAATAAAAAATTTTTTTTGCCCCGATGCGAGGGGTGTTCAAAAAGTAATGAGACTTCAAAGTTGGGGGTTGAAAAAAAAGGTGTCGTCACGGCGGCCACGATTCCGGGTCTCCGGAGCGTCGGAAATGAAAAAAAAAAACGGGGTTATAATCAGTATAGATGTAATTTTTGGGTGAAGCAAGATCATAATTTTGTGATTTTTTTTGACAAAATGGCGGCCATTCAAAAAAAAAATTTCAATTTCGGGCTTTTTTTTGTAGTTTAGTGTAAAAAAAAAAATAGTAAAAATTTTTTTAAAATTATGATCTTGCTTCACCCGAAAATGGTGACAATTCTGCGTCGATTCCACTTTGTTTCATGAAAATCGGTTCAGTTGAACTGGAGATATCATGGCCGCCAGTTCGAAAAACGTGGTTTCGAGATAAACGCGTTTAAAGTTTGAAGTTTGAAGAAAATAGCTCATTTTGACGAAGACCTTGCTTCACAAAAAAGGCTGTATCTTCTAAAGTATTTCGAATTTCAAAAAATCCTTTTAGGAGCATATTCACAACTACCCAAGCTATAAATAAACGCAAAAAAAAAAAGACCTAAAAAAAAAGTTCCTCAATGAGAAGACCCCCTTAAGTTAACTGTAATTACAAATTATATAGAGAATGCTTAGTCAATGGCACATTCAATGATAACCCGCAGTTCCAACTGATAAGTAATATTTTTTCGGATTGGCTTCTGTCATTGCGTGACTGATAAACTTTTGGTGTATTTTCGTTTATTATTTTTTTTGCTTTTAATTAATCCAATTTGCTACAAAATCAATGGAGGAGCGGCAACTTAATTTATTTTCATCGTCATTTCGTTTCTATAAATTTTTAGCTGTATTAGCAAAAAAACAACCTTCTTTTTGTGTGACTAGGCGTCATTTTGGGAACCTTTGGACATTGGCATTGACGAAGTTCAGTTGACTGATTAAGAAGGTCTTCTGCCGCTTTCGCAATACTTGTGAAAGAGTTTAAAAGTCTTTTTGAAAGATATTCCATTTCGTATGGTAAATATTTGTACTGTATAAAGTCATATATGTACTTTTTTGTATTTAGCTCACTTGTCTTCGCAATAAACGCAAAAATAACGCCATATGTCGTCGTGTTGAACTGGTTTTTTGTTGTTGAGTGCAAAAATAAACAAAATGTTTATGGCGTCGGCCTTTTCGGCACATTTCGTCAAGCCGTGTGCAAAAATGTGACAATAAAAACTTTAAAGCAGGCCAACTCAACCAAGTCGAAAGATTGCCCCAAGAAACACGTTCCGACCATACCAACCATACCCGAGTCTTACCCCGATCGGTCAGATCAGCAGTTAACTGATCAACTTGACAATAAAACGCGTTGACAAGTGCGCGAAATCAAATCATTTACGAGTACTTCCTTTTCCCCATTCCCCTATTTTAATCCATTCACTGAACTGTAAACGAAGTCAATGAAAGTGCAACTGATACACCCACACACAAACACACACAAACACACACATGGGACACATATGTCAACAACAATAAAGAGTAACTACATGTGTCTGCCTGATCCATCAACGTTAATCCATTTGACTCGAGAGTAATCAGTTGTGGCATGCCACAAGAATGTTGCTTAATTCGCAAATATATATATACAAATATATATATATACATATATACTTATTAAGAAGGGACCACTTGACCCTCGAGATCTGTGCTCAATTGGACTAATCGACTAAACAGTTTGATTTGCACAATAACCTTTTAGTATAAATGATCAAAAGGGGAACGCAAATACTTGAAAGGAAAACTACACTGAGCGAAAACAATTTTTTATTAGATTTATATAAAAAAAATAATCTTAAAAATAATCAATTTTTTAATATAATTTATAGTACAGTATTTTCTATATTGACGAAAATTTGAGAAAGATGTTCTAATTTTAAGAAATATTAAAAATACAAAATATTTCCATAATATACAATGTTTAAGATTTTCAAGTGGTTTTTACTTTTTCTGTTCAACTTTTTTTCTTCTTGAATTGAAATTGATTATCCTGGGTTTATTTCTGTTCGGACATTTCGTAGTTTGATGGATCGTTTGGCAACACTTGAATCTGTCACTGTCCCGCCGACTTAGTTAAGATTGCATTAGGCAACACTTGAATGAATAATAAATTTAGTTTTATATTCCACGTGCGCTGGAAATAAATGAACTATGAAATTGCCCAGACGGTGGCAAATTTCATATTCTAAGGGCCAAGTTTTTATTTTGTGTACACGCAAAATGAGTCACAAAATACATGACGACCAATTGGTTTTTTTTCCGGATAATCTCCTTGCTGCGAAGTTATTGCAAAATTAACTGTTGACTTGTTATATTAAAGAACAAACAAAACGGTTTCACAAAAGTATTGTTGACCTTCGCAAAAAATAAAAAAATATATTTCTTTTATATAAATGTGTTTTTCAACTTAAATACGCAATACAAAAATGTTGTTAAAATGACTTCCCCAAGCCCGCAGAAACCCGAAACTACACTCTCAATTTTAGATCGTGAATCAACCGAAAAAATCAATTTGTGAGCGTGTCTGTGGAGTTTTAAGAAAAATAATAAAAATAATCTTTTGTTTATTATGGATTTCGCTTATGTTTTGGGATTTTTATCGCAAGTTGCATTTCTTGTGACAAAGGAAAAAAAAAAGAATTGCTAGAAACAGAACCGTCATTAAAAACATTTTTAAGAGCCAATAAACAGGAGATCAATCATTTGATAAACAAACATGTACAAGCATTTAATAAAAAAAAAATAAAAGAATGCTCAAGGGAAAAAAAGTTCCAGCAAAAATGTTGCAAAGTGCCCCTAAGGCGATGCAAAGTGGAATTGAGAAACATAAAAAAATAACCAAGAGAAGACGGCTAATAAAATATGCATAAAACAAACAAACAAATTAAAAAGCCATAGACAAAGGGAATTTGTTAAATTTGTTAAGCATTTGTTTGAATAAATTATGGGACAGACTTGGACTTCTCCCCATTTTACAGTCTCTTTTCTTTTATCTGTAAATGTTGTTCAAATTCTTTCGAAACTTAACGAATTTTCGGCTTAAGATTCTGTTTTGGGTTCCACGTCACATGTCTGGTTTTGGGCCGTGGAATACCCCGGATATGAACGTGACTCATGCCGCATTACAAAAATAATTGAGAGTGAGGCATCAAATTGTTGCTCTCCTAACCAGAAACCAGACAAACAGTAACCAGTTTTCAGCTTTGAGTTTTCAGTTTCTCTAAGCTGCAGATCGTCTTTGGTCCAAATGGCTTAATGTCAGTGGCACCCACGTTAAGCGGGCCTTGAACTCTGCATCGACCCATGGAAAGTATCTAAACGACACTTTTTAATGTTCATTAGGCGACTGCTGAAAGATTACAGTTGTAGACTAGACTGGAGTGAAGTGAATCCTCTTCAAGCCCACGTACATGTCAGTTGAACAAGGGAGTATAAAGCTAATGAATGAAAGTGAGTGAGGTATTTACTTTAGGTAACATTACATTTATTTCAAAAGAACAATCTTTTCTTGTCATCTTGCTTTTAAATTTAATTCCTTTAAAAGAACACTCTTCCTATTCCTTTCCGGTTCATTATAGTTTAGTTCCACTGTCGAAAGTGTCAAACTTAAGCAATTTAGTGTGCAGTATTTCACAGATCAGTAACTTCCTGATGTAATGATTGGCACCTCAATCTCAGCTCAGCTAATGGAGCCCACTCCGAATGAAGTATGACTCACTGCTGTTGGAATGCCTTTTGGCGGTGCAGTAGCAGATCCAGCTCCAGCTGCAGTTGAGTGTAAATGGATCTCATTAGTTGGCCTGGAGGCGTGCAAAATCACTGCAAATCAATGGACTACCTCACTTATCTATATTTGAGGTACAAGTCATATAAGTTTTATTACTCAGAACGACTTATCTACAAGACTATCTAGAAGACTACAACACGGCTCTCTTTAGGTCTTTTTAAGTTGTTATAGTTGTTGTAGTCGTTTTCATGCCATAACACATTTCCGGTGCTGGCCATAAAAAATTTGCTGTGCCAGTAAAAATGTGGTGCAAATTATCGTGTTCGAGTTGCAGTCAATTTGCAATTGTTTATTTATTTATTTAAAGCTTTGCAATCTCCCCTTTTCTCATTCTCCCTTTCCAATCCCATGTTCGATTCCAAGCTTGTACACTGATAAAAAAAAATCTTCTAAAATCAAGATTTTGGTCTCAAAACAAAGAATTGTGGTCTAAGAATAAAGAAAACATTGCAAGTAAAACTCTTGTTATTAGAATAAATGTTCTTATAATTGAAAGCAACAATTAAGGAAGATTTTTAATTTTATACATTTTTTTCATTTATTTTAATTTTAAGGTTAAAACCTTGGTATAAGCGTTGATTACTAGCAATGGCTGCAGTAGACTTCAGCTTTAAAATTATATTTTTTAGTCGCTTTATTTTGATACACATATATTTCTTCTGGCTTTAATTTTTTAAATGTCGTTTTACTGAGAGTATTTACTTTTAATGAGTGGGGATTCGAACCCCCACTTTTGAATTCTTGTAAAATATGATATTTTTATCTTTTTCTAACAATTGAAGGTTTTTTATTAAAATTGCAAGTTCTTAGACTAATATTATTTGTATTAGTTATATGGTCTTAAAATTTTATTATTTTAAGGTTAAAACAATAACAAAATATTTTACATGAATGTGTTTGATTTCAGAAATGGACATTTTTTTCAGTGTATCTGTGTCTGTATCTGTACCTGTAAATGTATCTGTGCCCTTCGCTGATGTAATTACAACTCAATGTCGCACCTGGGGAGCGTCTGGGTCTATGACTTATCTCTCTCTCTGGGCGGGGCGACGGCCACTCCAAAAAGGTGTTTGCCTAATTAGCATTGCGAGCACTGCAAACTGTTTTTGCATTCCCAGCAGCAACAACAACAACATTAATAATTCTGGGTATGATGAATCAACTCTCACAGTTTGCACTGTTGTCCTGTTGTAGATGCAACGTGACATGATGTAGTTGCATTAATTTTTCATAAAGGCCAGACGAGTGGCACGTACTTTACAACAACCGCAACATTGACAGGCACAAACATGCAGCGTTTGTTGTATCTGACAGATACAAGCAAAAAGAAGGCAGAATAACCGCAACATGCTGCTGATAAGACAAAGCGCTAGAAAACAAATCCAAACAAATAAACAAAACCGTCAAGTAGCAAAGTTCGCGTGCATGTAATTTGTTGTTGCTGCAGTTGTTGTTGTTGTTGCCATGTTAACATGCAGAAAATGTGTAAAATGCCAAAGGGGGACAGTCTGTCCCTCTCCTGTCCCCCTCCCTCTGTCTGTCCAACACTTGCCGCTCTGCGTGGCCTCTTGACGTTTATCACAGTCCTCTTATCAGCAGGCGCATTTGTCTTTTGACTTGGCACGTTGCCTGTCCCAGCGAGAAAGTGCAGAATGAAGAGGAGCAGAGAGGAGAGAGGAGGACAGAAGAGAGAAGAGAGTCTTCACTCGACCAAAGTAACAGGTGTCTCTGCCCAGTTATAAGTACGTTCATTATTATCGCAATCCAAGTGCATAATTTCTCATAGACTCGACTCGTAATCCATTTTATTGACATGTTTACTCACCTCTCATTGCGAAACAAAAACAAGTACAAAACTAAATTGATAACTACATTATTGTAGCAAAAATGTCTTAATTGCAAATGGAATGGAGGGGAAGGGTATTGAAGAAGGGGAACCTGTTAGATAACAACAGCGAGTACAGTGTGTACTCAGCGTGGCGATGGCAAAACTCTTGCAAATAGAAACTAGATAAAATAATTCAACCCAAAAGTTAAGCGAAAGTTTTTTTAGTCAGTGACTTTCACAAGCAAAACAATTATATTTGATATGCCGGAAAAGTCATATGACTTAACAGAGATTATGACACGAGTCAAAGCAGAGAATCTTAACTCCTCACAGTAACTGAACCTTTTAGATACTTATTATATTTCCAAACGCTGACAGAGTTCAGTTAAACAAGCAGAGTTCAACTTGAAGTAAATACAATTAATTTTAGCGTGGTTTCTTTATTTCTAGATATGTTTACAATTTTTTATAGATATTTTATTATATATAGTATATTATTATATAAATATAATTTTAATTTTATTTTTCTAATGGAGTTCAGTTGAATAAGCAAACTTTAGCTTGAAGTAACAACAATTAACTTTACTGTGGTTTCCCTAATTCGGATCTTTTAATAGCATATTTTTAGAAATATATATTATAAATTTTATATTTCTAAACGGTTACGGAGTTCAGTTGAAAGAACAGATTTCAATTTAAAGTAGCAACTCTATAAATCATTTTTTCATTTTGATCATTTTTAATAATTTAAAAAAAGTACATAAGCATACATAATATTATTTTATGTTCGGAATGTTACTGAAATTCCTTCTTACCCAGTTTTCCTTTAAAATCCAATGGGTTCAAATTTAAATCAAAATTGCTCCTACGCTTTTTCCGAGTCAAGTGACCAAAAAATAGAATCCATAATTTGTCTGTGCCCTGGGATATTCAACTAGGATCTTGATTAAGATCTTGCTGGGACATATATTTTAAAGATAATATTTATAAATATTTAAAGTTCTTTTTATTAGATTATATAAACCTTTCGCTTATAATATATGTTTGCTTTAAGTTAATTTTAACTTTAGGTGCACTGAGAATAAATTATGATATTTGTGCTAACAAAATCAACGTAGCTCTAAATTGCTTACAACAAGAAAACGTCAAAGGATAAATAATATGGATAACATGTCATATATTTTCATCAATAGATCAATATGCTTGAGGCTCGACATTGCTTTCAACGCCGCACGTTCAATCAATTTCAATTCAAGAAAGTTTCGTTGCTGTTAATTTTCCAAATTGAAAACGCTGTCGCCGCTCGCGCACATTAATTCTAATCAATTTTCAGGCACTTGGCACTAAAAAATAAGTGCCCAATAACAAAATCAAGGAGGGGAGAAAGGGGACACAGAGTCCCTTGGCCATGGGGCGCCACTTAATCAAACTGGGTAAGAGAATACCGAATTCCCTAGGGACGGATAAGGTCTGTCTGCATCGATGTCTAACGAACAGCCCTCGATAACTGCAGATAAACTCTTGAGACAGGATTTTTACTCCTCGTCAAAATAAAGAGAGAGAGTGAGAGTGAGAGAGAGCGAGAGCAAGAGAGAGGGAGATGAAGGTAGACCTCCTCAGACATGCTCGTAATTAATATTAAAGACATATATACATTTTTTTGGGGCTGCTACTTGGCTTGGGTCTCGGGTTTTCTATTACAATTTATGGTTTGGGATACGCTCAATTAAGTGTGATTAGATTTGCCGAGCTGAGCGACAAAAACAGTCACACACACACACACACACACACAGACACAGTCGATAAGAGGTAGCCATGGACTTGGTCTTATCTTTGGCCAGGTCACGCCTAAATTGTTGCCATTCAATTTAGCCGATAAGACGCTAACCAAGTAAATTGATAAAGGGCTCATGGTTGAGGCTACGTGAGTGGTCCTGAGTAAACTGAGTCGACTGTGTGGACGGTTTGGATTTATGGCCATTGGCGGGAAGTGGCTTATTTATAGCTTCTCACTTGCCTGTCTGCAATTGCCTTTCAATCAATTGAAATTAGCTGGAAATCAACACAAGGGCCAAGACTATTAATAACTGATTTTATTTGCTGGCCAAGACGATCATTAATTGCATTGGCCCTAAGATGGACAGCTGGCACTCAAGACTGGAATTGCGACTATTAATTGCCAACAGTCAACATGCTAATAGACCCTTTGCTTCTCTATCTCCCTCTCACTCTCTCTTCCTCTCTCTCTCTCTCTCTCTTTCGAGCCAGAGCTGCGAACGGAAAGCCATCTTTAATGTTTTCCGCTGTTTGCATTTTGAAATCTAAGCTGCTGTCTTCAACTCCCCTTGAAATCTACAGTCTACAGTCTGCAGTCTACAGTCTCTGGTCTCCAGAGAGTCCATGGCTAACCGGATTGGGCTTGAGCTTCGACTTCAGCTAGGAGCGTCAATTACTTTTCGCTTTTTGCGCATTTGGAGCACATTTATTTTAATCTCACCTGGCAACCTGGCCAGGTTGAGGTTGTAGTCTACTCTGCTCTGCTCCGTTGATGGATGCAGTTGCAGACCGCCCTCTAACTTCCCCTCGATTTGGCCTAAAGCGTTTTGTGTGCTCTGCATCAGATACCTTTAATTATGGCGTACTTAGTGTCAACGGCTGTTAGGCCAAAAACAAGTATTGCCAGCCAAGATCATGTCTGGTCCAAAGACACGACATTTGTAATTAGTTGTTGTTTATTTAATTTGAAGCTTAATAACCAATTGCAGAACTTTGTGTGTGTTCGCATTTGCATCTCAACTCGATATTCAAACATGTATTTCTGCTCATAACATATATAGGTAATCAATTTTTATTTTTATTTTTTTTTTATTTTTCGCATTCAACTTGTGCAAACAATTTGTTTAACAGCTACAGTTGATAGTTAAGTGCAAACAAATAGCAAATAAAAAGCGTATAAAGTTGTTTATTTTCAAGGTTAGATATAGCTAAAAAGATAGCGAAATTAGGAGATAATTTTTAAGTGGAAAAGTGCAGAAAGATAGGAAATTTTTTATTTCGGAAAACATAAAATTGTCACTTTAGAACTTTTGGAATTAAAACTTAAAAAAAATGTTTAAATTTAATTGCAACTAATAACTTTTTATTGAATTTCACTCCAAAAATATACTACTTCAACTTTGCCTTCTTATCAATATTATTGCTATCTAATCATATCTATTGCTGTTCACATACTCCAAATATTTTAGATAACAGGGGAATCACACGGAGATGAGCTCATTGTTTTTAAGTGTTAAATGCGAAAATGCGATTGTTTTCGTGAAAAAAACTCTAGAGTCGAGCGATTGTCAGAGCTGTCAGAAAGTCAAACTCTTAAGAGTTATCACACGGCTTTGAGATATCGCACCTGGGCAGTAATTATAACTGGCACATCAAACGGTCAAATGTTCAGTTGAGGTGATAACGAATGCAAAATTGCGGAAACTTTTCAACAGACATGTGGCAAGTGGTAAGTAGCAACTAGCAAGTGGCAAGTGGCAAGTGGCAGCTGCCTCATTGGGGCACCAATTCGAGTGCTGAGATAGCTGAGCAAACCGTTACCATTTCCTGAGCAGACACAACACGAACTGCAGTTTAACACGCCTGTCACAACACAACATGGAGCCAAGACGCCCAAAAGATGCGACCAACGATTCCACAATCCAAGACAGACAGACAGACGGACGGACGGACAGACCATTACAGCCAGCTGGTAATGAGTTGTCAATGGCTTAATCGGCTGCTCTGCATCTCACAGATAGCCGATATAAAGTCGATATAAAGTCAGATAGTTTATGAGCTGATGCTGATGTCTACTAACCGATTTAATGTGAATGCGCCGTGAGACGGGCACATCGTAGTCCAGGTCCGTGTTCGTTGCATTCGAGCTGCAACAGGAGCCGGAGACTGAGATGGCGCTTTGTTTGTCCAGCATTTTGAGTTGTGGTTTATCTGATGATTTGCTTTACTTTACTCCTTTCCTCCTTGGTTGAATGTGGGCAGCCGGGCCTTAGCACATGATAATATCGAGCTAGCGAGATACTCAAATATATTTAATCCAGGACAATATTGTTTAAGTATCTCGACTTGACTCTGTCACAGCACTTCACTTGTATCTGTATCTCAAACACAATGCTCACATCAGCATATGTTTTTCCTTTTTTTACTTTTTTCGGGTTTGGTTTTTTTTTGGCGCTTGCTTGCTTGCTTTTTGCGGAATCAGCTTAAAAAATTCAAGTTTAGACGGTGGGTCACAGAAATTCGCCAACAAGCACTAAAAACAATTCGTGTGGCTTTAACAAAAGATGCCCAAGCTACAATCGCACCAACAACAACAACAATCACAGCGGCAACAACATCGTTTTCATATGGCCAACATTAATGCTGACTTCAAGCGATTTTTATCGCTACCTTCTTATCGCCGCGCGACTCAACAGCGTTTCTAATCGCCCGAAAAAAACACTCTCAACAAAATCTAGTAGACGAAACTCAAACCGTGCGTACAAGACTCAACACGTTCCGCACCGCAGCAAGTCACACAAGATACTAAACTGGCAGCGGGTTGTTCGGCAGTTCGTTCAGCCGGTCTTTGCCAGAAACTTTGTTGTTTTCATACCCTGTGCAGTGCTGCCAGAATCTCCAAAGCAAAAATTGCTAGATTTTGAAAAAAAAGTTGCTAAAAATTGCTAAAAATTATGTAAAAATTGCCAGAAAAAATGCTAAACATTAAAATGTTCGCTTTTAAGAAATATATGTATGAATTTAAGAAAAAAAATCGAAATTTAAAAGGAACATAATTTCATATCTTAAGCAATTTTATTAACATTTAACTAAAGAACACTTATAAAGCTATCCAGCTGGTCAGCTTCACTTCAATCAACGTACTTCTCATTGCCGGTAATTATAATTATAATTTGTGTCACGAAAAAAAGTGCTTCTAAATGTTTGGCATTTTATCCAAATTACAAAACACAGCAAAAAAGTGCGCAAACACTTTCAAGTTGTTCATATAATCGAACCACTAAGTTATATTCAAGTTACGATATTTTTGTGAACCATTATTAATCGAAATTTGTGCAATCAATTTCAAAAATTTATAAAAAAAAGCCAAAAATGCTAAAGAAAATTGAAAAAATGCTAGTTTTGCAATAAAGTTGCTAAAATTGCTAAAGAAAAATTAAAAATTGCTAGATTTGTGGCTAATAGCATTTTTGAAAAAAAGTTGCAAATTTTTTTAAAAGTTGCTAGATCTAGCAACTAAATTGCTAAACTGGCAGCACTGACCCTGTGTTGTTTTCGTTTTTGGTGCTCTCCCTCTGTTTACTCTCTCTCACTTTTTTGGTTCGCTCTCTTCGACACGACTTCGGCCAGCAGTCGGCTCGTTCGTGCAAGCCGATATCGTGAATCGCGTTGCTGCGTTGCTTTTGTGTTCGGATTTTTAATACTATTTGCAAGCGAAGTGCATTGTAAAAGGTAGTAGCTGAAAAAGGTAATTTTTGAGTGCACGTTTGAAATATTCGTATTGCAAATGGAACGAATTAGTAGAATTTCGGTAATTTTAGTAGAAAGGTATTCCGATAATAAGGTAAGTCACCTTAATAGATATAATTCAATGTAACTTTATACTATTTTATCTGTGATGACTTTCGTTCATTGCCCTGTCATAATTGTGCAGTCTATTTATGCTGGATGTATCAAATATTTTGTTATGTGAGATGGAAACCCATTAAATTTTACTCAGTTATCTATTGTAAGTGTATACCCAACATATTTATCGAGGCATACTTGAAAAAGTATCGAATGCAGACAAAACATTCGATTAGCCAAAGATGAAACAAGAAAGCTCGCATTACGTACTGATGGAGAAGGGGGGAGGGAGGAAGGTGCAGGAATGGTAAGGGGGTGTTCAGTAGCAACTGCAGCTGTCCAAACATTTCAAGAGGAACAATTCAATTCAATTCAATTCGTGTGCCACAAACTCGTGCTCTTTTCGGGGGCGTGAAGTTTTGTCGCCTTCTTCATCGCGCTTGTCTTTACCATGTGCAACCGATGCACACAATGACAATGGCCCCCAGGGACCTTCATACGGGATGTGACTTTCCTTAGGGTTTGTCTGCATCCCATTACGAAAGGGAATCCTCAACAAGTCAATGCCGAAGGTCAGGCAAACAACCCGTTCAACAGCGAACAAAAGAGGAAGTTGTTATGTTCCAAGCCCATTCAAACCCAGAACCAGAATCAGAATCAGAGACAAAACCAGAACCAGAACCGGAGCCAGAGGAGCGGTCACAGCTGCATCTTGTGGAGTTGGAAGTGACATTTGACATGATTTGCATGCCAAGTGCCACGCCCACGTCACTCACAACTGACAGGGGCAACATGAGTGAGAAAGAGAGGGGGAGAGTACAACAACAGAAAAAGTAAGGGTACACTCAAAAAAAAAAGTACGTAGAAAATCAAGAAAATGTTAATAATAGAATATCATCATAATCTTAAATTTCTTTTCATTAAGTTGTCTAGTTGTCTGAGAACAAAATATTGAGAAATTAGGTATTTTAGTTTGGCTTCGTTATTTTCCTATACTATTTTTTCTGAGTGTAGAATAGACTCCAGTTGTTGGTACGTCTCGTAGACTAACCGGACCCGCAGTTATTTGTTATTGTCTGACACACGTTGAGTTTTATTGTCACTTTCGGTTGGATTTTCGATTTGATTTAATTTGATTTGGAGAAACACACACAGAGCTCAGTTAAAGCTTTTAATCAATTAGTTTTATTAGTGCAACTCTTTCGAATTCTTATCGCACTCGTAAAACTTGAAAATATTTGAACTCAGATGCATTTCCGTTGCGTGGGTTGTCATCTATTCAAATTGTCTTTCAAATATTTGGCATTCTAATTGGACTGAAATGGATGTTATTGCCATCTCTTTCTACTTTGGTATGTGGTATGTGCAGCCTGCTGCCTTATGGCCATTATCATTATGGCATTGTCTGTTTGACAACAATAACAACATGTCCTGTGCCTGTCTCTTTGTTGCAGTCACGCTGGGACATCTATCTACATTTATGTATGTTTCTATGGAGTTTCAGTTTCCCCTTCCATTTTCCATTTTCCATGCCATTTGTTTTCATTTCGTGCAGCATTTCCATTTACAACGAACAATTAAACGCCTGCCCTCCGCCCGCATTCCATAGAATTAGTCGGCAATTTTTGTTGAGGTCCAGAGAAAATAGGCAAGGGTCAGTTTGGAAAATTAGGGTAGGAAGCTGCCATCTGACCACTGAGTAAACCTCTAATTGCCTAGTTAAAGTTCCACTCCAAGCTGAACTCCAATTCAGTTCAAGTAACATTGTAGGGGCTCTTAAAGCTGTCTTTTGTGATCCCACCTTATGCAGATGACTTTATTATTTGCCACAATTTTGGGCATAGCAGATATGTAAATTCCTAGAGCTCTGCCACCTCATAACAAGTCTCAAAATGTTGTTGCTGTTTGCAATTTGGAAGCTGAATAAATAATGTATGTAAATGCGAACACGCACCACGCTTTACGCATTATAAATATGCGTATCTATATATAAGTATCTGAAGCATGTATCTGCCTCTCTTGTGGTTGCACCATACAACATACAACATACATACTTTTATTTGTAGGCGTCATATCTTTTTATCTAAATCAAGTTGTTGTTCTCTTTCACTCTGCTTTTGAGAATTGTACACCTGTTAGTCACAGGTAAAAAATGTAACAGATTGCTAAACAATCTTCTGAATATCGCAATCAACAGAGAGCAAATATAAGTTCCCCCTTGTTAATTGAGCAATTTGTATGACCAACAAGAGGGAGATGAAAAGTGTCATTTATTTGCACATTTGTATCAGCTTCAGTTCGAAAGTTGAACTCTCCCCATGGACATCATTTTTGAGGGTGTCTAACGATGTCTCTATTCAGCTGTAACTTAATTATCGATTGAATGTCTATCGTTAAATGCGACAGCTGTCATCTCTATCAGTTTTAAGCAAAAGCATGCAAAAACTACCTCATTTTTATGCTATATTTGAGATTATTTAATATTTACTTTTATACTATATATTAGATTATTAAATATATATAGTGTTTTTTGGCTTGATTTTGAAACAGTGGAAAAATAATACAAAAGCAAATATAAAATTCATTATCTCATGAAATCTCGACGGTTCAGCATTTAATAATTTAATGGACTAGAAAATCAAAGAAATCGGAAAACAGTTGAGAAAATGTAAATGTTTTTCAAAACTCTTTAATATTTTGGAGATAGGCTGCCTTGGTAAAACATGTTCTAAATATGCGTATTAGGGAGCCATTAGTCCTTTGATTTTATGATAATTCTTTATAGTTTTGAAAGTCCTGGTCCTTTTTGAAACTAATTTCTTCTGAATCGGACTAAAAAAAAAAAAACTAAAGATATGCGTATGTGGTATCTTGGTCAAAAAAATCATAGAATTGACTGTAAGACTTGGGTTACCATTTTTCAATTTTATTTTTTTTTTGGCCAATACACTCCACTATATGCGTATGAATACAGTGGCTCTTAGCTTACTTGACCCATTACTCTTACTTAATTATTATAATGCTTAAATGAACTAATCCTTTAATGAAATTTTGATATATACAAAATTTTAAAGCAGATTTAATCATAAATGTTTCAACTTACACAAAATATTCGCATCTTATTTTTCGAATTAATTATATCTATAGTATATTAAGCAATAGAAACATAACAGTGGGTCATATAAGCTGAGTGACACTGTGCATTTATCATTCACAATTGCTGTTCAACAAGGCGAGTGCTTGCTGTACGTACAGTTTATCAAAAGGAGTGTCGACTGTTTGTTCATTCCCCTGACTTATCAATACAATGGCCTGACCATAGGCAAGGCTTGCCACCAGTTTAAGTTGAAATTGAAGTTGAAGTCGAAGTCGAAGTTGACTTTCATTAAGATGCACATCTTAATTGCGCCCACAGCTGCCACAGCTGAGGACGATCCTTTCAACTTTCCAACTAAATTGGGCACGTCTATTGTTTTACATTCAATACCCGGCAAAGGGAGTATAAGGGGAGAGGAGAGGAGGGCAGAGTCCCCAGATAATTGATGGATTTATGGCACAACATGAAGAACTATACTCATACTTTTCGGTTGTTGCCACATCACTTTTACTGATTGCGATTGCTGCCACACAGCTTATCACGCGCCTCAGAGCTGAGCTGATGAAGTGCAACCAGGCGTCTGCCTGTTTCCCTAATTGGACTCCTCTAACGGAGGAGCCACTTGCCGCTTGTCGGGGTTAATAGATTCTTTGAAATATAGAATGCATTTTCTTTTCTTTTCTTGTTTTTTTTTTTTTGTTTTTTAGGTTGTTTGCTTCATTTCCAATCTGTGCGTTTTTTGTTTCATGTTATTCGACTCTTGATACGAGTATTGAGTCTTTCATTTTGGTCTACTTAGCTTCAACTTGTGCTTGGGGCAAATGAAATGAAATGCCATTTTGGTAGCTTCTCTCATATTGATATTGTTGTGATTTTGCATTGTTTTCGAAAGTGGCACGTTCTGACCATTTATGGAGCACGCATTGCCAACCAGAGCCACAGCCACAGAGTCTGTACATTCATGAACTTTAAAGAATTGACCAGTTGTCTGGAGATATGGCAATTGCTTATTCACATGGCATACCATTCAATCTGATGATCAAAATGTGTTGCAAAACATGAGAAACATTCAAAACATCGAGCTAGTTTGAAAATTGGAAAAACTTTTAGTGAAAAACGAAGTGAAAATACTGTATAGCTAAAAGGCAAAGTTTATGTAAATTATTCTACGTTAATACACATATCTTTTACTTTTACAAATTTTTTTTTTTTTTAGTTAAAGTAAATTTAAGTTCTATTTTTTAATAAAAAAAAAACAAGATTATGGCTTGAAAACTAGGAATTTTGGTGTAAAAAAGGCGTCAAAAGCATAATAATATTAAATTTAGAACATATTTAAATTTAGAAATTTATATAAAAAAGTTTCAAATAAGACCACGTTTTTCATAGAATAAGAATATATGTTTTAAGAATTTAAGTTAACAAGTCAAAAAAAATAATGAGGATTATTTGTAAATGTATTATTTTTTCATTGCTGTTTATTTAAAAGATATATATTGTTCTTTTAGTAAGAACTGCGAATTTTTAGATTGATATTCGTTATATAAGTAACTTGACCTTAAAATGGTCTTATTTAAGAACGAAATATTTAAGATGAATGTTCCTTTTTTTAGAAGATGGTATATTTTTTGGTGTAGATAAATTAACATAAACTCAGGATTGGGAAGAAGGCATAATTAATGAAATAATGAATAAATTCTCACAGTGGGGTTTGCTCTTGTGCAGCATTTTCTACTAGTTAAATAATAAATACAAAAATAAGTGCTCAAAGAAATTGTGGACGAATTTGTAGTGAGAAGCTTTTAGAAGACGGAAGACTATTAGTCTTAAATTATTTAACACATCTCCAGCGCTAAATCAGTACTTAACAGTTCCTGCCATTGTCATTAGTTTCCTTTAAGCTCCCACACTCATCATTTTTGTCGAATATCAATGGGTTAATTGCGCAGCCCAGGCAATTTGGAAGTATTATTAATGTATGCTTGCACCAAACGAAACGTCAAAAAGCCAACGACTTCATCTGACTTCACAACAAACTCGAACGGACAACTTTAACTTGAAAACAACAACAAAAAATTCGAGCGTTCCATTTTTCACAAACTGCAGAAGACGTCAAGATTTGCCTGGATGTCTGTCGGCAATTTCACACACTGTGGCAAGATGTAAAAATAAAAATAAAGCAGAAGTTGAAGTTAAAGGAGAAGGAGAAGAGAATAATACATATGGGGGATATAGTCGTACTCGCACTGACAGAAAAGTAAATATTATGGCCATGGAACCTAAGCAAATTGTTGGCAGCTGCGGCGCCTTTGACAATTTGCCGCCTCGCGTTCTAATCTGACTCTCGACTCAGACTTCGACTCAGACTTTGACTTTGACTTCATCTCCATCTCAGACTCCTAATCCGCAGCTGTGTCAGATATTCCTGACGCGATCTGGTGGCCAGTGCCACCCAGCGATAATAACAAACAATTTGTTTGTTTGTCCACAGCAAGAAAAACTGAAAAATTGAAAAAGAACTGAAAAGATATCTGGAAAACTGTCAGAGACACAAACTGGGTATGTCTGCATTTTGCCAGTGTTTGCATAATTCATGAGTCCAAGATGCAGTTGCAGTTGCACCCACATTGCCATGCTGGCAATCTCCTTCTCCAGTTGCTCAATTCTTCAGATCGCATAGCACAACCATTCATTACAAGCACATTGCAAATTGAGATACAAAACTGCCAGTCCACCAGACCAAACAAATGCCTAAAAACAAAAACAAAAGAATGCTAAATTCGTATGGCAGTTGCTGCCATATCGATATGGCAACATAACTTATGGATCTGCCCTCTTGCGGGGGTGTCTGCCAACGAAGCATCCCAGATGCAGCAGAAAAATTGAAAAGAATTGAATTTCAATTTGCTGACTTGCCATTTTCATGTTCCTCACAATCTGCACACATTCTGCGACTTCTCAAGTGCTTAAATATGTCTGCGAAAAGGGTAGTTTCATATGTCTTCTATATCTTCTATGTCTGCAGAGGAAGTGTGAGGAATCATTGTGAGGAGTCCATTGAATGACTCTGCACTGTTTACACTACAGTTTCATTCACTTCCGAGGCATAGTTTATACTACGCTATTGAAAATTCAATGAGCAACCAAAATCTGCAGAGATCTGCAAGTTTCTGTTTCTGTTCCTCTGTCCAATTTCATTGATCTACGAATGTTGTTCCAGTTTGCGTATAATTTTTACACTAGTTAACAAAATTATCACAGTTACTCACATTGGCAAATTATAAAATTAAATCTGCAATTTCTTAAACTGCCTTTATTTTACCTTCATAATATTATTTTAAAATTATTTACGCTAGTAAACAGCATTAACAAATTCTAAGTATCAACTGCAACTGTCAAATTTCACTGTCAACTTCTGCTGTTTAAAGTAGGCAATAAAATAATTTTTCAAATCACATTTGCTACAAAAACGTATTTTAAAGCCTACTTTATCTTACTTTTGGACAACACTGATTTAAAGGAATAGTATTTACACTAGTAAACAAAACAACATCTATTTATTTTCTTGCAGTTGTTAGATTACAATTCCTAATTTTACTCTATAACGTGTTTGATTCCTGCACTAATGCTGTTCTATTGCACATTCACTATTTACACTACTAAACAAAATTTAAGTACAAATTTTAAAGAACCAACTGATCTTTTGATTAAAATTTTAAGCAAATTTAAACTATTTATTTGAAGCCATATCCTAAGTACTACAGTAAATTTAATATCAGTCTCCATACGAATAAATCCTGAATAAACATTGATTAATTTCAGTAATATTCTCTTAAGAGAGTAGCAAAAATTAAAGCAGCTAGTTGGATTTTTTTTATTTATTTATTCGGCTTCCTAGCACTACTTGAATAACTTATAAATTATTGTGCTAGTCACGACTATAATACTGATACGATGAAAAGCATTTGAGTTCAAAAACCTAAAATTTAAAATGTCCACATAATTTTAAAAAGGTTAATTCTACTTCTAGTTGATTCCACATGCTGAGACGCATTGTAAATAGAATATCTTAAATTAAATGTAAAATTTCTTGTAAATTCTTTTCCATTTAAAAAAATTCCTTAGATGGGGTTCCAACTAAATTAAAGTAACTAATTTTATGAGATAGTCAGCTGAATATTTAGTAAACATTTGAAAACTGTTGACACTATAAATATATTTTTTATAAATCATAAATCTTTATTTTAGTGATTAATAAAGCTGTAGTCTAGTGTTGTTTTTTATCAGCATGCTACATCTGTGACCAAAACAAACTGTGGCAAGCGCTGTGTTGCATGGTCTGTTAACATGCTCGTATTCAATTTGCTTTGTTCCCAGGCATTTAGAACATCCTGTATGCACTATGCAGGGGTCTCTCTCTCCCGTGTGGAGATGGAATCGATGATCGAGTCGCAGTTGGAGATGCAGTTGGAAATGAAGTTGGAGTTGCTTTTGGAGCTGAGGATGCAGTTGAAGTTAAAGTTTGAGTCATGCAGCCAGTTGCAAGTGCAAGGCAAACAGCTGTCCATTCAATGCGTCGCATGGCCGCTGTAATTGCAACGGTTTACGGTTTACGGTTTGTTGTTGCCGTCGCCTGTCAGACTGTGAGACTGTGAGTATCCATGAGATACGCGCAGTCGCAGGCAGGCAAAAACAAAGTGCAGTGATTGCAATTACGCGCCAAAAGTGTCGGCCACGCACAATTGATAAAAAGAAATAAATGTAAAATGAAATAAAATAAGGGAAGTGAGTTGTTTTCGCTGTAATTGCCTGGGTTGTATCTGTAGCTGTATCTTTGTATCTGTTGTATCTGTTGTATCTGTTGTATATCAGCATTGTTTGTGGTTGTCTCTTGAAGTGCTTTAGGTTGGTAGTTGCAACACTTTCCCAAGAATTCCAATTGCCTTGTGGGTGACGCAAGCCAAGCCAACTTGTAGCTACATTTGTATCTTGTATCTCGAAGATGCAGCCCGAGACACGAAAAACAACTTTCGATAGCGAGCAGTCGTTTTATATATATATATACTCTTTTTTCGGGCCATACTCGACACTCGATATCCGATACCCAGAGTTACATCGGGTACTCGGCGAGTGTATGATGAAAATGAAGTTGTTGTCGTCGCGTAACAGTAGCTTAAGAATGTTTATTCACGGCTAAGTAGAGGGCACCTCCTGCAGCGAATTCATCTCAGCCTCACTCCGCATACTCTTTGGGATCCTCCAACTCTTCGAGCTGCCTTCAATTACCACAAAAGACAAAAGTCGGTCGTCGATTTGTAACCGAATCTTTGTCTGGACTTTACTTGATTCTGAAAAGAGCTCACCACATGGTTAGTCATAAACATCCATTGATGGAACAGACAGTGTGACAAATAGACAGTCTGACAGACAGACTCAGAGACACTCAGACTGACCACAATCAGCCCATGAATGAATGAATGAATGAATGTTGAATGAGTGCGAGTAGATGAATGAATGTCCATTCGAAACACATTGCAACCGTATGCTGATTTCTTTTCTTTGTACTTTCCGCTGAAGTTGCAATAAATTTTAACCCAATTCCTCTGCTTTATCTTCTGTTCTGTTCGAGCAATTCTTCTAACAGCTCGCAAAACAAACAATTTTTATGGTTCGGGTCGTTGCGTGGAGTGTTTACTGCACATTCCTTAGAGTCATTTAGGGACGCAGCAAGTCAAGTGTTTCTTGGAATGCATAGTTTGTGATTCTTTGCTTTGCCAACGAAAGCGTACAGAAACAACAGATACAGATACATAGATACATAGATACAAAGATACATGTTGGCCATCAACCAATTCACTGGCACTTTCCAACTTCATTTAAATGGATGAGTCTCTGGGTGTTGATTGCAGTCGTAAAACAATGAAAAACTTTCATGTCATCATTGTGGCATATTTGGAATTCAATCTCAAAGAAGTGTTTTTAACGGATATTTGAGGCAATGACTCAGCCAAGTTATCAATGGAAAAGAATTAAAAACTCTACTGATATCTACAAATTGAAAAACAAACTCTAAGAATTCGCATTTAGATCAATGACCTATGGCAATGTTTTGAATTGGAAATTTCAGCATCAGATTCGATTACAGAATCGGAAATTGCAGATTACAATTGAACCATTGACGTCAAACCCATTTCGTTACGGAAATTCTGATGACGATAGCAAATGACTAACATATGAATACAGGTAATGAATGTGTAGATTGTGGAAGTGATTCTATACACCTTATCAATATACATGCGTATTTAGTCATAATGTTAATATCTTTTATTGCAGACTCGATGGTGCCATTTCACACATTTTGGGTTGCTTGTTTAAAATAAAGGTTGTCGATGGAAATACGTCAACAATAAGAATCGAATCTAATTGAAGACAACATCAACAAGAAGTAAATAAATCAATCAGTTCGACATCAGTTTTCATCTATGCCTCCTGTTGATGTATCTATGAGTTTGCTCTCTGCGTCACGTCACAGATATATAACATATGATTGATTTGTTTATATTTTTAGAACTAGGCTGGTAAACAACATGGCCAAATATCCAACTATGATCTGATAAACAAATTTATTTATATCACTATTTGAGCTATTTTTACCGATTGCACAACGAACGTGCAAAAATTCCACGAAAAGTTACAATATTTTATATGCCATTTTGGGGTTATCAGTTTTGCTGTTGACGTTGGAAAGTGGACTAATCATACATATCTTATCACGCGGCCCACAGCTGAGGCTTATTGCGAACACAACCACAACGATATAGTAAGGCCATATATATACGCTATATCTATATGGGTGTCTGATACGTAATAACTGCGAATGCGAAACAAATAAACAGAAATGTTAATGCAAAAGTAACTTCGATAAGATTAGAAACTTGTATCAACATTAGAGTATAGCGTAGAACGTAGAACGTTTCGAACCCGTCCAACAAACTTACTCTGAGGGGCAGTCTCAGCTTATAAAATTTTGTACAACTTTCCACAAATATTTCTGCTTCTTCGTACTCATAAATCCATAAAATGTCGAGTAATCTAAAAGTTTACTCTGCACTTGTAATGTTGTCAAAGTTGGGACTTAAGTACAACTAGGGCAAATATCAAGATCAGCAAAGTTAAGGTTTCATGACATCAGACAAATATGCACAAATAACGTGTGTTTAAATATTTCTCTGGAATTTCTTGAGACAAATTCGCAAATATTTATTTGAAAATGCTTTCCATAGTACTGGAAATTTTAAGAAAAAGATAAGACTCCCTTAATGTTTAGGCAAGTCAGACAATGGATATGATACGATCTGAAAGACTTAATCCATCTAGTCTATAAATGTGCGCTACAATTTACATTGATCGTAAATTTGGGATTATCGGATGATCCCATGTAAAAGAGGCACTTATGTGACATACTTACAAAGAGCTCTCATAAATGAGAAACTTTTCGTTTGATCAAACTAAATTATGGGGCAATCAGCTTATAAACCATCTTCAATCTGTGCAATAAACAGTTTTTGTAAATGTCCAAAGAGTAAGATAATTGGCTAATAAAATACTTTAATGCACTTCACACGATTATCGATGGCATCCTCCTCGTTATAGCCCCCTTTTTGGCCCAGCTGCGGCCCTTACCAATTTGTCCAAAAACCAAATTACTTGATGGCTGTCGAAATTGTTGAGATAAATCAAGAAATTCAGCGCCCGCCCGCACCCATTGCGTAAATCAAAAATTTATGTTTAGATTTTTTTTTTTTTTGTAATTTTTGAAAACCAACAAGATGAAAAAGTAAAGTTTATGGATCTTTGGACGCCATCAACGCATACAAATCTTTTGATTGTGAACAAATTTGGTGTCTCTGCCTCCTTCTCTTGGATTTTCACTGTCTGATTTATAAGGTCATCGCGAGCACCAAAATAAACGCAGCCACAAATTTGAAGAGACACCAAAAACAAGCCCGGGGCCAAAACGTGGGCGCCCCCTCGATCTCAAACAGTATCTGAGGCGTTGAGATCATTAAGGCAGCCCGAGTTGGCTGACATTTTCATAGATTAATGGGTCAGTTGGACTAAACAAGAATTTTGGCTAAAAGCGGCGACAACTTTGGCATAATAATGCTTATCGATATACATTATAGTAAATGCGCATTGAGGTGGCAACTCTGCTACAGATCTCTCTCATAAATCTGAGGCGTCTTTTTTGTCGCGTTTTTTTCTTAATTTAAGGGCAATTTATTAAATGCCCCCATCGACTTTAATCTGCACTGGAAAATCTCGGGGCAACTGCATAAATTAATTAAAAAAGTCGCCGAAAGAATGCGTGAGATATTTTTGTGGAGCAACCAAAGATGCGACAAAGATGCTGCTCGACAATTTGCCAAGCACTACACTAAAAAAAAAAATGTTCTCAATTCCAGATTCACAAAACTAAGAATTTTGGTCTAAAAATGCGACGAGATCATAAAACTTGTATAGTAAAAAAACACACCATGGTTTTGAGAACATTGCAAATAAGACAAAGTTTTTATTATAAGAATATATATTATAAAAATGTAAGTCAAGAAATAAACAAATCATGAAAGTCTTGTCATTTATAATAATTTTATTGTTTTTTTTTTTTTAATATATACATTTTATTCTTGTTTTGTAATATTATAAATGTCGTTTTATTGTTTTATTTTAAAATATATACATCTTATTCTTGCTTGGTAATTTTATAAATGTGATGATGTGATGTGACACAGTAAAAACTGTGTGTTTTATCTTGTAAAGAGTGGGACTCGAACCCGCGCCTTCTTTCACTAGAACCATCGACTCTAACCAAAATATGACATATATATATAGTTTCCTAACAATTTTAAGATTTTTATTTTTGTATAAAGTACTGTGATGCTTTAAGATTAATATTCTTAGTATTAGTAATGTTTTATTTTAAAAATAAAATACTTGAAATGAGTGTTCTTAATTTTAGAAGTAAGTTTTTTTTTTTGTGTAAAGTATCTGCAGTTACGTATAAACATTTATATATGTATATCTGTATCTGTATCTGCATCTTTGCAGCTGCATCTGCATCTGAAGCTGTATGTGTGTCAACTGTATCTCTTGGCAACGCTTGACAGCGCTGATTAGCGCATCCAGCGGCATTTCCCAAACAGTTTTCCAAGTCTGCGCAATATTTATGGCAGCTGAGTTAAATGGACGCTGACGGCGCTGTTTCTATACAGTGGGAAAACAATTTTCTCATTTTTCAATTGCATATTAAAAGAACAGCCGAAAATTATGTAATCAAATGTTGTCGCCGCTTACAAGTTACTAAAATTCTTCAATGTGCCTCACGTAATCAACATTTTTCAACAATTTTTTTGGACATATGCATACATAGATACATTTCAGATGACGTGGGGAAAATTGTTTGCAGTCGCAGTTAAGGAAAAGCCGCCAGGTAACAACATATTTTTCTCTCTCTATAAATTAAGGAATTTCCAACACGTACACATCAATTCTTTACTTCTACGCTTTCCACTTTCTTTATTTCCTTCTTTCTTTCTTTATTGCATTCTCTGTTATATGTTTCAATTTTGTCTCTCTCTCTCTCTTTCTGTTTATTGTTGACTTTATGCAAATTTTCGCAGCCAGCGCTCATAATTTCAATGCGACAGCAAAATATGTTGGCGCCAAGCGCGTCGCGAGCTTCCATTAGCGCCACATGTGGCAAGATGGAAGGGGTAAGGCGGGCTGGCGGGGCGTGGCAAGTTGAGTGCGTTAAGCAGGGGGCCGGGGGCGGGGGGCAGGGGGCGTGTCTGGTCAACTGCCACTGTGATGCCAACTGCAAATCTGCTTACATACATGCATTTCAATTTACGACCCCGAAACGTTTGCCAGTCTGAAGTGGACTTCAGATTCGGATTTGAATTATTTGCAATGGATTTTTGCTTGGCCAACAGCGACACTTGAAGCTCAATGACCGTTCAACAAAATGCATTTGACGCTGTTTCACTTTGTATTTTGGCATTGAACGTACACAAAGATCAAAACATAAAAGTATCTGTATACACATGTAGATACATCTGTGCATAAAATGTTATGTACTTAGATACATGTATCTCAATACTCAAGGTTACTGCAAGTATTGTGGAATAAATAATAAACTGAATAAGATTTAATATAGTAACTAGTTAAAATATAAAAACAAGTCAAGTCCATCCGGAAAAATTATAAATATATATAATGTATATATATTATCCCACAAAAAAAACCTGTACACGAGGTAAAAGTCTGGGGACAAAAGCAATTATCAGCCCCAAAATTTCTGATATCCAATTTTGTGACAAACAAAATTGAGTTTAATATTAAAATTTTAAACAAAAATATAAATTAATTAAAAAATAAAATTGGCATTGTGCACTGTGCGCAAAAAGGGTGTACATAAAAATTACTTTTTGCGCAGTGCAGCGTGCCAATTTTTTTTTTTTTATTAATTTAAATTTAAAAAGTCGTAAAACAACCATTTCTAGATTTTCAAAGAGAAATAAATCCCCATCATTACATCTAAGCTTTTTTAGCGCTTTGATACAAACAGACAAACAAAGAAACTTTTCACTTCATTTTGAAAAGTCCACTAAAATTTTCAAATTTATTTATCTTTTGAACCAGTTATCGGATTTGGGTGATTAATTACACCCCATTATCTCATGAGCCAGGTGAGTTAGAAAAAGTTTCAGTATGCCATTTTGATCGGTATATAACTCGATCTGATCGGACAGTCGTAGCAAATTTTCCAACTTAGCTATATATATTGTTAGTCGCCTTTCGCATCCTTCGTGATGCTTTTGTCACTAACGCGAACTGCCGTCCGCAGTGATTGACCAGCAACTGTCAGTAATAGCTATTTAAACTTATAATTAATTCCTTTGGTCGGGGTCTCGACTACAGCCTTTCCGACTAGTTATGTTTATTTATTTTCTAATACTTATTAAACCTCTATTTTATTTATTAAACTATAAGATATATTTCCAGCAATATTTCTTATTATGTGTGTTATCCCGTTGAGTAACAATGAAATTCCAATTGACAAAGGACTTAGGACTAAGGTTTTAAAACTAAGGACTCACTGACAACTTCAGCTACGTGCTGTGTAACAAGTAATATCATAGTCATAAATTTACTTGGCAACTAACTTTTAGGATTCTCCGAAGGCAAGTTCATATCATAAATTCAATTGCTTGGTCCATTGTTCCAGAACAAACTTAAATTGTGAACATGTTCAGGCATCAGTTGCAGTTGCAGGACGAAGGTTGATTAACCCCTCAAGGGAAAACCAAACACGACTTGAGAGCAAGATGAAAGACGAGTCCACAGTCGAAAGGATAAACAACTCTGGCTGAGTCTAAGGCCAAAGTCAAGGGAGCAAAAGGCTTAGAGAGAAAAAAAGACAGAGAGAGAGAGAACGGCACTCAGATAAATTCAGCGAGAGATGCCAAAATGCTGAATGGGAGCAAATGCGAAGTGGGTTGAAGAGAAATGTGGGTGGCAGTCGTAACTGTGGGTGGAAACAACCCCAAGTGAAGTTCAATTGCGGGCAAGTGCAAGGCTGTCGACTGGCAGGACTCACAGACCGACAAGGACGATGGCAGGCTGAAACTACACTTACATAAAAAGTGTCCTGATCGAAGGCTCAAACAAAAGGATGCAAACGATGTCAGGGATAAAATTGAAAGCAAATATAAACAAGCAGCCAAAAAAAATAAAAAGAAATAAAACCCACCACCCAATGCCCTTGGGAAGCTGACGAGGACGAGGAAAAACGCCAGGAAAAACTTCAAAAGCATAATAAAAAATGTGCGTTATTTGTTAGCAGACTTAAGGAAGTAAAGTCAGGACAACTTGACATAACTTACAACCCACTCCAAGTGGCAGCAAAGTGAGGACATTTTAGCATAACTTAAAGTCATTGGGAAGTGGCCAATAGAGGCACATTAGTTATGCGGACAACTCAAGTGCAGCACGACCGAGAAATGCAAATGTGGCCTCAACAGTAGCTTGATTTGGACCACCCAATAAACCAGACACCACACACACACGCACATATACACACTCTTCCCCCTTTCCCACCTCAATAGATACGCTTTGAATGGCGTCAACAAATTTATTTCGCATCGCAGCGCATCTGATGAATGACGTGACTTTGACAGCCATCCACAGAAACAGCCCACACCATGGACCAACATCATCATCATCATCATCATCATTATCATCATCATCTGGCTTTTGCTTTCGTCATCATCATACACCCCCCTTTCCCTTTCCCTTCTCTTTCTTCACTCCTCTTTTCTATAGAAGCCGTGTTTACATAACATGGCAGTGACGCTGACTACCAACCTCTCACTGTATCCACTATATCTGAATCTGAATCTGTATCCAGACTCTGCGCAGACTCCCAACACGCATGCGGCAAGCTCCATTGAGGCCTGGCCAGTTGGGGGGGAGACTGGAGGAGACAGAGGGCAGGAGAGGGAAACCACAGCCGGTGCTATTCGCTTTTTGCCGGCAAAATACGACAACAAGAAGAAAAAAACAAGCATTCACCAATTTACGTTACGCACCCTGCAATGTGGTTAGGTATTGTATCTGTATCTGTATCTGTATCTGTATCTATACAAGCACGAGTACTCCCAGATACGAGTACGAATATATCTATCACGTGGATATATCTACCTCTATCTCTGTGAAGCCATTGTGCTTGAGCCTTGGCTTTTGTATTCACTCTCGCAATGTCCTCGCTAGTTTGGGCTTTATCTGGCGAGGGCAGGTAAAATAACAAACAATTGGTATTTTCTCTAATATTATAAAAACAAAAAAATTTATGTATTTACTTTTATTTTTTTTTTTTCTTCAATAAAAGTGATTAAAATATCTATGAAATTAACTAATTACCATTTAAATTATTTCATTCCATTTGCCATTTTAACAATTTTATTTCTAGATCTCGCACTTTTTAATTGCAAAAGCTGAAAGAATTTATAATCTGCTATTAGCTAGAAATCTGACAATTTAAAAAAAATTTATTTGAAATGCTATGAGAAATTCTATTTAGTTAAATGTGTTTTGGGGTACACAGATGTCGGAGATGTTTTCGTGAAAACTAAAACAATTTATATGCAAAATATTTCAGAACCTGATAAATATAAAGATATTGATATTCCCATTCTTAAAATATCATTGTTGTTGAAATAAAATAAGTTAATAATCATTTTATGTTCAATTTACGAAATTTATCCTAAACTCTAAATCTGTTCAATAAAAAGAAAATTTTGTGTAGGACTATTGAAATTATTTTTTACCCATTTTTTCAATTTAGAAATTGCAGCCCACAATATTCTGACAACACGGCTCCGATGTATTTAAATTTGAGACAATGATAGTTATCGTTTTGTTTTTGAAAAATCTAGGCCAAAGTAAACAACGTTTTTGAATGTGTAAACTACAGATATGCAATTTTTAGATAAAGTATGTTATTCGTGAAACGCAAAAAATTTGATCAAAATGAAATAATTATCAAAACAAACATTCTTATTTAAATATTATATTATAAATATTATATTAAAAATATTATATAAAAATTTACAATAAAAAAATATTATTTTAAATTTTCATTTTTTTCTGAAAAATAGTTATTAATATTACATTTTTTCCTTTTCCTTTTTCCATTTATAATTTTTTCTTATCCCAATTATTTTCTTATTCATATGCCTATTTCCGCGCTTTTCCTACATTCATTATTATTATAGATTACACCCAAATCAGAGATCTTTAATTTGTAAATATATCTGTATCTCTGCTAGGTGTTTTGTGGAGCACACCTCGCGTTGCACCAATATCTTCACATACACGTATGTGAATGTCTAAATGTGAATACGGGTATTGTAACTGCATTTACGGGCGGGTGTGGGTGCGGGTATTGGGAACTGGGGACTGGGACGGGTGTTGGTTAACTTTCAATTAACATCACATTTCACGTACCTGCGCACTTTTCACCCGATGCAGATGTAGCGTGCCTCCGGTGATGATTCCCGCGGTGGTCGCCTTCGCGTGCATTGGCGCTGAATTTATGACGTACTGCGTCTGTGGCTGCTGTTTGGCCGCAGTTAATGCTGAAGCTGAAGCTGAAGTTGCCACTGTTGTTGGTTTTGTTGCTGCTGTTGCTGCTGCTGTTGCCTTTGCTGACTGCGGTTTGGTTAGCGGCAGTGTCGTCGACGACGACAGTGTTGTCTGTGTTTTTGCAACATTCCTAATTGAGTTTTCTGGTACTCGATTTTCACTTTGGCAGTCCATTGATGGCAATCGCGTTGTTTTTGTTGTTTTTTTTGTTGCTGTTTCTTGTTGTTGAGCAACAGACATGCTCGTAATTAGCTATTGGCAATTGATATTTGTAGAGACCAAGTGCGAGATTGAGGGTAATATATCTAATGTCTAACACCAAATCAATTAGACCACATGTAGATACGAGTACTTGTATCTCTAAAATACACGCATGCAAATTCACTTTTTGTATTGCCAACAAACCGGAAGCGTACAATTCTACGTCGAAAGTGAAGGGACTGAAGTAAACTGCCGAGCCGGTAATTTACGGATTCCGGGAATGTTTTGCACGGCATGCGAGTTCAACTGTTACTGAAACGCATTTACGATTCCCGTAAAGCTGCGTCCTTCGTCCTTCGGCTGGGTTATTCTGGGGGTTGTTGGCCAGAGCATAGTGTTAACTTTATCTGAGTTTTATCTGACAACGAACGATGCAGGGGAAATTCACAAGGACTCGAATGAGGATACCAATAGCCAAGTTAACGGCACGTGAGCCGATGTCGATAAGCAGCCCAAAACAAACGAACTAATGAGCTGGATCTATATGAGATTTAATTAAAAATTACAAATATAAAGATGGCTAACTAACCCAATTTTTTTTTTTTTTTTTTTTTTATAATTATGCTAATTAACACAAGAATGAAGAGCAACGCCTTAAAAATGGGAAACACGCCCATATTTCTAATACAATTTCCTAAATTAAAGTGGGATTCATGAGTTTATAGAACTGAAAATTTGTATTTGTACAATTCTTTGAGAAATACTTCTATAGAGAAAGGAACATTTTCAAAGATTTTCTTCACATAAACGACTCCACAGCAAAAAAAAAAATGGACCAGAAAAAGGATGACATCGAACAGCGTAAATCGGCGAAGAAATCGGTGATAGTCACCGAAGAGATACCCGATTTGAGAGATAAGAGAAAAAAGGAAAATAAACCTGAACTTCATTCTTATGCTCAGGAGATAATGGCTGATCTCGAATATCGTCAGCAGTTCAAGGTTGATACATTTATTAATCGATACCAATCCTAGCTAATTGGAATTGTTTTAGGTGACAGAGAATATTGACGGGGATGAAATGGACCTGACACCCAATTATATACCAGATTTTCCATATGCCGACCAGTTTCTTACTTTTAATGTGCACCTCAAACATGAGATGACCACTATGCATTTGATGCACTCCAGAAGTAGCGCCACCCGATCTCGTACACGTCAGAGCATGCGAGGTGGAGTGGGGGGCAATAAGCAGTCCATTGATGAGCTCATCAGTGGAGTAAGGATTACAATGTTTGGTAACTGTCTGTTATGCATCCGTTACTGAATTTTTATACCCTGTTTCCATTCAAAATGGACAAAAAAGGGTATAATGTGCTTGGCAGAATGTTTCTAACAGGCAGAAGGGGGCGTGGCAGACCCCCAAAGTATATATATTCTTGATCAGGATCAACAGCCGAGTCGATTGAGCCACGTTTGTCTGTCTGTCTTTTGTCCGTCTGTTTGAACGCGTGGATCTCAGAGACTGTAAGAGCGAGAGACTTCAAACTGGGTATGAAGGTTCCTGGATACCACACGCAGATCAAGTTTGTTTATACTTTTAGATCGAACCACTATATCATATAGTTGACATAGAACCGATAGTTCGAAAATGAAGTTTTAGTATGAACAAGTTTTTTGTTTGTTGAGATATCAGAACCAAACTAATAGAATACGCAGTTAATTTAGATATGTACATTCTGACCGAAGTTCATTGAAATCGGTCTGTTATATCATATAGCTGTCATAGGACCGATTGATCGAAAATCAAGTTTTTGTTGTTTGAGATAACCAAACTAATTAAATGTGCACTTAACTTGGTTTTTTACAAATCAGTTGAATATATCATATTACTCCCATAGAAATAATCAGTCGAAAACCAACATTTACAGCATAGTGTTTGGGCACAGGGTATCCTACTGTCGAGCGTGCTCGAGCGGGCGGAGCCCCCATTGTTAAAATTCATTTTTATAGGATACCTGTATGATAACGGATCTATAACAGATAACTACCCAGTATTTTTTTCCTCGACTTTATCTCAATTCTTCTTTCTTTCTCAACTTTCACTAGATCATGTATGAAACAATCATATTTAATCCGAGTAAGTATGAGGAGAAGCCAGAGGCATACTTGCCGCAGTCTTTCAAGAAGTCATATGTCAAGATCACACTTCACAAATCGGAGTTTTTCAAGATCTTCAACCAGATCAGCACCACAGTGGCCAAGGGCACACCACAGGGGGATCAAGTCGAGGCAGATAATCGACAATATGATTATCTAACGGTGGGCAAGGGTAAAGTTCGTCGCCGATCCGACAACGATGCCCAGACAACGATCGTGTTGACCAACAGTCGTGCCGTGAATACCATATATGTGGACTATGCCACAGTGGGATCATATGTATCCAACTTTGAGATGTACGATACCCTAGAGGGTGTAGAGCAAAAGAAGAGTCGGTACAGCACCATGCACAGTCTTTCGAAAGGTACGGCTGAAGAGGAAACGCAAATGGATGCGGCAGCTACCGCCTACTTTGAGGAGGAGGAGGCCAGGGAACGGGAGAAAGCCAAGAACATGGCACATCAGCTGTTTCGGAGTGAAACCTTCAAGACGGCTCTACTGTATGTGGGCCGTACACTCTCCAGCAACCTCTACAAGGCAGGGATGCAACGTTTCCGTAATTTCCGACAGGTCGATCGCTGTTCCACGGACGCTGAGTATAAGTACTCGTTGAAGGTGCTCTTCCGACTGATTCCAGTGCCCAGTAATGATGAGAGAAAGGCGATCAGTGACATTAGTTTCTGCACCAGTAACAGCGATATTTTGGCCATTTCCTATGGACTTTTCTCCTTCTCCTCACAGCATGTGCCCACCAGTGGAGATGTCTATGTGTGGAGCATTAAGAATCCTGGAGAACCGGAGCGTGCCTATTATTATGATATTCCTGTGACAGCAATTTGCTTCTCTCCCTATTTACCCTCCCTTATCGCCATAGGGCTCTACGATGGCAGTGTTGAGGTGCGAGATGTGTCCTTTGTCAACACTCCCACCATTGCGGTCTCTCAGCGTAGCACTTCACCAAGTTGTGCACCTGTTGTCTCCATCCGTTGGCTCAAACAGGTCACCGATAGTGATGCCAATGAGGTTGATCCCTTCCTTAGCCTCTCCCAGGACGGATCCGTTACACGTTTTGGCTTAACAAAGACTCCCTATTTGTTGGGATTCACTCAGATGACCTTGGAGCGCATTGAGGGGCATCCCGAGGGTATCAGAGTGCCGCTATCTCCCACCACAGTTATAGAGTCCAACAGACATCCCCAGGGACTCTACATTACCACGCATCCGGTACACAAAGACATTTACTATATACTCACTGATGAAGGTTGTATTCACAAGTGCTCAATTAACTATCAACATCAGTATTTGGAGGTACTCAAGTGCCATGATGGCGGTGTCAATGTCATGGAGTTCTCTCCCTGGTCCCCAAAACTCTTTCTCACCTGTGGCAACGATTGGTAAAGTTCTTAAGAGCCTCAACTCCAGATCTACCAACTGATCTTCTTCCCAATTCCCTTCTTAGGTACGTTCGCATTTGGATCGATGGCATTACACGTCCACTTATCGAACTCCTGGATGATTTTCAACCCGTCCATTGGGCCAATTGGAGTCCTACTCACTCCACAGTTATAGTATCCATGAATCGGGAATCGGTTAGCATCTGGGATATACGACGCAACATTCTAAAACCAATGGGAAAACACGAAATGGATTCTTCCTATAATACTGTTGCCCAGTAGGATAAATTATCTTAGTAGTGTCATTTAATTTCACTCAATTTTATACTTTGTAGATTCTCTAATAGTGGCACCACTTTGGTGGTGGGCAACGAACGTGGCAATGCCTTGTTCCAGGCCCTTAATGATATGCCTTTTCCCCCCCATTTCCAATATGATGAGCTGGAGAAGGCCATTTACAAGTCCATGGGAAATGATCAGGAACTGTTCATCGAGCTCAAAAGCATCGGTTTCTTTGGCTATCCCAATAAGGTGTGCATGAAACCATAAAGAATTTGATTTAAAAATATTTCTTTAGATAATAATCAGTTTAAAGATGTCAAATCAATAAAGCAATTGTGTCTTCTTGATTTTGAAGATAATAATAGAAGTTATGAAAAGTACTGAGGAAAAAACACGTACACTGAAAAAAAAGACCAACTTCTAAAATCAAGAACATTCATCTTAAATATTTTGTTCTTAAAATAAGATTATTTTAAGACCAAATTACTAAAACTAAGATTATTAATCTGAAAAATCTTAAAATAAGAATAAAAATTTTAAGCTGTTAGGAGTGTATAAATATGTACTATTTCATATGAAACAAATACATTTTTTTTTTTTTTGGTTGATTTAAGTTTCAAGAACATTTATTCTTAAATAAAGAGCTTTGACTTATATAAAATGTTCTTAAAACTAAGATGTGTTTTCTTAACTTAAGAACTTTATGCTCTCGATGCATTTTGTAGACCGAAATTCTTAGTTTTGAGAATTTTAAATAATTTTTTTATCAGTGTAGATCAACATGGTTATTTGGAAGTTTTTTAAAGAAGGTTTAAGGTCGGTAGAAGGCCAAAGAGAATGAATATAGAGTGAATTCCCAGTTGTATTCCTGGTTTTAGGCACAACAAGTAAGGAATCCACTCAAGTCCAAGGAAGGCGACTTCCTTTAGACTGAACTTGAACCACAGAATAATGCCAAGTTAAGATATGTGATTCAAAGGGTTCAATGACTTACTTTAACCTCAGAAAGCTTCTGCAATTTGTTGCTACTTATTTACGCCCATAAGCATGGGTTTATAACGGAATGGCAATTGGATCACTCGATGGTTGGGATCAGTTCTTAGTGACAGCTCAAATTTCCGAATGCAAACAGGTAACACAATACACGGAATGATTATTACTCGTATCTCTGCCCCAAAAGAACAGAAACGAAACGAAACCAAATCAAATAAGCGATTCGGCAAATATGAAGATGAACCCTGCTCAAGGGTTCTGAGTTCTCTGTTCTCTGTTCTGAGTTCCCTTTTCTCTGTTCTCTTTATTCCGATATGTGTGTGGTTTAAATGTCAACTGTGCCGCCGATGGTGGTCAAACTTAAAGGTCTCTGTAGATCGGTCGGAGCAGCGGGTGTTAAATAACAAATAAACACTTGTGTACACATTAGCATACAAGATGAAAGAAGCCACAATAGGGATTTATTAAACAGCCATAAAAACGCAAAGAAAGTGAGCCCTGATCAAACGGTTTCAGGTTTTGAACGGCTTGTTACAGTTTAGGGCCAACTTAAGAAATAGAAATAAATGTCAAAATTTGTGGCTCATAAATAAAATGAAGAAGGTGCAGCTTGCGAAGGGAGAAGGGACCACATGAGATGGCTGTAAATTACACAGCACATTCCAGGCGAAAAGAAAAACATAAAGAGACCAAGAGAAAAGGGAAAAAAAGAATAAACAAACGCCGCTGGATGTCATCATCAGTAGAAGCAAGCAAAAGCAAGAGAATCCTTTACCAGGTCTAAGTCTCAGTTTAAGTCTCAACCTCAACCTCAGCATCAACAGCATTAATTGTTGAGAAACAATCTCAGGCTTGTCGTGGTTGTCGCATTTAATGAACATTTAATTGTAGCCCACATGTGTGCCAAGCAATGCCCACAATGCCAAGAGAATAACCAGACAGAGAGACATGCAGAGAAAGAGAGAGAGAGAGAGAGACTCTGGAGAGAGGGGGAGTGTAAGCAGGAGAAAGGAGACTGGAGGCTGGAGACCGCAGAAGGGAGGGGAGACCACACCACAGACTTGAAGCAGTAGCACAAATTGAAAACAAAGTGTTATTGCCCAACGGTCGTTGTTGAAAGCTGCTCATCATCATCATTATCATCATCATTGTCATTATCATGTTTATCGCCAGAGATGACAAGGAAACAAACGAGCTTACAGTAGCTGATATGGCCATGACAATGTCAACCAGAACGAGAATGACGACGCAATGCCATTTTTACCAATAAAAGCTGCGATTCATCAGAATTTTTAAGATTCCCATCGCCAAGTATAGCTTGGAGCAGCCGGTGGAAAAACAGGTCTTCTCCTCCGTTGGGAGAAAGGTGATGATGGTGATGCAAAAAGAAATAGAGCTCATAAAGAAAGCTCATAAGGCACTGCAAGGGCGTAGTCAGGGTGGGGAAGACACTCTAAGCCACCCAATTTTAAACAATTTATAGAATGGAATTCATTGTTCGAAGAGTGCTAAGTATGAATTTCAGCTGTGGTACTATTGGTAGAAGTATTTAAAATATAAAGAAATATTTAATTTGTCAGGCATATTTGTGATTAAACAAACAAAAAGGTTGTATTTCTTGATTGTTTAATAGCCTATTTCCACGATCACTCACATTTGCAACATTCGCTCACATTTGAATGTGCCACATTTTTGGCTTTCGACGCCCAAATGTGAAACTGTTAAAACATTTGCCATATATAAAATAAAAAGCTGACAAAAACAACATTTTATTATTTTTTTTGGTATTATAATTGGCGCAAATTTAATGCACACCGTTTTTATTAAACAAAACCGCTGGTTAGGGTGATAATTATTTTTTCTATGAGCTTATCAATAAAAATCGCGTGTTCGATAAAAAAAAGTACTGAAATTCGCCGGGGCGAATGGCAAAAAATCGTAGCATTTATTATGAATGAGCCAAAATGGTCATTCGGATTTTGTGCTGAAATGAAGTCATAATTCACGCCGAATGATAAAAAGAGTCAAGTATTCCTCTTGATATTTAGGGCAAATACCACTTTTAAAATGTAATTTTGTTACTGATAGCAACATAAGGAATTTAGAATATAGTATATGGAAATTCATAGTTAATTAAATTGAATTGAGGTACTTTTTTGCACAATTTAAATTAGGTATTGACTAAAGATGTTAGCAGGAATGATCAAATTGAATTTACATTCACGTTTGGACCTCCACTTTAATTTTCTTGTCAGATCATCAGATAATAAATTGTATAATTCGAGAAAAGTTTAAGTTTAAAGATTTTTATGTAATTACAAAAAATTCTATTACAATGTTTTACCTGGTGTTGCGTTTATAGTTTAATAGCGATATTGCATTAAAAAGTGAATTGGTAAATAATATTTACTAAATTTAAATATTATATTTCAAATTTCAATGAAAACTGCTGTATTCATGAGCATTAAGTGTAAGCGTACTTTCAATCATTTAATCAATATAAAAATTAATTATATAAACAAAATGAAAGGACGTACATAGTATTAATACTTTGTATTATATTAAAATATTTCACCTTCCCATTCATCTGGAGCAGTGTTGCGCGGTTCGGGTTTGGGTGCAGAGCAAGAGATATTATGTGGACGATATGGCATACTCTCTGGATCATCAGAGGAATCGCTAAAATCAAATATAATGTTTATCAGTTAATATTTTCATAAATTACTCCAATCAAATTTTAAGCTTACTCAATTTCTGAGTAAGAGGTGTAATCTCCATAGACAGTCGGAGGATTGCACAAAATGCAATGACAATTGGACTCTATAAAGCACGTCTGGCAAAAGACCCCTCTGCACTTTGGTGTCTCACATTTAACTGCTTCAGTACTGGAAAAACAACGTTTAAATTATAATAGATTTGTAGAATTAAATGGTTTCTTACATAATCATACTTGCATGACAAATAATGCAAGTTTCATACTTTTTGGCTCCAAAGCAACCGCAGGATATCCTAAAGAAGACTTTGCATTAATAGATAATACCGAAAGATTAAAGACTTACCAGTAAAGACACGCATGAAACCACCGAAAGCTCTGGATACCCACATTTTCAGTGTCATAGGTATTTATGGCCCTGGCTTTACGCCTTGACTCCAATATAAAAATCTCTAAAAGGGGGAAACGAATTGTAATCAATTTATGCAAAGATCTTAAACCAATTCTACCTCTTTCAAGCAGAAGACGTCCATGCAAATACTCTGCACGTTTCCTAGCATTACCGGGATAGAAATGGGACATGATCAGATGACGAGCACGGAGAAAATACGGTTCGGTGATCAATAAAATCCAGGCAAATAAACAGATCATCATAATCTCCCAATATCGCAGATACTTGGGTGGACCCGGTAGAGGCAAACAGTGTTGAATGTCCACAAATAAATTCTTAGTAAGAGGTTCGAAGGCTTTTACCAAACCTCGTAAAATATAACCGATCATACCACCGCCTTCAACATGGATCTTGGTATATTGGGGAGCTACATAATTATAAAACATATCCGTATAATTATAGAGATAGGAGTTTAAGAAAATAGGAGTCTCACTCACGTTGTAGCTCCGCTGTCTGATGTGAATGATAGGACATAATAGCTAACATCCAGAACAGACTTAAATCCACAAAGCAGATGATGAAAAGTTGCAAGCTCGTGATGACCAGAAAAACTAAAGAGCTTTGAACGATTTCCACCTCAACTGGCAAATAACGCCAGGAAAAAAGCTAACAAAAATTATTTTCTAAATAAAAATTATTATCCAATAGCTAAAACTTCTTATTTACCTTAACATATTTGTACCTTTCAGTGGGCCGCATGGGAAGAGCACTGTAACCCAATTTAGTATATTCCTGGTCATTGTAGTCATAGAATTCCTTGGTCAAATAGATATTCCTAAAGTTCTCGCAGTCCAAATAATTAATGCGGAAGTATAGAGCTGCAAGAAAGATCATGATCATCACCACAAAGATCACAACTCCCAGCCAAATGTATGTAATCATAATATTTTTCATTTCCAAATCAAGCTGATGGCCAATCTGCAGATCGATATCGTTGATCGATTTATCGCCATCTTCAGCTGGTTTCTGTTTATGATCGAAGGTAATGCTAACCTCAAAAATAGATCTGATCTTGTCAAAGCTTTCCAAAGGACCTGAAAAATTATTGGACTTAATGCAGCTCATACAATATAATTGCTAGTTAACATACGTGTAAACATCTGCTCGGCAATCTCCTGATGCGGTTGCATATTGGGATCAAAGAAGCTGGCCAAATTCTTGAGATTTGAGCAGAACCAATCAAAACGATTTTCAATATTGCATATAGATTTATTGCCTTCAAACTTGGCTTGACACTCCTGCACACTAATACTCCCCGCGCCCATGCAACGATCATAGGGTGTGCCCATTTGATTTTCAAAGAAATTCTGTTGATGCCTCAACCAATCGCCACAGCTTTTGTAACTGGAATCTAAGGAGAGAAAGAACCACAGAAATAAAGCAGAGACTCAAAAATTATCATAGAAATGGCATTATTTAAATTTTTCCAAAAATTTCAAACTAAAATAACTTGAAAGTCTAAAACAAAAACTTTCGACTGGAATTTGCAAGACAAATTTTTGACTTTTTACTATCTCGATAAAGATATGTTTTATAATATGTAATGTTTAGTTAACAGACATATTATGGCTTCTAATAAACAACAGTCAAAAATATCATGAACTAAACCCTTTTTTTTATACATACTAAGCAAATTATTTTAAAGTCAAAAAATCGTAGAAAAAAAAAACAAAAATCATAATTTACTTAATTGAAAAAATGATAGCTGTAAAATATTGTAAACCTCTAAAAATTGAAAAATAAGCTGGTGTGTTCCAGAAATCTCTAGAGATTTCGAATAAAAATGTTTTTGAAAACAACCGTTGGAAATGTTGGTGAAAAATAAGCTGGTGTGTTCCAGAAATCTCTAGAGATTTCGAATAAAAATGTTTTTGAAAACAACCGTTGGAAATGTTGGTGTTCCTTAAATGTCAGAGATAAAATCTTTTCGAACCATTTTTTTGTATCTCAAATAAATTTTAAAGATATTTTTCGGGATCACTAACAATTGGTTTTTTGTTGAAAAAAGATTTCTTTTGTCATATTGACCCAGTTGTTTTTGGCGGTTCCCTAGTGTCAGTCATTTATATTTCTCAAAAGTAATCATTATCATTGATAAACATAATTTACTAATTATCATCATCGTGCAATTTTTTCAATTAAATCAATAATGATCACGTTCCCTGCAAGAATTTAATAAATGATTTATATTTATAATCCAAGCAAATAAAATAAAAAATATTCAGGGGCGTAACAGAAATCAAAGCCAATCGAAAATCTCCCAAAAATATATGGGAGATAGATTAATAAAATAAATATCCCTTTCCAGGATACCCACAGGATACTCACACAACGCAACAATTGGGGATTCAAGACGCAGAAGCACATCGTCCAAATGCTCCATTAATTTACGCACTTGGCTCAAACAATTGTAGACGGATTGTTCCACGATATAGACGGGTTCCCCCATGATCTGATGCATTGGTATCAAAGCATTTTGCAATAGACCCTGTCCACAGGCAAGACTGCGGATCATGATCTCTATATTACGTATAATATTCATCACAGGTCCAGCGATTGCTAAATAAAAGGCCCAGGCAATGAACAGCAAACGTCCCCGATATCCCGAAAGGTGTAGCAACACTAAAGCCCCAATACATCTGCAATGGAAGGGATTATAATGTGTTGCATGTTGCATGTTGCACGTGGAAACTGCACTCACCTGGTCGTGTGACTGTAACAAAGCATGAGGATCAGTAGCACCAACAACACGATCAGAACCCACATCAGATTTAGATCTTTTCCAGCTCTCTCATAATTCATAAAATACCAAAAAAGCACTAAGATTATGCCCGTAATATATCCCAAAATGATGTAAATAATAATATGATCACTGAATTCGGCGTTGTCCTCGTATTTATCATCAACTGGTTCCCTTGGATCTCCCTCTGGATAAACTGGAGGCTCGTCCTTAAACTTACTTGATTTCCTCTCATTGTCATCTGATAAACTGGAAATTCTACGCATTTCCTTAATATTATAATAGGTATTGGCATCTTGAGCAACATGTTCTCTATGCTGAGGTCGATGACTTTTTTTAGCTTTGCCCCTGCCACTTCCACGTTGCACCTCATCGGAATCGGATGATGTATTCTTTGAGTCTCGATTTGGTTCGTTTCCACCACGTGTCCTCTTACGCTCCCAACAGATGTCCTCACTAGATGAAGTGGATGGAGCTCGACACCTAATCGTACTATACATTTTGATATTTGATATCCTATGATTGATATTTTAACTCTCTATACTTGCGTCGACAGTCGACTGGAAACTCAATGAGTTTTTGCTCGAAAATGTTTGGTGTGCTCTAGTCGAGATCCTGACCTTTGAATACCCGTTACTTATTTCAATATATATTTAAGTTTTTTATAGAAATTACTACCTAAAAAAAAAATGCTTTCTTGTATTAAATTAATTATTAATTTTGGTTAGCTATTACTGCCGTTTTACTTGTCCCATCTTGCTGTGGTAAAGTGAGATAATAGATAAAAAGCGTATTTTTTTGAAAACTGTGGGTGTGGTGGATCTTCGCAGGGCGTGCCTTAAATTTGAAACAAACTTGATCTACGTTGGCTTATATGAATCTGTGTACCAAATCTGGTTACTCTATCTCTTTTAGTCTCTGAGGATCTTTTGTTTATATTTTTAGTAACGGGTATCAAAATACTTATTATAAGAGCGTAAAGATACTTAGGGATATCCTTCATAGAGCTTCTTTAAGAATATCCAATACTCAAATCTGAAAGAATTAATTTCTCATGATTATTGTGATTTTCTCTTTGGTGCATCCCACAATTTTTCACGTTGCATTTAGGTTAAGTATTTAAAAATTTTCGTTTTTACTTTATCAAACCTCAAATCATCAAATCAAAGTGCATTCTACACATAAAATAAATCCAGAATATATTTATAACAGGCTAATAATTTTCACTTACGATAAATCTTGCCGAAAGTGAAAACTGCAACATATTTTTTATTCCAAATTTTCATTAGTATAATTTATTTTTTTTTATCTCAATCATCATCGACTTTAGAAATTTAGTTTTTTTAAGTAGGAACACGATTTTAATTCCTTTTATTTAATACAAATTTAGTAAAATTGGTGGTAAATTTTACAATAATCTAAAACATATACAAATTTATAAAAAGCCCTGGCTATAAAAGCCCTTGACTTTGTATTTTCCACTGTTTCCTGTAATTAGTTGTTGTTTGCTAAAATTAATGTTCGGTTCAAAAATCTTATATAGATGGCAAATAAATACTATTGTGTCCAGTATCAAAATAGTTTCTCTGCTTGTTGCCTTGAGCTTCCTGACCTATTGCCACAATAAAGTCTGGCTTGTTTTTGGCCAAAGGACTCTGCATCGGGATCGTCAGAAGAGTCTCTGAAATGAGTCCCATAAAATACACGAAGGATTTGCTAAACTAAAATACTAACTGAACTTCCGAAAAGTCACTGTAATCACCACAATCAATCGGACGCTTGCAGAGACAACATTTATTGTTGGATTCACTGAAGCAGATCTTGCAGTAGACGCCCTTGCAGTCGGAAGAATCACAGTTAATGCGGGTTGAGCTGAAAGATCATGCCAGTGATGAAATTGACATTGCGATCGATGAACAACACTAACGAGCTCAACAACTTGGCGCACATGATGCACACATCCTCCCGAAGGTCACCAAAGAGGCAGCAACAGCTGCGATCAGATCAAAGATCAGATTAAACCTTGACCTTCAGATGATGTAGAATGATGTAGAATGCTCACCAGCATAGCTTTCTTCTCAGCCAGTTGGGACTGCCTTTCTCCTGATACTTAAAGACAGCTCTCGCCTTGCGACGTGCAAACTTGAAGAAACTAGCTGAAGTTTTAAAAATATTATATATGAATAAATAATCACAGAAAGTATCTCAGAATGTACCTCTCTCCTGGAGAATTTTATGATGCAGATACAGAGCCCTCAAATAAGCGCGTTCCGGATAGAATCTCTGCATGATCAAATGACGCAGACGCAACATATAAGGCTCTGTGAGGAGTATCAGCCAGGCGAGTAGACAGAGTACCAGAATCTCCAGGTAATGTCTATACAAAGGCTCCACAGGCAGCGGTAGACAGGCCTTTGTGTCCAGGGTCCTTTTCTGTGTTATGGGACGAAAAGCTTGGGCAATGCCTCGCATGATGTCACTCACAAATCCGTCACCCTTGATCTCCAGATCTATATAGGCGGGCACCTCCAGATCGTCCTGCTTATGGCCATAATAGGAGATGCTGGCCAGCAGCCAAAAGAGGCTATAATCCACACAGCAAATGATAAACAATTGCATGCAGCTGATGAACAAAAAGAAAGCATGTTTCGCCATCAGAAGACACTCGGAGGTCGTGAGACGCAGACTCGTCAGCTAGAGAATTGAGATTGTGATTTTCGAGAAAAAATAAGTATATTTATATTAAAATATATCGAATATATATATTTTAAAAAGATTACAAAATATGATTAAGATCAAGGCTGCAAACCGGTTCTGAACTGAATCTTGGAGAACCGTTTCGATTTTTTAAGCATCCCGAACTGGATCAAGAACCGAACCCTTGAAATTACTTACCCCACGAACTCCAACCTAAACTGAAACACTTTCTTAAATAAATAGTTTGGCTATAAAAAAAAATAATTACTTAAATTTTATGATTTTCTACTATTATTCAGACATAAAAACAAGTGATATGTGAATCGCTAATTAATTTTTGTTTATTATTTAAATTTGAATTTGTTTAATAAATAATTTAATTGGCTTATAAAGTCAAGAAAAAATTAAAACAACCATAATATTTTTTTGTGTTAAATTGGACAAAGGTTCGAACCCAAACCTTGGGTTTAGGGGGTATATAAGCCGGTTAAAACCTTAACCAGTCTTGATTAAAATAATAATAATATTATGATAGATCCAGCAGCTATTTCCCTACTCAAGCGACTGTTTAATCAGGGATTAATCGGAGTAGCGTTAATTAAGTTTTAACCATTGTTATCAAATATAATAAACAGGCCCCTATAGCTTTTCACTTTCGGCTAGATTTATCGCAAGGGAAAATAATTATCCTGTTCTAATATTATTCCAATAATATCTTGGGTATTGAATTCACTTTGAGTTGACGAACTAAAACAATATGGTTTTTAAATACTTTGCCTAAATGCAAATTGCGAAAAAGGTTAAAAAGGTTTAAAATATAAAAAAATGGTAATTTCAGTTAATTTAATTTAATTTAAATGTATAATTTAAATGCGCATATCTTTTTTCTATTAGAATTAAGATAAGAAAATAAAAAAAAACTTACATTCAAGTACTTTCCACGTTCCACACGCTTCAGGGGCAACACTGTGGATTTTCCCTGAAACTGGAGTTGTCTATCGATGATATAGAAAGTGCTGGTCAAGTAGACATTCTGATAGTGATGACTCAGCATATAATGGAAATAGAATAAGGTAGCACTGATTAAAGAATGCGTTTGTTATATATAAACTACAAAAGTTAGAAATCTCAACAACTGTTTTCTTACTTGATAAAAACAGTGAGAAGCATTAGGCAACAAAGAAGATCCAACCAGCTTTGGACTATGGTAAATGGACGCAGACTTTGGGTAACATCCTGAATAATCTGTTCTCCCACATCCGAGAGATTCTTCGAAGCGTTTGTATGGAAATAAAAGTCATGGTCAAAACTGATGCTGGCATCGAACATTTGCTCCAGATCAGCGACAAAATCATAATAGCCTGTAAATGGAATATCTCAAAATGCTGCGCAGAGGAAGAGAATTCGAAAACGAACTTACGATCTAGAACTGTGTCCACAAAATCCCAGCTGTGCTCCCAGAAACCAAAGCAAAACACATCTACCAACCTGGCTGGAGAACAAAGTGCAAGGAACAATTTTGTGGCATTGCAAATGTATTTGAGGAATCCCAAATTGTCACGACACTTGACCATGGCCCATTCAGCCGACTGATGGCAACGTTCCCAGGGTGTGCCCAGTTGGGAATTGCAGAGATCGAGCACTGACTTTAACCAGACAGTGCAATTCTGGAGCGTTTCAACTGTAGATAGAGCTTTAAATTTAAATTCCCTTCAGACTAAGACTGTCTATATTATCGGTGTTATCTCTTAAAAAATTTAACTCAAGTAGGTGGTTATTTCTCTCATTTAGTTTATTTGTAAAAAATCTTTGAAATTTTCCTACAAAATAAATGGTTGCTATAAGCAATTTGTCACTATTGTCCGTTTACCAACACTGATTTGGTTCAGAAGTAGCTTCTTAAACATTTGCATAATCTACAGCCTTGTGGTTTTGGGGATATAAATAGAGGGTAGTAAAAAAAAAACAAATTTTGTTAAGTCCCGCGATTTTTTATAAAAAATGTAGAAGTAGATATAAAAAAAAGATCATTAAATCGACGAGTTGAAGAAATTAGTGCTGGTAAACGGCCCATAATACTTAGTGACAAATTGCACTAACAACAATAAAAGAGTTAAATTTCGAAGATTAACAACTAAACCTAATTGTAATTTTTAATGGTAAATGCATCAAAAATCACCCCCTATTTGGGGTTTCATTTTTTGAGAGAAGATTGAAAATATAGACAATTACCATCAACTCACTGAAGTAGAGGATAAATCCCTGAATGTGTATCAGGAGATCCATAACCAAACGCAGCACACGACGCACTTCATCCAAGAGCAGTTCAATAGCCAGCTGAACGGCTTTAATTGGCTCCAGAACCACATCCATCATCTGGCCAATTGCCTGACGCAACAGTTCCTGGCCACAACCGAGACTGCGCAGCAATACCTTCAAATTGGCCATAATATTCGATGTGGGTCCAAGAGCAGCCACAAAGAAGGCCAAAGTTATGAGCAGAGCGCGTCCTCGAGAGCTGCCCAAGGAAGGCAATGCCAGGACAAAAATACAACTGAAAAAGCAGGTATTAAAATTAGATACCTTCAGTTAAATTCCCTTAGCTTACCGTACGGGTTGACTGAAAAGCAGCGTTATGCAAAGCAACATCAGCAACACTACAATCAGCCAATTGGCATTAAGGTCCTGTGTCCTTTGTACTGGATGCCATGCATACCACAGCAAGATGCAGCCAATACCAGACAAATAGCCACAGATTATCAATGGTATTATTAATTTAAGCGGCCAAGCTTCAAGCTTAATACGTCGCGGTTCAATACCTTGCATTTCGTTTTGAAAAAAAGTAAAAATTAACGAGTATATCAATGTAGAATTGTTTTGCCTTGTGTTTGTCAGTTATAAATGGAGACATTTAAAAATTCAAATATCCTCTCTAAAAATAACTGTTTGTCATAAAACTGCATAGCTGCTTACGAAAAAAGTCTGCTTGTCATGAGACTTCACTACACAACATACGGTTGTCTCGCTCTAACATCACCAACGCCGCCATGCTGTCTGTAATACAATCAACAGAAAGCTAACTGCTATAGCTGTAGTGAGCTAAGCCGTTGAAATTCAAACACAATTTTGTTTTCGCTTTCTTTGCATCTCTTTTGCGTCACTTTTTATTTGAATCAAACCAACATACACTCAACTGCTTTTTACGGGCTCTCAACTTTTACAAATATCAAACCTTAAATTCCAGTAACAAACAGTGCCATATTATTTTTCGAATATTTCATAGTTATGCATTTTTTTTTATTTTTGTTGGGGATTTTTTCAAACAGCGCGAATGCGTCCTGAATGTAACGAACTTTATGTTTTTTTTTTTGTTTGCTTGTGTTTTACTTTTGTTTTCGTTTGTATTTTGTATGTATCTTAGTTTACTTTGTTGTTTTACGTGCTGAAAAATACAACGTTGCAAATCGAAATTAAATCATTTCCTCGACTTTTTCTATAACTGTTCAATTTTCAATCTTACATGTAAATGTGATGTATACGGGGAATTTATAGATGTGTTTTTTTGTATACCATAATAATTTATCCGTTTTCTGCTTAAAATCTATATATGTAAATATATAGTCGCATATGTATGTGTATATGCGAGTGTGTGTGTGTGTGTGTTTTCATTATTTTTATAGAAAGTCTTTGGAATTAAGTACTGTTGAAGGGGGAAAGGGGAAAATGGCAAAGGTTTTACATTAATACATATGTATTTATGTATGTAGTACTAGTTCGTAATGTATGTATACATATAATATATATATAGATCTTTCTGTCTGTCTTATGTGTATACAAATATGTAAGTATGTACATAGGTTGCAAGTTAGTTGATGTATTTTATACTTTGCAAGGTAGTAATTGAATTACGTTTACGTTAAGAGTTTACGATTAGGCTTCTTATAACATATAACTCAGTCTAGCACCCCTAGAGATTGAACTTGGATAAAACGATCGATTCGCTCTCGAATTTATCAATATACAATTGGAATGTTTAAATACACAATATATATATATTATACTATACTATCCTATATAGATAAATGTATAAGTATAAACTCGTATAATATTGGCTATATATATATATATAGTATATTCCAGTATATATATATTCTTTTAATTAACTGTATAATGCTAAATGTTTGCACTAAAAATTTGCAATAACTAATAAATTTACACTCAAAAAAATTGAACACGAAACAAATTCCTTGAATTGCTACCAATTGGTGTCTTGGATCTTAGGCTAATACGGGTGTACCGGGTATATCGGATATTACCCGTAACCGAGTCTTCCACAATCTCAACATAAGAGACAAGTTGAATTTAAATATTCAAATCTAAAAACAAATAATTCGTATACATACATTGCCCAGGCGTTTGTCAACTCGAAAATTAATTTTGGTATAGAAATTAGCGATATTACGAAATGTTTATCATCTAAACTTCTTCAATCTGGTTCACTAGGCACTTTCTTCTATTTGATACATCTTGGATTTTTCATTTAGAAAACTTAACAAAGCTACAAATGATTCAAGTTGATCTTGATGGAAATAGGTATTTGAATGGGAAGAAAAGCCAATCGAGTTGTAAAAGTTCTATATATATTTTATTTTATAGTAGTTTGTTGTTGTATTCCGGGAGTTCCAATTGGCGTCGTCTTCACTTCAAGTCTTCTGTAAGGACTTTTTTAAGGTACTGCAGCACATAAGGTCGAAATCAAAGATCTGTATTTGTATTTCATGTTCTTCTTCTTCTTTTTTTGTAACTTTTGTGGATTTTGTGTTTTTGATTTATACAGTGTTAGTTGTTGTTGTTGCTGTTGATGAGTTTTTCTAGTTGTTGTTGTTGTCGAAACCTATTTGTAAGTTCGGTTAGATTTTCTAATGCATTTTGTATTATCCGTCTTTTGGGGGAAGGCAGGGAAGGAGGTTTGGGGGCGGGGTCTGGGTCGGGGGTGGAGTCTCTATCAGCGACTTGACCTTAACCAAAATTCCGGATGGATGCCAAATGGTTAAACAACCAAAAAATGTTGCCAATTCATTTCAAACCAAAGTCAAATAAAAACAATTTGATGTAAATTTTTGTTGTTGTTTTGAAAATGTTTCTTTTTTTAATTTTTAATGATACGTTCTTATTAATTTTTTTTTTCTTTTTGACCAATTTACTTTAGGTATTTAAATATATATATATATATGTATATGTATGTATGTATACATACGCATATATATTTGTATGTATATAATTATGTATTTATAATAATTATAATATAATAATAATAATTTACAGTTTTCTCTCACTATTTAGTTGCTGCTGCTTACATCTCTCTTTGCATTTGTTTTTTGCTTGTTTTGTTTAAATAAATTATACAATTTTAATTTAATTTAATTTAATTTAGTTTAGTTTAGTTTAGTTTAATTTAATTGAATTAATTGTATACTTGCGTAACGTTATAATCTATAGTTAAATTGCTGCTACGGCCACGCCCACCGAATGCGGGACGCGATATGTATGTACAAATGTATTTTTTGCTTTCTTTCTTTGTTTTCATCTTACTTCATCTTCATCTTCATCTTCATCTTCACTTTCATCTTTCATCTACATCCTTAACTCTCTCACATGCGTTTCTTTACTTATTTTACTGCTTAACACTAAGGAGGGTGAGTGTGTGTAGGTGTGTTGTGTTTGTGTGTAGGTGTATGTGTGTGTGTGATTTGGGGCGTGGTCTAGGCGTAACTTAAGCTTTACAATTGAACTAATACGCGCGAGTTTTAGAAACTTTTTTCCATTTACATGAACGAACCAAATGCCGAACATATCGTATATATAATATTATTAATATTACAATAATCGTTATCATTATGTTTCTTTGTTTAGTTTTGTTTTTGTTTTGTTGTGGTTTTAATTTAGTTAAAATTCAATTTCATACCTGTTTTGCATTATAACTTTTCAAGCTAACCTCTCTTCTCCTTCTTTCTTTCTTTCTACCACAATCTAATGCGAAATGCAAAAAAAAAGTTGACGTTCAACAAAAAATCTAATAATATTACAACAAATGTTTAGAAACATACCAATACAAATACAAGTACATTTTATATCTTTATCATCGTTTTTGTTTGGAACGAGCACAAAAACAATCAAAGCCAAATGTAATTTTAACTAAATTTTCTCACTTTCTCTCTAGTTTTTTTCCAGCTCGTTTTTTAGATATTTTTTTTTTTTACTCTTGTATATGCAATTTGTATTAATTTTCAATTTTTGATAATTTGTTTATTTCTTTGTTTTTTGTTGTTTGTTGTTGTATAAATATTTTTTTAGGTTTTGTTTTTGTTTCTTTTTCTTTTTCTGCTTTTCAATAGTTTCTCAAAGTCTTATACGTTTCTTTATAGGGCAAAAAAGCATTATAAATTAATTGTAAAAATCAAAAAATTAGCATACAAAAATTCTTACTAGAAAGTTGAGCGAGCTACAGAAGCTTGCACCATCTGGCGGCCCCAAGACTTCAATCTGCCTTCAATTCTTCTGCTAAACTACTCTCTAACTGTGTGTTCTTTCTCTTCTTCTTCTTCATATTTTTTTTTCATTTTTTTTTTTTTAGGTTTTTAGATTTTTTAGGCATTTTGCTTAGACGTGCGCATATAGCTAATGTACAATATATATACGTGTATATGTAATAGATTTACATAGTTACAATTTACAATTTAGGTGACATGACAAACACACTCCCATATATATATATAGAATATAATATAATTTATATATAATTACTATATATGTGTATATTTTAAAGTTATACAGTTTTACATACAACATTTGCTAGTTACGCTCGCTTCTTCTTCATTCTTTCATTGAATACAATTGAATTTAGTTTTTGACTTAAGTCTAAAATGTTTTATAGCACCCCACTACAGTTGTCAGTTATATCTGCCAGATGGCGCCTTAGCATTAGCTTCTTCTATATAATAAATATATAAAAATTGATATATACATATGTATATATATATATATATATATGTATATTGTAATTTATTTAAATTGTGACTAACTACGCGCTAAAAAAATTAGTTAAACTATGTATACAATGTGGCGCCATCTATGGGGAAGCAGCCTGACTGCCTGCTTGCCTTTCGTACAGTGGGGTATTTTCAACAAATTATCATATATGTGTATGTGTGTTGTAATAATTTAATTTACTTTAGGTTAAATTTAATTTAGTTAATCGTTTGCATATATATATATATGTGTGTATCTTACTTTTAATGTATATATATAATATTTTATACGTTTAGTTAATGTATTTAGTTGTATTTAGGTTAATTTGGACAACTAACAAATCAAAAAACGAGACACACTAGAAAAATTATGAATTTGACAGATACAGATACAAACAAATGAATGAATAAATTAATTAATTAATTTAGTTAATTAATTAGCACTAAACACACATTTCTTCTATTAACTATCTTGCAATTTCTATAACTTTATATCTCTACATTCCTTTTGTTGCTGCTTTTGATGTTGATGTTGTTGTTGTTGTTTTGCACTAAATTTCAACTAAATTAGAATTTAATTTGCATTTAAATCTAAAATCTGTTGTTGTTGTTTTTGTTTTTGTTGTTCAGTTTGACGCTGTCTTTTTGCCTCGCGTTGTTGTTGGTGATGTTCGCGATGCTTGCGTTGTTGTTGCTGTTGTTGTTGTTGTTTCAGGTTGTTGCTGTTGCGTTGACGGCGAATTTCTTCGCGCTCTCGGCGAACTGTTGTTGGAGGCGGGAGAATTTGAATTTGCAACGGAATTGTTAACAGCCAAACTGTTGTTGCTGCCACCGTTTGAACAGGAGTATGATGAGATACTTGGTGTTGTTGCTGTTGTTGGTGCAGCATTGCCGTAGCACAATTTCGACATATTCTCAATAGCATCGGCCCACTGTATGGCAAAGCCTTCGGGATCGTCCAGATAATAAGTGCGATTCGGCTGTAAATACAAAAATTACAAATAAATAATTATTATAAAATTACAACAAAATTAGAAAAAAATTAGCACAAAACTAAATTTAACGTTAAGCAAATGACAAATGTGCAAATGTGACCAAAAGTCATAAAGCTAAAAACGTTTCTTGTTGCTGTTGTTGTTTCGTTTTGTTTTGTTTTTATCTGTGTTGCGTGTGCAGTTTTCAATGTCGCATTTAATTGAGTGTTTCGTGTTGTTGTTGCTGTTGTTGTTGTGGGTCGTAAACACGTGCCGTCGCTATAAACTGGACCCAAATGAACTATTATTATTGTGGATTGTGGGTTGTGAGTTGTGTGTGTTTTAACGACAGCTGACGTCATCAACAGTTGGTTCAACAAACTTGCAACTTGCTCATTTTCCGCATAACAACAACAATTCCTAAAGTCGTAGACCTCAGTTGTTAGTTGTATTTTAAATTCGATTTTATATATAGAAATAAATAAAAATAAATAAAAAAAAACAATCACATCTACTATAAATCATCTAAACAATAATCATTATTTTTGAGCAACAAAAAAAGTGCTGATAAAATAATAAATATTTCCAGTGTTTTATTTTATTTTGCTCACAAATTTTTTGCTCGAGTTGTTTTATGTAACTCAAAATTAATCATTATTACGTCAGTAAATCAGTAAAAATTAAAATAAATAAATATGATGTAATTTTTATAATAAAATTTATAATCCTTAAAGTCCCCGTTAACTTCTGCTAATAAAATGTTAATTTAAATCTTACTTTTTAATTTTATTTTCATTAAATAAATAAATCCAATTAATAAGAAATGTAATACAAATTTTTTTTGTCTTCACTTTCTAATTTGATTCCTTAATAGTTTAATAGCATTTCATACATAAATATTTAATATATTTAATTTTTAAATATTTTGTTTAGTATTTATTTAATTTATTAATATTAAACTTACCGTATGCACAAAGAAGATCTTGAAATTCTTAATTTCCGCACGGAGTTCGGGACTCCAGGGAATTTCGCCCTTCTTGATCATTTGCACAGGATCGATGTAGATGAGGCGTGGTCCTGTGGTAAGAAGCAGCATCCGCTTCCTGGCAAACAATCCCTTCCGCTTGTTCACGAATCCACGCTTGAGGATCACTTCTCCCTCGGCAAACGGGTGCCACTTGTCAGTCTTCTGTGCCTCTAAGCGTTGCATCTTCTGAGCGTCGCTTAAGTCAAAGGAGTCTACAATAAGAGAATTTAATTGTAAGTAAAGAGAGAACGGCAATTTAAGAGAGCGCTCAACACTTACTCTTTGCTGTCGAGGGCTTTTGTTCGGGGGCAGCGACGCTGCTGCCGACGCCGAGTTCGGCGCTGAGGAGTCGCGTTATCTGACGCTCATCCAATCCCGGCTCCAAGTCTCCGCTGATGGGAAGACTGAAGCTGACGCCGTTGCCGCTGCCGCTGCGCAGCTCGTCGTCCTGACTGACGCCGGGCAGATAGGGGTAGATGGGCGGGGGCGTCTGCTGGCGCAACGTCTGCCAGTCGATGCCGGCAAAGAAGGGATGGGCACGAATGCTCTCGTAGTAGCCAAACTCGTCCTGGGCGCCGAGACGTTCTCGAGGATCAATTTTGAGCAGACGCCTGACCAGATCCTCGGCATCCTTGTCGAATCCCTGGGGAAAGTCGACGCTGCAGCTGAGAATCTCCTTGAAGATGACATAATCGTTGCTGCCCCGGAACGGCGGCAATCCCGAGATCATCTGATAGATAATGCAACCCAGAGCCCACAGATCCGCCGCCGGAGTGATCGGACCATTCTGCAGGACCTCGGGGGAAACGTACTGCGCGGTGCCGACGAAGCTGCCGCGTCGCGCCTTCCGATGCGGATAGTTGAAGCGACTGTTGCGGTTGCGGGGGGAGCGATTGGATGAGCGGGCTGGATGAACATCCCGATCCGGATCCGCCGAACGATCAACATCATCATCATCATCGTTGTCATCGTCCTCGTCGACAATGTTAAACATCACCTCCTGATCCCCCTCCTCGTCGTCCAGGTCGTCGTACAACTCCTCGCTGTCCTCGTCATCATCGTCCGAGCTGCGGGCAGAGCGGCGACGTCGCTGCGCTGCCGTCGCGTCACTTCCAGTGCTGGCCAGCTGCGCCGCTGCCTGGATTCTCTCGCGCGGCGTCATCACCTTAGCGGATCCAAAGTCCGCTATCAGCGTATGCATCTCCTCGTCCAGCAGAATATTCTCTGGCTTCAAATCCCGATGCACGACGTTGCGTCGGTGCATATGTTCGCAGGCGAGCAGCAGCTCAGCAGCGTAGTGGCGAGTGCAGGCGGCGTCGAAGCTGCCGACGCGATTAATGTAGGGCAGGAGATCGCCCTTGCGGGCGTATGTCATTACGAAGTAGAGGGAGCGCGGATCCTGGAAGGTGCAAGAGAGATTCACGAAGCCCGGCACATTCGTCATCATGTGCATCACTTCGCGCTCTCTCTTAATGTAATCCTGCTTGTGCTCTCGCAAGATCAGACGCTTCTCGCACACTTTGACTGCAAAGAGAACAAATGAAAAAGAGAGCGAGTTAGTCAAGATTCAATGACTGTAAGAGAACATTCAAATCAAATCACACACAAAACATGTTCATATGTTTATGTATGTGTTTATTTGTACGTACAAAGTAAAAGCACAAGCTCAAATGCACAGGCGACAAAGTAGTCATAAGCAAAGTGTTGCACTCAGGCGAACAACTTGCCAGCGACAATTTTTGGGGATGTGACACACACATACAATGACAACTCTTGTCATGTTCTTCTTTCCAATTGGCATACATACTATTCCTTGTGTGATTTATTGAAATGAATGCAAAGAGCGAGAGAGAGAACAATGGATACAAAGGAATTTGCTCAAATTGCTAAATTAACAGGCGACGACGGCGACGGCGACTGCGACGTCTTAGCCAGCGGCCGCAGCAACGAAAGCGAGCGCACTTTGAGAACTTGTTTCAGATCTCCCCGCGCCCTGCTCTCTCTTTCTCTCTTTTTTTTTTACTGCTCTTCTGAGGCTGCTGTTCTGCGCTAATGTTGAGCTCCCTTCGAAATTCTAAACTGGTTGTTGAACTGCAAAGCCACTCTCACACACACACACAAACTTGCACTCACACTTATACATATGAAGTGTTGCCACTACAAGAAACTTTTGGCATTGAAACATTTATTGTGAAAGATGCAAAAAAAAAATCAAAAACGCTTTTGAGTGGAGGGGGCAGAGGTTAACGGTTTCTTTCCAGCATGCATTATGACCGCTTATCAGCAGTTTCCATTTTTTTCATTTTGTTTTATTTGATTTTGTCGAGTTGATTTTGACATTAATTTTCGCGTTGCCAACCGACTTTTCGTCAATTTTATTTGAAATTCCAAATAAGAAAATTCATAAATTAAATGCTTAAATGTGGGAAACTTTTAAGAATCTTTAAAGACGAAATGATAACAAACAAACTGAAAAAAAATAAAAGATGAGAAATGCCAACAAAACTTAAAACGCAAAATTTGTTGATTTGCGAAAAAGTGAATAAACAAAGTTGAATATAATAAATTACACTCGCTAAATGTGTGTGTGTGTGAGTGTGTATTAGTGAGCATACAGTGGCTACCAGCTTATTCGACCCACTACTTTAAAAGATTATTAATTTAATTTATTTAAACACAGATTTTATAATTAATGTTGAAGCTTGAGCAAAACTTTTATTTTTATTTATATTTTTATATCTATCTGTTTGTCTTGACTCACTCACTGACTGACTGACAATTGATGTAAAAAAAGCTCCATCATTTAAAAAATTTTTTGAAATATTTTAATTTCAATGCGAAAAAAAAATTAAAAATGTATTGGGTCAAATCAGCTGTGAGTCACTGTACGTATTTATATAGGCAATATAGAAAATACAAATATGAAATTCTTGTTTTTCTTTTCCTATTGTATTTTTGCCATTTTATCAAGATCGCAACTGATTTTTTTGTTATTTTTTTAAGTCTAGAAAACAAATCAGGGGCGATAAGTTGTCGAGTGGCAGCTAAATAAACACTAACACTAACACTAACACACACATACACACATAGATACAGAATATAATAAAAAGAAAAAACAAAACAACAGCAATTAAAAGATTAACACACAAATAAAACAATAACAACAAAAACATTGCGTTTTTTATGCGTTTTAAATTTCACATGCCAAAAAAAAAGTGCGTAAAAATAAAATTGACCTTGAAATTGTTGCCATTTTCTATTCTCTATTTCATTCTATTTTTTGCAATAGATTTTTTTTCTCTATTTTTTATTGGCATTGATTAAATTTGTATTGGAATTGAAATATTGAAAGCACTGTGCGCGTGTGTTTGCTTTTCTATCTCTTTCTATTCTTTTTTCTTGTGGGTTTTAATTGGAAATGTTCTTATTGCTGTTGTTGTCGCATTATTTATTTAAATTTTTTGCGCGGCATTTGTTGAGCTGCGGTTAAAAAAAACCTTAATATATACTTTATTTTTGTTGGGTTAATGGCCGATGTGGCGATGTTGATAACGGCAACGAAAGCGCAGCCTTGAACTTGGCAAAAACAACAACAAAAGCAGCAACAACGAAAACACACATAAGTTAATAGCAACAAAAAGAACAACAATGTCTCAGCAGCTGAACGAAAGAGAAAAAACAACATAAATATTTGCCCAATGTGAGTTTTCAGTGTGTTTGCCCCACTGCACTGATCAAGAGAGCAACAACAACAGAGAGAGAGAGAGCGTGAGAGCGACAATTCCAAAAATGCAGCGCATTGAGAGAGCGCATTGCAACTTGTTGGTGTGTGGAATGGAATGCAGTACAACGAGTTTGCCAAAGACCAAGAGTGAGGAAGATGGAGAGAGAGGAGGAATACAAGAGACAGTGGGCGACATAAATTGCAATTGCAACCAGTTGTCAGTTGTTGTTGCTGTCAACTGAGTCAAACGATTCTATAAATACAGACAGAAGACGCAACTTGTAACTCCTTTATGGGAAGGATACAAACTGTACGCAAGACAGAGCGAGAGAGAGTGAGAGCAGTGCCAAATGCTGTTTGATTGCATTCCAATAGACAAAGACAAAGAAGAGAGCGAGCATCGTAATCCAAGAGTCATCGTAGTTAGTTAAAATGGGCGCAAGGCCGTTTGGGTATGTTGTGGAATTGGAACACGGCAAACAGGAAGTCAGCAAAGGTGTTTGAACTGCAAGAAAGCGGCTGGAGAGATGGAGAGAGAGTGTGAAGATCGAAACTACTAAAAAGAAACTACTAAAAATGTCAATTTGTCAAAGTGTAAACTATTTTTAGAGCGGGCAAACATTGCATCAAATCAAATCAAGAAGGGAATAAGGGGAAATGTCAATGCTCCATTTTGTTGTTGTTGTTGTTGTTGTTGTTGTTGCTTATTGTTGTTATTGCAATGGAAAATTTCTGAGTCGCGTGGGTTGCTCGAAATGTTTTTGGACTGCGCTGCAATAAAACTGATAAAAGAAACTGAATAAGAAAAGGAAAGGAAGAAGCAGAGTGACTCCAACAGCGACCCACGCGACTTGTGCGACTTTTAATGCTGTTCTCGCTTAATTTATTGGCACGACAGCAAATTGACATAAAACTGACAAAATTGCGATAAAAGTCGATTGCGAAAAAAAAACACAACATTGCACGATACATACATATGTATGGATACATGTATGTGTATGTGTATGTGTGTGAGTGTGTGTGTGAGGGCCATTTCGCATTGTTCCGCACAGCATTTCAATTTCATTAATTAGCGAATGCCGCCCAAAATTGGCAGAGAACATTGACGGCGTCTGTTGCTCTCTCTCTCTCTTTCGTTTACTCTACTCTTTGCCCCTCTTCTCTTCTCTGCTCCACCCGCTCTCATTATGACGTAACTTGACGTTTCGCTTGAAACTCATTTAAATATGTCGCACGAAAACCAAACAGATTATGACAGAGGCAGCAGCAACAACAGCAACAGCAACAATAACAACAAATGGTACACAGGTAAAACAGAAGGAGCTTTTTTGAATATATGTATGTAAGTACATATGTATGAGTGTGTGTACATAGATGGGAAGAAGCCGTCACATGGAATGGGGAATGAGCAGGAACATGGAATGGTTTAAGAGAGCGCGCGCGCCTGCGATTTACTCTTGATGTTGTTGTTCTTGTTGTTGGCTGAGTCATAACAATTTTGAGTGCGCCTCCTTTTTTTTTATTGTTATTGTTATTGTTGCTGGCTGCCGTTTGGTTGGAGAAACAGTTTATTGCCCCTTAGGGAGGAAGGGAGGTAAGGAGAAGGACATGTTGACGGCACGCAAAGGATTTTTTGTGTATGTATTTTTATTTATATTTTGAATATGGTTGTTAAACAAACGACAACAAGTGAGCAAAAGACAGGCAACTATCTCACTTACTCTCACTCTCACTAGTACATTATTGTCTGTGTGTGTGTGTGTGAAATAATAATAAAAAAGGAAGGCCAAGAAGTCTTTGCGCGACTTCCTGGCGCGACTTAATTTGCTCATAAAAACAGAGAAAGAGCGCAAGAGAGAGAGAGAGAGGGAGAGGGAGTAACTGGCCTTGCCACGTGCCAAACAATCCCCCTCTCCCTCCCCCACCCCCACACTTTCCCACAGCATGAAACACAGCAGCTGCAACAAACATAAAAAAATAAAAGTTATGCACGCAGGTGTAAAGCTAAGAAGAAGAAGCAACAGCTGAAAAGCTTAAAGGATCCGCTCTTAAGTTGAATGACCCAAATTCGTCAATATTATGTTACACGCGAGGAGAGAGAGAGAGAGAAGGAGCGCGCGAGAGGAAAAGAGCTAGAGCGCAAAAGGTTAAATAACCTCAGCCAGCTGCGACGGCGCAGCTGCTGCTGTAATTAAAAATAACACACACAAAGCATGGCAATAACAACAACAGCAACACATAGGAACAAGGAACAAGGTAAACTCAAATAAGCTAGAGCTAAGGGAGACGAAGACGACAGGGAGAGGGAGAGAGCGAAACAGTCTTAACGAGTGTGAGAAACTAATAAAACACAAAAAATTAGTGTGGAAACTGAAACATCAAAAGGGGAGCTATAACTGACAGAGCGAGCGAGAGAGAAGGAATATACAGTGGATAGTGTGTTTGCCAATGCGTTCCACTCAACAAGTTGCAGTTTAAAGTTTGATCGAGACGAATGCGTGGGTGCAGCAGCAACAACAACAACAATAATAATAATAACAGCAAACACACGTGAAGAGATTCAGAGAAAAATGAAGCTGCAGCTGCAGTTGTTGTTGCTGTTCACTCTGGATTAGGAGCACGTGTTGTTGTAGCAAATATTTCTCAGGTAGAAAATTGGTCGAGGAAAAACTGTTAAGCAGCTGTCTCACACACACACACCCAAACTATTTATGTTGTGTATATACAAAAGCAATTTGCGACGAATGATGAAATAGCCAAACAGACAATGTGAAAATGCGTAAAAAGAATTTGCGTAGCGCGTCAAGCAGACGCCGCAAAACAAAAACAACAGTAACAATAACAACAATTCTCGCAATACGTACATACAAATTATGCCTACACATCTATACATACATACACACATAAACATACACATACATACCCCCTCCACCACACACCGCATGCATGTGACAAAAGCAGCAACAACAAAATCAGCCAACGAAATGAAAACGAAAACGAAAATTTGCTGCGTTCATCATGAGCGTGGGGAGTTGTTGTTGTTGCTGGTGCTGCTGCTGAGAGTGGGCGTAGCAGTTGGCAACATGTTGCCAGACAAGTCTATAAAATTGTTGCTGTCTGTTTTGTTTATAAGCAAATTAAAACCAGCAACAACAACGACTAAATAATAACAAATACGAGTGAGATTCGGTTTGCACTCGTTTTTTATTTTTTTTGTTGTCACTCGTCTGTTGGGTGTTTTTGTGTGTGTGTGTGTGGTGGTGGGGGCGGTTTTTTAAAATAGGAAAATGTGTGCCAATAAAACACAATACGAAGCAACAACAACAACAATAATAAAATTGTTAGTGGGGGTGGGTGGGATTGTTATTACGTGGCTGCTTACAAAACATATGTTGACCTTCAAAACTGACTTTAATATTATTGTACGCATGTATAACAATAACAAATTCAATGTCAAAAGTGCAAACTCATTTTGTTGCTGTAATGAAAATGTTAATTTCATAACAGCAAACAGTTGAGAGAGAGAGAGGAAGAGAGATTGTCTATTTTAGTACAGAGCTTGTTAGCAACACTAAAGTAACGGTACTGCAAATGCACGCCTGCAAGTGTCAGTAAACAACACTGCAGTCTCTCTCACTCCCTCTCTCGCTCTTTATTCGCCTGTCACTCACAACAAGTATGCTTGCTCTCTTCTCCGCTCCTCTCTTCTCCTTTCTTTACTCTTGCTGTGTGTTTACATGCACCTGATGCTTTTGCTTTTGTAATTGTTGCTGTGCTTTTGCGAGTTACTGTTGTTGCTTGTGCTTTATCAGCAACAATAACAACAACAACATCAAGTTAAAACTTACTGCAGACACGCGCCATTTGCTTTGTCTGCTTCTGCTTCTGCTGCTTCCTCTTTTTCATTTCATTTTGTTTTGCTTATGCATTTAGCATTAAAATGCAGACACTGCAAATTTTTGCTGCGTTTGCAACACGTGCCAAAGTCGAACTTTTTTGTTGGTTGTTTTTGTTTTTGCATTGCAAGTTTATTGATTTACAGTTGACAATTGCCGTTGCTGTTTTTGTTGTTGCAAATCTTAACGCAAATTGGCTTAGCACAAATAAACAACAACTAACACACACAATTGTTCTACTTACACAAACACACATACATAGAAAATGAGACACCATTTGAATTATTTGTGTGGATCTTGGAAAGTGAAATGTGGAACGAGAAAGAGAGGAGGAGGCGTTGCTGCTGCTGCTGCTTTTGATGACGCTTATCGCGGCGTCGACTGCGCAGCCAGCTGATCTTGAGGGACGTCAACCATTTGCTATACTGTTGTTGTTGTTGCTGTATCTGTGTCTGCGGCGGTTTTTGTTTCAATCGATAAACAAACAAACTACAACAATAGAAAACTGTCGTCAATTGCGTGCGGGCGTCAGCGTTATCAGACCAGCGAAGTCGACGTCGACGTCGACGTCAACGTTACTGTTACTGTTGATGTGTTGATTATCAAAAGACGTCAAAAGCAGTGTGTTTGTCTGTGTGTGTGTGTGTGTTTTCATAGCCTTTGTATTCATTTTGTTAAGTTGCGAGATAAAAATGCCATTAGCAAAGCTTTTGACTCTCTGATGAAATTTCCAATAAGAAAAACATACGACATCAAAACATATGCTCAATACACTGATAAAAAAAATGTACTAAAATCAAGATTTTGCTCTTTAAAATACGTCGAGAACAGACCATTTTTAAAGTTGTTCTCATATTAAGAACTGTTTTTTTTTTTAGTTTAATATTCCTAGTATTCGGAATTTGGTCTTTTAATGATCATATTATAAGTATAAAATGTTTAAGATAAATTTTCTTGGTTTTTGAAGCTGGTCGTTTTTTTTCAGTGTACTAATTTACGAACTTGAAAGCTGCTTAATCAGTCACGTGATTGGCGAGTGACCAGTCACAAAATAAAACAAAAAGAAATGCAAGATAGTAACAACAATATGTATAAAATGTAATCAACATGTTGCTGCTGCAGCATCAATCTCTCTCTCTCTCTGTCTCTCCATCTCTCTCTCTATCTGTCTATCTATCGGCTGTTGACAACAACACAACTGTTATTGTGCTTTTTTTCATTCATAGCAATCGACTAATTTGTCGCCTGGCTAGACATTGTTGCGTAGCGTGGTCAGCCGACAAACTTGTCGGGAACGAAACTAGAAACAGCTGCTTACATATAATTACAATACATATTTATGCGTGTGTGTGTGTGTGCGTGTGTGTCTGTGTGTTTTGATTTGTTGGCAGCAGACATAACAGCAGGTGACAGGCGCTTCAGACGCGTTGGCGTTGACGCCGACGTCGTCTACAATCGCGACCGCATTTCTTTCTTTCTTGCTATTCTCGCTATTCTCGCTGTTGCCTGGCGCCAAACAGACCCACAAATGTTGCGCTCAATTGACATTGAAAATGGTACATTTGCATCGCAAGTGGTACACTTTTATAAACAGTTGCGCTGCGGTACAGGTACATATCAAAAAAGTGATTCATTTTTTATATGCATCGATATAATGGAACTTTTCAATAAAATTCTGATATGCAGAAAAAATCAATTGGTATAATGGTAATTTTTATAAAAATTTGTGTCCATGGAGAATGCAGAAAACAAGATATAGAAATATTTTTTTAAAAAATTAATTTCAGATTTGCAGACAAAAAAGTGGTACATTTGGCATATGCAGAAAAGTAGAAATTGTGAAAATGGGAGTTTAAAAGCAGTTGCAGAACGTCAGAGATGGGTACTCATCAATAATGGTACATTTTTTATATATTTGGAACATCAACAATGGTACTTTGAAAAATGGTACAACAATGGTACGGTACTCACTTGCATACTCGCGATGCGAGTGAATGTCAACCGCCAAATAGACCATGCTGAAACTGCCCTCGCCAATGTAACGACCAAAGATGAAGTCGTTGGGCGACCTTCGCGGCGGAGGTGTCTGTTGTTGTTGTTGTGCTGCTGCTGGCGGTGATGATGATGCTTGTTGCTGTTGCTGCTGTTGTTCTTGCTGCCGTTGTTGCTGTTGCAGTTGGCGTTGATGCATCATTGACTCCTGACGACAGGACATTTTGTTGCGCTGCGGCGTTGAGGCGACTGACGAACTGTTGCTGGCGACAGCGTCTGCAATTGGCGATGAGTTGTGGCCTGCAACAACAAATAGAAAGGAGAGTGAGCTGAGCAACATGTTGCTGAAAGTGTGTGTTTGCAAGTTTGTTGCTTACCGTTTGCCAGATACTTGTTGCTTATGCTGTAGATATTGTTGCTGCTGCTGCTGTTGTTGTTATTATTATTATTGTTGTTCTCTGTAGATGTTGCTGGTGTTGTTAATGTTGTTGTTGCCGATGCAGCGCCACAGAGGCACGTGTGATGTTGCTGCTGCTGATGCTGATGTTGCAGTCGCGTTGCTGCCGCCGCTGTGGTGGCCATCGCTTCATAAGCGATTGCGATTTTAAATGATTCCGGAAATGTCAGTGCAGTTGTTGTTTTCTCTTTTGGCATAGCCGGCATTGTTGCCAATGTTGTTGTTGTTGCTGCTGCTGCGTCCACAGTCGCTGTGCTCAATTGTTGCTGTTGTTGTTGTTGCTGCTGCTGCAGCTCTTGCTCAGTGCTGTTGGCGCTGCTGCTCGAGGCAGAGACGACAACGGCGGCGGTGGCTGCGACGCTAGCTGCGCTGCTTGGCGATTGAATTTGCTGTGTACCGTTAATCTGCAATCAAAGAGATATGCGTAAATATAAGAGAGTGTATACAAATAATCAATACAAATGTATGCATATCACTGATGAACAAAATAAAACGTTCTAAAATTGTAATTAAGATGAAATTCTTGTAGTTAGCAATCACATATTGGTTTTGGGTATATTTGAAACAATACCAAGTTCTTATTATAAGAATACAAGTACTTAAAAATTAGGTGAGCAATTAAAACATTTGTGAAATATATTTCAGTTTGTGGCTTTATTTTCTGTATATTTATGTTCATTTTTTTGGATTTATTTTTTAGATTTAAAGAGTTTTTTTTTTTTTTTTTGAGTGTAGTGCTTTTGTATGATGAGCGTCAAATTGAAAACGCAATAAATTAAAGGCGCGCAGTTGCGACGAGTAAAGGCATAATCAAAATGAAAATCAAAAGCAAAAACAAAAACAATAACAAAAACCCAACTCTGAGCCAGACACGCAGCACAGTCAGCGCACAAAAGCGGAACTTGCAAAAGAGAGACCAAGAACAGGTCCCACAAAAGAGCGAGCGAGCGAGAGAGTGAGCGAGATGAACAAGATGCTTTTTAGGCCTATGCTTTATGAGCTTGTACTTATGCTCGCCGCGCCATTGACGTCAAGTTCACTCATGCTATCTCACTCTGACACACTAGTGCTGCTTCTGCTTCTTCTTATTGTGGTTCTTATACTCAATGTTGTCGTTGTTGTTGTCTTGTTTTTAGTTTGTTGTTATTTTTTTTCCGGGTTCAAGGACTTGGAAGCATAAAAATATAATAAAGTTCATTGCCACCTGTTAAAGTTTCTATCAACTTTGGGAATTATAAATTGTTTTTTCTTCTTAATAACATATTTTTGTTGTTGTTTCTCGGATTGTAAAATGACGTGATCTCAAATATCGATGACAAAGCTTTAGTTCTCGAAACTCTATTACTGATTTATTAATGAACAAGTAATGTCAATTTTTTTAAATAAATAATTTTGTATATCTATAAGAATTATTTCCTCAATAGTATCGATAGACTATCGACTATCGCAAGTGCCATCACTAAAACACTCTAAGGCCCAGACGCGTTGTCTGTGACGGGTTTTTCATATCGAGGCGCGTCGTAAAAATAAAATATACACAAAAATTATCAAATTATGCAAAACGCATTCAAAAAACCAACAAAGAGAAAAAAAATTTAAATAAAAACAAGGTGAGCAAATGCGTCAATGAAAGTCTAAAACGGCAGCAAATTTAAGTCAAAATTCACAAAATGCAAGAAATAAACACAAAAACAACAAAGAAACTAGGCTTCAAGCACATACACGTGTCTGTGCTAAAATTTATAAATTTGTTTAGAATAAACTATGGAAGTTTGTATCTATCTATCCATGTATCTATATATCTACCTTTGTATCTACATGTCTACATACGTATCTAATTATCTATGTATTAATGTATCTATCTTTTTAGCAATCTATCTATTTATATATCTATGAATCTATTAGATAAAAGATGCCAATTCCTGCAGTTACAAATTCAGTTGGATATTCAAGAAATTTATTCTCTTACTTCTTATATAATTTTTTTAATTTAAATTTCAAATTAATTTATAATAAATATTATATTATATTATATTATATATCAAATAAAATTTGTTCATTTTATTTTTTTAGATTTGTTTTAATATATATTAAATTTTATATTAAATTTAATTGTTTCATTTCATTTTAAAATTTGTAATTGATTTGTGTGGAAAAAACCCAAACAAAAAACATTAAAGAGAAAATATTTAAAGTATGCAAGTGTAAAATTCAACAAAACAAAAGCAGTTTTTTTATCTTTCATTTTTTGTAGGTTTGTCAATGAAAATTGTTGTTTTTGTTGTTCGTGTTGTTGTTGTTGTGATAGTTGTTAGTGCGTCACACATTGGAATGTTGTTGGTTTAGTTTTTCAACTCACACACACACTCACACACATATACCTAAGATAGCTAATTTTTGCTTTCTCGTCTCGTTTTTTTTGTGTGTGTTTGGTTTCTAATGACGTCATATGTATGACTATCTCGCTCTTACACCCACGCCTATATAAATAATCAAAGTTGGTATTTTATTTTTTGTTTTTTTTTACCATTTATTTATTTATTATTTTTGAACTCTGCCGCCAAACAACCTACTTTTATTTAATTTCTTTTTGCCAATTTGCCTTAAGAGAGGTTTCGATCTGCGTCACAGATCGAAAGATGTCTGGGATCCCATCGCAAAACTGGTCAAAAAGCCATAAAAGATAAATAATAATAAACTTGGTAACTGAGCAACAACAAAAAAAGAGTAACAGGAAATGTCAGCGAAACGCGCTATACAAAACAAAAAAAAAAGTCGATAAAAATATATGTGTATATATCTAGAGATCTAAATAAATATATTTTTATTACAATTTAAGTGAATAAAATGATGGAAAAAATTCAACAACTTTTGTGTCTCAAACAAACTGGAACGCGCCCCCAATTGTTTGAGTGGGCGTGTGCTTAACACCTAAAACATATGACTGACAGTAAATACTAAATATATATACCACCAGATATTTATGTATATATTTATATCTATTCGAAAGCGATCTGAGATCGCCTGTGGCGTCTAGACAAAAATGACATTTAAATGAATCTATTTTATTGTCGCTTCGTCGCCATTTCGAATATATACATATAAATGTTTATACATATATACTTTGAGTCCTATGCCACCCACACTCCCCGACTCAATCCCTCCCTTTTGGCTAGTCATCAATTTAGTTTTATAAATAACAATTTTTTGTCTAGCGCGAGAATTGCAACCAATTGAAAAAGATAATAACAACAACAATTGCAACAAGCAAAAAAAAAAGGTGCAATAGAAATTATATATAGACACCAGAGCATGTTGCAAAGGCAGAAGAAGATAGAAGATAAAAGAAAGAAGAAATTTGTGCCAACAATCGGAAAAAAGTTAAAGAAATGCGCTAGTTTTATATATAAACAAAAGCTGTTTATTTAAACATAAACATGAGAAAACATTAAATAACAGCAATAAAAAAATAACAAAAAATAAGACAACAAAAAATTAAAGAAATATTTTCGATATCTTAATTATTTTAATGTTGCATGAAGCATGAATATTGTACGTGGCATTCTGCACGTAAGCCAGAAGAATAGGATCATAGTTTGCAGAAAAAATGAAGCTAAGAAATTGGCTAAAAGGCTTAAAAGAAATCGAGAAATTAACTAATAAACTTTGTAAAAATATAAAGCAAAATAACTGTATTAATCTTATAGAAATTTTGCAAAAAATTAGACTGCTATTAATCAGCGAGATACATATTCAAAGATACATTTTGTATCTCAAATAAACATTAGACTTAATGCTAAAAATAAATTACTGATATTTGCAATTTTTTGAGTACAATGAGGAAAATGTTTAATGTTTGTAACAGTTCGTTTAAATTGTTAATTTCTTTTTGTGCGCTTTTTTAGCATTCGTTGTGGGTGTAGAAATTGAATACAATAAATGGAAAAAAGAAAATATATAAACAAGCGAAAAATTCGCGGAAATTTTGGCAAGCAATTTTTTTATTTTTTTGATTCGTTGCTGCTATTTATAGCAATCTATTTAATATTAAAAAATATGCTGTTGATGTTGTTGAGGTGGTGGTTGTTGTTGTTGTTTTAAGCTGGCAATAATAAGAGTATTTTTTTATATTTCTGCGCTCTGCGACATGTTTTGCATAATTTGAGCTGTTTATTTTTTATCTGAGATCAAGTGGGGTAGGTTTCTCTATAGAGAGAGGTGCGTGTTTGGGTAAAACCCGATCAAGTTTTAGGTATTTAAGATTCTACGTTACGATACCTGCATTGGGAATTTTAATTTTAATTTGATTATCGGGGCAAAACAAGAACTTAACGAAGCAAATAGGAAAAATAAAACAAGTTGAAAATTAAATTTGGTTTTGACAAAAGGCGAGAGCAAAAGCAAAGCCTACTTCAAAAGCAAAACAAAACGTAAAATCGCTTATGAATGAAAATGCAGATAATAAAACGCATGCAAACACAAACATAAGAAAACTAACAACAACAACCACAACAACAAAGAAATACACATGCAAATGCAAATTCCAATTGGAACACGCTCTCCCACAAAATAACTCCCAACTCCATTCTCTTTTACAAGACATTCGCTCTCGCTCACACTTACGTCGCTTTAAATTGGGAGCGCAGAGCGCGCTCTCTGTTTGTGTATTTTATGTTGTAATTGCGTTTCACGATACAAATTCCAATGGGCTACGCACTCTATACGAATCATAGGCACATAGGCAGAAGAAGAAGATGCGCGCGCGTATTTTGTCTGTGTGTGTGTATTTGTATTATCTCTGTGTGTGCGTGTGAATTTTAATTTATTTATGTATTTGGTTCGTTTAATTTGCTTACAGCAAATGTCGCACTTTTTATTTGTACTTGTAATTTTCAATACGAGTAGTTAAATAATATTATGTATTTTATAAAGCGAACGCACGTTTTTTATGCTGGGCTTTTGCAAAATTTTCCACGACAAATAACGAACGAAACAGGAACACGAACAAAACACGATGACGACTTTTGTTGTTGTTTTTTTTTTGTTTTTTTTTTTTTATTATAGCAGTTGTTGTTTTTGATTGTGTGTATGTGTAATGTGTATTTAGGAACTTCTTTTTGAACGGTACTTTTGCCTACAAACGAAAACGAAACGAAAACACAAACACAACAATTTATGCAACACGAGAATGATAACTTTGCTGTTGCTTCTTCTTCTGATTCTGCTTCTCCTTCTTCTTGACTTTATTTTTATGTAATTTGTTTGGCCTTTTGTGGAGTATTATTTAATCGCACTGAGAGCAGGAGAGCACACACACACATACTTGGGGCGTTACTGTGTGTGTGTATGTGTTTGAATTTGTATATGTATGTATGTGTGCGAACGAAAAGCGTGCACAATCGAAACGAAACGTCCGGTTTCAAAGCGCCACAAAAACTAATCAGAAGTGAAAAACATAAAATGATGTGAGGCCTCAGAGCAGCAAGCAAACAGCCAGCAGCGCCAGCAGCAGCAGAGCAAGAGAGCGAGAGAGAGCAAGCGAGCCGAGCCGAATCGGAGTCGAGCTGAGAGCCGAGCGCCATCAATGTGTGTTTATAATGGGGCCAAAGCAGCGCAGCCGCCACTCAATGAGATTTCTTGTTGTTGTGGATGGCGCCTTCAATTTTTTACAAGGCGAACAAGTTGTGCGCCAGGTCGTGAGAGAACCAGCAAAAGACGGACATAGAGAGAGAGAGAGAGAGATCAGATTATAAAGATATGTACATTGAGAGCGCAAGAGTGAGCGGGCTGCTGTTGCTAGTAATTGTTGTACATTTAATGCTTTATAATTATTGTTGTATTTATTTATGTGTGTATTTTTTTTCTTTCATATTGTCTAGTTTTTCCAAAGAAACAAAGTCCACACAACATTCCCCACAGCATAATGTCATCCACAAAGAGATGGGCTGCTGAGACACAGAGAGAGAGAGAGAGTGCGCGCGTTTTGTTTTCGTTGCTCTTTTTTTAATTTCAAGAGGCACCCGCATTCCTAACTGTAAACAAGCAAGAAGAAGAAGAATGCATGCTCTGCCGCTGTCTGGAAAAACTCGTTTTTCCCGCTGGAAAAGTGTGCGGCGTTCAAAAACAAAAATAAAGAAAAGAATTTCAAGAATTTGTAGCCCACAAGAGAGCGCGTAAAACGACGACGAAGATGTAAAAATAAACAACAAAAATCGGGTGGAAAAACACAAACACACACACAGACAAACTATCGTACGCAGAGTGAGTGAGATAGAGAGAGCGAGACGGCGACAAGGACAAGGAAGTGGCGAACAAAACAAAATGTGTGTGTGAAACGAAATCGAAGGCAAAAGACAAGACACAAACAACAGACACTAACAACAACAGCAGCAGCAACAGAGAAAATGAACGTAGTAAACAAAACAAATGGCGGGGCGCGGCTGCGACGCCAACTGAGCGGCGACTGCGACGGCGACGTCAACGTCAATGTAAATAAATATTATAAAATATGCAGCTGTGTGAGAGTGTGTGTGTGTGTGAGCAACAGAGCCATGCACAAGTGAAAGGCGAAAAAGGAAACAAAGTGGGAGTGGGACGAGACGAGAGAAAGACGACAGGAGAAGCTGGAAAAGTAAGAGAGGAAGAGCGGAAGGGAAGGGGGACAAGAGGCTGATTACAGTGAAAATGAAATAAATAAATAAATTGATTTATTATTTAAGTTGTTGTTATTGCCTCTTTTAATTGACAATAAAAAAAGGAAAATACAAAAATAAATAAAAAGTAAAAACAGCTGCTCAAAAACAATTTAATTTAAAATTTATTATTGTTGTTTGTTCATTTGATTAACAATTGTCAGTGTTTTACCAACAACTTTTAATTGTTTTTCTTTATTTTTTCTGCAATTTTGTTCAAGAGTATTTTAATAACACACACAAACACAGATAATTAATTGCATGTTTTTTAATGCTGTTACTATTTGTTTTATATTTATTTGCGTTTCTTCTTTTTATGTTTTGAACTGTTTATTAAGTGTTGTTTACATAACAGAAATTTATAAAAAGAAGTGCATTTATTTGAAATACAATTTAAAATGTTCCTTAGAAAAGTAATTTTCATATAATAATAACTTTACTTAAATATATTTCAAACCAAAAAATTTGAATCAAATTGATTAATTGAAATTGGAAAAATAAAATGTTTCGGAAACTTCAATTATTATTTTTGAGCGCCAAAATTCCACATGAAAATTATATTTCTTTAAATTTAATATATGAGAAAGTTAATCAAGTTTTAAGAAAACAATTTATACTTTCTTTTAACCAATTCGTATTTCATTATTTTTCCTTTACGCTTGTTTTTTACTATATTTTCAATAACAAAATTTCTATAAGAACATTATAAATTGATAGTGTTCTATTTAATTAAAAATTAAATTATCAGCAGATTGTACTATTTTTATTTAATTTCTAATGTAAATTGGTTTTTATTTTTTAGAAAATATAAAGATAAGAAGTCATTATTTTACTTTTATTTTCAGAAACACATAATTATTTTTTTTTCTCCTTTTATTTTAAATTTACTATCAGAAAATTTAATTGAAAATTATATATATAGTTGATTGTATTATTGAAATTTTATTTTTAATTTAAATTTGTTTACATCTTTTAGAAGGAAATTCAATTATTAAGATAATAATTTATGTATATATTTTCTAAAAAGTATTATGTATTATTATTTTACTTTTGTTCTAAGAACTAACTAATTTATTATTATATTACTTTTTAACTAATCGATTGTTTTTCAACATATTTTTTAATAAAAATTTATTTTTGAAGATACAAAAAGATACAAAATTACTAAATATTTTTTAATAAGAAATAGTTGCTTTAAATTTTCACTTTAAAAATGTATAGTAAATTTGTATTATTTTGTTGTTTGTAAATAGTAAATAATAGTGTATATTTACCTTTATGGATTTGAGTTTTCGCGCAACAAAATTGTTGATTTTATTGGACCAACTTTTACATTTCATGAGTAGGCCGGGTTGTTGTTGTTGTGGGTGTTGTTGTAGGTGTGTGTGTGTGTGGGAACTGCTCCAGGTCCAAACACATACAAACACAAACTCAAACACAAGCACACACACAATCGAGTGTTAAAGGGAAATTAAAAAATATGAAAAGTTTGCAACTTGTTTTTTTTAATAGCTGGTCACACTTTTCAGTTTGTTGTTGTTGTGGTTGCTGTTGTTAAAGTCCCGTTGAATTCTAGGCTTTATTAGTTGTTGCCATTTCTTGTCTTCAATCTTCACTTCACATAACTTTACTGTTTATGTTTTTTTTTTGTTTTACAGTTAACAGTTAATGACACAAAAAACTTTGTAAACACGACAGAACAATTTTTTGTTGTTGTTTTGGTTGCCTTTTTCCTTGGCTTCCTTTACAGTTTGGCGCGCGAGAACTTGCAACTCTCGATGAAGAATAATACAAAACAAAACGAGCAAAACAGAAACAGAAACAACGACCAAGCGAATATGTTAAGAGGCCGTGTGAGTTGTGTTTTTATACGCGGTGCGCGCTTCCAACCAAACGCTTAAAAGTTTCAAATGGAACTGAACGAGCTGGAACAAGAGGCGAGCTAGTAACCACGAAAATTACAATGCGCGCTGAAATTGAAACACTTGGCACTGAAACGTGTAGAGTCAAGCAGAGGCAGAGGCAGTGGCATAGGCAGAGCGCAGGCAGCAGGCAGCAGTGTCTCTCTTGCAGTGTACAAATGTGTTTCGTTTCCATTCCGAACGAAATGCGAACTGTGGACTGTGGGCCACTTCTCAGTTGCAGTGGTCTGCAAGAGGTCACAAGCTCCTTGCCGAATGGGATGCATGTTTACTTACAGCTTATTTGACCCAGACAATTTAATGTTTGATTCAGTTACAATATATATGTACATACTTAAAAATGAAATAAAAATGTTTTGCTTAAATTTAAAAATGAATAAAAATATCAACTATTAAGATTTATTTATATATTTTTCCCATTTACATTACATTTTGAATGTAAATAAATTATTTAATATTATTTTAATCAATTAAAATATATATGTAACTAATAGAAGGTAACTACAAATAAAAGGGCACTGCTGTTTAAGAAAGCTGCGAGGGCTGATTGAAAGTTATTCCCTTCCTCTTTTTGATTTACCGTTATTTTGCTTTGCATACCAAATAAAATGTAATGCATTATTTATCTCCAAATGACGCACTTGTTCTGCATTATTTTGTATGTGCATTTTAATCTAGAAATTGTTGTTGTTTTTGTTGTTTAGTCTGCAACAGATTTTTACATTGGTAAACAAATTCGTCAGCAAAGGGAAAATCTCTGACTCAGTAGAAGAAGAAGATTGCTCTCGAGCTTTCGATGTCTCTTTTGTTGTTGTTTTTATACTTGCATGTTGTTCACTGTGTTTTTGTGTTTGTGTTTTTCCCCCCAATTAAATACCACAAGTGGAATTTGAACTATTTGTGTTGATCGGAGTTGCGTTGATCACAACGCAAGCAGCGTTCATTTTGTGGCACTCACACAATGCGTTCCACACGCTCCACAGTTCACTAAGAGAGCAGTGTTTCGTTTTCCCAAAACGTTCCGTGTATTGGTTTCCCATTTCATGTCTGCAAAGCGCGCGCATTTTTCGTTCATGAGTTTGTGTGAGCGTGTGTGTGAAAATTCACTTGTCTATCTGCCTGCTTTGCTGCTCTCGTTTACGTTTTTACTACAAAACGAAGTCGAAGTCGAACATGCTGCCGAGTGAGAGAGGGTATGAGTGCGAATGCGAGTGCGAGCGAGACGCAGCGAAAACAAAACATTAAATTTAAGGGGAAACAACAACGCTTGAGGGCCAGGCAAGGCACTGCAGCTCGCTGCGCGCGCTATTATCTGCTCGCTGCCTGCTGCCCGCTGCTTACGTCGCAGTCAGCGTCGTTTCGTCACAACAGCATTTGCGGCCACTTTTCTAGTTCTCGTTGTTGCTGTTGTTGTTGTTGTTGCAACCCTGAGTTATGCGCCGAATAATTTGAATGCACATTTCGGGCAACATTTTTATAGCAATAAAGCATCTGAAACTGTCGCATATATGAACAAAAGCAAAAAACCCGATAATCTAGCTTTAAATATTCGATGATAAGATAAAATGTCTAAAACAGAGACTAAAACTTGGAAGAATTCGACAAGTGAGTGCTACTAAAAATAGTCAATTTCATTGATATGATACGGCAGTTCAGATTATGACTGATGAGGTGACAACAATTATATATGATGTTATTATATAGACACACGATTCTCAAAATTGAGTTATGTATGGACTATATGAGTTGTCATGTCATATATCTCCCAATTCTGAAACAATTATACAAAAAGTTAAAGACTTATGACAATGCGATAAGTTCTAGACAGTTTTAATTGATCCAAATATATAATACTACAAGAATAGACAGTCTGATTCTATGAAATATAGAGGATATTACAATCAGTCTATATTTAGAAACAATTTTGTCGTTGTCATAAATAAAATCTTGATTTATGACTTCATTTCTTGAACTAAATATAGAATATAATATTAGTACAATAATTTGTAGTATGCTAGATAGTCCAATGCAATGCTAAAGAGAAAGTATTACACTCTGCGTTATATGTTAAAAATTTGAGATTCCTTTCAAGTCTACAACACGAGTTATGAATGGTCTACTTCGAATTTTAAGTCATATCTTGACTAGTAATAAAGCAATTCTTTCAGTATTTGAGGGCAGCGATGATTAATGATGTTGTGTCTGGCTCTGGACAACTTTCAATTGTTATAAACGTTGATTCTACAAGTATATTAAAAGTTTAACAAATTTATGCCTAAAAGTTAATGGAATTGCGCAGAAAATTTATTTTAAATTAGTTTTATAGTTTTTTAATTTAATTTGATTTGTATACTAATTTTGTATTTTTTAAGTTGTCTTCGGATTTTTCTCAATAAATGTAAATTTTTTCGTTGTTTATAGATTTTTGCTGTTTGCATTTTTTGGCTAATTCATTCGTTAATGAGCAAACAAAAAAGTTGTAGTTTTTTTTCTATGAATCTTTTATTTTTATTTTTGTTGGCAAAAATATTTTGAAAATTAGCATTTTTAATGGGCAACAAGGCGAGACACAATGTCGCCTGGGCAAAAGTTGAAAATTTAATAAAAAATCAAAATAAATACGTTGGAGATTTGCATAAAAATCGGGCGAAACTAAAGTCAAGAGACCCGAACCACTTGTTGGAAGCAAGTTTTGTAGTTTTTGTTGTTGTTGTGTTTGTTGTTGTTGTTTTAGTAATTCGTTCAGCATAAAACAACAATTTCTCAAAAATAGCAAAGACTTCGCTCACGCATTCTCCGAATCATTAGCGCGAATTTCAAAGTTGATAAATGAACGTCGCATATTTGAATAGAGTTGGGTTTGTTTTATACCCCCTTCCCCCTCCCCCTCCCCCACCCAATCTGTTGCTCCTCTCCTTGTTTAAGTCCACTTCCCCTCTGCTCAACAGAATTCTCATCTCGCATTTATTGCTGATCACTTTGTTCACCTGTTCCGTTTAATTGGCCCCCCTCCACTCTCAGCGGTTACGAACCGGTTACGAATATTTGTATTCGTATTCGTATTTGTATTTGTATTCGTTTTTTTTTATGACTAAATTGAACCAACACTCATTTAGTTGTCACTAAGTTAGTCCATTAATAAAAAGCCCAGAGCGTAGAAAAAAAACTAAACCTCGACCCTGGCGTGGTCTCAACATTCAACATTCAATGGGCCCAAAAAAAAAACAAAAAGCAAAGCAAAAAACGTAAGACGTTTCTTAATTATGATTGCCAGATTTACAATTTGACTAGTGAAAGCGACAAAACGACCATTTTGTTTAATGATCAGTTATCGGTGGCTTTTTGGAATATTCATATCACCCCCAGGCTCACACATTCTTAGGAGGAAGTTAGTTCTTTCAGTATCTTGCGTAGTGGAAAGGTTAAAGTTCATTGAAATAAGTTTGTTTAATTTTAAAGATATCTTTGATAAATAAATTTCTAGTAGAAAATTATTAACTCAAAAAGGGAAGCTATTTAAAAGGGGTTTTAGGTAAACCCACGCTTTTTTTTTTAAATTTATTTTTTATTTTATCTATTGAATTTTTCCTATAAATTCAATAAAATATTCATACTTGTGTTTGACTTATGACTTGAGTTGCGTTTTAACACCTAATAACATTATCCCTAATTTTGAACAATTTCCAATTTGTGTCTTAAAAATTTTTTTTCCTAATTTTTATACCCTGAGCCGACTATATCATATAGCTGTCATAGGACCGATCGGGTTAAATTCAAGTCTTAGTATGAAAAGTTTTTTGTTTCTTAAGATATCTGTATCAAACTGATAGAATATGCATTTAACTTGGTTTTATACATTCTGACCAAATTTTGTTTAACTCGGTTGCATATATCATAAAGCAGCCATAGGAACAATTGGTCGAAATTCAACCTCAGTGTAGAGGACCTGGGCTCAGGGTATCCTACTGTCGACAGTAACCGCCTACTTGTTGTAATCTGAATTTTTGTAATCTGAATTTAATTTGCAGTTCAATTTAATAACAAATGCTTCCTTTTTTTTCTCATCCTTTTCATCTTTATTTATTAAAAAAATATATTCGGAATTTCTACGAGGTCCCATTCAAAGTACATATGTCAACTGTAAATCACAAAAGGTTTCAGCTTTTTATGATGTCAGGAAGCTTATTTAAAGTGCTTGTTAATAAAGCCTCCTATTTAAAACTTGGCTACCGCTTAAGCAATCCTGCAAAAATAATTAGCTTTCGAAGCTATTATCGAAATGAGGGAAAATAAAAAGTTTAAACTTTCTAGCATTACAGGAAATCTCTTAATGAGGCCGTAAGAAAATCTCTCTAAGTCCGTGTGTAACTCGACTTCTACTGCAGAGATTTAAAAAAAATTTGCAGAATGCAAAGTTCATATTGCAGTTATCGAATAAGGAAAGTTGAAGCTTTCTAACATAACGCAAAGTGGCTTTTACCATAAAAAATGAAGAACGACTCGCATAAATATTACAGCAAATACTTGTTTATGTGAGGAAAAAAAACAAACAATCAAAGCGAAAAACATAATCAAATTAACACCCACACTCGAGTTCTCGCTCATAGACACATATACGTGTGTATGTAATGGGCGTGTGTGTGTTGGAAAGTGCCATAAACAAAGCGTAACCCATTCCCTGGTACAATCATGAGGTTCGAATTTCGAATTTCGAATGAGTTTGGCGCCAGGCGGCGTGAAAATGAAATTGGCGCCAACTCAATTTGCAACGGTCAATTAAAAAATCAAGTACAACAACGGTATATTAATAAATTCTAAACGCAAAACGTAACTTCTGGTTCTTTACTATATATATACGGTGAGTACTACGAACTCTAACTCAAACTTCTGTTCTGTGGGCGTTGCAAGAGATATGACGACACGTGCACAATAAATAATTGACAGAGGCGCCAACCGAATGCACAACTGCTGGGGAAAATGGACGGAAAAGTTTAAAACCTCACCCTTCCCCACCCCCACCCCCTCTCACTCCCTCCAATACCCAAAACGATTCCACTCTTGACTCCAGCACTTGCAATTCCAATTAGCGTGCAAAGTGCCAAATGCAACGAAATTTGTTTACACAATTATTATAAACTAAAAAGTATTTCCAACTTTAACAATGTGTGTACAAACTATACAAAATTTCTCTTAACGTTTTGGACTGGTATTTCAGTAAATGTCCTTAAATTAACATTTATTATAACTCAAGGGATTATTTTGAACAGTAATTTTAACGAGTATATTTTGAAATTCTAGAAAATTTAACGTTACCTATACATTTTCAACTTGAACCAAACATGGAGGATAGTTTTTAATAGTTTTAATGAGTTGAAAGCAAAAAGAGGTGGAAATTTGATAATCTTTCACATGAGTAGAAAATTTTAATTAATTACAATTTATAATTCATTCAGTGAAAAAACGAACTTAACAAAGAATATTTATAAGACTGGTGATTAATAAAAACTGCCTATGAGGTGCGCCTATAAAATGCCCTGTAAAATTAAAAAAAAAAAAAACACAAAAAGATTTGTATTTTTAAAACTAGTTGTATTTGATAAGCCAAAGTGTTTTTGTATTGTATCTTTGCTACAAATTATTTATATTTTTAATTTTTCAAATTTTAAAATAATAAACTCTAATATACAATAAATACAATAAATAAAGTGTTTTTGTATTGTGTCTTTGCTAAAAATTATTTATATTTTTAATTTTTCAAATTTTTAAATAATAAACAGTAATATATTCTTCCATTCTTTCTTTTCCAAACACAAAGACTCGAAAGATTTTATGTTTAAATAGAAAGTAAGAAAAAATTAATTTTTTATTTCAACACTTTAAACATAATTCACATAATAAATATTTGTTTTTTTTTGTTTTTATCCGTCTTAGTTTAATTTTATATCGCATAGATATTGCGAAAGAATTTTAAAAAAATTTGAAGTTTCAAGATTGATAAATTTATGAAAATTATATACAGTCTTACTCGAAGCACAGAAAGAATGCTATCAAAGTTTTTGATAATTATTTTTCCTCAACTTTTTTATTATAAGAGGGTATCTGATTGTCTACTTTCACTTGATTTTTTATCCTTTGCTTTCACCCATTTGCGAGCATTTTCTCGAAGCGCAATTGATGATTGCATGAATATGTTTTCCAATTGCGTCGTAGCAAAAATGTTTGACCGTCTTTGCCCCAAAGGGGTTGGAATAAGGGGGCAATGTTGCATGAAGAGCGTAGGTGTTTGGGGGTTGGGGGTTGGGGGTGGTCGACACTTTGTTGGGTTTTTTTTCTCTAGTTCTTTCTCGTTGCTGCAGCTGCGCAGCGCAGACAACAACGACGACATTGCGCCACATGACCTTTTAATGCAATGCTGCCAAAAGGGGGTAAGGATAAGGGAGAGAGGGGTGTTTGGGGGGTGTTTGCATATGGTGAAGGTGAATGTAGGCAGAGATAGCACACGTGTCAATATGTGTGTGTGTGTGTGTGTGCATGGAGCTTTGTTTTGGCTGTGGTTTCTGCAAATTTTTGTATTTTTGTGCAACTTTGACCTTTAAGCGCTGACATTTGCAGCCCCCACCCCCACCCCCTGCAGTCAACAGCCCTAATGACATATTTTAAAGTATCGGCCATCACCTTTTTCATATCCGGGAAACTGTCGAGTGCAAACTGACGACTCCGTTTGTCCTTGAACCAAATAATCACAATTTAAAAATGGCGCGAATTTTTTTGTTTTTTAAATCGATAAAATTATCACAAAACAGTGTTAAAAATGAAACACACGCGTTGTTGTTGTCACTCTTGTTGTAGTAGTTGTAGTTGTTGTTTTTGTTGTTAGTGTTTGATGCTTTTCAAGTTCAAGCAAACTGACAAACTGACGCTGACCGACTGAGCGGCAATTGCGCTGCAGGCGTCGCTTAAATATGTACTTATCACCCAGCCCCAAGACAAGCAGCGACGCCGACTGCGGCAGCAGCAGCGACTGCAACTGCGACAGAGGGCAGCGTCAAGTGTCTCCCCTACCCATCAAAGTGCAACAGTTCTTATCGGTAGGTGGAGGGGTAGGTAGGTGGGTGATGGGGAATGGAGACTTGGGCTGACTAATGGACTTTGGACTTAAGGGTTTACCGCTGACCAACACCCAATCCCCCCCCCCCCCACCCACCTTAGACACCCACGTGCCACACAGCAACGCTTGGTGGCAACCTTCAGCTGCAACTTGCCACATCTGAGGCGTTTTGTAAGTATCTAATGAATGCAACACTCAAATATGCTAATCAAATGAATACATCTGTGACTATTTGCATTCATTCATAAGCAAATGTGTTTTAGAGAAATGTTCAAATAAGTAACGCATCAATTGAATGATTCATTTGGATAAATAAAAACAACTGTGCTCTGTTATTAATACTTATAAATAATTAATTATATATAAATAAATGTAAGAGCTGATTTGTTTGATGTTTGCCCATAACTTAAATAGTTAATTAAACTAATATTTTATATTATGTTATATTATTAAAATCTTGATAATCGTTTGGTTCACAGATTCAAGTAAACGTTAAATAAATAAAGAAAAAATAAATTTTTTTCAATCATTGATAATATAATACAATTTGTTAAGTTATTAATATTAAGAGTGTGAGTACAAAACTACCAACTTATTAGATTCCAATTTAAATATTTTAAATTTGGTAATATACCAACTATATAATTATCGAAAAGTGCTGTCATAAGTCTGAATGCTTTTGATTCATAGGTAGAACTAGTACTGAGTAGAAGATTGTCAGAAATTTTCATAAAATCAATATAAACATAGTTAAGTTAACGATTTATTGATAAAAACAATTTCAGCCCTTATATGCTTAAGAACTTTCGTCTAATACTTTGAATTTATACTTTTCAATATTAAATTCTTCTGTTCAGTTTTAATTTAATTTTTTAAATATTTTTTTAATGTAAAGTCATTCATCTTAATTTTTATCTTGAATTTTAAGTTGCTAAAATTTGCCGTTAAATTTAAAAAATAAAAAAAATCAAAAATTATCATAGATTAAGTTGAACCATATTTAATGGAAAAAAGTAAACTAAATATAATTAAAAATCAATAGGCAAGGATTCAACAATTTCCATGCTTTCAATTAATATGTCATCACTTTTCCCTACCCCTGTTTCTCTTTCTCTTTCTCTGTTCTGTTCCTTCTTTAAGTCTGTCTTCTCTTTTATTTTGTACACCCACAGCTTCCCTATATTATATCATTTTAATCCCTTTTTTTTGCGTTGGACATCCTGAAACTCAAATGTCAGCAGCCACAGGCTGTCGTAACTGTACTGCCGCCCACTTTAGCCAATGACATGACCTACACACACACATCCACACACACACACACACACACATACATGAACACCCACATCTAGTTTCCAGTTTGATTCAGTTTCAGTTGACAGTGTTGATTTTATTTCCCTTTTTTGCAATGTCCTATTAACCCGATTCCTAAATATTTCCCACTGCAGTTGATCAATGGAATAGTGAGTGTGTGAGTGTGCGAGTGTGTGAGTGTGTGTGCGAGCGAATGTTGTGAGTGTTTTTTATTTGTTTAAGTGTTGAGTGTGTGTTGCATTTGATCTTTGGCAACGTGAAATGAGTTGTGACGACAGATGCGAACGTCAATGTCTCAGATGAAAAGTGATGAAAAGTTAAACGGGCCATGACCGAAGTGGCTTGACACGTGTTGGCCAAATTGGTTACAGTTTACAGCCGCGTCCAATTTGCCAATGACGCCCAAGTGTCGTCTAGACCTAGACACGCTCATTACGGCCCTTCAAACACAACGACACAACTCTCTCTCTCTCTCTCTCTCGCTCTCTCGCTCTCTTTGTCGGTTTGTGTAGAACACGGCGTATACGTAATAGCGCAGACCAACAAATGCAGACGCGTGTCTCGCTCGCCAATCGCTCATTGTGACGTCATTGTTTATAGCCAAGACACACGATGCAATACGACAAACTGAACGCTGTTCGGCATATGGAAAAATCCACAGAACGATGTCGGCAACAGGCCGAAAAAGGGGGCCAAAAAGGGGGGCTAAAAAGCGGTGTGAAAAGGGGGACACACTTTCCATGGCCTGTACATAAGCATAAGCGTGGGTGTTGCCTGGTTTTTGTTTTTGTAGTAAGACTCGGCTCGTATATAGGTTACTACGTTCACGAAGCGACCGCACGAAGATTTACGCTAGAGGGCGTTGCAGTGTGTGTGGGCGGGGTAGGGTGGTAGGGGTTATCAGGTGGGGGTAAACCTGGCCAGAATGAGGATAAACATTCGTCACTCAGTCGACGTCGTCGTCGTCGTTGTCGTTGTGTTACGTCACTGGCGCTCGTAAATGGACGATGACGGTAAATGGCAGATGCAGATACACACACAAACACACACACACACACACACACACACACAGACACACACACAACTGCAGCTTACACACAGATACACTTACACACTATGTTATATATAGTAATCGTATATAGAACGCGTAGCGTAACGTAAAACTGAAACAGGACAACGTAAATGAATTTTACATTGAATGATGCCGAGTTGTAATTGAAGAAACACACAAGTGGGAGTGGGAAAGCAAACAGCATGCCAAAATAAGAGAGAGGTATAATGAAAGAGAGAGAGATAGAGAGTGCGCTTGCTTTGGGTAAGGCTAACTAAGCCGCGTTATGTTTAGATGTGTGGGCCAAGACTGCAAGGCAAAAGTTAACAAAGTTACCTTTTTTTCTGTATTCGCAAAATGCATAGAAAATCATTAAATGTGAGTGCTATTTACTCAAATGATTCATTTAGGCCAGAATATAAGCATACCAGCTTATATAACCCACTTCATTTTAAACTATATACAGTTTTTATTGTTTAAATTAGGTATAATAAATTAAATAAAAAATAATATTAAAATATTCTACATCATTTTTAGAGTTTCATAAAATATCTGCGTTTAAATTTAATGTGTATCTCCTTTTCATTAAATGGTACATTTTTTTTAAATTTTAAGTATTTAGATTAATACGAAAATCCACCACTTTAAATGTTTTTGAAGCGGATTATGTATGAAGATTTATTTAAATCCAACAAATAAATTCAACTTTATTAATTGAAATTAAAAATCGGTTATAGCAAATATAAATTCTGTGATTCACAAAAATTAATAATTATAATTAATTCATCAGATGATTTGAATAGAAACTTTTTTGTAGATTTAAAACAATATGCTGTTTATTAAATATCTTGTAATATATGCACGTAAAATTTGCGTTAGTGATTTCAGTTATCTCATGATATATTTATTATAATTGAAGTAGATGCTCCTAAAGTTCAAATAACTCTTTCTCTGACGATTCAAATTATCTTTTAAATCAGATAGGACATATGACTCAAAAAAAAAATTCTTTGATGTTTTGAGACATGTTATGTTCACATTTTAACAAATTTAAATTGCAATAAATTATTTATGAAATTTTTATATTTATAGAATATAAAATTCTTGTGTATATGCTTCTCCTAATTTGCAAATAGAAGAATTTATAAACAAATTTGAGTATCATTCATTAGCATTCGAAAGATACTCTCGTGGTTTGAGTTCACAGCAACAGGATAAGCTCTGAAAATTAAACCAAGAACAAAGCAGGAAAAGCGTTGGTGGAAAAAGTCGGTGATAGGGTGGGAAGGGGGTGGAGGGGGGTTAAGGGAAAAATGGTAGGAACGTGCGGCATTTTCATAACAGAAGCGGCAAATGTAACTTTTGTTGCCACAGATGCCGTGGCAAGAACTTGGTTTGGAACAAAGCAAATGTATCTTGTAAATATTTTATTGCAACAATGTAGCTACGAGATGTTTATGCCATTGTGGCTGAGCTCGTTTTGATATAGCCAGGCTCGTAGGTTAACTGCCAGATACACACGGAGTCAAGAGCGGGATAAGGGAGTGAGAAGGAGACAAGGAGTGAGGGAGTAAGGGAGTGAGAAGTAGGGAGGGAGTAAATGGACAGTTGCTCGTATCTACTCGTAAATGGAACGATGCAACTGGAAATGGAAGTGGAAGTGACTGTTCGCCGGGAAATTTTGTATATATGTATATATATACAGACTTTGTGTATATAGAGTAGAGTACGGTGTGCCTGTATACGCTATATAGAGCAGGCCATTGGCATATATATAGTACAGAATACAGAATACAACTCTGTCTATGTATCCGATGCACTGCAACAACTGTCATGGCTTCTCTTCTCAATGGAAACGTAACGTGGCAATTGTGTGTGGCAGGCAACCCATTTAACCCCATCACAAAACTTCTTATTTCCCCATACCTCTCTCATCCCATACTCATCCTACATCCACAAACATATTGGCACTCCCGTAGAGCGCTATAGTTCTACTTTCAGCGTGGGCAAAAAACTAATGAAAATTTATGTGAGTGCGTTGAGGAAATAGCAGAAGAGAATAGAGAAGGAAGAAGGTAAAATGGGTAAGAGTTGCCTGATGAAACACTGGCAACAAATTGCAGCTGATCGTTGTTGGGGTTTGAGTATAAGTTAGATATAGCAATTCCAAGAACTTGATAAAGCTTATTGATTGCCAGTGTTTAGCTTTGTGGTGTTCCATCGTTAATCATTTGCCCACAGATATTCCATTGTACAAATGCTTCGTTCAATAGGGTTAAAGTTTTGCAAAAATTTGCACTATTTATGCACTAAAAATAAATGATTTTTTTCAGAGTTTGAAGTAAAATGACTTAAATATGCGGCAAAGGACTTTGAAAACAATTGAGTTGAAATTGGAATTGTTCTTAGTAATACATTAATATTTATTCTGAATATTATACAAATATGGGTCGCAATGAATTGCATAATTTTTATAGTTCTACAGTTATCTTTGGATTATTATTAGATCACTTAAAAAGTTATAAAATTGAGCTTTTATTTAAATTAATACTATAGATATTATTATATTAGAGTTCTATACAGATAAATATTTAATAAATTGTAATAAAAAGCTTCAGAGAATTTCAAGTGTATTTTGATTCATAAAGATTCTATTCCTAAGTTATTTTTTGAATTTATTCCTGAAACCTGAGATTGATTTGGTAAAAAATTTATTTAATAAGAAATTAAAACAAATGTAAAAAAAAATTTGAGTGAGGTAAATATTTAACTTAGAATTAATAAGCATTTTTTTTTATAGCTTACTTTATTAATTCTCTCAAATTCATTAAAGCATTTATTTGATAAATTGAGCCAATTATTTAGAAATTCTGTGTTAAGCTTAAAGTAAGGATCATTACTGAAGATTAACGATATTCATACTTTGCACTTTTTTTTGACGCTTGCATTTTATTGACATTTTTGTTATCTCTCATAAATTAACACTGGGGCTACATAACATAGATCAAACCATACACGGTCCTCCAAAAATTCACAAAAATTCAAATTGCAAATCCAAACAGACAAAGGTAGTTAGAGAAAGAGATTGGGAGATGGAAAGGTAGAAAGGTCGTTCAACTGAAGTATAATTAAATTTAGAGGAACGCGGCGTCCATTTCAAGTTGTTTAATTTGACAAACAAAGCTCGGCGTCAAAGTAATTAAATTAATTATGATATGAATTATTATTTGATATAATTAAACATTGTCATTGTCCCAATAAAGTTTCGTTGAATCTTGTAAATGACTTGAAATGCTGACTTATCCTAATGTCGTACAATCCTGCTATCATTTCAGTGCATTATCTCTTAGATTGCAAACAATTAGCATGATTTATCGATTGTCTGTCGAGCAGAGAAAGAGGGAGAGAAAGAGAGAGGGAGAGGGAAGGGTGAGTGTGAGGGAGGGAGGGAGAAGCTGCGTTATCCTTGCAGCTGTGACATGTTCAGCAACTACGTGATGGTTTTTTGCTGGGGATGGAATTCAGGGAAGAGGGAAGTCGAACGATAATAAACCGCAACAGTTTGTCACCAGATACATCAATGTCAAGTCGGGCAATAATGTGAGACAAGTGGGAGGGGGGTTAAATGGGTTAGTAGCCAACATTTAAATGCCAACTTATTTACATAGTCTTGGCGCGTGCTTTTCATCCTGGCACACAGCTGCTCGCATCGATTTTGATGGATTCTTAATCATTTTGCATGTCGAACTGCGGCCAATAATTCGCATAAGCGGCAAAAGTGGGCTGGCTGTTATCAGTGCCACGCCCACAGACAGAACTTTACTGATTACACAGCTGTGCGTGGTGTGTGTGTGTGTGTGTGTGTGTGTGTGTGTGTGTGTGCGTGTTTCTATTTTTATCTACACACGCAACGAGACAGAGTGCAGAACCCACGTCATCGTCGTCATCCGAGATTCGAGATTCGAGTTTCAAGAAGCCAACAGCGGCAACATCAACCGTGGGCTGTTTAACTGGCTTATCCTGCGTGGGAGGCGCCACCCAACGAGGCGTCGTGTGCGTCGGATACGGCGACTGAGACTGAGACTGCGTGGGAGGCGTGGAATGGATCCTTGCCTTGAATGAATGCCAATTGCCAATTGCCTGGCGTGGCGTGAACTTTTCAACGCTGGATTCACTCACCAGCTGGCAATTTAATGCCTTAAAATCTGACAAAAATAAAAGCCAATTCATCTTTGAAAACAGTTTGTGCATGACCAGCAGATACCCTGGAAGTACTTAGCTCAAGTTTCCCATAAATAGAGCAAATATGACCGCAGTAGTTCAGAAAGTTGGACTACAAAAATAAATAAGTAATATATAAGACTCATAAAAAAGCACTGCGGACGACAGTCCGCGCTAGTGACGAAAGGCGACTAGCAATATATACAGGAAGAATGCAAGATTTGCTACAGCTGCATCAATAGCCGAGTCGATATAGCAATGTCCGTCTGTCTGTATGAACACCTAGATCTCAGAGACTATAGAAGCTAGGGACACCAAACTTGGTATGTGTGTATTTCTATGTTGCAAGCAGGTCAAGTTTATTTCAAAATTTAGCCACGCCCTTTTTAACGCCCACAAATCGGAAAAAGAAATTTCATATCCAAATTATAAGAACAATTTAAAAGCTAGTGACGCCAAATTTTGTATGTAGATTCCTCTATATTGCAGGCCGATAAATTATGTTTCTTTTTTGGATCGGACCACTATATCATATAGCGCCCATAGGAACAATCGGTCGAAAATCAAGTTTTAGTAAGAAAAACTTTTGTTTTATGAGATATCGTAACCAAACTGATATAACTTGGTCTTATTCAACCTGACCAAAGTTGATTCAAATCAGACCACAATATCATATAGCTGTCATAGGACCGATCGGGCGAAAATCAAGTCTTAGTGTGAAAAACTTTTTTGTTTAATGAGATATCGTAACCAAACTGATGGAATATGTATCTAACTTGGTCTTATACATCCTGACCAAAGTTGATTCAAATCGGATCCCTATGTCATATAGCTGTCATTGGACCGATCGGGTAAAAATCAAGTATGAATTTTTAGCAGTCTTAGCTTTTGGCATAGTAAGTACGGGGTCTCCGACAGTCGAGAATGCTCGACTGTAGCTCCGTCCGACTAATTAATTATGATTTTTAAATAGCTTAACGATATTTGTTTGTCATTAAATTGGATATCTGAAATTTTAGGACTTAAGACTTTTGTCACTAGACTCAAAAGAGTTTTTTGCTGAAGTTTTTTGAAAAAATCTAATTTCTTAATTAAAACGTGAGCGATTAGGAGATACCCTGTTGTTAGCATAAATATCCTGTAAGTGCCTAAAATTCAGTGTTCAAACTTATCCATCTATTTTACTATTATATGTGTCTCACATATTCTATTTGATCATACCCTTTACTTGATATCTACAGGATACTTATTTGCACCGAGTCTATAGGTGGTTTGTATTTTGTTTGACAACGATTAGTAGATTGGCGCCAGCTAATTAGATTAACATCCCCAAAAATACAAAAATATTTTAATTAAAGTTACTCGATGGATTGCCGCAAGGCTCTGGGGACCTATATGTATGTTATGTGGTCTCGTCGTTGTCTGCGTTGCCAAAATTTTGATTTAATTAATGGTATTTGCGCTTTTGTGATTATTCAACGAATTATTCGGGCTTCTAATTGCTGTAAGGCAATGAAAATAGTTTATTTGCAACGCCAATGCGTTGCAGCTGTAAACTAAAGCCAGAAGCAAACAAATCGTCGAGTACATAGAACTGCAGTTGATAAATGAGCTATTATAAATATGCAATATATCAATTTAATTTACACTTTATCCATCAACTTGGAATTGAATAAAGAGCATTTTAAACTAGGTAATCATTTATATATTTATAATTTGTTGAGCATAATTTAATCTGGTAAAATTGTCAATAAAAGCAATTACAATTAAATTAAATCGAAAATCTCAGATTGTGACATTTATGGTTAGAAAGACAATAGCTTATTTGGTTATTATAATATTAAATATTAATATTAAATACACAGTCAACTGATTATTATTTCAATATTCATTTAAAGTACATTTAATTTATAAAATATATAATTTTTAAAATCTAAATATATATAGATCTTTGGCCATACTGATTGACTGACTGACTGAGCATTGTACAGGTCAAATCGTTAGACGTGTGAAATTGAAATTTTGACACAACATATGATAAGATGAACGTTTTGGGAAAAGCGACCTAGAAGTGCATTAAATTCAAAGTAAAAGACCACAATTACATATGTATTAATATATAAATGTGTTCGGCCAATGTCGAAATGGCGAAGAGCATGTGGGTTAGCCTCAGACGTGGTGAATCGATGCATGGAGAATTTTATTGCGGAGTGCCCTAGTATATTTAGTTTTTTTACCTCTGGATATAAGTTACTTATACCTATATCGAGAATATTGAATTTTGATTTAAATGCAACAAATTCAATTGAAATCTTATTTTAATATCAATTAAATATTTTTTAATAACTTTTTCAAGAGAGTTCTGAATTACTGTCATGGGCCCAATGTGTCCAGTCTTTTGAACAAGGTAAACTACTCGAAGTCTCCGCAGTTCGTTGATCTATAACTAATATAAGTATACAATACTATTACAAGTGAGTCGTAGTCGTTGTCTTCCAACGACCAACACTCAATGTATGTTCTTTTGAATTAGATAATCATGCACATAAATTTATTCAATTCATGTATACATACATATATAAATCTGCTACAAGTTTTATTACTTAAGTCGCTTGTGTGTGAGTGTGTGTGTGTGTTATTGTTGTGCTGGCCATTAAGATTTGTATCTGGCTCACAATGCCAATGACTGTGTGGTAAAAACTCTTACTAACTTACTGACATTGAAGGACCTCCCGCATCATCCCCTACACTCTACATTCTACCGACTACGTGTATTCTGTTATAATTCACAAAACATGTGACAACCTGCAAAAGGTTATTCAAAATTCGGGCGTCCAGCTTCAAAACAAGTACATAAATCAATCTTTTGGCCCCATAGATCACCGCCATGTTCCCAGAACTAAAAAAGAAAATAAAAAATTTGCAAACTGTGAGGCAGGTCATTCAATTCGGAGTCGTGTGTTGTCTATTTCAAGATACCAACTAGTTAGGAACTCATTTCAAAGTGACCTATTTCTAGTCGTACCTGCTTCATTGACGGATCCTAAGTATCCGGTCCGGTTCGCTCCCGGAGGCGATACTCATGTAAATAATACGTCGTTTTTGCGCATGCCACACAAACACAAAGGCAGCAATTAATTTAATTGAATGAGAGATTTAGATGCGATTATAATATAGACTGCACGTGCGAACGAGACAGCCTATCATCTCATGTAAGCACGAAAGCAATACCAACAAAAACCCAACCAAACAGCAAACAAAACAACAACTATAAAAATTATGAACTCGTACTACAAATCTAATGGAAAATCGAGTCTCGTACAACATGTTGTATACTATATATATATGTGTATGAGTACATGCGATTCAATGAATGAATCTAGTGAATGAAAGGCCCAAAACAAAGCGACAAGCGCCATTAAGTTCAAGTCTATTTGTATTTTTTGTTTTTGTTCATTATTGTTTCAAATAAAATTAAAAACTGTATAACTGAAAATTAAAAAATGATTTAAAAAATGTTACACCGAAGCTCAGATACACTGCATCCCATTTTAAATATGCTTGTAATATATCTAATACTAATCATATAAATTATGATTAGTTTTAATTTTTACATATCAAGTCTAGAAATGAAAGTAATATCGTCTCTGAATTATTTTTGTGGTATGAACATTTAGAAGTTAATAAAAATGTTTTAAAAATAGTTTATATAATGAACAAAGCGATAAATCAATTTATTTACATATTCTTGCTTTATTTGTATAAGTTTCTAAATTTAATATATATCTTTGCATACATGTCTTTATAATAAAATGCTTTAATAGAAATTTAAAACAAATATTTTTCCAAAAAATTTTAATAAAAGCTATGCAAATTATATGTGATTAAATTACTCCTTTTTAAGTATTCTTTAATTTTGACTGAATTATTATTATTGTAATATTGAAAACATTTTCAGTTCCCAACAAATATTTTTTTTACCTTATTATTTCGAGTTGTCTTTCATAATTTAGAATCACAGAAATTCAATTTAAAACAAATATTTTTCCACAAAATTTTAATAAAAGCTACGCAAATTACTTGTGATTTACTTACTCCCTTTTAAGTATACTTTAATTTTGTTTGTTATTATTATTATTATAATATTGTAAACATAATAATTTTGTTATGATTTTTATTAGAAAATATTTTAATTTTGTTTGTTATTATTATTATTTTAATATTGTAAACATAATAATTTCATTATGATTTTTATTAGAAAATATTTTCAGTTCCCAGCAAATATTTTTTATACTTTGTTATTTCGAGTTGTCTTTCATAATTTAGAATCACAGAAATTCAATTTAAAGTGCTTTGAATTTAAAGTGTAGACAATTTGGCTTGAATTTAATTTTGCAAAGGACGAAATTGCAGAACAATTTATATTTTTTGTACCCGATATATTCGGAGGGAACCAGGAACCGTCTTATACTTTGCAAGCTTCATCAAATATTCATTATACCTCTTATGTTTTGGGGAACTGTGGATGGGGGGCATGTGAGTCGATTCGAGTCGAGTCGAGTCGAGTCGACTGAAGGCATATGGAAATCTCATAAACAAATCGCATGCTATGCTGACAGAAGCCACCCAGTCCAGGCTAAACCCCAGACGGTTTGCTTATCAAATTGGCTGTCTGAATGGGATGGGATGGGTATGGGAATTTTGATGTGGGGAGCTCTGGGCTCAGAGCAGATCTTTTTTACTCTTTATGTGTAATCAGCGAGTTGTTGAATGCTCGATGCTCAGTTTATTTGAGTTGAGTTGAGTTCAGTTCAGTTATGGTATCATCTTGACTCGACCTTTTGTGGTTCATGTGCGCGTTTCCCTTTTCTTGCTGGGGCAACGCGTCGTATGATTTATGTGACCACAATTTGCCTGCAGTTAGTTTTGATGATGTTCCTGCTCTTCTTCTGCAAGTTTGCGAGCTTCCATGCCAAGCATAAAGAAAATACTTGTACGAACTGTATTATTATTATTATTATTATTATTTATTTACTTGATGTCTGTCTGATTGTGTCTGCGAATCTGCGCTCTGACTCTGGACGACCTCTGATAAGTGATTGCCTGTCCAGGCAAATAGAAATCATACTCGTAATAACTATACAGACACTCGACTGATAACGCAATGCCAACGGAGAAAATGTTGCTCGTGACCTTTGAACTTATTTGTGCACAAAGCACCCACTGACAAAGCGAAAGGTCAGCGAGTTTTCCTTTCTTTGTGAGTGGGTGAGTATTCCTATTGGTTGGTTGGTGGTGAAGAGAATCTAATTAGTTGGCATACAATAGTCAGCTATTTAAATGGATTGGTAAACATTCAATTGACAGTCGACAGTCCGACGAGCATATGAATATCAATATGATTTTACGAATACCCAATTGCATGCTCGTCATATCAAGTTGGCCATCTCGGGTGACTAACAACTATACACTTGCTCTTATGCTAATTAAATGTTAAAGGTAAAACAAATTATTTAAATTGATTGATTAATTAACTATTCAATTTGTATTTCATACTAATTAGAAAATATACAAATTATTCTCATGTGTTTATCTTTTAGTGTTGATGCCGATGCAGCAGGTAACTTGAAATAAGGAGAGACAAAAAAAGAAATAAATTATAAAGGATAAACAATACTGACTGACTAAATAATACTAGGAGAGTAAGAGAGAAAGAAAATGAAAGAAAGAGGGATAATGAGAAAATTACAACCATATTTATAAAACTGTTTGTCCTAACTGACTGACTGACTGATATTTGTGACACATACTATATAGACATATAAATAAAAGGGAAAAATGCACAAAAATAAAAAAATTATATTTAAATGAAGAGAAATGAGAGAAAGTGATAGAGACAGACTGAATTATAGACAAAGTAAGAGACAGATAGAAGTGACTGTACGACAAAGAAAGAAAATGAAAGAAAGAGGGAGAGAGGGATAAATAATAAGAAAAATACAACCATATTTATAAAACTGTTTGTCCTGACTGACTGACTGACTGATATTTGTGCCACATACTATATAGACATATAAATAAAAGGAAAAAATGCACAAAAATAAAAAAATTGGATTAAAATGACGAGAAATCAGGGAAAGTGATAGAGACAGACAGAATTATAGAAAATGTAAGAGACAGATAGAAGTGACTGTACGACAAAGACTGGGAGATTAAGTGAGAAAGAAAATGAAAGAAAGAGTGAGAGAGGGATAGATAATGAGAAAATTACTACCATATTTATAAAGCTGTTTGTCCTGACTGACTGACTGATATTTGCGACACATACTATATAGACACATAAATAAAAGGGAAAGATGCACAAAATAAAAAAATTAGATTTAAATGAAGAGAAATCAGAGAAAGTGATAGAGACAGACAGAATTATAGACAAAGTAAGAGACAGATAGAAGTGACTGTACCACATAGACTGGGAGAGTAAGAGAGAAAGAAAATGAAAGAAAGAGGGAGAGAGAGAAAATTACAACCATATTTATAAAACTGTTTGTCCTGACTGACTGACTGATATTTGTGACCCACACTATATAGACATATAAATAAATGGAATCAGAGAAAGTGGTAGAGACAGACAGAATTATAGACAAATAAGAGACAGATAGAAGTGACTGTACCACAAATAAATAAATATATGATGACATATTTATATGGCTAATGGCGCCGTCCTGTTTCAAGAGTCTACCTCCCCATTCCCCCCTTCTCCCTCTCCACGTCTGATGCTTTACATCGCATCTGTCGGCATCTGATTACACTGTTTGTCAAAAATATTTGGCCAGCAATTAAAAAAGTGCAGTGCGCAGTAGACAGTGACGAAATGGCGACGACGACGACGACGGTGAAGAAAAAGAAGAAGAGGTACGAGAAGAAGAAGAAGACGAAGACTACGATGCTTTGCTGTGCCATGTGATGCGACGCGACTCGACGGCCTCAAGGCGCAATTAACCGATGATAATGATGATGATGATGATGATAATGATGATGATGATGATGACTATGATGATGGGTAAAAGTGGTGGGGATCGGTTCGAGCCCAGACACAGACACTATGAGCCAGAGAAGCTGCTAATTGTTAACTGGGTCGAATTCAATTGAGTTTCACAATTCACAATTTCGTGCAATGAGTTTTTTAGCACAAGAAATGGCGCAGCATTTTTATTCGGTACATTTTGTTGAGCACTTCAAGCATTAGTCAGATGATAATGATAATGATGACGTTGATAATGATCAGCAGCGAGTCTGACGTTTATCTGTTTGATATTATTACAGAAGAGCAGAAGAAGGCAAGCAAAACAAAGAGTCGAAGAAAACGCAAACCCAAACAGAGAAACAGAGAAACTGAGACGCCATAACTCTCTCAGTGATGCAGAGAGCAAGAGAACAAGACAGAGAGAGAGAGAGAGAGAGAGAGAAAGGTGGGTAGAGGTGAGGTGGGGGCCAAAGACCTTATAAATCACACGAGCGTATCATGACTAGGCGCTTCGTGTGGGCCACGGGCAGAAGTGAGATGAGACAAGAGGGGGTTGGGGGCAGGGAGCAGGCAGACAGACAAATGTATCTGTAACCGTCCGTGTAGCTATGTGTATCTGTGTATCTCGTAGATGCGCGACGTACTAAAAATAGTTGCTGGCTGGCGATCAGTGAACATGGAGTCGCAGCGGGGCGGCAACTGAGGCCGAGGCTGACGCTGAGGCTGTTGCATGCAGCCAGTTGATGATGCAACAACAACAACAACAACAACAAAAACAACAAATAACAAATAACAAAAGCAACCAAAACAAACGACGTAGTTGCATTGAATGCGAAAGCAAATAGCAAAACAAAAAAGCCAAAAGAGAGCGAGATACAGCTAGACAAAGTCAGTGAGATACAGATACAAATAAAGATAGAGATAGAGATACAATATGTACTTGGATGGGTTTTGGGGGCGCTACTTACGGCCTGGTTTTCTGCTTGTCTGCTTTTTGTCTCGATGGGCGACCAGAAAATTCGCGACGTTGAATTTCACAACATTGCGACAGCAAAAAACAGAGAAACAGATAAAAACAAGATAGATACTTCGCACTTTTGTCGCGCAATTGCAAAGATACAAATGCAAAAAAAAAAAAAAATATAACAGATAAATCTACTTATGTATCTGTAACTATATAATACTCGTAGCTGTAGCTGTTGCTGTTGCTGTATCTGTATCTCGAGCTGTGCATTGTTACCTTGGCTTGCCAAAGGGCGGAAACTCAAGATGCTGCGCAATATTGTGCCACAGATGGTGGCACAAGGGTGTCTTGTGGGGCAGGTAGAAATATGCATGGAAATAGGGCGGGGAAATGCAAAAAAAAAGGTTACATGCGAGTAAACAATGTTATTGGAAATTTTTATTAGCGCATTGTGTAATAGACGCAATTGAATTTTAATTGTAGATTCACCTCAGTTTTTCCTACATTTCGTTGTAATTGCAATTGGCGTAATTCTAAACCCAACTACTTGCAGTTGTTATTGTTATTGTTTTTATTTTGTTTATTCGCCTTAGCTTGATATTATTATGTGAATTCTAGTGGGAATCGCAGTGGGTGCAGTGACTTGAACCTGCCAAGTGATACGGAAGGCAGAGCTTTCTGGTTGTAATGCATATTCGTGTTTCCATATGATAATCATATACTCAGATAGTCAGATAATCAGACACTGTGTTTGATTTGCCATTAAAGTCCGTTCAATTATAGTCTAGGAATTGTCCAACCGCAGCATTTGAGAGCAATGCTAATGACTATTTAATGAGTGATCATTGCAAGACAATGCAAACATTAGCTCACTAATGCACAGGCAATTTATCTGGAACAATTGTTTTATCTCTGCGGGTTCCACAAACACCAACAAAAATAAAATCATATAAAAAATTAAAGCTGATTGTTGCTCGAGTTAATTATTCAACTAATTATAACTGTTTTTAGGGTCTCATTTGCATTTGCAAAGTAGCAAATTAAAATTTGTATATTTTTAGAACAGCAAACATTCATAAAAATTAATTAACAATACTTTTGTTTATTAATGGTATGCAATTAAATGTATTTATTTGCGCAATGAGTTAAAATGTTATATTTAAGATGGCAGTGAGTGCATTTTAATAGCAATATATTATATTTGAAAACTTATTTATTAATTTATTTTCCTTCTTTGCTAGGAATCGCTGAAGAAAGTTGCCTTTCAATAATAATGTTAATGTTGTATTTAAGAAGGCAGTGAGTGCATTTTAATAACAATATATTATATTTAAAAACTTATTTATTAATTTATTTCCCTTCTTTACTAGGAAATAATAATGTTAGCTAATAATAAGCAATAAATTTATTATAAAAATTTTAGAAAACTAGCTTTTAATTTTAATTAAAATATTTTACATAGTTTTGGAAAAATTTATTATAAAAAATGCATTTTAATAAATGTATCTTTTTAAGTATGGATAAACGGTTAATTTCTAAAATATAGAATGATTTTGTTTTATAATCTTTTTTAAAAATCTAGACACAATTTATCTTTGTTAGCCATACCTTTATTTTCTTTAATTAAGAAATCTATCTAAAGTAACATTAAAAATTTTTAAAAGTGAATTTTCTTCACAATCTTAATATCTATGTATTTCAAAATTCTTATCGAGGATTTACAAGTAGTTCTCAATTGAATTAGAATTTTAGTAACTAATATAGTTAAGTTTATATTAATAATATGTATTTTTAAAAACTTTTCCTTTTTATATACCCTAAGAAGCAGATAAATTTAATAATTGGTTTATTAACGATTTCTCTGTTTTAGTAGAAATCAAAGCGTAAATGTTTATTTTATAGATCTCAATACATCTTTAAGCTTTCTTCAATCATAGACCTAAACTTCCGGTTTTTCCTTCCCCTCCACAAGCAGACATTCAATTGTTCCCTCGTTTCGATGCATTTCGCTGGTAAACTACAACAAAAACGATAACTCATTGCGATTGCTTTTGCTTCAATGGAATTTCCATTTTGTAACAGTTCATAGCGTAGTTTTCTCAAATCCCTTCCACCCCGTATCTCCCCCGTCTCTTGCGCTCTTTTCACACTGTTTCGGTTTGCCGCTTATGTTTTCATAAATACGAAATTGAAAGTTTTTTCAACCGACGAAAATTCTCATAAAAATTGTACGTTGAAACCGCACAAAAAGCACTCGAGCACCCTTCAAGAAACAAATACAAAATTCGAAACGACCTGCCTTAGAGCGAGAGCGAGAGAAGGAGACAGAGCAAGAGGAAGAGGAAGAGGGGGATAGTGAGTGGGGGTCAGGAGCCAGCGATAGATGACCGTCCGCCCAAAAAACTGTTTCAACGGGCGGCATTTCAATCAATTGGCGGCAACAGCTGCCGCTGGCGTTGTTGTTGTTGTTGCTGTTGTTGTTGCTGTCGCATTTGCTGTTGCCCACGTTTTTGTGGCAGCAACAACAGCCATCTGGATGTGGCCTGTGGATGCTGATGTGGATCTGTGTCTCCATTGCGAGAAACTCATAAAAAGCTCCCACGTTGTGACGCGACTGTTGTCGTAACTTTTGTATTTCCTCCTCTTGACACCCACCTGAATGTTGTTTGTTGCTGCGGTTGCCGCCGGCGCCTCCGCAGCAGCAGCAGCAGCGACAGCAGCAACTTCAATGCCCCGCCTCATAGACGTTGCACTCAATGCGCTCTGCGCCACCTCAGTCGTTAGTGTAGGCCTCACTTATTGTGTTGAAAATAATTTTTCGGTCTCTTGGCTTACTGAGGCAGCTAGACCAGGCCATGTTGCTGCCGCTGTAGTTGAAGTTGCTGCCGTTGCACGCCCAAACGCAATTGTCGTCGTTTTAATTGCTGTCGCTGGCAAACGACAATAACAACGACAACAACAACAACAACAACAACAACGACGACGACGAGTGGGCACCACTTGGTTAGTACACAGATTAACGCCCCCATCATTTCCGATAGTTAACAATTTTTGGGGCACTAAATGAATCTCCTCAAAAAGCCAGCAGGCGGCCTTTATCAAAGCAAAGCCAACGACTTAATTGAGTTGGCAACGCGGAAGTGCACTCTAAAGCTAGCAAAGGTCCTCGTGAACATAAATTTTCTATTTTCTACTACAGGGTGTACAAGCGAGAGCTTTGTCCATTTTAAGTTGATTGCAACTTATCAATGTTGGCGAAAATAAACTGAATTTCAGGCGAATTGAGGCTTAATTGAGTTCGCAAGGCAGTTTTTGATAACAAAGGTTTTTCAGCCTATTAAAATTCGAATTTGATTTGTATAGACCATAAATTTGTCTGAAATGTTTGCCTGATCAATGCTTATTCATTAGATTGTTACAGAATCCATAAGATACTTTCTGATGTCATGAAGATACTATAGTATTGTAATATTTATAATTGTCATTATAGCGAAGGATTTTCAATATATTAATATAGAAGTTGTGACATTTTCCGTACTAAAATTGCAACTTCCGAAATGTTTTCTTAATCAATGCTTATTCTTCAGATTGTTACAGCATCTATAGAATACATTCAGATGTCTTGAACAAAACTTAGTGTAATAAACTTTTTTGTTTTTATTTTTTATTTATTTAACTGCATCTTATATTATATTATATATGCATATACATACTTATTAGTTAATGCACTATTCACAATAAATATTTAGTTTAATCTTAATTCTATCATGGGATACCGATAATAATATTTAGTTGATTTTTAAATACTTTTAAATTTACAATAGATTTGATTTTAGATATGTTTAATACTTATATTATTATATATATATTATTATTATTATCTTTTCTTTATTATAAATAAATTAAATAAACATAATTAAATAGAATAAGATATTCTTTAATTATAAACAACTTATATCCTATTCTTTCCCCTCTCTTACTCTCTCTCTATGTATGTAGATGATTTTTATAGATGATTATTAAAGTGAAGGATTCTCAGTTTTCTCATTTTTATATCTTTCCTGCGCTGAGCCGGGACTTAAACCACGGAACTCTTGCATCTGACATTTTAAGTACTAAAAGAGCAGCTTCTGTGTTAGGAATTTTTGATTAATTAAAACTTGCCTGAAGTGTTTTCTTGATTAATGTTTTTTTCTTAGATCGTTACAGAATCTATAAGATACATTCTGATGTATTAAGGAAACTTTGTTATTATGGGTTTGCTTAGAAATCTATAAATTGATCGTTTCTGTTTGGTCTTTTTTTCTAACTCAAATGTCAGACGATAAATTCTCTTTTTAAGCACGTCATCAAATTTATGGGTCACATTTCAAGGCTATTGGTTGTCCATCGATTTACAGCTGTTGCCCCACCGCACCACCGCACCACAGCACCACAGTGTACATCAATTGGATGCCGCGCTGTCAAAAAAAGTTCCGTTTTGACAATTACTTGTAAATAGATTTGTGCAGTGTGGCAGCTCATAAATCACTTTTCTTTCTGTTTTGTTGTATTTTCCCATTTAATTTATTTTACACTTTTGAAAGGTGATAGGGGCAGCCTGAGGAGGGGGGGAATGTTTTTCAAATAATGAAAGCTAATGCCTCTCAATGCTGCCCGATGTGTCCACGTGACGGTTGTCATAACACATTGGGAAACAGACGGTAAAAATACGAAATTAACATGCACGTGCCTTTTGTTATGGCCCATAACTTGATCCGTTGGGTCAAGCGGGGAACCACACAGATCGGAGGGGAGTGGGGAGGGGGATAGGGGGATTGCTACTTTTCATAATTTGTTGACACACTTTTCAGTCAGAATTATCGCTGTAACTGCACTTGATGACGTTTTTCCCTTCGAAATTATTACAACGAAACGAAGCTAGAGATGAGCGCGTGTGCATTTATCGATAAATATCAATTGCATGTAATAAATAATTCATTGCACAATAGTTTTTATAACTGTATTAGCAATAATTATTGCTTGCAATTAAGAAAACTATAAAAAACCTCTTTAATTACTATCATAAAATTGCAATTATTATAAAATTAGAACTGTAATCAATGGAAATCCATAAAGAATACATATGTAGTAAAATGATAGTTTGTTGATTGTATTAGACACAATGTGATCATGGTTCCCCCTCTAGAGTCTAGACTCTAGACGAACATTGACTGGGTCAAATGTGAGCCAAGTTGCCACAAGTGGCACGTGTGCATCTGTGATCTTTGTTAATTGATTTGCTTGCAAGTCATCAAGTATAAGATAAACATTAACGGCATTCAAGTGGAGAGTTATATTGTGGCCTTAAAGTTTTTAAGATTTTTTTCAGCTGCTAATGGGGAAGTTAAAATTTTCATAGATATTGATTGAGTCGAATTGCTGGCTATCTTAATGATCAATTTTAAAATGCTGAGATATAGTAAATTGATTTTTATGTTTGCTATCTAAAAATTCAAGGATTTCATTTAAAATTGTATATTTAATGCACATGAACATGTTTTAAAATCTAATGAATACATCTTACATAAATAGCTGGGACCGTAATCATTATAAGTTATATTAGAAATATTACAGGGTAGCAATTATATTACAATTTTTGTTTTGATTTTTTTTTTCTTTACTTATAATTGCTTGTTTTGAGTTGTTTAAAAATTTTATATTTTAATTTGAAAAAAAATAAAACTTTTAAAACTAAAAAGTACTGGAGGCCCTTTTAAAAGTATATGCAATAATATTGGTGAAACGTCTAATACACAAGCCAAAAATTAGTTTTGAGTTTTATTTTGAACGAAATCAATAAAAATCAATTGTTATCATAACTTTGAGTTTTTTTTTTAAATCAAAAATAATGAATATGGTATAAGTTTTATTGAAAAAGAATGATTATCATTGTAGATGAACATAAAGAAATTATAAGTTTATAAATCCTGATGGAAATGCAGAGATTGTTAAATAATTCAAATTTTGGTGTGCACTTTTTTCTTGTTGGCCAATTATAATTTGGTGATTTTTCATTAAAAGAAAAAGTAATTATATACGCTCGCTGTTAAAAAAGTAATGATGAAAAGATCAGTAAATATTCTTAAAATAAATAATAAGAAAAAAAGCTAAAATTTTCTCACTTTAAAAATAAATGACATATTTTAGCTGTTTTAATCTGTATTAAATCTGGCACTTTTTTAAGCGATATTATGATGACTACACGTATTATTAATTATACGACCCGAGCGCAGCTCAGCCAAATGGCTCAATAAGCACTTCAATTTACCACGCCCATCATATTTCTGGCCATTAAGGAGCTAGAAAGATGACATGGCTTTATAATAAAGCGTTGGAATGTCGCAGCTTTATCGCTAGATGTGCGGTTTTTGCTCCTTCACAAACGTCTTCTTCTTCTATCGTGACGCCCAGGTTGTGCCACGCCCACAAAAATAGCGAATTTTTAAACGCCCCGACGGCTAAAACGATGTTTATGGCACATTTAAAAATGCATTTAAATTGTGTAAAGTTTTTGAGTCTCGCATTTGAATATTTTAATCGACGTTTGCGAGTTGTGGCAGTAAAAGAAGGGGGAAAAGTGGAAGGGGAAGTTTGGTAGGTTGTGTGGTTCTATTGTACGTCTGATTGTTTGTCTTTGGCTGTGGCTGTGGCATATTTCATTTCTGGCGTGTGCAACCTGCAGAGTTTTTAGCTTCAGCTTCAGCTTCAGCTTCGTTTCCTGCCTCATTGCCAACCCCTAAGTTGCTACAGGGGGAGGGAGTTGAGGGAGGCTCTATGCTGTGTACTATATGAGTGTATATTTTATGCCGCTAACAATCTCATTAAAATTTTATGCGTGTGTCTGGGGCCCATCAAGGTGATAATAGAGGGCGAGGCAAGGCGAGCCTTCTTGCCGCATGCCTGATCGCCCACCGCCCGCCGCCCCCGCCCATCACCCTGCCACGCCCCCAGAGCTTAGCAGTTGCCATAGAACAATGCAAAAGGGGAGGTGAGCAGTTTGAAAGTACACTGATAGAAAAGAACATAAAATTCTTAAAGTAAGAAAACATCACTTTAGTTTAGAGAATATTTCAAATAAGATCAAGTTCTTATTATAAGAATAAATGTTTTTAAAACTTAAGTCAAAAAAGAAATAAATTTAAAAAAAAATTTTAAATTTATTACTTTTTTAATTGTTTTATTTAAAAACTTGTACATTATTTTATTTTTAATAAGTAATTTTATAATATTTATACTACTGTGTCTAATTTTTCTTGAATAAAGTGGGTTTCGAACTCGTGTACTAGAGCGCCAGGGATACACTATTGATTTCTAATAATATATGCCATATTTATAATTTCCTAACACCTAAGATTTTTATTCTTGTATTAAGAACTGCGATTTTTAAGATTAATATTCATAGTATGAGTAATATGGTCTAAAAATGGTCTTTTTTAAGAACAAAATATTTATTTATAGGTTGATCTTTATTTTGAGTTTACACAGGTAAAAAAATGTTCAAAATTTTGGTCTCAAAACTAAGATTTTTACTCTAAAAAATACGTCGAGGACATAAAATTCTTAAATTAAGAGAACACAACTTGATTTTAAGAACATTTCAATTAAGACCAATTTCGTATTTTAAGAATAAATGTTCTTAAAATTAAAACTATAAAATAAAATAAATAAAAATTATTTTATGTATATATATTATTTTTTATTTTTGATTTTTATTTTATTTACATTTTGTTCTGTTTTAGTAATTTTTTAAATGTTGTTTTAATATGATACGAGTGGGGTTTGAACCGCCACCTTATTATTCTTATATTTAGATTTCAAGATTTTTTAGATTAATAATCTTAGTTTTAGTAATTTGGACTTAAAATAATCTTATTTCAAGAACAAAATGTTTACGATGAATGTTCTTGTTTTTGTTAAGTTAATCTTTATTTTCAGTGTAGTAAGCTTAAGCAGCGTTAAGGATGTTACTGACTCGGCAGGCGTCTAAATTGCTACAATTACGCCTAAAATGTGTGCCAAGGAATGAGCAGAGCTAAAAGATGGTAAATGGTAGATGCTGTCAAGGCAGTTCTCCGATTAGGATGCAGACACACCCCACACACACACACACCCCTCACACACACACACACACACACACACACACACACACTTACATTGGGACTGCCCTTAACCTTACGCTAATTGCCATAATTTATTGCTTTAGGTGCAAGTTGCTGGCCTCGTTTGGACAACGTCGTCGCCGTCTGCTCCTTTCAATCCTCACCAGATTCAGGCGTCGCCAATAATTGAATATGTCACGCCGTAGAGCATCTGGCGACTGGAAAAACAATTTATGCGATTTAAATTTGCATGGCAGCCGAAGAGCAACAACATTTGCACATATTTTCATATTAATTCTTTTGCAATGTTATTATTATTATTTATTTAATTTTGCTCGCTTTTTATTTTTTGTACATAATAATTAAAACATGTCTGAGAATTGTATATGCATAAACGCATTTTACAATGCGACACGCCCACACGCCCAGACAAATGAAGAATTTTTGTGATGAAATATTTGCGCATGGAAAATGCTTTTTTTCTGCTTGCGGCGACTTTCAAATTTTGAATTATTATGAAAAGCTGAAAAAAAATATGTTGCGCATAGCCGAAATGGCAAATGGTAAATGCCAGAATGTATCCGAATGTATGTGAATAAATGTGAATGTATATATATGTGTGCAGTTGTGTTTTAATTGCCAAATGGTTCAAGGCCGTCGCCGTAGTTGTTGTTTTGTTGTTGCTGCCATCTAAAGTGGATTTCGTTGTTGCGGCCAAATAATTGAACCACATGACAGCGTCTGCATCTGAATCTGAATCGCAGATCCTGCCAGATCAACACATTTCAAATTGAGGTGGGCAATGTCCGGATGCTGTCGTCAGATGACCTCAATTATATAAAATTTGAATTAAAATTACATTGCGATCTCCATCCAAATATAAATTTATCTGCATGCTGATCTATACTTATATTTATTATTTTGCCCGTCTATAAATAATTTTAAATGCATTTGAATATATATATTTAACATTTGGACGCAAAGTGGGTCCAAAAATACTCTTTAGGTCCCAAAACTTTGCAACAATTTTTATAGTCATTGTTCAAAAAAAAAAAAAAATTTATTAAATTTTTTATGAAAAAAATTTAAAATAAAATGCATATATAGTATGTTATTTCCTAAGACGTAATTTAAATTTACTTATTTTTTCTATTCTAAATGAAATTATTATTTATAGTGAAGTGAAATAAAAATAAATGTTGCTACATAAATTCTTATTATGTGGTATATCTGTAAACTATTGACGAATGCTACGTAAGAAGGTATTGCAAAGTTAAAACCGTTTTAGAAACTTAATGTCAGTAATGAGATAAAAGCAAATGTTGGATCACTTAATATTCTTTTTAATTTCTCCAGAATTTTATACTTTTAAATATTTTATTAATTTTTTTATTATTTCAGTATCTATTATAATAGATTAGATTTCGATTAGATAATAAATTTATAATTACCAATAAAATCTCTTTACAATGTAAAAGTCTAGTCGATAATTTAATGCCTTAAGCTTCGGTGTGCCGAAAGGCTTCGAAATGCCTGCTTTGCTGTAATTGTGAATTGATTTTTAAATTTGGATTAAGCATTTTAATATCCATCATTCAAAGTATCTTACAAAAAACCTCTTGACGCGGTAAAAGTCTAGTGACGAAAGTCTTTCCATACTCCAAAATTCCTGGTATCCAATTTTGTGATGAACAGTATTCAATTTAATATTTAAAAAATTAAATTGCAATCTGCACCATTTGTTTTTTTGCTGCTTTTGTCACTAGCTTGGACTTTTGACCGCAGTGAAAAATTTAAAATTTCTTATTTATAGACATTTTAACAAATTGTATTTAAATTCAAATCAACTGTTTCTTAGTTCACATTAAAAAAATTAATAAATAAAAAGAAGTATTATGAATTCAAAGAACTATCTGTGTATAAGAGAAAAGCCTTCATCAATTTGTTTATTTTAAATCATTATCATTATTATTAATGTTGTATGTAATTATAATAAGATTTTAATTTAAGACAACAAAATTACGTCCATTGTAAATAAATAATTTAAAATAGAAACACGTAAAACTTTTATGAATCGACTCAAAGGAAATTTAGAGTTACATTTGCAAGCAAAAGAAAATAGAAGGCAGATTACAGTGTAATCGGCATTAAGCATTATTTTACAGACATTACCAGAAATTGGTAGATCTTTTGATTTACTTTGAAATCAGGAATGCAGAAGCATATTAATTATTTACATCAATTTATTTAATGGCCCTAAGGAGGTAGCTTAAATTGAGTTTTCAATTTGAGTTTTCTTGTTGTTGTGATGAAATGTTTTAAGTTCTATCAATTTGGCATCTGTTTGTTGTTGTTTTTGCCGCTTTGACCCCATTTATTTGCTATTTCAGCGAAACTTCCTGCGCCTCTTGCAATCACATCCGCATTGAATGCGATAACAAATTATTTCCGTGCTACATTCGCATTGATTTTCCACGCTTCTTTGCTTCTTTGACTGCAGCTCATTTTGCTAAATGAAAAATGCCAAAAAGGCTATGACTTTGGCTTTTTCTGTGTATGTGTTGTTGTTGTTGTATTTTGTGTGTGCGATTTTAAAGGCTTTTGGGTGGCAGCCAAGAGGCAGGACCAAAAAGTTAAGCGAAACAAATGCACACCAAATGAAATAAAATGTGTTCGTTATGAGAAAAGAAGAGGAGGGGAATAAAAAAAGGGGGGGGGGATGTGTGATTGCATATAGCAATCATCTACAGTCCCATTCGGTTGAAAATTGTCCAAGGAAATGCGAGTAACACCCTCGTTGCAGAGATTTCTTATGAAATCGAAACAATTTGCAATAATGTATCTGATGTCATTGCACGCGTAGTTTGAGACAACCTCCCCTGTAAATCTGTAAATCTGTATGTCTAACAGAAAGTCAACCCCCTCAACCCTTCAACGGTTGCAATGGTTTTTGCCTTGGGGAATGCCATTGGAAATTATATTATGTTTGAGTCGTGGCTGGAGTGGGAGTTGGAAACTGTAGTTTGACATGGACATGGTCTTAACTTCGGGCATTTGTTGCACGCAATGTCAACATCATCATCGATACAGCAAAAGCAACAACATCATGAACTCGTATTGCCTGCAATTCAATTTCCTTTCGATTTGATTCATTTTCATTATTTTTAGCCAAACAATTTTTTGGAAAATTCTATGGCAAATTGTGTTTAAGTCCAGTTTAACATTGGCAACAGGACTAAAATGTTGCTGGATTCTGATCAAATCTAAGAGGTCAACAGGCTGTCAGTTGCCAAAGATATTCAAGCCCGATGAACTAGAATCTTAAGCTTGGCATCTTGGGCAGCATCCAAACTGCCAAGCGGGTGGTTCAACATTTGATTTGTGTCAGAAAAATAAATTCTCTAAAATTTCGAACTCGTATTCAATTCAGATAAAAGTAATAACTTTAAAAATGTATTTTCTATTGGAAATTTTTCCAACATATTCATTTAAATCTTTGTGAAAACTTTTACAACGAATTTCGGCTGAGAAGTTGACACATGTTAGAACTTGAAGATCTTTACATTAAATCCGATTGCATATTCAGCTCTTTCCTCCTACTCTTTCTCTTGAAGTGTGCTTACAAGATATTGACATTCGACTGCAACAAGCGGGGTGGCAACTCTGGCACATCTTTTGGCCATTTCGGCACAGACATTGTTCATAATCAGCGAGGATGGTCGAAGATGTCTGTCTTTCTGTCTGTCGTTTGTCCAGCCCGTCTGACATGATTTACATTTTTCAGCCATATAAAATTCTATTTTATGTGAACTTTGTTTAACAGCAGTCGTCGCAGTTACAGTGGCAGTCAAAGGCCATCGAAAAGGCAGAGCCATAAAAAAAGCGGGTAACTGCGTTGCACGGGGCGTATGTGTAATGTCCTGTCCACAGTTCTCAGTTCTCAGTTGCTAGCTGCTGACGGTACAAGCTACATGCGGATCATGTCCTTGTAAACACGCCATAAAAGCTGTCGGAACATGTATTCCGACATGTCGATAAGTCGACAGCGGGTTCAAGAGTCGCCCAACAACGACAACGACAACGATTTCGATGTCGATGTCGATGGCGAGTGTCAAATGAAAGCCTCGAATGGGTAACTGAAGCTACAACATTGGCGAGGCGACAGCTTCCAGTTGCCAGCGTGTCCGCAGTCAGTCTCTGGCAGTTTGAGTTTGAGTATGGCTTTGATTTTGGGCCATTGAGGAAGTAAAAGTCAAAATGCTTTGGGCGCGGCCGCCTTTCTCATCGCCTGTCGTCTGTCCACGTCTGTCGACGTCTGTCGTCTGCTGTCGTCGTTGTCAGAGGCCAGACAGCAAACCAATTGCCAGTTTATTACTTACAATTTATTGGAAAACAGTAAATGGCACTGACTGAGCTGCAGAGAGAGAGAGAGAGCGACATAGAGAGTGAGAGGGAGGTAAAGCAACTCCCACAGCGTCTACGCTGGCAGCCGTAAAAATTCAGCTAGCAAATATAAATAAATACATATAAAACCAAATAGATTGCGAAAAATATTCATGCGGCGAATGCGCAGCATCGTCTCGTGAGTCTGTTGAGGCAGAAAAACAAATGTTGCAGCTGTAAAGAGCCTAGGGAGTGGGGAATGTAACAACAGTAATGGCCAAATGGGTTAAACAAATGAAGTACACAAAAAGAAATGTCTAAAATGTGTGAATTGTTGTAGCTACAAGTTTTACGCTCTCTTAGGCAATGTTGAAAGGAAATTGAATTGAATGAGTCTGAGACAATCCATAAAACAGAGTGTCTTAAATGATGTTTTTGATAACTAATTTCTATATCAATTCAAGTAGTCCTTTGATTCTTGGTTTAGTTATTACAACTAGAGTCTGAATTGATGATTCTATTTTTTGATAACTAATTTCTATATTAATTCAAGTAGTCCTTTGATTCTTAGTTTAGTTATTACAACTAGAGTCTGAATTGATGTTTCTATTTTTAATTTCGTTTAGCAGTTCTATTAAATTTGATCTTACAGTGATGGAAAAATTAATCGAAATATTGACAGCTTGATTTTCGCGAAAGCGATTGTTGAGTACTTCAGCTCGATCTTATATTTTACGATCTATCGAGTTGATTAAATCAATTTCCATGAAAACATCGACAACTCACAAGAGGTTGTTTATCTTAGATCATTTGCAGAACATAAAATCTACAATCGAAACTCTTCTTGACATTAAGTACTTATCGAGAAGTTATGTAAATTTAGGCGCGCGGTAAAAAATAAATAAAAATAAATTCTATAATAAATAGAGGGCGGTTTATTAGGAATTTAGCTATAAAAATTAATTTTAATACTCAACTAGTGTATTAAATAAACTTTATTTTTAAGAAAGTCGTTAAAGTTTCTGACATTGCCAAGTGTTATTTTTTTTGGTAACAACTCGATATAAAACTCGATGTATCGTTATTTTTTGCCGGTGTATCGACAACTCGATGATTTTTTGAGGCGATTTTCTATTTCAATATTCAACTCGATCTAAAATTTGGACTTACATTACTACTCTTTAGTTGATTTGTAATTCATCTAATTTCTATATTAAATATAAAAACTATTGTAGTTTCTATTTTCTTACTATTAAGAAACATCTTCAAAATTCTTGTGTTAAATCCTATATATATTCCCTTATTTATTAATCGTTTTCTAATTTTTTTAAATGCACGTTGATCTTTACCTAGTTCTGCAATTATTTCAAATTCCTATACAAAATATGTAAGATAATGTGTAATCTCTATAAATATAAGAAACAACTATAAAATTCATTTCATAAAAATAATTTTAAAAACTACTGATTATGCTCCACCTGTTTTCCCATACTTAACCCCAAAATTCGCTCAGTGTGCAAATGTATTAAAATTCGCTCAGTTGACCAAAATCCACATATCCTTGTGAAGCAACTCGGCGATTTGCCTTGGCAAATGCCAATAAATCAGCAGCTGCTCAGTTTTATTTCTTTTGTAAATCATATTAAATGAATTGCGATGAATTATGGATACAAATGCATATGTGACTCTGTCTGTGTGTGTGTGTGTGTGTGTGTGTGTGTAATTTCGCGGCTTACAGTGCAGAATGGCCAACGGCTCTGTTGGCCACCAATGTCGGCACTCCACTCAGGATTGGCTGGGGGAAAAGGGATAAGGGTAGTAGAAAAGGGGTTACGATGACAACACTGCAGTGATATTTTTATTTATTTATTTTATATTATTTATGCCATTTTAATATTTTAAATGATGCTATTTTTCACATTTTATTACCAATTTATTTCACGAAAAGCGCTGCGAGCATTGCGTCTGCCACGCCTCCAAAATGACGCCCATTTTATGGTGTTGCAAGTGCAAACGAAGGGTGACAACAACAACAACAAAAAAATGTTAAAATAAAATTGCGTCGTCTGTGCAAAATTTGCTTGAAATTCCGTTGCATTTATTATAATAATGATATATGTACAAGTATAATAATAATAATAATAATATGTTTGTAATTTGTTTTAATGGCCATTCAAATTAATGCGAGTCAAGAGGGACAGAGATAGAGAAGAGCAAAAACACACAGCTACCTACACATAAAATCGTACAGCTCTTTGGATACCTGTACTAGAGGTCATATAAGACTTGTGTCTAAAAATGTACCGAATGAAAAATAAACGCATTATGAAAATCACTAGAAATGTCAGATCTGTTTTTAAGTTTTCACATTCCCATCAATTAAAAAAGAAGTATAGCATACTTTTTGAAGCAATATTTAAAAAAAAATTAATTTACTTTATGGTCCTTATAGATTTTTAATTTAGTTTTCTAAGATTTATATTATAAGTCATAAATTGTCTCAAAAGTGAAGTGTGTGACAGATCTGCAATAATAAAATTAAGAATATATTGCTTAAATTGTCACTTAAAGTCAAAGGACATACCCCGAAAAAGACTTAAGAAGGATTATTTAGTTATTAAACTTAATGATTAGATATGTATGATACAATACTCGTATATTTATTTCCCCATTTTCATTTCTTAATATTTTGATTTGCTTTAATTAGTCGAGTATTTTCAAGTCGACGCGACACTTTGTGTACTGCATTTTAGTCTTTTATTGCATTATGAATTTAGCCTCTCGCGACTCATTTGCTGTGTGCCTGACATTTAATTACTTTTTCTCGACTTTGGCACATTTTTTTGTATTCTTTGCATTTGCCTTTTTTGCATTCGCTAAATGCACTTTAGGCTGCGAGCGTCGCGACGCGACGCGTTGCGGTGCTAAGGGGCGTGGTCGGGTCAATGGAGGCATAATTACCTGGCGGGCAACGTCGTCGTCGTCGTCGGATAGCTTTTGCTTGGTCGTTGGTGGTAATATTTTGCTGACTTGGGGCATGGCCATTAACATTTTAATACGATTTAATAAACATGAGATCCGCTCACATAAATTACGGTACATGGCCGGTTGTACAACGTTGCGTATGAGCGATGTCGCTAAGCGAATTTCATCAGTCATTTAAGCGAAAAGGTCTCTAACCCACTGGACTTATCAGATAATACGATATACGTGTATGTACCTGGAGTGGAGTCGGGCTTGAAAAAGCTTTGCTTAAAGCTATAAATTAGCTTATAAATATGCATCGATATTATTTAAATTTTCTATCCAAATTAAATTAAATTAAAAAATTAAAATTTATTAATAAAGTTAACTAACAAAATTATTATCATTATCATTATTATCAAGAAACCACTTTTAAGCAATGAAGTTAAAGAATTTGTGGTATTAGTTTCAAATACAGTTTATACAATGTCTAACCAAAATAAACATTATTTAGTACTTAACAAATACAATAAACTGCATTTGAAGTAAATACGAGGAAGATATGTTTATTTTATTGACATAGACATGGCTTATCATTTCCGCTTTCTGATACCGAGAAATCCAGTCAACTGGAGGGCTATGTAAACAGATCAATACCTAGAAAAGAGTCAGCATAACCACATCGCATGTAATCGCACTGGCTGCGATAAAAATGTCGCATTGGTTATGCAGTTATATTTGATTTTTTATGGTTTTCCAACAAGCTTGATAGCTAAATCGCTCTGGCCTATTTTAGGCACTGAAATGTTTTAGTACTCGTAGTTCCGAGAATTTTCATACCAAAAGCAGCAAGTAAATGGAGACATCCGTTCCAGCATTCCGGATTTGCCGATTTGAACGACAACAAACAGTAAATATTGCTGATAAAGCCAATGCCCATATATGTATACGCTGGGTGCATGGAAAACGCCCCTATATAAAAGTTTAGTATTATTATTATTATTATTAATCATACACGATACGCAGTAACAGTTATAGCAGACTTTTACCAATATTTACTCTTCCCTATCATAAAATACACCTTGCAAACCCATAAAACTTAGGGGACCCGGTACTATTTTATGTAAATAAACAAAGCAAATGTGAAAATGTAGGTGCGAGAAATTGACGCCTTGCTGCTGACGTCACAAATGAATTTTAAGAACACCTTGTGGGTCAGAGAAAGGAAGGTGGGAGTCGACACCACTTTTGTTTGCTTTTGTGTAAAATTTGTTTGACGTTTTTAGTTTTAATTATTTATTTATTATATTTTGTTGTTATTGTTATTGTTATTGCAATTTGATTATTATCTCGATCTCAGTCTATTGACGTCAATTTGTTTTTGTTCTGCGTCTGACGTTGTGGGGGAGAAGGCCGAACAATGCTCTCCCCTCTACATAAATATGATGTTATATGCAGCACTTAGTCGTGATATGTTTATTTTTATTGAAATTAACTTGAACTCGTGTTTGCAAACAAAGAAACCACAGCAACAATACGAAAAAGTTATTATTATAAAAATGAAATAAAAAATAGAGAAAATACTCGTAAAGTTAAAAATAATAAAGTTCGCACATTGCGTCCTCGACAGATTCGCGAGAATTCATTTATCAGAGCTCCCCGAAACATTTGTTATTCTTGTTCAATTGTTTCTATTTATCTGTCAAAAAGACCAGCGTCATTAAGCACTCTACCAATCCATTCAACTTTCGATTTCTCGTTCAATTTGCTAACATAAATTGTAAGATTTGAAGATAACTGTTGAAGAAAGAATTTAAAAAGTGTTTCGATTTTTGAGTTTTGTATATTTAATTTCAAGTTGCAATTTATGCAATAATATTGTAGTGTATATGCATGTCGTTGAGCTCGTAGATTGTTGCTTCTTCTTTTGGCACATGTTTTGATTATTTTGATGAAAATTAAAATGCGTTTGCATGTAATTGGCTGGGCGAGAGCGGAGTCAATATGTATACATTCATTTGCTCATTGATATTGGTATTGGTGTTGGTGTTGGTATTAGTATTAGTATTGGTGTCTGAGGCACGCTTTTCCTGGAAACGTGCGCTTATTGCCATTTCGAGCAATGCTCATCATCATGATGATGAGGTAATCTTTCTCTTCCCGTGCGTCGGAGTAAAGAGTAAGTGAATTCGCATTCCTATTCGCAATCTCAAGATTGGGGTTGGGTTGTGTTCTGTTCTGTTGTGTTCTTTATTGTTGTACTGTGTTGTGTTGTGTTGTTTTTGCTGCTGGGTTGGGTTTAGTTTGGGTTGGACTCGTATCTGCCAGTCAGTCAATTACTCAATTTGATTTTGCAATTAACAGCTGTTTGTTGAATGGACTCACATACTTGTACCCGTACTCGTACTCGTACTCTTACTCCCGGACTCTGACTAAGGCACTTGAAATGCCACAGATTCAATGCTGCCTCCGCCTTTTGGCTTGACTGCAAAAACAGCTGTCTACTTAAATTGAAATTAGGATTGGCATGTGTTTACTTAGTGACTTGGAAATGTGCAGTTGCTCTGATAAAGACTCAAGTGCATTTGCAGACACCAAACGAAATAGAAGGAACATTAGGGTGCATCAATTTGTGTGGGACCAAAAAAATTGAAAAATGCACAAAAAAAATGCAATCTACGAAACGATATTTCTAAAATCAATTCCTAGATTAAGCTTTTTAAGTTAAAAAATTTATTTTTATTTTTTATATTTTGCATATTATAAATACCAAAAATTATTCAATTTTAGTCCGATCCTGACAAGATTGCTATCAATACTCTTGTAAGATTCAGCACTTTCAAAATTTAATAGAATCAAAGGACGAATTGCCTTTAAAACAAATTTTCGTACACAGCGCCGTTACGGCGAAAAGTTGCTCCCCCTACAATTTCTATATAGCAACACATTTTTTAGCAAATAAACAAAATAAGGATAATTCCTTTGAAAACATGTTGAAGTTGACAACTTCAGTGTCAAAAATGTTTATTAAAATTAATTTAATGTTACAAAAATAAAAACTTATAGTCTGATAATTTGCTCGTTACCCAAAAATGGGTACTATTAGATCCGCAACAGATTTTGGTACATCATTTTGAACACTTTGATCTCCGAAGCTATTAGAGTTAGGGGAACCAAATTAGGTGACAATACTCTTAGGATGTTGACCTGTCGTAAGCTTATTTTGACGAAGTCGATTGATTCTAAAATGGAATTCGAAATGTACCAGTTTCTGGTATGTTTTTGGTATCATCTGCAGCCACATATTAAAAATGTTTTCGCACTTTTCTTTTTTCTGATTAATTTAATTTTAGGCTCAACCTCTGAACTTTCTTTTAAATTCAAATTCTTTTTGAAATATTTAAATATATCATATTATCGGCGCCCCTGATATTTTTGCGCCCTGAGCGGTTGCCCCCCTTGCCACCCCGTCGTCGAAACGGCGCTGTTCGTACATGCAAGGATTAAAAACACTAAATTTTTAAACTCAAAAAGCAGGAACGTGGAATTGATTTTAGAATTATGATATCTTGGTGAAACATCTTAGAACTGACCATAGATAACGAATTTGGGCTACCATTTCTCGTTAAAAAAAACCGATGCACCCTAATGTACATTCTTAAAGCAATGATTTTTTTGCTTAGACTTGCTATAGTTAAAAGCCCTTCATTTTCAAAATTTAATTTTGATTCGTTAGTAACTGTATTACACCCACGCATGTATATTAAATCTTATGATTGATGTTTAGGCAACTGAACATTCCATTATATATTATTTTTATATATCCTACTCAAATTACCAATGAATAAGTGTATTTATACTCGGAATCATAGCTAATTTTAAAATAATATTGAATGTGCAATTTAAAAATGTTGTGACATAAATCAATTTATGCACTAATTAAAAACATGTTAATTGTGAAAAGCAACAACAACAACAAAAGCGACATTCGATAATTTACTGCATATTCGGTTAGACTTGTATTCATGTTTATTCATTCACAAAGCAAACGCAAACAAAATTGATAAATGTGAGATTTAAAATAAATAGCTTTTGACATATCCATGAGTACGGCGCATCTCAATCTCAATCTGTATCTATCGCAGTAGTTGTATCTGTATCTGTATCTGTATCTGAAAGATACAACCAGTTTCAACATCTGTCCGCCTTGACCTTCGTGCTCATTATGAGTTTGCCAATCGACATAACAACAATAGCAACAATTTGCGCTAAATTTAGCTAAAAACAAGAAAAGACAAAAATAAAAATAAAAAAGAAAAGTAAAGAAAACAACAAAATGTATCTTTTGGGCAATGCTAAAAAAAAGTACCTCGCGTGATGCTAAGAAACGACGTAATAGATAATAAACATTTGCAATGCACTTGTTAATGAAGTTAATGATGTTGTTGTCTGTGATTCGTGCCAAGGTGCAAGCGTCGTGCATCTAACAGATACAAAGCAACTGCTACTTACAGATGCAACGCCAGAAGCAAGACAAAGATAGCGACTGACACAGCGGGTGCGAGAGAGAGAGAGAGAGAGAGAGAGAGAGAGCGAGAGAGAGAGAGAGAGGGAGAGAAGGAAGCGGCCGCAACGAAAATGCAAAGCAAAGCGCAACGCGTCAAAAACAAACGACGCAAGCAAAACAAATCAGCGAATAACAATAATAACAACATCGACAACAACTGCATTCGCAACAACAATAACAACAACACCACCACCAACAACAACAACAACAACAACAACATTTGACGTCGTCGCCGCTTTTGGCACACTGCAAACGAGCGCATCTAATGAGGCCGACCCGTAGCCGTAGGCCCGCAGAAACCCAAATACACGTCAGATTGAATGCAAACAAGGAGATGAATCGACTTCAATGTACCCTGTAAAAGCATGCAACAGTTGTCGATCAAAGCCCATTTAAATGGTTTTCTGTAAATATTAGTCCCATGACGCAAAAAGTCCCAACATATATTTATTTTTCAAAATAGTTCGGATTAATTTAAATATATTCATTTAAGCTTTTCTAAAAACAACGAATTTCAAGCCATATTTTTTACTTATTTTTCTCAATTTTAAATTTGTCTAATATTATTCTCAAGATTATTTTAATTTTAGTAAATTTATTAAAGCCTGCGTTTTGATGTAGAAAACAATTCAAATAAATTTATATTTTATTTTATGAAATATTTAAGCTTATTTGATCTATATCTATTTTTGTCTTTTCATAATAATTCTAAATTTATTTAACTATCTTATTTTTTTATCGATTAAAAAAATATGATAGCCCAAATTCGTAATATACGAACAATTCTAAGATGTTTTCACCAAGAAACCGTACTTCTAAAACTCAATTCATAATTCCTGTTTTTTGAGATAAAAAATATTTTATTTTAATTATGCTTATTTTGATTACAACAACAATAAAATTAATAAACAAAGTACAACTAAGAGCAAGTAATTTATACTAAAAATTTGTCAATTTTTGATTTGATTTTTAAATAATTATGTGAGAAACTATTTAATCTATTTAATTTGCTAATTTTATAAAATAGTTTATTAATATAATTATTCTGGATAAGTTATATTTCAAAACAAAACCTAGCATAACTTCATTCTCTATGCAGCTGACTATAGGATATTTAATAAACGATATCGTGACGTTGGATGCCGACGTCAGCTAATGAATGAATTCCGAGTAACAAAACAAGAAAATCAAAATGTAGCTTGTGATATGGGCATGACAGCTTGCATAGTTCTCCGCCTAACTTACGTCAGATACGAGTACGAATACGGCTAGGAGAATACGACTCTGGGTTGTGTGCTGCACTTTGTATTCCTGGTTCTGGTGGCGCCCATCTATTGCCCTGCGTCGCCATTATCATCAGTGGGGACATTTGCAACAAAGCTGTAATTCATCAGCAAGCCTTATATTTTTTTTTTCTCTTTTCCAAGGCCCCAAATTGCACTTGCTGTCCCTTTTGCTGGTGCCGTTCCCACACCCGTTCCCATACCCGTCTGGTTCCCTATACCGTTTAAGTTTTCAGTTTTCAGTCCTCAGTATCAGTCCCTTAGTGCTTATACAACAACGACCACACAAACAGACAACAGTTTCGGGTCTGGGAGTCCAAGTTGATATATGATAATCGTCGGCAAATGCTTGCTGGCTTGTGGGAAGGAAGGGTACGTGGAAGGGAGTGAGCTGCGTACCAGGTTCCAGTTTTATAAATTCTCTCCGAAAAAGGTAAACAACGTGTGCGATTAAACCGTTACTTTAGAAATTGTATTGTATGAAATTTCGTGTATTTTTAGCGAAGCGGGTTTAAATTTGTCCGCAGGTGCTCATTGTCATGCCCTCGACGAAAGTTCACAAAACACTCCCAAAATGAGGTTCTACTATTATGCTTAATTAAATATATATAAAAATATTTTTTGCTTAGTTTTAAATATGATAAATTACCTAGTTGCCAAATTTTTCAATGTTGTCACATAAATTCCAGAAATCTTATGATCTACAAATATTTATTAGATATGAAGTTTACCCAGTTATTGTATCTGAAGGATAAATTGTCTGGCGATAACATATCTTTTGAATGTCAGGTCAAGGTCCAAACATTTTGTTCACTATGTAAACACAATAATCAGCATTTACTTAAGTCTAACACAGTTAATTAGCAACTATTTAGTTGCGATTCAGTTTTATTTATAGCACCCCATTAGGTGCTATGAAACTATAGTTTTCAAGGCCGCTTTGCATGTTTTAAAACCGCATTTAGAATACCGTTTAAAAAATACAGCCATCTGTAATCTTTGCTATTCAATGCAAATATTTAAATCAACTTCAAATGCAAGCTTTATTTATTGGCTTACTTTCGTAATAATTTCATGGAATATCATTGAAACTGCGGCACTTTAAAGATCTATATATCTAAGGTGATACAATGAAATTCCTACTTATAAATAATTCTCTATTATTGGCAATTCTTTATTATTGGCAAATTTATTGGTTTTGTCAATTTTTCAATCTGTTACAAACATTGAATTTTAATACTCGTTATGTACATAGTAATGTTAGTGGGTCATCGTATTATTATTAATATTTGCAATGGTGTCAGCATATTTTTCTAAAGGTTTCGTTCTGAATTTGTTTTTTAAAAACATTTTACATTATTCTTATAACCTTGATAAAGGTCTTACGAAATGTGTAACACATAAATATAGGGTATTTGATACCCCATTCAGTATATGCATTCATGATAGGATTAATTTAATGTAAATAAATGCAATTTAAAAAAAGAGTCTGCAATTTTAATTGTTTACAATCTTTTTTGATCATATATATATTCTTAAAATCTTCATACTATGTGATATATCTGCCAGGGTATTAGTTCTTCGATATCCAAAAGTTATGTAACTTTTATTTTTTTTGTTATTGTTTTTTTTTGTCACATTTTAATTTATAATCCTATTGCTACTCCTGTTATCGCTGTAGTTGAGGGGCAATTTTATTTAAAATTTTTTTCTTTCGCTTTTTGTTTTGCATTATTTATACAAATTGTTACTGCTGACGGTTATTCGTCAATGCGTTAGCACATTTTGTTTTTGTTATTGTTGATATTGTCTCTCATTGACAGTCGTTTTTTGTGTTTTGATTACGCAAATTAAACGCGTCTAGACAGCCAGACGTCCAAATGTACAGTGGGCGGGGTCCCGCAAGGGGCAGAGGACGGGCGGAGGACGGGAAGTGAGGAGAAGATTGGGGAGATTGGGGAGAGCGACCCGCATTATTTACAAAAAGACTTTGTGACCGACTGACCAACGACTTATGAAATTGAACCTAGAATTATGGCAGAAGTGGATTTATGTAGCTTACTTTTGTTTCAGCTTTTTATTTTTTTTTTTTTTTTGTTTATTGGAGGTTTTCTGGGACCGGGTCACGGGGTTTATGTAACCTCAAGTCGGTGGTACTGTTCTAGCACAATTTTATTAAGGTTGTTATGTGTTTGTGTGGAAATTGTTACGTGGAATTCGCAGCGCCATCGAAATGCAAACAAAATAATTAAACGAGCGACCAAAGTGCAAATAATTATGTGGAATTTCTGGCGTCAGTCTCGTTGACTTGACAAAATTGAACAATATAGTAAAACAAAAATACATATTTTTGTATGTATTTTGAATTGAATCTTTAGATGAAATTATTTATTTAGCTTTAGTTATGAGACGAATATTTTGAAGGCAAATTACAATACACTTTTATTCTATGTATTAAAGTGAAAAAATTTTCTTATAACTTTGAAATTATGAAATTTAATTAAATTAAATTCAATTTATATAAATTAAATTCGGCCAACGAAGTTTTTCGAATATGCTAAAAATGGATTAAGTAAAGTTTCGAGAATTAATGCTGATTAAACCCCAAATTGATAAAGCATAAAAATAAAACATTTTGTCAGCAAACGTATTGTTCCAATGGTGGGAAATTTATAGTTTAAATAGAATTAAATTACTTGTCAAATAAAAATTAACAATCTAAAACTTAATTATTTGGAAGCTAATCAATGTATGGTTTTACTTTTCTGGGGGTTTTCCATATCTCATATGGCATTATAATGTGCAAAGCATTGCAGAATTTCATATCATACGAAGTATTATTTTGTGGTTTGTGTATTTTTTGTTTTTTTTTTATTTGCTGTGCTGTTGTGGGTAGCTTTATTTTTCTGAGAAAATTTGACGCGTACGTGTGACATATTTTTCTGGAGGCGCCGCCGATAAGGCGCTCAGACGACAACAGTCACAACAATTCGCGACAACAATCCCACAGATACAGATACCGATACCAGGTACTGGCACTGGCACCGGCTACGGCCCTGGTACTGCCAGTTGTCATCGTCATCGTCATCGTTGTTGTTATTATTGTTATTGTTGTTGTGGATGTAGGTATACTTGGTAAACTTGGTATATTCGTGGTTGGCATTCAAAGCGCCGCCTGTTGAAATTGTAAGACCCCCTGCCCCTCTTCGAACCCTTCGAGAATCTTGAAATGGAAGTCCGTCTTTGTCCGAGCAGCGCCATCCACAATCTTTGTTGTAAATAATTACGGCGAATTCGCATAAAACGCAAATTGTGACTAATAAAACAACAATGACGACGACATCAAGTGGAAGGTACATATTACTTTGCATAGCTGGGGATTTTGCGTGGGGATTCCGGGACAAAGTCGATAAGTTGTAATCGATTCGTATGATTTATGCAAGTATATTCACTCGTAAAATAAGTATTAAAGCTCAAGGTGAGTGGATTCGACTAAGGGATATCCTATCCTAATATACTGTCCACAGACTATCAATACGATACCATCTTAATTAAATTCTCATGATAGACAGTTGAATTTTTTAAGTCTTAACACCACTGATAAAATAAATGTTCTAAATTAAAGATTTTGGTCTAAAAACTAAGAATTTTGGTCAAAATGCGTCAAGAACATAAATTCTTAAAGTAAGAAAACACTTCTTGGATTTAAGAACATTTCAAATAAGACTAAGTTCTAAGTTTCTCACTGCAAAAATAAATGCTCTTAAAATTTAAGACAAAATATAAAAAATTAAAAATTATTTTGTTACTTAAAATTATTTTTTATATTTTGCTTTTAACTAAACCGGAGTCGCAATCAGAGTCGAGGGTTCATTTCTTGCTTCATATGAAATAATACATATTTATAGTTTCCTAACAATTTGAGATTTGTATTCTTGTATTTAGAGTTTCAGTTTTGTATATTAATATTCTTGGTATTGGTAATATGAACTGAAATATGAAATGGCTTTATTTTAAGCGCAAATTATTTAAAATAAATGTTCTTGATTTTCGAAGTTAATCTTTTTTTTTCAGTGAAGACTTAAAGTTATATTTGTCTTTTTTTACGTTTCAATTTTGAATTGGTGCTAGATACTAAACAAATTCTTTGACAGACAAATGCTTATTGCTATAATAATTTGCTGGCTCGACTATTTCTAAACCTTTTTGTCGACATTCACACTGCTTTAATAAACCCTTTTCAACTATTTTATGAGTACGGGGTGTACAGGGTATGTAGGGAATTAAGATTGGGTAGAATGGAGCAGCTGAGCTGAAGGTCATTAGCCAACGTCGACCACGCGCTTCCTGTTGGATAATTAACTTGGCTCAACCTCAACCTAAATTCAAGTGCGAGTTACCCACCAAGTACCAAGTACATACTCCCACTCTTACTCTCACTCACTCACTTGTACCCAACTCGTACTCATAGCCAACTGGGCGGTCGTATCGCTTACTTGTGTTTCCGTCGTGCTCGTGGGCGCTTTAATTGCCACAGCTAAGGCTGAAGATGGTGGGGGGAAGGTGTGGGGAAATCCACACAGTAGGCGGGGCAGGAAGAAAACTGTGTGTGTGTGTGTGCTTGTGATGCGAATGTCGTATCGAAATGTGCAGTTTGTGTTTATTCAGCGTAAAATGAAATTATCATCGTCATATTCAATTATCCTGTGAGTGCATGATCCTCCCCCGGTTTGCCACAAAACTCTCTGCCTCTCTCCTTTCTTCCTTCACAGCTGCCTGTTCGTTGACCCGCTTATCCCTGTGGGCACTGTGAAGGACACGCACAAACAGACATCTGTCTATCTGTATAAGCATACGAACAAAAGGATTGTGGAATTTGCCGTAGCCAGAGTATGGATTGAGGATTGAGGTTGCTGATGCGGACGCGAACTCGGACTCGGATTCGGATTTGGACTGGTATGCGAATGCAAACGAGCTGACCAAATTCAAATGCATTAAAATTTAACTGCAACATTTCAGATGTCCGCAGTGGCAACGCTTTACTAATCGACAGACATCAATTTGATATAAAAAAGAGAAGCATAAATTCAATTAAAACTGCTATTCAAGTCGAATCCTTTAAAATAATTACAATTATAATATAATTAATACAAAAAGAATTTTATTAGTCCCTCCGCTAATATGTACAATTTCATTTAGATAGTTTGTATAAAGCATCGCTATTTAAATATATATTAAATGTGATATTTAAGCTGTGTTAATATCACAAACAATACTATAAAACCGCACTCTATAAGCACAGTCGCATTTAGCCACAGTTATGGGCCATTTTCGCATCTCATATATGGACTTCCTCATCTCTAATGCCACAGTTCCACTTTCAATGAGCAATCAATTTGTTTATGTCGCGTATTAGGTGGACAGGGAGGTTTGGTGAAAGTACATCCAACCAGATAAATATTAAAACTATCAGATACCCTCCAAAAATAAAAAATATTCATTAAAATATACAGAAAATTCATCGATGTTTTAAATAATTGAATATTATCAGAGGCAACAATGTTAAGGCGATAGATTTTTTGCAAGGTTTTCAATCTATTTTAAATATCTCTTTAATCAATTTGTTGTCTTCGGAGTAATTATTTTACACTTGCAAAAGTAAATCCAACTATATATATATTATTGTTATCAGATACTCTGTAAAATCGAAAAACATTTTAGTGTTTATAAAAAAATGTTTTAAGGCTATTTAATTTACTAGAAAAATATCATAGGAAACAATGTTATAGCAATAGTTTTTTAGGAAAATTCTTGTTCTATTTTAGGTTAATTTTAGAGGATCATACAGTTGCAATCTCCTTTCTTAAATACCTCTTAAATCAATTTGTTGTATACAGAGTATTTAAATTACACGCGCAATGATTTTTATTGCATTTGATAAACATTTAATTTTGATTTAATTTTTAATGAGCTTTGCTGCCTGAATTGTTTTTTAGACTCGACTCTCTTGTTTTGGGCCTGTCACGCTGAGTTTGACTGTCATTGCTGTGATTTTGGTATTGGTCTAGAGGCTACGTGATAATCGCCGATTACTGTCATTATTGTGGCCACCCACAGATAAAAAAGAGCCCACTGCCTATGGCAAAAAATACTCGTAAAACAAATAAGTAAGTAATAACAACAACAATATAATGCGATATAAACACAATAAAATATAATAAAATAAAATATAATGTAGAAAAATGGTGAGTGGAGGCAAAGGAACTGAATTGGCGGTTTTCCTATGTAAAACATTGGCAGCTGCATTTGCCAAATTGGCATGCGGCTTATTTTATTTATTTGTCTAATTTTTAATGATTGCCAGCGATTACAGAAGCAACAAGACAACAACAACAACAACAATTACAGTCGCCAGTCGCTGCACAACGTAAATAAACAAATTAACTTGAAATATCATTGAATTTTGTATCATTTTACATACATATTGTATATGCACATATGTACATGCTCGAATGTGTATGCACAATTGTTTAATGTAATTGTTTTGTTTGGTTTTGTTGTTGTATCCCAATGTAATTTACTAAATGATGCTGTTACAGTAGCTGCAGCTGCACTAACTCAATTATTTTAATTAAACCTGATGACTGACTAGCTGATCATCGATTAAGTCGCAAGAATCTTAGTTTGCAGGTAGTACTATAATTCAAATAACATACATTCCATTCACTTACTTACTCTAAACTTCTTAGAATGTTAGAAAATTTAAGAAAATTAAAATAATAATAGCAAGTATTTACGCTAAATTATTATGAATATTTTTTTTATTATAATTTAATTTAATTTGTAATTTATTTATTTAAATATAATTTAATATTTATTAAAAAATTTATTTAGATATATATAGATATATTCAGTTTGAATGCATATGCTTAAATGAATAATTGTAGGAGAGGATTATAGTGTAATATAGTGGTGTGGGTGGCGTCCTTGCGTTGTTGTTGATTGTTTGTGTCGAGTCAAGGTTTGTATATACAATTGCAACTTTACAGTTTGTTGATATTCTTAAGTCAAGTGGCTTCCGAGATGAATATTTTAGCTTGTACTTATGCCAATTATCTATCAAGATGCAGAGTTTACAAGCTTGTTAACGTAATTTGTGAAAATCATGTTATCTAGTAATAATAATGCTTGTTACACTTGCTGTAATAAATACTACTAATAGACTGCTCATTTTCATGGATTTATTGTGCAGATTAAAATGACATTTGATTGCCAATTGATATTTAATAATTGAATATTGAAACTGTAAATTAAATATATATATATTGTAATTTCAATGTCAAATTAACAAGTTCTTTCTCATGTTTTCAATTAATGCCCAATAAAAGCTAATTGTCGAAAATTCGTATCTATCGCACTCTAATATTTATATATAAATTAAACGTCGTGTCGGGCTGAAAATCAAGGAAAATAGCATTGCAGCTGCTGTGTAATTAAATAAATATTTCTTTCAGTCTTCTGTTTGTGTATCCCGGATAGATGCGGGGAACGTGTTAATGTGTAATTATTGCACGTGAAATGAAAACTCTGTAAATTCTAAATACAATGTGTATAAAGATAATTTACAAACTAATGTTGTGTCGCTCTAATATTTGCAATTGTTTTTGCGGTTTATAGCTAAACAACTAAATTACTATCCAGTAGATAATGTGGCGTATACGTAATGCTGACTTTGCAATATTCGTTAAGAGCTGTAATTTAAATGAAAATTTGAATGTGACAAGGAAGTCGTTGCATTTATTTACATCTAAATATAGCTTGTAACATATTGATATGATTGCTAGAAATGGTTTGTGAAATCACCTTTAGATGTGAAGGGTATCTGCACAATCAAGCATTCTTGATACTCTCTCTATCTCGCGTAAATACATAACATTACTGAATATTTTTCAAAAAGCAACAATATCAAAATCGATCATCAGTCCGAGATTGACATATAGTATGTACTTGGGATTGGGCTGACTGACATCGGCTATTAACTTATTAATAGACTCGCCAAACATGCAATCGTCGAGCAGGCGCCAATTAAGTGATTGTCAACAAATAATTAACATTAAACACAAAAAAAGTATAATAATAGTATTAACATATTTGTGCACGAGCTGAGAAAATGATGAACACAACTCACGATGATATCGCGCCTGTAAATGTTATTCAATGTGTAATTGGGAGCAATAATTGTCCAGATCTTATACGGGAGCAGCAACATTGTATTTTCGAAATTTTCTAGATAGATATCATACATGCTTACACCGGCCAGATATTGACTATATAATGGCAGCTAGATTCCTTATTATTGCCATTGTACACTCGGACTGCTTTTGAAGTCTGTTCGCTTAATCATGAAAGTCTCACTTACTTATTTGTCTTGCGTTGCGATATTGCTGCTCCTGGTAAGTTGGAATCTCTACACGATATCTACACGAGGTAAAAGTCTAGTGACGAAAGCAATTTCCAGCCCCAAAATTTCTGATATCCAATTTTGTGACGAACAAAATTGAGTTTAATATAAAAATTTTAAATAAAATATAAATTAATAATAAAAAAAAAAAATTGACATTGTGCACTACCAAAAGCCCCCAACAGCCCCATTAGTTGCAATCATTTAAATTTTTTTCCACCCACTTACACCTCCATATCTCATGACCCAGGCTGGTTAGAAAAAGTTTTAGTATGCCATTTTGTAAGTTAGAACTAAACCTTTCGATCGGTATATAACTCGATCTGATCGAAAAGTCGTAGCAAATTTTCCAACTTAGCTGAATATATAGTTAGTCGCCTTTCGCACCCTTCGTGCTGCTTTCGTCACTAACGCGAACTGCCGTCCGCAGTGATTCATAACTAATGGAATTTCTATATTCATATGTCTCTCTGTATAGTGCACAACGCAGGCGCAGCCGGTGCCTGGTGACGTTGCAGGTGCCGCCCAAGGTGGCATTGCAATGGGCGCCTCAGCGGGCGCTGGAGCCGAGGGTGAGGGAGCTGGTGGGGAGGCACAGGGTGGAGCTGGTGCTGGCGTGAATATGGGAGCCGGAGCAGGTGCTGGTGCTGGAGGCGGAGCACAGGGTGCAGCAAGACGTTAATTGAAAAGATTCGTTGGCGGCGACGGCATTGACGACGGCATTGGCGACGTCGACGTCGACTTGAAGCATTTCCGCTTGAAATGTCGTGCGTGGTAAGTCACAGGTAAATACTGCATTCTCGGGGGGGTGGAAAGTGTCATTACGGAACTACACGTAATGCCCATGAATCAATAAATGCGGCAGCACTTCAGTAGAGAAACAACAACAAACCGTTTGGCAGCTTTAATACCATTTAATGCCGTTTTATGAAACGCTCCCATCAAACCGCCAAAAACAATCGACGCCGCCGTTGACGTCGTCGTTGTCGTCGCCATCGCAGTTGACGTTGCCGCCAATGTTGATGCCAATCGCTGCCGTTGTTGAAACCGAAATAGAAAATTCATCAGCATTTGTTAAAAATATCAACCGAATTTCCACATAAATCAAGTGATCAATAAAAACTACGGCAAAACAGAAACTACACACACACACACACAATCATTGTGAAATATGGCTCTTGAATATTTTTATTATTTTTGCAATTTCATTCGATTGATTGTTTACACTGCGGGGGTTTCTGTTTTTTCTTTCATATCTTATATTAAATTTCCGTACAGCTCTGAAGAAGAGCTCTCATTTTGACAAAAGCTCAGCAGATTGACGCCGATAATGCTGCCAATCTTCTAGGAAATTTTTTGATGAGTATTTTAAGATACTTTAATACTTCAGAGAGTGTGGTTGATTTAATTGAAATATGTTAAGAAACAAAAAAGTTGTTCATACTAAAGGTTAATATGAACCCAATTGTTGGCAGCTATATAATATAGTAATCAGATTTTGACTATATTTGATCAGGGTTTACCATATGGTAAAAAAGATATAGATATATGAGTTTGGTTGAGATAGCTCTAAAACTAACAAAGTTTTTCATACGAAATAATTTTCTGAATATTTGAACTATCTCGAAACGCCGTCTTAATGAACTATAGAATTGTCTTAGCTACGTTGTGTAAAAACTTCAGCCTCCTATGTCTTATGACTTGGGTTGTGCAATGATCAGTCAGTAAGTTAGTGAGTGAGTGATTAAGTAAATCACGGAGTAAGGACAAAGAGTATTATATATATAGAGATAATTTTCATAAGAGGTTAATATATAAAAAATAGGAAGTTCAGTTAGTATTGCAAATAAAAAAGAACATTACTGAAATCAAAGTATAGGAATTTCTATTTAAGTTATTTACCACTTTTTAGGGAAAGGTTCTTGCTAAAAATATCTTGATGGTTAAGTTAATAAAAATATAATAGAATAATTGAATATCAGAGGTTCATATGTTCCCACATTTCGCGTCCGTTTTCGTAAACTTCCTTTCACAATGAGAAACATTTGAACATGAAAGAAATTTTGGCTTAAAATTCTTTTAAAATTCTTTTCTTTAGCAGACATAGATATTTTCTGACAATCATCGATTGCAACATCTATTTCAAGTTCAATTATTATTATGTAAACAATATTTTGCAATTACTATCTTAGCTAACAACTCGAATTACCTAAGGATGCACATATCATTGTCAAGGTTTTACAATAGTTATGCAATTTTCTGTTGCCATTCGATTTGCTATTTTTGCAAAAATCGCTTTTATAATCATTATAAATTTATCGTTTACTTGATATATGTATTTATGGTTATAAGTAGTAACTCCCTTGGCCCAGATACATCTGGCCTTGACACAAGGAACATTTCAGTTCAGTTCAGTTCAGTTCTGTTAAGTTCAGTTCAGTTGAGTTTTGCTGAGTTTTGTTTAGCTTTGGATTTAATTCCATAATCCCAATGTCACCTGTCTGTAAAGTTGTCTGGACGTACATAACGTATGTCTGTGTCCCGTGAACATAGAAAGAGAGGGAGAGAATAAGAAACTGAGTTTCAGTTAGATAAGAATATCGTTGGCCATGAAAGGTGCGTCCGTCATTCTTTTGGCTTTTATAAGACCTGGCGTGAAATTATGCGGCGCTGAACTTGAAACTGGTCACGTGCGAGGTGCCGATGTGGCGATAGATATACTGGTAATTGCCAATTTAATCGCTGACTGGCATTCGTTGATAAGCAACGACTCTGAACGGTACGAGGTACCGCTGCAGCGGTATGATTACCAGGAATTCTCTGACTGTTTACGTGTACTCGTCTCTGTGGCATTTAATGTTGGGCGTTTGTTGGTATTACGAGTTTATGTTTATCAACATTTCAAACTGCAATGGCAATTGCAATTGCAGGTGCCAGAGATATGGTCAAGTTACGCGTCGAGTCGAGTCGAGTCGAGTCGAGGTGTAATACCAGTGGCGGCCATTAAACTGATTGACTGCCAAGATTTGTTAAGGCCGCCGTTATAATGTTGCATTTGTGTGGTACTCGGTAATTGCAGCAACAACAGCACCTGATTTATAGGGGGCTTCCTGTGAGTTACACTGAAAAAATCAAAATTTTAAGTTCAAGAATATTCACATAAAATATCTTGTTCTTAAAATAAGACCATTTCAAGACTATATTAATAAAACTTCGAATATTAATCTATAAAATCTGAGTTTTTAATACAAAAATAAAAATATTAAATTGTTATCATAGTACAAATATGTACTATTTCATACGACTCAAGTACGGGACCCGTAGGCGCCGGTTCGAGACCCACTCGAAACAATGTAAAACCACTCTAAAAAGATTACCAAATAAGATAAAAATTTATAAAAATTTTAACAACAATAACACTCTTTAACTTTAAAAAATTTATTTAATTTAAATTTTTTTGACTTTAATTCTAAAAATATTTTTTTCTTATTATTTTTATTGAAGCATTATTTTATTTGAAATGATCTGAAAAACAAAATGAGTTTCTTTATTTTAAGAATTTTATGTTTCAGGCAATAGTTCTTAGTTTTGAGTCCAAAATCATGATGTTTAAACATTTATTTTTTATCAGTGTAGTTGAATTTCCATAGTTATATTGCTGCTACAAATTGCGAGTACTCGTAGTGCTCGTAACTTTTGCTAACTGATATCGCAAATTGGCAAGACCACGCTAGGGACATTAGCCTGGCCATCATAAGATATTCGCGCTGTCACTCGTAAATCATTCACAAAATGCGCTCACGTGAATACGCATACGAATACGAATATTCACACTTGTATTCGCACTTGGCGCTGCACCTTATCTAATGACCCATTTTGACTTTCAGACTCATCAGTTTGCAGTGTGGTATAAAGCGGTATATACATATGCTTGTATATATATCAAGCCAAATGCTTTGTCATTAGCTTTTGTCTAATCTTGTGGCGCCTCAACTAAACTAAACTGAAATGAAATGAATTGAAATGAATGGCAAATGCGCATTATGAGTACTCGTATGAACGCGAATTGCGTTTTGGGCATAAATAAATTAGATGGAGGAGCGAGAAACGCATTTAGCTGATTTCATAATCTATACAAGTAAGTCGCAATTGGGAGCCACCAAATTATTGTTGTAATTAAACTAAACACAAGAACAATGCAAATATTGGCATGCGACTAATTAACGTGCAACTAATTGCCGAGATAATGACTTGAATATACAGATGATGCGAGTCAATATACGAAACGACACTGCGATGAGACAAGAGGAGGAGAAAAGGAAAGAGACGAGTTGAGAACGAGACGAGCATCCAGCTGACCCAGAGAAAATAAACAAATTGACGAACGCCAATGAAAACATTGCACATTCTAGCAGGAACAGCATGAAAGACAGAGAGACAGAGAGGGACGGACGGAGGTTGTATCATAATATGTTTGTATATTTAACAGGTTATACCCAAAAACCGAAACCAAAACCAAAGCAAACTCAACCGTAAACATTTGCGGATGTCAGGAACGTGAATAGCCTGAGGAGGTTTTGCATTAGTTCCTGGTGCAACTGGGAGAGCTTTAAGAATTGAACTCAAATTGAGATGTTGTTTACTAAAATTTAAATCACTATCTGCTAAAAACTTAGTTGATTGACTGAACTTTGGTTTCCCAATCACAAATCTTTGACAAAAACGGAGCAACTATTATTCTATAATATTTGAGTATTATACTAACCTCTCGCTAAAGCGCCCTCTGTCGTCATTTTATTAATGAGTGTTAACTTATATTTAGTATACTGATTATTATCAGATCATTTCAATATTAAACTGTCACCGAATTAATTAGTTTAATGGGTCTATATTGGCAATATCTATAGAATGTTATTCATAAATTTAGCCATTGACAATTAACTAGTAATTGATTATGCTTAAATTAGAATTAATCAAAAAAATTAATTAACTATTGTGTTGATTGTTAACTGACTATCGATCAAGAACACATATGTTAATCGATAAAAACACATAAGTACATATGCATACAAATGTTTCGTTAAATATTTTTTTCTACTTTTATTACTATTCAAAATTTATATATGTATGTACAACTGTACATGTACAAATGTAAATGTAATAAAAATAGCATAAAAAAAAAAACATTGTTTATATGTATGTGTGTTTTTGTATTTATTTGGTTTTTTACATACAGTGTTTTGCTAAGCGAATTTATGTAACTTTGAATAGATTGCCATCATAATCTTTTACTTATCGCGATTATTGATTCTATTTTGAGGAACATATATGCGACGTTTCAATTACGCGTTAGCTTTTCAGGGCTATTTATAGATAGACGAAACTGCGTAATGGGTTTCTGATCAGCGAACGAATTCAAAACGGCGCTGGGAAATGGCGCTATGTAATTTTCCCTGATTAAACTGGAATTTTTCATTGCGTAGTTGTTGAATTCACTTGAATTTCGCTTTCAAGTTGTTGTCCTCTGTTTTAGTTGTTGTTGTGGTTGTTGTTGCTGTTGTTGCTAGTATTTGTGTGGCTGTAAAATACGCAATTGATGAAGTGTAAATGAACGTAAACGTTGCAATCATTAAGCGAAGCGACGCGTCGCGTCGCGTTCCGTCGCTGCGACCATATGCCATTTGTATCTGTCAGATACTTTTGCGCGTTCGCCTGATTTATGAACTGCAACAACAACAGCGCCGACAATTACCGTTGCCATTGCCTTGCACTGCAAATTGTTATGTTTATTAACGTCAATTGTGTAAGTCAATTGTAAAATGTAATTTTATTGTATAATTAATAATTAAAATCAAACCGTGCTGTCACCCAAAAATAAAGCTTTCAGCACACAAACACGCACATGTTTTTCATGTATGCCAAAAATAAATCACAGCTCAACTGCTGCTCGATAAACTGTCCATTAGCCCCCAACCAACCAACCGAGCCCCTTTTCCCACAATTATTGTAAATTCCAATACCGATTCCGAATCGATGTGAACCTAATCGAGCAGTTCAAGTCGGGAAAAATTCGATTTGTGGACATTTGTTTGTTCCGAGATGTCGAAATGTCGAAATGTTGAGACGCCAATTAACATGATGCGTACTTCAATTTGTGCAATTGATCAATTCTGGCCAGGCATTAAAAATAGTTTTTTCAATATTTATTTTTGGCCATAACCAAACAGAATGGTCGCTCATTGCTTTGATGTTTATTTTTAGATCCAAAGCCAAATGGCTCGGACAGATTTACGAAGTTAAGTGGTTGTTTGTTGTGTTAATAACATAAACAACAGCAGCACAATTTAAAAGAGTTTCGAGTAGGGTCAAAATCGGCTAATGGAGACAGCGAATGTGAAGCAGAGTGAAGCACAGTGAGACAGAGAGAAGAAAGACACAAAGGGAGAGAAAGATCAAAACAAACTAAGCTTGATAATGGATTTGTTGATTGATTGCCAGGTGCAAGTGAACTGTCAAGTAGTCAACATAGATAGATGAACCAGCTGTTTGACTTGGGGCAGTTTAAATGTTTGTGAGAAAAAATCAACAAGTTGCGACTTTGTAAGTCATTCATAAATCTACTCCAAAAAAAATTATTAGTACACAGAGAAAAAAATCTAGTATTTCAAACTTAAAAGGCCAAACATTTTGAACTTGATTTTTCTCCTTCAACATTCTGCAACTAAGTACATTAACATAAGCATACTCCAGACTCATATCAAAATAGTGTAAATTTGATTTTTATGTTTGAAATACCTAATTTAAGCAACACGTTACCTAATAAAATTTTCTAAATTATAAGCGTGGGAGTTAAATGTTTTCAGTTACTGTGAAAGCAAGTGACGATTGACTACAGAAATTATTCTATAAAATATAGTCTTAAGTTCAGTCTGTTTCACATAGTAGATAAGCAAAAACCATTTGGGAATTGAAACCATCCTAACGCGAAAAAAACGAATACAAGAACTTTATTTATTATTTTTGAAACTTAGTCTGTGAGTCGAAACTGAGTCACGGACTAATATAAAGAATTTTCATACTTATTCCTAGTAATTCGAGAAATTTACTTGATTCGAGATTCTCTGTTCTTATCAAGATTGTTAATACTTTATTAATAAAAAATTTGTGTACTTATTTTTTGTACTTATATCAAGTAATAGTTTAATATATAATTTAGAAAATACTTTATTTTAGTTTGCTCGAACTTTATTTTTAGCATTTTTCTCTCTGTGTAAGGACAACAAATTCATTCTTAATTAAAGATCTATTTCTTATCAGTAACTCTGCTGCTTGAATGATTATATTATACAAAATACTATAATCATACTGTATTTATATATTGTTCATTCATTAATACCGCATGCTATTTAAATATATTTGATAACATTTCAATTCATTCACTCCTTGCACCTTGTGCAGCCTCATTCAACAGGCTTTTATCAGATTGACCTTGAGGCTACCAAGCCGCTTATCTAATTCGAGTACATTGGCAAAAACGACAACAACACAAATAGCAATAATTAGCAAAAATAAAATATGCAAAATAACTTGCAGGTGCACTTCAGCGAGATTAGCACAATCAAATAAATAATTCATTAAATAATCCCCGAAACGGAAATGTAAGAAATGAAAACTTTTTTTCGAGCAATCTAAAAATAAAAATAAATACAGAGAGAAATGGAAATTAAAAACAAATAAGAAAGAATTACAGTCAAAATTCTGCTAAATATTTATATCAATAGTCATAAATTTCTACACGTGCCTGTAGGGTTTTGTTTGTGATAGCGTCATGTGAGCTGACGATTCGGCATGACTGTAGAATTTCCTTGAAGAGTTCAATTGCTCACCTGTTGTGTGGCCACGCGCTAAATAATAACAATACCAAAAACAATAACACTGTATTTTGTTTATATTTTGCACTTTCTGCCGGCCGCGCCTCCTTATCGGACTCTTATCATATATCTGGCATTAAAAAAACCTTCTTTTTATTTGGCACTTCGGACTTTTGTTGACATTGAGCACATTAAAGATAGGCCCCGTTTATATGAAAAAGCGTGTCTCACCCCGAGTTGAAACTCGGAATTTCGAATCAGGCAAACAATAGGGGTTTTTCCCAAAATTTTTAGATTTAATTTACTTTCTCATTTCCTGTGCTTTTTGGTTTTTAAATAAACAACTAAGAACCCCTTAGTGGACACACTTTGCACACTGCTGATGACACTAGGCAACAAATTTGGATTTTTTTCTTTTGAATTTAACAAAACCGACTTTTGTGGATAGATTTGGGGCCCCAAACGACGAAAAACCTTTTTTTTTTCTATGGCAGAGTTTTTTTTTAGAATTTTCGCCGCAGCTTTGCAAATAAAAATTAAAACCGAAATTCAAAATTTTTTTCGAGATTTCCTTGAATTTTAAAGTAAAAAAAAACCAAAAAATAGCTAAAAATCAACAACATTTTCTTAATTCAAAAATGAATAGGTCCTAAACTACTGGCTTAAATCTTAGACTGTATATAGATGAGTTACAGATATATTCATTAGCTTTCAGGAAAAGTAAGGCTTTTAAAAATCGATTTTGGCATTCTCGATTAATGCTGGAAAAAGTAGGTGCTCCTCTAAAAAACGGCTCGAAAAAACGCCAAATTTAAAAAAATTACAAAAAAACTCTGCCATAGAAAAAAAAAAATGTTTTTCGTCGCTTGGGGTCCCATATCTATCCAAAAAGTCGGCTTGGTTAAATTCAGAATTGGGCTGTTGCCTAGTGTAATTAGTTCATTTGAAATAGCAATTAATGCTGACTCGGAGCAACAAACTAACGATGAGTAAGACGATTTTTGTTTTTTGAGAACTCTTGAAGAGGTGAAGAAACTACATATGTATGTCTCCCTCCCTAACTGGCTAGTGCTGCCCTTTATACCATGAGACTTAAACATAGACTCAGACTCAGTCTTAAATATAGAGACTCCTCTCCACTTTCTCTAGCTAACTCATGCCGCCCCCTTTCAATGCCGTTGATCATGCGCTCGTCGACCCCCGTTCAGTGGAAATCCCAGAGACTTTGTTGTCGTTTCTTGTTGTTGTTGTTGTTGAGTGCGTGATTCGGGCACGCGTTAAAATCGCGAAATTGTTTATTTCGCTTGAAAGTAGACATTACACCAACAACAATATTAATAACAACAACAAGCGTAATGAATTCGAAATTAATACATTTTTATTTGCTGATTGCTGATAATCAACTTTGATTTGCTGCCGCTGCCTCTGCCGCTGCCTCTGCCGCTGCCGCTGCTTTTAAGTTAGAGCCGGCAAATCGTTTCGCTTTGTTGTGAAATTTCACTTTAGTTTTGTCACCCCCTTTTAATTAGTTTTGTGCTAATAGATAGACAAAGATAGCAACAACAAAATACAACCGCAAATTTACACAAATATTTTATGAGATTCTATAAAGATCAAGTCATAAACTAAATAAAACCAGGTCTGTTCCTCGCAGAACTTATACCCTATAACCAAACCGAGTCATATTTATTATAACTTTTGTGGTAAGTACATATATGATTGACATGAAATACTGTCAGATACTGACCATATCGTTCGAGTCTGTCATTGAATTCTTATGAAATTTTCAGGAAATAAAGAATAGGTCAGCCTAAGAACATTTATATTTTAATACATGTTATTAATTTAATAATTTATTTTGTTAATTAAAATGTTGTTTTTAAGATTAAAAAGTAGACAAATAACTAAATAAATAAATAAATAAATAAATAAATAAATTAATAAATAAATAAATAAATAAATAAAGAAATAAATTAATAAATAAATAAATAAATAAATAAATAAATAAATAAATAAATAAATAAATAAATAAATAAATAAATAAATAAATAAATAAATAAATAAATAAATAAATAAATAAATAAATAAACAAAAAAATAAATAAATAAATAAAAATTGAATAGATAAATTTAAGTAAATAATGTTTTAATATAATTTAGTATCGATGGTTTCTAATTACGTCAGCTATGCCCATTTTACTGATACATTGGGTATATAAAATTCAAAATAGTTGCACACATTTCGAGTGTTTTGGTTTTTTTTGCAACTGCTTAACTCGTGATTATTACGTGACGTTCTATTTCTGCATAAGACATATGGGGATTTACGGAGGCATAGACCCAATCCCATATGTGGGCGTGTACTACACATCCATCATCATCATAACATATTTGCACAACTTATTGTTACCTTTCGTATCCAAGTGCTGGGTGTCTCGGGACCTTGCGACTCTGACTGTGGGTGACTGGTGGTTGTCTTGTGGGTGACTCGACTTGAATCGACTCAACTCAACTCAACTCGACTAATGACTGACTGCTGAATTGTTGAGGACCACATGAGAACATGATCAAGTGATCGCACGTGAGCACTTGGCGCCAATTATAAAAACGAGAAATTGTGGTTAAGCGTTTTATAATATTAACATAAATAATTTGCGCTTGTTTGCGCTATAATATTTTAGTGTTAGTTTTATTAATACCACACCCGAAATGCCATTTTGAGTCTTACGGGTATCTGGCGAAATTTGACTGATATTAAATTAAACTATTTTTTTGTATGGTTAATTGAAAATTATAAATTTCTATTTATATCAAAATGCTTTCTTTGTCGGTCAAACATTTTGCAAATAGTTCTAATCATTGCTATTGAATCAGAACCAAATACTTTAAACTGATTTAATTTTATTAAAACTATTTCTAAGCTCTAAAAATTTATTTTACTTTTTCTCATGTACACCAACAGTTCCTATAACTAGAATATGCATTGAACCACGAGAATTTGTGAGAATCGTTTCACTTATTGATGTTTTCAATATTTGTTTGTCTTAATATGTGTGGGTTTAGTGTGTAGAGCTTTTATTGCAATTTCTGTGAGGCAAACAAATAAACAAAATTGTGTTGCTAAATTTTCGCGTATTTTATTCGTTTTCTAGGAAACGTGTGGCATTAATTCGCAGACTGAGATTTTAAAATTGTGGCTGCATTGAGCTATTTGTGAATCTAATTGACGAAACATCTTATTTTTGGCCAAAATGTAATGCAATAGCTGAACTTGTAAAAATATTTCTATTTTGGGTTAAGAATTCATGTTTCTTGCCAAAAATACAAATACAAGAAATTTGAGCGGCACGAGCAAATAATCAATTGGGCGTGAATATATATTTTATAAGCTGAAAAAAAAAACATAATCTCGGGGGAATATCAACATTAAAGCGGGCACAAATTTGGTTTGCTCTCATTATCGATAATTTTTCAACACGTGCCCCCTATCGCCCGACATATTTAAGGGCATATTATTATTCATGCGTATTGCACGCATATGCCTCGTGTGGGATTTCAAGGCAATTCGTATTATCACTTATACGTCATGTTGTACGCACACATAACGATCGACATTTCCCTCTCAGCTACTCTGTGTACCCATATTGAGTTTCACATGACGTTGATCAATAGAAAGTGCCGACGCAGCCAAAGAAAAACCACTTGTGAATGTGAATACATTGTTGCGTCTGTCTACGTCCGTCCGTCCGTCTGTCTGTCCGTCCGACCCTCTGTTCTGGAGTGTAGGTGTCGGCATCCCTATTCCGCATACACTGTTTATCTTTGCTCTGAATGTAAACATCAGCTTGTTGGCTAGCAAATAGATGCACACGCCACAACGATGCACGCCCACATCGACTGCCGGAGTGCCGGACTGTCCGAGTGCCGGACTGTCCGACTGCCGGACAGTCGGTCCGACTGTTTGCTCAGGGGGTGTCTGCTCCATTTCTGACCGCACGCGCAGCCTTTGATCGCCATATGCAAGACGTCAACGTGCCCAACGTGAGCAACTTGAGCTGACCGATTCAACAAATCAGACATGAGTATGAATATATGAGTATATCCAAGGCGAGACATAGCATAGACATTAGGGTGCATCAATTTGTATGGGACAAAAACTTTTTGGAAATTGGTAGCCCAAATTCGTCATCTATGGTCAATTCTAAGATGTTTTCATCAAGAAACCATAGTTCTAAAATCAATTGAAAAATTTATTTTTCGAAATTGTTATCATGTTATTATTAACGTATCTTTAGTGTTTTTAGTCCGATCCTGACAAGATTGGTATTATAACTCTTGTAATTACTAGGACTTTCAGATTAATGTAGAATTATTCTAGAAATAATAAACCAAATGTCCTTAAAACATAAAATTTTAAGCTAAGAATACAACATTTTTCAAATCAACAAGCGGGGACTGGGAATTGGTTGTAGAACTATAGTTTCTTGGTGAAAATACCTTAGAATTGAGCGTAGTTTGCGAATTTGGGCTACCATTTTTTGTGAACAAATCGATGCTCCCTAATGGACATACTCAAAGATTGTGTAGATTTGTATCTCATCGCATTTTCGCACCAATTTTAGCATTCAGTTGTGTCCTCCTTAAACCGTTGCATGCCTTACTTTCACCCAAGATTCTTCACTCTCTCTCTGTCTTTGTTACTCTCTCTCTCTCTCTCTCTCTCTCTCTCTCTCTGTCTGACTTTGGCGCTGTGTGGGATCTTGTTTATGCGAATTCCATGTTATTCTCGTAATAACTGTGGAGGCCGTCGCCCCGTCGGGTGTTTGCCATATCGCATATCGTATTCTGGCAATAGCTTGAGTAAGGGTAGTTGAAGGGGGGCAGGGGAGGGGGTGGGGGGCTAGATGTAGCGCGTGTGCAGGTTGTTGGTTTATTTGCTGACTTTTACACAATGTCTGTCTGCAATTGGACGGGGGAATGCTTCTTCAAAGTCTCGGGAAACCAACATACGAGTACGAGTACACGTATTGTGTGGTTTTTCAGCAAATTTGGCATTCTTTCAAGTTGTACAATCATCAAATTTTGAATTTATTTCTTTTAATATTTCAATTGCATAATCGAAGTTGTTTTTCATAATCGATTTTCATTACATGACGCTATTTAATTATATCATAATAAAATCATTAATCGTCTGCTCATGTTTTTGGCCTAAAATTATTATTGTTTATTTGTTCTGTTCGCTTTTATAACATAACAAAATCGGTTCTTCGATACATAAGTAATTTGACTTTTGATTTGCTGACTGTTTTACTTTTTGTACTTTATGACATTATTTTTAGCAAGAATTGTAATTTGTGCTGATAAATAAAGTGCATTTTGGTGACAAATTGTTAATTTTTATTAAAAAAATTTCCATATTGTATAATGAAAAATGCTATAAATATCTACGGAATATATTTTGATTGAGAAATAATATATAAGTACTCGAAAAAATAATGGGCGCAAGAAACAACAAGAACTTGCTAGATTATATTGAAATTATTATAAATGAATTAGACTGGAGTTATCAGCAACAGTTTACCATAATATTAATTTTTTAGCAGTGCAATTTAATTTCGCTAGTTTCTTGGCTGCGTATACGTAACTTTCACCCAATTGAAATCTGTGATGCCGCTTGAATCTGATGCTTTTTCAGATGTCTTATTACTCAACGTTTGCTTGCATCACTTACAATACATTTCTCTAAGTGCATCACTCAGTTTCGATCTTGTGTCTTGTTGTTTTTTAATTTTCAGTTTTTCTGCAAATTTATGACACTTGTTTAAAGTTGGCTCATTGTTGTTGTAGCGTGTAAACAAAAGCGTTAATAGTTTGTCATTTGTTTTCAACGCACTTGCTGTTGTTTTTATTGTTATTGTTATTATTATTGTTGTCTTTGCAACTCATTCGCCTTCTCTTTTGGTCGCTCATTTACTGTTTAATTCGGAGTTGCCGCAGTTTTTGTCATCGCTCGTTTTGTCGGCCACGTGCCGCAAATAAAAATTCTATTGACCCCTGGCAAATATTGACAAAATTTGCACGATCCACAGTCAAAGTCAAAGCCAGAGAAGCTGTCAGTCAACTGCCTTTGGGTCTTTTTGTCATTGGTCTCTCTCACTCTTTCTCTCTCTCTCTCTCTCTCTCTCTTGCACTTGCTCTTAGCCAGGCCACTTTACAAATTGAGCTTTGATTTGTTCGGGCTTAATAATTTTTCTGAAATCTCTTCTCAGCGTTGACTTTGGCCCCCAATTGACAAATGACGTCAGTTGGCGTGTTAGCTTTGATGGAGAATCGACAGAAATAGTACGTTGGCCTGATAACTCAGGTATTTTATCAGCAAAATACAGCAAAATGTTTTCTACTCATGCAACGACTAAAATAACAGCAAACCAGATAACTGATAACCAGATGTTTGCCATTCATACGAGTACAAGTACAAATATGAGTACCCGTATTCGTATTCGTATTCGCAATATTATCAGCTTCTGTTCACGACGCGTGGACAAAAAAGGCGTTCAATTTGAATGTCACCCGGAAGACACGTGCCCAAATTAATAGATTTGATTTGTCTAGAATCTAGATAGAAAGCTTACTTTGTAATGACTATGTAGCACAATATACGAGTATGATAATGGGAATTCCAATTTGAGGTCATTGAAATATGAATAGATGATGAAATATGAGACTGAACTACAGAAATTGAAAGTGAAACTAATTTTTATTTCGTGCTACCCGATAAGAAAAACTTTTGCACAAGCTTTGATTTCAGTACTTTTAATCAAGACTGCAAACCTCCAAAATTTTGTTAGAGGTTCGGTTTGGCGGCTCGAATTGGTTAATATACCCCCTGAACCCAAAGTTTGGGTTCGAACCTTGGTTCAATTTAATAAAAAAAAAAAAAATTGTATTGCTATACTTTTTTCTCTACATTTTGAACTAATTAAATTTTCTTTTAAAGAAATCAAATTTTGATGATAATTTAAATTTATTTGAAGATTTAAATATGACATATTTTAATCCGAATTCTCAAATAATTGCGTTACATTAGAAAACCATAAAATTTAAGTAATTTTTTGTTTTCTCGAGCCGAACCTTTTATTTTAGAAAGCGGTTCGGCTTAGGTTCGGGTTCGAAAAGCAATTAATTTCAAGGGCTCGGCTCATGATCCGGTTCAGGCTGCTTAAAAATCCAAACCGAACCGGTTCTACGTGGTACGGTTCAGAGCCGGTTTGCAGCCTTGCTTTTAATACCCTTTCCTTTCGAAAATCGCTTGAGATTCACACGTTTCAATCTAAAGACAGAGTTTGAATCCTATCAGCTCTTTGGTTAATTTACTCCAATTCGAGACTATAAACATAAAACACTGTCGTATCTTAATGAACTTGGGGTCTAATCAAATCATCTTCTTGTTGTTGTCTTTAACTTGTGTACATCCCATGTTTGTTATTCTTGTGTCTGTTTTGTTTATTCGCTTGTATTATTACGTCAGTTCACAATTTTTGAGGAAATTTAATAATCATAAAATCAAAAGAAGAATAAATGACTGAGAGACTGAATGAAGGAAAGAATCAACGCGGCATGACAAATGTGCGATAGCGTTAAATAATTTTTATGATGCGTTCGCAATAAAAGTGGGCGATGGGGCAGAAACACACACACACACACATACACATACATATACACGTGGACGCACACACTCATACCCTCAAAATTAATAGTGACACGCGTAGACTGCAAGAAATTTGTGCTAAGGCTTTTAATATAATATTATTGGTATAACTTAATGTTGTAAAAATACATCGAATAATCGTTAGCTCAACTACTTTAATTTTTTTTTTTTTTGACAATCTATGTAGTTAGTAAAATCGGTTATCATGGAAAATCGACAACTCACTAGAGTTTAATTTGTTTTTAAATGATCGTACTCAATCACATAAAAAAATTCCAAAACAGAATTTAAAACGATACAAGAACACGAATATTTGTTATTAAAGTACTCGGCTGTATTGGGATAACAATTGAATTTTAAAATTAAATTGTTTTATTATTTTGAAATAGCTCGAAATTTGCAATTTGATTAATTACCAATGTATGAATAACACGATTTTTTTCCTATGGATTTTACATTTAATACATTTTAATACAACATTTATATAAATGTATTTCTATTTCAAACAATCGTTTAATTACATCAGAATTTATTGATGTCGGAATGATTTCTCTTTTACTTTAAATATTTAAAATACCACTGAAATTTATTTATATTTCAAGTGTGTTTGTTAATTATTTTTAATTTAATTTTATTTTGGTTTTATATTTTGTTCAGTGTAAAACTCAAGCGTCTTGTTGCTCTCCTCTATCATCTGTTGTCGGTTTGTCTGTTTTTCGTTTGTTTTTTTGCCTCTTGCCGCTCCCCATCTTCATTGGCGTCTTGCTTGTTGACTAATCAGCGGCACGTGTTTTTTCTGCAACATTGTGACAATTTCCTCTTCGCCTTTTCGCACTTCGTATCGCTTTTCTTGCCATACACACATACATACTTTGCTCATGATGTTATTGTTGCTATCTTACGTGTGCTTGCCAGTTTGTCGTCTTCCTTCTTTATTTCAGCATTTCACTTCTCGCTTTAGTTATTATTATTGTTGTTGCTGGTGTTGGTGTTGCTGTTATTTTTGTGACTTGTCTTGGCTTTTGTGGTGAGTGCTTAATTTGTTTATCTATAGCGGAGAATGCAACCATTGCGGAAATACGTGCAGTCCGTGTAGACACATACATATGCCCTCTTATACCCTACACATACCCTCTCTCAACCCTCTCAACCCATTCCAGCCATTTGTTGTTTGCTTATCGTTTTTTAATTCTGCGCATATTTCGACATATAAGTTTTGTAAATCCCCCCTAAAGAAAAACTATCCAACAAAATTGACAAATTACTTGTCAGATTTTCGGGCCTGTTTGCATTGCTTAAGGGGTCTTAGACTGGGCTCTACATATTTATATGAAAACAAGGTCGGCAGGTGGTATACCGAATACCGTACACCTGATGCATTGACGTTTGGAATGTGTCAAATGTTTTGAAGTTGCTTCCGTCAATGATAAGGGTTGTCCCATTATTATTGTCATTTCTCGCTCGTGTTGACAATATATTGCGTATACGCCAGGTTGACAAAAAAGTGAAAGCGGAAATGTTCTGGGACACACGCCCGATATCAGATAATAAAACGACAAGTCAAATAGCTATTCTTGGACTATTAAAGATACATTTAATTGGCAGCAAGCGTTGTGATCGAAAACATGCACATGTTATTGTTATTATTTATTTCAAATGTATATCAAATAATTGCAACTGCTTTAATTTTATTGGCCTAGCTTTCTGCTCAATTATTTAAAGCACAGTCGAACTAGAAAAAATGTACTGCAATTTCAATGAACATTTTTTTAATCTAATTTTGACATTAAATTAAATATGATTTAAGCTCGACCAATGCCATTTGAAATATAGCTAAAAAATACGAATCAGCAATGCAATCTAAAAGAAAAAAACTGCTATAAAAAGCATTGGAATTATGGACACGCGCTGGAAATTGAAACTTGAATGAATGGCCATAACAATTGCATAGTTTATTTATTTACGAGCTTGTGTATATTTTGTGGCCGATGCGACTGAAATCGACGCCAATCATCCTCCAATTGTCCGCTCAATTTACTGGACTGCTTCCTCCGGTTACTCAGTGCATAAATAGAGGAGGATGATATGATTTTTAAGGAGGAAGAGGGGAGGTAATAACTGTTTCATGTGGCCAACTAACTAACTGCGTTTTAAATGACAGCTAAAAGCTAACGGCTTGTCACATATTCCAAAATAATACGCAAATTGAATTCGAATTGTTGGCTGCTTCTGTTCGAGCTATTTCTCTATTGTTGTTTTTGGGGGCAAATTGTAAATTGATATGACTGCCATATGAACAATCGTAATCATCCACAACAACAACAACAACAACAACAAAAGCAACAACAACAACAATGTCGACGACGTGAACATTGAACATTTTGAGGGAGCAGCGGATTTGGCGTAATTGGCGCAATTTGGTACTACGGATGGGATTGGGAACACGTATGTGAATCCGAATCCGAATACGAGTACGATTACGATTACGATTACGAGTATGGGAATGCATTTGAACATGACACGGACAACCCAAACAGCCGCAGTCACAATTGAAATCTCAAACTCATGGCAATGACACACTAAAGTGACAACAACAATGCGAACAACAATAACAATAGAACCGCAATCGAATTGTATCGACATAAGCGCCACACAAAACAAACCCAAACTTGTAGAAAAAATCCAGTAAATAAACCATAAATTATCCACTTTGTATGCCACATATTTGTATTTATTAATCTTAAATTCAACCATTAATAATTCTTTTAATTAAAATAGTTTATTATAATTTTGAAAGGTGAAATTTATGAATCATTCAATTTTTTTTAGCTGAATTGGATATACAAATTTCTCAGTTTTTTTATTTTTAAATATATATTCAAATTCAGATGATTGAATCATTGCTTACATTTATTGCCATAATTTACATCAATTAAATATTAATAATTATAAACAGGTTTCGTTTTGAGAAACAGAATTGTGAGAATTAAATTTTTAATTATTCGTTAGATATTATGTGGTTAGATCTTAGGCAGATCTATTTCTTGGACTTTTAAAAGTATCATAATAAATGAAGCTTTAATGATTAAGTGAGTAAATCAAATAGAATGTTACAAATATACTATGAATAAAATTTTACTTTATTTTTAAACTTATATGCTATTTCGTATGTACAAAAATAAAGATTTGTTTTAATTATTCTTAACTTCTTTTTTTTAATATAAAGAAACAGCTTTTTACCTTGAAACTAAAGAAACTACCAAAACGATTGATAATTGTCTGCCCAAGAGTATCTCAAAGTGACTGCCCCTTGAGTTTGCTACAGTTACCCAAAGCCCACATGCAATTCATACACACACAGAAAGAGTGAGACAGAGAGAGAGAGAGAGAGAGAGAGAGAGAGAGAGGGGAGAGAGGGGAAAAGTGAACAGAAAAGCACACCTACATATATGTGCATCGTACTGGGCGCCCATAAGCAATAACTGCTCGACTATGAGACTGTGAGATAGCAGTTACAGATAGAGATACACGTACTCAGATAGTCGTACTCAGATACTCGTGCTCGTACTCGGTGTACAGTGTACAGTGTACAGTGTACACACATGCCACAACAGCCGGGGCACATTTGCACTTTGTCCATAAATGGCAATGCCAATCGACGACGCCAACGCCAAAAACGCTTACTACGAAGCTGAAGCTTTCATTCATAAAATCGCAAAAGGAAGCAGCGACGTTGACAGCGACAGCGACAGCGACAGCGACTGAGGCAGCAACAGCGACATCGACTGCGACACATGCCCAAATTTGCGGCATCCGTTGAATGCCGACGATTCGTGAGCGGGCGATTAGACAGCGGCAGCGACAGAGACAGAGACAGAGGCAGCGACAGCGACAGAGGCAGCGACCTCATTCCCCGTCAAACACACACTCAAACATATACACACACACACACACACATACACATATTCATACACAAACAGATACAGATACAGATACAAATGCTAATTAATATTTTGGTTTTGTTTGTTGCCGCTGTCTGTTTTGTGAATGAGACCAGAGACCGGCCCCGGGTCCATTCATCATCATCGCCGTTCATCGGCGTCGAGTCGCGTCGAACCATTCACGAATTGGTTGACAGGTCCGGAGGCCGGAACTGAGCGCTTTGCTGTGGTTTACAGTGACTAGCGATGCGATCAGAGATCCGCGATCCGCTCCAAGCGGATTAGATCAAAAGCAAAGGTCAGTATTCCATTGTTACCCTCAGTTAACCAGATGTGACCTGCAGTTCTCAGTTCTCAGTTCTCACTTAACTGCATACACAATAAAAGTGCAATGTCATTCGGCTATAATCATCAATTAAGTATTTATCATACCCTATAGTTCAGTTCAGTTAAGTTTGTATAATAATTACATGTTTTTAATGACATTTTAAGCGTTTTTATTTTCAGTTCAAAGCCGTAGGCAAATTAGAGATTGCTTTAAATGGGCAAATTCTTGTCAAATTCCCTTTCGGTAACTGATCAACCAATTTGGATTATTTCGGTTATATATGCTTGCGAAAAATACCATTTGACTCATTAATGAACTCGGAAACAGAGCGTTTACGAGTTTCCCCAAAGAGATTAATGGCCTGACTGTGAATGGCTTTTACATGGTTATCTCTCGACGCAAATTGACGATCGAAGGTCTTTTAGAGACACGTGTAATGAAATGACCTATTAAATGTGGCTCATTGAATAATCCACTACCATTCAGGTAAAAGCTATTGATGTTACGGCATATTTGTAACTTTCAAGAGTTTGCTGATCAAATGATTATAATGATATATTATGGTATACGAATAGGGTAGACAAGGCCTAATTTTAGTACAATTTTGAAAAAGTGTTGAAAATAGTATTCGTTCGTCTAACAGACATTTCTAGTAATAAGAATTACCCACAGCTGTAACTCTAATGATTTTGGTCTCAAAACTAAGACTTTTGGTCTAAAAATGCGTTGAGAATATAAAATTCTTAAAGTAAGAAAACACATTTGTTAGTGTTGTAAACATTTAAAATAGGATAACATATATATACAAAAAAATTAGGAAGATATATTTTTGTCGAACTTGATAACTTAATAAAAATTCCTTTACTATGTTTTCCCTTAGAAATTGTTAAACTCGAAGCCGAGCTTCATTTCAACTGATGTGGCGACTCTAACCAGATCTTCGTGGACTGAAAATTAGCTTTAAATAAACTAGTGGGCCGGTGCTACAGTCGACCATACTCGACAGTCGGAGACCCCGTACTTACTATAGAAAAAACTTATAATGGAAAAATATTAAAAATAATTTAGATAACTGAAATGCATATTTTATCAGGTTGATTAATATGTCACATGAAACATACTAAGACTTAATTTTCGCTCGATCGGTTCTATGAGAGCTGTATGATATAGTGGTCCGATTTGAACCAACTTTGGACAGGATATATAAAGCCAAGTTTTATATATACGATATCTCATAAAACAAAAAAGTATTTCATACTAAGGCTTGATTTTCGCCCGATCAGTCCTATGACTAGCTTTTAAATTGCTCTTATAATTTGGATATGAAATTTTTTTTTTCGATTTGTGGGCGTTAAAAGGGGCGTGGCCGAATTTTGAAACAAACTTGATCTGCCTGCAGTATAGAGGAACCTACATACCAATTTTCGTGTCTCTAGCTCTTATAGTCTCTGAGATCTAGGTGTTCATACAGACGGACAGACAGACGGACAGACAGACAGACAGACAGACAGACAGACAGACAGACAGACAGACAGACATTGCTATATCGACTCGGCTATTGATGCTGATCAAGAATATATATACTTTATGGGGTCTGCCACGCCTCCTTCTGCCTGTTACGCACATATTCGGTAAAACAAACCCAATTGACCCCTGTACATTTTTTAAGTACGGGGTCTAAAAATTACATATTTATACTTTCCTAACAATTTTATATTTTTATTCATATATAAAAAACTGCGAATATTTAAATTAATACTCTAAGTAATTTGGGCTTAAAATTGTCTCATTTTCAGAACGAAATATTTAATATGAATGCTCTTGGTTTTATAAGTTTTTTTTTTTTTGCAGTCTTCTTATATGTATTATCTGGAGTCTCTCTGTCTGGAAAATTGCTTTGTATGCGCTATATCTAGCCACATTCCTCAAATATTTTACTTGGCATACGTGCTCCGAAATTTTCTCATTTCTCATATGCATATTATTAACAATTCTTAAACATTATTTAAATTTATTTTTAGACACACCCACACCAAAAATTTTGAAGCCGCAAATTCCGCGGCAACACTTTCAGTTGCCTCCCGACATGGAAAAGGTGCTGGTTGGTTAAAAAGGCTGGCTGGCTTAAAAGCAAAGAAAAGAGGAGTTAAAAAAATGGGTAAATGGCTATGGCAATAGAAAAACTTAAAAAAAAGGCAAAAATTCTTGAAATTTTTACGCATCGACAAATATGAAAAGAAATTTAATATAAAAATGTTGTAACGCGTTGTGTTTGGAGTAAGTATCTATAGGAAAATATGTGTAAATATGTACCATACAAGTTGCTGTGGGTATTTTGTTTGTTTGCCTACGAGCAACAACAGCAACAACAGCGACAACAGCAACAAATACAAACATAAGAAAACTTGTTGCTGCTGGTGGTTGGCGGTTTGTTGTCGTCTTCATCGTCGCAAACCAAAACCGGCGCAAAGCAGAACGCGCCGGAAAATCCACTCAACTCTGGCAACAGTCTGAGTGGAAGGAGCAGAAGGAGGAGGAGGCTGAGGGGCAGTCACTGGGTGGTGGTGTGTTGGCATCACCTTCATCTCAGCCAACTCCCGGCACACCATCTTCACAGCTCCAGCTCCCCTCTCTCTCTCGCTGGTAACTTGTTTGCATTGCTCATGCAATGTAATGGAATGAGATGCGATGCGGCGACAGCGACAGCGACAATACTGGCAATATCAATTGGTTCTCTTTATATTTTGCGGCTCAGTTTTGGTTTTGCCACTGGAACCGGTCCGCATTCGCATTTGCGTCCATTTCCCCCTCTCTCCATCTCTCTTCATCTCTCCCTCTCCATTCATCCGCATGCGACATTTGTATGCCATTCACATTCCACAACCGCTGACTCACGAGTGCCGGCGTCGGTGGCTGCCACTGTCTGACTCTGTCTCTCTCTCTCTCTCTCTCTCTTTGAATAGCTCTCTGAGTCGGCAGTGCATCCAATTTGACGTCCGCCGGCCATATGCATATCCGCCACTCCATTGCAGGCGGAGTCCGTTGTCCGCCTACCAACACCAGACAATCGCATGCCGCACAGTGTCCAGAAATGCTCAAATTTTTCATTAATCAGAACATATATAATTATTATAATAGAATAAACTAATATATATGACTTTAGCTTCAACAATGATAAAATAAGATCGATTTTTCATAAGGATGTCTCTAATTTTTACTTAATTTGCAATTAAAACTTTTAAGGATGGAATTCTATTTTAAATATTATATCAATTATTAAGCTATACAGGCCTGTTCTGGTTTTTACCTTCGGCAAGATATGTCGGAATTGAAGTCTGTTCTTATATCAATCTGGAAATATGTTGAGTATTAAATTCACTTTGAATTGGTGAATTTTAGTCCAATAAATTGATAACGTTAAAAATTACATATTTTCAAATCCAATAAATAAGGAAGTGCAAACCGGAACTGGTCTGATAGTTATTTTGAAGTTATCGTCTTGATTTGCACATAATATAAGCCCTTGTAATTTTTGTAGAAATTTTATCATCTCCCTTTCCCTCTTTTTATACCCTGAACCCATTGAAAATGGTCAAAAAAGGGTGTAATGTAACAGGCAGAAGGGGGCGTGGCAGACCTCCAAAAGTATATACATTTTTGATCAGGATTAACAGTCGAGTCGATTAAGCCATGTCCGTCTGTCCGTTTGTTTGATCGCGTCGATCTCAGAAATCATAAGAGCTAGAGACTTTAAGCTTGGTATGTAGGTTCCTGAATATTTTTGGATGGGATCACTATTTCATATAGCTGCCATAGGAACGATACATCGAAACTGAATCTTTATTATGGAAAAGTTTTTTGTTTGTTGATATCTCAGAACCAAACTGATAGAATATGGATCTGGGCTGGTATTGTACATCTTGACCAAATTTGGTTAAAATCGGTCAACTATGGAAAAGTTTTTTATTTTTTAAGATATCTTAATCAAACTGATAAAATATGCACTTAACTTGGTTTTGTACATTATGACCAAATTTGGAGGAAAGAACCAAAATAGATCCTTTTAACCAAATAGTTGATTCGGGACGTACCGGAACTGATATTCGTTTCGGTTTGGGTTACTGATCAAATCATTACTTATTTTATATTTGTGTTCCATTTAATGAACTGTGAACCACTATGCGGCGTTCGCTCGTTCAATGTTCATTCGTTTCATTTTATTTGTTCCGTTTTCCGTGCCGCTGCATGTGTTGCTGGTGTTGTTGCTTTAGCTGTTGCTAGTTTGTTGTTGTCGTTGTTGTTGTTGTGCTGCTCTCAACCGGATGTTGTGGGAATTTTTGCATTCAGAGTTGTTAGTAGTATAGTTGATATTGTCGTTGTTGTTGTCGTTGTTGTTATAGTTGTTTTTATTGTCTTGGCTGTTGCTGTTGCTGCTGCTGGTGTTGCTGCTGTTTGCATTATTAACTGTCATACGCGTTCGCTTAAATGCTTATTTTGTAATAATAAAATGTCATGTGTGACAGCAGCGAGCGCCGCCCCCAGACAAACAGAAGTACAGAGAGAGAGAGAGAGAGAGATAGACTGAGACAAGAACAGACAACTAACTTAGTTATCAGCTTTGTTGTTGGCATTTCCTCTCCTCCAAAGTGGTTGTTATTGTTGTTGCTGTCGGCGCGAAATTTAATGACAGGCGTACGCCTTTTTTTTTCGCACATGCCACAATTTCTATATGCAGGCAGTCGACCCTCTGCCAGTTGTTGTTGTTGTTGTTATTGTTGTTGTAACCGCTTGCTGCATCCGCTAAATGTTGCTGTTGTTGCTGCTTTTAGCATATGCTATAAGTAAAAAGTTGAACGCTATGCGTGCCCAAAGTCAATTTGCAAGTTATTTTCCTGCCTCAAAACCTCAAAAACAAAACAGCGAGAACGCAATGTAAACGCTACGTATACTTAATAATTTTTTTTTGGCTGGTTTGCTTTTCGCTTTGTTTACTCTTTCGCGTGTGTCCCTCGACGGTCTGTTTGCTTGTCGAAAGTCAAGGAGGGACAACTGAAGAAGGGATCCCTGTGTTGGACTGTGTTGGGTTCTGTTTGTTTTTCGTTCCGCTCGCTTGCCTGCCACAAAGTGGTCTCATTTTCAGTTGCATTTTCTTTTTTTTTTTAAATAAAATTTCTAGCGCAAAAAGCTGTTCAAATTTTTGATCTGGCAAGGGGATCTGGGTAAGGGGAGGGAATTTATTTAAATTAATAGCTCGCTTCAGAGAGAGACGAGGGTGGCAAGTCAGTGTCACTTTAAGGTGACTCAGTTGAGTGGAGAAATGACATTTTTAAAAGGTGAACTAAAATGCTAATAACGTGATTGATCGAAAAATGTAATGAGGAAGTGAACTGTAGAAACAAATCAACAAAATTGATTGAATAATAAATAAATGGCAATCTGGTTTCAATTTAAGCAAATGAAGTACAATAGTCAGAATATATTATTCTGAGTATAGTCAAAATTAAACTACGATTAGAAGGGAATTAATTATAAAAAATGGCTTGAAACCTTAATGCTGTTCAAGAACTTTTAACACACCTTAAGCCAAATAAAAATGAACAGTAAAAAAACAGCTACGAAAACTCATCAATTTTGTAGGAAACTATCTCAAATGAATGCTATGCAATTAGTGATATCATAACTCCATAATTTTCACATTGGAAGGCAATGTCAAGTTTCATTTATCTGTTTCTGTATTTGTTTTTGGTTGCTGAACTTTGGCACAAGAATCAGCGAAAAACAACGACAAAAGACTGTCGAGAGTTGGTAATTGATCGACTTTAGGATACGCTGTAGGAAGTTGGAGCTAGGATAATAAGTTAGGATGATTGCTGAGGAATATTCCGAAATCTTTTAAGAGTGTTTTGAAGCTAATTACCTATAATAGCTCTTTCTCTATTGACATAAGTAAAGAATATCTTTTTGAGCGAGTGTCAGACTGAAAGAAGGTTCTTTATACCCCATTTATATTAATGTATAATTCGAGGATATCTTAAGAGCGCCTGTTGCCAAAGTTTTTTTGTGTCGGCGATAAAATGCCACAATTATAATTCATGGAACTAATAATTTCTGAAAACAAGCTATAAGACAACATAAGGCATTTTGGGGACAGTGCAGGGGGCGTGGCGAGGTCGAGATATCAACGCTGCTGCTCTGATAAGCAGCGAATCGAGAGAAAGAGGGACAGAGGGACAGAGAGATGGAGAAAGGGAGAACAGTAAGAATAAAAACAATTCAGATCAACTCATTGTTTAAGGGTGAGCAACTGGGAGGGTTGCAGCTATATTTCGCAATATTTCGAAATTTTGCGAAAAAATTCCCCCAGCGCAAATGATTTGGTCACGCGAATAATTTATTATGCGACCTGTGCCGCCATCTCGTGACGACAACGACAACAACAACGAGAACGACAACAACAACGACGATGTCGGCGGATGCGGCCAAGTGGATAGATACAGCGTAGACAGAGAGACACCTACACTCACACTCACACCCATAAGCATACCCTCAACCATACCCACAACCTTACCCACTTCCCAGTCCCAGTCACAGTCAATCCCCCCTCCCGCCGCCAGCTGCTGCGTCATCCTCAACTTGTTGTCGTCGGTTTTCATTCATACACTCAGATACGAGCTGCGTACTATGAGCTACAACTGGCGCAGGCAGCGCAGCGTACTATGAGATACAAGCACTATGGGATACAAATGCGACGCGTCGTGCAACTCTCCGTGCTGTGTGCATTCATTATCTGAACGGAGACGGATAGGGTGAGGATGAGAGAGAGAGAGAGAGAGAGAGAGAGAGGGAATCGTGAGGTGGGGGCTCCGTGGGGGAGGCGATGTACCCTCCCACATTTTCTTAATGAATGAATTGAAGATAATTAATTCGCTGCCGCTGCCGCTGCCGCTGCCGCTGCCGCAGTCGACAGTCGACGACGACTGCACTATGTGATAGCTGTGGATCATAAGGCATGAGGTGGGTGGCACTTATTGGCGGTGGTGCGGGGTATGCAGTCAGTCGTGTGCAGTTAGCGTGACCACTGTGAGCCATTGGATAACAAACGGATAGACAGGGACAGCGATAGAGTGGGAGTGAGAGTGGTAGTGGGAGTGGAAGTCCATCAGGGGTTGGGGTAGTTAAGCCATTGTGGTCATGCAATCATCGCCTTTCGCCTTTCGCTTTTTCGCATTTCATGCAACAACTAACATACAAAAATTTGCTTAAATTTTTATATAAATTCCACATTTTTACGAGTTGCTCGTGTTGCCAATTAAGAAAGCCAAATGAATTCCACATTGATCATATGCTCAAGTGCTTAAGTGCTCAACTATTTTATGTAGTTTCTAGTACCTAGTATCTTTGTAACTTTGTACATATCGTGTGTGTCTACACTACAAAAAAAAGATGTTCGAAAAACAAGATTTTAGTCTTCAAACTAAGAAATTTAGTACAAAAAGTTCGTCGAGAACATAAAATTCTTAGATTTAGAAAACACATCTAGGCTTTATTTTATTTTATTTTATTTTATTTTTTTCATTTATTTATGTGCGACTAAAAGCAGTCGGCAAGAAACAAAAAAAAAGTGTATAGAAATTAAATTAAAGATTAAAAAAATTAAAGATAAAATTAATTATAAATTTAAGCTGTAAAAAAGATTTAAATTAGAATTAGAATAAGATCTGTGGTAAGAACTAAGACCATGATCTTATTTTAAGAATAAATGTTCTTAATATTAAAATCAACAAACAAATAAAATGAAAATGATTTGTAAGTTCACACTTTTTTTAAGTCTATTTGCTTTATATACACTTTATTCGGACTTGGTAATTTTATAAATGTTATTTTACTTTGTGATTGTTACTGTGTTTTACTGTTTGCATGATTCACTCGACGCGGCAATTAATCTCTTTGGTCATTAAATTCTTATTACTCAAAGTCTTGTGCCAACGAGAATGAGTGTTCTAAATATTAAGCTAATAATATTTCTGTCACATTTTTGTTTGTTATTCATGTATTTCTTATCGAAACCTAATTTAATTGTCGCAAATTTGCCATACAAATATTGACGCTCTCTGCTGGAGTTCCTATGAATAAGTGTACTTTAATCAGCTGCCGTCGTGTTTGGCACGTGTTTGCCTATGACTAACAATTAATATTGATGAGGGTTTCCCTTTACTGACATTACCTAAGCAGGCCCTTTAAATTAATCTCTTAAAATAATCGACTCGGCGATACAGAAATTGAATTAGTCGTAACATCCAATTCGCTGGTAATGCATACGCCATATTATTCATTCTTTTAAAAATAAACCTCAATGATCAGAGCTTATAGTGTTAAAATTATTTGTTGATAAGTATTAGAAAAATGTTATTAAAAATTTCTCTTAATAATAAGTAAAATTTATTTTTCTGCTTTGCTTTTCTATAAACCATTTATTGTGATTTCTATTAAAAAAAAACTGTAACACTTATTATTCTTATATATAAGTACGAGTTTCATGATTTTATAATTTTTATATAACTCTTAAAAAGTTTTCTTATTTATTGTCACTTATAATCTTACAAAACAAACCTCTTCACGAGGTAAGAGTCTAGTGACGAAAGCAATTTCTAGCCCCAAAAGTTCTGATATCCAATTTTGTCCAAACCCCTCAGCCATAGTTTATGTTTCATATACTAAAAAATGCAAAATTTTACGTACTACAACATACTAGAATTAAATAAAAATAGTTAGAGCCGTTTTGTCAGAAATCGCCAAAATGTAAGATAAAAAACTTTATTTCACCTGAGTACTTTAGAAAAAAAGTTTAAAGGTACGCCTAAAAGCACACCTTTCCAATGTAGCATCCGTGGTTTGGAAACTGTTGAGGTTTCAAGTTTAGCGGGATTTTCCGTTTTCCCGCTAAACTACCAGTTTTTTTTTCAAAAAGTCTTAGAACAAACATTTCTAGGTTTTAGAAATGGAATAGATCTCCATCATTACATTTAAGCTTCTTTAGCTCTTTGATGCAAACAGACAAAAAGACAAACAGACAAACAAACTTACTTTTTATTTCATTTTGAGAAATTCCACTAAAAATTTTAAATTTATTTATCTTTTGAACCAGTTATCGGATTGGGGTGATTGAGGTGTCAATCAACGAGTATTTTTAACTAGAATTTTTAAAAAATAACAAATTTTACCAAACTAAAATTTTTGATCAGTATATAACTCGATCTGATCGGACAGTCACAGCAAATTTTCCAAATTAGCTGTATATATTGCTAGTCGCCTTTCGCACCCTTCGTGCTGCTTTCGTCACTAACGCGAACTGCCGTCCGCAGTGATTTAGTATAAATTATAATTAATAAATTAATCTGATATTTAAAACGTACGTACGCTTAAAATAATTTTTTTTTATGGTCAATCCTGATATCTATAATAATTAAATCAGATTTATAATTAAATTAGATATGTTAATGTATTGGTAAAAATCATCTTAATAAATTCGGTGTGTCTGTCAACAAAATCTTTAGGCGAAAAACAATTTCCGGCTAAGAAAAATATGCAAGGGGAATGTACATAGGGCAGAAATTATAAATGTGTTTATCGGCAGATTGCATAGTTTTATTTTTAAGCGCTGACGCCAATTGCAATCTACTGTGTTGTGCTATAAATTAGAAATATTTGTGTAGAAATTGTGAGCGAATGAAGTCACCTACAAGTTAAGGTCAACAAATGTTGCAGCACAGATGATGACTTGACTCTCGGCTACAGAAATGGAATTGAAATTGAAATTGGAATGGAAATCGGAATAGGAATACGAATAGGAATCAACAATAGTGTGCTAATGACGTCAGGAGCATACGCATCATCGGCACTAAAAATAGCAGTTGATAAAATGCGACAAATGCATTAAGTTTTGCCATGCAATTGCAATTTCAATTTCAGTCCCATATCGACATTTGTAATCCCTCTGGGAGGGTAATTAACTGACGGAATCAAGCGACATTCACATATGTACGTAAGCACATCTCTGACGAGATGACCAATCTAGATGACGAATGTCCAAATGGGGTAAATAAATGTAACCCGCATACAAATACGGCAAATACTTTCTCGGAATCGATCGGTGGTGCGGGTTCGAAGCCTATTACGTCAAGTCCTGTTCTTTAAATCTGAATAGCTTATCCATTTGATAGGGGAAGTTACCGGGAAAGGGAGAAAGAGAGAGGGAGAGGGTTCTCTCGGAGGCCTCGACTGTGACTGTGGCAATTGGAGTCTGGTCGCGATGTCTCCGTTTGTTTGTCGCAAATTCACAAATTGTTCTTTCATTCTTTGTCATTAAATAGTGAGTGAGACCCAGAGAATGACCGCATCTGTTCAGCTTGGAATTTATGGGTGTCGCTCTCTATCTACAAGCATATATTCTACAATGTACATACATCTCATTCCATCTCTTTCCAGCTCAGATTCTCATGCTTTCTCAGCTTTGTCGCTTGGCGTTTATTTCTCCAGCGTTTTTATCTGCGCAAATATTTACGCTGAACTTTCGTGTCAATTGATGTCACATTCCTGCCCAAGCTGTCTCCTTCCTTCTCACTCTATATGTGTGTGCGTGTGTGTGTGTGTGTGTGAAATTGTAAAGAAAAGTGTAGAATTTGTGTGCCAACTGACCCGACACTAAATCAGCTGATAATTCGACTGCCTTCCAACATGCGAGACACTTGTGGCGATAGAGAAAGAGACAGAGAAAGAAAGTGAGAGAGCAAGAGAGCAAAAGAGAGGGGAACTGAGGGGACTGTGACGGAGTCTCTTACGGCAACAGCGTCATCATCTTCATCATCATCATGTGGGCGCCGTCGATTTGTGCTGAATACTAAGTAAGATTCTATGAGCATGGCTTTTTAGCTGCATGTGTGTGTGTGTGTGTGTGGGTTGGGTCACTATCTGTGTCTTATTTGAACTTGGCATCAAATTGGCTAAAACATATTGTGCATTTATATTTAGCTAATGTCACTACCAAGATTGCCCCACGGACACGATTGAAATTGCGACAGCTGGAACTTTGAAAGAGTTTCAAGATTCAGACAAAGAGTTTATTAAAGCATAAAATATAGAGACAAAGAAGATGAATAAATAGTACTAAAACTGAAGCACAACCAAAAGACCAGACATATATTGGAAATAGATTCTCTAGTGTACAAGTTAAAGTAACTGAAAGTATCAGATATTTTTGTTTATTATAAAATTGTGCTTTTATTACTGCGGACGACAGTTCGTAATATAACATATTGAAATTTAATAAGGATGTCATGTGTAAATTTTTCAAAAATCGCCAAACGGCGATACTAAAATACAGTTTCTCACCGGTTAAATGTTACCTGTATATTTTAGAAAAAAGGTACGCCTTTCAAACACACCTTTACAGTAATATATATGTATATATAGGACTATAGAACATGTCTGTAGCTTGTGTGGATTAAAAACTGTATGATTAAATTTTAGCGGAGCTTTGCGTTTTCCCGCTAAGCTGGCGGGAAATTCAAAAAGTCGTTAACCCATCTAGATTTTTGAAACAGAATAATTCCCAGATACAGACATTTCATTTTGAGAAATGCACTAAAAATTTGATTTGGGTGATCAGATATCAATCGATGCGTATTTTTGATTAGAAAAATTTTACCTACAGGCCCCAATAGCCCCATTACCTGCAATCATTTAAATTTTGCCCCTCCCACTTACACCCCCGTATCTCTTGACCCAGTTAAGTTAGAAAAAGTCATGCCATTTTGAAGGTTAGGAGTAAAACTTTCGATCGGTATATAACTCGATCTGATCAGACATTCGTAGCAAATTTTAAGTACTAGCTGTATATATTTCTAGTCGCCTTTCACACGTTTCGTGCTGCTTTCGTTACTAGCGCGGACTGCCGTCCACATTAATACAAATAAATTAAAAAGAAGAAGCATATGCCGAACTATTTTTTATTTATAATTCATAAATTTGTGATTGTATACTTTTTGATCGGTATATAAATCGATCCATATTAGCTGTGCCTTTCGCACCCTTCATGCTGCTTTCGTCACTAGCGTGAACTGCCGTCCGCAGTGGTAATAAATTAGAAGAACTGGAATTAATATTCCACATAAATATCTATTTAGTTCTGATAAATCTTTATTACTTTATTACAATTGCGATTTTTTATGTAACATAACTATCATAAATTAACTGATATATTTATTTATTATAAAATTTAAACGTGAATGCATACAATAATTGAAATGCTCAACAATTAAATAAATATAATACAAAATTGCAGATAATTTAATTGCTTTGCTCGCTTTTACCTCAATTGACCAGCATTACAATTATGGATCGGACCAAAGTGTTGACAGGCGACAGCAGCAGACATCATCATCACCATCTTTAACATCATAATGAGCAACAAAACCATCGTGATAAAGTCCATTTAAACAATTATTAGTTAAATTTACTGTTAATTTCAATAACCGGGCGATAATACAAACAACGTCGCGTTGAAAGCGTCTGCGGGTCCTGTTTGGGAAGGGAAGATTGAAAGGGAGATTGGAAAGAAGGGAGTGGATAGATGGATGACTGTGGGGCGAAAGTCAAACGCATTATTAATGCGATTATTGTACAATGCCAAAATGGAATTCTATTCAACGAGGCGTCACTGAAAATATGCCAGAAAAGCCGGGCAGGAAACTTCTCATTCTCTTTCCCTTACTCTATCTTCCTGAATTAATATTATATCCATATCCCGCATAAAACGACGATTGTGGTTGCATTTGGAACAAGAGGCGTGGCCGTTATCATCGCCATCATCATCATCATCATTATCAACATGGGGCAATGGGCATCGGCATCGGAATCGGAATCGATGTATAAAGTATTTTTGGTGTTTCCGAGACAAATTGCAATGGAATACTAATTTACAGATACAAATTGACGGAGCTGTCGCGTCGTCCAACACAGCGGGCATTCTGACAGTTTGTGGAGTTGAGTTTAGCCAGGGGTGAGGCAGGGTTTTATCTTTGGCTGGTGCTAGTGAAATTTCGGAGGTCTGTGTGTTGAAAATTCGAAAATTACGTGACTGCATTCGCAAAGAAAGGCACAAGAATTGTTGGAATGTAGAAATTGGGCTGCGACTGAGTTGAATTTTAAATGATGAACGATCCAAAGTGTGGAAAGGGGCAGTCAACTAACTCTTAGAGAGAGAGGGAAAGGGGACATGCGGCTCTAATTCAGTCCGAGTGTCTAAAGGGGTGCTGGCACACGCAGCCCTTGACCAGCTCAGTCTCTGTCAGGGTCTGGTTCTGGCACGGAGTTCCTTAACGGATCCAAAGTCCTGCGTGTCTGACTGGCAAAGGGAAACGGGCCAAAATGCCGACCGGAAGGCTCAAACAGTCCGGCAAACACACGAAAATAAATCAACAAAACCTTTTGGGCAATAATGTTGTTAATTTTTTAAGTTTATAAGGTCAAAGGGTGACAGCAGCAACAAAGCACTGAGAGAAATAGTATGTGAAATGGTATAACAAAATTTTATTATTTTTTTAATTCTTTTGATATATAAATTTTAATGAAAATGGTATTCAATAATGTATTAATATATTATTTTAATCACAAAAATTGCTTAATCCTTTTGTTAGTATAAATAATTTTTAATATTATTACAAATTGTTATTTTTATAATAATTTTTCATTTAGTTTTGATTATTTTTTTTTTGATAGTTTACTAAATAATGACATGTTTTTCTCAGTGTGCGCTGCAATAAACTACATAAGTGGTTCTTTTTTTGATGCGCTGCTCGACAGCCACTCTGTCTTTCTACGCCTTTTCACGTTTTTCCTTTGTATTTCAATTTCCAATTCCATTTCCATATTTATCCCCATTTCTATTTTCTTTTCTAATGCTCTATAATGGTCGTCATTTGCGTACAAATTGTTGACACTTTCGTGGACAGTTGTTGGTAAGTTCAAACGTTCTCGTGCGTGCATTTGAAATGGGCCATGGTACTCGTATTTCTATTTTGCATTAGGGACTGGGGATTGGAGGTGTGGAGGTGTGGAAGCTCCGTGGAGCAGGCAAATAAACTGGACAGCGACAGGCCAGCGAGCTTAATGGAGTTGTAATGAGTGTGAAAATTAATGTTGTCACATTACTCACGCACCCAACGCGACTCTCGACACTCGACACTCGACAGCAGGACGAATAACGAATAAGAAATGGTGAGGGCTAAACGAATTTTCCTCCGTCATGAGTCGCGACAAGTCGTAGGGTTACTTCCGGGTTGGAGGTTGAAGGTTGGTAGCTGGGTTGACCTGTGTTAATATTTGCCCTCAACTGGAATTCAAGCACCCGTAATCAATTGGGAGCTCGTCTGAAGGGTGGCCCCACTATTTACATAGTATTCTGTTTAAGCATCTGACTCATGGAGTCGCAGTTACAGATTAGATAGAGTTCAGTAAACAATTATTATTATAGATTACGCTCGAGAATTATGTTTAGTCATAGCTAATGTTTATATTGCGCTTTACTTTTGCAAAATAACTAGAATTTTATGATAAACTGTGGGATTTACAAATCGCTTGTAATTTGTTCGATCTAATTTTAAACTACATTTAACATTGAAGGAATCCCGAAGCGATAAAATTAGATGAGATATAAACATGACATATTGTTCTAAGCTTTTTTTTTTTTAATAGAATATATGGGATTCCCAATTTGCATTTTATTTTTCAAAGGTTGATAGTTTTCTGGAATGGAATTTTGTGTGGATCACCGTATTTACAAAGCAAGTAAAAAATATACTGAACATCTGGAAGAACCAAACGAGCTAATTATTTTGAAATTCTTTACAGACTATAGATGCTATCGATAATTTGTAATTATACATTTCACATCGACGGAATCTCCAATTGATAAACATTATTGATTGAACTTTAATTTTTTTTAAAAAACGAATATTAAAATTAGTAATCAATATTGTAATTTTCTGGAATGAAATTTTGTGTAGACAAAAGTTTATACAAAACAAGTAAATAATAGACTAAATATCTGGAATGACCCAACGAGTTTATTATTTTGAAATTATTTATAGTCTATAGATAGTATTGATAATTTGTATTTCAACATTTCACATCGACTGATTCACCAACCGATATAACTAAATGAGAAGTGAACATTAAAAAAAATTGTAATTCCATTTTACTTTTCAAAGGTTGATAGTTAACTGGATTGGAACTTTGTGTAGATCACCGAACTTACAAAACAAATAAAAAATAGACTTAAAAAAAACTCTGGAATGACCTAACGAGATTATTATTTTGAAATTTCTAAAAGACTATAGATAATATCGATAATGTTTGGTCCCATTTAAAGCTATGAAACTGATTCTATTGCGATTCTGATACCAGTCATGTGGGCAGAAATACGTCAGCTTCTAGTTAGCCCCGAAAAAAAAGAGTTTTGATTTATGTGGATGCGCAATTGCTGAACCTTTGAGAAGACAGCCGTTGCGACAGTAAAGATACATAAATATTTGTATATATATACTTTTATATTTTGGTGACTGTAAATCATCGGGGGAGACAGTAGGAGATGCAGATGAAGATATGGATACGGCGATGGGAAGATGAGTTGGAGCGTTAACCTGCAGCACGTAAATTATTGCGAGTTTGAGAACGAGTATCTGTGAGATACGTGATAGGACATGTTGCGGCTAGGCGCAGTTCACATTGTAATTGCTGAGGCAATCTCAACAACAACAACAGCAATGTTAACAACAACAATTCATTTTTGGTGTATAAATAATGAAATGATTTTCAAATATTTACAAAAGTCGCCAACGAGGGGCGACTGATTCTGATTCATAATATTTTCTGCGAACTTCAAGGTGTTTAGTTGATTGTTTTGTTTTTGTCGGCGTCGTTGTTATTGTTGTTTGCCTGTGGTAATTTTTCATGATTATTTTGTCAGTCATTATTGTTGTTGTTGTGGTTGTTGTTGCTGTTGTTTTGATACTTATAATGGAAGTGGAAACGAGCCGCGAACCACTTTATAAATAAACTGCATGCCGTGATAAAAATAGAATTGCTAGTGCGATTTTCAAAACGCAACATTATCAACAACAACAGCAAGAGCAACAATAACAACAGAAGCAGCCGCAAAACTATGCCATTTGTTATTGTAGCTTTTATTGTTGTTGCTTTTATTTTTTTTTTTTGCTATTTTTCGCTGTTTCGCGTAATGAGAATTTTGCAAATTTTCAACCCACACGCGACTCACTCAAAAGTCAACGACGTCAACAAAATCATCATTCCGATCGTTATCGTCAACTTCAACATTAACATCTTCATTATCGTCTTCATGATCATTATGATGAAACTTTTTTTTGAACCTGTACACGCTCAAGACGCTCTTAACTATTTTTAAAACCGACCAACTGAATTGCCATTTTCGTAATTTGTTCTTGATGTCATTGTCGTTTTTTTTTTGTTTTTGCATTTTGTGTTCTGCATTCGAAAATAGCATCAAGTTCGAAGTATGGCTAAAAATAGCTAACACATTATAAGTATAAGTATAAGTATGTAATGAACGAACATAATTGCACAAAAACAAAATGAGCTTTTGTATTAATGAGTCAAGTTTTTGGCTCAGAGATGTCAGTATATTGAATATTGCTGGAGTTATGTTAAAAATTAGTTAAAGTCAACAAACATTTGAATTTCTAATTGAGTGAACATGCATTTTATGAATTTATTATTAAGTTAACCTTATTAAAGTAGCACTTGAGTCAACATTCAAGTCATTAAGAGAGCCGCTTAAGAACTTTATTTGATATTAAAACTTTTTCATTTCAAAATAGTTACAAAAGTTCTAAATCGATTTAACTGTATGTTTTTTTAGTTATTTAATTAGTTTTAAAAACCACTTTTAATTATAGTCATTTCAGAGCTATTAAAAACTTATTATAGTTTCTTGTCATAAAATAAGATAGCTTGTATTTTCTTTATTTGTTTTACTCGTAATCAATAAACATTTATATATTTAGGAGGATTAAGCAAGCATTACAGTCCGAAAAGATATAGATAATATCTGGATTTATCGGAAAAATATCGGATCGTGGCGCTATTATCTATGAGTATTTGCTTATTTTGCCATATATCACATATTTTTTTGGCTTTGATCATTCGAATGATTTGCATTTTGAGAATTAATGGAGAAATGAAATCTCAACGCACAGCTAATTTGTTTATTGCGTATTTGTACAATTTGTTATCGACAAACAGACAGACATCTATACAAAACTACTTATATACGTATTTGTGTATGTGTTTGTATAGATACATCTATTTATCTATCTATCTGTTATTCAATTTTGGTGATGATGCGAAAACAACAAAACAAATTTGTTAAAACTAAAAATACATTTATTAAAAATAAGTAGATACATAGCCTGCAGTTATACAAAGACACACAGATACACACGCACACATACACATGAACAAGTAGTTTGAGATACATTTAAGCATAGATAGATAATTTTGCCTATAGCAATTGTTGCATAAACAACTTTTGGCTTCGAGTTTTGCTCTGTTTCACCTTGAGAGTGTAAAAGAGACAAAGTGACAGAAAGAGAGAGAGAGAGAGAGAGAGAGAGAGAGAGTAAGAGAATAACAAAAATGTAAACAAACGTTGACAAACCAAATATTGAACGGGACTGCGGCAAATCATGACCAGAATCCGCAGAATCGTCTCCCTCTCCATACTCTCTTCATCCCCTCTTTATCCACCCCCATTATGGGATACTTGTATATTTGTAACGCATATCTTTCCGGCACTTAGTTTCGCTTACTGAAATGACCAAAAGCCGCAGCAGGAAGAGTCACAAAATATCGGCAGCAATTCGAGCCCAAACCTAAAGCGGAAGTGCCTCTAATTTCAATATGGCCGCCTCCCTCCTGGCGTTTAACACAATTGCTGACACAATTTCCGAGATTTATTGCCAACACGCACACACACACACAGACTGAACACAACACAACACAACACAACCACAGTGCGACACCCACATAACACGGTGGCATTTGGTGGTTGTCAAAGGAATTGGATACCGCACCGTTCCCGTTTCCCCTCCCGGAAAGCAACGAAAAAAGGCCAATGGGTCCTCGCCAAATAAATCAAATCAAATCGATGATTTTCCCTTTACCGTTATATTATGTCATGTTCTTCCGGCCAGCATGAGTTGTGTCAACAAGGGTTACCTCCATTTGTGGCAAATAGAATGGCATTCGGTTTCGATAGGATTGCGGCGCAACTCAATTGGATTGGCTTTGGTTTAGTATTATTTTTATACCCGTAACTTAAAATATAAGTAAAAGGGTATATAGTGTTCGTTGGAATGTATGTAACAGGGAGACGAAGGCATCTCCGACCCCATAAAGTACACAGAAAAAAATTCGGGATTCCGGGCTAAAATTAATCCCAGCGGTGTCGGGAGTACGGTAATCCCGGATTCTTATTAACCATGTATGAAATACTTAAATCAAGCACGATTTTTCTCATCAAAACTTTTAATTTGTAATATTTGTTTTCAGTTAGATCAAATAATTAAGACTTCTTAGACTTTTTTAATGTCGACTTTTTTAATATTGTTGCAATTTTATCTACGCATTATCTAAATTTAGGAACTATATCCGGATGCATACTTAAAAAATTGATTTTATAATGGATTACTTTTTCCTGTGTATATAGATTCTTGATCAGCATCAACTGTCCGTCTGTCTGTCTGTCCAGCCGGGTGAGCGCCTAGACCTCAGAGACTATAAAAGATAGAGACTCCAAACTTTCACCCCCAGACTCCAAATGCGTTGGAGCAGGTCAAGTTTGTTTCAAATTTAGACCACGCCCCTCTCCGCCACCGCAAATCGAAAGAAACCGTATGCTCGTCTGTATAAACAACAGGATCTCAGAGACTTAAAGAGATAGAGTAACCAAATTTGGCACACAGAAATCTATAGACCCCTCGCAGATTAAGTTTACTTCAATTTAAAGTCACGCTCTTTCTGCTCCCACAAATCGCGAAAAACCACCATACCCACAGTTTTAAAGATAATACCATTCAATGGTAATTAACGTTATCTATTAATATTATCTATAATATCATTTAACTTCAGTAAGATCGGACAAGTAGAACGGAAGTAATAGCTAACCAAAGTTATTATTTCAATACAATAGCCTAAAAGTATGCAGCAGTTTTTATTAGGTAGTAATATTTTGTATATATTAATATAAGTAACGGGTATCCTATGGTCGGGATCTCGACTATAGCCTTTCCTACTTGTTTTATTTCTTCATATAAGTCTGCGGTCTTGCCACTTGTAAACTTCTTGATATCAGTTCGGCCCTAGGCAAAAAGAAAAGCTGAAAGACTCATCTGCATTTTGACTCAGTTGCAGAACTTCATCATCATTTATGCGGAAGTGAAACCAAAAATAGGAAAAACGCAAACGAAAACGAAAACGAACTTGGAGGAGGCGAAAGAAAAAAAAAAATTAAAGCTCACAAAGCGAATTTGCACAAAATGTTGCCTTGGGTTCAGAGTGGCTGACTCGTCCCTCCCCTCCCCCTCCCCCTTCCCCCTTCCCACGACATCCCATCCCACAAACGTAGTTGGAAATTTTCATTTGCCTGTCACAAAATGACAAATGAATTTTGAAATAAGCGCTCGTATCCGCTTGATTGTTTGTTTTCGGGTTTCAGTCGCAGTCGCCATCGCAGTCGGAGTCACTAATCCCCCCCCTTCCCTTCGCCAACCTCTGTTCCTCTCTCTGTCAACTTTAATAGACGGAACTGCTGCTGCAGCTGTGGGTTGTGTGTGTGTTGGTGTGTTGGTGTGTGTGTGTGGGTTGGTTGACGGTGTCAATGATTGACATTGAGCAGAAAGTTAAATTGATTTCAATGCAGCGCAATTGAAATTGAAAAGCGCAGCGTTTTGTGAATGCGCCTGACATTTGCATATCGAACGGCAATTTACCGTTCCACTAGACAGCCGCAAAGCATTGGAGTTTTGAATAGATATGGCAATACTCGCAATATGACCATATATGTCATATATTTGGGATAAGTAGTTTATAAGTCTCAGCCCTGTTTTATATTATATCATTTAAACCAAGGCTGCAAGCAGGTTCTTACCGAACCTTATAGAACCGGTTTAGTTCGGGGTATTAACAGTCTGAGCCAGATAATAAACCGATTCCAAAGCATTTTCGGTTAGGTACTCAAAAAAAAAATTGCAACAATTGTTTTTTTTTCTATATACTCAACTATTAAAGACTTCCACTAAAAATAGGTCATATTAGATCTTCAAATATATATAGATTATTTTAAAAATTTGTATTTGATTGAATTGATTTAAGAAAAAATTAAATCAATAAATTTTTGTGTATTTAATTTAATCAAAGCTCCATCTCAAACCTTGCTAAAATAAAAGTTATATTAAAAAGAAGGTGTTTCATTAATATGCTAAATATTTCAAATCGTCATGTGTGGTTTTTAGAACAAAATCCATTTAAATACCAAAAATATGACTAAAAAATCTCTTAACTTGGAAATCGGTTCAGTTTTTTCTTACAGTTATTATATTGAAAATCGTTTCAAAAAACTTGATGGTTTAATTTCTATGTCCACATATCTTTGTTCTTACTCACTTTGTATCTAATGATATACCATATTATTATAACGATCTACAATATTGTAAAGCTATTTCATGGAATTAGTTTCTACTGTTTTTTAAGTGCTTGGTAATTTGTTTAAATTGTGTGCTGCATTTTGCAAGCACTTGTAATACAAATTTCTTTCTAAACATTTTCAAATGTTGCGGGTTTCCATGCATGAGTTGTGTCAGGCAAAACGAATTTGATTTATTCCTGGAAAAGCAAAGCATATTTTTCGGATTACAGCCGCTTTTCAGGAATGGTTTTGGTTCGCACGCAGGTCGAGTGGATTCCGTCTCCTAAATTGTTATGTGTGGGACGGTTGGACATTTCCTGGTAATCGTTTTGATGTTGGAATTCGAAATTTGAGCAAATTATTTCATAATTTTACACAAATAAGTTTTTTATGACCCAATTATGGTAACTTCCGTTAGCCGCCATACCAACACCCGCAACAACAAAAGCACCAACAATCTGGGCTAGACTCAATCCATTGCTTTTATGTTATAGAAGCCTCTTTAATGACGTTGCCGTCGATGAGGTTGTTATATATGTATATGTATAGTAGTGTTGTAGTAGGAGGAGCACTTAATTCCTTTCATTTTTCTCACCTGCCCCTGCAATGTGCAAATTATTTGTGGCAAGCGCCTCACAACATTCATATAACCGTATCTGGAATTCACTTCCTCAGGTGAATAGGACGAGGAAGAGAGAGAGAGAGAGGCAGAGCCACAGGACTAAAGTCTATTCTGCCCACTTGCAGTTTGGTTAGACTTTTGCTAATAGCCAACAGTTTGGCTGGTTCTTTGGTTCGTTGGTTGGATGGTTGGTTGGTTGGTTGGTTGGCGCCAGGCGTGAATTTTCTCCATGGCAATTTTTCTTTGCTCGCCTTTTTTAAGTGGCCCCGTGCGCGACGGCAATAACGAGCCGGCAACAACAACAACGACAATTACAAAAACAACGTTGTTGGTAAATGAGAGTAAATGCAATAATTGCAATGTTTTTAACATTAGCGGGCCACGTAAATTGCAGCCACCGACGCCAGTTACGATGCCGCCAAACCGTCGTCCGTCGTCCAACCAATCGACCGTCAACCCATTTCATTTTTCCACAATTCTCATTATCCATTTGCATACGAGTTGTATGCTGTTTCCACTCAGAGAGTGAGTGAGAGGAGAAAGGGGCGCCAAGAAAACCATAATGGAGTGCAAACGGCTTCTGACAGATATTTTTGTGGGCCAACTTGGCCATTGAGTACATAGCAATTAGACATTTAGTCATTCGACTACCCGTTAAGCCTTTAAACTACCATTTAACAGAGCAGAAAAAACAACACCCCAAACAAAATACAGAAATAGAGAAGAGAAATTGTGGCTTTTAATTGTAATTGCAATTGCTGCATGCTGAATTGTGTTTAACCAGTTGGGAAATGTATTTTATTCTATTCTCCGTCATTCTTTTGTTGCCTGGCATATAAAATTCATTCTCCTTGACTTTATTGTTTTAAATTCACCAATGTTATTAGCTGTTTTATACTGTGGTAATTTTTTAGACCCCGTACTTAAAAAAAGTACAGGGGTCTATTGGGTTTGTTTTACCGAATATGTGCGTAACAGGCAAAAGGAGGCGTGGCAGACCCTATAAAGTATATATATTTTTGATCAGCATCAATAGCCGAGTCGATATAGCAATGTCCGTCTGTCTGTCTGTCTGTCTGTCTGTATGAACACCTAGATCTCAGAGACTATAAGAGCTAGAGTCACCAAACTTGGTATGTAGGTTCTTCTTGCTGCAAGCAGATCAAGTTTGTTTCAAAATTCGGCCATGCCCCTTTTAACGCCCACAATTCGAAAAAGAAAATTTTATATCTAAATTATAAGAACAATTGAAAAGCTAGTGATACCAAATTTGGTATGTAGATTCCTCTTTATTGCAGGCAGATAAAGATTGTTTCTTATTTGGATCGGACCACTATATCATATAGCGCCCATAGGAACAATCGGACAAAAATCCAGTCTTAGTATGAAAAACTTTTTTGTTTTATGAGATATCGTAATCATACTGCTACAATCACTGCGGACGGCAGTTCGCGTTAGTGACGAAAGCAGCACGAAGGGTGCGAAAGGCGACTAACAACTATATACAGCTAAGTTGGAAAATTTGCTACGACTGTCCGATCAGATCGAGTTATATACCGATCGAAAGGCTTAGTCCTAACTTACAAAATGGCATACTAAAACTTTTGCTAATTCACCTGGGTCATGAGATACGGGGGTGTAAGTGGGAGGGGAAAAATTTATATGATCGCAGCTTATGGAGCCGTTGGGGCTTTTACGTAAAATTTTTTATTTTTTAAAAATTCTTATCAATAATACGCGTCGTTTGATACCTTGATGACCCAAATCCGATAACTGGTTCAAAAGATAAATAAATTTGAAAATTTTAGTAGAATACTAAAAATGAAGTGAAAAAGTTTCTTTGTTTGTCTGTTTGTATCAAAGCGCTAAAAAAAGCGTAGATGTTATGATGGGGATTTGTTCATTTTTGAAAATCTAGAAATGTTTGTTTTACGACTTTTTCAATTTCCCGCTAGTTTAGCGGGAAATCGCTAAATCCCGCTAAATTTGAAACCTCACCAGTTTCCATACCAAAGAAGCTATAGATATGTTCTGGGTATCATTGGAAAGGTGTGCTTGAGGGCTTTTAGGCGTACCTTTAAACTTTTTTTCTAAAGTACTCAGGTAACATTTTACAGGTGAAATAAAGTTTTTTAGCTTACATTTTGGCGATTTCTGACAAAACCGCTCTAACGATTTTAATTAAATTTTAGTATGTTGTAGTACGTAGAATTTTGCGTTTTTTAGTATATGAAACATAAACTTTGACCAAGGGGTTTGGAAGATATTGCTTGTTAACTGAATGTATACATTTTTCTATCGGTCGAAAATCAGGTTTTAGTAAGAAAAACTTTTTGGTTGTATGAGATATCTCAAACAAACTGACACAATACGCATTTAACTTGGTTTTATATATTCTGTGCAAAGTTGGTTCAAATCGGACCACTATAACATATAGCTGTCATAGGACCGATCGGGGGAAAATGGAGTCTTAGTACGAAAAACTTTTTTGTTTTATGAGATATCTCAACCAAACTGATAAAATATGCATTTAACTTCGTTTTATATATCCTGGCCAAAGTTGGTTCAAATCGGACCACTATATCATATAGCTGTCATAGGACCGATCGGGCGAAAATGGAGTCTTAGTACAAAAAACTTTTTTGTTTTATGAGATATCTCAACCAAACTGATAAAATATGCATTTAACTTGGTTTTATATATCCTGGCCAAAGTTGGTTCAAATCGGACCACTATATCATATAGCTGTCATAGGACCGATCGGGCGAAAACAAGTCTTAGCATAAAAAACTTTTTTTTACAAGAGATATCGTAACAAAACTAATAGAATATGCATTTAAGTTAGACTTATAGATCCTGAAGAAAGTTGGTTCTAATCGAACCACTATATCATATAACTGTCATAGGACCGATCGGGCGAAGTCTAAGTCTTAGTATGAGAAACTTTTTTTTCTCACAGTAGGTACGGGGCTTCCGACAGTAGAGTAGCAACTTAAGCGATGCGAGCAGGGGGCGGAGCCCCCTACTTTTCTTTATAATTAAAAAAAAATTTTTTTTTTTAAATATGAAAAAATATTCAACAATGATAAATTTACAATGTCAACAGCAAAAGCAATTGCAAAAATTTCTGATATCCCACAAAAAAAACCTCTAAACGAGGTAAAAGTCTAGTGACGAAAGCAATTTCCAGCCCCAAAATTTCTGATATCCAATTTTGTGACGAACAAAATTGAGTTTAATATAAAAATTTTAAATAAAAATATAAATTAATAAATAAAAATAATTGGCATTCGGCACTGTGCAAAAAGTAATTTTTATGTACAAAGAAGCTCACCCTTTTTGCGCACAGTGCACAAGGCCAATTATTTTTTTTTATTAATTTATATTTTTATTTAAAATTTTTATATTAAACTCAATTTTGTTCGTCACAAAATTGGATATCAGAAATTTTGGGGCTGGAAATTGCTTTCGTCACTAGACTTTTACCTCGTTTAGAGGTTTTTTTTGTGGGATAAGCATATTACTCGGTTTTATACATCCTGTCTAAAGTTGGTTCAAATCGGTCCACTATATCATATAGCTGTCATAGGACCGATCGGGTGAAAATCAAGTCTTAGTATTAAACACTTTTTTGTTTTTTGAGATATCGTAACCAAACTGAAAGAATATGTATCTAACTTTGTTTTAAATATCCTGACCAAAGTTGGTTCAAATCGGACCCCTATATCATATAGCTGTCATAGGACCGATCGGTTCCAAATCAAGTATGAAATTTTAGCAGTCTTAGCTTTTGACATAGTAAGTACGGGGTCTCCGACAGTTGAGAATGCTCGACTGTAGCTCCGTCCGACTAGTTGATAGTTAATTTTGTTTAAGAATACGTAAGGTTAAAAAAACAAAAAGCTGTAGGATTGTTTGAAAAGATGGATATAAAATTTTATATATTGCATAGATCATAGAAATCCCATAGAAATAAAAATCTTAATCATTTAAAGTCTTATGTTACAAGATAATTTCATGAAGATAGTTTTCCAAATATATAAGTTGGAAAAAATGAGATGCTTATCTTAAACTTAAAAAAAGTCTTTATGACTATAATGACTATCAGGTGTGCCACAGAAAGCGAAACCAACCGATAGGTTTCCAAAACCAAATTTTAGTTTAAATTACGAAATCGGTTCACTTTATTATATTACTGTCATTGTAACAATCAGTCGAAATTTAATACAGCTTTAAGCAAGGACCTTAAGTCCTCGGCGTCTTGAACAACATCTAAGTGCCTAGACAGGGTATCCTACTGTAGAGTGCGCTCGACTTTTATTTTTATGTTATAATTTTATTATGACTTGAATTTGTATTTATTTTTTCTCTCTGTCGACTGCATCTCATAAACCGTAAATGAATAGATAAATAAAATGTATTAATAAATCTAAATGAAAATTCATTGATTAACAGTGTGTCAAATGGACATACTTATAATACTCCGAGGAAAAGTGTAATGAAACATGTAAAAGGCGTAAGTTATTCACTAAAAGGACTAATAATTCAATTTAATTAATTATAAATTCCTTAATTATTATTTCAACTGAGCATTGTTTGATTAAAATCGTTGCTTCTTCAATTAATATAAATGGCCTATGACTTCAAAGTGTGTTACATTCAATTGATAATTTCTGGTCTTTATTTTGGCAACTCGGCAACTAGGGCCAAAACGTAGTTAACCCCATTCTGACTAATAGAAGTGCCTAAAGCTATGTATAATAATACTTACAATGAAATGAATTAAAGTGTTGCAAAGACTCACTTATACTTAGGTAAATTCTGTATAAAGTTCTGACTTCCTCTTTCGCTCTCTCTCTTTCTGTAGCTGTCTCTTTCATTTGGCTTTAGCTTTAGCATCATAATTTGCATTAATTAATTTGTTGGCTCATTCATTCAGTCAAACATTTGTTCATTCATTAAGCGGCTTTACGCAGTTGCCACACAGTTTTTCATCTCAGATTCCAGCAGCGAGAGAAATGAAGAGAAAGAGAGGAGGCATCGTTGTTGTTGCTGTTATTGTTGGTATTGTTGGTGTTGTTGGTGTTGTTGGTGTTGTTTCCGCTGTTGTTGTTGAGAGCGTAGGAGGAAGCATTTCCCTTTCAAGCTTAATTAAGTTGGTCACTTGGCTGAGGCGCTGACGTTGAGTGGGTGACGATAACAAAGACGAGAACAACAACAACAGCAACAACAACAACAGCAACAACAACTAGAACGATAATGACGATAATGCCAATGCTCATCATCAAGTTGGCTGACTGCCTCTCTTGGCTTGGCTTTTAATGGCAATGGAACACAACACAAATGTTGCCTGCCATCGCCTTCGAATTCTACTTGGATTTCTGCGATGCGGGGGCAAGGTGGCAGGTGGCAGGTGGCACTATGGTAGCTCAGAGAGCGGGGGAAGAGGGTAAGAGAGGCAGTGCGTCTCTGCTTCTTCTTCTTCTTCTTCTGCATGGGCGAGGAAGTGAATTTCGCTTTGAACGTGACGGAAATTGAATTTCCGTTTCTTGGGATGACACTGCCGCCAACGTTGGAGCCCTGAGTCCCCATGGCTATAGCTCTGACTCTGACTCTGACTTTGGCTTTGCCAATTGTTGTTGTTGTTCCTCTTTATGTTGCTGTTGTTGTTGTTGATGTGCTGTTAAGTAGGCGAGTGACGCATGCGCAACGTCGACGGCGACGGCAACTGCGACGTCAACTGCGACGCCAACGCCAACGCAGAAGCGGAACTGGCTGGGCAACTGTCGACTGTCGACTGGGTTATTTCAATATGTACGTGTACATGGAATACCATTAAATAATTCCAATTATAATTATGAACAACCTACAACAGTTCCGTTCCGATAATAAATGCCAGTTTAAGTGCTTTGTCAGAGCACATAAAGGGAGTGTACGATTAACCAACTATACGGGTGTGTCAGGAATAAGTTCCTGAACTAGTTGTAGACATACATATTATACATATTAAAGATTTAAATAAGCATAAAGTAATATTAATTATTGACAACTTTTTAAATGAAGATATTGATATTTCTATTACATATTTCATTTATTTTAAATTCTCAATTCATAATATATAACTTTTTATTTAAATTTATTGGATTAATTTAGTTTATTTTCAAGTAAAATAATTCAACAATTATTAATCTTAAACTTAATATTTAATCATAAATAAGACACAAAGCACCACGATTGAAAAATATGTATTAATGACAATTAGAACTGTGATTATATTTTTTCTTTAATTTTGTAAGTAAATGTAAACCTAAATTATAAATTTTTAAAACCACACGTTCCATTAAATTTATAGTCTTTGTATTGTTAAGTTAGAAATCATTTCATAAATAAATAAATTGTAATAAAAGATATAAAATTAATATAAAATGTACAATAAAATTTCAAGTTATTTATTATTTGAATTATTTAATCTAAGATATTAACAAACGAAAAATGTAAGAAGTAGGTATTTCCTGTAGTTTCTGTTAAGGCTTTGATTTATTCTTTGAATATGGTTAGTTTTTGGTTTAAAAAGCATCTGAATTGAAATTTTATGACTGTCATTAGTATATAAGCCGACTTTAATAAAATTGGCCAACAACAAAGCTCTGCAAGTTATAAGATATTCTATAATATTATTTCTCAGCTCTTTTAAATTTGTCTTGCTTTAACATAAACAGCAATCAATTAAAAAAGTTATATTATTCTTATTTTACGATAACACTAGGCAACAGCCAAAAAATTACAAGAACCAAGAACCAAGAGTCTCTTAAACTACTGGTTTAAGTCTTAATGTTTGTATTAATGAATTATATATATATATTCAATAGCTTTCAGAAAAAGTAAAGCTTTGGAAAATCGGTTGTGGCATTCTTGAGTAATTATGACAAATGTGGGCGCACCTCTGAAAAAAAGTATTAAAAAAAAAAACAATTTTTAAAAAATCCAAAAAAAAAAATCTCACCATAGAAAAAAAAATGTTTTTCGTCGTTTGTGACCCCATATCTATCAAAAAGAGTGGGTTTGGTTCTTGTAATTGCCAAAAAGTTCAAATTTGTTGCCTAGTGTAACTAATAAGATGCGAACTTTTGTGAGACTGACTGTTTTTTATAGCTCACTCATAAAGTAAGTAACAAATAAGTGTGAAACTCCAAATTAGAAGAAATTAACTGACTCACAGTTTTAGAATGGATAGAAAAAATATAATAATAATAATAAAAAATAAAAATAAGAAAAATAAATCTATGAAATGATTAGATAATACTATATGAGTTAAGAAATATGATCTATGGTTATCAAAGCTGTAGTGAAGTCCTGAAGACTACCATGTATCTACGCAGTGTATTCGAGTTTAAAGTCTGTAAATATGAATAACGTGAACTCCTCCGGCAGACAACTAAAAGACATTCTCAAGCATTCACATTCCACCAAATTGTCGGCGGCCTTTTAAATTTTTGCGCAGTTTTACAACAACAACAACAACAACAACGACAACAACGACAGCAAAAGTAAGTAAGTAAAAACAACTAAAGCGAAAGGCCATGGCAATGCCGTGGGGTCATCATCAATGGGGACTACAGACTGAAGCTGGGAACTGGGACTATGACTGGGACTGAGACTGAGACCCAGATTGAGCCTGAGACAAAGATTGGGATTGAAGCTGGAACGGGAGTTGGGCGAGGAGGAAAGAGAAGAATGTCTAAGGCTGTTTCAGCAATTGCACTTGTCTGCAACAGATATCACTGGTACATTGGTACTTATAATACAATATGGTACGGACTCCTTATGGTACATTTTTACTGGTACATTGGTATGGTACAATATGGTAAGGAATCTTTATGGTACATTTTGAAGGTGCGAAAAAGATGTACGAAACTGAAGATACAGCTGAAAAAGAGAAACATTTCAAAGTGGAATTTAAAATTTGCACATTTGGATGTGTGAATGTGTGTGTGTGTGTGGGGGGGAAAGAAAATGGGAAGAAGCAGCAGCTGAAGAGCAGCGATAAAAGACAACAGAAAGAATAACTTACATAGCTGGCAATATGAACGTCCGTTTCTCTTAACTCATTTTTATTTTGTTTTGCTGGTATTGTTGTTATTGTTGTTGTTGTTGTTAATGTTGTAGCTGTTGCTCTTGCACGTTTGCCTCCGCCCCTCCCCCGATAAACTCTACGAGCAGTGCTTCACCTTGGCTTGTTGCTCTTATAGTTGCTGTTGTTTGTTGTTGTTATTTCTGTGGTGGCTTTGCCACTTTCAGCAAAAATCCAACCGAAACAATAATAACAACAGCAACAACAGCAACAACAACAACAACAACAACAACTGACAGCGTCGTGATGTTTTATGGACTTTGGACTCGCGTTTTTTTTTCTCCAAGCCCCAAAAAGGCAAAAATTAAACGACGATGGAGCTGCATGAAAAATGGAAACAAGACACAGCCACGACAATAACAACAACAATAACAATAACAAAAATAAAAAACAACAACAACAACAACAAAAACCAGGCAAAGCATTCACATGCAACGTTGAAACAGAAACAGTTCCGTAAAGCTGAAAAACAAAAATGCAAACAAGTCAGAAAAAAGCAAAACAAAAACAAAAACAATAACAAAACAAAAAAGCAGACTTTAGCTGTATGAATGTGTATGTGTGTGTGTGTGTGTGTGAAGATAGAGCAACAGCAAAACCGCAAAAATAACAACAACAACAACAACAGCAACAACCTCAAAGCGATTACATTTAAAGATAACGGAAATTTGTATGTTGGAAAATACCTCAACTGAATTTTACCACTTGAAAGAAAACGAAGACGAAGGGACAGAAGAAACAGAAGGCAGAAGGAAGTATAAGAGGATAATATTTACATGCATAGATAAGTAGCTTAGTATTTTTATAGTATTTATATACTAATGGATAACTTAAAAATACTTAAATATCATTTATATTGTTAAAGTCTAAAAAATGCAATGTTTTAATTTTGAGAAATTATTTATATTCAAATTTTATTATCATTTTAAAGCGAAAATATTTTAAGATTTCAATGAATACAGTATTGAAATTAGAAAAAGAAATTATTCATAAACAGATTATATATGTTTACAAAGATAAATTGTTAGAATATAAAATCTATAAAAACTAAATATCATGGAACGTATTCAAGATTTTTGCAAATAAAAAGTCAAACTTGTAATGCACGTAGAAAACAAAATTTTAAAATATTTTTTTCTGAAATAATACTCATAAAATTTGAGTAATTTAAAAATCATAAAATTCCATGAAAATATTCAAGATAAACTTATAATTTTAACTTGAATAAAATGCTTAAAAAAATACAAAACAATTTAAAAACAATTATATAAACTTTTCCTTAAAAAAATTAAATTAAATTAAAATTAAATAATTTATCCTCTATTCTGCACTGAAAAATTTTCCAACTCTATCAATGTAATTGCCTCGTGATGGCATTCAAACCTCTTACCTAGCAAATATTTACTGAACATTTTTATTTGTGATTTGTCGATTGTCGTTTGTCGTTTGTCGATGGACAAATGTCGTTTGGCTTTTACATTTGCCATTCACAAGCAATTACTAACATACAATTGCTTTGGTGACCTCCTATGCAATGTTTGATTACCTCATTTTCTGGGCCAAATTCGGGCCACTCTTCATTCCACCCCAATTCGTGATGCGATATTGGCAGTAACATTACTGCAAGTGCAAAGTCAATCCCAGAATGTGCAGTCGACACATTGACTGCCGTCCCACAGTGCGTATGAGTAATAACCAGAGACAGCCGGTCAAAGGCAAGGGGTTGTCGAAGGGATGAGGGGTAAGAAGGGTTGGGATATTGTCGCTGTCGCTGTCGCCAACGCCAACGTTCAACTTAGAGAATCGTCGTTATTGTCGTTTGGAGTCTCTGGCGTCATTTGTTTCTTTTGGAGAACACGCAAAGTAAATAGTAGTAACATGTGCATTACTTGGCATTCATCTTTGGTCTAGTCTGTCCCACCACCCCCCACCCCCAACCCCTTTGATCAAGCAAGCCCTTGCTGCTGGCTGTTCCACATTTAACGAGAATAATTGCAGCGACAGTGTGGCGCTGTTGCACTTAACCCCGTCCCCAATTCAAAGCAAGTCTTTGAATGTCTTTGATGAAATATTGAAATTGTTCAACTGATGCTGGGGTCCAGCCAAACGGACATGCACTGCATAAACTTCACACACACACACACACACTCACATATAAATCTCAGTAAAGTTTAGCTTATCACGTGATGTTGCTGGACCTAGAGTTGGAACTAGAACTTAGAACTGGCGATGGAGATGGTCGCCTGTTGGCGTCAAGTGCCTCGTTATAAATTGCCCAATTTAAGAGCAAAGGAAATACATTTCTACTCTAAATAAATAATGACTCAAACAAGCTAGGAAAAGTGCTCTACTCGAATACGAATACGAATACGAGTACAAGTACGAGTACTCGTATTGGTTTGCCAATTGGCCGACAGTAATGCTGACAGACTGCAATAAATGTTCAGACAGAGGCCACAAGATTCAATCGAAGACCCTTTTTGCTTTGCTTTGATCTCAAATACAACAAAGTTACTTACCCCAATATTGAAAGTGACACTGAGAACTAGTTTTAAAATTTATGCTCAAGTTAGTATCCACAAATTTAGAAAATGTTGTCTTTTTTTCTAAATCTTAAAACTATTTCTATGAAAATAATTAAAATGTATTGAGATTTTTTGCTATTGTTTCCAGAATTTATTTTATCAGGGAAAATTATCTTTATAAGTTTTATTATTTCTTTTACCAAATACTGATAAACTTTGAGTTATACTTAAACAATGATCAATATTTTTAAGAAAAAAAAAACTTATTAATAATTAATTATTATTTTATAAATGTTAAGATCCTGGTTAAATTGCATAGGTGATTTATTTTAGAGTTACTATAAATAAATAAATAATTTTTTCAATAAAAAAAAAAATAAATCAATCTTTAATTGCCGTCCCTGTATTTCATTTCATTCCCACTTTATCTATAGTTTTAGTATCAAAGAAATTTAGTAAGGATTTCAAAAATAAAATGCGAAATGTGTAAAAAGTTTCTCTACACCTCTCTTATTTCTCCCTTATCTAGATTTCTCTACATGCATATTTACAAATAGGTTTTGAAAAAATGTTCATCATCATTCCAATATTTACTAATTTTACTCTGAATTTTTAAACCGTTTCTACATTTTAAAACAGTTTACTCAAAAATTTTGAAAATGTTTCTAATATTTGCAAAACTGACTTGATTTTATCTCCATTTAATTTTTTTAAAAATGTCTTTAATGATTTTATAATTGCTTAATTGTCATAGGTTTCTATACACATTTCTATTTCTCCTTTATAAGGTTCCTCCACCTATGTATTTAATGGATCTTTCCATCAAAATGGGTCAACTTTCGGTTGAATGCTTTGCATTCCATTGACAATCATAGCAATTAAAGGCAGCCGGAGGACAGACAAGTCAAATGAGTGGACAAATCGAATGGATTTAAAGACAAAACGCATTTGAATTGCGGTTGTCCACGAATTATTTGATTTGTGGTCACTTTGCTCACTCACGAAAGCCAACAATTGGCGCCCCCTCCCACGCACACACACACACACACACACACACACACACACACACACACTCACATTCGCACACAAAGAAATTCCCAACTGCGGCGGTCGCTGCCCCAAAGCTGTTGTTGTTGTTGCTGCTGATTCATCACGCATCAAAAGAGAAACTTCAGCCAACGAGAATAATGAAATTAATTTGAGCTCTGGCCACAGAGCAAAGAGACAGAGAGAGAGTGAGAGAGTGAGACAGTGAGAGAGTGAGACAGAGCAGAAACCTCCATCCTCCCGGGCGGACGATGTGGTCGCATCTTGCGGAGGCATTCCACAGTTCTAGCGACGAGTTGCATGGTCTGTTGCCTGCCTCTTGTTATTGCTGTTGATGTTATTGTTGTTGTTGTTGTGGCAGGTCGCAAATTTCATACACAGCACATTGCCAGACAGTGACTACGTCTCCGTCTCCGTCTTTGTCTCAGTCTCCGTCTCTATCAGTGACTCCAATTCCAACTCCAACTTCAACTCGAACTCCAATTGCGACTCCAACTCAGTCTAAGAATCAGACTTGGTTTATGTCTTGCCTCTGCAGCTGGAGATCCCGGAGTGGCAGGTGCACCTCAGGCTCCCAACTCTTCAACTGTGGCAAGGCATCCATCGCTGCCGGCGGCAAAACGCATCGCTGCACAAGAATACGAGTAGAAGAGAGAGAGAGAGAGAGAGAGAAAGAGAGAGAAAGAGAGAGGGGGAAAGATGAAATTTCTTGGTATTGTCGGGTCGGTGTTGTTTCTGCTGCTGGGCGCACTTAATGCGCCGTTAGTTTCGTCTGCCGCCGGTCATACCGTACTTAGATTGGACTGCAGAAATGATAGCTGCACCACTTGAGAAAATACTTGATATTCCGCCACTAAAAGTACACGACAATGAGTATAATAAAACGAACTCTCCATTAACAGACAAAACCCATTTCTGAACAGGCAAATCGAACTCTTGAAATGAAGAAATAGTTGAAGTTGCAACAAGACACGAAAATAAAATCTGTGGTTGCATTGAACACGACACTTAATGAGAATACCAATGCACTTCATCCTATTCACTTCATTGAGTGCTTTCAACTGCGAATTTTTAGCTACAACTAAAAACTCGCCGTCTATTTTTACGTTTTTTATTGATAAGCGGTGAATTAAACTTAAAGATCGTCCTTATACTCGTAAAATGTTAATAAAAAGATAAAAATAACTAAAAAAGAAAATCACATTAATAACATTAAATATTAATTTTTTTTTAAATAACTTAAAATGTTGTAAAAAGGTGTTGATATAATATTTAAAAACTTTGATTACCATGTTAATGCTAAAATAAAAAAAAAGTTTATATGGGACGTATTTTGCCAAACGGAACAAGCATCTGCCTAAAATTAACGTGGATGTATTTTAATGATGTTGATTTCGTAAGCCGATAGGCACTTTTTAAAATTTCAAAATGGCGGCACAAAGTGACGTTTCAAAAACACTAAAAAATTCAGTTGGTCGTAGTGAAAAAATTTTAAAAATCAAAATACAAGTCAGATTCGACTAGTTTTGGGCTGAAGTTATAAGCAATGAATGGCACTAAAAATGTAGTATGATAGACGAGCAAAATCCAACATGGCGGATCCAAGATAACAGCTGAACTTTCAAAATTTTATAGCACTAGTTTTATATATGCTAGGTTACTGAGTATGTATGAGAGTCACAAAATATTTGAAAGTAGTCAGTTTTCAAATATTGTGATGCTCACATTATTTTAAGGATTCACCTGAAAACTTGGATATGCCAGATAAGGATTTTGCTAGTCTATCATACTACATTTTTAGTGACATGCGAGAAATATCGAAAATTTAAAGAACAAGATCATTAAAATTCATAAACTTTATTTTTGGGCAGAGGCACGTCTCAAAGAACGTCTCATTTATTTTAATATATGAAGAAAAATTAAATAATAAAATTGATTTTAAAATGAAAGCATTTTAGGCTTATATATAATAAAATACATATTAGCAAATAATATTGACTATATTAATTATATTTATTTTTTTTAATAACTTAAAATAACAATATTTACATACACAACATTTCAATACTAATGTTTAGATAAAAATAATAAAATTAGCAAATAAATTTAACAATATTTATTTTTTTTTTTTTTAAATTACTTAAACCAAATTCTGTTAATTTAATAATTTGCTGCTTCATTTAAAAACAGATTCATAGAAATGGTTAAAATAATATTTACATAAATTACGGAAACTTATTTCAGAAAAGCAATTTTTCAGGAATCTTTTGCTAAATCAAACTTCAAAAGACTGATGCCTTTACATATATTAGCAGACGTTTCTTTAAATTTCTCAAGGTTGCTTTTACCGAAAATTTCGAATAAGAAAGCACATGATTTTAATGAAAGTTTTCTTGTGAATGCAACTCAAACTGTTTTGCCCAAAAAATATTGATCTTTTGTCTTAACATAATACATATTAACAGATTAAAATTGCAATTGTAAAAGCTAAAGAGTTTGCATTTAATTCCATCAAATATGACGCATACGCCGCGTGTTTTACAACGAAAATTGGGCGTGAAATTTGTTTGCAATTTGTGAAATTTCAAATGTAGCTCGCGGCAATCAACGCATTTCAAATGCAACAGTCAAATGCAACAAAACAAAAACAACAAAAACAAATAGAAGAAAAATATGCCTTCACTTACAAGCACACTCTCTCACTCACTCACACACTTATACACACATACAAACATTTACGAGGCTACACACAGCCAAAAAGCGGGTCAGTGTTGAGCGCCAAGGCCGAACCTTGCCAGCCAGCCAAAGTAGGGCGTCAGGGCGGCTGCTTGGCTCAATGTAGGCGTGCCCCTTCCCCCTCCCCCCTCCGCCCCTTCCATGAGCAGCAGCAGTGGGCTGTCGACTAACCAAAACCCCCAAACACAAACCCAAACCCAAATCCTAAACTTAATTCGCGTCGGCTGCTCCGAGCCAAAGCCAAAGCCACAGTCCACAGTCAGAGCCGACGAGAGGTGGCGAACTGGTTACAGGTTGGCCAGCTCGATGGGTCGTCGCCTCGACTCTTGACTCTTGACGCTCGACGGTTCGTTTATAGGCACACGTTCGCTTCTCGTTGTTGTTGTTGCTGTTGTTGTTGTTGTTGCTGTTGTTGTTGCTGTTGCAGCTGTCACTACAACTCGTCGGGTTGCATTCGCCAAACGTAACGTAGATGCAAACGTGGCGCCAGACTGCCAAGAAGTCAAAGTACAATCACTTTGCCAATACGTTTGCAATGCAATATGCCAACAATTCAAACATATTAATTATGTTGAATTTTTTTTTATTACTTCCAATTTTTGCAGTATATTTTTTATATCATAAGTTCTTTTAAATAGCTAAGAAGTCAGCTGAATAATTCAATAACTCTCTATTCTCTACAATATCTAACTTTCAATTAAGCTGGAATTTAATTTAGTTTTATGATGCAAAGACTATGCACTTTTATTTAGTATAAGTTTTATATTTGAAATATTATTGATAGATCAAATAATTTCAAATAAAATATTATGAACTACTATTAAATAAGCAAATACCTCTACGACTATATCAATATTTTTCCTAAATGCCTTTAGGCTTCTATTTAGACAACAGACAATTTTGGTTTTCATGTTCATTTAAACACTGCCCTCAATATAATATTTTATTTGCAATGATTTCAACCGATTTAATTTCCTGTTTAGCATTAGCTTGCTTCCCTGCATTTATATAAATTTTAAAAATAAAATTAATATATTATTTATTTTAAATACCAATTGCAAAAAGATTTTTTTTAATTTTTGTAATAAATGCAAAATAATGATGTTCATATGTAAAATTTTAATATACGTGTCGGCCTTAAAATAAAAATTTAAAAAAAAAAATACTTTATTAATGGTATTTATTAAAGAAGAGTTACAATATGATTTAAATAAAATTGATCGAAAAATAAGAGTTTATTATTAATTTAAACACAAATAATTATATATAACATATAGCATTTATTTTAAAATTTTAACTGTTTCGATCTCTTCCTCCATGTTAAGGATTGCCAAAGCTTTTTTTAAAAAACTCAATAATTACAAAATTAAAAAAAAATAACAATAATATTTTCAAAAGATTGTGGCATATTATTTTTTAATTCACTGAAAATAAATAAAGAGTATGTTAAGAATTATCTTTAAGTTTTTTCCTTACGTTAAATATTCGTTGTTTTTTTCTTAGCTGCATATTGCTTTTGTTTTTGTTTTTGCATTGCAATTGAGACGACGACTTGAACGTAAAGCGAGGAAACGCGACGGAATCGACGTCGACTGCAACGCTTGCAGCGACAGCGACAGCGACGACGACGTCGACGAAAAAAACGACGACGACGACGATGTCGTGTGTGGATAGGAACTGCAGTTGTGGTAGTAGATCATGGCCTGTCCGTTGTAACTGGGGCAGTTGGGGGCACATGCACCGAGGTGGCCCTGTGGACGATGGCTATGGCTATATGGCTATACTTGCAACTGCGACTTGTGGATGCCACTGGAAACTAGGACTCGAAATCATTTGATATTTATCGTTAACCCAGTTAGCTGGCATCTCTAGGGGCGCAGTCAGCAGTCAGCAGTCAGCCTGTCAGTGGCATGGGCGTGTCTGTTGTGTCGCATGTCGCACCTTGCTTGGTCCTTGACTGTCCTGCAATGGCATAATTAGCATGTGGCAACCACCCGGTTGTGGCAAGTAAACAGTCCCACATGTCAGCAGAGTCAGCAGCCAAATATTCCGTCGAGTATTGCATTATTGCAGTATTGCCTCTGTACCTTATTAAGTCACTCCCTTCTAAGTGGTTGCATTAATAATGAAAATGCATTCAAAAATCGATTTTACATCAACAGCAATTATAAACTTATTACGAAGCCAAAAAAAAAGAAGGAAAACTTGAGCAGCTGCTCAACTTCCCAAAAACAAAAAAAAATAAGGGAAGGAAAAAAGAGAGAACTTTATCCTTCAACATGACAATTGGAACATTTCAGGGACATTTAATTCTATAAAGGCGTTTCGTTTGTACAACAATAAAAACCAGCCAAAAATATTCTAACTGCACTTGATTTTCTATTTGGTTTTCCCAAAGCTTGGGGTTATTTTTTTCGCTCCATTTCATAGAAATAAGTGTTGGAATTACTTTCATGTTGGCTGGCCGAGAACTCCAAATTTCTGTTACTAATTCGGTTGTGTTCTGTTTTCAAACTCCAACCTTCAGTCCGTTTGTTGTGGTTGTTATCATAAATGGAAAATGGCCGGCAGGGACTCGTTATTGACCCTTTCAGGCAAACAGCGAAAATACATTAATATTAAGTGAGACTAAATGCTTTTGAGAGTATGCGACTGAGAATTGCTCTATAAAAAATGCAAATATTTTAAAATATTATATATAAGGCAGAACGACTTGCATTGTATTTTGTTTGAATATTTCCAAAATAAGAAATAAAAATGGTGTAAATTTTAGTTATTAATTTATTTATTTAATGTCAATTAAGAACAGTTGACTTAAGTAAACTAATATAAATAATTTAGGCAATATCAAATCTAACTAGTCGTTGAATGTGTTATATTTAAATTCAATATATTAACGTTCTTAATTATTCTCTTTTGTTATTAAAAATTAACTTTTCATCAACTTAAAATCATATTTGATATCTCTTCTATTAACTAAAAGTCATATGTGTTTTTTAATGTTATTCTCACAATTTTATAAAGACAATGTACATAGTAAGGTTGGAAATACCCCTTACTGCCACGCTACTTTCGTATACCCTTCCATTTTATAGCCATAGGGTTTAATTAGTACTTGCAGCTGAGTCTATTTAAGTGTTGTTTCGTGGTGCAGTTCGCTCAAATACTTCGCATGGAATACAATACGAATCCAATTTTTTATTGGCCACACGTGATTGAATTCACCGACTCTCTTTCCCTCTCCCTCTCCCTCTTTCTCTATGTGTTTCCAACTCCAACTTCAAGTCTCTCTGTCAGATGTCTATGATTTAACAATTTGTTCCCATGCTCCGTCGCATCACGTAGGCGCTGTGTCATAAAACGTTAAATTAGTTGGATACTATGCTTTGGTGACTTGGTATTCCGAGGGGAAGGAGGGGGAGGTGGGACAGGGGGATTCCCAAGGCATGAAATGTATTCGTCAGTGCGTCTTTTTTGGCCTGACAGTTGACTTTGCCTCATAAAATGCACATGTTGATGGCGCGTGTTTGGCATGGCCAATCCAAGGGTGAGTACAAAAGAGGGGTAATATATCGACTAAAGGGAGGAGGGGAGGGGGATGGACTATGATTCCGTTGCACTATTGTTATGCTCTTGAATATGCTGGGCGCGTGTGAGTTCTCACCCTCTCTCTCTCTCTCTCTCTCTGTCTTGGAGAGGCTATCAATAGCTGCAGCCGCCTTCATTTCAATCTAGTTTCCCTATTTGATTTGAATTAAAATACGTTACGTGTGTTGCGGCTGACATTTTCCATGTTTTTCCCATTATCCATGTATCAGTAAGATGCACACACACACACACACACAATCAAACCCTCACATGTATAGGTTGCCTCTTTCCTCTTGGGAGGGGGGTACACGCCTCGGGGGGTGTTTAGCAAGCGTTGGTGGCAAGGGGGCAAGGGGGCAAGGGGGCAGGGTTGCAGGCAGTGCTGCTCGTGTTGACCTAAATTCATTTAAGTCGATCGATATTTCTGATGCACTGTATTGCCGTCTCGCTTTCACGCTGTATGACCGAAAAAGGCAAAAGTATATAGAGCATACTACGTTCCATATATACTACGACTACGATTCTACTCTATATGCCACGTGCAACGGCAACAACAGCAACAACAGCAAGAACGGCAACAACAGCAACAACAGAAACAACAGCAAGAGCAAGAGCAACGTGAGTTGCAACAACTACAACTGCATTGCAATTATTGTGAGATTCTACTACAATGAAAATTGTACGACAGTCAGGCAGCTCCCTCTCTCTCACTCTCTCTCCCTCTCACTCTCACTCTCCCACTCTTCTCTTCATCGTTTCCGGACACGTTTGTCCATTGTCATACATGTATGTGTATGTGTGTGTGTGTGTGTGTGTGTTTGTGTGGGCGTCAACTGACATCCCATTGTTGACTCTTGAGCCTGTTCGGTGGGCGTGGCACATACAACTTTGGTGGCCAAAAGGCAAATTTATTCTATTCTATTCTCTCTCGCTTGCTCTGGCAAACAGCCACTCAACATCCCTCCCTCCCTCCCCCCTTGAGATGCAGTCTTAAAAGTGGCACAAACAGCCAACTGACAATTCTGCAAGGAGAGCGAAAGAAAGGAAGGAACTGAGAATGGGAGGATAAATATCAGACCAGCAATATGCAGCAATATATAAAAAAGAATCTATACTGTACTGTTATTCGACTACTGCATTTTGAGGCCTTGATAAGCAATTCTTGAGTTGATTACAAGGCTACTTACACTTACACTATTGCAACATTGGTAAGTCCAACAGCAGCTTATTTTGACCAATTAAATTAGCCCGAAAGCTATTGCCCCTTTCCGGTGGGCCATTCCAAAGGGACTGTATATATGTGAGTATATGTGTAGTTTAAATTTTATAATAATATATTTGCTATTCAAATTTATCTTAACAAATATTTATTTTAAGTAATAAATTAAAATAGGCAATTATTGTACATTTACTTAGTACAACTTAGCTCAAAATTTAACGACAATTAATACATAAAAAAAAAAACAACACCATAATGATAGTTTCAAACAAATCCATGCATTTTCGCAATTATTTTAAAGTTATTAACTTTTATGTATTTTTAACATTCGACAAAAATAATAATTATTTTTCGTTTTTATCTTTTAAATTAAGTGCAAGTATATTTTTTGTTCACTTCGCGATGAATAAGGGGAAAAAAAAAGACATTGTAATGCATGATTTTTAATAGATTTTTGAGTTTCTTGTTTGTTATAAATCACACCAAAAAAACCTCTACACGAGGTAAAAGTCTAGTGACGAAAGCATATTCCAGCACCAAAATATCTAATATCAAATTTTTTGAAAAACAAAATAAAGTTTAATATAGAAATTTTAAATAATAATATAAATAAATAAAAAAGTCCGAAAATTTGTATTCTTCACTGTGCGCACAAAGGGTGAGCTACCACAAACATCTAATTCCTTTTTGCGCAGTGACGAATACCAATTTTCTATTCTATCGGGACCTAGCGTGTTCCCGCTAAGCTGGCGTTATTTTTGTGAAACAAGAATTTCTTGATTTTTTAAATGGAATAAATCCTCATTAATATTTTTGAGCAGTTTTATCGCTGTGATACAAACAGGCAAACAGGTACAAATTTGTTTTGATATATATTTTTTTTTTGTATTGTCTGTAAGCAATATATGCTCTCAAATGTATGTAAGTCGTGTTTTTGACTATAGCCTATCCGACTACTTAGTTTTAAATAAGTTTCTCGGCTTTATTTAACTGAATTGAATTAATTGAATTACAGTTTTAATTAAGAATTTTGAGATTAAGCGCAGTGTGAACTAAATAAATAACTGCTTAATTAGGACTAGGAAAAAGGAAAGCAACAACAACATATGCGCAAGATATTTAATGATTTCATATCAAGCAGCAAGTTGCAAGTTTCAGTTTTGTGGCACATTGCACATACGCCTCGTGGTCGATAGCTGGTGCTGCAATGCGAAGTTTTCTATGCTCGAAGGGGCTTGGATGTGTGTGTGTGTGAGGGTGTAAATGAAGGGGTAGGAGGAGGGTTTTTGGGTGTATGTGTGTGTGTGTGTTGGTCGACTCAATGTTGGCAAAACTCATTACGACGCCGCATGAGTGACATTTCTACGCTGTCAACATGACACATTTCATACATTCACACACACACACACTCACATTTACTCACATTTACTCACATTCACTCACATTCACACTCACTTGTAGATACACTCATATACGTGTATGCATGTACTTTTGCAGCCACATTCTTGGCATGCAAGCCACTATGTGTGTGGCTTAATGTGGCAGCTCTTCCACCTCTGCCACAATTCGTGGCATCTCCATTCCATTGCCAGTGCGCTCCATATGCTGCAATATTGTTGCTTGTTTCCATTTGACGGAGGCGAACTTTGGAATTACAACGCATTTCTTCACTTTCGCATCGCTGGCTTCTAAGCAGATTATTATTGTTGTTATTATACAGCCGACTTCGTTGTCGTCGTCGTTGTTGTTGTCGTTGTTGTTGTTGTTTTCGCTGCCTTTGTTTTATGCGAAAATTGAATTTGCCCAGCCAAACGGCCACGCCCCTCTTTTAGCCCCCACCTCCACATTGGGATTGCGATTGCGACCAATCTTCATTCTTCATTCCCTATGCGTGCCACAATGCATCGCTACTTCGGCTCGGCTAATGGCAACGCATGTCAACATTTGCTGAGCTTTTGTGTTTAAATATTACTAATACGACATGTTGTGCCAGCTCGCGTGGCTCGAAGCGGCTTTTGCCCGCAGGGGAAGTCTCAACTTTAAGGGTTGGGGTTGTTAGCTGTTCACTTTGAGTTGGATTTGACGTTCAACTTGGAATGAGACTCCTTTTAACATGAAGCGTGTATTATGGCCATAATTGAATTATGCTTTGCTGCAAGTCCATTGTTGTTGCTGTTGTTGCACTCACACTCACTAAGATGTTGATTAGTTTGTAACATTGATGTCAGATAATGTTTTTAGATGGTGATAATGATAGCCTCAGCTCATAAACTCGTATGAAATTTTACGATGTGACCCTAGCTTGATTTATGTGGTAAAACAACTTCACAATGTATGAGATATTACTTGATTCAATTGAAAGAGTGAGAGGGAGAGAGCAAGATGAGTGGTTTAAAAAAATAGATGGAATGCTTGATTAGTAACTTACAAATAGAAAAGTAAGCTTTTTTTAAAATATTTATATTTGTCGAATTTCTAGATTTATTTAAAGGAAAAAATTTTATGTATTCTGTTTCCTTTTAAATTTTCAACTATATTCTTAATCTAAATTTCAAGTATTTTTGCTTAATTTAAATGTATTTACAATTCCCTTTTTATAATCTGTACGTTCATAAATTTTTAAATTCTGTGTATTCGCGATAATCAAATTTTAATGAATAAAATAAATAAAAACATGACTTTTAAATTTATAATTTCACCAAAACTGTAAACTAAAGTTAAAATTAAATTATTAACTATTAAATCACTAAATTCAAATAAATAGTTTAACTAAGACCTCAAACACAGGTCAAACTTGTAGCGCTGTGACTTGAGCTAAATAAATATTGTTATGTAGGTATATTATATAAACTATATTATTAATGAAACTATGCGTATTTTCCGTGATATTAAAGCACAGGTTCTGATTGTGGGTGTTGTTTGTTTTCCTTAGTCTCTGTCGAGTCTTTCACTTACAACTATCGTTGTCATAAGTCAAAAGCTGAGCCAAATTACCTGAGTAAAAGACAGAAAGAAAGAAATAAAGAATGGAAAACAACAACAATACATTTCTGAAGGACTTTCCGGTGACAAAAAGGCGGCAAGATTTTCCAGCGAATTGAAATGGAAAAGTTTAATTGAAACTGAGTTTTCAATTCGGAATTGAATTCGCCTATAACATAAGGCAACTTGGTAGGAGTCGGAGCAGAGGGGGCGTGGCTGGCATAACTACTTATATGCCCCCAACAGATGCTAGCTGAAGATAACGGCAAGACAAGGCTGAAACTTGGAAGGGAGTGGGTAAAGAATGGGGTGAGTAGTGGGAAAGAAAAAGAGAACAGAATAATACAGAATACAGAGCACAGAGCTCGGGCACAAAAGATGTTTGCAGTTAAATTAAATGAAAAAGTTTACAACTTTTTTAATGAAATCATTTTATGCTTTTTTCGTAGCATAAACAAAGCGCCCAGCGCAACAATAGCAAACAAAACAAATGCGGCAGTTGCAATAGCTTAAAGGAAAGGAAAGGACAATGGGAGGGGTGGAGGGGGGCAACGAACACAGCAACTTGAAAGAAAAACTTGCATGCAACTTGCAGGCCAAAAAGAAAAGCGAAAAGCGAAAAGATCTGTTTTTCCGCACACACAAGACAAAGCACATATGTATGTATGTATATGTTTGTGTAAAAGAGTGAGTGTGTGTGTGTGTGTGCTTTGTATGTGTGTGTATTTGCACAGCTTGCAAATGAATTTTGGCTCAAGTTTTACGTTAGATTTTCATGTTAAAGTCTTAAAGGCGTTTAACTTGTCGTATACGTAATCTGCGCAAATCGAAAACGCATCGAGAGCCAAAGTGGTGAGACGAGTAGAGGAAGGGGTGTGTCTTTGAGAGCTCCATTTAGTGAGCGAGCTCCCTAAGGCTAATGATGCTGCTGTCAATAAGAACGCGATTTCCATCTGCATCCCCTCTAGCCTTTGCCCAATAGAGTCCTTGGAACTGGAAGGAACTGGGGTCATATTTGTGTCATGGCTGAATCGCTGAGAGTGCGTTTACTTGTGCTAATCCAACTGTCACTCTCAGGGACACAGCAAATGGCTGCGGGAAATATGCCAAAAAAAAAAAAAAAAATTAGTTTCGCTCGCAATGCGGGAAAACTATCTCACAGTTGTGCAGAAAGAGAAGGAGATAGAGTGAAAAAGAGAAAGGACATAAGCATGGCAGTTAAGTGGTTTTCAACATTATCAATCTACCAATCTCAGAGTCCTCCATACCCATTTCTACGTTTCTACTTCCATTTCCACTTGCCACATCCATTTCCACTTGTTAATGCACGCATTTCCGTTTCCCTTTGCCAGCGTCAGGAATTTATGTTTTATTGCAGCTGTTGCATCCCCTCTACCCCCAACTTCCTACTCCCCTCCCACTCCATTTTCACTCCCTTTTTCGGTGGAAGCCTAACGCTTTTATTGGCACTGTGATTTCAGCTGGATTACGCTCCAAGACGCATAACTCTCGACTTTGCTGCGCATTAATCATAAAGCGGTTTTCATGACTACCCCCCACACACTATGATATCCACCCCTCCTAGAAATATACCCCTACCCCCAAGCAGTGCATTTAATTTGGCATTAAGTGCATTCGCCCGGAGCAACAGCGAAATTTTGGTAAAGGGAGACTTTTAGTTCTCACATGGTGCTTAAATACTTTATGTCCCGATAATAAAGGAATTCTCGCCATACTTTCCTTACCTGTGAGCGAGAACTTCCATTTCCCATTTCCCAGCAAGGGCTTTAGCTTTGGATTCAGATTGACGACTCTACGACAGAGTCGGATTTTTATGTCTGCAAACATTATGACGGTGACACACACACACACACACACACACATATGTAACATGAGTGTTTGTATATTTATGAGGCCTCATCAGGACACACAGGTTGACGTCTCCAGCAAGGCATTCAGGCATTCCGACATTGAGATATTCAGGAGTAGGGGCACTCAGGCGTGAGCTGCATGAAAAGTAACCAAAATGTAGACACAATGTAAGTAGACGCTAATACCCAACGAAAAATGAAGGCACACGACATTAGCTCATCAAGAAAAGATTCTAGTAGAAATAACGCAATTACTTGTAGCAGAAAAAGAAACGATCTTTTAAGTATTAATTTTCGTTTAATCCCATCCCATACTAAAAAGAACATAATTCAAACTCCTTAAAACTCCGCTTTCTAGAGTGACTAGAGTGAATTCGGGATTATATTGAATTTTAAGTAGTTTAATTTCAATGTAACGTACAACAGATGTATTATATTATTTTTATATCCCTTGCTATATCTTATCTGCCTATCATTTATTTCTCTATCAAAAAATTTCTTAATGTTTTTTAATATTTTAAATATTATTTGGCAATCTAATTTAATTTTATTCGGGCTTAATGGCAGATGTTGAAGATGAAGCTGCTCCTGAGGCGGACGACACTGAAGAGATCCAACAAGCCAATGAAGATAAAGAAGAAGATGAGGCACTCCAGGCACTGGAAGAAAATGAAGAAGAAGCGTTGGAAGAAGCCGCAGTCGATCCTTTTGAGCTGCTAGATGAAGATACTGAGGACAACGAAGAGCAAGAACGAATGTATCGCGAATATCTAGATTTAACCAAACAAATCGACTGCCAGAATGCGATCATAAGGGATATGAAAGATCGAAAAAATCAACTGAGTGATCAACAATGCCCAACCCGCAAGGATAAAGCCGAAATTAAGCGATTACGTATTTGTATTGATCAAGAAACCATCAAACTTCACACCATGACAAATCGGGCTGTTCAACTGCAAAATTTTGGGTCGCAACGTTTATATGGCGACATCGAACTACCGACAACTGAAATTGAGGAAACCTATTTCGTAACTCCTCCGAATAATAGAGCTACATGTCCCTCATCAACAAAATCATCATCAACACGTCCTCAAACGGCACAAGAAATTTGTGATTCGTGTAATCCTTGTAATACTTGTGATCCTTGTAATGCTTGTAATGATTCCGATACAGATTCGGAAGATACCTGTTGTAACTGAAGGAAAATGTTTGGGGAATATCATGATGATACCTGTTGTCCCTGAAGGAAAACGTGTAAGGAATACTCTGTATGAGTTTTCCAGAGGAAGGAACTACTAAAACTTATTGGAGGATATGTGTCTAGTATAAAGCTTATTTAAATACTATCAATACTTAAATTCCTGAATTTTTCTTAAAATTTATGTTTCATAAATTATTTCGTATTGTACAAATTGAGCTTGTGTTTGAAATTTTGTTTAAATTCATAAAATAAAAATTATTATTACTTCTCAAATATATTATTAGAAAAGCGCAATAAAAGCAAATACTAAAAGAGATCGATTTTTAATAGCATCATAAAAAAATCAATCATAATCAACCAAGAGCTTAAAGCTACCACATAAAGTCCCAGAATATTTCCATTTGGTAGTATGAAGTATTCTACTTAAAATCTCCCATGCACATCGTCCATCAATATCACTGGGTAAATTTTCCTTGGGAATCGCTACAATTTGAAGCTTACGCGGAGTGTGCACTCATTGAGCAATTCATTCAATCGACGAATTCAATAAAGTACAACTAATAAAAATGAAGCAAATGGCAATGAGAATGAGAATGGGAATGAGAATGCGAATTGGTAAATGCCAGAGACTTGGGGAGAAGAAAACGAGCAGTGAGCTAGAGAATTACAATTTTCTCGCCATTTGTTTTTGTGCCACGCAACACGTTTTGCTGTCATAATTCGCCAAAGAATGGAAAGGCAGGGCATAGAAGAAAAGACCCCAACAGAAAAGACAACATGAAAATCGCGCGCATTCTGTGTTGTGTGATGGTAAAGAGGGGTGCGCGAAGAGGGGAGCGAGGGACAAAAACGAGGGGAGCTCAAATGCGGCGTTAGTGGTCCATCAAATGCTTGTAAACAAAGCCAGAAAACGACAACGACAATGACTATGAAGATAAAGCGGTCGGATGGAAAAGAGGAGGAATACGAATGTGACTACAACAACAACAACATAGCTCAGTCTGTGGCGGGCGAAGTGCATGCAATGGCAATGGGCACAAAAACAAAGCAAAATGCGAATTCGAATGCGAATGCGAATGAGAATGAAAATGCGAATACCAGTCAGGCAGCCAGACAGAATAAGGGGATCAAAGCAAAACTCGCAAGACAAACAGCAAAAGGAGCGGCAGAGTTGATGATGACAGAGAGAACGAGAGAGTGTGAGTGCTAAGGAGAGGGAAGGGGGGCGCTTAGTCGTCGATGCGAAGCAGAAGCAGAAGCAAGTGGTAATGGGAGTAAATGGGAAATGGTAAATGGCGTCTGGGGCTGCGCTCCTGTTTTGTTTTGCCGCTTCGTGCCCAGCCCTGCTCTGCCACGCCCATGCTAAGCCCCTTTTGGCATCCACGTTTCACATCCACTCCGTTTCAGTCTCTCTCTCTCTCTCTCTCTCTCTCTCTCTCTCTTGTGCTCTGGTCACTCTGCGTCGCCAAAACAAAGTCAACTCCTGAAAAGGGGAACGCTTTTGGCGCGCAAATCCAGCAAAAGAAGCCAACAGTCGAACTGACGTTGACGTTGACTGCAGCAGCGACTGCAACGCCGACTGTGACTGTGACTGCGACAGCGACTGTGGTACGGCGTCACCTTGCGTCCATTCACCTCGCCAGCAATGGGAATGGGAATGGGAACAGGAGTGGAAGTGGAACGAGTAAGGGGAATGCCAAATGGGGAATAGAGTCACTCGATTCGATACAATTTTCCATTTCGTTCTACTCACTTTACTTTATTTTTGTTGTGTTATTGTCTGCGGCCTTCCCACTCTCTATCTCTATCTCTTTTAAAATGTCTATCTCTCTATGTATCTCTAACCATTTTTCTCTTTGCAAATTCTTTGACTGCGATCCATGAGTAACAAAGCTGAGGCGTAATTATTGTCGATACATGAGCACAAGATATTTTACAGCGTAGAATCCTCAATTGGAGTTCGATGCACCGACAGCGGAAGATACATCACCCAGAGGCAACAGCATACAAAAGATACAGATACAGATACAGACACAGATACATTTGCAGTTACAGATACAGTCGATGGCATCGTGATGATGTTTTTATGTCTATCAGATGCCGATGCCCCATTGCCATTTGTTGTTGTTGTCGTCGTTGCGTCTTTGCGAATTGCAAGTTGTAAGTTGTAAGTTGCAAGTGCAAGTTGCAAGTGCAAGTTGCAAGTGCAAGTTGTGTGGCAAGTGTTGGCAAATTGTGGCCACCGAATGGGTCATTTGAGCTGTCAGTAGGGACACTTCTTGGCTTGGGGGCATTTCCGTTCTCTGACTGTGCCATTAAGCAACTTGAACATAAATTCCCCATTTGTATTTAGGATTTCACATTTAAGCGCTCTATAAAAACATATTATAGCTTAAAGCTGGAGATTGCTGGATTATGAGAATCTCGAAATACTTAATTCTGGATTGACATTCTTTCACTACTTTAGGGAAAACATTTGTGAGTACTTTTTCATTGCGTTTACATGCACTGTGTACTATTATAAAAGATTTATATTTGCTGACTGTAAAATGTCAAAGAGAAATTAATTAAATGAAAAACAAGTGGGAAAGGCATAGTCGAGAACCTGACCATAGGATACCCCTTACTTATTTCAATATATATAAAAGATCTTTAAAGAAAACACTTGTATTACTTTGAAAACATTAATTCGACATAACTGCCGTTCTACTTGTCCGATCTTTATGATATTAATAATAGAAAAATAATGTATAGCAGTAAGAACCATAATCTTAATAACTGTGGGTGTGGTGGTTTTTCACGATTTGTGGGGCGGAGGGGTCGTGGCCAACATTTGAAACAAACTTGATCTGCGTAGGGTATATATAAATCAGTGTGCTAAATTTGGTTACTCTACCTCTTATAGTCTCTGAGATCTAGTCGCTCACACAGATGGACGGACGAACACATGGTTATATCGACTCGGCTGTTGATGACGATCAAGAATATATATACCTTATGGGGTCGGAGATGTCTCCTTCTTCCTCTTACATACACTACAACGAACACAATATACTCTTTTACTCATTTTTTAAGTAATGGGTATAATCATCATTAGTTAAGTAACAACCTTTATAAGTACTTGAAAATTTTACGAATAACAGAAAATCATACCAATCTATTACTTTATATGTTCTGAGATAAAATCATCTATCTTTATTGCATTTTTTAATTCTGTTATATTGAAAACCTTTTGTATACAACTTTTTGTATACTGTATTAATAAAATATTCTTTTTTCCAGCATCTACTTTTATCTCTCTTCTCATTAGTTTTTCCAGCTTTTTATAAAACCAACTTATCTCTGACCCATTTTTTTGTTGTTACAAGTTTGAAAGTGACAGACTCACTTGCTGAATATCTGTTGAAACTTTAAACTTGGACCTTTATGGCTTTGCTAAGCCGCATTAACTGTACACACTTACCTATCTAAGCACAACACAAACGCTGTCAAAACTAGCCAAAAAATGTAACATTTCGGAGACCCCTTTCCATGTCCACTTGTCATCCTACTTGCCCCGATTTCCCCCCACGTGAATAGCGCACATTTTTTGTATTCCAAGAAAAAGTTTTCTAAATTAATTTCGCATAAAAAAGTGACAAAGAAAAAGACAGCAACATGAAGAGAGGCAAAGCAACAGCATCCATAAAAAGCAACACAGACGCGTCAACGCACGCACAAAGGTCACAGGCGGCGTTGTGCGAGGGTCAAAGTTCAGAGACGCGTAAATTTGCCGTTACGTGCGTAGCACTCACGTCTGCCACAAAAAGGCGTGGGGAGAGAACGAGAACGAGGGAGGGGAAACATAGAATGGTTAAACAGGGCAAAAAAAGGGAAGAATGCATTTTATAAAATTGAGAATTGATCTCTATAAGTATATATAGTGCGAATAGATCGCTTATATAAATAGACAACGCCTGTTTCCCTTTCTGCTGTTTAGCTGGATCTACGCCCCTGTTTCCCCTACGCAATCATTCAAGCAGCCGTCGACGATGTCTCGAGAAGTTCCTTGGTCTCTCTGGATACACTTGGACAACAAATCACTTGAAGTGGAATATTGTCGTCTGCGTTGTCTACGCACAAATTCGGCAGCAGGCCTGACAGCTGTCCCACTCTCCCCCTTTTCACCGCGCTCTCCCTCTCTCTTTGTCTCCCACACTCTCCCTAATCTCTTTATTCCATTCGCAGACGTCGAGCAAAGCAAAAGCTGCGTCTCTTCTTCTGCATCTTCTGCTTCTTCCTTCGTCTTCTACTCTCACGTGCGCCACGTAAACTTTTATTTTCTTCTTATTTCGTTTAGCGATTTTTGAAGCATTTTTTTGCTACGAATTTTGGCCGTCTGGCAGAGAGGGAGAGGCAGAGAGAGAGAGAGAGAGAAAGAGAGTCCTTTGTCTGTCCCTGGGTCTTTGTTTGTTTTGTCTGCTGCTGATTTGGCGCGCATATGTCCCCTTACCCCCCTGCGTTCCCCTCTTAGACAAAGACAACGTTTGGGATTTCTTTTGCGATTTTTATTTATCTAAAAATGAAAAGGCACACACAGAACACACACAGAACTGAACTGAAGGAGCCTTTGCTGGGGTAAACAGGCAGCGAGAGGAGAGAAGGAGGAAGAGTCGGCAAGCAGGGGTTAAAGGGGGAACTTAATGTCGCTTTGATTTGTGGCAATCGCGCGCTAAACGTCGCAATTTTTGAAGTGAAATTGCTCGAATTGTTCGACGAACTCAGCGTCTGGAACTCCTCCTGGCAATGACAACAATAACAATCTGACAGGATGAGTATTTCCCCCTCCCCCCACCAACACACTTCCAACCATCCTTTCTACATCTGGTACTGGTACTGGCACTGGTTCTGGTTCCGGTTCCTTTTTCGCGAGCTGTTTGTCCTTGTTCCTTTAGCTGTAAATAAACATGTTCGGCAATATGTCGCCCAGAGTCCTTTGGCAATTGCAATCGCAGTTCCTTGACTTGAAGATGTCGATGTCGATGTTGCCCCTGCGGCCGCTAGCTTGCCACACAATCATACTAACAAACAGACAGACAAACAGACAAATAGACAGTTAGACAGACAGACAGGCATTGTCATTTCAGAACATTACTATCTTACTCTCTGTCTCCTTCTCTTGTTGCTATTGTTGTTGTTGTTGTTGTTGCAGTTGTCGGCATTTGAAATGCAAAGTTTTGCATACAAATTGAAATAAATTAATGCCCCGCTCATTTGCCGGTTTTGTCTGCAGACCAAATGCGAATTTGACAGTTTGACGGCGCAATTTTATTTGGTAAAAGCTAAAATCCTTTTTCTCTTTTTAAATACATCTTCCAATAGCAAATTTATTAGTCTTGAGCTAAAAAACACGTGAACAACACAGTGCAGAATTTTAATATTAAACACACAAACTAAACAATTTTTTTCAACAATTAATTAAGGATACCCTAATTAACATTTTTTTTTTACACATTATTTTCTATGTCAACATAACAAACACAATTCGGACTGCAAGTTGCAAGGAATTTTGGCGCGTTATTTGAGTTCACATGTCATCTTAAAATCCGCTGACTTTGATCGAGCCTAAAAATTAAGTGGAGTCTCAAAAAATCCAATAAAATTATTTTTGTTCTATCCTGAGTATCCAAATTTAGAAAATTAAAATATTTTCAAGTATCGATACTTCACAACAAAAAAATTTAATTAAAGGCAAAAATATCGGACTTTTTTACCACAGTGCTTTAGTGTTTTGTTTCTTTAATAAATTTTTCCTTGGAAAACCTGGGACTCGAACCTGCTCTTGCTTTTAATTGAAGGGATGACTGCAATTTTGTAGATTAATATTCTCATATTCAGTAAAATGGTCTTAAAGCATATTTTAAGAAAAAAAATTTAAAGAAAAATGTTCCTGAATGTTGCTATTTTTTTCAGCGTAGAGTCATCGTTGAATGTTCTCAAATTTATTGGGTTTTTCTGGGATTTCCCCAATCCTTGCAACAAATGTTGGATCATTTATAATTTTTGCATACCCCAGATCTATTTCTAATTTAAATCATTCTTTACAGTTGATATTTATATTTAATTTTATCTTTGTTTTTAATTTTTAATTTAATTTTTGTACATGGATTTTTTTATTTTCTTGCCGACTGCCGACTTAGTCGCGCATAAATAAATAAATAAATAAATAAACTAGATTATTACACCCGAAAGTTGAAAATAATTTTAGAACTATTATTATTAACTATTATTTTGCGAAACTATTATAATTAATTTTCTTTTGCATTTTAATAGAGTTCTCTGTGTAAACTTGGCTCATCCTTAAAGTACGAGTTCATTGTTAAGAGTCAGGATCGACAAATCATTCAATTGACATTTCATTTTATAGTTTGACAACACTATTGAAGGCAGTGTTGATCAATGAATGCTCTCCAATCTCATTAATATCCAATGGCGAAAGTTCAATCCCAATTGTGCCCGTTGACCAGCGACTGAGGGGACATTGAACTGCGCCCGTATGAAAACAAACACGAAAATCAACAGCAACAACAACAACAACAAGAAGAAGCAAAGCTGAAAGCTTTGAGCTCACCGTGGACAGGTGCAAGCATCAGGGACAGGTGCAATTTTCGGCGACAGGCAGCACAAATAACAGCGACAACAACAACAACAACCACGAGGATGAGGATGAGGATGGGAAGAGGCGCTAACTGGTCCAAAACAGACGTCAGCAAACAAAATATTCAATAAACAACGGCAGCAAGGATTGAGGATTAAGGATTGCGAAGTGGATTGTACTGCAGGGGATGATTGGAAAGGGTTCTAAGGGGGATGCAGTCGCATTTAAATGGCGAGTGGTAAACAAAAAGGGTTTGGGGACAGAGAGTGAGAGAGAGAGGGTCAGAGATAGAGACAGAGTCATTCGCTAAATATTTAATAACGAAATGCATCAGCTGCCAGGACAATGACGCCAGCACATGGATATGGACATGGACATGGATGAGAATGAGCATGAGGATGAGGATGAGGACATGGACATTGATGAGGTCGCGGAGTCAAGCTACAAATCTGTTGACTGACTGTTGTTCATGTTGCTCACTTTGGACGTCTCCCGGCCACGTGGCAAGTTTTGGGTTTGAGCAAAGTCTGCGTTTTGGATTTGCAGTCAGAGCATCCATCAGGTTGTTCTTTGGATGCGGGACGGAAGAGGAGCGAGGGCAGTTTAACGATTTGTTTTGTTTCGACGTCTGCCGCTCGTGAATTTGCAATGTCAATGACGCCGCCGACGTCGCCGCCGACGTCGCTGTCGCAGTCGCTGTCGACGCTGTCTGCACTCATAAAAATCAACCCTCGACAGAAGTAAATCGCAATACAAGCAAATAAGAGGGCCAAGCGGGTGGGCGTGGCACGAGCCAGGCGGATGGGTAATCGGACTCTCACTCGAATTTGGATTTGGACTCGGACTCGGAGTCGGAGTCGGATTCGGTCTCGGCGTGTAGATCGTTGTCCTTGACGAAAAGTTCATTCACACTGCTTGCCAGCTTGCCGGCATTTTTTTGCTGATGATTTTCGTTTGCCCAACGATTCGAATTGTCGATTTTAATATTGGGTGAGTGAGTAACCCGCTGCCGACGACAGCAGGAACAGCGACTGCGACGTCGACTGCGACTGCGACGCATCTGTCTGTCTGGTGGTGTAACCGACCTAGGACTTGCGATGTGGTATTGTCTGCTGTTCCCTGTTGCTGTTGCTGTTGCTGTCGTTGTTATTGTTGTTGTTTCGTCTGTATTTGGCGGGAAAAGTTGAACGTCGTTGGGTCTCGTCATCGGGTTTTAAGCAACAACAACAACAACCACAACCAAAACAACAACAAAGGCAACTGAACAGAATTTATATAGCCAAAACAGAACATAAAATACGCCCAGACAACGCAGCATACAGTGGGTCAAATTGTTGATCTAAAGTAACAATTTTGAAAAAAAATTTGAAAATATTGAAAAATTTTTTTTAAAAATATATCGTTTTCATTAGGGCATAATGTTTATTACTAATAGCCTAGTGCGAAAGAAAGTTAATGACCTTAAACATTTTTGTTAATAAATTAGGCTACAAAAATATTTGGAGTCACCATACAGTCTGAATCAAATTCATTAAATGCATATTTTTCTTCATATTTCACACCACAAGACACAATATTAATTCAAAAACATAAATCTGACCAATTTTCGCCAAATCGTTATTCTTTTCGTATAATTACAAATAACAAAAAATCTTGGGGTGGAATACAATAGCAGACCACAGATACATTTTTACTCACAACTTTAATTAAATTACATAAATTAAATAACAACTTTATTTAAGTAACATAAATTAATTTGTAAACAATGGCAGAAGTAATCATCGCAAGTGCTGCAACATTTGATATTTTAAATGAAAAGTGTCAATAGCTTGTTTGGAATATGAGTAATCGGATACATTCAAAATAACAATGAGTAAATATTTATCTATTGAAATTTTAAATTTTAATCACTAAATTGGCCATGTCACTCACTGTGCTTCAGTGGGAGCTCAACTCAACTCAACTGAGCTGAGCTAAACTGTGGTGAGGTGAGGTGAGGTGAGGTGAGGTGAGGTGAGGTGAGGTGAGGTGAGGTGAGGTGAGGTGAGGTGTGGTGGATTGTCTGACGCTCTAACCAAGCGCAGCCCCGGAGGCGCAAAATGCAAAAAACCAGAACGTTGCTGAACAGGGGAACAGCAAATGGAGACAGGAACCTGGAAACCGAATCCAAAACCAAAACTCGAACCGACGACAGACTCTAAATGAGTGTAAGAGTGTATCTGTGTGTGTATGTGTGTGTATATTTAAGAGTGTGCGTAAAGTTTATACAAAAAGCGATACGAAACGAGCGACGATTCTAAACTGTGGCAACATCATTACGTGCAATAATGAGGGGGAATTTTTCATGTCTGTCTGAGCAAAAAGAGTTGCAAGGTTGAATGGGGAAAGGGATGCGACAAGGGGGGGTTGACTTACCTATGCCTATGGCATAAACTGACGCTCTGACGCTTGGACTGCTCGTAAACTGATATTGAGGTCGACGACTGCTAATTTGTGAAGATGCGTCGTCGAGTGTGCACGAAAGAATGAAGAATGGACAAAAGGAGAGTGGGAAGAGTGGAGAAGAGAGTGGCAGGCAGAAGAATGTGTGAGGAGAAGCCACAACAACGTCAACATAATATTATCATGAGGTACAGTTTAGAGGCGTGGCAGCTAACTATATTATTTATCATAATAATAAAGCAATTACAATGTTAAATAAATGCTGAAGTGAATCGAGAAATTAATAGATTAAATTGCATAAATTATGTAAAGATCACCTAAAATACATAATTAATTAATGTATTTATAATGTGCCAGAGCAAACTGCAAATAATTATCCAATTTCAATACTTTATTTAATAACTTGGAGCTAATTTTTTTTTTTTTTTTTTTTTAAACAGTAACAGTAAGAAGTAAAACAAAATGTAACTATTAAATTATAAAGCATTGTACAAAAATGTAAACCTTTATATTTAATTGGCATGCAAATTCTTGAAAATTCTTTATTTAAAATTCTTTACTTATTTTTACTTATTATGTTTCATTTTTTTTTTTTTTTTTAAATCAGTTTCTATGTATTTTTGATATATTTAAATTTTGCATTCATATTACGCTTCTTACAAATGATGTATTTAGGGACATTGACAACAGTGAAAACTCTTTCAATTGTCGCTATTTAAATATTTTTTTGTAACCAGTTTGTTTGTAATTATTTTTTAATTAAAATTTGTTAATGTCACATAACAAGCCGTGGACTCAGCATAAAGGATCAGCTACAGGATATGACACCAACCGTGGCACAACAACAATAAGAACAGAAGCGCACAGAAAACAAAAAACAAAAAAACAATAACAAAAGTAAATTTCCATATTAATATCAAATTTCCAGAGTGGTGAGCACTTCGTTGAGCAAACGCGACTGTCCGTAATTTATGGGGTCCTTTCTCAAGACCCTGCCCTACACTTCTCCACTTCTCCTTTCTCCAGCCACCCCAGTCGGCTCTCTCTCCGTTTCTCTCCCTCCCTCCGGCTGTGTGCTCATCACGGGCCAGGCAATTAAAAGCGCTTCGCAAGAAATGTGAATTGAATGAACTGCGACTTACGCACCAGGAAGTCCTTGCGCAGCTCTAGCAGCGAGTCCTTAAGCATAGGCATAGACCAGGACAGACGCCAGACGCCATACGCCACAGACAAGGGGCCGCAAAAGCCCGCACATGCTTTGGGTTCGGGTTCGGGGTTTGGGTTCGAGTTTGAGTTTGAGTATTAGGTATGAGCTTGGGCTTGTGTTTGGGTTCGTTCTGGTGGTGGTTGCTCCAGGCACTGCGCCCCTGCTCTGTACCCAGTTCCCGGCTCGTCGCGCCGCCAGACGATACCCACAAGCTGGTAAAAAAAAGGCGGCCAACGCACCAAATACGAGCACAAAATGCAAAATGCGAGGACTTGAAAAGTGCGTTGATATTTTGTGCGTGGCCAGGAAGCGTAAGCGACAGCAGCGTGTCGAGCTTCTGAGCTGAAGCTGAGACGCAATAAGGTCGAAGGGTGGCAAGCCTCTCCAAGGCAGCCTAGCAGTAAGACAGTCAGACAGTGAGACAGTGAGACATGGAGACAGTCAGACAGTCAGCCAGACAGCAGCGAGTCCTGGCTACACACGAAGAATAGATAAAGCAAGTCAAGGAATGATGCATTCTTTGAAATAATTATAAGCTTTTCAAGAAATTGAAGTATTTACACTGATAAAAAAATGTTCTAAAATCAAAATTTTGGTCTCAGAACTAAGATTTTTGGTCTAAAAAATGTGTCAAGAACATAAAATTCTTAAATTAAGAGAATACATCTTGATTTTAAGAACATTTCAAATAAGACGAACTCTTATTTTAAGAATAAATGTTCTTCAAATTAAAATCAAAGAATTAAATTTAATAAAATATGTTATTTATTTTTATAATTTTTGTACTTTTACATTTTGTTTTATTTACATTTAATTGTATTTTAGTAATTTAAAAATGTTATTTTATTTGTTACGAGTGGGAGTCGAACCGCCGCCTACTGCTGTATGAATAAAGTGGCCTCTCTAACCAGAGCGCCACGGTGCCACCATTTGTCTAATAAGAGATAGTATGTTTTCCTAACAATTTAAGATTTCTATTCTTATATTAAGATTTTAAGATTTTTTAGATTAATAATCTTAGTTTTATTAATTTGGTCTTTAAATACTCTTATTTAAAGAACAAAATATTTAAGATGAATGTTCTTGATTTTAGAAGTTGGTCTTTTCTTTCAGTGTATGCATATTATTGCAAGAACTTATCAACTTACCAATTTGAAATTATAACATATTTTTGAAATTCCAGTTAGCTTTTATAAACTAACCAAAAAAATACATATGCTAAAACTAAATAATTTAATTAATACATTAATATGCTAAGAAAATGACACTAAGAGAAACGAGAATCTATGTATAGCTGAAACTTTCCTGAAAATAGTTGAAAGCTTAAGCAGCATTTATAAACTCTCATCATTCGGTATTATTTTGTTCATAAGTATTTTAAGCTTAATTTATATTTGACATTATTTTAATTAAATTTAAACAAATTTTTTGTAATGATTAGGAACATGCCTAGTAAATATTGGAGATGCTCTGCAGTAAGTCAATTAAGATCATATATTTAATTTATTCTTCAAATAATAGAGAAGTTAGTTACTAGAACAATTTGCAATATAAATAATGATATGAAAATTTGAAAATATTTAAATTTTATTAAGTGCTGTTAAGTAGCATATAGATTTCTCTGCGTGCACTGCAACAATGGGCGGTATGAGTTTAACGAACTTTAAGCATTTCCTGCCGACTGTTAAAGGACCTCTCCATCTCCCTCTTCCTCATCCCTTGGTCAGCTTTCATTTCACAGTGTTTTCTGGCGATTCAGCCTCATGAGCAATTTGCCAGGGTCCAGTTTCGGTTTCATTTCGACTTGGACACGTAACGAGCACATCCTGAGCAGAGGCAGAGGCAGAGGCACAAGCACCGTTATTGGCCACAGTCGCTGCTACAGTTGCTGCCCCTTCCCCTGACACAATTCCTGTTGCTGGCACTGTACTTGTTGTTGTTGTTGTTGTTGTTGTAGTTGTTCTTTTTTATGCTGTCTGCCTTACGTGATGTAACAATGCGGTAGGTTGGGAATTGCGGCTGCTCCTGTGTGTTGTGTTGTGTTGTGTGTTTGTGTTGTTGTATTGTCAGCTAAATAAATTTGCAAATAATTTACTTTTGCCTTCGTCCGTCCGTCCGTCCGTCTGTCGCACTGTCTCTCTGTCTGTCTGAGCAACGTTCTCATTCCCATTCCCGTTCCTGCTGCTGCTCCTGTTTCCCGTTTCTGTTGCTTCAACGTCTCTAGACGCTCGAGCTGCGATCAAGGTCAATGTGCGTGCTGTGTCAGTAACCTTTGCCATTGTCGCCTCCGCTTCAACTCCCCAGACTTGACACACACCCCTCGATCCGCAATCCGCACTCATAGCCTCCCGCTCACCCTTGTCGCTTTTTATTATATTTGGGTTTGTACTTATACATCTTTATTTTTTTTTTTTGCTTTTTTCTTCCTTTCTTGCACTGCGTCGTCTGGACAACCAAAGCATACAAAAAATAAAAAAGCAAAAAAAATTCTATATATTATTCGAACAGATGTGCAAAATGTTGAAAAGTCGCCTGCGCCTTCGTCTTGGTAAACCCCAACACCTCGTTCATCCCCTATCCCCCATCCCCCAACACCTCGTCCATCCCCCGGCTGCTGTCTTGGTCCCAGCCTGGTCGTTGACGTTGCCATTGTGTTGTACATCTTGTTGTTGTCGTTGTTGTTGTTGTTGCTGTTACGGCTGTTGTTGACTCTCGAGCCAAAAGGAATTTGATTTGCCATAATCGCATATTAGTCGTTTGGCCAACGTTATGTATTTACGTTATGTGTCTGTTCTGGCCCACGTAATGGCCATCCAAATGCTGCATGTTGTTGTTGCTTGTTGCTCCCAGCGCACACACATTTAAGCCAAAATTGAAAGCTGGCTTATCACAAATCTGTTATCAACTCGCTCGCTCATATGCCAGCTGAACGCTTGACTGCCAGCTCAGGCTTCGTTTCTGTTTCTGTTTCTGTTTCGGCTTCGCATGATGAAATGGCCCATCAATTGAACAATTTGTTCAGCTTTTTCCACAAAAGTAGACTCATTTCTTCGGGTCTGCAAAGAGATACAGAAGATGAGAGAGAGGACAACGATTTAAGAACCGTGCTAATGTATCTCATTTATTATCAGAACTCTAATTTTTCCTGAAACGAGTATTTTTTCCACTTCTTATATCTTCAATATAAGGAAACGAAAGGAGAATATTTTTGTTAAAACCTAAATTCTCTTGCAGTGACGAAAGCAGCACGAAGGGTGCGATATAATATTAATATATTATATATATTAAATTGTATATTGTTCGTCACAAAATTGTATATCAGAAATTTTGTGGCTGCTAGTCTTTTGGATTTATTTTCAATAATTTTTATTCTTTAAGAAATATATCACTGCGGACGGCAGTTTGCGCTGGTTACGAAAGCAGCACGACGGATGTGAAAGGCGTTAAGCAATATAAACAGCTGATATGGAAAATTTGCCACGACTGTTTGATTAGATCGAGTTATACACCGGTCGATACTTTTAATCCTTACTAACAAAATGGCATACTAAAACTTTTGCTAAATCACCTGGTTCATGAATGTAAGTCTGAGGGACACAATTTAACTGATTGCAGCAATAAGGCTCTTTAAATTCTTATTAAAAATATGCGTCGATTGATCACGCAAATCTGATAACTGGTTCTAAAGATAATTAAATTTTATATTTTTAGTGAACTTTTTAAAATGAAATGATTGTTTGTTTCATTGTTTGCATAAAAGCGCTTAAAAAACTTAGATTTTGTGATGAGGATTCCTCTTCGAAAATCTAGAAATGTTCGTTCTACGACATTTGAAACCGCTAGTTTAGGGGAAAAACGCTAAATCTCCCTAAAATTAAAACCCCCGCAGTTTTTAAATCATAGAAGCTACAGATATGTCTTTTGAAAGGTAAGATTGAGGGCTTTTAGGGGTGTTACTTTTGTTATAAAGTGCTCAGGTAAAATTTTACAGGTGACAAAATGTTTTTGGGCTCGCATTTTGCGATTTACAAAAAATTGATATTCAACACTTTTATCAATTTTAATATATATGTCACAATATATTTGTCACATTGGACAAAAAGCCTACATACCCTTTACCCAAAAATAGATTTTTTGCTATATTTAACTAGAACATAAGGACAGCATACAAAAATTTCTGTACATAATATCGCTGTTAATTAATAAATCATATATACTCAAAGTAGTTCTTTAAACCGATTAGATTCGTGATTTAAGCAAGTAAAATTAATCTATAATGGATAATATTTATGGACCCAACTAGAGATATAAATGTATCCAGAAGTTAAGAGCAGAGAATCATTAGAATGTAAAGCTTAAAATATCATTTTAAAGTCGTATAATTTGTGATTGTTGGTCTCTTTATCGTCAATCTATCACATCATGAATTGAAAGTAAACTTTTGGCTAATTACCAGGCTGACTGCTGCAAACTTCACACTTGTTCCGCCTGTTGGCCATGCCATGTTGTCTTTGTCTGCCCCCCATTCCCCCCTCCATTCCACCATTCTTCATTCCCCTCACTTCGTCTGACAAATAGTTTGAATAATTACACTGCCAACTAGCTCAGTCAGCCAGCTGGTGGCACACAGTGCCCCCTTCCCCTTTCCCTTCCCCACCCCTCAGCCACTGGGTGGGGCAACAGTTGCAAGCATATTACACTCAATATATCATTCATTATCCGCCATGAAAAATTAGCAATCGCAGTTTGTCTGCCACGCTCGTTTAAATGCAAAAAAAACCAAAAAACCAAAAAAAAAAAAAAATAATAATTTTGAAGAAAGTTTTATCAGTTTGCTGGCAGCCAAGAGGAACCAAGCAAGTAACTGGCATTGCAGCCACCAGTTGGCCAAGATATTCAGCTGCTGCTCCTGGCCCACAAGTGCCTGAGAATGTGCAACAAGACAGGACCAAGTTTTAAGGAGTAGTTTTGTTGACGGCGACGGCGACGGTTGGGCGCATAAAAATTAGCTAATAATGATGGCCATAAAATATGATTTGGACAGCAGCCCAGCAGAGAGGTAGCACAAGGGAAGAAGGGAAGAAGGTACCACAAAAGTTTTCCAATAAAATCAGACACACCGAGAGGTCAAGTCGATGCCAACATCGATCATCTGACATGGACACGAAAAAAAAGAATGAAAAGAAAAGAAATGTGTGCCAAACTTGGCAAATGAATTAAAAAAGTTGATGGCGTTGTTGGTAATTAACTGAGGATGCTTCAACTTCCAACAGCCAACAGCCAACTGCCAACTTCCAACAGCCAACTGCCAACTCTCAGCGGCTGTCTCAGCTTCTGGCCATCATCATATCCATTACCATAACCAACTGCTGACTGCGTGTTGCAGGAGCCATTCTTGAAAATGATTCATAATTATTGCAATGCGGCAAAGCGGTAGAGCCTTTCGTCCTGTTGCCACCATAAAATTGACAAATGTGTCTGTAAACTTGGCTAATAAAGGACATGGCCTGCTCTCTGCTCTCTGTTGTCAGTTGACGTTGTCGCCTGTCGCCTGTCGATGTGGATGTGAATGTTGTGATAAAGCTGGCACTGATTGTCACACTTCTTTCTCTCTCTCACTCTCTCACTCACTCTCACTCTCTCTCTCTCTCTCTCTGTCTGTTTCTTGTACTCACCTCGTAGGCAATTAGAAATTTTATAGCCCCGTCTCCCACAGCATTTGACATATTTATGGCGTCCAGTCAAAGGCTAAAGGCCAAGGTCCACTGAGTCAATGAGTAATGTATGTCTACACTGATAAAAAACATGTTCTAAAATCAAGATTTTGGTCTCAGAACTAAAACTAAACAGAACATAAAATTCATAACATAAGAAAACACATCTTGATTTAAAAAAACATTTCAATTAAGACCAAGTTCTTATTTTAAGAATAAATGTTCTTAAAATTAACATCAAAAAATAAAAGAAATAAAAATTATTTCTTTATATTTATAATTTTTGTATTTTTTAATTTTAATTTATATACATTTCATTCTGTTTTATTTTGGTAATTTTATAAATGTTATTTAAATTTGTAACGAGTGGGATTTGAACCGCCGCCTACTGCTTAGATTAATAATCTTAGTTTTAGTAATTTCGTCTTAAAATAATCTTATTTTAAAAACAAATAATTTAAGATGAATGTTCTTCATTTTAGAACTTGGTCTTTTTTTCAGTGTATCTGGCTGCGAAACGCATTTTGGCCAAAAGTTCGAGTACCCGCTAAACAAGGACGAGATTTATGTGTATTCGCCAGTAACAAGTTAATGAAATTTAGATGATGGCATTTGATAAACACAATCGCGCCATATATCAAAGGACGCAACTCAATTCTGGCTTCAACTGGCGGTCATTGCCATTGTCATTGGATTATTAGAAAGCTTTGAGCCAAGTTCCAGCAACCAGCTAGCAGCTACCAGCTTTAGTTACCATAATTGGAGTGGGTACACACATTCAGATTTTAATGGGTTTTGCGTTGGGCAGCTCAAGAATTATGACAATGCGGCGAGATATTATCGCTAATCGAGACTACTTGAGAGTTCAGTTAACCGAGACCAATGGAGATATATTATATGTCTCCCCCTCTTTATCTCCCTCTCACTTACTGTATTGTGGCCTTATATCATTGGGCAGCAGTAACCACCAAGTAATTTATGGTTACTATAAGTGCAGCCAAATGACGAGCACAAGGATGAGAACAAGGACCTCAGCTGAATATTAATATTAAACATCTGTGTGCGTGTATGTGTGTGTGTGTGTGTGTGTAGTCAACGAGTATATAATAGCATCAAGTTTAGGATAATGCATTTGACCATAAAATTATATTTGATATCAAGTTAAGTATTATTGGCTAAACCACCATTCATTGAAGATCAAAAATATTGTCGAATCTTTTTGATAATACGTATTTGTATCTTTAAGAACAGCTGAAGTTTTTGAAAGACACTTTTTAACGACAATTTAAGTTAAACAATTAATGCATTTGACCATAAAATTATATTTGATATCAAGTTAAGAATTATTGGCTAAACCACCATTAATTGAAGATCAAAAATGTTGTCGAATCTTTTTGATAATACACTGGTCGGCATATTTATTTACTTTATGAAGATCTTAGCATTAATGAAAAGGTCACTTAAATCCTGTTTAAATGGTACAAAATTCTCCTTAATCCATTAAGTACCCTTTAAAAAAATTTGAATTTACGTAAAGATCTACTTTTTTGACTTTTTTCCTGTGGCTTAAACAAAAAATGTTTTGATGCAAAAAGTTTCTTCAAACAATTTTAATAGTGACTGCAAAAAGAATTTTTCCAAAATGTCTTTGCTTACATTTTTTATGATTTTTTAAATGGGATGATCTCAGAGAAATTTATGAAAATGAGAAAAAAGTGGCTAAAATAGTTATTTTTAGCAATTTTCAAAAAATCATGAAAAATATAAGCAAAGAGATTTTTGAAAATTCTTTTTGCAGTCACTATTAGAATTGTTTGCAGAAACTTTTTGCTTTAAAATACTTTTTGTTTAAGCCTGGGAAAAAAAGTTTCAAAATTTGACTCAATTCTACTTTGGCATAAATTCGAAATTTTCGATGGGTACTAAATGAGTTAAGGACAATTTTGTATCATTCAAACAGGATTTAAATGACCTTTTCATTAATGCTAAAATCTTCATAAAGTTGGTTTAAATTATGAGTAGATTAAATGTTACATTTTGTCAAAATAAATATGCCGACCAGTGTACGTATTTGTATCTTTAGGAACATCTGGAGTTTTTGAAAGACACTTTTTAACGACAATTTAAGTTAAACAGAAAAACATTTCAAAACATTTCCGTAGCAGTTTCTTAGCTATAATTGAAAATACTTCAAAACGATACCAAATATTTTCTATAAAATTCGACATAACCGCATAGAATCATATCTTTCATTCATGTGGAGTTTCTTTGAAATGCCGCTGCAGTAATCTGCCACTGATTAATTTGGGGAATTGTCCTGTCATTTCAGTTCAGCTAAGTGCAAGGATTTTCAAGGAAATTCTGTGAAAATGCTGCTGCTGATCATTGATAAATTGTGTGATATTGATTAAGAGTGAAACTCAGAGCATTAATTTCTTGAAGATTAAAAAAAGGGAACAGGAGTCCAAGTAGGGCACACTTTTGAAATGACCGACGTAGTTCCAGGAATGGCCACAGACTGACCAGAGATTCCCACACACACACACACACAGAGAGAGAGAGAGAGAGAGAGAAAGATAGAGGAAGAGGGAGATGGTCGATAAAAAGGACTCTCGCCAGGGGACAAGATTCTGGGCCAGGGCGTTAATGTGCGAAGTGCGTCTGAATGAATTTCAGCAGAAATGTTGATGTTGCTTCTCTTGTTGATGTTGTTGTTGTTGTTGTTGTTGCTGTATCTGTATCTGCATTTGAACTTGTATCTGCAGCCATAGCTCGCATCTATTGAATGCTGTGTTCGTAGGTAGACAGAAGGCAGCATAACTCGTTTCGCAAGGCGCATAGAAAGGATAAAGGTAAATCACCTTTTGTTTGTTGCCCTCGAAATGACCGAGTTCATTGTCAAGTTCAGGTATCGTCTCTCCATGTGTGTAAGTATCTGTGTGTGTGTGTAAGTGTGTGTGAGTGTGTGTTTGTGTGTGTGTGAGTCTGTGAATTTGTTGCGCTTGCGTCAAATTTGCTACTCAACCAGCAAGCAGGCAACTTGCAACCCGCAATCCGCAATCCGCATTGGAGGCAGGAGACAGGAGAGAGGAGACAGGAGACAGGAGACTGGAGGGAACCAGGAGGAGGCTGAAGCCCGGCCTGCAACTGAAGTGTGGTCATGTCTGCGGCTTTGGCTTTCGTTTGGTTTGGTTCAGTTCGGTTTTGTTTTGGTTTGTTCGACTCTCAAACACTGAACCCAAATCTGGTTCTCATTCTGGTTAAGATTCGAAGTCCAACTCGAATTCAGTTGGCGTTCAAAAGGATGCTCCATAAAACAAAAAGCTATGCGAAAGTGACATTTATGTGTTTTTAATTCCTTCACTCTGTGTGTGTGTGTATGGTGTGTGTGTGTGAGTTAGCTTTTGGGTCTCTTGTTATGCCTTTCTGAGGAATCTGCTGACTTTCGTCTGAACTTACCTTGCAACAGCGCATTGACCTGCAACCGATTCAAATCTAAGGCGAGGCAAAGTGAGGCAAGACGTGTTGTGGCTCCAAAACAAATAACAAACGACAATAGTGCATAGATTTCTCCTTCGAATATGCCACAAAAAAATCTTCTAGTAGTCATCACATTTGGCATTTAATAAAAATGAACTCGAACTTGATAATACACGGAATATGAGTTGAGTTGTTGAGTTTTGAGTGGGGTTATTACAATTCTGAGTGCTTGTTGACACTCAGCTTCAAGAGACAGACATTGGTATTGATAGATTCATACATATCATTAAGTTGACTGGCAATTTTAGTTATATAAATGTTGTTAACTTCAATATATCTGAAGCCTATGCTGTGATAGCTTAAAATTTACATTATTAAAATGGAAAGATCGCTAAATTGTTGTGCAGCGCAGCTTAAATCATTAATTTTAATTAAATAACAAGTGGGAAAGGCTATAGTCGAGATCCCGACAATAGGATACCCGTTACTTAATTTAAATATATATACAAGCTTTAAAAAAAAAAAATTTTTTTTAAATGTTCTTTGAGAATTAACTATTATTATTAAAATTTATTATTATAGTCCCTAAATCCCCATTGTCATGTCTTGTTGCTCAATTTGCCTCATCCTCCTACTTATGAGACTCGAAAAGGAAGGTGTTTTTTCCAAATTTGAAAATTAGCAGCTTCGTCATGTTAAAAACTGATTTTGGTTATCAACTGCTTCATTTTCACAATTATTCCAACATCCTCAGGTTATCAACTGCTTTATATTAGCAACTGCTTTAGGTTTAATTCAAGAATATATATGCTTTATAGGGTCGGAGTTGCCTACTTCTCACTGTTACATACATTCCAACGAACAGAATATACCCTTCTTCTTATTTTTTAAGTAACGGGTATAAAAAAAATATATCACACAACTGATGATCATAAATGATTTTTATAAAACTCAATCGTAATTTACGGCTTTTGTGTAAGGCTTTTCTCAAATAATTTAGCATTTTCTTTTAGGCCCAATATAACTTGGTGTTTTTTTTTTATTAAAATAAAATAATCATTATTTACGGTTTCTGGTTACAGGGTACATTTATATACATTTTTATGAATCTTATAAAATTTCCTTAAGATATTAATATAGACTTTCCTTTGTTATAGGGGTTTTAAAATTTGTATGTAATACTATTGAATAAGGTTAGTAAATCTTTGAATTCTTAAAAAAAAACCTTTCAACATGATTTAAAAATTAATTTGGAAAATAAACCCATTTTTCTTAGTTAACATCTTAATTATTCAAAAGCACGAATGTCTTAAAAGTTACTGAATATTCTCAAAACTCTTACAATATAATCAATTCTCAGTCGTTACAAAGCCCATATTAAATGGCAGAATTACTCTCGTATTTATGTATCAATATTTGAATGTATTTCCTCTTAACTGATTCCCATTGATCTTCAGATTCTTCTTCTTCATTATCAGCCTTATGAATGCGCCGGCATCTTAATCTGCACAAACCGATCATAAACAAGTTGGGCGAGTTTTGGCTGACGCCACTTAAACGCCACTGAAATAGCCAAAAACGTGAAATTCCTTTCAGCCAAAACATTCATTGGTTCTCTCTCTCTCTCTTTTCCCCTCCCTCTTTTCCCATCCTGCACTGGGTCTTCGCATGGGAGCCTTTCAAGTGTCCGGGCTACCTGGGAGGGTCATTGAATGCAACGCTTATCAAGTCTGGCCCCGAAATGCGAGTCCCTCTGCACGTCCACATTGATTACAAACTGTTGAATGAATTCCGTCGTTCCATTTGCCATTTGCCATTCCCCATGCCCCAAAAACTCCCGACTCCTCACTCCTCACTCCATGCTCCTTACTCCCCACTTCACACTCTCCGTACACTGAAAGAAAAGACCAACTTCTAAAATCAAGAACATTCATCTTAAATATTTTGTTCTTAAAATTAGATTATTTTAAGACCAAATTTCGTAAGCTGAGATTATTAATCTAAGAAATCTTAAGCTCTTAATACGTTCTAAGGATAAAAATCTTAAATTGTTGGAAAAGTATAAATAGGTACTATTTCGTGTCAAAGAAACGGTGGCACCGTGGCGCTCTGGTTAGAGAAGTCGCTTCAGATGTGAAGCAGTAGGAGGCGGTTCGAATCCCGCTCGTAACAAGTTAAAATTACTTTTAAAAAATTACTAAAACTAAAACAGAATTATATGTAAATAAATCCAAATTTAAAAATTGTAAATATAAAAAGTAGTTTTTATTTATTTTATGTTTTGATTTTAATTTTAAGAACATTTATTCTTAAAATAAGAACTTGGTCTTATTTAAAATGTTCCTAAAATCAAGATGTGTTTTCTTAATTTAAGAATTTAATGTGCTCGACGCATTTTGTAGACCAAAAATCTTAGTTCTGAAACCAATATCTTGATTTTAGAACATTTTTTTTATCAGTGTACTCTCCATATTCCTCATTCGCACTGAGAATTTGCTGGGCTGCGTTTGAGTTAAGCCGCCGAAACCAACGAGTCCAGAGATCGCAGACCGAAGACCGGAGAACGAAAACCTAAGACCTGGCCAGAATTCCAAGAAGGACATCTCTCTTTTTTATTGTTTGGCTTTTTATGCTGTTTTCATTTAAAGCATTTTATGGCATTTTGCTTTAGTCGCCGCTTCATTATGATTTTTATGGCCACTTTGACGCTCCACTCCGCTCCGCTCCGCTCCACTCAGATCGGTTCAGTTCAGTTGAGCTGAGTTCGGCAACGTTCGGTTTGGATTCATTTCTTAGTTCTCAGCTCTCAGGTGGAGTGTTGCTGCAATTTAGTGAGTGAGGAGAAAGAGAAAGAGAAAGAGTTGGAGTTGGAGTTGGAGGAGTAACAATGCGCCGCGCGGTTGTTGTTTGAACACCGAAAAACCGTTTTTAATGCTCGTTATAATTTCGGTGTTGCTCTTTTTACTTTTATGCCTTGTGGAGATCAGACATCGAGCATTGCCATCGCCATCTCCATCGTCATCTCCATCGTCATCGCCATTGCCATTGGGATCATTTAGGGTCTCTGTCTGCTCAATACGGGTGATTGGCCTTTAAAGCATGCCCCATGTGATTTTCGCTTAATATCCTTGGGGGCAAACGAAACTGTTCTCCGTCTCCCGTCTCCGTCTCCCGTATTCTTCTTCTTCATTCTCCTTTTCTCGGTTTCTCACCATCGATCTGAGTCTGTGTCTGCGTCTTGTTTTCGTTGTGTTTAGTCACCGCCGTAAAATGAAGTTGCTCGACTTTAATTGGGATCATTAATACGGGCTATCTCTGATGTTTGGCGGGGATTTATACAGCACTCAAATGCAACTTGTCGATTCTCAATGGGATGCTCCAATATTTATACCTTATGTGATTCCCAAACATTACTTTAAGTCGTTAAAAAACACTTTGTAGTGTGATATGATAAAATTGTCAGAAAGATAATTGAAATAAAGATTGTTATAAAAAGAAAATGAAGAAGAGTTAAATTAAAATGCTTAGCAATTCAGTTAAGAATAATCATGGAGGAAAAGATATTACGAGTTTATCTCACCATCCTGAAAATTTCATAACAATACCATGAAAATCAAGGAAAAAATGTTAGCACCGTTATAGTAGTTTGTTTTTAAGATCTTGATAGATGGAATTAACAATTTAATTAGGTAAAATTTTTTAATTTTTCTGTTTTCTTCCTTCATTGCAACGCATTTATTTTTCTATTTTATTACAATTTAAATAGACAGAGCTTGTAATTAAGTAGATCTCATTAAATTGAAAGTACTCACAGTGCCAGCAAATGACATTTGACATGAGACCTCTGCCATCTGACGTCAGCAACTGTCAGGGTAAAAAACATGAAAAAACGAAAAAAAATATTAATTAAACCTGATAAAACACTCTAATTAATTTGTAACCTTCAGTATGCACGTATGAATGTTGTTATTAAATTTATTTTGGGGGCAGCTCGTCTTTTTGTTTTGTTTTGTTTTATGACTGACCATAAATTGAAGTTCGGCCACAGTCGTTCATTCATTAATAACAAGTAGGCGGTTACAGTCGAGCACGCTCGACAGTAGGATACCCTGAGCCCAGGTCCTCTACACTTAGGTTGAATTTCGACCAATTGTTCCTATGGCAGCTATATGATGTAGTAGACCGATTTTAACCAAATTTGGTCAAGATGTAAAATAACAGCCCAGATGCACCATATATCAGTTTGGTTCTGATATCTCAACAAACAAGAAATTTTTCCATGCTAAAGCTTCATTTACGATGTACCGTTCCTATGGCAGCTATATGATATAGTTAACCGATTCTAACCAATTTTGGTAAGGATGTATAATACCAGCCCAGATGCATATTCTATCAGTTTGGTTCTGATATCTCAACAAACAAAAAATGTTTCTATACTTAAACTTCATTTTCGATGTACCGTTCCTATGGCAGCTATATGATATAGTTAACCGATTCTAACCAAATTTGGTCAAGATGTAAAATAACAGCCCAGATGCACCATATATCAGTTTGGTTCTGATATCTCAACAAACAAGAAACTTTTCCATGCTAAAGCTTCATTTACGATGTACCGTTCCTATGGCAGCTATATGATATAGTTAACCGATTCTAACCAATTTTGGTAAGGATGTATAATACCAGCCCAGATGCATATTCTATCAGTTTGGTTCTGATTTCTCAACAAACAAGAAACTTTTCCATACTAAAACTTCATTTTCGATGTACCGTTCCTATGGCAGCTATATGATATAGTGCACCGATCCAAAAATTAAAACAAACTTGATCTGCCTATGGTATCCAGGAACCTACATACCAAGTTCGAAGTCTCTAGCTTTTATGGTTTCTGAGATCGACGCGTTCAAACAGACGGACGGACGGACGGACGGACGGACGGACGGACGGACAGACAGACGGACATGGCTCAATCGACTCGGCTGTTGATCCTGATCAAGAATATATATACTTTTGGGGGTCTGCCACGCCCCCTTCTGCCTGTTACATACATTCTGCCAAACACATAATACCCTTTTTTGCCCATTTTTAATGGGCTCAGGGTATAAAAAGATGAGAGTGAAGAAAGGCAACATTGAAGACAAGTTAAGGCGGGTGGAAGACACGCCCACAATGCCACATTGCGGCAATCCGTTAGGGCTTGTAATTTACTTTTATGACCAATAAAACGCGACACACAAAAAGCGTCCCATTAAAAAGACCACAAATCGCATTTAATTTGAAATTATGAATTGGAATTGGAATCGGGAATGAGAATAAGAATTTGAATGAGAAGGAATTTCAAGGCAACCGTTTGCTTAATTGAAAGCGCGACGAGGCGGTGGGCGTGGCCGCCAGTGGGCAGTATTGTCTGTTTAAAAATACATTAAAGATCGAGACATCGAGTGAGGAGAGGAGAGAGGAGAGAAAAAGAGAGGCAAGTGCAACTGTTTCTCCAGCTGTGGTTCCGCAATAAGGAAGCAAAGACTCAATAAACCTCAACCTCATACAACGTATCATCAGACCGACTAACACTGTACTGGGACTGGACTGAGAATAAGACTGGGAAAGGGGCTGGGCCAAGTTAAGTCCATGGCGCCCGCCGACTCACTCAACTGTTTAGCGGAGCCACACGCAAATGCAAATATTACCATAATTATCGCACATGGCCCGCAGACCATGACTAAAACAATCGCTCGTCCATCGCCAGAGACTTTGACTGCAACTCCAACTCCAACTCCGACTCCGACTTCGACTCTAGTCTCGAGACTCACAGCTGCCCACACACCCCAGAGTCTTGGGTCTTCTAGTGGTATTCCTCTTTAAACTCTCCCCCTGAGTTCCAGGCACGCGGCATGCAATCGAAATCTATTACCATGCATTTGGCCGACCGGTGAAGAAAGCGGCTCATTACATGTTTATTATTGTAGCTGTGGATATACACTACTTCAAGTCGGGTATACTGTCTCCAAAACCTCCTTGACTTATGCATTATTTTGTTTTAATTTGTTTATTGAGTGTCAACATAGTAAAACATATCCCACAAAAAATCCTCTACACGAGATAAAAGTCTAGTGAGGAAAGCAATTTCTAGCCCCAAAATTTCTGATATCCAATTTTGTGAGGAACAAAATTGAGTTTAATATAACAATTTAAAATAAAAATATAAATTAATAAAAAATAAACCGAAAAATAAAGATATTCCACACAATCTTAAAAAGAAAATCTAAAACCAATAAATATGTTAATACTAAAAAAGATAATAATTCTTAAAATAATAATATAGATTAAGATATTGAAAAAAAAATAGTAAAATGGAATTCAAGTGTTATCAAAATATTTAAACCATTCGCGCTGCATTCGTCACTAGCGCGGACTTTGTTTCGCAGTGATTTTGAAATTTAAAATAAATTTATATCTGTTGCCTCAAGTTCTTCGAAATATTTCTCTTAAGGGGGTCTTCTCATTCAAAACCCGTTTTTTGGACCCTTTTTAAAAAAATTCTTATTTGAAAACGCAAAGAATAATTGAAAACTTTTTTTATTTATTACAAAAGGTTCAAAGTAAATAAAAAAATTTTTTTTGTCCCGATACGAGGGGTGTTCAAAAAGTAATGAGACTTCAAAGTTGGGGGTTGAAAAAAAAGGTGTCGTCACGGCGGCCACGATTCCGGGTCTCCGGAGCGTCGGAAATGAAAAAAAAAACGGGGTTATAATCAGTAAAGATGTAATTCTCGGGTGAAGCAAGATCATAATTTTGTGATTTTTTTTGACAAAATGGCGGCCATTCAAAAAAAAATTTCAATTTCGGGCTTTTTTTTTGTAGTTTTGTGTAAAAAAAAAATAGTAAAAATTTTTTTAAAATTATGACCTTGCTTCACCCGAAAATGGTGACAATTCTGCGTCGATTCCACTTTGTTTCATGAAAATCGGTTCAGTTGAACTGGAGATATCATGGCCGCCAGTTCGAAAAACGTGGTTTCGAGATAAACGCGTTTAAAGTTTGAAGTTTGAAGAAAATAGCTCATTTTGACGAAGACCTTGCTTCACAAAAAAGGCTGTATCTTCTTAAGTATTTCGAATTTCAAAAAATCCATTTTGGGGCATATTCACAACTACCCAAGCTATAAATAAATGCAAAAAAAAAGTCGAAAAAAAAAATTTGCTCAATGAGAAGACCCCCTTAAGCTGGGAGTTCTCTTATTAAAGGTTTAATATAGAAGCAAAATAATGAAATTACTTTAATTATATTTATGCCTGCAATTATTGATATTTTTGCATAATATCGTAATATCACATTTCCACTTTAGTTATCTTAGGGTATCTTTCCTTCGACTAACTGCAGCTCTTGAATATTGTTGTTAATATTGTTTGTTGTTGTTGTTGTTTTTGTTGTTGTTGTTACCTGGCCAAGTGCGGCACTTGACTTTATTTTGGTTACATGCCATGGGCCATGGCAATTTATTCTCGGTACCCAATAAAAGTCACTTGATTGGAACTGCAAGTGGCCGCTTTTATTGGTTTATTATGGCAACGCGAGGGTTCCGCGAGATCTTGCTGCCCAAAATATCAGCCACCGTTGCAGCCGCCTGCACCTGCCACTGCCACAGCCACAGTCACTGCCACAGCCACTGGCAGAGTTGCAACTACAAAGAATGAGCATTTTGTGCCGCCTTCTAGCCGGCAATCAAATTTGATGGCCTTGTTGGCTTGGATGTTGGCCCTGTTAAGGGCGTTGGCAGGCGGGGCCAGCATAATGGCAACATTTTGTGGACTGTGCCACATCTCTCGACACTCAATCAGCAGCGGCATCGCCATCGCCATCAGCATCAGCATCGACATCGGCAATGCAGCAAATGCTGCCTCATAAGTCAAAAGAATGTCATTTAGCACGAAATACTGCTGCAGTATCTGGTCTGGTCTGGCTGCTTAAGTGTCGCCACAGTCTCTGCCTCTGCCTCTGCCACTGCCACAGTTATTGCAACATCCAGTGGCATATCCTTGAACGAATCGAGCGACTGGCGCCTATCTGAGCACTCACATCTAACTGCCGTATGAATTATGGTCAAGTGCCAGAACTTCCCAATATGATAATCATTTTATATGCTCGTAAAAACATTAAAAATTACAAAAATTGTCTTAAGCGAGAGAGAGAGAGAGAGAGACATTACCAATTGGACACTCTCAAATTGAGGGCTACAAATTTTTATTGTTGCTGCAATTGACCAAGTTAAAAGATGCCTACAAACATGACATTTTACAATGCTTGTGAGGTAACCAGAGTTTTCTGGTCTCTCGAGCCAATTTGATGGCGATCTTGACCAAATGTCGACTGCCAAACTGAGTTCGAGACAACTCGTTTTATGACCAACAAAATGGAGCTGTTCAAACGTTTTTAATTGGCCCGTCTATGTGCCACATGTGGCAATAAAACAATCAGACAACGGGACAAAATAAATGGACAAAAAAAAGACGATGAATAGCTGAAATTAAGTGTAAATGTTGAGCATAAAAATTGTCTGCAAAATATTAGAAGAAGAACACATTAAGATGAAGATAAAAACTGTTTTCCCGACAAAGAAAAGTCATAAAGAAATATTAATAGACTCTTATTCTTTTTAACTGTAAGCTGTTCTTATTTTTTATACTTTGAGCCCATTGAAAATTAGCAAAGAAGGAATTGTGTTTGGCATAGTGTATGTAGCAGACAGAAGAGGGCTTAGTATATATATTCTTGATCAGGATCAACAGCCGAGTCGATTGAGTCATGTCCGTCAGTTTGTCCATCCGTCCATCTGTTTGAACGTATCGATCTCAGAGTTTTTTGTTTTTTTTAGATATCGTAACCAAACTGATAGAATATGTATTTAATCTGGTGTTACACAGCACGGCAAAATTTGGTTGAGATTGGTTTCCTATATCAAATACGTATACCTGTCATAGGATCCTTTGGCACAGGGTATCCTACTGTCGAGTGTGCCCGACTGAAACCGGCTACTTGTTTAATACTTAATTATATATAGGACTAGTTAAAAACAAATGATACGGAAATTAAATTTTTCTTCAAAATTTCAAGATTTATCTATGACTGCAAACCACCAAAATTTTGGTAATGGTTCGGTTCGAAAAACGCTTTCGCAAAAATCGAGTTGTTATTACTTCGAAGCTTCTTTACATTACTAATAAAAAGAATGCAATTATTTTTTTTTTCGAACCGAACCTTTTATATAAGAAATAGATTCAGTTCAGGTTCAGGTCCACGGAGTAAACAACATCAAATGTTCGGTTTAGGATCCGGTTTGGATTGCTGTAAAACCGTAACCAAACCGGTTCAGCGAGGTTCGGTTCAAAACCGGCTTGTAGCCGTGGATTTAACAGATACAAAGTACTTCTAAAATTCCCGAATGTAGACAAAAAATCAACCCTGGGAATTACAGCAAATGATGCGTATTCAATAAATTAAAAAAAAAAAAGAACAACAAATGGAATTACAATGTTAAAATGTTACATTTTACAGCTCAACCCTCAACCCCTCTTCACATGGTAATTTGGGGCAGTTTCTGAGCTAAATATTCATTTCGGCTGTATTTTTTGTGGTTAAAGACATGGGAAGGAGAGAAGTTTTTTACGATGATATGCCGTGCATTACACGGCGTTTGAAATATTTGGAGCTTTATGGGTAAGTTTTTTTTGTTGTAGGTCTGGGGAACAATGGAACAGCGATGAAATTCGAACTTCTTTTGCACGCAATTGACTATCAAAATTTTATGTGGGCTTTATAATTCTGCTGTCTGCCCGAAAAAACAACAACATGAGCAGTTCCATCAGCAAGTCCAACTCCAGTGTGAGTTCCGATTTAGGGGAGGGAGCTGAGCTAATGGCAACTTAGAGAGTGACATAAAATCCAATTTTATAATGCATATAAAGTTTTAATACGTCCCGACTCGTGCCAAAAAAGGGAAACGCCAAGAGGTCAGGGGTCGAAGGGGGGTGCAGAAATTTTATGTACACACTTTTATAGAAATTTTAGTAGCCTATCAAATTTTACGTGCTACCAACAACAACACAAACAACTTGTGCATAAAATTAAACTTCCGAGTAGACAAAATGAGAGTCTCATCCTTGTATAGGACAATACAGGACAGGACGATAGGATGACAGGACAACAGCCGTGAAGACATATTCATTAGGGTAGCAAAACCGAGTCCTGTCCAACAGAACAACACACAAAATCGTTTAGCTAAAAAAAAATATTCGGAGGATTCACCGAGCACCGAAGCACGGACACTTGAAATTAACATGAAATTAGCTTGTTGACTCAAACCGATTGAACGGAAATGAGCCCGAACACAAACGTGGCATACACAGAAACAGCCATAAATGCAACAGAACTGGGCTTAAAAGGATAAGGAGAGAGAGAGAGAGAGGTATTCGGAGAGAGGGAAGGGAAAATAAAATGAGGAGCCAGGATAACAACACAGGAGTCTGACGGCCCCATCATTTCTTATATGTATGTCTATAAGTATGTTAGACTTAACACCTCGGACCATTTGCATAATACTAATACCAACACATACAGCACACACACACCTACAAACATCTGGGTAAACTTGTTGCCAAATCATTTGTGAAGTCTATTAGCAACGGAGTTAAACAAACTTCACAGCACGAAAGTACAGTGGGGCAAGGATAATGAGAAACGCAAGAAAAAAGTTGATGTAAATTGGTACACAAATATTTTTTCATGTGCCTGTCAAAGTTCACTGCAGTTGTTGTCTTAATAAAATATGAAAGTTATGTAGTATGGAAATATATTATTTAATTCAAAACTCAAATCAAGCGCTGATTCAAAAATAATTATATGATGGAAAATTTTGTAAAACTTTGTAAGTCTTTAATGATAATCAAATATAATCCATATTTTTATATCCTACGAGTACCTCTCATTCCAATGTGAATCCCTTTCCATTGTAAAGTTTGACAGGATATGGACGACAAGCGTTAGCATTAACATTAGCATTGGCACTTAAGTGTGTATCCTGAATTAGCCACAGACTGCTTTAATGATATTCGGCGACAAAACGCTTACGCTTCCCATTTCAATGAGACATGAGAGAGAGAGAGAGAGAGAGGGAGAGAGGGAGAAGTGATTTGACTCCGACATATTGCATAAATGGATATTGGGCCACAGAAGGGTTATTAATAAATTAAATTTGATGATAGACGGACACGTGTTTATGCATTAAACTCAGCTCCAGCCTTAGGGCTAAAGCTGTAACATAGATGGAGCATAAAATACACAGAGTGTAAATGTAATTCAATACTTTGAAATTGCTTATTGAAAGTGGCTGTAAGTCTACCCATTTCTCTCACCAACTCAAAGTAAATATGAAATTTGCTATTGGGGGATAAAACGGGGCGTATGCTTTATATTAATGAGCTGTTCCAGCTAATTTTCTGTTTCTATTCTTGGCCTGATGTAATAAACATGAGTAAGGGGTTATTGGGTCAGGGTAGGAGTCTTACCTTGACATCGTTATATTGGTTATAACCAAGGGGCAATTTAGAGGCCCAATAAAATGAAAATTTCCATTGTGCCTTGTAATTGCTAAACGAGCGCTCCTTAAATGTATATGGCTACGTACAGTAGCTAAATATATATTTTACTTAAATATAGTACACAACGACATTGAACTTGTGGTTAAATGGCTGTGAACACAGTAGCTACACGTGTCTTAACGTGTATTCTTGACTTGACTTGAGTCGACTGGGCTTCAACATAATATAATTAAAATTCGACAATGATAAGCGCAGAAGATACATTAAAAAGGTAAACCTACAAAACCAAAACCAACACAGCAACGCTTTGATAATGAGTTGCCCCACTCGACAGAGAGAGCGAGATAGAGGGATAGTGAAAGAGAGCAAGGGAGACAGCAATATGAGAGGGTCTTACAATTTTTATGAAGTGTGTTGCAAAAGTGTTTGCTTTCAGTACTTGACTTGATTTCGCTGCTCTCTCTCTCTCTCTCTCTCTCTCTCTCTCTCTCTTTCTGTCCCTGTCTCTATCTCTGTCTCTGTCTGTACTAGTGTGATGTACCTTAAACCACGCACACGGGCCACTTGAACCACTGAGCGCCAGTTTCAGTTTCGGTCATTTGAAGTTTATTACCCGCGCACGTGTGAACCAAAAATACCAAAACGTACAAAATTTTACAACGAAACCAAACCGGAAATCACTTAAACAGCAAGCAAACTTAGATAAAAACGAAAAAAAAAGGCTGACACAAGTTTAAGCCATGAACTATGCAGGTAGCCAGTGAAGCAGAAGACACCGAGAGTTAGCCAACCATTGAAAGACGTTAGAAGCCTCAATTGCGGCAATGAAGACGTCTAAATGCGAAATTAAATATGACATTTTAGAGAAATTAAGTGGCCCATGTTGGACATGTCTTTAAATGGCCAAGATTGTCAGACAACACACATGCGCACACACTTGGCCTGGTCAACACCAGGTCGTCAAAAAGGTGGTTAATGGTTAATGGTTAGTGGTTAGTGGTTAGTAGTCCAACTAATGCTAGCGTAATACAGTAGGCATTGTCATAGCCAAATTATAAACTTGGGAAAGTCACACACTTACACAACTGGGCCAACAACAATCGTTTAACTCGACGACATTAACTAACCGAATATAACAGTAATTTACAAAAATGTGACTGTTAATTTGTGGCTAGCAAAAATGCAGTTAATAGTACTTTTTTGGCCTACAAAACCATTCGACTATGGATTGAACAAAGCGAAGAAATTTTAAAATTCCAAGGGTGTTAAATTAATCAATTGAAAGATTTAGAGATAATAAAATAAAATCCCTTTTTGGAGTTGCATAAATATATTATTACCTATATAAATTAAAAATATTAATATATTTAAAATCAAAAAATAAAAGCAAAATATATAAAATTATTTATAAAATTCAATAAAGCTTGAATATAAACTAGTGGGCCGGTGCTACAGTCGACCATGCTCGACAGTCGGAGACCCCGTACTTACTATAGAAAAAACTTATAATGAAAAAATATTAAAAATAATTTAGTTAATTTAAATCCATATTATATCAGGTTGATTAATATGTCTCATGAAACATACTAAGATTTAATTTTCGCCCGATCGGTCCTATGACAGCTATATGATATAGTGGACTGATTTAAACCAACTCGGGTAAGGATGTATAAGACTAATCTAAATGCATATTCTATAAGTTTGGTTACGATATCTCATAAAACAAAAAAGTTTTTCAAACTAAAACTTGATTTTCGACCGATTGTTCCTATGGGCGCTATATGATATAGTGATCCGATTCCAAAAAGAAACAAACTTAACCTGCCTGCAATATAGAGGAATCTACATACCAAATTTGGTGTCTCTAGCTCTTATAGTCTCTGAGATCTAGGTGTTAATACAGACAGACAGACAGACAGACGGACGGACGGACAGACGGACAGACAGACAGACGGACATTGCTATATCGACTCGGCTATTGATGCTGATCAAGAATATATATACTTTTTGGGGTCTGCCACGCCTCCTTCTGCCTGTTACGCACATATTCGGTAAAACAAACCCAATAGACCCCTGTACTTTTTTTAAGTACGGGGTCTAAAAAGAAATAGTCTCATGAAGGCATCCGACGATTGTCAAAGTGGACAACAGGGGGTGTTGGTGTTTTGTAAATTAATTTTGTAATATAACGACCAAGATACCTTTAAAACAATTAAAAAATAATTCACTAGTTGATTAATCAATTGTTTGACTTTATTCACACACAAATTGGACAAACTGTTATTGATCTGCACATAAGATTGAAGATTCAAAAGATACAAATATACTTAAAGGCCATAGTATAAGCAACCTACACAAAAACTCTCAACAGTATTCCAATCGCACATTCAATCGAAAATTATTATTATTTGTTTTCTCGTATTGACAATCTACATTGAGTTTGGCTTTCGCTGAATGGGTGTGTGTGTGTGTGTGTGTGTGTGTGTGTATGTGTTTGGCCCTCTCGCATTTTGCCTCATTCATGAATTTTGTAGATTTTTAGCCAAAGATAATTTGCGAATATAAAACACGAGCCGAGGAGTCCAAATTTTCATTCAAAACACGTACATACTTTAGAGTTGAACAACAAATGCAAAGCGACAACAACAACTACAACAACAAAGAGACAAAACAAACGTGGATAACCATACAGAGTCCAATGGACAGACAGACGGACGGACAGACCGACAATTCGACGATTCTTCCACTTCAAATGCTGGTGTGAAGTGCAAACAGACAAACGTAGCGTCAACAACAACGACAACGACAACAACAACAACAACGATAATAACGACAACGATGGACACTATGGAGTTCAATATTATCGAATGTTTACTGCGATTCGAATAACCAGCAAAAGCAACAGCAACAACAACAGCTTCATTCATGAAATGCTCGTGCGAAAACAACAATAAGTACATTAACAACAACAGCAGCAACATCAACAACAACAAAAACAACAACAACAACACCATCAAGATTGGTAAGTTTCATTATAATTTGGCAAACGATTCAAACTGTATTGACTTTCGAGTATTTGCACTGCATTCAATGAGATAAAGAGTATAGAGAAAAGTATCTGAGTATCTACAGTAAGTATCTCACAGAATCTTTCAGAGTATCTCGCCGATCTGGCAGCTTCGATGAGGTCTTTGACTTTTGTGAACTGAGCTTGACATGACTTGCCGACATTGGCAACTTAATTGTGATTAGTCATCGTATTTGTAGCTCCTTTGACTTGCTATAATTGTTGTTGCCATTCCTATTGATCTTGCTGTTGTTTTTGTTGATATTGTTGTTGTTGTTGTTGTTGTTTTTGTTGTTTGCTTAATCGCATCTAAATATTTTTGTGTATTTATCTCACGTTGTTGGCCACTTATTGTCGGGTCCACTTCGACAAAATCACGAACTTCGTGGCGCATACAAAAAGGGAAATTCATTTCGGACAGCCCAAAACAAAAAGAAAACAGAAACAAATAAACAACAACAAACAGCAAACCAGTTGCCTGATTAAAAGGTGAATGAATTCGCGAATCCGCGAATCGCATTCAAAAATTAACCGCATAACAATTCAGTTTTGCGTTTTGTTTTCGCAAATACCCTAAAAGTTCCTGAGAAGTATAAAAACTCCTTTTAATATGTCTCAAGAAATTAAAATAATATTTATCAAATAACTTGTAAGTAACATAAATATAAAAGTGTTTAATATCAATCTTAAAGATGCAAAGAAATGTATACAAATTAATGTATAAATGTAAATTATGTTATAAAGAAATTCCACTTGGAAATAAATATTTGAAATATTATTAATTGATGATTTTTTTAAATTATAGTAATATTTATCAAATAACTTGTAAGTAACAAAAATATAAAAGTGTTTAATATCAATATTAAAGATGCAAAGAAATGTATACAAATAAATGTATAAATGTAAATTATGTTATGAAGAAATTCCACTTGGAAATAAATATTTGAAATATTATTAATAAATAATCTTTTGTAAGGTAATCGTAAGTTAATTGTTTTAAGTGTTTTAAAAATATAGAGTATTTAACATGCGGCTTGTTGTACATGTTTTTATTGCATTGTTGTTGCTCATTATGATTTATATGAAAGTTGCTTAGCAGCCGTGGCGAATGTCAATGCATGCATCCATCAGATACTCAGATACAAATACAGCTGGCGCATATTTTTGACTCTTTACGAGTAAGTGTGCACATGACGTCAATTGTTATTGTTTAGTATGCCTTTAAATTTCATTTGATATGTACTTATTTGGACGCCACATAAACCAGCTTACTAATGAGCTGCGCAAACAGCAAACAGCAAACAACAATAATAATAACAGCAACAATAACAAGGAGAAGAAGAGCAATTGTGACAACAATTCAAATGGAAATTTACCCACTTGGCACATTTGGGTTGATCGGTTGATCGGTTGATTTTCTCTGTAGTTTTCCTTTAACTGTATCAATTTGCTTAGGCCACGGCCTTCTCAGCACACTGTGAACTTGCAACTACATGTGTAAATGTATCTGTATCTTTAAACTCTTATCTGTAGCTGCTTATGTAAATGTATCTGTGTCTGTGATGTGTATCTGTATCTGTGTCTGTGCTGGCTGCTCATTTTGCATGAATGAAACACATTTCTGGAATATTTTCGTTGCATGGAAAGATTTACAAAAGTTTCCATTACAATTTGTAAACAAACTCCGAGCGAGGGACAGACTGGCACAGTAAAGAGTATAAAAGGAGGCAAACAATTCAACAAGTGCCTTTTGCCTGACTCTGGGGGTCAATAAGCAGCCGCTGACTTGCTGACTGTATAAATATGTATATACATATTTATATGTATATGTTGTACATGTGCAATCATCATAAACAACAACAATGATATGGGGAAGCACGAGACTGACCAGTGATAATCCTCAAACAAAACAAAGACAGACAGAGAGCGAGAGATCAAGAGGGAGACAGAGTGAGTGAAAAAGGTAATGCCATATAGCTGATTATCGATTTAATTAGCTATGTGGAATGCAAGTGACATAAGCACATCAGATTAACCCACTTGAGTGAATGAGTGGAAAAAAACTCAGTTATGTACGTGGATGCCTAGCATAAAAAGTGTCTCAGTTATTCTCAAATGTAGTTCCCCAAGACACTTTATATATCTTATCAGCAGCAAATCATTCATACGACAGTTTTTCTCGTTTAAGGTGTGTCATTAAAAAAACGAATAACTGAGTTCAAGGTGATTAACGATAAGTATACAATTGAATAAAAAGCAATAGAATTCTTTAACATCCTTAACATTCCAATTCTATGGTAATTAGAATATCTGTCACATTATCTAGAGTTAATTTCCGAACTCAATCAAATTAAGAATCAATTACAACTACATTTTCTTCTATATCTATAAATTTTTTTTCACTGGAAAGCTGAGCCAATAACACATAAATATTGTTTTTAATTATTAAAGTTCAGTAAGTTTGTGGCCAATTTGCGATCAACCTTAAATAAAACTAAAATCTATATTTTGTTACTTTTAAATTCATTTTAAATTACAAATATTTAGTTGTGATTGAGAAATCTCTAGAGTTTTTGGATAGAATTGCTTTAAACAAAACTGTTGAAATGTCGGTGTTCTTTAAAAGGCAGAGACTTAATTTTTCGAACATATTTTTGAAGTTGAGAGAATCGGCTGCCTCAACTTTACTTTCACTTACATCAAAAAAGACTTAGGAATATCACTTTTATTCAATTTAAAAAATATTTTATTTTACTTCAATAAGTATTAAATTTTGTCAAATCTGTCAAAATTAACTTAAACATTAGAAAGTAATGGTTGCTTGTTTTCAGGAATACCAGCAATTGCATTTGGCTTGCTTTAGCGCTATTGGAGATTTTAAGAGTACATCTGATTATAAATTTAAATGAATTTTAATCCAATTAAAAAGTACAGATGGGCAATCTTTTATCCAGTAGCAATTACGTTATGCATTTTTGTTCTTGTGACCACCCAAAGTTCACAAATTCCCACGTTTACCGAATGCTTGGAATGCTCAGTACTTTAGTTTAGCTATAAATAACAGAGTCAGAGTCAGAGTCAAAACCAGAGACGTAGACGTAGACGTAGTCGGAGACGAGAGCCAGTGTCATCACCTTGACGTGACCACATTTGGTTGCAGTCGATACGCGTCAAGTCCAAGCCCAAGCTTATGTGCCCCAGACCAAGTCCATGTCCAGTTCCAAGTCCAATTCCAATACCAATTCCAAGTCCAAGTCCATTGTCCAATGCCATATTCAGTTTGCGAATTTGCGCACGCGCATTGACAACCTAAATACCAGAAGCTACAAGTATTCGAGTATTCAAGTATACTCGTACTCAGTTCATATACGAGTACGAGTACGAGTACTCGTATACCAATAACGCATTATAGGCTTTACAACTTGCGGTACTGAAACGCAGTTCCAGGAATTATCAGAGACAGCAACAACAATGGGAACAACAACAACAATGAGAACAACAACAACACTACACTTAAAAAAAGACAAAGTTCTAAAATCAAGAAAACTCATCTTAAATATTTTGTTCTTAAAATAAGATTATTTTAAGACCAAATTACTAAAACTAAGATAATTAACCTAAAAATTTAAAATCTAAATATAAGAATAAAAATCTTAAATTGTTAGAAAAGTATAAATAGGTACTATTTCGTATCAAGCAAGTGGTGACACCGTGGCGCTCTGGTTAAAAAGGCCGCTTCAGTTGTGAAGCAGTAGGCGGCGGTTCAAACCCCACTCGTATCAAATTAAAAAAAATTTTAAAAATGACTATAACAGAATAAAATGTGAATAAATTGAAAATTAAAAATAAAAAAAAAATAAAAATACATAAGTTGAATTTTATTTATTTTATTTTTTAGTTTTAATTTTAAGAACATTTATTCTTAAAATAAAAACTTGGTCTTAATTGAAATGTTCTTAAAATCAAGATGTGTTTTCTTAATTTAAGATATTTATGTTTTGAGACCAAAATCTTGATTTTAGAACAATTTTTTTATCAGTGTATACGCCCGCTCATGACATTCCTGAACGTTGCGAAATATGAAGGAATGCAGTCGCAAAGTCGTAAACGAAGTTTAAATATCGCCCCTTGATTCCAGTCACTGTCTGGGTTCCAGTCTGAGTCCCAAGTTCCCCCCACTTTCCACTTCCCACCTCCATTCTCATTCCGTTCTCTGAGAATGCCGCACTGTAATCGAACTGTCTTAAGCTCGAAGAGTAAGAGAAAAGCAGCTCAGGATGTCAGGTTGTTTAGTGTTTCTTTCGATCTTTGTGATCGTCAGAGAGTGGAATTTCTTTTTGTTTACTTCTCCGCTTTTGCTCTCTATCTCTCTCTTGCTGCTCTCCCTCTTTCATGTTTGAGGTCTCGTTTTTGTATGCCAAAATTGTTGTCATTCTGTGTTGTCCAAGAAAGGCCTTTGTGTTGCATTTTCCTGGTTCTTTATGGTTTGCTGCATCATTCAGTGATGGACTGGAACTAAAACTCTGGGTTCAGCCTCGTTTTAACACGCGCTAACAGCTCAAACATCCCTCGCGTTTTCGTGCCTCTTAATGACTTCTTGCGTGCCACATGCAGCAAGTACGAGCTGTATGCAGAAATGTCTGACTCCAACTGAAATCTTTTGTAGTTCGGGTGAGCAGGCAACGAGAAAGTGCCGGCAATTGTTTTTCCGTATTGTAAATAAATTTATTTAAATAAATTAAAACTGGAGGCCACAAAAAATGTTGCACCAAATTGTGGAGCCTCAGCCAAAATTGCTGTAAAAAAATAAATTAAGTTCTTTTTGATTGCATACTAAGCGATTCGGTTTGTTATTTTCTTAATGATGTTGTTGTACAAAATCCTTAAGTCAACATTCACGAGATCTTGACATGGCGTGACCAAACGCAAGAGACTGCAATATATATGTTACCTATACCTTATAAATGGCATAGAGGAGCATGCGATAGGGTCACATACCTCTAGGTAATTAAAATTAATCTGCAAAAATAAATAAAATCCAAAAGAATATTCAGTTTTTGTAAGATTCTTATCATTTTCTTATGAATTGCACTTACTGAATCCTAAAAATGCATTATATTTTAAAGCTATTAAAGGATTTCTAAGGATTAAAGTTAAACTCTGACTACCAAATAATTTATAGTTTCAGATTCCTTGAGTTGTGAGCGCTAATCTAAAGATTTCGGCCAACCAAGTTATTCGTTTGCAAAACAAATAGAACTTGATTCGGAATGCTTTCCTCCTTTCTTCTCATTCTCTCTCTCTCTCTCTCTGTCTAAACCTGCCTGCACTTTGCTCAGTGTCAACACTTCAGAACATGATTGTTTCAAATACTTCTTGTACTCTAAGCTTTAACTGCTTCCAGTCAACTTCAGATGTCAGTCCTTTTTAGAACTCCATCCCACTTCACTTGGCTGGAATCTTTAGCATGCATTCTCTTTCTCTTATTTTGGCTCCTTTTCTCTGAGTGCCATTGAGGACAACGTTGCCGCTGGCGCTGGCCAGGCTTAACCTCTGAGCTCTGAGGGAATGCCACATTTGCCATTTGCTATTTTATACGAGCACGAGAATGTCTTCATTTTGTTTAGCCAAAATCAGTTGGGCGATGGCGCGTGGACAACGCCAGCAGTTGATGCTGTCACAGAGACTGTGACTGAGATGGAGATGGAAATGGAAATGGAGACTGAGAAGCTTCAACTGAAACATGTGCACACGAAAATTTTGTTCTGGCATGTGGCATGCGGCATGTGGCACTGACAATGGCAGTCGCCAGTCGCAGTCCAGGCTGCATGCGCGTTAACTTGTGTCAAAAACCAGCCAAGTGCCATTTTGCGGTAGTTGTGGCAATGGCCATGGCCAACAGCAATACTTCCCACAACAACAACAACAACTACAACAACAACTACAGCAGCAGCAACAGTTATGCAGGCAACGCACATTGGTTCTTGTCTTTAAAAATAATAAACATTTCAATTTATATGAATTAAGTCCAATCTTGAGTGAGGTTTGGGATCTAAGATATGTGAGCAGTGGAACCTAAATACATTTGTAAACTAAAAGAAACAGTGGATTCGAGAATTGAAATAAAATGAACCAATAGGGTATACATATAAAAGAATGTATTTGAAACAAATTTCTTAAAGCGTTATTTTGATCCCAAAACTTTAAATTTTGGTCTAATAGAAGCGTTTAGAACATTAAATTCTCATAGTTAGAAACAAATTTTGGCCAAGAAACAATTAAGACCAAATTCACAGAATGAGAATGAATGTTCTTAAAATTAAAATCAATAAATAAAGCAACAAGAAAGATTTTTAAACTTGTAATGTCATAATGTAATAATATTAATGCATAACCCAGATCTAATTCTTATTCTAATTGTAATCATTTTTTAAAAGTTGAAATATATATTTAATTTTATCTTTGTTTTTAATCTTTAATTCAATTTTATACATGGATTTTTTGTTTCTTGTCGACTGCTTTTAGTCGCGCATAAACAAATAAACAAATAAAATATCAAAATAAATATTGTGGTTTTATTTGTCATATATACTTACAATTTTTTATGGTTTTGTAATTTTATAAATATTACACTTACTGTGTCTTTTATTTTAAAGAATGAGACGCAAATTCACGAATGCTTTCAATTCACTTTAAACAAAATATGACACATTTATATTTTCGCAGCCATTTAAGATCTGCGTTCTTATATTAAGAACTGAGATTTTATATAATAATATTCTTAGAATTAGTAGTAGATTTTAGAAGTTAGTCATGACAATTCTATTTAATCATTTTTTTATAACTTTTAAAACAGATATTTGTAGCTCTGAATTAAATGATATTTACTTTCACATGAATATTACGAACTCATAAACTAGATAATTCCATACATTGTTTATCATAATTTTCAACTTAATGGACTTCTATTTTGGTCCCAGTTTTGTATAGGGTTGTACCAGAGTGCAATGCCTTTAGCGAACCGCAGTGCAGTGCAAATATGCAACTCTCCCTCCTCCCCTTGCCACGGACATGAAGTTCAAAACAAGCACCTCCTCATCCTCATCCTCATCCTCATCCTACCAAGCTTCCAGTTTCCAGTTCCCTGCTGCCAGCTGCCAACTGCCGTTGCCCGTTTTCCATTTTCCATTTCCCATCTTTCGTGCCCCAACTTTGGACTTTGTTGTGGCCGTGGCGTAAAACGTGGCCACCCACGTGGCAGGCGCTGCTGTTGCTGTTGTTGTTGTTGTTTCTGTTTTTGTTGTTGTTGTTGTTGCTGGTGTTGCACTTGCTGGTATTGCCCGTCGAGCCGTCAAGCAATTTGATTGAAATGTGTTTGTTTGGCTGCGGCTTTGGCTGATGTTTCCCTCCATTCTCCTCAACCTTGTCGCATTCGGGAAAAAACAATAAATGCGAGAGGAAATAAGAATTTTGCGCGATACAAACGAGGGAATATCCGACATGAGCGTCACCACCTAAAACCCCAACTCGACTCGACTCGACTCGACTCGAATTCATTTCGCAGCTCAATGCTAAACGCGGTGGGCAATCGCTTTGGCACGAACACAATATGGAAACGGAATATGGATGGACATGGATGCATGGATGCAGAGTCCGTGGGTCCATGACTTCCCTTCCAGAGTCCACAATTGCATGTGGATGCTACTCTGCGATTTTTTGATGAGATGTTGCTCTTGTTCTGGTTCACTCTTGGCAGCGATGTTGACGTTGTCAAGCATTTAGTGGTGCAACCACAAACTAAGCAACACACCAATTGCATCGCTTACACAAACAACCACACACACACTCATACACTGATAAAAAAAATATTCTAAAATCAAGATTTTGGTATTAAACTAAGATTTTTGGTCTAAAAAATGCGTCGAGAACATAAAATTCTTAAATTAAGAGAACACATCTTGACTTTAAGAACATTTTAAATAAGACTAAGTTCTCATTTTAAGAATAAAAGTTCTTAAAATTAAAATCAAAAAATAAAATTAAAAAAAAATATTTATTTAATATTTATATTTTATATTTTATATTTTTTTATAATTCATTTTTTGTTTTTTTTTTCGATTAATTTACATTTATTATGATTTAGTAATTTTATAAATGTTATTTTAATTTGTTACGAGTGGGATTTAAACCGCCGCCTACTGCTTCTAACCAGAGCGCCACGGTGCCACCATTTGTTTATTACGAAATAGTACCTAGTTATACTTCCCTAAAAATTTAAGATTTTTATTCTTATATTAAGATTTTCACGTTTTTTAAATTAATAATCTTAGTTTTAGAATTTTGGTCTTAAAATATTTAAGATGAATGTTCTTGATTTTAGAAGTTGGTCTTTTTTTCAGTGTACACACACAAACACACACACACAAACTCATACAAGCGGGAACGTTGTGCCAACAACAACAATTGTTGCTATATTTGTGGTGACTTTTGTATCCTGGCAAACAAAATCTAATAGCAGCTCAACTATGAAGTGCATACGATAACAAGAGAGATATCGACTTATCGATAAACTTATATTGGAAAATATATTGAGAAAATATCGATTAACTATCAATATTTAAAGGCGAGCATATTGGAAGAAAAATATGAATTTACGTCAAAATTATATTATATCGATTAAATTAATATTAAACTGAATTATCGATAAAATTATATGAAAATATCCATACATCATTAATCGATTATTTTATTTATGTCAAAAATAAGCTAAGAGCGAATGACAGACAAAATCGATTTTTTAATTAATCGATAAGTAAATTTGTTTTTAGATTTTCCCAAGATATCCACTAAAAGCTTTCACTAACAGCTTTGATGCTTCGAAAGCGCATTTCGATAATAGATAGAGCGATAAAAGTCGATTGATTTAAGCTCAATGATTTTAGGGATTACTAAGACCGTAAGTTCGTTTATTACGTAATTATTTCGAATGCAAATCGAATAAAGAAAATGCTTGCTTGCACTTGCTTTCTCAACCAGAGACAGATGCTATGCAAATCCCCAAAGCAGCTTCGAAAATGTCGAGTATTCTATGCGGATTATCTGGCATTCGTTCCAACTGTACTCCCAGTATTCACAATTGTTTTGTTGGAGAGTATATGTGTGTGTCGACAACTCTGCCCGCCAGGGGGCGTTCAGGTTCAGATTGAGATTCAGATTCACAGCAAACATCAGAGAGTCACAAGCAGTTTCGGTTAGTCGTTTCACTTTGGCTTTGCCTCTTTGGATTTGCTATGGAGCTATGGCAAAAAGGGGGAAGAAGTGAGAGAGAGAGAGGGGCCAAAGAAGTCATCAGTGGACTGACTCTATTCCCGGCCCACATCTTGCCCGTTTTGACGTGGCATGCTTGCCAGAGTTGCCAGAGTTGCCATCACACGCCCCGTTGAGTTTTGGGCAACTTTCGGTGTAGAAAATTTGCTTTGCTTTCGTTTTAATTTATTTTATTGCGAAATGCATTTTCGGTTTTGTGTTTTGTGTTTTGCGCTGATTTCTTGGCCCCGAACCCGAAAGTGTCGCGTTGACTTTCTGCCCGGGCGAAATGAAAACAAATTTAATTTAAGTGTCAGTTACGCTTTTCACGAGGTTGCAACGCCAAGAGACTCCAACTTTAGACGGAGACGGCGACAGAGACGGAGACAGAGACAGAGGAAGAGACGGCGACAGAGAATGAGTTTGGTTTTATATTTTGTAATGCTCGTTTTCGAGTTTTACACAGCTCGTTGCAAATGGGCAAAAGTCAGCTGTCGTTATTGTTGCTCTTGTTACAATTTAGTTGGTTATCATTGTGGTGACCAATACGACACGCAACACCATTATTTGCCACATACTGACAGCCGGCATTTCCTTCCTTCTCTTCCCTTCTCCTCCCTTCTTCCCTCTTTCCAACTGTCTGTCTGTCTGTGTCCATTCCTAGCCCAATTCTAGTGCATATGGTCGAGTCGTTTTGGTCGCCCTGTTGTCCTTCAAGTGTTACTTGAAACAACTTGAACTAAACTGCTGAAAGCCATGCACTTGCACTCCATGTTGCGACCCTAACACTTCACCTGCCACCTGTGACCTGCAACCTGCCACCTGCCACATGCCACCTCCATCTCCGACTCCATCTCGGCTTGCTCTTCATTTTAACCAGCTTTGGCTTTTGGCTGACAAACTTTTGCCAATGCGAATACGTGTCGAAAGACTTTTAAGCTCACAAGGACACTTCAAACAACACACGGTTTCAACTTGCGACCTGCCACAGTCCTTAACCCCCTGCTCCCTGCCTCCTTTTTTAGATTCTTCCTTTTGCTTGCCCTTGTCTTTTGTCCCTAACCTTAAAGCTGTCCTACGTGTCCTCGAATCGCAATCGGTGACTTTAATGAGCAAACAACACGGCCAAAACAGATAAGAAACATGCACCTGCTGCAACTTCCACAACAAATTAGCCCAATAAAAACTCATTAAAAGGGGCCAACAAACTATTTAACGATAACCAGCCGAATTTGTAATCATAAATAATCGCTGATCGCTGATCGTGATCATTTTGCAGCTGCTCGGAACTTTCCTTTAAATAAATTTATTATTTTTGTAATGGATTAATAAAAGATCAGTAAAAAATTTAATTTGAATCCATCAATAAAAGATCAGTAGGAAAGCGTATAAGTTTGTAGCATTGATAATCTATATAAAAACTGATCTTCAATCCTTTAAAATAAATTTAATATTTTTCAAATTGATCAAGGAACGATCTTTAAGATCGATAATGTCTAAATAATCTTTTGCAAATCAATGGAATAAGATTAAAAAACTGATCTTAAATCCTTTAAAATAAATTTATTATTTTTTAAATTAATCAAGGAAAGATCTTCAAGATCGATAATGCCTAAATAATCTTTTGCAAATCCATGAATTCAGATGTAAAAACTGATCTTCAATCCTTTAAAATAAATGGATTATATTTCAAATTGATCAAGGAAAGATCTTTAAGCTCGATAATGTCAAAATAATCTTTTGTAAATCAATGGAAAGAGATTAACAAACTGATCTTCAATTCTTTAAAATAAATTTATTATTTTTTAAATTGATCAAGGTAACGATAATGTCTAAATAATCTTTTGCACATGGCAATTACTTAACCTGTAGTTAGCAGTAAAAAATCTTGTTAATTATCTCACTATTTGCAACATGATCTCACTGTGAGGGTGGAATATGATTTTAGGCTGATCTCCAAGTGAATGCGGTAATCGTTTTTGTATTTTGACCACCCCAGGGGAAGCTGATGTCAGCTCGAAACTCGCCCTCAATACGGTATGTTCAATATAACGTATACGCAGCGTGTTACCTGAGAAAATGACGTCAGTGGGTTTGGAACTCGCATCTGGCAATTGGCAATTTGGCGCGTGCGAATGTCGCCGTAATAGCATGTGTCATCGATTTTAGTGTGCAGTCGCCAATCGATTGCATCACGATCCCCAGCTGCATCTGTAGATGTAATGCATCAATAAGATACAAAAGTATCTGCTTGTGTGTGTGCATGTGTGTGTGTGTTTGCATCTGTTTTTTGCGGCAGCTGTGTGACTAATAGAATCAAATGTGCACCAAATGTGGGTCAGGCATGAATTTGCATTTGCCTAGCGACGACGACGGCGACGACGACGATGGCAACGGCGTCTATTTTTGGGCAGTCGTCGAATAGAAAATATACATTATTTTCGGTCATAAAATCAGCGACAACATTGTGAATTAATCATAGAACTCGAGTGGCGTCGTGCCAGGCAAATAAACCACAAGCCGAAGTTGCCCCCAAAATCAATTGACATGATTTCTACAATAATAACACAACAGAAAATACAAACACAAACAGTCAAACAATCAAACAACAGATGTGAAGTCATGGATAGTATGATATTTGGGGCGTGGTACGAATGTTGGCCACCCAAATACGCAAAACACATGCATCGATCAAACAAACTGCTTGTTGCAAGGGGCAACTGTAATGAAGGCGCCACATTCGAGGACAACAGCCGCCACTAACCTAAGCCAAGTTGAAAGGCAAAGCGTTGGCCAGAATTCAGTTCAGCCAAGACAGCCAAAAGGAAAGGATAGCAAATAACAACAGGAATAACAAGAACAACAAGAGAAGTAACTAGAATAACCTATTAACCCATAGGAAGAAGTGATAGAAGTGATCCTGTCAAGATGTGCGACTGTGGCTGCTACTCGTACTGCTCTCACGATCTCTCCTGCTACTCGCACTCGCATTATCACTCGCATTCGCATTCGCATCATTGCTGTGCTGGATACAAGTATCTGAAGTGTCTGTGTCGCTATTATCGTCATGTGCACTGCACCTGCTCCTGTTGGCGCCGAAAATGTTACCTGCTCTAAGTTGCCAGGAATAGAATAAAGACAGAGACAGAGCATTTGCCACTTGACACATGACAGTATGGAGGACATGGAGGAGACAGGAGGAAGACGGAGGAGAAATAAATGGCGACAGCACCATTAAAATCACAACTCAAACAATGCAAATCAGCAAAGCAAATGATAAAGTCCTTTAAGTAGTTGCATAACACTTGGCTGCATCGTTGCAAGTTGCAAGTTTGTCGATTGATGTTGGTAATGGATGTGTCTTGTGTCTGTGCGGGGGGGGGATGAAGGGTATGAGGGGGGGAAGTGCGATTGCGTTGATAGCAACTAGCGTGCATACATGTCGTATGTGCAACGTTTTCAGTTGACTGGGTGAGTGTGTAACTAAGTGTGAGTGCGAATGTGAATGTGAATCAAGTAAAAGTAGCTAAATGCGATGTGGCCAACTTGTTATAGACCAACTGCAGTTGGTGCAGAGTCTCTCGTTAAACTAACAAATTCATTTCTAACTAAAACTCACCATGTATAATCCAACATAATCGTACTATTTAATATATAGAACATTCCTACAAACACACAAACAACTTTAATAATAACAAGAACACACACACACATCACAATATATTCACTCAATAAGTTAGTGCATAAGTTTTAAAGCACACGATACATAAATATTCGTTGCCGATAAATGTTAGTTATAGTTATCGATTCGAATGTTCGATGACAATTTGCCATATTTGTAACGGTTGAAACAATAATAAATAAAACTTTATTCCAACACCAACACACATCAGTCTTGCATTTTTTTTATCTTAAGAAAAAACAAAATATATTTTATTTATTCTCAAATATCTCAGTAACCAAATAAATTTTAATTAAAGCAGCAACAAAATATTATACATTTGATGCCTTAAAATCAGTCGAGTATTGAGAAATAGAATGGCATAAAAGTTCTAATAATTCAACATACATATTTAAATATACAAAGTCATAAATTTCAATAAAAATAGACATTTGAAGTATGATTATTACGTATAAAAGAAGTAATGGTGAAGAAAACAGATATTATTAAGATAAATAGACAGATTGATTTTTTCTTAACAATTTATAAAATCTTATTTACTTTAATTTACATATGACTACAATTTTGAAGAGCTTTAATTTATTTATTATAATAGCAAATACTTATTCATTTATAATATAAAAATAAGTACTTTTTTTTGTGTAACAAATTATAAAATATTATTTACTTTAATTTACATATAACTACAATTTTGAAGAGCTTTAATTTATTTATTATAATAGCAAATACTTATTCATTTATAATATTAAAATCAGTGCTTTTTTTGTGTAAGTTGAAAAAAATGAAGTTGAAGCATTTTAATAATTGCCAGCATTTTTTATTGACGTTTTGTAGATGTGGATATATGTTTAGACTCTAATCATAAGATAAATTCTTATGTCAGGACAAATTACTGCTGTTTAAATAGACACTTAATTTGGCCAAGACTTACGTATGTAATGAGCCTGGCCATAAACATAATTCGTAATTTTTGGCTCCATTGCTGCTTGCCACTTGCCCCCTGCTCCTTGCCCCAACAGCAACAGCAACAACCTCAACCACGTCAACAACAACAACACAACCAACAGCTTCTTGTCAACATTGCCCAATTGGCCATATGCAAATGGCAGTCAAAAGTTGCTCTCAACGCTGCCAAAACCCGGACAGCTGCCAAATTCCATTTACCGCTAGGGAATGAGGGTGGGAACTAGGGAGGATTCAGGACTCATGTTGAGTTGGGAGAAGTTACTTTAAAAATTCAAAATGAAAATGTTGTCATTTTGTGCATTGAATTACGTTTATTTGATGGCAGCTCTTGGGTTTTTTGGCTGTTCGAGCTGCCGTCGAAAATGATTATCCGACATAACGACTGCGATTGCGACTGCCACGCCCCCTACCTCCCCATCCCTCCCACCCGATGGTCTACTTCTGTGCCATTGAAGGTGTTCCGCCCGACAAACAAGGTGATTATGACACGAGCTACCCTGGACGCGTTAATGGACTTGGAATATACTGTGGCATTCTGCTCAGGGGAGTGGGCAAAATAAAAGAAGAGAAATTCAAAAAAAAAAATATGTAAAATTGAGAGTATAATGCGGAGTATTTATTTAAATTTTGCACGTCAAGAGGAGGACAACAACAGAACGTGACCAGGACAAGGAGCAAGGACCAAAGCGACCCCAACTTCAGAGAGACTCATGAATATCCGATAAAGTCAGGATGTATTAACAAATCAGCTTTGATATTGGTTTTTGATTATCCCTCAGGGGGTGGAAAAGTCTGGTCACAGGTGAGAAGAACTTTGGGTGTGGGTTTTTATTTAATTTGAATGACATTTTAATTAACATTTTCTCTTTTTTTTTGTTGCAGATTAAAATAAATAAATACTGTGCGTACAGTCTGCCTGACTTCCGCTTTACACATTTTATCTCCTCTCTCACTTTTTCCCTTCTACTTTCCTCTTCTCCTCTTCACTGTCCTGCCACACACAAACTCATAAAATGTTTACAGCTGACTAAATTTTTATTGCGCATGAAAATCGCTTAAATGGCGACTTAGAAATGTTGCAGTTGCAGTTGCAGTTGCAGTATGCAACTTGCCACACTGTTGCATAATTGTCTTGTGGCATAATGCCCGATTACCGCCAGTCAGACCAAAACCACCAACAACTGTCCACTCTGTGCTCCCATCTTCCATCTCCAGTCAAAGCAACAGATGAATGAGGATCAACCATAACGACTAGCAGATACCCTGTAAAAACACCACAACATAATAAATATATTAATTGCATATTAAATTCCTCCTTCCCATAAAAGTATACCCTTTCTTTCAGTCCAATTTTCACTGGATGCAGTGTATAAATTACAAATTGTTTTGACTTTTCCCGAATCGTGTGCAGTGAATTGGGGGCGTGTCATCGGCTTGCGGTCGTATATCCACTGAACTGCACTGAACTGCAACTATGTATAACGGCCTGTGTGGTCGTCCGACCAGTTTATCGATACATTAAAAAACAAAAGCTCTGGCATAATTCACAAAAACTACAAAAATAAATATAAAATACAACCTGAATTTGGTAAAAGTTTGAATGTTTTATGTGACAGCAGAATGAGATGTCTATAGTGACTGAGTGAGAGGGTTGTCTGCATTTTTTCCCCCAATCATAATTTATGGTAATTACAATATTGGCAATCGCGAAAAACTAACTTCAGGTCGACTAAGTTCAGAGTTGATAACTATCATTTGAGATTTTAGTTTCGCAAATGGAAATTATACATGACAGATTTATTTCATAAAATTTTATAGCGGACGCTCTGAGTTATTTAAAGTAGTATTTAATACTTTTCATTACATAAATATATTTCATTCCTTAACTCAAATACAGGGAACACTAATAATAATATTTTTAATTTTTGAAGTTAAAATTAAAAAATAATAATATTCAGTAATTTAATTTTTATTTTTATATAATGATAACAGTATATTAATTATATTTTATTTTTAAAATAAAAATCAAAAATAACAATTATTTTTCAAGTTTTGTAATAAAAATTAAAATTCAAAAATAACAATTATTTTTTTGTAATAAAAATTAAAAATGACTTAATATTAATTTTTATACATATATGGCCTAATTTTTATATAAATGTTTAATATAATAATTATTTCTTGTTTTTAGTATTTAAATTATTTTGATAGCTAACAATAGGTCCCTGCGAAAATATAATTTAAAAAAAAAGAAACTCAAACTCGATAGAATTTGGAATTGAACTCTCTGACTAAACACATTTATACGTCATTATTTTACTTGAAGACTATTGGATATTTATATCCATAATTTCTGTTAAATATGATTTACAAGTATTTTGTGCTTAAAAATATATTTTAAATTTATCCTGCAGTTTATTAACATTTCCAATAATTTTTTATGCTGCAAATTCTGTGTCTCAAGTCGAACTGTTGAAAAGTTAACCCGGATGTAATTATCATAAAGAAGAACATTTCCATTGAAGAGGGCAATAAAGTAATCAACATAAATGAAAGAAAATGTGCTTAAAAAGGGAACCCGAATCCAGCAAAAATCCCAGTACAAATCAAATTAGCAAAACCTTCGAACTTGCGGTTACATTTAAGAACTTGCCCATCGCTCTGACAAACCATTGTTGTCCATTTGTCTGAAAGTCTGTCAGTCAGTCAGTCAGTCAATCAGTCAGTCTTTCAGTCAATCAGTCTTTCAGTTAGTCCAAGTCGATGTCAGTGAGTTCACACTGTTTGGCTGATCTATTAACAGACGGTTTAGGTTGAGTTCGCTCTTCGGTTTTGGATCGGGGAGCAACAGGAGAACGAAGATATTATGTGGCCCATGAAGTGACTTGGGCTCCGTTCATTATGTCTGCCACATGCAACAATGTTGCAGTTGAGAAATGCTCAAGAGGCGGAGGAACAAACAACTTAAACGCTTAACTTGAAGTTGAAGTTTTTATTTATTTTAAGTCTGCGCCCCGCTTCCTGCCACTTGCCATTTGCCACTTGCCGCATGCCCCACCTCACACCCCCTCGGCTGCACATTGTGCTGACGAGACGAAGACTTAATGATGCTCTTAACGAGTCTCTCACTCGCACTCGCAAATACATGTTCCTACATTCATACTTATATTTCTTATGTCTCCTCTTGCAACAGTTGGCAGCTGCTTCCCCTGGCTTCTCCCTGCCACCGTTGCAACCACAACATGCCACCGACAACGCCAGCAAATTGCAAACAAAAAAGTAGCTGAATAATCGCCGCGTCATTAACATAGAAATTACAGTCGTGCAAGGACTATTGTGGTGCTATCTCTCTCACACATATGCATATATTTCACTCTTTCTCTCTTAAAAATAATTGCTTTTTATATTGTAAATATGTTACTTAACGCAAAATTTAAGATTGATTTTTAAATACTCGACTCTAACATATTATATTTAAAATTTACCAAAAAAATTATAAAGAAATTATGAATGTAAAAAGATTTGAAATATTTTAAATTTTAATTTTTATTGCTATCTGTTTCAAATATTTTCATAGATTTCACTCTTTCTCACTTCAAAATAAAATAAGAAAATTTAAAACATAAATCTAAAATGTACCAATAAAGTATAAAGAAAAATGTGATATTCATAAATATATGTAAAATATTAAAATATATTATTTTCATTTAAATTATAACTTTAAATTTTATTTATGTACATTTATTTGTATTTATTTAGTGAAGCAAATTTTAAAAATACCTTTTGATGTCACTACGCAGAACTAAACACTTTTTATGATGTGGTCTTTTCTTATAAATATTATTATTTAGCTTTTTGTTTTTTAATACTTTTAAGACATTTCAATTGGAAGAATCCCATTAAAAGCTCAGTTTTGGATAAACTTCAAAGGCATAAATCGGTACGATTTAGTGAGTCACGTCAAAAAAAAAAAGACAGAGTGACAAGTGTCAATAAGAAAGAGATTAAGGAGAGTGAAGGAGAGGGAAGCACAGTGAGAGTGAGAGTGAGAGTTGATGGCGTGTGAAAGCTGTTTTCTGTGTGTCTGTGTGTCTGTGTGTGTGTGTTTATGTGTGTGTGTGTGTGTGTGTGCGTGTGTGTGTGCGTGTGTCAACGTCAATTAAGCTTTGACTTTGGGGTGGGTCAGATCTTTTTTTTTTTTACTCAAATTCCCTTTTGGCAGAGTGCAACTTTGTTAAAATTTTGCGTCAAGTGCGAATTTGACAAGTTGCAGTGAATGCGCACTGTGTAACACTGGTAAACAGTGCTGTTAGTGCATTTAACAGTGTTGGGCGAGGAATGAAAGAGAGTTGGCAAATCGAATGCAGTTCAATTGACGACTAACTGCATTATTTGCATTTATGCAAATCTTCTGAGTGCTTCCAACTGTTTGCATTTCCCACTTCCCACCACTCTGTGACTTATCCCCCCCTCTTGACTGCCCTTTCTCCCCTTTCGGCTGAATCTTTAAGCCTTAAGCGCAACTCTGTCTCAGTTCCTCCTCCTACTTTTTTTGTGCTTTTCTTATTTATTATTTATCTTCAAGACTGAAATATTTTTGCATAGTCGCCGCAACAACAAAGACAACAAAGGCAACTACTATGCGAGCAACAACAACAACAACAGCAACAACAACGACGATAACTGTCTGCAAATGTTGCCAACTCACGCTCTCATTGCATTATCTTCTATGCAAACCTTGCAGACTGTCTTTTATTTCGTTTACTCTCTTTGCGAGTCTTCGTTGCATTCACGATCTTCTTTCACTTTCTTGCGGCATGCCACATTGCACTTGCTGTTATTGTTGCTGTTATTGTTGCTGCTGCTGCTGCTGATGTTGTTGTATTTGTCATTGTTGTTGTTAATGTGTCTGCGGCTCGGCCTCGACAAGTTTCGTCTGGGTGCATTATTAATGCAATTCATCCATTTCCATTGCTTCGACGCCGACGTCTGCAACAATGTTGCAAATGTTGTGTACACAACGGCAACAAAAGCAACAACACACACACTTTGCCAGACACGACTGTAGTTGCCGTTGTCGTTGTTGTCGTTGTTGCTGTTGTTGCTGTTCCTTTTTTTTGGTGCCATGGCCTGTCAACATTTTTTGCCACTTTGTTATTTTTAGCGTTTTTCAGTCGATTTGCCTGCAATCCGCCACCTCCCCTCCCCCTCTCCTGCCCCCACTCACTCTTGCCACCTTCCTCATTTTCCACGTGTTGCCTTCTTCTGTTTGTTGTTTGTTGCTAGTTTTTTTTTGATGTCAACACGGTTTGGTTTCAAGTGTTTCTGTCGTTTTGCCTCCTTTTGGCTGTCTTCGCGCCAAACCAATTTGGCAAAACGCAAATTTTTCAATAAACAACTAAAAATTACTCATACGCCACGTGAAACCAAAACAAAAACGAACAGCAGAAAAACAACAGTCAATTTTCAATGATATTTCGTTGTTTTGTTTTTTTTTTTGGCAAATGTCGCTTTGTTTTGTTGATTGTTTGTTGCGTTTTACATTTATTTTTTGGCGAATGATTCCAAATGATTCAAAGAAAAGCTGCGAATTTGACCTTCTGACCGCCCACGTTGCCAATGTTGACAATGCTGAGGTTGCCGCCAGCTAATCATGCTAATGACGTTCATAATACTGATGATGATGATGATGATGATGATGATGACATTTGGTGACTGTCACGATAAATGTTGACAATTGGCTTGCAATTTGGCAGCTGTTATTGTTGTCATTGCCCTTGTTATTGTTATTATTGTTATTATTTTGATTGTTTTTGTTTTGTTTTGTTTTGTACGGGCGAAAGCGAACAACAACAGCAACAACAACAACAAACTTGCAGATAAAAACAGAGACTGCGAAAAACACATGCAAACACACACGCACAGATGCATATACCATACTTACATATACATACATACATATACATATGTATACTTATGTATTGAAAAAAATAAAATAAACCGCTGAACATGAAACTCAAGTGAAAACAGCAATAATAACAACAACGACGAGCGTCAACTAACTGTGAACTACATGCCACAAAAGCAGCAACAACTGACAACTACAACAACAACTGACAACAACAACAACAACACTCGACACTGAGACACTGAGAGTAGTTATGTGTGTCAAAGTAAAACGCAATTTATGGAATTTATTACGTGAGCCATTCGCAAAAATTTGCCAACAGATCGCCACAATGGCAGCGGGTGAAGGGGGCGGCGGGGCAGCGAGGGGGCGTGGCCACAAAATAGACAGCAACAGCAAAAGCAAACCAAACTACAGAGCAGAACAACAACACGAAACGTAACAAAACAAAAGATGAAAAATAAAAAAATTAATAAAACGCTTTTGAAATTTCATTTTTTATGCAAACAAATAAAAAGAAATAGAAAAATAACAACAGAGTATTATGAAGACGGAGAGATAGAAAGAGACATGGGTGAAAATTATTGCAATCACGAAATGAGGAATTATGGGAAAAATCCCCGTTTTCTCTCTCTCTCTCTCTCTCTCTCTCATCAGCTCGCTGCCAAATTAAAACGAAGAAGCAGGAACTGATGAAATAGAGACGCTCACAAAACACTGTGAAAGTGAACCATAGAAAAGTATTGAAAGGAAAAAAACATAGAAAAAGTTATCGGCACTTTAAGCAAAGTCCATTTCTTAAACGATTTTTTTATGCTTTTAAATGATGTGTGGGACAACTAAATTGTGGGAAAACTAATTTAAATTTATGTCGAAAAAAAATAACGGACATTTTTACACACATAACATGTAACAAGTCTGGGGAGATTAAAAAAAACTATTAAATGTCCAACATTTGTTGTGTGATTTGGGGAAAACATAGTAAAACCCTTATATACGTAATACTTAAGTCTTATATACTTAAGTATTACGATTTTTAAAGAAATACTTAAAATAATCACTAAGTTAGGTTCACTTAAAAATAAATAAAATTTTATAAATTCGCTTCAATATCGTCTTTCACATCGCAAAAACAAATTTGTCAAATCGACTTTCCACTTGCAAATTAAAACAACTTTAAGGCCTTTCAATCTCAACTTTTATTTTGAATAAAATTAAATAATTAAATGTAGAAATAAATAAAATATTATAAATCCGCTTTAATATCGTCTTTTAATTCGCAAAACAAATTTGTCAAATCGACTTTCCACTTGCAAATTGAAACAACTTTAGGGCCTTTCAATCTCAACTTTTAATTTAAATAAAATTAAATAATTAAATTTAAAAATAAATAAAATATTATAAATCCGCTTCAATATCGTCTTTCAAATCGCAAAACAAATTTGTCAAATCGACTTTCCACTTGCAAATTGAAACAACTTTAAGGCCTTTCAATCTCAACTTTTAATTGAAATAAATTTAAATAATAAAATTTAAAAATAAATAAAATATTATAAATCCGCTTCAATATCGTCTTACAAATCGAAAAAACAAATTTGTCAAATCGACTTTCCACTTGCAAATTGAAACAACTTTAAGGCCTTTCAATCTCAACTTTTAATTTAAATAAAATTAAATAATTTAATTGTAAAAATAAATAAAATATTATAAATCCGCTTTAATATTGTCTTTTAATTCACAAAACAAATTTGTCAAATCGACTTTCCACTTGCAAATTGAAACAACTTTAAGGACTTTCAATCTCAACTTTTAATTGAACAAACTGAACTCTTTATTTGTTTATTTCTTTCTGTAAAGAAATACTTAAAATAATCACTAAGTTAGGCACATTTAAAAATAAATAAAATATTATAAATCCGCTTTAATATCGTCTTTCTAATTCGCAAAACAAATTTGTCAAATCGACTTTCCACTTGCAAATTGAAACAACTTTAAGGCCTTTCAATCTCAACTTTTAATTGAACAAACTGAACTCTTTATTTGGCAACAGGGCAGCTGGGCGTGGCAATCCATTAACAATCCTGGGGCCAATTGGAAAGGTGTCCTAAACTTCATGTTGATGTTGGCTCTTGTCTCTTTGAGTGGCGGCGCCTGTGGCAACAACAACAACAACAACAAACAACAGCAATTTTGCACTAATAATATTTTTTTGCATAAAATATTATAAAGCATTGTTAATGCTAATGATCCATTGTTTATTATTTTGTTATTGCTTTGCACTATGGCTCTGCAGATTATTCATGTTCATCTTTGTCTTTGTCTTCATATTTATATTCATATTTACCCGCAATTGCAATCTTAACATTTTTATTTGCTTCGCTTTTATTTTTCTTATTTTCTTTTTCAGTTTTGTGACTTGTTTTGATTTTGTGCTGTGCAATGATTATTTGTATCTTTTGTTATGGTTGTATCTTTTTTGTGGTTGTGGCAGCTGCTGGCGAATTGTTCATGCAACAAGGCAGCCCCCATACCCTCCCCTCCCCCTTCCCCTTCCCCATCCCCTTCCCCATCCCCTCACCAACCCCTATTCCCCTTGCCACAAGACCGCAACTATTTCATATTGGGCAAAATGACTTTGTTAGCGCAAATTTGTTGTTGTTGTTGTTATTGTTGTTGCCGTTTGACGTTAAAGGCCAAAATGAAAACGCAATTCACACACGCGGCACACACACACACACATTGCCACAAATGAGCCGCTGCCGCAGTCGCAGTCGCTGCCTCAGCTGACGTCTCAGTCGCTGTTGCGTTTTGTTTACAAAGCAGCAACAACAACAACAATAACAACAACAATAACAACAACAATAACAGCAACAAAACTGTTTTTCAGGTCAAATTTGTTTACATTCCGCTTGGAAACTGGGTCATTGTGAGCGCGTGCAACAGAGACAGAGAGAGAGAGAGAGACAGAGACAGAGAGTGAAGCAAAAATTGTTAAGCGATTGTTGCTGCTGAGACGCAGCTTGAAATCGGCAACAGCACGACGGCAACATGCGGCATGCCACCAGCAGCGACAACAACAACAATCGCAAAGATAATAACAACCAAACAGAAAATCCGAGTACAACTCGAAAACTGCAAAGTGCCGCAACCTTCGAATACCCTTGGCCTATAAAAACAGGTAACAATATAATAAAAATAACTATAAATAATGAATCAAACTATTGCCAAAATAACTATGTGTGTTGTATTTGTATTTAATAAATATATTTTGTTAATAAAATTCAATATAATTAAAATCCGGTTGTGGAAAAAATTTAATGTCTGATTTTTTTTATTTTATTTTTAGATTGTTTAAAACTATAAACAATAATTTTAGTATTATAAAAGACTAACTAGCAAAAATACTATGTTATTTTATCATATAACATTTTTATTTAATTATTTTATGTTATTTATACATATTTTAAATTAAATTTAACTAAATGTCTCTTCATAACAATATAAGGTAACTTTAGTTAAAAGGTAACGATTCCTTACACCCAAAAATAGTTTTTATGCGCAGTAAAAAATACAAAACATTTGTTTCTATTATTATTTATGTACTAAATTAAGTATAATTTGTTACAAAATTGTTAATCAGAAATGTTGTGGTATGGACTGACTTTTGTCACTAGACTTTTACCTCGTAACGAGGTTTTTTAGAGGATTCTATTTATATAATTATTTTTTATCTTATTGAGGAATACAAAACATTTGTTTTTATTATTATTTATGTACTAAATTTAGTATTATTTGTCACAAAATTGTTAATCAGAAATATTGGGGTATGGACTGGCTTTCGTCACTAGACTTTTACCTCGTAACGAGGTTTTTTTGGGGGTTGCTATTTATATAATTATTTTTTATCTTATTCCTTTTTTTGCAGAAAATCTTTTATTCGCTTTCAAGTTTTAAGCACTTTTGCAATTTGGTTAAGCGCGTCAACATACTCATCATAAGTAGGGTATATCAAGCTGCGAGAGTCTCTGCTGGTCTCTGATCTCTGGCAATGTTTGAGCTTTGCTGTGTTTGGGAATTTCCGCTGAGAACGTCGTCAATTGCAGCAGTTGCAACATGAAACAACAGCAGCAGCAACAACAGCTGCAACAACAACACCCCCTTCCTGCCTCGTGCCACCCCTTTTTTGTCTCTGTCTCTGTCGCTGTCTCTGTCTGTATCTTTGTGTGTGTTTTCATTTGTGTGTGCAATTTGAAAGCTATTTGTGTCAATGACAAATGATTCGAATTTATCGAAAAGTTGCAATTTGCCAAATGCCCGCCAAGTTGCCCAGGTGCAAAAGAGAGGGAGAACGCGAGCGAGATCGCAGTGTGAGCGAGACAGCAACACGTAGGCTGTGAGTGAGACCCACTGAGGCGGATCTAGCCAGGCAGCCTTGAATGGAATGCGAACAAATGACGGATTACACAGCAGCGTGCCCCACTGGGCAATACCCTGTACCCCTCAGCACCACTCGACACCACTTTACTTAGTCTCCATCGTAGTCAGAGTTTAGTTGCAGTTGTAGTTGTAGTTGTAGTTTCAGTTGTAGTTGTAGTTGTAGTTGCAGTTGCTGCAATCCGAACCACTTTGAGCTCCATTCAAATCCACACGATTCGTGGATGTCGCCGTCTGACATTTTTGATTGTCAGCTGACAAACGGAAGGTGGACGGGGCGGGGCAGTTACTCCCCTCTCTCTCTCTCTCTCTCTCTCTCCCTCTCTCTCTCGATGGTAGGAGGAGGGGGCTTTGCCTCCGCCTGTCAAATTGTCAGACAACAAAAATGCCTAAAACAATTTAAAAAGCTTATTAAATGCAACTTTTGCAATTGCAATTTGGCATAAAAATTGCAGTTGACTTCACGTTGCACTCATAATCGAGTATTTGCTGTGAATACTTGTGAATTAAGTAGATTCGAGTTTGAATGACAGGCCTCTATATAGGGGATCGCATACTTAATGCGTAGTCCTAATATGCAATTTTTTAGCTCATTTATTTGTTTAATAATTAACAATACTGACAGCATGTCAAATTGATTCAATGCCGGTATCTTAAATTAATATTTTTTGATCGAAAATTAAGTAGAGAAATATCATTTATTTAACAATATTAATCACATTTCAGATATATCATAATTAATTATATTTTTAAAAATCTTATCATCTCATCGACTGGTATTATTGAGTTATTAACAATCTATAATTATAATTCATACAATTTTTAGACCCCGTACTTAAAAAAAGTACAGGGGTCTATTGGGTTTGTTTTACCGAATATGTGCGTAACAGGCAGAAGGAGGCGTGGCAGACCCCATAAAGTATATATATTCTTGATCAGCATCAATAGCCGAGTCGATATAGCAATGTCCGTCTGTCTGTCTGTCTGTCCGTCTGTCCGTCTGTCTGTCTGTATGAACACCTAGATCTCAGAGACTATAAGAGCTAGAGACACCAAACTTGGTATGTAGGTTCCTCTATACTGCAGGCAGATCAAGTTTGTTTCAAAATTCGGCCACGCCCCTTTAAACGCCCACAAATCGAAAAAAAAATTTCATATCCCAATTATAAGAGCAATTTAAAAGTTAGTGACACCAAATTTGGTATGTAGATTCCTCTATATTGCAGGCAGGTTAAGTTTGTTTCTTTTTTGAATCGGACCACTATATCATATAGCGCCCATAGGAACAATCGGTCTAAAATGAAGTTTTAGTATGAAAAACTTTTTTGTTTTATAAGATATCGTAACAAAACTTATAGAATATGCATTTGAGTTAGTCTTATACATCCTTGCCAAAGTTGGTTCAAATCGGTCTACTATAACATATAGCTGTCATAGGACCGATCGGGCGAAAATCAAGTCTTAGTATGAAAAACTTATTTGTTTTATAAGATATCGTAACCAAACTTACAGAATATACATAAAACTTGGTTTTATGTATCCTGTCCAAAGTTTGTTCAAATCGGAGCACTATAACATATAGCTGTCATAGGACCGATCGGACGAAAATTAAGCCTTAGTATGAAAAACTTTTTTGTTTTATGAGATATCGTAACCAAACGTATAGAATATAAATTAAACTTGGTTTTATATATTCTGTCCAAAGTTGGTTTAAATCGGACCACTATAACATATAGCTGTCATAGGATCGATCGGGCGAAAATCGAGTCTTAGTATGAAAAACTTTTTAGTTTTATTAGATATCGTAACCAAACTTATAGAATATGCATTTAAGTTAGTCTTATACATCCTTACCAAAGTTGGTTCAAATCGGTCCACTATATCATATAGCTGTCATAGGACCGATCGGGCGAAATTCAAGTCATAGTATGAAAAACTTTTTTGTTTTTTGGGATATCGTAACCAAACTTATAGAATATGCATAAAACTTGGTTTTATATATTCTGTCCAAAGTTGGTTCTAATCGGACCACTATATCATATAGCTCTCATAGAACCGATCGGGCGAAAATTAAGTCTTAGTATGTTTCATGAGACATCGTAATCAACCTGATAGAATATGCATTTAAGTTAACTAAATTTTTTTTAATTTTTGTCCATTATAAGTTTTTTCCTTAGTAAGTACGGGGTCTCCGACTGTCGAGTATGCTCGACTGTAGCACCGGCCCACTAGTTTAATAGATAGAATCGCAATCTATTACAATAATTTCTGTACATTTCAACATTAAAATACATTTTTCTCTTATTTTTCATAACACAATATTTAATGAATTATAAATATAGTTTACTTGAATTATAATTAATAAATATTTGTATAAATGTTTACTGACATTTTACCTGTAATTCCTGGCAATTGCAAATATATCTGTGATTTCTTTTAGTTTTACTTTCATTCGTAACCTTGTCTTAAATTTGTTCGTTATTACCTTGCTTTATAAGTAGATATGCCACTCACACAATTCCAACATTAATCATGCCAAGTCCTTCCCCCATTCCCTCTATATTTTTTCTACATTATTAATGATTGCAACATCAACAATCATCCGCGCTGGCTAATTTTTTGCAATTTATTATTTATTTATTTATTTATTTATTTATTTATTTATTTATTTATTTATTTATTTATTTATTTGTTTATTTGTTTATTTGTTTATTTATTTATTTATTTATTTATTTATTTATTTATTTATTTATTTATTTATTTATTTATTTATTTATTTATTTATTTATTTATTTATTTATTTATTTATTTATTTATTTATTTATTTATTTATTTATTTATTTATTTATTTATTTATTTATTTATTTATTTATTTATTTATTTATTTATTTATTTATTTATTTATTTATTTATTTATTTATTTATTTATTTATTTATTTATTTATTTATTTATTTATTTATTAATTTATTTATTTATTTATTTATTTATTTATTTATTTATTTATTTATTTATTTAAAAGCAGTCGGCAAGAAACAAAAATAAACAAATTCATATATAAAAATTAAATTAAAGATTAAAAAATAAAGATAAAATTAAATATAATTATTTACTGTAAAGAAAAGATTTAAATTAGCATTAAAATAGATCGCCAATATTTGTTTAAATTCCTCAGATTCGCCTCCTTCCTGTAGTTCTAAAGCCAATCCCTTCCCACGTCTAACTATTCCCGTATAGGAATATTCCCATCCCGGGATAGTCATTAGTTTTGCACCAAGGCGAGTGACACCGCGGTCGAGTTGTCACCTCAGTTGTGCATCTCCTGCAGGTCCAAGTCAAAGTCTGACCCAAATAGCAACGTTCCGTCTCTGTCTCCGTCTCTGTCTACGTCCGGCAGCTGTTGCTCTCCCTTTCCTGCTGTCAGTTGTCAGTTGGTGGCGTCTTCAGGTGGCATCGCATCAATCTTTAAGCTGCGTGCTTGACTGATGCGACACGAGGCGCAAAAGTTCGACTCCCCTCCTCCTCCTCACCTTCCTCCTTCCTCCTTCTGATGCGTCTAAGCAGGCGACGACATGCAACAGTTGACACCCCCTCTACTCTAATCCACCCTAAAGCACCCCGCACCCTGCCTCCAACCCTGCCAACTTTTCGACAGCGTCTGTCGAGCTCACGTGATCTATTTTTGTATAATTAGCATGTGATGCAGCAACAAATCCGGGAGCATAACATCCAAATTAGTAATTCTCCCCGTCGCATCGAGGCGGTAAACGAAAATAGACGAGCAAAGAGGCAGCCAAGTAGAACTCACGATGTCTGCATTGCTGACGTCGTTGTTAATGCTCCATTTATACCCTGTAATCAGAAGCACACGGTAGGGTATACACACAGAGCTAAGAAGTTCATTATTTCATACTTAAAACCTCCCATTGTCATCTTTATTAATAAGTTAGATTAAAGGATCTATTTCGAGAATTTCATTATAATTTCAAATATGAAATTTTAGTATTTTCGATATTTAAAGTACTTTTAAGCTCTCAAGTATCTAATTCTGTAACTAAGTACAAAATTAATTCGATTTATTTTAATTTTGATTAAATTCGATTCTTATGCTATACAAGTTTATACTTATGTATGGACAAAAAATTAAAATCAAATTTTAGATTTATTAACTAATTGTAGACTTAAAAGAAATTACAACTTTAGTAATTGGCTGGAAAACTTAATGCTTTGTTCAGTAATTGACACATATATTGTCAAACAGGTCACTCGAACTCAGTTTGAATATAACTTTTTCTGCTTGCGGACTTAAATATAATTGACTGATTAAGAAATTAGATTTCAGTGATATTGCTTTTTTACAGGGTATCTTCTGAGCCGAGTCATTGCTTAATTTACTCTATGATGCTTTTTCTTAGTTAATGCTAGCTTTTTGGACCCGTGTCTAGAAATTTCATTTGGCAAATTAAATTTGGCCAACCTGCCTTTTGCTTTTAGGGGCGCATCGCAGCTAACAGCAGAGTTAACAACTTGGCCTAAATCCAAATGCGACACTGTGGCCGGCCGGAATAGAGAAGAGAAGGGCGGGCAAGGAGGCGTGGCAAAAGTAAACTAGTCAACAAGGGCGATAGCAACAACAAGAAAAACTAGTGGGCCGGTGCTACAGTCGAGCATACTCGACAGTCGGAGACCCCGTACTTACTAAGGAAAAAACTTATAATGGAAAAAAATTAAAAATAATTTAGTTAACTTAAATGCATATTCTATTAGGTATATTACGATGTCTCATGAAACATACTAAGACTTAATTTTCGCCCGATCGGTTCTATGAGAGCTATATGATATAGTGGTCCGATTAGAACAAACTTTGGACAGAATATATAAAACAAAGTTTTATGCATATTCTATAAGTTTGGTTACGATATCCCAAAAAACAAAAAAAATTTTCATACTATGGCTGGATTTTCGCCCGATCGGTCCTATGACAGCTATATGATATAGTGGACCGATTTGAACCAACTTTGGTAAGGATGTATAAGACTAACTTAAATGCATATTCTATAAGTTTGGTTACGATATCTAATAAAACTAAAAAGTTTTTCATACTAAGTCTCGATTTTCGCCCGATCGATCCTATGACAGCTATATGTTATAGTGGTCCGACTTAAACCAACTTTGGACAGAATATATAAAACCAAGTTTAATTTATATTCTTTATGTTTGGTTACGATATCTCATAAAACAAAAAAGTTTTTCATACTAAGGCTTAATTTTCGTCCGATCGGTCCTATGACAGCTATATGTTATAGTGCTCAGATTTGAACGAACTTTGGACAGGATACATAAGGCCAAGTTTTATGTATATTCTGAAAGTTTGGTTACGATATCTTATAAAACAAATAAGTTTTTCATACTAAGACTTGATTTTCGCCCGATCGGTCCTATGACAGCTATATGTTATAGTAGACCGATTTGAACCAACTTTGGCAAGGATGTATAAGACTAACTCAAATGCATATTCTATAAGTTTCGTTACGATATCTCATAAAACAAAAAAGTTTTTCATACTAAAACTTGATTTTAGACCGATTGTTCCTATGGGCGCTATATGATATAGTGGTCCGATTCAAAAAAGAAACAAACTTAACCTGCCTGCAATATAGAGGAATCTACATATCAAATTTGGTGTCACTAACTTTTAAATTGCTCTTATAATTGGGATATGAAATTTTTTTTTTCGATTTGTGGGCGTTAAAAGGGGCGTGGCCGAATTTTGAAACAAACTTGATCTGCCTGCAGTATAGAGGAACCTACATACCAAGTTTGGTGTCTCTAGCTCTTATAGTCTCTGAGATCTAGGTGTTCATACAGACAGACAGACAGACAGACAGACGGACAGACAGACAGACAGACGGACATTGCTATATCGACTCGGCTATTGATGATGATCAAGAATATATATACTTTATGGGGTCTGCCACGCCTCCTTCTGCCTGTTACGCACATATTCGGTAAAACAAACCCAATAGACCCCTGTACTTTTTTTAAGTACGGGGTCTAACTAAGGGGAAAATCTGCTGCCGCATAATGTGATAATAAAAATCTTTTATTTGTCATTGTCCTCGTCCTCAGTTTCGTCCTTGTTCTCGTCCTTTTCTTCAACCTCGCCCTGTACTCATTTGCTTGTGAATGTGGCATCAAAAAAGCCATGCAGCAGCTTAGTGGCAAGTCTCTGCTTCTGCTTCTGCTTCTGTTTTCTCCTTCTCCAGATTCGCACATTTGTCAGCTACTTCTGCCGCTGTCGCTGTCGCTGCTTCTGCCTCTGCCTCTGCCGCTGCCTCTGCTGTTGCCACATAAATCTTGTCAACGTACAGTTTTTCACATTTGACACACACACACACACTCACACACATCATCCTGCCACATACCCATTGGCCACTCACTCAGGCGCCTAATTCTAAGCTCCATCTCTGTTGCATGCCGCATGCCTCATGCCTCAGTTTTAGCTGTAATTCGTCGCGTGCCTCAATTTTCTTGTATTTTCACTTAACGCAACGCACGTAGTCAGCTTAGTCCCATTCCTCAGGCTCAGACTCAGAGTCAAACTCCAACTCAAACTCAGGCTCATCCTGTGCGCTGTAATCGCTTAACTCTCCCAGCAGCAACTTTCATTTCGAGGCATGTGGCATGTGGCAACTAGCAACTAGCAAATGGCAACTGGCAAATTGAAGGGTGACTTATGGCTGGCACAGACCTCAGAGTTGAGACCACAGAATTGTAAGAATTGAGTTGTCATCGAACAGAACAGAACTACATACATACAACTCCAATTGCAGCTCTTTTGCCCTTTTGCACATCGATTTGGTTTTGACCAGAAAGCTGCCCTGTCATTGGGTTATCCACTCACGTTCAGGACAAAGAGCAGCAGAACGAACAACGAAATTCAGGACAAGTTCGAGTTCGGTAATTTCAAGTGGAACTAAGTACAAACGAAATACAATTCTATAGTTAAAGAGTAGAGAGAAAAGTCTTTTTGTCTCTATTAAATTAAATGGAAATGTTTTATTAATTTATCCGAAATTTGTCTTCACTTTCAGTTTCAGTTAGTTTTATTTATGTTTAGACAACTTGCTACATTTCGTTTGATTTAGAACTATTTAAATATTTGATATTTGTTTTAAACATTTTTAAAAGCAAATCTCAGCTAAGCCCAAACATCTCTAATGAGCATTCGTCTTCTATTAATAATCATTCACTTAATCCATATACATAACATACACACGGACACACATTCTCAGACTAACTTTTACGAGTGTTGTCCGGATTATCGACCTATTTGGGTAATACATAAGTATCGCTTGTTTACTTTGCCGCACATTAAACTTAAGAATATTTCAAAAAGTTTTTTTCCAAACGTAAAGTTTATTTTTATGGGCATACCCTGTAACTATTTGATAATATAGGGTAAAATGTCATCAAAACAAAGGATACATGGGAATTATAATTAGATGGTAATGATTAACTTAACAGAAATACTGAAGAATAATTTATTTTAAGAATGCAATTATTTTTATCTACAACAATAATTGTAATATAATATAATAATATATAATATATTATTGTATATTAAGAATTTTCAACTTCTGATTCTTCAAATCTTTAAGCACATACTCTTCAGTTTCTACAGGGTATCTCGCAGTCATCGCTTCGTTTATAGCTGTCTTTAATGTTATTTATATGCCTTTAATATTTTGCCTCATAAATACGCAACAAAGTTTGTGTTTGGCTTATCCGCGTGATTAGCTAAAAATACAAGGTACTCACAGTACTGGCAAACCAATCACATCCTCCCCAACCCGACTTGCCCCTCCTGCCTAAGCATCTGCGACTTGATGATGTCTAAACCGAAGGCCATAGGAACAAAAAGAAGAACAGCAACAATAGCGTATAGTGAAAAAAAAGATAGATAAAATTGGAACATTCAAAAGGCTTTCGCATTTCCGGCGCCAGCTAAAAGTATGTTGACGTCTTTTAAGCGACTGAAACAACAGCAACAAATACATACAACATCAACAACAACTAAACTAACACAACACAATCAAATAGAATTTAGACTTTGCATTTGCAAACCATTTAGAAATTAAAATGTATACACACATTAAATATCTGATAATTGTAAAACAATTATTTTCTAATTAAATATAAATAAAGCTTCATAAAGTTATAATTAGCTTAGATATTTAGTGATTAGTTCTATAGTTGAAAAATGTAAACCAATAAAAATATTTGTGAGATTAATGTTGATGGTAAATAATGTTAAATTTATATAAATGAAAATATATATATAGAGATTTTGACAAGAAATTTGAGGAAATTTAATTGTATATTTTTAATTTGGTAATATCAATCAATTAGGGTAATTGAAATCTTCTAAAAACAATATAAAATAAAATTGTTATCAATACAAAAGAAATTAAAAATTTCTAAACAACAAATATTTGTTTATTTAAATATGTAAAAATTATTAAAATGTTCATAGTAATTAACCCTTTAGTTATTTCAATAATATTTACACTTCTGTTTGCGTTAAATATTAGAATATTTGACGTATATGCGTATCGAGTAAGAAGTACGGGTAGTTGGTAGTCAGGCCTGTCTATTTGTTTAGTCCATCCAGATCACTTTGGCCTAATGCGTTTTGAGGCTCGACGTTTGACGTTTGTTCGTCGTTGCCTTTTATGCAACCACAAATATTGTATTCGCGACAGTGTCCGAGTGCGTGTGGAACAGACGGTGGGTTTAGTGGCATCGTGGTGCCGCCAATGGCGTTGGTGGTGGCAACACCATAAAAAATAGTCCAATGCTGCTTTTTTTTCTGCTGTGCGTCATTGTTGGCCTAAATCTCAACAACAACAACAACAACAGCAACAATAACACACAAAAAAACAGCAATAGAAGCCTTCGTCGGGGCATCACAACTAATTGACTTTGTATGCGATGTTTTGTGGCAACAACGGGGAGGCAACAAACGTGACTTCTTTGCCTTGATAGATGGGGGGTGAATAAGGAGGGAGGGAGAAGAGGGGTGTTGCCACTGTTGCTGTCGCTGTCGCTGTCGTCGTCATCGCTGTTGTCGCCTCAACAAAATGACTGATTGTTGGCAGCGCGTGAGCAAAATATTCATAAGATTTCGCAACTTCCCCCAAAAACACAACACAACACTCACACACCACACACACACACCACACACACACACCACACACACCACTCACACACCACACCACATAACGCATCACAAGAACTCATAATTCACACTCATTCTTGCACTCGTATTCACAATTCTTGGGCCTTTGAAGAGGCTTTGTTAACGGCTCTTTAAGCATTTACTTTCACTTTTACTTTTGCTTTAAGTTTTTCTTTCTCAGAACTGTTTTACTTGATATTTTTGTAAATTCCCTTTAAATGAGGCTATTAAATCATATTTGGCATAACTTTGTTATTATTTCTTTAAACTTATTTATTTTCAAAGAACTACTCGACCTTCTAGGAAATATTATCCCCATTATGACCTCTTCTCAACTGTACAAAATAACCATTTGTTGTTCTAACTTAGCCCGAAAAGTGGACCCAAGAGAACCATATTATGTGGGTCTATGGACTGGATTATGTTCTCTAAACTTTTACTTTCCTAGAACGCTTTATATGCCACTTGACCTTCTGCTAAATTCTCTTACGATTTTGGCTATCAGATGGCGAAATGATGGCGTCAACGTCTGCTTCCCACCTAGGGGTATGTCCAAATTTAGCCTTGTTGTTTTAGCTTTAGCATATCTGCAGTCACATGGCCGGAACTTAATGACGAACAGCAAAATTCAACGGCAAAAACATCACAAACCAAAGAATAACAAACACAAAAATAATAGAAAAAATTCCCCCTCCTAATATTTTGCAAATTTAGTTTAGCTTTTCGTGACGTTTGTCGCGAATTTTTTTTTTTTTTTGCCATTGTTTGATGGATTGTTTTTTTCGAAAATGAATACATTCATTGAAATTGTATTAACATTTTAGCGTTGAGTTATTTGGGCTCTTGGCCAGGAAGCAAATCAGTCAATACTGAAATGCATTGAATGAATGTGTGAATGAAATATTTCTATTTGAACATCAGATGTGATATATGACATCATGATACACGCTATGATATAACAGTTTCTTTCGAGCTCATTGAGTATTTGTCTATTTAGCTGATTCACACAAAAACTTTAGCCGTGAATGTCGATATCGAATGAAATATGTATGAAAAATATATGGGATAGTTTTAAAAATTGAGAAAGTTGGATTCAAAAATGATGTTGGTTTAAAATTTTTTATGATCTACATGGGATCCCTAAGTGAAGTATATATAACAGATTTGAGAGCTACAAAACATAGAAAAAGACTTATGAAATATATAAAATAAATTAATAGAGATCTGTTAGCTAGAAAATATAATTCCAGTTGTAATTATAAAATAAAATTAAAAATGTTGTAAAAATTTATCAAAAATTTGACAAATTTTAGATGCACATTAAATTTATAATTGTTTTTAGAGCAGGCAATGTTTTAATAAATCCTTAAGCTAATAATAATAAGTCCTTAAGCTCCAACACAAATTTGACGGTATGATTTTGATAAATATATAAATTTAAATTCCTTATCGAAAGCCCTTCATAATCCCTAACATAAGACTTTCTGATATGTTTCTCAAGAAAACCCCTTGAAGACTTTCTCTACAGCTTAAAGAAATGCAAAATATGTTACAATTAACCTATTTCTACAGCTTGCCACTTGCAACATTCCTGAACTACAAACTAAAGATCAAGATAAAAATTGCACAGATCTGAAAACAGACTTTTGCATGGCTGTCAATTGTTATAGTTGTGTTATTGTTATTGTTGTTATTGTTGTTGTTGTTGCTGTTTGCATTGACTTGACTGACTTATTAAAGAGGAATGCGGAAGTCAATCATGTTGCTGCCGTTGTTTGGGCAACATTGTTGCTGGCGTGCGCTAAGTGCAACATTCCAACAATGAAAAGCCAAACTACAAATGGCAACAACAACATTGTTGTCGTTGTTGTTATTGTTGTGAATGTTGTTGTTGCTGCAAACTTAACAAACACGCCAAAGTGCAATCAATTCTTTGCCTTACAGTTTCCTCCTTCTCAGCCCATCATCAGTGTTTATTGTTGCCTGTTGCAAATTGTGAATTGTGAGTTGTGAGTTGTGAGTTGCACGTTGTTCGCTGCCTGTTGCTTGTTGCTTGTTGCAGCTTTCGACATTTATTGCTGCAAATGAGTTATAACAACAAGCTGTGCTAATTGGCGGGCCCAGCAGCCCACCAGAAACGAGCTGAGTTTTTATCCCTGTGCCGCAGTTGAGTCTCGAGTCTCGAGACTCGGCTTCATAATTGGCAAATGCGTCGGCAGCAGCTGCAGCAACAACAATAACAACAATAGCGACAGCAACAGCAACAGGAGTAGAACAAAAGCATCAGCAACAACAAAGGGACAACAGCAGCTGCAGATGTCAAGGTAGTGGCTGCCACACCTGCCACGTGTTGCATCAAAGACAACAGCTGGCAACGCTGACTGCCGACTGCTGACTGCTGATTGCCAGTTCTCCAATCCTGTGCTCCCCCATTCTCAGTTGCCGGTTGCATCCCTTTGTGGCAACAGTCAACGTGCAACGTGCAACAACAGCCAAATTACATGGCTGCGACCTGGCCAATGTTTACTTCCACTTACTTCCACTTTATTTGCGCTGACAAGCAGCAACAACAACTGCCAAAGGAGCAGCAAAATTACGCTCCATGTGATGGACTACAAGCATACCCTGCAAATGTATATTAAATAAATATTATAGTGACTCTTTTCTCTGTTCATTTTTAAAGTATGTCTATTTAATTTTACTTTATAAATATTACACGTCTTCCTCTAGTTCATCATGGCCATTTTCACTGCACAGTCAAAGGGTATAATAAGCATTTGCTTGCTGGGTTTATCTCGCTTCGATATGTCTTCAAATAACAACAAAATTTCGCGCACCTGCCACAGGTTAAAGCCGTATCTTGTATTCTTCTTCTGTCTGTTGTTCTTGTTGCTCCTGTTGCTGTTATTTTTGTTGTTGTTGTTGTTGTTGTTGTTGATTCGCTGGCGGTGGTCGCTCAAGGCGCACGCATCTGTCTACCTGCAGACATAATGCACAATGTCCAAAGTCGAGCTGCAGCTGTAATTTGTAATTATGTATGCAACATCGTGAGGCAGACAATTGGCATTTGGCATTTGGCAAAATTGTTGCCTGCTGTTAATAAAAAGGATAAGAATCGAGATCCTGTCAAAGGTTAAGCCTGAGATACGCTCGAGACAAATCTGAGGCTGTTTGCCGGCTTAAGAGCACTCAGTTGGGTTCGGGATTGTCAAAAAAAAAGTTTTTCAGCAAGTGATGAAAGTGAAAGATACATTCAGAATTTCTGAAGATACTTTCCCAAGCAGCAGCTGTGAAAAATAACTATGAATATTGTAGCTAGAAGAAAGAGAGTAGCTCAATAGCTCTATCAACATGTGACGGAATTTATGGATAGATAATACTCTAAAAAAAATACAGAGACTGTAATCTCTTAGTCTTAGAGTATCAAAAAACAAACAAAGAAAAAACTAGTGGGCCGGTGCTATAGTCGAGCATACCCGACTGTCGGAGACCCCGTACTTACTATGGCAAAAACTTATAATGGAAAAAATTAAAAAAATATTTAGTTAACTTAAATGCATATTCTATAAGTTTGGTTACGATATCTCATAAAACAAACAAATTTTTCAAACTAAAACTTGATTTTCGACCGATATATGATATAGTGGTCCGATTCAAAATATAAACAAAGTTAATCTGCCTGCAATATAGAGGAATCTACATACCAAATTTGGCACCACTAGCTTTTAAATTGCTCTTATAATTTGGATATGAATTTATTTTTCCAATTTGTGGGCGATATAGGGGGCGTGGCCGAATTTTGAAACAAACTTGAGCTGCATGCAGTATAAATGAACCTACATAGAAAGTTTGGTGTCTCTAGCTCTTATAGTCTCTGAGATCTAGGTGCTCATACTGACAGACGGACAGACAGACAGACGGACAGACAGACATTGCTGATCAAGAATATATATACTTTATGAGGTCTGCCACGCCTCCTTCTGCCTGTTACGCACATATTCGGTAAAACAAACCCAATAGACCCCTGTACTTTTTTTAAGTACGGGGTCTAAAAATAGATTCACAAATTGAAATTAATTTTTCCTGCATTTTGTATGAGATTTTATTAACATTCAGATACGTATAAAAACTATGTCAGATACATAAACGATGTTGAGACTGTGAATATAAGAATTACTGAAAATATCAAGAATTTAGTTGCTTATGAAACTTATATTCTGAGATTTTGCAATGAAACGAATCTTAGAATATCCAACTAATTTATAAAAAATAAATATTGTCAGTAGAAGCATCATTTATAAAAAAATAATAAAACGTTTTGCAATTTTCAACAAGATTTTACTTTTTAAATAAACACAAAAAACCACCAGTATTATTTTTAAATTATGAACGTAATTCAAAAATACCCGAGCTAATAATAGACAACAAACATGAGAATATTTTATATGCTATATTTAACGATAACTTTATTTTTAAAGCAGAAGGGTGAGGGAGAATCGAGAGAGACTGTATAGAGAGAAATCGCTTTTAGATCCGTTAAAATTGTGAATTATTGAAGTTTTTCTAGAGTTGCTGTCAAAGATTAGTTATTCAAGTAAGCGCACTTACTCGTAAATTTCAGATCTAATTATAGAACTGATGTGATTGATTGCCTCGATAATAACATTAGCAATAGCAATAACAATCACAATAATATCAAATAGAGACAGTTCATTGAACTTGTCGAACAAATTGCCCATATTTATAGACTATTCAGAGTGGATGAATAAACACTCACTCGTATATATTTATTTCGATCAATTAAAAACTGATCACTGCCAATTACTCACGAGTGAGCAAGAGAGAGTAGAAGAATGAGCAAAAGAGAGAGAAAGAGAGTTTAGGGAAGAATACTTCCAACTTGATATTTTGGCATTCAAATGTTGTTTCCATAAATTCATTTTACACGCACCTAAATGTTATTTTGGTTGAAGCTGCAACAAGGAGGCAGGTATCTGCAGAGAGGTAGAGTTGTGAGAAGGGGTGAGAAGGGGTGAGAGGGGACAGGCGATGAAAGCGCAATGTTGTGTTCGTTGTGGCACTTTCTGTCTCTTTATTTTTTGTTTTTTGTTTTTGGCGAGACTGTTTTGCGACTCATTTTGTGACTCATTGAGGTCGTGTGCGAATTTTTGGAATTGCTTTTATTTATTAATGCATTTGTTTTTGTATTTGCGCTGAATGTAAATTTACTTATTTATTGCGCGAGGCGACAATAACAAATAAACTCATCGTTTAGCAATTCGCAGAAGCAGCCACAACCACAACAAATTACAACAACTAAAAAACAAAAACACTTGACGCTAAAAAAAAATCCCCCACCAAATGTAAAAGCTGCAAAACATTTTCAATAATATTTTTATTTGTTTTGGTTCTTATTTTGGTTAATATGCGACAATTTTCACAGTTTGATTTAAACAAAATTATAAAATTTCGACGAGTCATGATCTCGCAATCTGCCCCCAAATGCTGAAACCTCATATTCAAAAAACTATTGTTGTTATTATTGTTGTTTTGGGTATTTTGATGGCGTTAATTACGTGTGTAAAAACTATAGAGCAAACAACTTGATTAGAGCCTGGCTGTGAATTGCCATAGTCCGAATTCGAATTCGATTCCGAATCCGAAACCGACTTCGACTTTGAGTACGACTTGGAATCCAATTTCGGCACGCGCTTTGTTTTTAGCTCACCATGAAAAAAGAGAAGTCGTCAGTCAACTCGCCTGATTTTCCATGAATTTCAGTCTAATACCCCCCCCACCTCATCCTCTTCCTCATCACCTTTTCTTTACTTGTTAATCACAAGTCGTAAACAACAAACGGAGATATCCGTTTGTCTATAGTTTTTGTGGTGTTAACTGATTTCGCGACTTTAGTTTTTGCTCGATGGGAACTCCAAGTCGAGTCTCAGACTGCGTCATTTACCCCCAACCCCCAATTGGGGGCCTAATCAGTTGAACCAACTGCGAAATACGAAATACGAGTATCTCGTTGATGCTCTATCTATTTTTATCGAACTACGCCAATTGCGATACTCGTTAACAAGCAAAACATCAAAACATCCGCAAATAGAGTTAACCTTTTGGCAAAACATTCTGACTTCCATTCTATTGATAGATTTGATAGATAATGTGCGAAATCAGACGCCTGCAGTCAATCAATTCACGTGGGTGTCAGAGATCCGGTTTGAACTAGTCACGAGCTCTACTAACATCCAGCAATTACTTGAATTGGTTGAAAATAGAACTATCACATTATGTGGTCAATAAATTACTAATGGAAAATTTCACAATAAGTATGCCCAAGAAGGTTTGAGAAATTCTTACGAATTTCTTATTAATCACTTTACGTATTAAAAGGAAATAGGATCTTTAAATAAACAAATGTATTATTAAGCAAGGAAAATATTCAAATAATTTTGTATCATTATATGCTATAGCATATGTGAATATTATTCAATTAATTTTAAGTAATTATCTACTAAGCTGTTAATAAGGTTATCTATTATGAAAATTTGTCATAATTCAATTAAATTTATGCTTAAACATATTTTAGAAATTGAAAATAAATTTTACGAAAATTACTTAAAATTTTAGCATCAAAATAAATTACAAATAAATAAATATATTGTAATATTAAAAGAGTAAAGCTTGATTAAAACAGCATTGTGTATTTATAAACAATATTTTATAAAAACTCCCAATCTGTTGGCAAATAGATTAGGGTATCATTTATCGACCTATTTTACATCACACTATAATGTTAACATTAAGTACGATTATTCGAATTCTTAGAATCAGTTTATAGTTCAACAGTTTCTCAATCGATGCTGACATTTTTTACACTTTAGACTGGATGAACTAACATTCTTTATGGTGGCTGACTCAGTTGTGAGCTCAGTTTGCACGTGGACACATTTCTTGGAAGCAAAGTCCCACCAAGTCAAAGGCAAGTCAATAACCGCAATATGTGGTGTATTACGCATACGACCTGTATGGCAGTACAGGTTCTACATCGCTCCCTTACTCTCACTCTCTCACTCTCGCTCTATGTCTGCCTCTCTTTCTGGCAATCTTTATTTAGTACTCGATACTTCTATGACACCTTTACAAGCAAAGCATAGTTTACCTCATCCCACATTCCATACACTATTAAAAATTTCAATTTCTGGCACGTTCCTCCATTTGCCATAGATCGCGGCAACAAGAATGCGGCAACAAGAAGAGAGAAGTTGAGTTGACTCGTTCAAGATTATTGGCCCCAAAAAGCAACAAGAGGAAGAGAGCAAAAGAGCTAAAGAAACTGCGCAGTGCAAACTCTGGTAAATATTTCATCATTAGCTTCTTGCCGCTTTTCATTACAAAAACAAAGAAAAAAACAACAGCAATCGACCAAAAGCCAAAACACAATTTAAATAAATTTCGCAAAATCAGCAACAGCAACAACAACAACAACAACAGAAATATGAAGGGGGTCGCTCATGAAAGGGGATGGGGAAGGGGATAGGGAGGGTAGGTAGCTAAAGTTCAATAAAACTTGAAGCGTTGTCTCGTACTCGTAATTTATTTCCACGTTTCTCTCTTTTGACGCTTTTTCGGCTTTTGTCTATTTTGATATTTCAGTTTTTCGGTTTAAGTCGCAATAGCCCAGTTTAAATGGGAACAGGCCAGATAGATGAGAACTTGCCAAAACAGATAATGTTAAACAACAACTACTTACATATAAACAGTCGGGTAATACCGCCCCTGCCTCAAAACCAAGGACGACCTACAAGCTATGGGCAACACGATGCCCTCTCTAGAAGGTCATAGAACAACTTGTCATTGGGTTTGTAACGCCTCAAAGTGGGCTGAATTTAATCGGAAAAACAATGAAAAGAATACACCTTTATTTAGTTTATCAGAAAATTACAAAATATAAAATGTAAAAATCAATAAATTAATGGAGTTTATTTGTTTTTTAAATTTGAGATACCATCAAAGAATCTATCATATCATATTTCTTTAATGTTGACCTCAATCTGTTGACAAAATTTATTTTGAGTTTGTATTTATATTTAATATTAAGAACTCTTGTTAAACTAAGTTTAATTCAAAGATCATTCTGTTTAGTGTGTCATTGTTTTTAATAATAATAATTAAACATTAAGTAAATAAATCTTCTTTTGAATTTGAATTACTTCGTTAATTGCATTATTATTCTCCTTAAATATTACATACTTTACTAAATACTATATTCTACATACTATAGTATATTTATTTAATATTAAGGATTCTTTTTAAACTAAGTTTAATTCAAAGATCTTTCTATTTATTTAGTTTGTCATTGTTTTTAATAATAATACATAAAATTTAAGTAATTATATCTTCTTTTGATTTTAAATTACTTCGTTAATTGCTTTACTATTCTCCTAAAATAATACATACTTTACTAAATACTATATCCTACATACTATATGTATATTTATTTTTAAGCAGATCTCACAAAACTTTCTCTCCCTCTCTTCCTCTCTCTCTTTCTTTCTATCTTGGTAAGAGTGTTTAACATTCGTTTTGTTCTCAGTTCTTGGCCAAAGTCAAAGAACGCTTTGGGTTTTGAGCAATGTCTTTGTTTAGAAGAGCGGGTGGAAGACTGGATAGCTTTGGGACTTGTCGAACAGGTTCTTCGTAAGGGGCTGCTGCTGTGCAAGCGAGACAGCAAAACGCTATGCCACAAAGCTGTCACAAGTGAGAGTGAGACAGATAGAAAACAAGGTAGAGGAGGTCGAAAAGGGGGCTGGAAGCTTGTGCTTTAGAAGAAAAAAAGACATCGACATTAAATACACTTTTTGTTTCACTTTGCTTTCAGCTTGATGTTGTTCTTGTTGTTGTTGTTGTTGTTGTTGTTGTAAATCGCTTTGTTGTGGATTCTCGTGTGCGGCATTTTTTCGGCAGTTGCTGCTTGTTTATAGTTGTTGTTGTTTGTTATTGTTACTGTTTTTGTTTTTGTTGTTGTTGTTGTGGTTGTTGTTGTGGTTGTTGTCGATGTCATTAACCCGCCACTTGGCGCTGGGAACGAGCTCGCACTTTTGTTGTGGTTCTCTAGCCACTGACAACAAATTTTCGCTTTTTTTTCGCACGTATTTACCCATTTCTGTTTTTATTTGCGCCTGTTTTGTTTTGGCTTCACATTCGCTCGATTGCTGAAGCGCACAGGGGTTGCCCAAGTGGGCTGAGAGGGGGGTAGGCGGGGGGGCGGGGAGAGGGTTACACACAGTACATTCCCCAATTCATGTTGCTGCGGTTCATGTGCGGTCAAAAAGCGACGACGATCGACGCCAAAAATTAAAAAAAAACAAAAAAAAAACCAAAAAGAAAACCTCAACTCAAAAATAAAACTAAAGCTTCCCGCGAAGGTGGTAAATTCCATAAACGTTCGCTTACCCCATAAAAAGAGGCCAGGTTCTTATTGGCCCGACCTAGCACCCCCCTCCCCCTCCCCCATCCGTCATCCCCACCCCCTGCCATACATTGCTCCCATTTTATATGAGTTGCTTTTTGCTTTTGGGCTTCCAAGTCAATAAACTCAGTCGAAATACAAAAACAACAGCAACAAAAATAAGACACAAACGAAAGAAAAAAAAAGCTAAACACGAGCTGACAATAGCAACAAAAAAAACAACAATAACAATTAAAATAAAAATAACAACAACAATATCAGTAGCAATTCACAGCAAAAACAACAACATTCCGAGTGCTAAATGAGTTGCAAAATAAAATTTGGCGCCAAAAATTAAGTCAATGAACTTTGACGTTATCTGTCATACCCTTTAAGCTGCCTTAAAGGGTATCCTCTGATTTGCTCGGATCTTCTTCTTCTTCATTTTAAACATTTTTAAACACTCATCTAAAACTATTTTCAGATATTTTATAATAAAATAAAAATACAAACTTGTTTACGAATGTCAGACAAACAGAAATTTTTTAAAGAGTATTAGTTGAATATAATAAAACTGATCCGAATACCACACAAAGGAGAATACAAAATGTTGTAAATTGGAGTACACCACGAAGAGACTAGTGGAAGAAGGGGGTAGAAAGAGACAATCGTACTTTTAGAAACGTAAGTAATATCTTTATGTTATAAATGTGCACAATTCCATGCTAAAACGTTTACGAATAGCATACAAAGAAAAATTAAAAAATTAAGAGCTGGCTTTTTAATGTGTCCTTAAATTTTATCAAAGAGATATTTAACATTGATCCTCATACGTTTTACGTCAAAATATCTTTAATAAAGGTGTCAAACCTCTTAACTAGACATTGAATAACCGGACCTAAAAGAATTTTAAAAATTTAAAAATTAATTAAATTTCAAATTATACAAAAATATACATTTCATTATTAATACTGTGACTGTGACTGTACCTAGATCTTCTTGCAATTTTAAGGTAATAAGCATAAGAAATTTGTTCTCTGATGTATCGTTATTCAGTATGGGTTGATTTCACATACTCTCTCTCTCTCTCTCTCTCTCTCTCTCAATTTTTCGACAACTCTGCGTATACTTAATTTATTTGTGTGCTTACTTATCTTTTTGGCACTTTTACAACCGTTGGCTTTATTGCATTGCATAATAATTTTGCAAACCGTAAGTCTTTGCCGCCCACTCAACAGTAAGAATACGCAACAATGCAAAAGCGGAAACTTAATGAAAATCGTTGGAAAAGTCACAAGATCTGGTCAATTCCACGATCTCAGGCGCTCCACATGGCTATCGGAAACGTTAAAGTCTGACACACCCCCAACAAATACATATGAAATGCCTGTCCCAACCTCTTCCCCCTTCCTTCTTCCCTCTTCCCTTTACTCTATTTATTTCACGCCAATTGCTGGAATCATAAATATTTGCTAAACGCTTAGCCAGTATAGCCAACTGGCCAAGCACCATTCCATTCCCCCCAATAATACCAATATTGTTCTCCCTTCCCTCTTGCCCTTCCCTCTTTCTACTTTTCTGCTATTCACCCACTTGCAATCAACGTTCTCATTTTGTTTAGCTTTTTATCGAGTGCAATTAAACGTTGCCAGGAACTTGCATATACCTCCCTCTGCGTTATCTACTCTACAGCTAGTACAATACCCTACAAATTGAGAGCATAACTAATGCTACTCTAGGTTTAAATAAATTATTTATTTATTCAAAGTTATAATTTATTTATATTTGTAGAGAATAAACATTAATTAAAATAAAGAAGTTAATAAATAAAATTTACAATATACAATTCATATTGTTATCTACTCTACAGCTAGTATAATACCCTACAAATTGAGAGCACAACTAATGCGACTTTAGGTATAAATAAATTACTTATTTATTCAAAGTTATAATTTATTTATATTTGTAGAGAATAAACATAAATTAAAATAAAGAAGTTAATAAATAACATTAACAATATACAAATTCGAATTTAAATGTAAATTGATAAGATCTCTCAAATAATTACAAGTATATAATATCTACCTAATTTCATTATTAATTTGATGGTATAATTTTGAAACCCAATAAGTTATTAATTATTAAACCTGCTTAGTATGTATAAAATGTGTTTTCTGATACTTAAAAATATATACAATTATTTGTTTAGTGCTTTTTAATTTTCGGATTGAATTATCTTGTATTGAAAGTTAGTTTTCTTTTTATTTTCATATTCAAATGTATGTATTTAATACTGGTGTATTTTTATTTCACATCTTTAATCTTTTTTAATCTTTCTAATCTTAATCTTTTCATTTTTAAAATATATATAAGGACATATTAAATACATAATTTATGAAATAGAATTTCCTCTGTGAATTGTATGTACAATTCTGGTGTATTTACAATTCTGTTTAGATGCTGTTTGGATAGAGTATGAGATACATATTAGGTAAGCCATTATTTGTTTATGTTTTTGCTTTAGTTTTAATTTCATTTCAATTTTTGCCCCATACATTTTCGGCTTGTTTGTTTTGGTTTTCATTGCTTTTCATTTTAATTTTCCTTTTGCGCATTCGCATTCTGTTTGAATATTAACTGCGTGACACGCTTATTGGCGTTACATGTTTTCCTGGTCGACGTATATTACGGGTAGCTTTGCATTCGTAACCCTGACCGCACCCTTTACATTTACACCCCCTCTCACCCCCTCTCACTCACCCCTTGGGCATTGCTATCACGCCCCTGGCGTGTTGCCTGCGTGCCGAGCAACGATTTTTTTGTTTTGGTTATCAAAATGAGGTTAACAAACGTTCCCAAGGCCATTTACTATACAACAGAGCGTCGGGTGTAATGCTTATAACGCATACACTCACAATGGCACTCAGTACACTACACTACTACTCAGACATTCATACACTCACTTACACTCACACTCACACTCACACACTCAGTCATTCACTCGCTCACTGATTCGCACTTGACATTTACTTTGTAGTAAAAAAAAAAAACAACACTCGCGTAAAAACGTCAACAACAACAACGAGAAGAACAACACCAAGAACAACAATAGCAACAACAACAACAACACCAACAGGAACAACAACTATTTAGTTGAAAATGGGTCCCAAGTCTGGACGACGGTGGGACGCTTTTTCCGTTGAGGTCTCCGTTGCTTCTATCTGCCATTTGCCATTATCGTAGTTTTGTTTTTATGCTTTGTGTTTAGTCCATACCCTGTAGTCATAAACTAGTCCCAAGGAGAGTTTATCAAACCAAATCAAAAGCCAAAATCGACTATATCTATCACAGAAACTCCAACATTTCATAGAGGTTCTAAATCAACTTGTTTTTATTTTAATCTCATTACGATATCAACTTTTTAGATTTACTAACATTTTCTCCAAATTGTACTTATAAAATTATCTGTCATCAAATGAAATTTTTGGGAGTTACAATGTGTTTTCATCTTACTTTCTTACTTTAGAGTTGTTGCATTTTATTGTCTAAGAATACTTTCAATTTGTTTATAGGATATCTGCTAGTCGGTCACTTTAATATCACAACCAGCTCAATTATATGTTTTTGCTATTTTGTGGTTTTTAGACCCCGTACTTAAAAAAAGTACAGGGGTCTATTGGGTTTGTTTTACCGAATATGTGCGTAACAGGTAGAAGGAAGCGTGGCAGACCCTATAAAGTATATATATTCTTGATCAGCATCAATAGTCGAGTCGATATAGCAATGTCCGTCTGTCTGTCTGTCTGTCCGTCTGTCTGTCTGTCTGTCTGTCTGTATGAACACCTAGATCTCGGAGACTATAAGAGCTAGAGACACCAAACTTGGTATGTAGGCTCCTCTATACTGCAGGCAGATCAAGTTTGTTTCAAAAATCAGCCACGCCCCCTTAACCGCCTGCAAATCGACATTGAAAATTTCATATCCAAATTATAAGAGCATTTTAAAAGCCAGAAACTCCAGATTTTGCACAGATGAAGATATAATTGTCCTAAATTTTTGCTAAAAATTTCATTCTGATCGCACAGTAAATAGCGAAGATATTCAAATAATAAATTTTGCTGTTTAATTCGTTGATGGCGCGTTGGCAGTAATTAAAACTTGAATATCTTGATAAAACAAAAAATTTATATTAACATATTATATAACAAATTGGCGTCCATTCAGACGTGAGCTTCGGTGGCGCAGTGTACTGAGTCGCGGAGTCGGACAGTGCTCGTGGGTTCGAGTCCTGCCGTGGGCGAAAGATTTTTAATTTATTTATGTTCGAATTCAATTTCATTTTATATTAAAACAAACTTAGTGCTTATTTAAAATGTAATATTAACATTAAATGTTTAAATATAAATTATTTCTTTTACTTTTTAATTGAGCAGTAAAACAAGCAATATGGCCATTTAGGAGAATAAAGACATAAGTGCGAGAGTGGCTCAACACGTTGAGCCTTTGTCTTTTAAAAATTTTTGCAATTTTGTCGCGGGTTCGATTCCCGGCGGGAACATTTTTTTTTTCAGCTGATTTTAAGCTATTTTTTTTAATTTTTACAATTTAATGAAATTGTTCTTTATGAATGTTTATATTGGTATTTATATTGGTATTTATATAAACGTTAAGTTAAAATTCTATGTTAAATTCATGTTTATTATAAATTTACTGTGTAAATTTGAGCGGCGAAAAATTTAATATATAAGAGTTTATGGTAATCTTAAATATTATTTAGTTTTTAGAAGTGACTGATTTTGGATAGTAAGTACGGGGTCTCCGACAGTCGAGTATGCTCGACTGTAGCACCGGCTGACTAGTTTTTGTTAGTTTTGCTCGTAAAAAAAAGAGGCGCGTGTTTGACTCGACTGCCAAGGGGGAAGTGGGAGGGTGGGAGGGGGAGGTTCTGTCCAAGGGGGTGGGTCGTTTAAGGGGGCAAAGGCCTGGGGAGGGGAGGGATGAGTGCGGTGCATTGGCAGCACTGCGCGTGTAGAAAAGTGAAGTGGACCGAGGTATCTCAAATGCATAAACATTAGCAAACAGAGAGGGGCAGAAAGAGAAGGAAACAGATAGAGATAGCGATAGAAATAGAGATAGAGAGGGAATGAGAAAACTTACGACCTGCACATGCCGCACATTTTCATAGTTTATTTGCAATATATAATCTGCAGTTGCACAAACTAAAGGAACTTATTATTCCTACATATATACAACGTATCTATATCTATTTGAATTTTGTGATTTATAGCGGTATCTGTAGCTGCATTTGTGCACTTAGAATCGGACAGGTGAGTTGGGCAAGGTCGACAAATTTATTTACCTACAATCAAAGTTCAATGTCTACAATTAAATGGAAAATTTACTAGTTCTTATCAATGAATCAAATTGATCAATTCGATTCACCTTTTCTGATTATCAACATGGCAAAGATCATAGATAATCGAGATTGTTCCTATTGATTATTAAAATACTATACCCTATTATTCACTATACAAATGACTTTTATTAATGGAATATTTTAGCAATAAAGTCAAAATAATTTTATTTTTACAATTATCAATAAAATTGCAACCATCTACTCTTTAAATAAAATATATATATATATTCATGAATTTGTTCATTCAAGTAAATTTTAAATTATTTCTAAATATAAATTTTATAAAATTATAAATTTATAAATAAATTTTTTATTTATTTTTATTTATAAATTTTTTCTCTTTTTTTCTATTCATAAATCCTAAGCTAATGGGTTTTTTTTTAAAATGACAATAATAATGTTTTATATTTTTTGTTTATATATAGTATGTATAGTTTATATGTATTTATTTAGTTTCTTTCTTTATTTTCCTATTACTAAGTTGTATTTCTTGCTGTAGTCAGCATCAGAGATTTGCATATTCACCTTAACCTTCACCCTAAACTTAAATCTTTTTACACAACCCCCACCCCCATCTCCCCACCCCCCTTACCACACCCCAAGCCACACACACTCACTTTTGTCATATCCCCCACTTTTTAAAAACCCTCTGTCGCCTGCAACTTGCGATTATTTATTTCTTTTATTACTATTCGGTGAATTTTTATTTGTAAGCTCGTAAACATTTGCTCGTTATTGCCGACGGCGACGGCGACGGCGGCAGCGAAGCCGGCGTTGACTGCGATGCTGGCGCCACAGTCGGCGTCATGGTGATATAATCCCCGAGGTAGTTGCGGCCGTTATCGTTACTCATACGCCGCGTTGCACTTTTCATGCTTTTTACAGCTTTACTGCTGGCGACAATGTTTGCAGGCAACAACAATAACAGCAACAAGAACAACAGCAATAACAACAACAGCAACAACAACAGCAATCGAATGTCGCAAACTAACGGCACAAATGTTGCACACTGGCAACAAAGTCAACGAAACGGATCTCACAGCATTTGCATTGTCCAATCATTATTTGCATGCATACCCTGTAATTACAGTCGATGCAGTTTGGACTTGCCTGTTATGCTATGAAATTGACTAGAAATGGAAATAGTATATTTCAATAATAGTTATCTTTAGAAATTTTAGAGGCAATAATCAAATAATCAATCAACAAGCAATCTTTGCATCTGAATTGTAAAGGAACTAATGAGAGAGGAATATTTAGATTTCTTAGATGGCAAAAAATATATAAAAAAGAAATTGTATCTCAATGAATTCAGAATCTGTTGAACCAAAAATATAGATAACATTTAAAAACCTTAGATTTACAACAAAAAATAAAACAGAATAATATTTAAATGACAATACAAGAAATGAAAAAATATAAAAGAAGATTACTCTTTAGATTAAAGGGATAAAATAAAAATGTCAATAGTTTTTTAACAGCTGGGGAGAATACAAAAAAGCCGAAAAAATAGAATAAATTTTTTTAACATCGATTAGATGTTGAACGAAATATTTACTAACTAATTAACAATATACAAAACGTTAAGCAAAAATATTGCAACTTATTTTCAACAAATTGGGTATCAATAAGTCAGTCAAATTGAAACTTACAAGTCTGCAGGTGGAAAAGCGGACACAGCATAACGGGGCGTATGCGCAATTTTAGCATATTTTTCTGCGTGCAGTGCGAAGAAGTGGAAAAGAGAAGAGGGAGGGAAGGGGAAGGGGAGGGGTTTGACTGACAAGTGTCCGTTAAGTGTCAGGCGAATGTCACGTGGCAAACGGTGTAAAACCGAAAAAGTGCAACAATTCACGCAGACAAACACTTTGTAAAAATCACTTATGACAGGCGAGGGAGAGGGAGGAGAAGGAGAGAAGAAGGAGGAGGAGGAAACAGAGAAAGAGACAGAGACAGAGACTAAAGCACATGAATCGCAGTCTGTGACAAGTGTCAACTGGTGCGAGGGCAGCTCTTGTTGTTGCAGTTGCTCGAGCAATTGAATCATCAAGAGCCGAGAATGGCCACAAAAATGAGACAACAAGATGGATGAGGGGGATGAGGGAGATGAGGAGAAGGAGGGAAAGGGAAGGAGGAGAAAGAGGGGTAGCCCGCATGAATCTGCATCCTTTTGGTTGTCGCCTGCCATGTGACAGCAATTAACACCAAAGCCAAAATGGAGATGGAGATGGAAGATGCACAGGCAAGCGAGGAAGTTAAGAGGAAGCGAGAGGGGCAAAGAGAACTTTCCACTTTCCACTTACACTGATACAAAAAAATGTTTTAAAATCAAGATTTTGGTCTCAGAACTAAGATTTTTGGTCTAAAAAATGCGTCGAGAACATCAAATTCTTAAATTAAGAGAACACATTTTGATTTTAAGAACATTTTAAATAAGACCAAGTTCTTATTTTAAGAAATAAATGTTCTTAAAATTAAAATCAAAATATAAAAAAAATAAAAATTATTTTTTATATTTATCATTTTTATTATTTTTAAATTTGGACTTATTTACATTTAATTCTCTTTTATTTTAAGTATTTTTTAAGTGTTATTTTAATTTGATACGAGTGGGGTTTGAACCACCGCCTACTGCTTAGCAACTGAATAGGCGAAAATAGTACCTATTTATACTTTTCTAACAATTTAAGATTTTTATTCTTATATTTAAATTTCAAGATTTTTTAGATTAATAATCTTAGTTTTAGTAATTTGGTCTTAAAATAATCTTATTTTAAGAACAAAATATTTAAGATGAATGTTCTTGATTTTAGAAGTTGGTCTTTTTTCTCAGTGTACCAAGGGGGACAGAAGAGAGAGGAGCACATTGAAGTTTTAGTGGCTGCTCGTTGTTGCCACAGTTGTTGCCAGTCACAGTCACAGTGTCACGGTTTGTTGTTCTTGTTGCGGAATTGAATTTGCGACAAATCTCCAACCAACCCCTAAACCCCCCTTGGATCCCCGTCCCTTCAGTGCTGCCACTTGCAGCTTGTCACTTAATGGCTGACATTTGTTCCCCTTTGCCAAGAGATTTCAACTTGGGCATTTTGGCTGCAACTTTGTTGCATTTTCCAAGTAATTGGTCAACGTTGCCGTTGCCGTTTGCCTCAAAACAGGCAGTGACAGGCAGCGGGGGAGGGGGAAGGGGGAGGGGGGGCCTGCATCCGCTGCCTTGGTATTTTCCTAGTATTTTGGCAGAAAGTATTTATTGTTTTCTATGTATTTTGACTCTCACCCTTCAGCTGTCAATTACGTTTCGTAGACAGACACAGAGAAACACACAGAAATTCTCATGTCATCTTTTGTCATCTGTCTTAATAAACCCGGAAGTCTCAATGCACAACACAATCCACAATCCACAGTCCACAGTTCACAGTCCACATCAGCGCCCCCTTTGATTGCTTTTCTGGTCAGGGAAATTGTCGGAAATGTACTCAAAAAAAGAAAATGCTTTGAATCTCTTACTTAATTGCAGCATCTGAAGAAGACATCGAAATGAATCATTTTCTAAAACTATTTCAAGCGGTTTTATATTTAGCAAATCATTTTTAGGAGATTTCAGAAATTGCACTGAATTTGTAATATGATATCGCATTTGAAATTCTTCTGTATAGCAATGTGTTTCTCAATTCTAAATCATATTTTTGGTAATGAAATTCATTAGCAATTTTAATTTTAATGTGTTAATAGTTTAATAAACTAATTTATTTTAGGAAATTTTTCATAAAAAAATATTAAATTCGCTCTCAAATTTCAATGATTTGTTCCCAGTTTATGAGGTACTCTAACTATAAATTTTATAAAAATAATATCAAACTAAAAAAAATCTTACAACAATTAAATAGAATTTGAACGTGAGCTCAAACATTTACATAAATCAAATCGAATTCTTTTTATTAAGTTACGACATTAACTCAACAACTTTTTTATCGAGCTTACACTATTTTTAGTTGAGCACGTGTAGCAATTAATAATTAAATACTATATTTAGTATACACATATTTAAGAACTGTGCAAATTGCCAATAATTGTCTTTGTTGGAGATCTATGTTAATAGATTCCGATCTACGATCTACGATCTAATAGATTCCGATCAATGGAATATCAAACAAGTTCTCTTTGGTATTTTAAAAATACTGCACTTACATAAATACTTGCAGGTATTTAATCATTGTTCATGCTAAAAATACATTTTAACTACAGCTGCAAATCTCATTCAATTCTTCGAATTTTCTCTCGCTCTCAGACAGTCTCTCTCTTTCTCTCTCTCTCTCTCCTCTCTCTCTCTCTCTCTCTCTCTCTCTGTCTCTGTCGATGTGTCGCTCTGTCTCGCTCTTAAAGTCAGTACCAGTTACTGATTGTGATTTGGCTTTTCCCAAATGACTTGTTGCTTTTTTTTTTTTTTTGTTTCAACCGAATGAATTTCTACGAATTTCGTTGATGATTTATTTTTATTTTTATACATATTTCGCTGTAAATGAGAATACTGAAAGTTTTCGCTTTAAATGGTTTTCCAGAAATACAAAATACATTATTTAAATTTTTAAATACAGTTGCATAATTTGATAATAACGATCAAAATGCGGGTCAGAAAAATACCACAAGCAAAAGCTGTTAAAAAAAAAAACAATAAAATTATGAAGAATTTTTAAAATTTTTATTATGATTCTAGTTAATTTTTTTTATAACTTAAGGCCATTAAACAACAATTGCATTGAAAAAAAGAAAACGAAAATTTAAAAATTTAAAACTGTAAACAAATTTTGGCATTGGAAATTTGTTGAAGACGTGCTTCGGAGTCTGTTTTCGTGTTGTTGTTGTTGTTTTGTTTTTGTATTAACAGCCTTCACTAATAAACCGTTATGCAATGTTCCAAAGCAGAAAAGACAGCAACAACAACAACAACAACAACAGCTGCAAATTGTAACTGAATCTGCAGCTGGAAATGAATGGAAGCAAAAACGCGCCAAGTCGGAATTGGACTTTGGAACAGCGCACAAAGCAAAATCTGATATTGTTGAGTGCGAGTTGGTGTGTGTGTGTGTTGGTGTGTGTGTGTGTGAGTGTGTGTGTGAAATGGAAGTGAGAGTGGGAAGTTGCAGTGGATTAAAAAATAAGAAAGAAACAAGCAGATACTAGATACTTTGAAAGTATACAAATCTTTTGACTTAGAACTATTTCGGGTATTTTTGAGTCGGGATATTTTTAAAAAGAGATCGGGATTATTTTAAGGTATTAATTAAGGTGTTTTATTTTATATTGAATAAATTGCTTTAAGTATATTTAGTATATCAGAAGCATATAGTATTTTGTAAATATTTCGAGATATTTGAAAGAATAAATAAATATTTAATATATATAATATAACTACAAAATATTCTTCAAAGTACTAAAAAGTGTGTATTTTGGAATCAAAGATAAAAGACTTGATATAAGACATTTTTACTTGAATCAAAAATATCCGAAACAGCCTCAATTCTGACATCGTTTGTACTTGATTTGAGTACAGAATACTTGATATTAATTCTGAGTGTAGATTTTTGAAATAAGTTAGTATTTAAAGGTAAATAGACACAAATGTAGACAAAAGTATATTTACATGGATAAATTAATAAAATATCATCTAAATCGTTAGAAAGTTGACTTTAAAGCAGTGGTGTCCAAACTCACACAATGAAAGATTTGCGCTTGTGTGCGAAGCAGCGAAACCCGAAGGCAACGTGACGTTTTACTGCTTTACACTGAAAAAATAAAGTGCGTGCGATACAAACATCTCTAAAACTTTTACATCTCTCTCCCTCCCCTTTATTTCATCATAACCCCCGTGGCAAAGTTGGTAGTGCCTTTTAATTACGTCAAGGGTAAATCGACATGCAACGTAATGGCACAATAAACATTGAGCATTACCATCCATATTCTCAATGAAAAATAATTTATTTTCCCAATTGAGATCAAACATTTTTTTCGGTGTAGTAAAAAATCGTGCGCTCTATGATCTGTCCTCATTGAATTTAGCACAGCGACTGACTGCGCGTTTGACTTTTGAGCTTCAGCCGAACACATCAGTCGTGAGAGAAGATGCAGCCGAACACGCGCATCGTGCGAGAGCAAGTTGCCGAGCGTTCTATTTATAGAATACACATATTCTCTCTCTCTATACATGTGTCGGCTGCGACGCCGGCAGAGTTTCTTTTGCCAACCACGCGTGGCTGCCTTTTCAAGTTTTGGACATCGCTGCTTTAAAGAGAAAGTCTCTCTTTCTCTCTTTAAATTAAATAAATTGAGATTGTCAAATCAATCAAAAAACATCTGGATTGTAAGAATATGTTTATTGTATTTTTCAATGTTTCATTTTCTAAATTTTAGAAATCGTTCTTTTATCAGTTCTCAGTTGGAATTTTAAAGTTCATTTAAAGTTTAAATCATTTGCTTTATTTATATTTATTTTCAATATAATGACAGTAAATTTTTTAGATCAGTAGGAATACCTGTAAATAGTTTGGAAAACGAAAATAAGGGATGATATTTGAAAATATTTAAATATAGGCATTATAAAAAAAACGACCCTTGACAATTTAGCTCTCTTCAGTGTCGATTCCGCGCTCCCACTCCAGTTCCCCATCCCCTTCCCCATTCCATTCCATTTTATTAAGTGAACTCCCCAATTTACAGTTACATTCATTCACTCATCACGCACTTTTCGTCGCTTTCATTTTCTTTTCTTTTCTTTGTTTTATAGTATTTATATTTTCCGATGTTATTGTAGTTGTTATTATGCTCTCTCAATATCGCATATTATTGTTCTTTTTTATTCCCTTTGTTCAGGGTTGTTTTTTGATTGATTTCTTTTAGTATTTTCTTTTTTGTGACTTTTAGTGCTAATAAATATTCAAACGATTTTGTTTATAATAAACTAGAAGTCAGTCTAAGCTATGAGCCAAGTTGTGGCACTGCAAACAGTATGTCAAGTAATTGTTTTGACATCGAAATTTTTACTTATTTCTTAATATTTGTTTGTATTTATTTCCATTGCTTATAGTTCTTGGGAGCAATTTAAATAAAGTAATAAAAAGACATACATGAATTGAATATATTTTTCTTCTTTGTCAGAACAATTAGTTGAGATACTGTAATCCTAATGTATCTTATCTTTGCAGATTGTTATGAGTTCATTTCACGTTCATTTATTCCAATCGTATCCAATTTGTTGTTGTTTATAAAAATAGATAACGTTACCTTTACACATACCACGCCCCATTTGCCACCGCCCCAATTTTTATATTGCGTCGTTTGCTCGTCAATGACAATTAAATTGGGCACATTTGGAGTCTATAAACATAACCTCATCATCATCATCATCAACATCATAATCATCAACATCATCAACATCATTATACTCTGTATAGGCATGGAAGATTTCCCCCCTGGTGGGCAGCGGGGTGGGGTTCATTCAACTTTGCGAGGAAAATAGAAACAGAAGAATTGTTTATTTTCATTTGTAGTGCATTTTAAGAGCAGCTAAAGAAGAAGAAGAGAAGGAGGAGAGACAATAGACTCAATTTAAGTGTACTTTCAGTGTGTACACACCTTGCCGTGTGTTGTGGGGACAAAAAGCGCGCCAATAAACTTTACATTTCTAATTCTAATTTTATGAACTCGTGATGGAATGACATAGTATAGGGAAACGAAATGGGGAACAGGGGAAAATTTGATCAATTTACAAACAGTACGTAAACGAACAAATGTACATACATACGTACAATAACAAAAAGAAAATACCATTCGCGTACAGTTTACAACAAAAAACAACAACAGCAGCAAAGGCAGCGACGGCGCAAGAAGAAGCAGTTTGTAACGAACTAGAGTGGGGAGAGGCAGAATGCCAGCAAAAACAGAGCAGGCAAGCGCAAGAGCGCGCTCTCGCATTGTTACGAAAGTGTATGCATAGTAAAGAGAGCACTAACCGCACGTTTCGTTTGCCACTTTGTGTCCTAATAGGAATGCCGCGGCATTGGGACAAAAGAGTAATCGACAAATGAACACTTACGTTCCACAATTCATTTACGACGCTCTCTTAGCGTTTTCGGGCGCACTCTCTGCGTGCCATTGCCAACTGTACCCGCTGTGTTTCCATTCCCATTCGCGTCACATATACCGACATCTCCCCGACTTGCCGCTGACATAAAAACCCCTCGTCCACAGGCGCTGGATCAAAATAAATCGTAAATAATTTTGTTTTCCTTCTTCTTCGTTGCGCCAGCGTCGACAGCGACGGCGGCAGCGACAGCGGCGTCTGTACTCGCACTCGCCTCTCTGTTGGTCTTCTGTCTCGCTCTACTACGCGATGCCCCAACGATGAATGGAATGGTTGGGGCCTCGTTTCTGTCGCTGTGTGTATGTGTACATTGTGTGTGTACAAAGAGAGAGAGAGAGAGCTCTAAAGAGAACAAACTGAACTTAACTCAACTTACTGCTGCTGCTGCTGGTGGTGGTTGTTGTTGTTGTTGTCGTAGTAGTATGCAGTAGTATTTGGTATTTGAGTATTTTTTCAGTTGCTGCTTCTTCTGCGCCTTTCTGAAATCCGATAACCAGCGTGCGAGCGAGACAAAAGAATAACAAACAATTATAATTTCTGTGCGTCTGAGCGAGTCTCTCTCACTGTGCTGCTCTCTGTGTGCGTGTGTGTGTATGTGTCTGTATCTGTGTGCGTGGAATGGGAATTTCACAATAGCAGCCGACGAAGCGCCTCGTGCCAATTTCACTTGTGCTTCGCGTTCGCTTCGCCGTCGTCGCTGTTGTAATTTTACAACGTTTTAATGGTCGTCCATGTGTGTGTGTGTGTGTGTGTGGACAGGGGTGACGGGGTGGGTAGGCAGCAGACGGTACGTCTGTGTGTTTGTGTGCGCGCGTGTAAAAGGTCTCGTAACGAAAAGCGAAATAAAAACAAAAACTGAAGACAAGAAGAAGAAGAAGCAGACACTGTTGACGACGCTTTGTTGTTGTTGTGTTGTGCAGATTGTGTGTGTATGGCTCTGTGTGTGTGCGTGTGGGCAGAGGGACGCGTCGCTGCTTTGTGCGTGCAGCGTACATCGAGCAGCGGGGTTAAAGAATGAGAGAACATTCTGGAATTACATTTACCGCCGATAGGCATGGGGCGATATATTTAGCGATAGGCCATTCGATAGGCATTTAGTTGGAACAACATCTTGATTCTCTATCTCAAAGAACAAGCACATTTGGTATATGTTATTTTTTTTGGATAATACTCGATGCAAGCAGATTTGCTTCTTGGAAATTCATTTAGATTTTATAGCCCAATATGATCAATCACATTTGACGATCTGGCATGAAATCTGTGACACACACTTCTGTGATTTTAAATTTATTTAAAATTTCATAACGTTAATTAGCAATAAGAGAGTCCCGTTTTTTAAGTAACCAGTATAAAAATTGGTTTTTAAAATCAAAAATATTGTCCTAAAAGATATTTTAAAATTAGGTTAGCTTCAGCAAATAATTATAAAAAATAAACACAATCCTACATATATTACTCATATTTAAGAATCTAGGCTCTCAACGCAAGTAGTTTTAAGAATGTCATAAAAAAAAATTTACTAATTTCAATTTCTTATCAGCCGATCCTCGAGCAAGCTAATATTATTAAGAAAAGTATTATTTAGGTATTTTGTGGTATTATATTGTGGGAATAAACTCTCTGTGATAAGCAAAGAAACTCTCTAATTGAAATTCACAGTACATTTGACAAAAAGAACAATATGGATACATGAAAAAACGTAATTCCCTCTATGCAAAAACCCCATTCTGATTCTACAAATGCTATATAAACTCGATGTTGACTCGTTAGAACGGTCAGTTTCACACAAGTCCACTGAAAAATCAGTATTCATATTGATTTGTAATAATCTACAACCTATTTTAAAATTATGGGAGTACAATTAAGAATATGTTATTTTTAGTCAATCCAATGGATAGTTTGACATTCGCTTGATTTCCTATAGGTCCCAGTAAAGATGTAAATAAATGTTATCAACAGGGGGCTTTTGTGCATTGTGAATAAGTACCTAAAAGATGTGTTGATCAAACTACACAAAATAATCTGTGTGTTTGGTTGAGATATCTCAAGAAACAAAAAAAAAAAAAATATAGACTAATGGATGATTTGAACACGATAGTTCCCAAGGCAGCTAAGTGATATAGTAATTCGATTTTGATCGAATTAGATCAGGATGTGAAATATGGTATATAATGAACTATCTGTAAGTTTGGTTAAGATAGCTCAAAAGCAACAAAGTTTTTCATGCAAAACAATTCAATCGAAGTGTCAACTTCACCCCAAATTCGACCGACTTACAGCTCGAATTTTCCAAAAGTTCACCGAATTGCACGGTCCAATCGTCTCAGCTAATTTGTGTGAAAATTGCAGCTACGTAGGTCTTACGGTTTGGTCTCCACAATGATCAGTTAGTGAGTCAAGACAATAACTTTAATATATATAGATGGCGATCGAATTAAAATAATAATACAATGCAATATTGAAAAATTTTAAGCAGGGCTGCAAGATTTCTGCAGGTGTCTCAAGATTTTGATACTAATTTTGGATCAATTAAATACAAACGATTTACTTTAAGGAATTATAAAAAAAGTTTTAGTTAAATTATTTAATTGTTAAAGTTTAAAATATTTTAATAATTTTATAAATATAAATATATATAAATATTTTATGATAAGTTAATTTCTCTCAACATTGCGACTTGGCAAGCTGTCATCATAAACCGCTCAAATTTCGATTCAATATGAATTTCAATACCGATTTCCTTTAAATAAGCACTAAATCTACTCTTCCCCCCTCCAGTCTCTACACTCTCAGGAACTAACCCAGTTCCAAGTGAGATATCAGAAATCTAAACAGGCATCCAGAGTCATAAATCAGCTGATGTCTCATAATTCACAGCCCAAAGGGCCACGGGACAGAGTCAGAGAAGTGAGAGAAGGAGGAGGAGAAGGAGTGAAAGAAGCAGTGGAAGAAGGAATCAGAAAAGTCGAAGGAATCGAACGCATTTGGAATTCCATTTGCTAAACGATCGTTTAGCGAGTGGGACAAGAAGTAAGGGGTGGGAGGGGGAGACGGGAATTGGAGGACACACGCACAGATAATAATTCAACGAGGAAGAAGGAAGAAAAGGGAGAGGAAGAGGAGAAGCAGTAGGTGGAGAGAAGTAGTTGGTCACCTTGCGAAGTCAATAATAGCCAAAGTGAAGTTGTTGGTGGTTTATGGTGGTGCGTGTGTGTCCCACGTGTGTGTGTGTGTGTGTGTATGTGTGTGTGTGTGTGGCAAGCAGCCTGTCGACAGCTGAGTTATCGCTTTGTTTACATGATAATGAAAATGCAACGCGGAGTGTGAAACTCAAATCGGAATGAGGCACGCAACGAATGTCACGTACGCACTTCAAGCGTTGACGAAGACGGCGACAAAGACGGAAGACGGAAGAAATGGAAGGGGGAAGGGGAAGGGGGAGAACGGTTGCGACACTCGACGCCACCCTCTGGGCAGACACGCCCCCTTCCCCTCCCCCGCCTGCCTGCCTGCCTCACCTGCAACAATCGAGATTAACACGTCCACCTGGAGCGCATCCATCACATGGATTAATACGGCGATTTGACACGAAATTGGGGCGACCAGAACGGAACTGGAACTGGAACTGGGAATGGGAACGGGAACGGGAACTGCGACGGGTTAAAGAAATTCCCATGTACTCGCAATCTGACAGAGAGAGGGGAGAGTTACACTGTACTCCACTTTCCACTTCCCCCTTTCACTTTCTCTATGTTTGACCAGCGATTGTGTTATCAGTATTTGTTCTGCTTTTGATTGTTCATTATTTTTGTTTTAAAAATTTTCCAATTTGAAATGGTTATTTTTAATTTCTTATTATTATTTTTTAATCTCCAAATTCTAAGAAAAATTATTTGTGCTGACTTTATGATTGATTAAATGATTTTCTGTACAATAATCGCTTCTATTTATGTCTGAATTCGGAATACAATTTTTTTTCAAGTTTAAAATTAGGTAATCAACAGTTGTTAGAAATTTTGTTTTCCATTTAAAATCCATCCGCTTCAAACTTATTGTCCAAGATCAATGCTAAAATGAACAGACACGTATTTCGGCGTTTACGAAAAACAGAACTGCCGGAGTGAAAAATGTGCATATTAAGGTTATATCGCTTACAATAGCTGAAAGACTTCCGGAACCTATAAATAGAAAATATTTAAAATATGTTTAAGATTATTATGATATTTACAGAAATGAAACTCCCCAAATTGTGCTATGTAGATGTTTCTCAAATATATATCCGCCCCCTGGTCGCTTCACTCGCCTACCCCCTAACCTACTGATTATACCCGCGACTTCAAAAATATGTGAAGTGGTTATTGTGTTCATTGAAGTTAGAGGGAGAAGAATGCATCTGGGACCCTATATCAGTAAATATGACCAGCATCAACATCCGAGTCAATAGAGCAACCAAATATGGCAGACAAACTTCTATAAACTCCACGCAGTTCGAGTTTGTTTTAAATATTTGACACCACACTAATCGGCTTTAAGATATATCTATGTTTTTGGTATTTAAAGTTATCATCTTTTATTTTTTTGTATTATTTTACTTAATCCCAATAAAATCGGTTAAACAAAACGGCAATAATGGTAGTATTAATTGTATGTATGTATAAGTATGTAAGCCCGTAACATAAATATAATGTTATTACCTTTCCGACTAGATATACTCGTTACTTAAAAAAATAAGTAAAAGGGTATATTGTGTTGGATGGAATGTATGTAACAGTGAGAAGAAGGCATCTCCGATCCCATAAAGTATATATATATTATTGATCAGCATCAACAGCCGAGTGAGCGCCTAGATCTCAAAGACTATAAAAGATAAAGATATCAAATTTGGAACACAGATTTATGTAGACCCAACTTAGGTCAAGTTTGTTCTAAATTGTTTTTAAATCGTGAATAGTCACCACACCCACGGTTTTTAAGATAATACAGTTTTTATAGTAATTAACGTTATGCATTAATACTATATATAAAATCAATTAACCGCAGCAAGATCGGACAAGTAGAATGGAATTAATAGCTAACCAAAGTGATAAATAAAGTTATTATTTCAATGCAATCGCCTAAAAGTATGCAGTAGTTTTTGTTAGCCAGTAATTTATTTAAAGTACTTGTATATATATTGAAATAAGTAACGGGTATCCTATGGTCGGAAAATTGACTATAGCCTTTTCGACTAGATTTATTTTCAATTGTAGAAAATTGCGTAATCCAACACTTTAGCCTACACACTTTCCGCTGAGTCCATTTCACTTTTGCCCAAGCTCTTTCAATCCAATACGAGTATTATCCTATCCTATCATCTTTATCGGCTCTAGTGGGCCTCACAATAACTCCACACCTGAACTGCCCACCTGGCTTCGCATTGTAATGCAATCTATAGAAAAGACATCGAGGCGAAAGTGGAAGTCCAAGTCGTATTGGTGACCAATTGCAGCTATGCATGCCACCCCCTTCTATCCCCCCCTCCCCCTTTAACCCCTACCTGCCTGCAGTGTGTCCTCAAGTTTTATAGAGCAAATTTATGTGCTCAACATTTGCATAAAACTAATTTTGCCGAATGCGAATGAGAAAGACGGCAAATGGTCGGCTTACATAACCGGTCGCCACCCAGACCGGAGACCGGAGACCGGAGACCGGAGACCAGACTCCAGACCAGATCCCAGACCCTCCTCTTCCCCTTTCCCTCCCTCTCTGGATGATAACGCCAGATCTGTTTGCATTAGACCCCCCTCCGTATTTTCTCTCTCCTAACCCAACTCTTTTGCTGTCGCTGTCGCGCCTGTGTCTCTGTCTCTTTTCAGTCCCCTTCTTGGTACCTCTCCTCTTCCATCCCCTCCTCCCCTTCTTACCCTCCTTTCCCTCCTTTGTCGCCGTCTGTTTGCGAAAATGGATTAGCGTGGGTTCACATGAACCGACCAAATGTTTGGGTTTCATAAAATCTGACATGTTTTCCGCCCCCTTCCCCCATCTCTGTGTTTCCCCCCCTCTCTCTTCACAGCAGTCTGCTTCATTTGTCCACGTTGGCGTGAATAAATATGAAGCCTACATAGACTGAGCAGGGGACACAGGGGAACAACGGGGGCAACTTCAACTGCGGCCTGTTTACAAAAGTTTCCCGCCAAAAGCGCGAAATTTGCAACGTCGCCTGGCGACACTTTGACAAAAAGCCGTTGCACGTGCGCTGCCACAGATGCCACAGTTACCCCTCTCCCCCTTTCCCCCTATCCTTTCCACACACTCTCCAATTGCCACTGTCGCCTACTTCGATGTCAAGTTACGAGCTTCGACGACAATGACGACGACGACGACTGCGACTGCGACGTCGACGCCTCGCACGGGCATTTTCAATTAAAAGCGAGAATTGCGGTACTTTGGGGGAGCGGGAGGGAGAATGTGGCGCTGTAACCCGATATACAGCAGCGAGGACAGCCAATGCTGTTGCGCTCTCCCTCTCTCCCCTTGCTTTACCCTTCTCTGTCGCTGTCTCTGTCTATGTCTCTGCCTTATCTGCATTTGGCGCGCAAATTGAACGAACTGTAAAAAGGCGCGCAGACAAATGCAGAGTTGCATTTTTTTGGGCAGCTCGATTTGTGGTTAGGGAAGAAAAGGGATTCAATAGTGGAGAGTGTAGAGTGTGAAGGGAGAGGGGAGAGAGGGAGGGGGATGGGAGCATGTTTAGCTTTGCAGATTTGTTTGCTTTTGTTTTGTCCCAACGTTTTGTTTGTAAACAAAACCAAATGAAACCAACTTTGCTGATGGCCCATTTTGTTCTTCTTCTTCTTCTGCTTTTTTTTTTTTTAGATGATACACAAATTGCAAACTTTGGTTTAGGTAAAGAACTATGAAGTTTAGAGGCGGACAAGGAACAAGGGTAAAGTGTACTGAGCTGATGCTCTTTGATATGAAAGGAAGAGTATATAATGTTGTTGAGATCAGATCAGATAAAGAAAAATGTTATTTTTAATAAATGAGAGGAAATTGTAATAATGGGTCAAGTTAGAATAGTACCCACTTAGCAATTAGAATAAATAAATAGAATTAAAAAGAATTGAATTTAAAGTGACAATGCAAAATAAAAACTTCAGATAATAAAAAAATATTGATGGACACTATAAATAAAAATTGTAATAATGAGATAAAGAATTTTTAATTTTCTTAAGTTAGCACTGTACCCACTTAGTAATTAGAATAAATAAATAGAACTAAAAAGAATTGATTTCAAAGTGACAATGAAGAATAAAAACTTCAGATAATAAAAAAATATATATGGACAATATAAATAAAACTTGTGCTTAATATCTCTTACAAAAGGCTATCGCAGTAAATTGAAGGGGAAATGACAAATGATCATGAAGGACAGTAAGAATTATTACAGGGTATTTCAAAATCCTAACACTATATGTAAATGTCGATCACAGTTTTCTTGGCAGTATTTCACTCGATATTAGACTGTTGTATAGTTAAACTTGTCTTAAGATATTTAAACATGTACAGATCTGAAATTTTCTTTTTCTAAGGTATGCACAAGTCGATCACTAAAATTTTCAGTGTCTTTTTCTGCATTTCTCATGCGAGACGTGCGTGGAAATTCAATGCAAATTCGCTTTTTATTAGCCCAGCTGCTTCTAGTTATTCAGGCATCTCCCTTCTTAGCCCCCCTCTAACTACTCGAGACCCCCCTCTCTCTCCCCCTTCCATCTTCTTCTTTCTAGCTGCCTGTCACTGGTTTTATATTTATTTATTTTTGATTTGAGCGCCAGCAGCAACAACAGCAATGAAAATGGCCATCAGATCTGCCTGGCAGCATCTACGGAAATTCTCCCACCCCTAACATAGCCAATTCCCGCCCCCCACCCTTTCCTCTCTCCCGCCAATGACGTGTGCAGGGGGAAAGAACTATAAATTTAATGCCGTGGCAGAAGCATCGACTTTGAAACGATTTGTTACGCATTTCGTGTCAACTATGCATAAAATATTGGAGTCACTGAAAAGCCACAGAAAAGCACACACACACACACACACACACACACACACACAGAGAGAGAGAAACACATAGAGAGTATGGCAAAAAAGGCAAAAACAAAAGGCAACACATTGAACTAAAAGAACTTTTTCAATGGACATTTATCAAACGAGGACGCATAATTTACATTTTATTAAAAAATTTCTAGAAATGGATTGAGTTGAGAGAAGGAATAGGGGGTAAAGGAGAAGGAGAAGGAGATGATAAGGGAGACTGGAAATGATCTGTAATCAGGCTTGACAGTCGGATAAGAAGTTGGTAAGTGGGAATTTAAAATACTGATTTGGGAGCAATGTTAGTAAAATAATGAAACTTTTAAAATCGAAAAAAACTAAATTAAGGAAATTTAACAACAAAATATGGCCGTAGAATAAAATTTAAACTGAGTTTTCATTTGAATTATTAGGCATAATTAAATTTAAGAACTATAATATATTTTTCTTATTCTATCGAAATCCATTTTCACATTGACAAACCTGTTTTGTCGAATTCACATGCCTCACTTAAGAATTGCAGGGTATCTCAGACAAGACTCGCTCTCGTCCTAAGCCCTCCCCTCCCCCCTCCCCCTCCCCCTTCTAGCTCATGCTGTTGTCCTGCGACGAGACAAGCCCACAAATCAAACGAAATAGATCGAAACAAAAGTTTACAAAAATTTCCAAAAAAAGAAGAAAAGAAGAAAGAAAAAGGAAGACCTTGCCGTGTTAGGAATTTTTAAAAGCGACTTTCCCCAGACTCAAAAATGAAAAGCAAGAAAAAGAAAAGAAAAACTCACCCACAACTTGTTCTCGAAGCACTTGCGGTTGCTTTTCAATGGCTTGTTAAAACTTGTTTATGCCAACGGCAAGAAGGGATGCCAACTGAATTAAGGGGGGGGACTGGATGGTCAATCTATACCACAAATAGCCACCACACATGTGTATCCCGCTTTCCCGTTCCCCCCGCCCTTTTTGGAGTGTGTCTCCGACAGTCGTCAACACGAAAAATGAAAACGCATGGGCACGAAATTTCCGCTTCCGTTTCCCGGTTGCTGTCAAAGTGCCCAGGAGCTGACACACAAGAGGGGGAGGGGGAAAGATGGGAGACAGGCACGCCTATGTCCATAGATGCGTAAAATGTTACGGATGCTTCTGGAGTTGGGGATAGAGAGGGGGAGAGTAGGTGAAGGAGCATGCGACAAAAGTGGACAAAGGCAACGGCGCACGCCAAACAACAGCAGCAGCAACAAATGTGGCAAGGGTGGGAAGGGAGAAGGGGTGGTTTGTTCAGAGGGGGGTGGGTTGTGGGGGTTGGTTGTCCATTGTGGCGCACGCCATTCACAAGTGCGGAAACGGAAGCAGCTCCAAAAGCGGGCGCCACAATCCAAACACAATAAGCGCTTCATAAACGCCATTTTTCACCAGCGTCAAGGATAAACACACGCACAGTGCGCAGGAATTGGGTCAAGTTTGTCTGTGTGTGTGTGTGTGTGTGTGCTTTATAAACGGTTCACAGTTTTTGCCACTTGAGACAGACAACGAGTCAGTCGACAGCAGCAGCAGCAGCAGCAGAGGCAGCAGCACAATGAGGCAGCCACACACTACAAGGACCAAGGACTCAGCACGAAGGACTAAGGACTGAGGACTAAGGACTCTGGCGACTTTCTTGTTAGTCATGTCGAGGCCAAGCAGTTGCTACTTGTCTGACTTGTTGTTTGCGTCAGTTCCACACAGTTCCACAGTTCCCCAATCCTCCCAAACTAGTGCCTACACCCTTCACCACCAAGCCTCTTCTCCTTCTCCTTTCTCCTGCCTCCACTTGCTCTTCCTTTTGCCCCCATTCATCATTTAACGACGCGTTCTCTGTGTTTTGTCCTCGCCTGTCAATTCGCCTGTCGCAGCATCGCATCCTGTGAATCATGCGTTGTTTTCACAGTTGACAATTTTCAATAATTGCCACGAGCAAGCACAAAAGAATGACAGGACAGCAGGACGAGAGGACGAATGGACTAAAGGACGAGAGGACGAAGAGACGAATGGAGAAAAGGCAGATCTGCCACTTAATCAAATACCCTACAGTTCAAAGTGTACGTGGGAATGCCAATTGAAAGCTATGCAAATCGATATGATATGATATGATATGATATGTTATGATATATATATGATATAATGTGAACATGGAGGATATCAAAATAATAGTCAATGACAGTAAGATTAGAGCGCGAAATAAAATAGTTTTATAATTGTATATTGAAATGATGAGGCAAACTAAAGAGCATATATTGATAGTAAACTTTACTAAACTGACAATATGATGTTTCCTTTTGAACAAATATCTATTATTTAAAGAGATCTAGTGAAAATGCACAATCATTTCCTTTTGAACAAATATATATTATCTAAAGAGATCTGATAAAAATGGACAATCAATTTAATAAAAATTTAGAAACAACAAACAGTAAAGGACTATAGACAATAATTAGTGGGAAGTATATAAATATACAAATGCTTTAAATTCTAGAGTCTAATATACTCTATATTTTTGGAAAGATCATTTTTCTACACAATACATTTGTCGCTTTTAATAAAGTCATAATTATAGTGAGGTAACTAAATAAAAATAAATTAATTCAAATGACAATGGAGGTAATAAAAAATATATCAAAAGTTTTCTTTTGTATATAAATATCATTCTACAGAGAAAAAAAAATTCGTTCTAAAAATCAAGTTTAAAAAAGTTTAAAAAACTTGATTTTAGCTTGAATTTTTTAAGTATGTATTCGGAATATAATTCCTAAATTAAAATAATACGTAGATAAAATGGCAACAATATTAAAAAATTGACATAAAAAAAGTGAAAGAAGTCTAAGTTATTTAATCTAACTTAAAAAAAATATCGCAGAACTCCAAAAATTCAAATATTGTTGAGAAAAATGGGGCTTGATTTAAGTATTTCACATTTGGTTTAAAAAAATCCGGGATTACCGTACTTCTGACACCGCTGGGATTAATTTTAACCCGAAATCCCGGATTTTTTTTTTCTGTGTATAGATTCTAGATTATCTAAAACTAAAACCGAACTTATTCACTTATTGATATTTCTCAGTCTCTCAATACAGTCCCTTCTTTAATTCCTAAAGCTATGTATTATATTGCCTTGCAGTCAGTGAAATTGGAAAATGATGTGATGATGCGTCTAATTATCTCTGTTAAACTATTCCACCTACTTTCAGTTCAATTGTAGTGCAGTAAATGTTAAGTGGGTGGTTCTCTGGGTGGATCGGGGACTTAGTTCGCGTTGGGACCTTTCAAAAGTCGCGCTTTTGTTTGCTTTTGATCTGTGCATGTGTGTGAGTGTGTGTGAGAATGTGGGTGTGTGTGTGTGTCTGCCTAAAATTGTTTATTGAAGTGAATTTAAGAGGAAAATTGCTTTATATTAAATGAAAAGGGCGACGCATTTGGCATTATGGTTAGGAGTAGGAGTTAGGAGAGGATTGGGAGGATTGGTAAGACGAATGCCAACTGGTTGCCTTTGAGAGACTTTTGCATCGCTTTTTGATGTCTCTAAGTGCTGTCATTGTCTTGGCTGCCCTCGAGGGGTTCCATATCGAAGAGTTTCCCAGTTTACCAATTCCCAAACTGCTCAGACTTGCTCAGACAACTGGGAGAATTTAATGATTGAATAGGGGAAGAACAAATGAAATGCAAAGGGAATATTTTAATTGGCTAGGGAAAGTAAGTGATACTAACGTTGAAGCACACAATTTTACAATTTTATTTGCCAATAGTTAATCTAATTATACCGCAAAATGTGCCAATTTACTTGGGGGCAAATTAAAATGGAAAGAAAATCGAAAGAAAATACAACTTCATGGCGAAAAGTTGCTTAAGCTTAACATGACAATATTAGTAAGACATTGTCATTCAATTAAGACGATAAAGAGAATTATTCTTTATAACATTTGGTAGTTGCTTTTTTAAATTTCACTCCTATTTATAAAAACAAACAAGAAAATGCACATGAACAAATATAATTATAATTATAAATAATATCATATCGCCGTCTCACCATAGATTTTAATGAATCATATCTTAAACAACGGGTAATTACAGCAGCTACACAAATAAAATAGGTAATAAAATTTAAAAAAATTGTCTCGACTTTTCCTCGAATTTTTAAGTGAAAAAAAACTTTAGAAAGCTAAGAAAAAATCTCATTTCTTAATTCAAGAATTGATATCTCTTAAACTACTGGCTTAAATCTAAGACTGTGTATAAATGGAATATAGATATATTCATTATATTATTAAGATAAAGTAAAGCTTTGATAAATCGGTTTTGGCATTTTCGTGTAATGATGACGAATGTGGGCGCACCTCTGAAAAAAAGTATTAAAAAAAAGCCAAATTTTGAAAAATCCAAAAAAAAAAATATCACCATAAAATAAAATTGTTTTTTGTCGGTTTTGGCCCCAAATCTATCCAAAAAAGTGGGTTTGGTTCTTGTAACTCGCAAAAAGTTCAATTTTGTTGGCTAGTGTTATTTGAATTATTGTTTTTTGAAATCTATTAAATTTTCAGAATAATATACGAGCTCTAAGTTTTGGAAAATATGTCAACTGATAAGTGTTGAAATTGCAAAAATTTCATTTTTCAAAAGAGAAAAATTGCGGTTAAAACTCGAAATATAATTACATTACATAAGTGGCTATAAATATGAAGAAAATTGAAAGGATTCATAATATTCCCATTCCCTTCAGTTTTCTATTACCTTAAGTTACTGTTTCCCTTCATCAGCTGTAAAGATCTTAAAATAGAATTTGCCTAAATGATTTGTATTTTATAGAGGCGTCTGTTTTTTTATTGTTTGGGGGAGAGGGGGGGGGGGTTAAATTGTTTTCCTTTTACTTGGAAAATGCAATATTGCATGAAATTGAAATGAAATCTTTTCTCTGTGAACTTTTCTTCATTTGAGTAACCCTCCAACGAGGCACTTCTTAACTTTTCCGCTGGCTTATCCACGAGTTAACAGCATATATTTTATATATATATATATATATTATTTTTTTCGTTATTAAACCTTTGCTTTATCTTCTGCAACCTGACGCTGCTACATTTTTCGACGGTTTTCCCTGCCGCTTCTTATCGCTGTTCCCCTCCCTCCCTGTTTCTTGTTTCTCTCCAGGAACTCCATCCACAGTTTATTTCATTTACAGTGCTGTGTAAATATTTTTTAATGCAAATAAAAGATAAGCCAGAAATTGTCTGTAACGACCTCAAACTCTCAAACTCTCAAAAACTCCCACTGCTCACTTCATTTGCTGGCCGTCTAGTGGCATGACGTTGCACTTTCACTTTGATGGGAAAGGAGGAAAGGAGGAAAGTCTACGGGTGTGGGGGGGGGGAGGGGAGGGGGAAAATGCCACTAACAAAAAATGTAAACGTAAATCAAGATAATATAATCACAGCTCTAAAACGAATCGAGCGAAAGACATGCAACAAAACAGCTGCCTTCATCTTGGGGCACCTGCAGTTGCCCCTTCCCCTCCCCCTCCCTTACCCCCTCCCTCATTCAGCTGCTCCTTCCTTCCATTGTCGTCGGCATCATAAAACCTTTTTATGACATGCAGTCAAAAGCAAAAGCCAAAGCCAAACAAGAAGTCAACTTGTAATCTTTATTGCAGATAATGTCAAATCCATCCACTTGCCAGTCTCAGTCTCTGTCTCTGTCTCTATTTCTGTCTCTGTCTCTGTCCAAGTTCCATTCCATTCCCGGAATTTGAGACCCCCTCCCACTGTGGGTGGTTATGGATGAATTGTGTCCCACTCAGTGTAGTTACAGTTACCGCTACACAGCTGTAGATACAGTTACAGTTACAATTACGAGCTACTTCGATAACTTGATAACTTATCATCGTCAAATTGACTATTGACATTTTTCGTAATTTCCCAAAAAGTCTTTTTCTCAATGAATTTCTTCATATCTTTCGCCTGCCTTTGGGGAATTTCACTTATCAGTGATAAGCAAGCGACAGAGCTGATAAGCGACCTAGGAAAATTCCAATAGAGTGAGGGGAATAACACCTTTTCATTGAAATACATTTCATTCACTAAATCACTAGACATACATAGATCAAATTGTTGAGCAATAAGTAAATATTTCTAAATACGCGTACATTTTGCTGAGCAATATAGAGTTTAGAAAGCCGTAATTTCGGTATTCAGGTGTGTTTGCTTCCAATTGTCTAAACAATTGTCAAGTTATTGAATAAAATGTAACATTCACTTAATTGAATTAAATTATTTTTAAGACTGAATAAAAATGCAAAAAATAAATAAGCCTATTAAATATGTAAATTATATAAAATATATCTTAAGCTTACAAATATTTTTTGGTGTTTCTGAAATCAGGAAAGCTTTGCTTTAAATTGCCTAAACAATTATTAAGTTATTTGATAAAATGTAATATTTACTTAATTGAATTAAATTATTTTTAAAACTAAATAAAAATTTAAAAAATAAATAAGCCTATTGAATATGTCAATTATATAAAATATACGTAAGCTTATTATTTTTGTTAAAACTGATAGTAAATTTGACGCAGCCGATTATGTTCACTTTAAAAATATGTTTGATAAAATTATATAGTATTGTCAGAAGAAACACCGACATTTCGAACGATTGTTTTCAAAAACAATTATCTTTAAAATCTTTAGTGATTTCTGGAACACACTTGATTGACATATTTTGACTTATTGAGACAGTAAACCTCTAAAGATGATGTAATTATTAAGGGAGAGATTTAGAGATGCCTAACTTTAGTAACAGATCGATTATTTTTTAAAAAATGAGCATTCTAATGATTTTATTATGTTAAGGGATTTCTGAACTTACAATTTTTTAGGAGCCTTTGGACTTCAGTTTTTGCTTATAATGCTGCTTAAAAAAATCGATTTTAGTTAATGTATATATTTTTAGACCCTGTACTTAAAAAAAGTACAGGGGTCTATTGGGTTTGTTTTACCGAATATGTGCGTAACAGGCAGAAGGAGGCGTGAAAGACCCCATAAAGTATATATATTCTTGATCAGCATCAATAGTCGAGTCGATATAGCAATGTCCGTCTGTCTGTCTGTCCGTCTGTCTGTCTGTCTGTCTGTCTCTATGAACACCTAGATCTCGGAGACTATAAGAGCTAGAGACACCAAACTTGGTATGTAAGTTCCTCTATACTGCAGGCAGATCAAGTTTGTTTCAAAATTCGGCCACGCCCTCTATATCGCCCACAAATCGGAAAAAAACTTTCATTTCCAAATTATAAGAGCAACTTAAAAGCTAGTGACACCAAATTTGGTATGTAGATTCCTATATATTGCAGGCAGATAAAGATTGTTTCTTTTTTGAATAGGACCACTATATCATATGGCGCCCATAGGAACAATCGGTCGAAAATCAAGTTTTAGTATGAAAAACTTTTTTGTTTAATGAGATATCGTAACCAAACTTATAGAGTATGCATTTAGTTAGTCTTATACATCCTTACCAAAGTTGGTTCAAATCGGTCCACTATATCATATAGCTGTCATAGGATAGATCGGGTGAAAATCAAGTCGTAGTGTGAAAAACTTTTTTGTTTTATAAGATATCGTAACCAAACTGATAGAATTTGCATTAAACTTTGTTTTATATATCCTGTCCAAAGTTGGTTCAAATTGAACCACTATATCATATAGCTGTCATAGGACCGATCGGGCGAAAATCAAGTCTTAGTATGAAAAACTTTTTTGTTTTTGGAGATATCATAACCAAACTGATAGAAAATGTATCTAACTTGGTTTTATATATCCTGACCAAAGTTGGTTCAAATCGGACCCCTATATCATATAGCTGTCATAGGACCGATCGGGTCCAAGTCAAGTATGAGTTTTTAGCAGTCTTAGTTTTTGACATAGTAAGTACGGGGTCCCGACAGTCGAAATTACTCGACTGTAGCTCCGTCCGGCTAGTTTTTAATAGAAAGTATCTAATAATATTATTAACTATAAGTTTTATCTTTCAATAATTAAATCAGCTGAATTCTACGCTTAAGTTATTTAACAGATTTTTTATCAATTATTTTATAAATTCTCTGCTTTTTTCGAAAATTAAAGCCTTCACGACATTCAAGATGTGCAACTCCGAAGCTCATCTTTAAGATGGAACTCAAACTGTACGCATGCAAAAGTGTGTATGCTGGTGTGTGTGTGTGTGTGTGTAAGTCTGGTGTACAATTTGAACTAAGCGACCATTTAATGAATTTTTAAAGCGCAATTTTAATCAATAGTCGCATGCTTTATTTATAAACAAACAATTTAAGTGAATCTCGCAGCAGAGTTTTTACCACACATACCCCACTGCCTACCCCATTCCTGCCCCAAATTCCTACGTGCCACATGTGGGGGCATGTTTCCCATTGGCCGTTTCTAGGCATGTCATAATCAGCTACCATGAGAAAGTCCTCAGTTCTGTGCAACTCAAGTGGCATGGGGCAAGTGTGGCAATGTGGCAAGAGTGGCAAGAGTGGCAGAGAAGGGTCCAGCACCGAAACGAGGATTGCTCCCCTGTGTAAATGGAAGGGGAGGGTGGTGGAGGGGGTAGCACATAAACTGTGAGTATTAAAATCGTTTTAACCATGCAAAAACTTTTACATAATCGTTTGCCATGGCATATCAATAAAATTTGCATAACGAGACGCAGGCCCAACAAAAACCTACCGCAAGACATTAAAGTAGCCTCTCGCTTGATGCCACATCCGTATCCGTATCCACATACACATCCCCATTCACATCCCCATTCACATTCACATCCCTATCCATATCCATATCCAATCGTCCTTCCCTTGCCATTTCGTCCTTTTGACAGCTGTCGCTGGGAAAATGTCAGCATTTCTGACTGCCAGATTTTGTTGTCGTTGTCGTTGTTCGTTGTTCGCGTACTTCTCTCCCTTGTTGCATTTGTTGTTTTTGTTGTTGTTGTTGTCCGATTCGCGAGTTCTTTATCCCCACAACGTTTTGGAGTCTGTGTGATTTCTCTGCACGCCGGGCGTCCATCGTTGGCAGTTGAAAGCGCAGTTGGAATGTGTCCAATTCCCCTCCCACCTCTTCCTCTTCCTGCTTGCCCCACATGCCACATGCCACATGGCCTGTGGCAGCAGCAACATTTGACAGACGTGTAGCTGTAGCCGTGCCGTAGCCTTTTGTTATTGCTGTTATTGCAGCTGCCCCATGGCTTTCTCTTGTTCCTTGTTCCGCATCCATTCCGTTCCATCGTTGTTGCAACGTTGCGCGCGCGTTTTCATTAATCGAAAATTCGCGCCAAAGTCAACGAATACGCACGTACACTACCACCCCAACCCCTAACCCGCAGCCCCTCCCCGCTCACCGCTCCCTTTCTACCTTCCTACTTGCCACAAAGCAAACACAACACTGAAATTCCAACAGGCCTCTTTCCAGTCCTCTCTCCACCCACATACATTCAAAAAATAGGAAAGCAAAACAAAACACACAAAAAGAAAAAACCAATCGATAATTTTCCCACTGCCTTTTCCCTTTCTCTCTTGCACAACAATTTTCAGCTGCTGCTGCGCGGCAAAATCGCTCGGCTTTTGCTCCCCCTCCCCCTCCCCCTCCTTCTTCTTTCCCTGTTTCAGTTTCCACAACATTCCTGCCCTCCCACACTTCAGTTCCCGCTTTATTCCTTCTTCTGTTCGCATTGTAATAAAATGTGGCACGTTTTCCTGAGCGCCTTTTACTCCGAATCCTTCACGAGACCATGTAACTGTAAATGTACTCATAACTGTAACTGTAACTGCAACTGTAAATGTAACTGTAATGCAATAGATCTAAATGAATCTGAGTATCTCAGAGAGTATCTCAAAGATAATATGAGTTGCTGTATGAGTGTGAATAGGAGTCTGTTGCATACTTGAACTGTCCAAAGTAGCAAGATAATTTATACTGTACAATTGAAAAATAGTGCAATTATGAATTAAAAAATATTTTAGGCAAAAAAGACTTTCAGACTAATAGAAAGTCCTGAATTTATAACTTCTATAATTTTATTAAAATATACTCGATTTCAAGCAATATACATTACAAAAAATTCCATCCAAAACTTTCAAAACATCCCATTATTTGCATTAAAACAATAAAAACAAAAAATTTAGATAGAAAGAAAAATATTTTCCCTTTTGTGTGTAGAATTATATTTTTACAAAAACATAGCTATTAATTCGTAATCATTTTTAAGAATATGCAATATTAAAAAAACAAATTTAACTTCATATGAAAGAAGTATACACACATATGTATATTGGAGTGTTCTTTATATTAGAAGATTCAATATTAGAAAACCTAAAAATTATTTCAAGCCCCTAAGATAATTCCTTTACAAGGAGATAGAAATCTGATATTTATCAAATTTGGAGGGGTATATATATAAAAATTGTAAAGTATTTTGAGATGTCTTAAGTATTGGTTCTAGCGCTGCTATTGTTGCTATATAGTCGTTCGATTTGGAAAAAATTTGGTCCGAATGTGACGATAAAGTCCTGAAATGCCTAAATACACTATATTTATTAATATTATATTACTGTTAATTATTTAAAATCGTCAAGATTCTACAAGTTAATTGATAATAAACTTTTTGATCAACTGTAAAAACTGATGTAGCTTCGAAGTCTCAGTTTACTTCTTTTCTACGCCTGGTAAATATTTCCTGCTACTTTTTATAGTACCCTGTTCACTACCAAGATTTACTAAGATTCATTCACAAAAAAAATAGATGGAGCATATATTTATTTAAGGGAACGACACCTGCGACAACTCTGTGCGCCGTTGACTTGCCAAGCTTATCTTGTAATTATATCATGGCATAAATTTGCGCTAACGAAAGGTACTAAGCGCTGCCAAAAAAAAAAAAAACCGAAAAAATGCTGCGCTAAAAAACTGACTAAACGAAGAACAACAACAACAACAACAACATAACATAAAGTAACAAAGGAGCTTTTGCAACTGTTTGCGAGCAGCGTGGAATTTGAATGGGATGCGAAAGCGTCGAATGTGGATTGAGCGAGGAGTGTGGAGTGTGGATGATGGAGTGTGGACGGAGTGTGGATGGAGTGTGGAAGGTGTGTGGAGTGTGGAGCAACGAGTGCAATGCCCTGCTTACAGCTCTCGCAGACACACACACACACACACACACACACACAGATAGAGAGCGAAGCATACTCTCCTTGTCGTCTGTGCGCCTGTCTTGGTGCTTATCACAAAACCCAAAAATTCAACCCCCAAAAATACACACACACACACACACACACACACGCACGACGAACGAAAAAAAGGGCGCCGAAAATTTTGCAGACAACTAAAAGCTTTCATGAAACTAACGCGTGAAGAGATGGAGGGTGGGTGGTGAGGTGAGGTGAGGGGAGCTTGTTGGGGGGGGGACTGATGATTAGGGCAGATGTCGAGTCACAAGGATGTCGTCTGCATGGGCATGAGCAAAGAGGGGAGGGGGAAGGGGGGTCTGTTTACATCAGCAGCAGCGGCTCAACATCTGCCGTTCTCCCCTCATGCTCCCCCTTCACCCCCTTCTCCATCCCCCCGCTCCCGACCGCTCCAGCAGCTGCAGCAGACGTCTTTATGGCCGCCGTTGTTTTCCACGCTCGCTGACTGTACTTTGGCATCCTTCCTTCTACTTTCCTCTGCGTCTTCGTCATCGTCGTCGTCTTTATCTTCGTCCTGCTTTCCCTTTGGCTTTGTTGTGTTTTTGTGTTTTCTCTGCTCCCGATGCGATTCAGGCATCAGAATTCAGAATTCATTTCGAAAGCGCATTGTCCCATTTTCTGAGCTCTCTGCCACGCCCCAAATAGCTTAACTAGAACTTGAGAGCACTGCCTACTGCAATAACTCCATTCCTAGTATAAGTCCTAGTCCTAATTCAAGTCCTGGCTCTCGTTAAGATTAATGCCAATTGCTGCCGTTGGTCGGCATCACAATTGATTTCCTTATTCCTTATTCATACAAGCATTGATCTTCTCTCCCTCTCTTCTCCCTCTCTTCTTTGCACACTTCATTTTGTGGTGATGAAAGGGTAGAAAGGGAGGAGTGACAGGTTGTTGCCGTGACAGTTAATCCTCCTGCCAGACGAGGAGGTGACTTTATTTGGGCCTCTTGCACTTGACAGCAACTTCATTGATGGAACATCGCCAATTACTTAGCTCGGCAAAAGTATTATGAGTGATAAGGGGTTGAACGAGGCGACAATTTCCGGCTGAATTCGACAGGGTTGCCATGACACACACATAAGCACACCTGACAGGCGTTTGTTGTAACTCTAGACAACATCAAGGTGCAAAGGATCTGTCAGATATGCTAAAATATTATAATTGACAGCTTATAATTAAAAAGAATTTAAGAATCACATCCCTAGGCAACGCTCAAGTGTTTCATTTTCAATCGTTTCGTATCGTTTTCAGCGTTTCAACGTGTCACATATGAATGATTGATTAATTGGCTATAAATATCTCGTTTCATTTTCATCGTTTCATCGACAGGGTTGCCATGACACACACACACACACACCTGACAGGCGTTGTAACTCTAGACAACATCAAGGTGCAAGGATCTGTCAGATATGCTAAAATATTATAATTGACAGATTATAATTAAAAAGAATTTAAGAATCATTGCCCCAGGCAACGCTCAAGTTTCAAGTTTCATTTTCAATCGTTTCGTACCGTTTTCAGCGTTTCAACGTGTCACATATGAATGATTGATTAATTGGCTATAAATGTCTCGTTTCATTTTCATCGTTTCATCGTTTACAGTTTCCTCCTAGAAAGGGCTTTCACTAAAAAATATTTGAACAAGTTACCAATTCAAAGGCAACAAAAAATTAAGCTAACTAAGAACGAATGAAAGGAAATGAGAGGAACTGAAAAATAAGGAAAAAGCACTGGCGGAAAATCATATTAACAGCAACCGCAAAAAATGCCGTGGAGCCTTTGATGAAAAGGGTTTAGAAAGCAAACAGCAAATGCAGGACCTGAATTCGAGGGGTAGCAAATTGGTAAGCATAAAGCAAAAACTCGATACTGCTCGCGTTTCCATCACAAAAAACAAAAAACAAAAAAAAAAGAAAAAAAAAACTTAAAAAAGAAAATGTCAAATGAAGCGCGCGTTTTGCATGTCAAAGCGGGCAAATAGAGAAGAAAGAGAAAGGGAAATGCGGGAGAAAGAGAAGAAGAAGAAGGTGAAGATTGCTAGTCAAAGAGGTCCTGAAGAGTCGATAGCTGTTGAGCCCCTTTGAGGAGTTTGCGTTGACACTTGACTTTAAATTGAGCAAAGTTTTGCCGCCGTCGAACCCAAACACGCTGTCAACCTGTACCCGTTACCCGTTACCCGATACCCCGTTACCCGTTCCATTTCATTGGCATCTCAACCGTTTCACGTTTCTCTTTTTAAAATAAAAAAAAACCTCTGCATACTTTGAGGCGCGCGTAAGTCGCGTCCTGGGAACTGCAGGAAGCATCATAAATATGAATTACGTGTAGAAAAATGCTCCTTATGCACAACAACAACTACAACAACAACAACAATGAGAATAACAACAATGAGAAGTAGAAGAACAAGAAGATGCAGAAGAAATTTGCGCAAAAGTTTAATGCAATTTTTTGAGCAAACAAAAGCAAAGGATTTGCTATGCGAGTCCTTGGCCAGGACAAAGTTTAGCAGGCGCTTAGCTTTCACCAAAGCAGCGGACCAGCAGCATATTTAGGGGCGTGCCACGTGCCGCATGCCACATGCCACATGCCACCAGCCCAGGTGCTCAATACAAAAGTGCAGTTTTGGGAGCTTATAAACTGGCGCATTAACTTTGATGAGACTTTTATTGCAACGGAACGAAATGGGTAACATGGGAGAGGTTAGAGCCATGTACCGTACAATGCTTAGGCCAAAACAAGCACAATACTCATTTTTAATGTTTTGCAACACTGGAACACTGGACGGAACAACACTAGACGTGGGCCAATGCCAAAACACAAACACAAACACAGCCATATTAAATATAACGACACTGAGTGTTCAGCGGGGGATCTGCCATAAAGTGACCTTCATGGAGTGAATAGATTTAATGTAACGACTTCAAAACAAGCTGAGAAACTTGACTACTTTAAACAGATGCTCCAACACCAACTGATTCTTTAGGAATATTAACCATAAAATGATTGCAAGTCAGCTGAAAATTTTATTGATAAACAAGTAAGCGGTTACAGTCGAGCACGCTCGACAGTAGGATACCCTGAGCCTAGGTACTCTTCAATAAAAGTTTATTTTCGACCAATTGTTCCTATGGCAGCTAAATGATATATAAAGCCGATTTGAACCAAATCTGGTCAGAATGTACAAAACTAACATTAATGCATATTCTATCAGTTTGGTTAAGATATCTCAAAAAACAAAAAACTTTTTCATGCTAAAACTTCATTTTCGATGAATCGTTCCCATGGCAGCTATGTGATATAGTTATCCGATTTTAACCAAATTTGGTCAGGATGTATAATACCAGCTCCGATACATAATCTATTAGTTTGGTTCTGATATCTCAACAAACACAAAACTTTTTCATACTAAAGCTTCATTTTCGATGTATCGTTCCTATGGCAGCTATATGATATAGTGGTCCGATCCAAAAATAAAAACAAACTTGATCTGCGCCCGGTATCCAGGAACCTACATACCAAGTTTGAAGTCTCTAGCTCTTGTGGTTTCTGAGATCGACGCGTCCAAACAGACGGACAGACAGACGGACAGACAGACGGACATGGCTCAATCGACTCGACTGTTGATCCCGATCAAGAATATATAAATGAATCAAAATTAAATGAAAATGATAATCAAAATTATTCAGTACTTTATTGATTAAAATTAATGCCTTATTTATTTTAATAAGATATTATAGTTTAAGCAATTAAAATAATTTCAATTGCGATCATATTTCCCCGAGCCTAAGTCCAAAAGACAAATCTTATAATGATTAAGTTAAATTTCTTTTAATATCTGTAGCTGATTTTAGTGCTTCGTTTTTATCAATTTAAGAACAACAGCAATCATAATTAAATTACAGTTTAAACTAATCTAGGATAACTGTATTTAGTTGACATCAAATAAATAAAATAAATGTCTGCACAGTAAATGAGAATATATTATTTAATTCATTAAATTGTTAATCCACAATATCATGAGATTTATAAAACCATAAATACTGTGTCGACCAACTGAACTCAGTTTAATTTTTTAATTTGCATACCCTCATAAAAAAAATTAATAAACAATTAAAATTATTTGAATAATTTCGTTTTAAAATATAAACCACAGAATATTTATATGGCAAAAAATAGAAGTAAAAGTCCGTCAAAGTTACATTATAATCTCTTGTTTAAATATATACAAATGTTAGATGTGTATATGATGATATCTCAATTGTATTTGTTTCCCACAACATGATCTTCTGTTGGCTCTGTTGGCTCTGTTCAAAAGGCTGATGACCGTTGCATTTGAAAGTTTGAATTGGCCTCTGACGGCGCGAAGGCAGAAATCAACGGTCAACGACTTGATTGAACGATTGCAAGCGCAACAACAACAACAACAATAAAAACAACACTCCTGTCTCACACAAACCATAACAAATGTACATATGTGTGTGTGTTTAAAAAATTAAATTAAAAAAATTCAAGAAATGAAAAAAAGAAAAAAAGAACATGCAACACAACGAAATTTTTGTTAATGCGTCGCGCGGCAAAACTTTTGTTATGTTGTATATCATATTTTTTTGTTTTGCTTTGAAATATGGTTGTTGTTGCTGTGGTTGTTGTTGTTGTTGTTGTTGTTGCCTTAACTGACTAAATTAGTGACCGGAGTGAGTTCAATGTATTTCATAAATTTCGACTAAACGCTCAAGGACAATGCGGCGTATCGAATATACCACGGGGAGTCGCTCTCTTCTTCTCTCGCTATCTCTTTCAGTCTATCTCTCTCTCACTCTCTCGCTGATGTTTGCTTGTGCATACAGACTGACTCACACACACACACACACACGTATGCATATTTTTATTGCAAAGTGCACAAAACGAAGAAAAACATCGAATTTTGTGTGGAGATCGTTGACTTTGAAGCTAAGCTCATCGCGATTCGAGCGGAAGTCATAACGGTCAGAGAGAGCCAGCGATTAGAGAGAGTGAGAGATCGCTAAAGAGAGAGAAGAAGGAGAATGAGAACGAGAATGAGAACGAGAACGAGAACTGTGATTTATGTATGCGAATTCGTATTTGCAACGAGGCAACCGTTGCGGTTCTTTCTGCTTCGCTTAGCGCCACAAAGTTGGTCGTCTGCTGCCACTTCTACTTTATGAACATGCCCCTTGACTCACACTCTCCCCTCTCTCTCTCTCTCTCACTCTCACTCACTCTCCTACTCTCCTTCTTTGTCTCTGACCCTCCCCCTTGACAGAGTCTGCAAATTTCATTGAGCGCCAAGCGTCGAGTATCGGCAATCAGTAATTAATGGCTTTGTCAGTCTGCACAACATGTGTATATCGGATAAATGTACACACATATATACATATAGATATAGATATGTATATCGATGTATTTATACAGTCTCACTTCGCTCTAGTAAACCATAAAGTTATTTCTCACATCAATCAATTTATTATATAAAAATTAAGTTACTTTTTCCAATTTTATATATATATTTTATATATTCTATAGTGATCAGTAAGTTTCTATACTTCCGTGTATTCTTTTTTTAGTTAGTTTTCTAAATCCTTCTTTAACCCTTTGAATACTTTTATTATAAAAATTGTTACTTAATTAATAAACTACTAGCTTTTTCAAAATAAAATAAAACTTCCATCAATGAAAATCATTTAACTTTTATTCTTATTGTTATTTTAAATTTTTAGGAATTTTCCTATTACATTTTTAAATTTTTAAAATGATTTTATATTATATTTTGAATACTTCTTTTTATACGTTTTTATTCTAAGATTTTGTATATTATTAATTAATAATTAATTAATCATTGACAACAATCGATTATCTTTTATTTTTGATTTTATTTTGCTTTTATTCTTAGGAGTCCCCTGATAATATTCTCTATATTAATATAATTTGGAAACAATTATTTTTTTTTTTGTATTGTCCTTTTAAATTGTTGGATATTTGCTTATAATATTCTATATTTGAAAAATATATAAGAACAACTCGTGGTATAGATCTTCAAATTAACGAGATCCAAATACATCAAATACAGAAATAAGGAAAAAGATTTCTTGGGAAGCGTATTGCACAAAAGAAGTTCGTTATAGAATACTTTGACTGTATTTATGTACCATATATATTTACAAGCATATGTATATAATTTTTGATTCTTTGCATTTTGTCTGCGATCCTCTCGATCCGCACTGTTCTTTTGCCCCGATCAAATGCTGGAATTTCGTTGATAGCGCCGCCAAACATCCTGTTGTTGTTGTTGTTGTTGCTGATATGTTTGTGCCATTTGTTGTTGTTGTTGTTGTTGTTCTCGTCGTTGTTGTTTTTGTTGGCTCGATTGTGTCTTTGGTCTTTGGTTTGGCATTTTGCAAACGTCTGCACGTCTACATATCTGACTGTCATGGGGCACAGACTGTGAGGGGAAGTGGGGGATGGGGGATGAATCTGAGAATGGGGGATTGGGATCGGAATCGGGACTGGGTACACTTTGGGTACATGTGGACAAACACATTGGAGCATTTGCTTGCTATTTTTAATGTTGACACGTTTGAAGATCATTGACTCGCCTTGCAGACGGTCAATGTCCACTTTTTGCCCAGAAGACTCATCTGATCAACAGACATGGCAGGGATGGGGGATATATGTATAGGAAACGGGAATGGAAATGAAAATGTGAATTATGCCCACAATGTGGTTTCGGTCTGCTGCTGGTGATGACAGGACAGCGAAGGAATCGAGGCTTTCGTGAGATCGTGTGCCAGAAGCTAAAACAATGCATTATGTGAGATCAATAGATCACGATCGCTTTAACAGATCAAGCAGATAAATGCAACTGTAGAATACTTATATACAGACTCGACAATTAGAATGCATAGAACAGTTAGGTTTACTATATTAAATAATCATTTAACTGATTTTTCACTTGCTGACAAATTATCTTTCATCTTAAGATCATAATTTGTTTGATCTGTAATTCTATTTATATTTGAACTCAATTAGTAAATTTTATTAAATAAAGATTAGCTACAAATGCAGATGGGATTAATTGAACACAATCGCTTAATCAGATCATATAGATTAATGTAACTAATCATACATATAGACAACACGATTAGAACAAATAATTGTACAGATCATTTAGGCTTTACATATATATATCATATATCACTTCTTAACTTAAATTTCCGTGTAATGATCAATCGACAGATCATTCATTATATTTCAATAGAAAATCCAATGCCTTGATTGGATTAATTCTTACAAAAAATCTTAATAATTTTATTAACAAAAAACAAGCAAAATTGCTCATTTATGATCAATATGATCAGTTTGGATTACTTCTATACCAAATGATCATTAAGCCGATTCTGCACTTTTAGTCCACTGATATTTAAATTGAGGATCCATTTTAATAATTTCTCGCATTATTAAGAAATTGCAAATTAATAATTTTGACCGTTAATTCCCTCATCAAGATCAGTTTAAAATGAAATGCGATCACTCCAATTAGCCAGGGTACTCTCATGTTCAGGCTCAATTCCAGGCTGAGTTTCAGTTTATGGACTCTTAATCTCAGAGGTTGGAGGCACTTGAGAATCGTTCGTGGGGAGTTGGACTGACAGTGACATGATCCACAACGGCTGTCATAAATTTCACCTACCTCCGACTTGGCACTTGATGGGATTGTTCCCGGAATCGTTTGGTGGTTAAACGCGGGCTTTCAGTTCTTTCAGTTGGTTGCTCAGAGGCAACTCTTGGTGGTCAAAATGAACTCGAGTAAAAAGTGCAAATCACTTCATTAATGCATTGCATATTGCGACTCTGACTGTGACTGTGACTCTGACTGTGAGTGTGAGTGTGACTTCCCTCCATCCGTTGTTGTCTGCCCCATGTTGCAAATTCGTATCCGAGTTGCAACTTTGTTGCGCAAGGCTTCATTTGGTGTGGTGTGGTACGAGTACGAGACTGCACATTATTTGCCTTAATGGATCCGCAGCAGCAGCAACAACAACAATAACTGAAACAACAACACAGACAACAACTACAACAACAACAACTACAACAACAAAAACGTTGCCTCTTTTGCGTTGACCCGCAAAAAGTTCGACAGCAAAAAAGGCTGAAAAAAATGTCTTTGTCGTCGTCGAGACGCGTCGTCGGCGTCTTCTTCATTTTCAGATGTGTTCAGATATGCGCTGCAACAATGTTGCATGGGAATGTGGCAAGCTGAACCACAACAACAACAAGCACAACAACAACAACAACAGGGCAACAAAGAAGTCAAGTTACTTTTGCCATACCAGGCATTTGAGTATTTTAATTGAGTGCTAGTTATTCACTCGACAATCTGACCGTTAGATACCAATCGTAATCGGAATTGGAATCGAAATCGATATCGGAATTTGGAATCTCTCAATCGATTGGGCCATCTTCTGGGCTTGGGCCGCTTGTTGGCCCAGTAAGTGCCATTTGTATTTGTGTGTAAGTTTAATTGCTCTCGCATATAATTTCTACGGTTAAAACGATTATCGCGCGTTGTCATAGAAAGCAAAACGAAGGCAAACGAAGGCAACAAAATAACAACAAAGAGACCCCAAAAAAAAGACAAACCAACAAAATCAAAAGTCAAAAACCAATAACCAAAAGCAACGGCCACGAAAATTGTGTTAAGTATTTACACGCGCGTTGGCCATAAATGACAGCTATGAGTTGAAGGCTAAAACAGTTGCCCTACAATTAAACAGATATAGACGATCCATAAACACATCTGTCAATACCGAAATAATGGCTTCACTATTCTTTATGAATCTTCTGAACTGATCTCATTTAAAATGGAAGTAGATCCCTTAACAGAACAGTCAATCATCATTAAAAAAGGAAATCTAGCTAATCTTTATTTAATTAATTAATTAAAATATAAAGCTTAACATTTTAAATGCAATCAGTTAATATCCCAAGCTGATCCTTAAGGAAGATCTGACAATTATTATTATAATAAGCATAGGAAATGAACTGATCTTAAATTTAATAGAAAAAAAATAGAAGTATAATCATAATTTAAAGAAGAAAATCTACCTAACTTTTATAATCGTATAATTTAGTAAAATTTAATTTATTAATCTCCCAAGATAATCGTTAAAGAAGATCTGTCAACTATTATTAATATATTTATTGTTATAGAAAAATAATATATTATCTAGTGATGTAAGTCCAAAACTTAGATCCATTTTTATATCAAAATAGAAAATTTGAAATAAAAATAAGTATCGAGTTTTCGATATATCGGAAAATAATAGATCGAGTTGCAAATATCGAGTTCGAAACAAAAAAAAACTTGTTACTTGAAAACGCAATTTTAATCATAAAATGCACGCGAACTTTTACTAGAAATCCTTTTTTTTTGCATCGTTTTTATGCCCAATTCTAACTTTTACAACTTTGTAGCTTATTTACTACGTACGTTCTTCAAAACTTGAACGACTAAACTGAATTTTGCAAATTAATTACGATGTACTAGTCCCAGTAAGTTGTCGATTTTTCATGTAAATCGATTAAATCATCTCGATAGATCGTAAAAAAATCATCGAGCTAATGTAATCGATAGTCGCTCCCGCGAAAATCGAGTTGTCGATTTATCGATATATTAACTATTTTATTTATGGATAGCTTGAAATAGATTCATAAATAGAAAAGTCAATCATCATTTAAGAAAAAGAGGCCAGCCGATCTATAATAAGTACGATCGTATAATTGATTCAATAGCAAGTCTTACATTTTATATGAAAATAAATGATCTCTCAAGCTGATCCTTAAGGAAGATCTGCCAAGTATTATTGAATGAACTTTACGATATGAACTGATCTTTAACGCAATAGAAGAAAGAATATAAGAACAATCTTCTAAATAACTAGATTACTTTACTTGCATAAACTGTATAGATATTTTGTGAAATTATTATTATTAGCTGTGTTTAAAAATCTTAAATTATAAATTAAATTGTTAAATGAAGAATATTAAAACCTTTCTTTACTTTTCAATCTGAATGACGAAAACCGTTTCAGTTAGGGCATTCCACAAACCATATTCCTGATTATTTCTCTTAGAAAGCGCAGCTGGTGGGAGAATTAGAGTTTGAGCTTAAATTTTCATAGCACAAGTTGGACAAATGAAACATTTAAGCAAGGCACGTAATAAATCTCAAGAGTCACACACAAAAAAGTAACAACAAGAGCAGGGAGAAAACAAACATACAAAATTAACAACAACATCAAAAAACGACAACAAATAATAAGCAACGAAATGAGAAATAAAATAAAATATAAAGAAAAAGTAAAAGAAAAGAAAAGCAGAGTCATATATGAATTTCATGATTATTACAGTAAGGTGTCATTGAAGGTGAGAAATGGGAGCACACGCGTGTTTCCCCTACCCAAACCACCAACCTAAACCCAAACTCAAAAACCCAAAAACCAAAAACCCAAAGACAAACATAAAAACCGATACCCAAACACAAATAAAAAATGAACCCGAACCACAAAAGCCGAAGCAAACCACTTGGGTTGTCAGTTGGTACTTTGGGTTCAAAAATACGAGTACAATCCGAAAGAGTGACCGACATGTGTAAAAGTGAAAAGTGTTTGTATACCCTGTAAAAGTTACAAACTGGGTAACAATGATAAAGCAACGATCAATTAAGGCATACTAATCCTAAAAATCAAATTTAGCACTCACAAAAAATGCAATCTTGATTAAGGAATGTAGATTCAATTTATTATTTAAACTTTAATCTAAAGTCGGGCTTAAAAAAATGCTACTAAGTTTAAGACTGTTTACAAGCCTAAAATTATAAGTTTACAGAGTTTTTCAAGGAAAATTACACTTTAAAATTGTAAAATATATTTATATTAATTTTAAAAAGTTAATGTTTTAAAGGGTATCTTAAACTCTGTTATTTATTTAAGAGTAGTCCATAGGGAACCAGCTGATTACGTGCTGTGGATCGGGTAGCTGCTTTGCGTTAATTAATATTTTTTGGCTGTACATCGAGTATTTCCCCGTCGAGTTCAATCAATTCCCAATTCCAAAAGGCAAAGCAACATTTTGTTTGCTCACGAAGCGATGTTGGAGCAGCGTTTTCATGAATGAATTTATGATGGCCCCCGTCCTCCTCCTCCTTCTCCTCCTCCTCCTTCCCCTCTTCCATTCTTGGGGCTGTTACTTGGCCCTCCATTGAGGCTCTTTGTTTTTTGACTTATTATCAAACACGTAGACACACACACACTTACACACTCTTACACCTCTTGGCTTATTTGTTGTTTAATTTTCTCGCTCCACGTTCCACACTTGAGTAAGCTTTCTTGTTGTTCTTGTCATTATTCATAAATTATAAAAAAAAGTTATATAGAATTCTGGTCAATTGCTCGTTGAACATTTTATGAACATAAATTATTCGAGTTGTAAATTTTTCGAAATGTTTAATTATAAATAATTTATTGCATTTGATTTGAGCTGCGTGCTTCGCATATTTGATCAGCATTTGAAAACTTCATTCGTCCCATTTTTAAACAAGTCATTAGCCATAGATATGACCGGAAATGGGCCAAGTTAAAAACAAAAAAAAAGAATGCAAGACTTAACTTGACAATCGACTGTTTCCCACGATGTGAAATCGAGCGGAACATTAACTAAATGCAATAACATTATCAGCGATTCCATTTTCCCAAAAAACGAAAACATGTCACAGCAATTACGAATGCTTAATTGAACTACAAATGAGATTGATCTAGCTTAGGGGTTATTTCGATTACAGTGACTTAATTACCACCCTATCTCTAAGATATAATAGTCGATTTAATCACATCTGCATTTCTTGTTTCGATTTCAATAAAAAATATTTAAAAAATAAAAAAGCTAAAAGAATTTATATATAAAACTATTATAAAATTAAATTCAAAAACAAATGCAAAAGGATATAGTCGAGATTCCGACCATAAGAAATAATAACTTTATTAATTACTTTGATAAGTTCTTACTTCCGTTCTATTTGTCCGATCTTGCTGCGGTGAAGTGAGCTTGTAGATAATATAAATAAATAACGATAATTAGCATAAAAACTGTATTATCTTAAAAATTGTGAATGTGGTGGCTTTACATTTTTTTAATTTATTTTTTTAAATATTTGTGCCTAATATAGTATCTCTATCTCTTATAGTCTCTGAGAACTAGGCGCTCACACAGACGGACGGACGGACATGGCTATATCGACTCGTCTGTTGATGCTGATCAAGAATATATATACTCTATGCCTCCTTCTCCCTGTTACATACATTTCAACGAACGTAATACACTCCTTTACCATTATTTTATTTAAGTATAACGGGTATAATTAGAAAATATATGAAATATTTAAATCTGAATAAGACAATATCATTTAAGCCAGTGTTCTTAACGATTAATTTTTTTTTCCCAAATATAAATTTTAATAAACAATTATTTCTAAACCAACATTAAAATTTTGAAGTGAATAAAAAAACATGGGACAACTTTATCACATAGCTGCCATAGGAATGAATGATCGACAACTTAGGATTAGTGTGAAAATCCTTGTTGTTTCTGGAACTCACAGGCTATGAATTTATTACAAAAAAAATGTTACGTGTCGATTTAGCTCTCATATAACTTCTTCCTGATTTGCAGTAGGGTATAAAACTGATAGATAGTGGATTTACCAGGTCGAAAACCAAGGGTAGATTAATGTTACGGTTCACTGATAAAAAAATATTTTAAGATCAAGATTTCGGTCTCAAAACTAATAACACTAGGCAACAGCCCAAAAGTTACAAGAACCAAAACCACTTTTTTGGATAGATTTGGGACCAAAACCGACGAAAAACATTTTTTTATTTTTTTTTTATGGAGAGATTTTTTTCTTAGAATTTTTCAAAATTTGGCTTTTTTTTCAATACTTTTTTTCAGAGGTGCGCCCACATTTGTAATCATTACTCCAGAATGCCAAAACCGATTTATCAAAGCTTTACTTTATCTAAAAGCTAATGAATATATCTATATTTCATTTATACACAGTCTTAGATTTAAACCAGTAGTTTAAGAGATATAAATTTTTGAATTAAGAAAATTATGATTTTTTCTTAGCTTTTTTCTTAGCTTTTTTCACTGAAAAATTCGAGGGTTTGGGTTTGGTTTCTGTAACTCGCAAAAAGTGCGATTTTGTTGCCTAGTGTAATTAACAAAATTCTTAAAAACTTTTTTAATGCAATTTTGTTCAATTTAAAGAATAATTAATTTTATTCAATAAATATTACATTTTGTCAAATGTCCCAACAATTTTTTAGACATTATTAGACATTATTATTAAGCAATTATTGCCTTTGTTCAGAAACATCAACAATTGCTTTTGGGTTGCCTTAGAGCTGTTAGAGATTTGTAGAACACATCTGTATTCAATTGGTGTGTATTTATATTTTCAACATTAATATTTTGTTATTACTTTATAATAATTTCTATAATATCACTTACATTTTCATTTTTGTACATTAAAATACTTGTTACAAAATTAAATTAAATAATAAATAATCTGTCTTTTAAATGCCACACAGATAACATGCCATAACGAATACAATTTAAACAGAACTTAAAAAAAATAATTCGAATCGTTCAACACATACAGTAAATGCAAAAAGCAAATATTTAAATAAGCACCAATAAAAACAAATTAAATAAAACATCGTAAAAACTCAAACAATAACAAAGTGTTCATATTTATAAAATCAAAACAAAATTTAAAAACTAAAAAACGATAGAATATGATAAATACTAATTGCCAGCTTAAATTACAGCTGCATCTTAATATCTTTATCTCAGTATCAGTAAATGTATCTGTATTTGCATCTATACAATACTAAACAACGCTAGTAAATAAAAATGCAAGCTCAATTTCGGCCCAGCCCAAAAATAAAAATATACCAAATCGATCCAATCAATCAGCCAACCAAGCAGCCAATCAAGCGCCCAATCATCAATTGCAACTGCCACTCAATCATTCAACAACAACAACAGCACACACAGCAAATGGCAACAATAAATAAAATTTAAATGCTCAACATTAAACTATCCTTATTAATAATGCAAAAAATACAAGTTTAAAAAAAAACCATTAGCATAAAAAAAACCAACTAAAAAAGAGAGATATGAAAATTATTCATTTTTAATTAATTATGGAACATTTATCAACAGTCTTGTTGTGTTTGTTTCATTGCCAACCCGAAAAGACCGCCGCTTGCTGCCACCTGCATTTGCAGCCACAGCGAAATCAACAACATCAAGAACAAGAACAACGACCACGAGGCAAATCAAATGCACAACAAGAGAATCAACCATTAAGACAACAAGAACAACAATCACAACAAAAACTGCACCAACAACGTCACTTAACGCACTCGCTGGGTAAGTTGCAATAACAACTAGTGGGCCGGTGCTACAGTCTCATAAAACTTAAAAGTTTTTCATACTAAGACTTGATTTTCGCCCGATCGGTCCTGTGACAGCTATATGTTATATAGGTCCGATTTGAACCAACTGTGGACAGAATATATAAAACAAAGATTTATGTATATTCTATACGTTTGGTTACGATGTCTCATACAACAAAAAAGTTTTTCATACTAAAACTTTGTTGGCCGATTGTTCCTATGGGCGCTATATGATATAGTGTTCCGATTCAAAAAAGAAGCAAACTTAATTTGCCTGCAATATAGAGGAATCTACATACCAAATTTCGAGTCACTAGCTTTATAATTTGTATATAAAATTTGTTTTCCCGATTTGTGGGCAATATAGGGATCGTGGCCGAATTTCCTCTAAACTGCTTGCTACATACCAAGTTTGGTGTCTCTAGCTCTTATAGTTTCTGAAATCTAGGTGTTCATGCAGTCGGACAGATAGAGAGACGAACAGACAGTCAGACGGACAGAGCTGTCACAGGACCGATCGGTTGAAAAACAAGTATGCATTTTTGACAGTCTTAGCTTTTGCTATAGTAAGTACAAGGTCTCCGACAGTCAAGAATGCTTGTAGCAGAAAAGAGACAGCAAACTTATTCTTATCCTTAAATTCATCATGATTCGCCCTCTATTTCGGTTTATAATATTCTTTGTTTCAGAAGTAAGTTATTCCTAGCAGACAATTACCAATAAATGCATATATGAAATACGTACAATTTCTCCTTGAAAAGTGAAGCTCGATATTGGTGTTAGACCCTTGGTCTCTGGGGCAATTCTTTTAAGAATTCATTGAAGATTCCGATTTTTATAACCGCTTTGATAATCTTTTTTACTCCGTACAAATTAACCCCCTCTAATGCAGATTATGTAAGATTGGCTGAAACATGTCTAGAAACATACAAAAATGTTCATACTTGAGCTTAATTTTTGAAGAATTGTTCCTATTGCAGGTATTTATTTATACGTTTTAATATACTTAGCAAAATGATTTTTATATTTTGAGAGCTACATATATTTGAGGATTCCATGTTTTCAAAACATTTACTAAGAGTTGTTATTAATTTGCCATGTGCCGCTGGCACCCCAGCCCGTACAGATGCCCACATAGTTTACCAGAAACAATAAGCCGGCATCGTAAGATAAGAAAGCTTTAGAGTCACCCTCATGACCGACGCTGATAACGTTGTCAGACCAACGCACCCAAAAGCCACGGAATTCGTCAGCATTCAAGATGCCTGGTGTCCTCACTACGGCAACGTCCGGATTTTTGCCATTCTTGCGAATGACGGACTTTGTATTCTCCCATCCGCCGATGAAAATCTCGTAGATGGGCTGACCTTGCTGGGTACCTGGGCTGAGAACGAGGTGAGCATCCTTCGGTGAGCGCACCTTGAAGGTAAAGACTTTCCCGGAGACCGGCAAGAACTTGTATTCCAATTTATCGGGTGTATTGACTTGAATTATCACATCTGGTTTGCTGATTTGCTTCGATGACTGAGATTCTGATTCCCATTCGTTCGTGAATACTTGGATATTTTTGACTTTGATATTGTAGGGACTTTGTGTTGACTTCTTTGGCCGTATCATAATGACGGCTTTCTTTAGGTTGCGTTTATCCAATCCTTCAGCAATTTCGTCCATTTCCTGGCGCACACGCTTCATAACTGATCTTATAATTTGAAATTTCGTTTCTTTATCTAGTCCATCTGTATGTTTTTTATGCGGATCCTGCTCGGCTAGTTGGATATTTAGATTAGCAATTATCTCATTTGATTGGGATGTATATGTTGAATATGTAGTTGTATATGTGGTAGTAGTAGTTGCACATGTGGTAGTAATATATGTAGTAATTACAAGGATTATAACTATTTTCAGCAACATTATAAAACTGAACTGTAATGAACTGACAGAGTCAAAACTTTTCTTGTTGAGTACAAATAAAAACTAATTTTAAATCCGACATCACATGCGATTTATATACTTTTCATATATATAAATATATACGTGTACACACTGGCATGCGTATGTATTGTATGAGATTATTTGACTTGACTCGAGACTTTTGAGATATACTAAAAATTTTATTCCACGCAGACCATACGACACGAAATTATCAGCATTACTTTTAGTCCGAAAGTAAACTGATCGTGTCGGTTTTTGATTGTTCTCTACAATGCAAAATCAGAAAGTAATGTTATCTTTGTCAAGTCAAAGGTGACTATAATATTCAGATCCGTAATTTAAAAAATTAACAGGGGTTTATTTTTAATTTAAAAAGAAGAAAAGTTTCAAGCATAACAAGGCTTGCCATATAGTATATCTATTCTTGATCAGTATTAACAGTATTATTTTTTTTTACCTAAACTGCATTATACAGTTGCAACATATATCGTGACCAAAATTGTTTCAATCGGCTTGCTAAAAAATTTTAGGGTATCCTACTTTTGAGTGTGCTCGACGGATAAGCTTTTCTAATTTTAGTTGAAAAACGAGTAAAAAAATAATGTTTGAAATTATTTGCATAGATAGAAAAATATTGAAGAAATATAAATTAAAAGAAAGAGATAGAGATAGAAAAATGGAGAGAAAGAGAGATGTTGAGACAGCCACAACTATTTTTATTTAACTTCACTTCTAATATGCATATTACAATACGTATCAAGGGATAAAACAATACATTAGAAAACACTAATATTGCTGACTTTAATATTGTAGAGTTTTTGTGTTGACTTCTTTGGTCGTATCATCATGACGGCTTTCTTTAGGCGGTAAAAACGACTCGGAGGATGATACCAATTGATGCCCATTTCGTGGCTAGTGCCATTATAGTTCCCAGTCAATTGGCTGTAATTATTCTAGTTAACACACGATGTTTTAAAAAATAGTTTGTAATAAATCATACCTGTTGTGACACATCCATAAGTTCTTGGTTTGCCACCAGCCAGCAGTGTGGTCGTTGGCGCAGTTATTTCTTAAACCGTCAATATCCCGATCAAATGTGGTAATTTTCATGCCACAATGCCGAGTAAATGAGTCACCAGCAGTTCCACTGGCTTCACCAAGAGTGAGCAATTTATATTGTAGATTCTCATCACCGATTAAAAATTCCTCGTACTTCTCAAACATATGGACCCCCTTAATAGTCTCGACAACGAAAAGTAATTCTTGAGACCTATCTGCCGTCATTGCATGTAATTTATCTAGACCAATGAAGAATTCGCCATTAAGATTTCCGAATCCCTCTTTGTATTCCTTCCAGTTTCGAGAAAAGTTCTCACTTTTTAACTTTCAGCATCGCTGGCAACTTTAAAAGGTTCACTACTGAAGTTGGAAAGTATTACGTCGTAAGTCCCATTGGACTTGGCCTGCTCACAATTGCGTTTATCCAATTCTTTAGCACTTTTATCAATTTCGTCGCGTACATGCTTCAGAACTTTTATTATAATTTGAAATTTCGTTTCTTTATTCATTCCATCTGTATATTTTTTATGAGGATTTTGATCGGCTAGTTGGATACTTAGTTTAACATCTATCTCATTTGATTGGGTGTGTGAAGTTTCATCAGATAAAGCAGTATACGTACTAATTACAAGGATTATAACAATTATTTTCAGCAAAATTATAAAACTGAACTGTGTGAGACTGACTGAGTCAAAACTTTATTTGTTGAGTAAAAATGAAAACTTATTTTAATTCCGACATCACATGTATTTTCATGTATATTAATAAACATACATACGTGTATTTGCCCGACTTGACTCAAATTTTTTGGGATTTGCCGAATGCCGATTCTACGCAGATCATACGACACGAAATTATCAGCATTACTTTTAGTTCGTAAAAAAACCAATCGTGTCGGTTTTTGTTTTTTTAAAACAGTGATGCCAAATAATAATCACAAATAAGCAACAAAAGTTGGCAAGCTGATGCTTTAATACACTGCATTAAATTTTCAATTGATCGTTCCCATGACTATAATGTTTAGATCCGTAATTTAAAAAAAAAGAATTGTGGTTTATTAAGTTTCTTTAAAAAAAAATGCGTTTCAAGCAGAACAAGGCTGGGAAGACCCCACAAAGTATATAAATTCTTGATCAGTGTTAACAGCTGAGTCGATAAAGTAATGTTTTTTATTTCGATTCGGAACAACTTTATACATCTGCAATATACCAAATAAAACTTGTTTCAAATCACCTTACTATATTATACAACTGTCCTTGTAACGAATAGTCAAAAAAATTAATATAGGGTATCCTACTCTCGAGTGCGCTCGACTTATCAGCTTTTTTAATTTTATTTCAGAAGCGGCAGAGAAAGACTAGTCGGACGGAGCTCGGAGACCCCGTACTTACTATGTCAAAAGCTAAGACTGCTTAAAATTCATACTTGATTTGGACCCGATCGGTCCTATGACAGCTATATGATATGCGTTGTTGTTGTTATTACGCGTTGTTTAAGATATAATTCAATTTTCCTCGAATTTTTTAGTGAAAAAAGCTAAGAAAAAAGCTAAGAAAAAATCATCATTTTCTTAATTCAAAAATTGATATCTCTTAAACTACTGGTTTAAATCTAAAACTGTGTATAAAAAAATATAGATATATTCATTAGCTTTTAGATAAAGTAAAAGTTTGATAAATCGGTTTTGGCATTTTCGTGTAATGATGACAAATGTGGGCGCACCTCTGAAAAAAAGTATTGAAAAAAAGCCAAATTTTGAAAAATTCTAAAAAAAAATCTCACCATAAAAAAAAAAAAAATGTTTTTCGACGGTTTTGGCCCCAAATCTATCCAAAAAAGTGGGTTTGGTTTCTGTAACTCGCAAAAAGTGCGATTTTGTTGCCTAGTGTAATTGTAGTCTAAAAAATGCGTCGAGAAAATTAAATTCTTAGATTAAGAAAATACATCTTCGTTTTGATAACATTTTAAATAAGCCCAATGTTTTATTTTAAGAATGACTGTTGTTAAAACGAAAATCAAAAAATAAAAAAATTAAAAACGCATTTTTTAATTTATAATTTTTTTTTTAGACTCCGTACTTTAAAAAAAGTATAGGGGTTTATTTGGGTTTAAGGAGGCGTGGAATACCCTACACAGTATATAATTTCTTGATCAGCATCAATAACCGAGTCGATATAGCAATGTCCGTCTGTCTGCCTGTCTGTATGAGCACCTAGATCTCAGAGACTATAAGAGCTAGAGACACCAAACTTGGTATGTAGGTTCTTCTATGTTGCAAGCAGACCAAGCTTGTTTTCAAAGAACATTTTAAAGCTAGTGACACCAAATTTGGTATGTAGATTCCTCATTATTGCAGGCAGATAAAGATTGTTTCTTTTTTGAATCGGACCACTATATTATATAGCGCTCATAGGAGCAATCGTTCGAAAATCAAGTCTTAGTATGAAAAACTTTTTTGTTTAATTAGATATCGTAACCAAACTAATAGAATATGTTTCTAACTTGGTTTTATACATCCTGACCAAAGTCTTGCAGTGCTCTACTGTGGGCAGCGTCTTTGTAGCTATTGGTTCCCGCCAATCCTCGTCGTACCACGAATCCCTTGTAGGAATACACTGAAATCCAGTCTCTTCTTTCGGAGAAGCTTGAAGGGAGTGAGTGGTGTCTTCAAGTGCAAACATAATACTTAAAGCAAATGAAATTGCAAATGTAACTCCCTTGAAATACTAACTATAACAGTAACTATAACTATGGCTGTAACTGTAAGTGTAACAATAACTGTAAAAACTTTAATTACACATTTTTGTGTTAAAATTTTTTAGATGCGCTCCCTCAACAAAAATTCCCCATAGAAAGCATTCGATTCAATGCAATTTCGATTCCCAAGTTGACAAAATGGACAAATGGACAAATGGAAAGAAGAAAAGAGTAGAGACAAACAAAATGGGAATTCCCAATCAAAGCAAGGTGGGCGTGGTTAAGGCATTGGCCAAGGAGATAGCTGGCCATTAAATGGCTTGTCTAATATCCTTTAACTGCCAGGCAAGCCATTAAAAAGCATAAAGTCATTTAGTAATTAATTTTCATGTTCTGTCGACTGGCACATGGAGAAGCACATGGAGAAGTTCTCGGGGGAAGTTAAAGCTAAAGGCAGGTGCTGCTCCCTCAGCTAAAACGGGGCGCGGTCTCCCCAACTGTGTGTGTGTGTGTGTGTGTGAGCAGCCGATAGCGATATTAAACCAGCACACACACACACACACACACTTGCACGCACTTCTGATATGCATCTATGAGAAGCTGCTGCTCCTGTGACTGCCTTTCAAACTGTAAAACAACATTTTGCAACAGCCTCCACAACTCCACAGTTCACACACACACACACATATATACACGCAGTGTGTGTGTGTGTGTGTGTGCACTTTGAAAAACGCGCCAAACATGTCCTACCTCGCATGAATTTCCAGTGCGCACGTCGGGATACAAAATGCCGATGCCGCTGTCGCTGCGCTGCTTTGCTCGCTGCCACTGTTGGCGTCGCAGTTGGCGTCACCCCATTTGCTGGCTTTGGTCAGAATGCAGCGGCAAAAATGATGCCGCCTTTTCCAGCTTCCAATACTACGAATTTTTACTACGTTTTATCGATCCAAATGTGCATGCTGTGTGTGTGTGTGTGTGTGTGCGTATGCTGTGTGCATGTGTGTGTGTGTGAATTGTGGATACACAACGAAGCTGGCAAAGGAGCAAGAGAAGCTGCTGTATGCCCAGCCAAAAGAGCAGAGCACACGAAACGAAGCGAAGCACGAAGTTGCAATGGGAGCCGAAGCCGAAGTCGAAACTGAGCTGAGTTAGAGAAGGTGTGTGGGAGAGAGGTGTGTTGAAATCAGAGAGTGAGGTGTAATGAGAGTGAGGTGGAGAAGAGAGGGAGTCTGGTTAGTTAGCGAGGCCGAGGGCGAGGCCACATCAAAAGAGCACCACCGCAACTGCAGAGAGAGAGAGGAAGCAAGAGTGAGAGAGGGAGCGTGTGTGAGCGGGAGATGGTTAGCTGGGCGCTCTCGTTTCACTTTCCACTTGATTCCTTGCGCTTGACAGCCAAACAGAACGACAGTGGGCGGCTGATTGAATGGGTGGGGGATTGGGGGGGGGTGGATCTGCTGCCTGCGCTGCTGCTGTCGCTGCTGCACTCAGTGCAGGATGCATGTGGCAGGGCTGCTGTAGCAATCTCTGTGCTTGGCATTCCCTTGCGGCAGCCAAACTCTCTCTCTCACCCTCTCTTTCTCAGTCGCTCCTGCTCTCTCGCTCTCGCTCGCACTCGGCGGCCATTGACCTCTGATGTCAAACAAAATCGGCGTGCACTTATTATATGCTGCAGTGATAGTGACCAAGGGAAAGGGAAAAGCAGCTGCTAGGGGTGTGGGGGGATGGGGGAGGGTGCGACTGCGGATTGGGGTTGGTAGTTGGGTTTCAAACTCTCGGCCACGGTCCACGGTCCACGGGCAACACAAACTCTCATGCAACTTTAGTGGCAACTTCAACTCGTAGTTGAAAAACGATGCTAGCCCTGAGTTTGCTACCCCCTCTAAAAGGGGTAGGGAAACTCGGCTCTCGAGCTAGTTGCTCTGGCCAGCGGCAGTTTGCTTTTGTTGTGTAAATTACGTTATGTATTGTGTATACTTTTTGGGTTTTGGGCTGCTCGGGATGCTAAACTCGATACGAATGAGCCCTGGCTACAAATTTGTTGTATTTGTTTTTGGGGGTTGCGCCACAAAATGCCGTGCCGTCTGACCGTCCCGAAACACTTTAAACATGCTTAATTTATCCAGCACTGATTCTGTTATCCTGTTGAAATCTGTTGCATGTATATCACGTCATACCACGGTTAAAATTCCACTTAAGTTGAACTAATTGATTATTTCTAGACTTTTGACTTTCTCCGAAACCATTACGTATACGTAATTTATTTTAATATGTGCAATAAAAGTTCTTCTGACTTATTTATTTATTTCAACTGTAGATTACAATTATATTACAATCAAACTGCTTAGTAAAGATTTTGTGGAAATTTAAATTAAGTATATCTAATTGTTTTTTCGAATTTTTTTACTTTCTCTAATTTATTTGAGTGGTTTTATTTATTAGACTAAAATTATATAAAACTACTTAACTTTTTCAATTGTTTGTAAAAATTTTAATGTAGAATTTATTACTTTGAAATTTATTTAGAATTCAATTAAAGCAATAGTCGAATTTCTAGTAAACTACTTTTTTCTTTACATAAATTTTAAATTTAATTTATTAACTATTTGATATAAATTTTCTATCCTGTTAAACATTGTTAATAAAACGAAAATTCCGCATTAATTTTCTAAATTTTTATTGTTTTTATATTTTAATTACAAATATTTTGTTATCAATTGCTAACATTAAATTACTCAAATTACAAATTACTGAAATTACAATCTTTCATTCTGTCCGTTAGTTTCTAAAAAAAAAAGCTTTTGTTGCTGTACCAACTGAAGAAAAAGCTGCTTCAGGGTTCGTGTCTCGGCTTTTGTGCATTTCTTGGCTGTTGTTGAATGGTGTGTGACACGACTAATTGCTTACAGTGACTCTATAACTGTAGAGGGACAACAAAAATTCACCAACAGCTTGACATTACAGTTGGTAAATTATAAAATCATTAATATATGTACATTGGCACAGAGTTGTCCACGGTATCCTCATCACTTTGAGATAAAAGAGATCAAATATTACAACAGGGAACTCAGTGGAAAAGTGTTGAACTTACTTATTCTCCATACGTCGCAAGAAGTTTTGAATTTGTTGATTTTTCCCGATAAGCGCATAGAGTGCGGCAAATCCGTGAAAAGCCGTGCACAGGCAAACGGCATAGTTCAAATGGGATTTCTCACCTCGATAATAGTTAAAAGCAAAGGAGCAGACGAAGACGAACCAGATGAGGGCCGTGTAGCTGAAGAACTTCCAAAAGGACTCCAGACGATTTCTTTCCAAGTAGTCAAAGCTCTTTTCCGTATCGATATAGGGCTCTTCACTGATCCTGATCAGAGTGAGTATATAAAAGAATACGCTAATCGCACAGGCAACAAAAATCGGGCCAAAGAAATAGGCCATCACAGTCCAATTACGAGCTATAAATGAATATAGATATATATTATATATATTATATATTAGTTGATCACTTACGATCGAACCAACAGGTGTCTCCTCCAAAAACCAACTTAGCTCCGTGATAGCTGAAACCCACAAAGAAAGACCAACCGATGGCTATCAGGACAATCGGTCCGAGGATCAGCCAGAACATCAACTTGGTAAGGACAACTCCATTAAAGCTCAGATACAATTTAAACGAGATAAAGCTCAGTATATAGAAGGATAATACCAAAAAGAGCAACGTGAAGCTGGCTAAAGATCAATGATCAATCAATTACCAATCAATTCTCTAAAGTCTAAAGAAAATTCACTTACGCAGAATGCGACAGGCGACTGTTGACAGATTTTCGGGATCGTGCAACGTTAGATGTGCCAACATCGCGTAGCCAAAGATAACACAGAAAGTATAGGCCTTGATCGCAACGCCATAGAAACTATTGCGCATATCCGAGCACATCAAATGCACCACCAGCACTATTAACATCGAAATAATGCAGATCAGCAGACCTGAAAAGATCGTTTGAAGGCAGGAAAATGAGATTTATGGAATAAAGTTTTGATAAACCAATACAACTTTTAAGATAACTAAAATTTCTAGACATTTTTTCATGTACAATTTTAACAATTATTTTTCGAACTTATCGAAACATCATTAGACTCCTGATAACAAAGATCAGTTATCAATTGAATCAAGAAAATTTGCCATAGAAAAATTCATAAAAAACAGAAACTAACTAAAAAATATATGTTCTAACAATTAACATGCTTTCACTATAATTTATTTATGATATTTTGCTTCATGACGCATTTCTTAGGCAAAACGTATTAAAATTTAAATTAAAATTATTGCTGGAAAACTCTTATTTTATCAGTGTGTTTCCTAGGGAAAACGTTCTACTACTGTTTTCCTATTTATCTATATTTATCATACATTCAATTCAATATATTATTGCAACTTTCAATTTCCAAAACTATTTCATGGATCTTACAGATAATCCTTTAATACTGATTTTTTATTCCTTCTTCAAATGGCAGATCTGCTTAAATATTCAATGTATATGCAGATTTCAATGGCAATCCATAAATTTTGATGATAATCGATTGATTTCTACGCATGAGAATCTGCCCAATTATTTATATTGGCAATCTGTGTCTATTTCTGGTCTTTCAATTATTCGCACATTCCCCAATGTTTTTCAATAATTATAATCAAAAAAAAGGCAATTAAGTGTTGGATCTATGAGATGTACAGACTTACATATAGCATAGGTCCATTCGCGTACTCCAAGCACAAATTGTAGTTTTTCGGGGGCACAGGCTAAGGGTTGCCAGCTCCAGGTACTCTTCCCAATTAACAGGGGGGTAAAGCAATAATGTCTTGTAAACGGATGCTCTCGATGGATGATGGAGCCGTTCTTTAGGAAAAAAAAAGAATACGCAAGTGATCTAGCAGAGTTGTTCCCAATTAACTACTTTTTTTATGAAATAGTGCTAATGAAATCCTCTTTTTACTAGCATTGAAAAAAGAAATGCTTATGAAATCGTCATTTCACTAGCATTGAAAAAAGTATTGCTAATAAAATCGTCATTTAACTAGCATTGAAAATAGTAGTGCAAGTGAAAAATTATTTAATTAGCATTACATTAAAATTTTTTCGTTGGCATTAAGTAATACCAATGAAAACCCATTTTAATTAGCATTGAAAATAATTTTTTTGGAAATTATAAAAAAAATAGAAAATTTTGGAAAATTGTATTCCGATCGCTTTTCAGATATTTATCCGATAGTCTTATCCGATAGTTTTATCCGATAGTTTTATCCGATAGTTTTATTCGATATTTTTATCCGATATTTTTATCCGATATTTTTAGCACTACTTTTTTCATTGCTACCGACATGAAATTTCATTAGCACTACTTTTTTTAATGCTAATTAAAAAGTAATGATAATAATTATGGACCCAACTCTGTGATCTAGCATCAATTTATCAACTATAGAATTACCTCGTGCAGTGTCCAATGTAGATACTCCGCGTCCTTTGTGACGGCTCTCATGTGATCACAGGGTGCCTCCACATGGACACTGAACCAGGAATTCAGCTCCTGCTGAAGCTGAGTGCCATTGTGTAGCTCCATAGTCATGTGACTGTGTCCAGGAGCATTCGGATGATCCTCACAGCGACGTCTGTCCAGATGGTAAAGCTGACCCGAGGGACAACAGAATCGGACACATGGACGCAGTCGGCAGACGCAGGCACGAAGATGTCGATTGGCTGGAATCCTGATGCCATTCTCGATCACAAAGTCATAGGGTGTCACCAGTTCCTTGGGAATGACCGTCCAGTTGTGTATATAGGAACCATTCAAAGTGCTTCCCATGCTGTAGCTGCCCGTTATGTTGACCGTATCGATAAAGGCGCACGGATAGCGACCTTCCTCATGGTGGCTGCCACACGTGCCACACACACGCTGACTCACAAGCCACAATAAGCCAAACACTAAATGCCACAATTGCCACAACTGCGTCGTGGTTGAAAACATATTCGCACTCGTTTTTTGCCGCCTTTCACATTCACCTCAAATGTTTATGTTAAGCTTTATGATGTTTTTTTAATATAATCAAATATAAAATATTCACAAAAATTATTCTAATGCACTGTCAATGACGATGAATTTCAAACGATTTGGAAAATGTGCTTGAAAGTGTGGCAACTTGGAATCAGATCATCCGCACCTGACAAAGCTTCAACTTGAACTGCTCAAAATTCAAATCAAATTGAATAAAATCGAAAGAAATGGAACGTCTGGTCAGACACACACCCACAACACTATGTTGTTGTTGTTTTTATTGTTGTTGTTGTTGTGGTTGTTGCCGGCGATTTGTTTACAACAACATTGGGCAATAAGCAAACTGAAACTGAGCATACAACACAAAAACAACAGGCACAGAGCATTATGAAATCAGGATTACTCTACATCTAGATCTGAAAGAATCTTTTCTACTCAGCTATAGAACTTCATAATTAAATTACGAGACTCATTTTATCAATTTCTCATTTTATATAATTTCTAATTCTAAAATATTATGAAATCAGGATTACTCTACATCTAAATCTGAAAGTACCATTTGTACTCAGTTATAGAACTTCATAATTAAATTACGAGACTCATTTTATCAATCTCTCATTTTATATAATTTCTAATTCTAAAATATCTTACATCAAATTTATCTGCACTTTACATAAGACCTTAAATTTGCTCATAGTTGTTTTTCTAATTCTAATACTCCTAACGGAAGTTCTTTCTATATTTTGACATACACTCATTACTAATACTAATATATTTATTTTGTCATTTAAAATTTTCAAATATTCATATTTTTGCACTTTTTTTTGAATTTAATTTCAGTTTTATCCGTTCAGGTTTAAAGTTTAAGTTAATATAAAACTTACTATAATTTGTAAATTGTTGTAAATCCAATTTACCTACTTTATAAAAATTTCCCTTTCGTCAACTGTTCCTAGTTAAATAAATAAATAAGCTTAAGGCACATATCCTACAGAATATTCTTTTGAACTTTCCAACACTACGATTGGGCTTATTTAGTGTGTTCATAATTCGCATAGTTGTTTTTTATTCAGAGAGAGAGAGAGAGAGAGAGAGTGTGTAAAAGTGTGCTGGATAATCATAATAAGATACAGACCGTGTAGTTGTGAGGTCGTCAATTGTACTAAAAAAAGAGGACGGACAGTTGGTTGTTGGTAATTGCGTCATTAACAGCACATTTGTTGCGTGCCACTTGACTTTTGACTTGCCTCTTCCGTTGACCAGGTTAACCAGCTCCCACCTGTCTTTGATTATTGTTTACCTTTCATTTGTGTCCTTTAACTTGGAAAGTGGTCATTTATGAGGCTTACTTACTTAATGGGGGCTCGTCACCTGTTTGCGAATCGAATCGAGACATTGTTCCGGGAAAATAACACATGGCCTTACGGGGTTTGTTTGCGGTTTATTATATCGCTTAATAGAGATGAAGGGTTGGTAATAAAAGAACAGCAAATGTGTTTTTAAGTAAAGTGTGTTTATCTAAACGATAGAAGACTCTCGCTAAATTTTCAAGATGCAAGGAAAAAAAAACTTCTTTAAGAGGTAAAAGTCTAGTGCCGAAAGTCTTTTCATGCCCCAAAATTTTTTAACTTCAATTTTGTAACGAACTTAATCTGTTTGTACTTATAGGATTATAACAAATATACTTAGTTGTAAGTAAATATAACAAATTTTCGAGACTAAGTAAATTGGGTTTATTATTCAAAATATGAACTATTCATTTAGCACTGTAAATTGCTTACAAATGCATCGAGCTTAATGGAAACTGTCCAATTAAAATGATATAGTATTCTTTTTATTTACATTTATTGAACATTTTATAGTTTCGTATGTGTTTATTCTTATTTTACGTGGAATTTGTGTTAAAGACGGAACTTAAGGAATAATTTCGAGAAAGAAATGGATGTTTAACTATTAATTAAGTATGTACCATAGTATAACAAGTCTTGATATTGCTTATATTGAATAATAATTGCAAGCTTCCAGCATGAATCGAAGGTGATTCATCTTAAGTGAATACCAGAGTTCAGATTGAGGCAGTTGTTTGTCATTTAAAGTGATGTCACCGTTGGTCTATAAGGTGAATCTATAATTCAATAATTTAAAAATTACAATTAGCTCAAGTTTTAAAGTTTTTGATGAGGTTTTCTCGCCTGGTGATTTAAGATCTCCCTTTTCATCGAATTTATAAACACGTGCATTTATAATGCTCAGATCAGTCTGACTTGATTCGCTGAAAATATTTATTTTAATTATTCAGATTAGTTAAGATAATCAAGAGAATAAACAGAATACTTACACATTGATGGACCACCAGGTCTTCACGTGCATATTCCTCCCCAGGAGAAGAATAAAACCAGCTATGGCCAGGCCCAGAATGCAAATACCACTCCAGAAGTCTATAATAAAGAAATGCTCCCGAACACGTGCCAAAATATAGACGATCATCTCACGCACCCAAACGGCAAATACGCCGACTAAATACCCTGTAAATGCATAGAAGCTAAAGAGGGAAGAAGTGAGAATGAGTTGAGATTAAACCGATTACTTGAATCACTTGAAAAAACTTACTGAATCTTCATGATTCGCAATTGAGTACCCAAAACATATATTGTGTCTTCTGGCAACTCGAAGATGGCAAAATACGCCTTGATACAGCAGCAAATGCTAAAGATCAGCAGGAGTAGAATGGGAACGTAATAATAGATCAGTAAGCCCCAAAGTCGTGCTGAAAGAAGAACAAAAGTTGGTTAAAGTAAACTAAAACTCAGGGATAGATTAAGGCATTGGAAATAATATCATAAATCAAAGAATCAGCAATTATATAAATTTCCACAAATTTTAAGAATGATTCTACAATAATTTTTTCACGCAGGAAAATTATATTCATATAACAATCGTAGCTTAAGGATGCTATCTCCGTTAAAAAAAATATTTTAATTAATTTTTATTATTCGATGCTATAAGTGCAATTATAAAATTGGTAATGAAAAAAAAAAACAATCAATGCAAGCACTTTTTAAAAAAATGGATACAAAAATCTTTTCAATAAGCTTTCTATCAGGGATGTTACAGAAATTTGAACCAACCATAATGTATGTATGGCTTTTGTTTGAAATTCGAATTTCGATTTCCGAAAATAAGAGGTAAAACATTAAAAAACGCAACGCAAACGCAATTTGATTATAACAACCCATTAAAATACTTAAGCTGAACAAATATACGGGTTAGACTCGTTCCGATAAGTAAACGAAAATAACTCATGAATATTTATGAGGAAAAATAATTCATACAAATCTTTTTACAAGATAACTTGATTTACATAGCATATAATAATAAAAACCTACAGAAAAATTGTCCCAATAGCTAAATATACAGTTAGTCAACAAAGTGTTTTGACAAAATGAAAATGAAATTATTACTATTTTTTTTTCGTAAATAGTAAATGTAAAATGTTTTGGTAAAATGTAACCGGTTTTAATTTCGATTCGAAAATATTTGGCGTATTTAATCCAATTCGAGTTGGTGAACTCGAAATTAAAGTCTGATAGAGTGAAAAAGATAATTTTCAAATACTGAGCCTTAACGTAACGTGAAAAATACTTTTGGTGAAATCTTGTAAAGTAGGAAGTGAAACCCGGAATAGGCCTGAATATCTATTTATTTGATAACCTGGTTTAAAAACCTTTACCGAGAATAATAAAATAACAATGGAATAATAAATGTTCATAACAAAATATTTTTTTTAGCAAAATTATTGATTTTCTCAAAGCCCTTTTCCTTCTAGCATTTGTTTATCTCTTGAAAATAAATATCTTTTTAAATAAAATAATAATAATTTCAAAAGAACGAGTAGGAATTTCTATACATAGCATTATACAAAAAATACAATAATTAAAATAAAAAATTATTGTACAGGATCAAAGGTCACAGGATCAAGGATTGTATTTTAGGATAGGATTGTAGGGGAAAAATGATGATGACACCATAAAATAAACTACAGTGTAGATCATAGTTCTGAAAAGAATTACAAACCATCGAACCAGCAATAGTCCTCGCCAATGCCTGGCTTATAGTGTTTGGGTAGATTTGAGTCCTGGGCAAAGGAGACGAGAAACCGCAACGCGATCACAAAAACTAGAGCTGCAAAGTAGCACAAAGTGCGCACCCAATTTCGAATGGGTTTTTGTCGGAACTTGAGGAGGAAGTCAAGACTGCAGATGGCCAGATAGACAAAGGAGAGCACAATGAAGAAGTAGGCTAAGAAACCTGAAGAAATAAAAGAAGTGAAACATTACGAAGGACCGATAGAAATATAGAGATATACTCACCAATATTGCGACAGGCCTCGTGGGAAAGATTCATGGGATTCTTGAGGGTCAGATAGACGAGCAGGGAATATCCAGCGATCACCGAGAGCAGATAGTAAATGATCAATTGGCCATAATGACTCTTGCGTGCGCCATTAATTGAACTCAGCAAGGCCAATATAAAGATGTTGATTATTATTGCTATGATGCTGCCTGCAAAGTAAGAGATTAGCTAAGGATTAAGTCTAACATTGGCAAGGATTAAACTTACAGATGGCATAGATCCAGAGGCGATAACCACGCTGAAAGCGTTCACAATTGAGGGGAGTCAACGTCCAGACCTTATTATTCTCCAGGGCCGTGAAACAATATTCATCGGTGCTCCAGAGTCGACCATCCCTCAGGAGCGATCCATTCTTAAAGAGATCCCATTGCCAGAAGGAATCATGTTTCTTGTCCACAAACTTATGTCGACAACCGAATTCCGTGCGCACCACAAAATGATCGGTAATCTTCACCTGATCCACACTGCGATTGCTGTTAGTCAGCTCAATGTGTGTGGTTTGTCTGTCCGGTACCGTTCTAGTGCAGTTCCCATTCTCCGGACTGAAGACTTGACCGGACGGACAGCAGAAGGTAATGCAGGGTCTCAAGAGACAGACGCAACCCCGAAGATGTTTTGCTGCTCGATATTCCACACCATCGATCACCTTGAAATTGTACTCGGCCATCAGATTTGTAGGCACGACCACGCCCCCAAACGAATATGCGCCATTTTTAAGGCGCAGACCGTCTGTAATGTTAACGGTGTCTGCATAGGCGCAGGGATATTTATCAGCCCTGGTTGTGGTATTTGTTGTGGTTGTTGTATCTGCTATAGTTGTTGTATTTGTTGTTGCCGCTGAGACCGAGACTGTGCTAATGGTGAGCATGATAATAATTCCCACAAGCGTCGCCCACATTTTGTTTGTTTCTTTTTGATCTTTTGCTAATTGCACAATTAAACAGATGGAGGCTGAGGGGAGTGTCAAGGTGTGGTGGTAATTGTTGTGGCTCAAATCTTAATTCTGCACGCGTCTGACGTCACAGTTTAAGGCGTCGCTGTCGCTGTCGCTGTCGACGTCAACGTCGACGACAACGTCAACGTTAATAAAATAAATAAACACTCGCGATCGTTTTTGGATGTTCACAGCTTTTGGCCTTTACGAGACGCACACACACTCACACAAACATACGCACACACGCACAGTCACCGCAAACAAAAAGACAAATAACAACAACTAAACGAATTGACAGCAACAATGCGACGCTGACGCAGACGTTGACGCAGACGCAGACGCATGCGGCGACGTCTATAAACGGCTATGATTGCGACAACAACAGAACGTGTTGTGTGTGAGAGTGAGAGAGAGTGAGAGAGGAGGGAAGCGAGGAAACGAACTTTGATGCGTTGTTGGCTTTCTCGCGTTTAACAACCGGCAAACCGTCAACGCTCCATGCCGGCCAAGAATAAAAAACAGACTAACTGATTAGCCAGTCTGTCAGCAAAAGCAAAGCCCAAGCGACAGCAACAACGACAGCAACAGCAACAGCTACAGAAACAGAGCCAGAAACAGAACCAGCCCTAGACTCACAGATACAGATATACATATATTTAACACTCACTCACTCACACACACACACTCGGGCACATTAATCCAATAGTCCAACCGATTTGAATTGTGTTTCGAATTGGAATCTCAGCCGTTGAAATTACATTTCTGTTGTTGGTGTTGGTGTTGGTAGCTAAAAAACAATAACAGTGAGAATCATGAAAGAACAACAACAAAGAGCTCAGCTGGCTTTTAAAAACTTTAAGTTGTATGCGCAGTTTAGAGCTTTTATGTTAAGCATACTTACAGCCAGTGACAGCACCAGAACGGTTGTGGTATTCGCTAACATGTTGTCAATAGGGGACAAAGTTGTTTTTGCTTATTCAGTTGAGCGGGAACAGTGCACGACAGATTTATTTGGGAACAGTTGGAGCAGTGAGTTAAATAGTCACAGTTTAGAGGTGCACTAATATTGCTGGCAGTTGATGTTGCATAAGAACAGCAACCCAAAGTGTTTCACTGCTGACTGTATGCATTGCAGTGAGTAGAATGGGAACAGTTTATGTGTCAGCTATGCCTGCCAGTTTCTTTAGCATAAGAACAGAGTATTGAGTTGATTGGAAATAGTTGAAAGTGTGCTAATGTAAGCTATATGCGAACAGAGCACTGAGTTGATTGGGAACAGTTTGAAGGTGCTAAGCTCGATCGCCCTTTGAGTTTGGTTATAAACTTCAAACACTTCTAACTTGATCAAAACATAACCGGCAATGATTTGGCTTCTGAAATTATTCAGCTGCTAAACTTTATTTAATCAGAAAATTTAATATTTATCGAAAGTTTTTGTTTTTGGACATTTATTCGATAATTTTAAAACATCAAACCTTACCCATTAATAAACCGATTCTTATGAATAACATGGCTTGGATCAAAGAATTGCACCTTTTGGAGATTCAAAGTATATTATCTCAGATAAACTCTGCAGATATCCGAAGAAAATAATAAAATTCGATAGTGCAGTGACTGGTTTCTTTGGCTTTTTATTAAAAATTGACATAAAATAGTATTTTTAGGTGAATACATAATTCATACATAGATATATTTGTGCGTGAGTATGTGATTAACAAAGATTTGTATATTTAGAGAGTGTAGACTGATAAAATAATTTCAGATAATCACTGCCATATAATATGGCAATAAGGCAATGATAACAACATCACAATACACACACACACACATACACATATACAGATAAATAGATATGCATGTAGATATATTAGTAGTAGAAGTATATAGAAGTAGTGTCTTTTATTAAGTCTACGATATAATATGGCTGCTAGGAAGGGGCACTGGATCCCAGCTATTCGATGATAAGCTCGACAAGGTCGAAATTCTAGAGTCTAGATCCACTCAACGAAAGTTGGTAGTGCACTGTTGTTGTTGTGGCTGATGCTGTTGTTGTTGTTGTTTTTGCTGATCTAGAGATGACACTAAAGGCTTCTCCACGGAACTCTTCTCTTGCAGCGAAAGATTTGCCACACTACTGGACGTTGTCTTCGTGGAATATTGACTCTGACGTTGATGGCTTCCCTCGCGAGCACTCGAGCATCTAATGTTAAGGGGTGGGAGAGAGAATTCGATTAGAGATAACCTTTACCAAATATATAGTTAATGGAGTGGCAATTTGATAACATAAAGAGCACCGATACACCGATAAATATATGTAATTAGCGATACAATTAGTATGATATTTTCGAGGGTTAGCTGGAAAAGCAATTGGATGGGAAGTTATTCATGGAAATCAGCAATCATCAATCAGCAATCAGATATCAGAAATCAGAAATCAGTTTTAGTAATACAATTTGAATTGATTTACATGCGTTTAGAAGGCATACCATATACAGTTATAGTTATAGCGTTAGTTATATATATATTAAAACATAGATAGGCGAGTGAAGAATGATATAGAAAGAGGAAGAGAGGGGAGATACTTATTAGCATTTGAGTTGAGAGTTGAGCTGGGAATATAATTCTGGTTAATTACGGCATTTTCGAACACTACTCGTAGTACTAGGTGCGAGGTTTTACCTTTTCTTTATTTTGATTGCTTTATGTATTTGATCTAGTCTTAGGATTGATGATAGCCGCTGTACCTGGCGGCCTTTTGCCATTGTCTTGGAAGGATGACTTCATTTTTAACTTATCCGGTTGCGAATTTAAGTCGGTTGATGTTGAGTTCGTTGAGGTCGATTGACTCGAACTTGGTGACTTTTGCTTCAAGAGTCTGACGACGATAACATATTGATGTACATTTATGTGTATATATATATATATATGGTACTTAGGTTACTTTTATTTTATTTGTTTTTTTTTTTTTTTGTTACATGGTATTAGCTATTTGTACAATAAATGGACGGATTTAATTCGTTAGGCATTATCTTTTTGGGTGTTAGCCTCTTGCAGTTTCTTTTTTGCATTTTGATGTGTTATTATCTTTAGACTTTAGATTGTCGACTTGAGTGTTGTTGGGTTTATGTTTTGTGATTTGGTATTTGGTATTGTTGTTGGTATTGGTATTGGTATTGTATTGGTATTGGTATTGTTGTTGCGGTTCTTTAGCGTTAGCGATACCGAAAGCAGTCTGACAACGAGATACAAGAGATACAATTTAGATATACTAGCTGGAGAAATACAAAGAACTGGTTGAGTGCGTTCTAAAATTCTAAAGATTGCATGCATGACAGCTGTCAGCTGCGACACTCGTCATATTAGTATTGCCACGTTGTACAACACTCAAAAGCGAAGAGGAAGCAGAGATCGAGCGGCTGAGCGAACGAGAAACAGAGAGAGAAGAGAGAGATCACTGCTTACTGGCAGTCCTTCCGTCTAGCTTATACGTCATGGGAGTGAACGGCACTCGTCGAGCTGGCAAATGCATTGCGTATGACAACCAGCTTACGTATGTGATTCGAGGCATCCATGAATCGCTGTCGCATCGAGTAGCTGCTTCCGGCGACTGTGACGCTCTCCGTTTGGTGCAGACTACGCACTCGTACCGTTCTATGGGTTGGATTAGGTCACGTGACAATGTGACAGGTGATAGGTGACAAATTATCAATTACAAGACAAGTCAGATACAATTCGGATGCACAGACAATCATTCAAGGAGGAGGAGATCGGCTCAAGGACTTACACAGTTATGAACTTATACACATGGACGGACAATACAATCGAAATCGAAATCGAATCCGAGTTCGAGATCGAAGAATTAGCGATCGGATTAATTGATCGCAAAGACTTACCTGTTCGATATCAGATGCTTAACCTTCTTCTTCAACACAAAGAGCATAAAGATGAGAAATCCCTGCATCGCATTGCACAGATCCGAGACGTAGAAGAGTTTCGACCACTTCTTGTCGCTGCCCACAAAATAGGAGATGATCTCGGAGGACCAGGTAACGCCCATGATCAGGAACAGTCGCAAGAACAGTCCGAATCTTAAAGGATTGCTGTTTAAGTGAGATTTCAATTCCGAATACACATTCGCTTACTTGTCCTTCTCAGTGCGAAGATTCTTTGTGCTATCCTCTCTGGCTATTATCCTGGCCATCTCCCGTTGTACGCCGTGAATCTTAAAGGCCGTCATCACAAACATTACAGTATTGGCTACAATGATTATGAGTATGGGGCCAAAGAAGTAAATCATTGCCGACCAATTTGTCATGTCCAGCCAACAGAACTGTCCACCTCCAATGCTAGGTTTCAGTGACACTGGCCAATCCGAATACTCCTGCACCAGGAACGTAAAGATAAGGAAGATCAATGCCGATCCCCACGAGTAGAGTGAGTAGAGGAGGAAGCGTTTCTTCTCGTGGAATTTGTTAATGCCTCGTGTGCCTCGGAAATTGTGCCACAGATCGAAGCTGATCACGTTTAACCAGAAGAAGGCGGACATGAAAAAGAAATACGCCGTATAGCCGAAAATCTTGCACGACGGTCCTTCAGGATCTAAATCCTTAACCAGCAGAACGCAGCACAATAGAATATAGCCAAATGTCAGACCCAACAGGTAACAGACCAATGACTTTCCATGCTGATTACGAAGTTCCGGAATCAGCAGGTATACGGCAATCGTGAGCAGCATAAAGGGTATGGAAAAAATCATAGCTAAAAGCAAGATAAAGTTGTATATTTTTAAAAAATTATTAATTTAACAATGATAATCTCATTATTTATAGCCTATTTCCTCGACAGCACATTTGGCTCATTCGACGCCATTTTTATCATTTGGTCCGAATGTGGACTTCATTTAGTACAAAATACGAATGATCATTTTGGCTCATTCATAATGAATGAGCCGATTTTTTGCCATTCGCCCTGCCGAATTTCAGTATGTTTTGATCGAGCACGCGATGTTTATCGATAATTTCATGAAAAAAGCAATTATCACTTTAACCAGCTGTTTTGGTCAAAAAAAAAAAATTTGCACGAATTATAATTGCAAAATAAAAATGAAAATGTTCATTATTTCAACTTTTTATAATTTTTGCACAGAAATCGAATAACAGATTTATTTTGGGCGAATGACAAATGCTTTGACAGTTGCACATTTGGTCGTGGAAAGCCAAAAATTAGCCACATTCAAATGTGACCAAATGAGCCAAATGTGAGTGGTCGTGGAAATAGGCTATTACACTTACTGATACAAATAGAAATATCTTTAATATGACATTTTTACAGGCGTGAAATTAATGTTAATTTGACTATCTAATTATCTTTAGTGTTTAATTTAAATATGACAATATTTTGATTTAAATATTTTATTTTTATTTTAGATTCATATTAACTCAAAGTGTCTTATAGCTAAATTGAGTATCAAAAATTTAACTATACAAATTCTGTTAATCAGTGTATATCTTACCGAATCCATTGATGATCTTCACAGTTGTGTTTTCGTTTAACATGTCACAGTTGGCGGGATTTATGATGTAATAAAGATCCGTTTTATTGACAACTGTGGGCACCATACAGTACTCATTCTTAGACAAATATGTCTCGTCATCTTCGCGTAGTAATGTTCCATCCTCAAATATAGTGTAGTTGTCATAGTAGTTTGCCTGCGGGATCAGCGAAAACATTTCTGAGCAGGGTCTAAAGCTCTGCACCACAAATTTTTGATACATGTTTACACTCTGAATGGATCCATCTTTGAGTGTTACATTTATTTCTTTCTCCGGCCACAGATGATCTGTGCTCGTATCGTTTTGACACTCAGAGTTGTTGAAAATTTGTCCCCAGGGACAACAGATATTTATGCAGGGCTTAAGTTTGCAGATACAAGCACGGGTGTGCGGTGGCACATTATCATCTCGATCTACCAGATTCGTGTATATATAGTCAAAGGTGCCCACATAATGACTGGGTATCATAACTCCCTCATACAAGTAGCTACCATTGGGAAACGAGGGAAATCCCGTCACATTCACAGTGTCGAAGAAACTGCATCCCACGTGGATTCCATTGCGTTCCCGATGGTTCACCTCCTCTCCTCGAGCATGTACTCCAAGGGAAGTTCCGGGTAACAGATGGAAAAAGACTAAGAGTACAACGCCAATCAATGTGACGCCATAGTAGAGGGATCCACCTCTGTGATGGATTTTCTTCTGCATTTTGTGGACTCTGCAAAGGGAGGAAAAATTTGAAATCTTTAAGTAATTCATCGAAATTGCACTTGTTAACCTATTTAAATGTAGTTCAGCTTAGTATTCCTAAAGAAAAAAAAGGAACAAGAGAGTGGTTACAGTCGAGCACGCTCGAAGGTAGGATACCCTGTGCCCAGGTACTCTGTATTAAAAGTTTACTTTCGACCGATTGTTCCTGTGGCAGCTATATGATATAGGAAACTAATCTGAACCAAGTTTTGTCTGGATATATAACACCAATTTTAATGCATATTCTATCTGTATGGTTAAGATAACTCAAAAAAATAAAAAACTTTTTCATATTTTTACTTGATTTTCGACTGAGCGTCTTCATGGTAACTATACGATATTGTTTGAACCAAATTTGACCATTATGTGTATTAACTGCACAGATGTACACACATTGGTTGAGATATCTTCTTCAGCCTATTACACAAATTCTGCCAGACATATACATTTTTTCGCCCATTTCAATGGGCAACTAAATAGAGACAAACTTGTTGAACTTGACCATACTCATATACAAACTTGATCTTAGGTTATAGAAAATCCTAAGCACCAGGTTTGAAGTCGCTAAGACTAAAAATGTCTGATACAGAAATACAAATTTGATATGCAACTTTGTGTTGTCTTTACGATCCCACAAAAAAAACCTCTACACGAGGTAAAAGTCTTGTGACGAAAGTAATTTCCAGCCCCAAAATTTCTGATATCCAATTTTGTGACGAACAAAATTGAGTTTAATATACAAATTTTAAATAAAACTAGTGGGCCGGTGCTACAGTCGAGCATACTCGACAGTCGGAGACCCCGTACTTACTATGGAAAAAACTTATAATGGAAAAAAATTAAAAATAATTTAGTTAACTTAAATGCATATTCTATCAGGTTGATTACGATGTCTCATGAAACATACTTAGACTTAATTTTCGCCCGATCGGTTCTATGAGAGCTATAAGATATAGTGGTCCCATTAGAACCAACTTTGGTAAGGATGTATAAGACTAACTTAAATGCATATTCTATAAGTTTGGTTACGATATCTAATGAAACTAAAAAGTTTTTCATACTAAGACTCGATTTTCGCCCGACCGATCCTATGACAGCTATATGTTATAGTAGTCCGATTTAAACCAACTTTGGACAGAATATATAAAACCAAGTTTAATTTATATTCTATAAGTTTGGTTACGATATCTCATAAAACAAAAAAGTTTTTCATACTAAGGCTTAATTTTCGTCCGATCGGTCCTATGACAGCTATATGTTATAGTGCCCAGATTTGAACGAACTTTGGACAGGATACATAAAGTCAAGTTTTATGTATATTCTGTAAGTTTGGTTACGATATCTTATAAAACAAATAAGTTTTTCATACTAAGACTTGATTTTCGCCCGATCGGTCCTATGACAGCTATATGTTATAGTAGACCGATTTGAATCAACTTTGGCAAGGATGTATAAGACTAACTCAAATGCATATTCTTTAAGTTTCGTTACAATATCTCATAAAACAAAAAAGTTTTTCATACTAAAACTTGATTTTAGACCGATTGTTCCTATGGGCGCTATATGATATAGTGGTCCGATTCAAAAAAGAAACAAACTTAACCTGCCTGCAATATCGAGGAATCTACATACCAAATTTGGTGTCACTAACTTTTAAATTGCTCTTATAATTGGGATATGAAATTTTGTTTTTCGATTTGTGGGCGTTAAAAGGGGCGTGGCCGAATTTTGAAACAAACTTGATCTGCCTGCAGTATAGAGGAACCTACATACCAAGTTTGGTGTCTCTAGCTCTTATAGTCTCTGAGATCTAGGTGTTCATACAGACAGACGGACAGACAGACAGACAGACAGACAGACAGACAGACAGACAGACAGACAGACAGACGGACATTGCTATATCGACTCGGCTATTGATGCTGATCAAGAATATATATACTTTATGGGGTCTGCCACGCCTCCTTCTGCCTGTTACGCACATATTCGGTAAAACAAACCCAATAGACCCCTGTACTTTTTTTAAGTACGGGGTCTAAATATAAATTAATAAAAAAAAAAATTTGGCATTGTGCACTGTGCGGAAAAAGGGTGAGCTTCTTTGTACATAAAAATTACTTTTTGCGCAGTGCCGAATGCCAATTTTTTTTTTTTATTAATTTATATATTTATTTAAAATTTTTAATAAAAATCGTTAGAGCCGTTTTGTCAAAAATCGCCAAAATGTAAGCTAAAAAACTTTATTTCACCTGTAAAATGTTACCTGAATACTTAAAATAAAAGTTTTAAGGTACGCCTAAAAGCTCTCAAGCACACCTTCCCAATGATATACAAAGCATATCTATAGCTTCTATGGTTTGGAATTTGTTGATGTTTAGCGTTTTCCCGATAAAATAAGCGGTTTTTTAAAGAAGTCGTAGAACAAATATTTTTAGATTTTCGAACAGGAATAAATCCCCATTATTACATTTAAGCTTCTTTAGCGCTTTGATGCAAACAAACAAACAGACAAGCAAACTGACTTTTCACTTAATTTTTAGGTGTCTACTAAAATTTTTAAATTTATTTATCTTTTGAACCAGTTATTGGATTTGGGTGATTAAGGTATCAATCGACGCGTATTTTTAGCTGCAATCATTTAAATTTTTCCCCTCTCAATTACACCCCATATCTCATAACCCAGGTTGGTTAGTTTTAGTATGCCATTTTGTAAGTTAGGACTAAGCCTTTCGATCGGTATATAACTCGATCTGATCAGACAGTCGTAGCAAATTTTCCAACTTAGCTGTATATATAGTTAGTTGCCTTTTGCACCCTTCGTGCTGCTTTCGTCACTAACGCGAACTGCCGTCCGCAGTGATGGTTTAATTTATATTTAAATAAACATAAAAGTAAGGCCCAATTAATATATAAGCAAACTTCAGCCCCATTTCAGCTGGTTAAATCTCCTTTTAGCACATTAACTCAAACTTTTTCAACAGGTTATCGAGCAGCACAGGGAAATGGGAATTTATGGCGTCAGTTCGTCAGTTGAAGTGTGTGAGTTGAAGCCAATTAGGGTAACAAGTCCCATGGTTAATGTTTTAAGGGCAGCAAGGACAACCATCCAATTGATAGACAAAACACACGCAATGGGCGTCCTGATGTCCTGCGGGGCATTAATCATCCTAAAACTTATATATGAATTTCCGTTAAATTGATACTAAATGCCGAGAACTGTCAATATCCTGTCAAATGCTCCTTCTCACTTTCCATTTTCCCCCATCGTCATCCTTTAGTTGGCTTAACAACTCCCACTCCGACACCCAGTTTTCCCTTCCCCTTTCAGTTTCCCATTCCCTCGATTTGCGCCTCGTAATAAATTCATTACAAATGCGAAAAGTCACCCCATCCCCATCCCTTTAGGGGCCACTATCTTATCGGGCTAACATCATTAGCGTCCAACAATGTATAAAGGAAAGTCAAATTTGGCTTAATACATTGATCGCAATATATATTTGCATTTATTGTGGGCTTCAGAGTAAACAGGGGACAGTGGAGAGGGGATGGGGATGGGGGTGGGGGCTGTGCACACCCAAGAATAATCGTTAAGTTTATGGCCCCATTGGGTAAACAGATATATACGTGGGAATACGAGTATTTGGTAAAATTAGCATAATTAATCGCTTCGTATGCAATTGAAATTTCAACACCGACCCTTCAACTCCAATCAAAACATTTACCCCTTCTCAATCTCTATTTCTATCTCTCTTATGCTCTTTCTCTTTTGCTCTTCCAATCAAAAGAAAGGAAAAAAAAAACATTTCGAAAATTGCCAGAATTATGGCAATTAAATTGAATTATGAGCTATTGATTTTACGATTTTCCGGATTTCCATTTGAAAGTTTTTATTGTTGAATAATTTTGTTGTTTGTTTAGTAAATGCAACAAATGTTATAGTTAGCTCTGATATGGTTCAGTTTATTTTGAAAGCAGCTGTGCCTTCGATCGATTTATAATGCTGATCATAGCTTACAATTAATTTCCAACTCATGATTCATGGGTGTGTCTCTTTCTCTCTCTCTCTCTATCGCTCTGGGTTCTATGTGAATACAAATTAATATAATCTTGATATAATCAGATAATGTCGGAGAACTGTCAATAAAATGAGTATCAACTTATTAATATAAAATTTATACTTTAAGTTTACACAATACGTAAGTGATTCAAGAGAGAACTGAAATTGTTATCGATAAGATAATGACAGACAAAGACTATTTACCAGATACTTATTGATTTCCCAGAACTCAACGATTACTGAAAATATTCTTATGTGTAATGAAACAGAAAAAAACAATTCAAGAAGTTTATTTAACTGATGATTTATTAATTATGCTGCTTAATTACTTCCGTTGCGATTAATCTAAATTTCAAATGTCGCTCGATAACAACGATAACTCACGACTTAATGATTCATTTGGCGCCATTAACAAGAAAAACATTACTTTTGAGATTAAAATGTATGTTATTCTATCAACACTTTTGATCAGTATATATATATAAATACAAATATTGTAAAATAGTCACAGCTGTGTAAAATGGGGAAACTGGAGGTATTAATGGAGACGACGCATTTAATAATTATGAATTATGTATGCTAAAATGCATAAAGCCCCCGGGGCAAGATTTATCGGCGTGGCTGTTGATAAAATGTCGACGTACGATACGAGAACTGGGAACGTGTCACGCGGCGTATGCGCAATATATTAGAATTCAGAAAACGACAACGATTGCGTTGTCTCTGGGGTCCATTTCCCTATGCTATGGAGCGAATCGCTTATGAATTTCACGGAATTAATAAAGCCCATTAAATGTAATATTATAAACCGAAACTCACAACTATTATGAATATTTGGCGCGCAGCGTAATCGAAATGTAAATGTTTTCTTTATAATTTTTGAAGTATGAATACGATTACGAGTATTCGTATATATTATATACAAATATATATATGCTTTTATGTCAGATAGCGTAACTGAGTATTGTTTTATTTCTTTATTGTTTAATTATGTGTCGCTTGCCATTTCGATTGTGCACTTTTATCAGTGGAACGCTTTTGGTCAGGGCAAGAGCCACAATAAACTAATCGCAACCGCAAAATAAACTGAAACTGAAAGATAGAGAACTTCAAAATTGAAACCCACCACAAGGTATGAATCGGGGTGAGAAAGATAAACAACACCTTCAGAAATAATTCAATAAGTATATGTATGTGTGCGATTATTTTCAAATTCAACAAATACGTATTGGCAACAACATGGTCCAAAGTTTTGATTGTTTTGGTCTAACCCATTGACGGTCTTCCAATTCAATTGTGTGTGTGTGTTTTTCTTCTAGTTTTCATTCGTGCGAAAATTCCTCAAATAAATACAAATATGTTTCCAAGTATTTTTAGCATTTCGCACAAACACACGCGTGTCCTCTTTAAACACTTTGGGCCAAGCCCTATCCAGCAAATTGATTGCTCTGGGATAGCCCCAATTTCTCTGGTAATTTGCAACTTGCCAAATACTCGGATTATTAACAGCAGCCGAGCAAGACGGATTAAACACATAAACGAAACACACCTCAACATTTCCATTTGTTTCCATTCTGTCCCATAAATCAATCAAGTCGAACAACAAATTTTAAATTAAAAGTTTTTATGTAAATCTATTTCCTATTGTAAAACTTGCTCTTTTCGTTTGTATTATTTTAATTGAAATTGTTTATTTTCCTTATTTGATTCCACTTTTAAAAACTATTAGCTATCAATTCTTCATATCTATTATTTAAACTAGAGGCTTGTCGATTAAATAATCTAATGTATGTGTTTTTTTTTTTATTGTTGATTAGTTTTACTATTTTGAATAAAAAATACATATTTGTAAATTTTTAAAATTGTAAACACTTTTCAACTGCTTCGAAAGTAAACAAAGCAGCTGTAAAGTGTATTTAAATCCACATGTCCTCCATGGTCATTTTCTTAGTCAGCTTAGTTCGGCTTAAGCAATAAATAAAATTCTGATACATATTTGATTAAGGAATTGTCTTTGATGACACTTAAAAAGCTATAAAATTGTTATGAACGATAATAAATGATGGATACCCAGAAAGAGAGATAGATGGATATACACATTTAGCTAATTAAAGTGTAATTTAATAATTTAATTACGCTTATCAAGGAATACAGTCCAGAGGAGCTGCCACCTGCGTGATAAACAGCAATTGAATGCATTTGAATTGTCATTGGAGATAATCCAACAATATGGTTAATATTATACTGTATACATTTGAGTATTATCATATTGTATGTCTGTACTCCTGATGCATTGTATTTACCAAACAATGCGACGTTAACGTGTCGTATAGAGAGTTTGAATTTCTTGAAAAAACTATGCATTGTATGTGAATACTTATTGCCGGCAGAATTGGGGGGAATTGAAATAAACAAAACTGAAAGGTGTATGCAAAAAATAAACAATATAGGAAAACATATGAACAATCGCCAACCAATCGCCAAATGTTCAAATTGTAAACAAATTCAGTTTGCAAAGAGTTGAAAGTGTTGCGGAAAGGGGAATGGGAATGCGATTGGGAACAGAATCAATGGGTATGGAAATGATGAGCACAATAATTTCAAGGTGAATTCCGGTCATGTCATAATTCTAGGTTACTTCTAATAGGTCCAAAGGCAGAAAGATAATTGCAATGACTCAAAAGTGCAACAAGTGTTTAGTGTTTGATATTTGATACTTAGACTAGTTAAGAAAACAGCTTTAAAGACACTTACATTTATTTGTCATGTAGTTAACACAGCTAATTACAGCTGCCCAGGAATTCCCAACTAATTACTGACTCAGTGAATGGACTCCTAAATCTGAAAATTGGCTAATATATAGCAGCTCATAAATTAGTTTTTATGATCCATAACAATTTAATTTACATTCAATTGGCAATTAAGAAATAGAGAAATACCAAATATACTATCACAATTAGCGAGAGATTATGTTATCTGTTCATACCATTTCTTGGAACTAAAGTCAAATATTTTTAGAAACTTATTTAGGTTGCTTATTAAAAAAAATGAAAATAATGAGAAATTAAGTTGATAGCAAATCTTAGGAGTTTACACAAAACAGACTCATTTATTAAATCATTTTATTTAGAATTTTGACTAAGTAAAGATGAAATATAAATAAATTCGTTTCTTCATCAAGGGATTATACACAGAAATTTAAAATTTCCCAATTACTTTTCAGAAACTTTAAATAAATAATAATAACGAGCTAAATTGATATGCTGTTCTAAAATAGAGGGATGGAAAATTCCTAAATAATTTCATAATTAGCAAGAGTCTTAAATGTCAGACAAACCTAAATAGCGGAAATATCTCTAATATAAATTCATTTGGCATGAGCTATCAATTAAATAGAAAAGTATATTTTGTAAACGCCCACTAGAATGGCATCTGAACTATTTATTCTGCGTCGTTTACAAATAGCTCTTGAGGTTTTACAACAATGCGTTATCTCTTTATCGTTTGTACTTACCTATAGGCTATATATATATATGCCGATATTTGTATATAGAATATTTGCTTCAATCAAGTTGTTTGTTCTGCTCAACGTTGTTTTTACTTCTCAGAATTGTTAGTAAATATCTTTTGTCACTTTGCAAGTTGAAAAACCTTCACAAAACTCTGTATTTGACTAGATTTGTATATATATGTATATATATTTATGTTTGTATATATGTTACTGATAGTAACTAGTGTTAAACCCTCCGATACTCAGTATGCAAGACAGCTTCAACAGTTAAACGCATTGATTCGCGGTTCTCTTTAAAATATTTGCTGAGTTGGGTTTTTTTTAAATGCTTCGCAAACTTGATTTTTGTAGTCGTTGTTGTTTTTGTTGTTGTTGTTTCTGTTGTTCTTGTTGTTGTTGATAAACACTGGATGACAAGTACCCGGGAATATTGTCACAAAAATGAAGCTATCGAATACGTTTTCGCAAAACTCTGCTGTTTTTATGGCCTTTAATAATGTTGAGACATTTGCAAAACCTGAAATCTGAGTTGCCAAACCATAAAAATACATATAATATGGTTCATTTACACACTGCACTTGGATAATGATAGCTTTCTGGGAAGCTCACAGTGGCAAATTTTTCAAAATCATCAATTGTACAATAATTTATATTGTGCTCTCAGGGAATTTCCGTATATCACTCTGATCAGCAATCTACGCTTGCTTCGACCGGTTAGATTAACATAGTAATTAAGAAAGCAAAAACTAATGTGAATTTACAATATTAATGAGTTATTAACAACTCCATTGTTACTATCAATGCTTTTCTCTTTCTCAATTCCGCGAAGCTTCCACGACGCGCGACCAACTAAAGCGAACTGAGCACAAAATGGAGACACGCCAATTGATAAACTTCTGCTCTGTTAAGTGTTAAGTGTTAAGACTACCGTGCTGTTAATCGGCTATGGCTGTGCTGTTAAAGTTCCTTCTTAACCTTACAGCAAGTGGAGCGTATGTAAATGCAAAAGCACTGTCAACGGTCAACTATTGAATGCAAATGTTGCAGCGCTGTTAAGTGCACGACTGTTAAAGTACCTGGCGTAGGCGGAAGGCAATTGCATTTTGTGGATCGAGTATGTTTGGTGCTTGCATGTTAAGATAGCCCCTCTGTTAACAGACTTTCGGCGCACTGTTAAAATTCCTTCCTCACGCATTGTGTGGGTGGGAAAACAAAAGCCACATGGTAATTGATAGATGATCGCCAGCAGTTGCCCAGTTGAAATGTAAACAAACCGATAAGTGGATCGTGAATTGATGCTTTGAATGGTCAAAACAAAAACCTGCTGATTTGCTCTCAAACAAACATAATTCGCCGGAGGCAACAAATTCAAGCTGTGATTCAAAGTGTTTTGATTTTGTCTATTTATCAATTTAAATGCCACTGCTTGCAATTCAATTAGCCAGCTGAAGCTGACAAAAAGCTCATACAAGCAAACTAATTACGATGAGTCAAAGATCATCACTTAATAAAGCTTTGTTTTAGGCTCTGTGTATAGGTGAAAGCTCAATATTAACTGTAAAACTAACTATCAGTGAACTATCATGGTTGTTCTCAAATAAAAACTACACTTTCAATTAATTGAATCATATTTTCTGTGTGTTTTCTTTTATAAGTCAAATGAATTTTTTTAATTGTTGAAATTCTGTATATTTTCATATACTTACATTACTCAACTTATCTAAAAGCGTATTTCAATTTCAGCCTGCAAAACAAAATGTTTTTATTCTTGTTTTGATTTCGCTTTCGCTTTTCACATTCTTTGTTTTCAGCTTGCCATTGTAAGAAGCTCTATATGCATTGTATACAGTTACTAAAGTGAGCAAAAGATAAGCATTAAATATTTTACTCATATCCTAAAATTAATTGACTAAATCGCATGTAGAAAACTGTTTAATTGGAATACACGATTTGGGTATTACTTCCCGGTAGCTCCAAATGACACGTAGGGCGCTTTATAGCATTTAAAATAAACATGGTTAATATACTAAAGTTGCCTTGTGCCTGAGTACGTGTTCAAAGTCAGCTACGACAAAAACAATTATCATTATGATATAATAGGTTAATTCGATAATTTAGTTGTGGTGCGATCCAAATTGGGAAACAGAAAGTTTACGGATTGACAACGATTTTTGGGTGGTCTTCGATTGATGTGGTTGGCAAAAAAAAAAAACTTTCAATTGCTAATTATTAATATGACTTTGAATAAAATTTTTAATTCGCGCTGTTATAACAAATTCGAATACGTATTGTTTTAATTAACCCACGAAATGAAACGTGCCTCGCCTCATCTTGCCGGATCAATTTTTAGGGAGGGGAAAAGTATTCCCGAATTATATTCATTTGACATTGTAGAAGACGAGAGTTAAAAAAAACTGGTTTTTCGCTTAACATTGAATCTCAAGTGCCGGCAACTACAACATACATATATATTGTCAAAGATTCAAAGATTCAGTAAGTAGTATTCACAGACACAACAAAAAAACAACAAATTAAAAGCAACTCAAAGCAGCAACAACAACCACAACACAAACTTGTGGGCAGCTCTTGCTCTTTTTCTTTAAACCATAAATATTACATTTTAATTGGCAGGCCAGACACCAAGCTCCAATACTGCGAATATCACTGTGGAACGGATGCCACAGAGTTGGCCTTGAGACTGAATCTGAATCCCGACAAGCCAAGCAGATGTCAAAATACTCGTACTTAATTATCAAGAGTCGCAGTTCACAGTTTGCACACACATATCAAATATTTAAGCATTCCGATTAGAAAACGCGTTCACTTTATGATTATCTATCGTATATGTACATACACAAAACCATTTACTTGAAGGTTTAAACATAACGTATTTTCATTAAATTAATTTTGTGTCTTTTCCGTTTGTTTGCTTGTTTGTTTAACCGCTACTTCACTTCTGAAATGCTGAATTCTCTGCTAGTGAGAAACGCTTTCAACAATCTTCCACTGTTAACTAACAGTGACGAGCTTGCGAGCTTTAGTAAAGCTCTCTATTCTAGCATCAGCCAAAAAGTATGCAGTAGTTTTCTTAGTTAGCTTCAAACAACTGAAATACATGAAGACGAATATTTGCTCTGTGTATTTGAGGTTTTTCTTATAGTGCTATTACTAGATAACATTTCATAAAACTAAATGTATCCAAATGACGCTGAATATGAAAATATTTATTAAATTTACGGATTATTATTTCTGCTTACTAGACGAACTATATACTATTAAGTGTATACTTTTTATGTCTACAAATTCTTTTTTTATACTAGATATATACTATTTTTTTCAAACTTAAGCACAGGTTTGATAACTACTTTGAATGTCAATTCAATATGATATAATTAATATATTTAAACACACATATTTTCACATTCATATTAAAATATTATATATTGCATTTAGCATCGCAGTCTGCCTTATTGCAGTACCGATTGTTATTGCCTCCACATCCTTCAAAGCTCAGGAACCTACAGGCGTGTTTGCCCTGATCGTAGTACCACATCCTATTATTTCTGGTATCCGTGCATCTAGTTAAATTCGAATGACCTTTATCTCTATCACCATTGCAGCTCTGTTTAACTAAAGACAATCAAATATATGATGTAACTAGACTTGGATATTAAATGAATAACATACGAGGACGTCCCCGACAACTGGTAGCTTGAGTGTTAGACCCAACGTAGATCACCAGAAAAACGAATAGTAGAACGAATTTCATATTGAGAGAAGTTAGAAAGAAATCAGTATTGTTCAACTGATTTCAAGCTGCAAAAATGTACTCGTTATATAGCAAATTGTTGAATACAATTTAATAGTTAAATATATTCCAACAGCTGTTTCAAAATGTGGCTATTTTAACAAATATATAAATGGTGAATATGCTAACATATATGATAAGATTAAATTTAATTACATTCTATACTATGTTCTAAATTACTATGATACCCTTATAATAATCTTCTGATATTTTTTTTATTTGTTTTCCCATTTAGACAATTTAGTATCAAAAATACGAGCACATAGAATCATGCAATGGAATTTGCTGCAATAGCGATTTCTATTGCCACCACAGCCAAGATATTTCATTTTGTTGCAGGAATTACCACTGTAGTACCACATCTCATTGTTGGCATTCAAATTACAACCCTCTAAATCCGCATGTCCTATATTTTTACCGCCGTCGCAGCTCTGATCATCTGATTGAGAAGCAAAGTGTTAAATGAATCATGTATACTATCAATTACAATTTCTTACTGACCAGGACATCCAGCACAACCATCAAAGTCCTGAGCGTAAGCAATGGAAAGTATTAAGATTAGAATGAATAACATTTTGAAAAACTCTTCAAACTCTACTCAGTTTGTACTAATGCCCTCCTCTAAATATAAGTATTTATATAGCGACTTATGAATATAAAAATACCTATTAAGCGACAGCTGCTACCGGAAACAACAAATAGTATAAGCTCGAAGCAAAGTTTAGAGATAAGAAAGAGTGTTTGATAAATAAAAAAAATTTAAATAAATTAGCTTCAAGTGCAAATATTTGACTATGCTCTTAATCTAATAATGATATTATATTCCGATCGAAGTTATTAAATAAACTAAAGAAACATAGGAAACAAACATATAACTGTGCAGATATTACCTTGAACATTTTATTTCACATTATATTATGTTATGGTATTTTATTTATTAAACGTCAACTAAAAGCCATCAAAAAACAGTTACTTAAATTTTAAATACAAAAAAAAATAAGAAAAAAGGTATTTAAAATGTATGTATTTATTTTGTAAAATGTAACCTTTAAAATAAAATCTAGTCGGAAAAGATACAGTGACGAGCCCTACAATAGGAATACCCATTACATATATTTAGGAAGTTGTATTTCTTTAATAAATAACAAAAGCTATTACCACCTTTCTGTTAAACCTATCTTGATTCAATTAAGTATGTTAATAGAAAAAAATAATAGATATTGTTAATTACCAAAAACAACGTAAAGTTTTTTCGAGTTTTTGCGGGGTGGAGAGTGCGTGACAAAAATAGTCTTATAGTTTTTGGGATCTAGGCGTTCACACAGACGGACAGTCGGAAAAACATATATTTTAAAAAAATACACCCTTTTACTTATTTTTAGACCCCGTACTTAAAAAATGTACAGGGGTCTATTGGGTTTGTTTTACCGAATATGTGCGTAACAGGCAGAAGGAGGCGTGGCAGACCCTATAAAGTATATATATTCTTGATCAGCATCAATAGCCGAGTCGATATAGCAATGTCCGTCTGTCTGTCTGTAGGAACACCTTGATCACAGAGACTATAAGAGCTAGAGACACCAAACTTGATATGTAGGTTCATCTATGCTGCAAGCAGATCAAGTTTGTTTTAAAATTCGGCCACGCCCCTTATAACGCCCACAAATCGAAAAAAAAATTCATATCCAAATTATAATAACAATTTAAAAGCTAGTGGTGCCAAATTTGGTATGTAGATTCCTCTATATTGCAGGCAGATAAAGATTGTTTCTTTTATGGATCAGACCACTTTATTCCATGGCGCCCATAGGAACAATCGGTCGAAAATCAAGTTTAAGTATGAGAATGATACAATAAGCATATAACTTGGTCTTATACATCCTGTCAAAAGTTGGTTTAAATCGGTCCACTATATCATAGAGGTGTCATAGGAACGATCGGCCGAAAATTAGGTCTTAGTATGAAAAACTTTTTTGTTTAATAAGATATCGTAACCAAACTCATTAAAAACGCATGTAACTTGGTTTTATATATTCTGTCCAAAAGTTCCAAATCAGATCACTATATCATATAGCTGTCTTAGGACCGATCGGGCGAAAATAAAGTTTTAGTATGCCAAACATTTTTTTTTGAGATATCGTAACCAAACTGTTAAAATAAGTATCTAAGTTGGCTTAATAAATCCTGACCAAAGTTGGTCCAAATCAGACCACTATATCATATAGCTGTCATGGCACCGATCGGGTGAAAATCAAGTATGAATTTTAGGCAGTCTTAGCTTTTGCCATAGTAAATACGGGGTCTCTGACAGTCGAGAATGCTCGACGGTAGCTCCGTACGACTAGTTTTAAAATGGTACAAAATAAAAAAAAAAGTAAATATTCTGGGTGTAGTCAAAAGTGAGAAATTTCGCTTTTATTCAAGAACAGCTGTCATTTAATCAATGATCTTTATATATTATCGCACATATTTATTCCCAAAATCCGATTGTTATATAAACAGCTTTAGACCTAAAGTACAAGCTATACGAGTTCCTTTGCAATGAAAATAAGTTTATTCTTGGCCTGTCTGACTCTTTATGTTGCTCACACTTTATCACAGGGACATTGTCCCGGTAGTGTCAGTCCCGGTAAATATTATAACTTTATAAATATTAAAAAATTATAGATAAAAAAATATTTTCTTTATAGCTGATCCGAATTGCAAAGGCGATGGTAATGAAGGTCACACTTATCGGTTTTCCTACCTCAGAAATGCGAATAATGAAATGTGGTACTACGATTGGAACAATAATTCCTGTAGGAAACTGTTCTATAAAGGCTGTGGTGGTAATAAAAATCGTTTCTGCTCAAGAGAGGCTTGCAGATTGGAATGCGAAAGATCGGAAAAATTAAATTAAATTAATTTTTAAATGAAAATATTATTTAAATTCGTGTCAGAAGATATTAAAACATTATATCAACAGCAAGAATATAATTAAATGAGTCTATTAACGTGTTACACATTTCGTGACAATATTGTAACACCCAGTAAAGAGTTTACGCCCTAATTGTCTCAGCCTATTATTCCTCAATTCACGTGAAATTGCTTAGCCTTACATGTAATTTTCTACAGAAAGTCATCATTATGTTATTAGACCCAACCTAGAAATAATGAAAAATGCATGAGTTCGGTTGAAAAGGTTTCAACAAGTTGTTAGTGTATCTTGACGGAATAACAAGTTGTAGAGTATGATTCATGAATTTTTAAGTGTTATACACGGAACTTTTAACAAAATTGTAAATATATAATATGGAATATAAATTGCTTCACAGACTTTTTTTATCTTAATCCGTACAAATTTCTAAACGTCGTATTTAAATAGGAATATTGATTTGAATAGTTTGTGCTAAAGAAAACTTAAGTTTTTTGTCAGCTTATCAACTGATTCATTTATTTAAATATATTTCAAAATCAATTATGGTATTGTAGCAGCTTCAACTGATACAGTTGGTTCAGTTTGCTCAGTTGCTTCAGTTGGTTCAGTTGGAGGAAGTGTTACAACTCTACGAAGGCATTTCCTTTCACAAGCTTCCAAAGAGCAATAACGATTCTTGTTACCAGCACATCCTCGATAGGACATTCTCCTGCAGGACTGAGTCCTCCGGTCATAGTACCACATATCGTTATTGGCATTCCTTCGACAACCACGCCGACGTCCACTTCCGGAATCTCTGCCGCCAAGACAATTTTCCTCATCTATTTGCAAGGACAATGTAAGTCTTAACATAATTATATTATTAACAACATTTTCAGATACTTACTGCGATGAACACGACCCCGACAAGAGCGTTGACCCTGAGTAAAGGCCACGAAGAGTGCGAGACAAGCCAGGATTAAAATGAATTTCATGTTTAAGAGATACCGTAAAACTATACTCAATTTAAACTGATTTAATACTGCAAATATTGGTGTTTATATACGAAATTTATAAACGTATGTATGGTTCCAATGAGCAGATGTCAGTAGAACGTGCTTAATGAAAACGAAGCAAATTATGAAAATTTAATGGCATTTTAAATTCTTAATAAAAAATTTAAATTAAATTAAAGAAATATGACTCTATATAGGTCTAAATGCATGCTTTGTACTTACAAATACTGCGAAAACAATACATTACATTTTCCCGCAGCTGGAAATAAAGACATTACTTCTTTCTTTACTGCAAACAATAAAGAAAAAAACTCTGAATAACAATTACATTTGTAAAAAGCAAGTTCTTGTTATGTTTTATTAAGGCTCCACATACAAAAGTTATTACAAAATAGTCGACTATAAAATACCCTGAGCCTAGTCCGTTGAAAAACACTTAATGGCATATATACATTCACTAACAAACGTGCTGCATTAAACTTCTTTCTCCTGGTGCTTTGCACCGATTAAAATTGTCTCTTGAGTAACATAATTATTAAATGCGATCGCCATGAAATATTACAGGTTAATTGGGAGTATAAAAGAACATTTATATATTAAACCTAAAGGCTTTATTTAAAAAAATGCATTCGTAGTTAGTTTGATTTATTTGAGTGACAAGGGGTGAACAAGATATGGTATTCAGAAAGCTCCATTCCAAATTGTTATTAGGAGAAGGCCAAGTACATTAGGATTTTAATACTGATTAAGAATATATATACTTTTCAGAGTAGTATATGCTTCTTTCATCTGCTATATACGTTTGCACAAAGAAAGAAAAAGGCACTGCATCATTCAATTCTTTCGGCATGTTTGTTTATGTTTGTGTATGTGTTTTAATGATAATAAATATGCATGATGAAAACCTATGTTAAAGTTGATTCGGTAGTCATCTTGGTTTTCTGTCGCATTCCTTTAGCTGGCTTTGGAAATGGCTTTCTTGTTGGAATTGCCCCCTGATTAGTTCTGGAAAAAAAAGACTCATTAGACACGCATATTAAAATAATATATCTCGAACACAAACTAAACTCTTTGTTAATGCATGCAAAATCAAAGGATAAAAACCATCATAGTGCACAAATTTAAATAAAAAATGAAATTATTCCCAAATCAAAATTGTTTTAAGAAATGCAGAAATGATATAAAACTAGAACAAAAAACTTAGAATTTTACAAGTAATTTTAAAAAATAATTGAGTTGCCAATTGTTTTACCTAATTCAAGATATTAGGACCGATCTTTTTATTAATGCCGTCCCTGTCTTGTAATGCGATCTCTTCATCGGAGTCGTCCATATCATCAGCTGTGTTTACACCTCGAATTCTTTTTTATAAAATTTTATAATGTAATAATATACAGAATATTTCATTAATTAAATATCTATTAGAATGAGCTACTTACCTATCCAAAATCAGATTCATTACACTTCGCTTGAGCACAAACAAAATGAATATGATAATTCCCTGGGCACAGTTAATGTAGTCGAAGATTTCTAGGACACTTGCCCAAGAAGCATTGTTTTGTACCAGATATGCAATTATCTCAAAGGTCCACGTTATACCCATGATGACGAACAAACGTACAAACAGACTAAACCTATATGAAAAGAGATAAATAAATTTTTAGCAGACACTGAAGACTCTTTTCTTTCTCAAATTATTTTACGTTTGCTTATTCGATTTCATATGTTTCTCCCGTGCCTCGGGTAAGTTCAAGCTGTCCATCTCCTTTTTCACTTCCACAATGCGAATGGCCTACAGAAGAAACAATTATGAAAAAAATTAACAAACAGAATAAAAAAGTTTTCAGCATGTGATTTAATTACCGTCAGAATAAACATCGTCATGTTGAAAATGATTTGAAGTGCCATAAGTCCATGGAAATATATCATCGCAGACCAGTCATGAGCTGCAATCGAAATAGGATAAATAACTTAGGTCGATTGATTAGTTAAGTAATAAACTCACTTTTGACCCAGCAATTGTACATCGCAACTCCTGGTAACCAAGGTAAATTATCTTCATTATCTTCCAACTTGTAATCAACTATTATTATGATTATGGTTAGAAGAGCGGCAGCTCCCCAGGCATACAGGCTATACATGAAGAAGCGATGCATGTTTGTGTGTCGTCTAACGGTGTAGTTGTTTCCCCGGAAACTGTTCCAAAGATCAAAGCTGATAACAGTTAGCCAAAAGAATCCTGCCATTACTGCGAAATATCCAACGTAACCTGAAACAGATACTTAATCAATTAGGATCAATTATCCTAACTGACATATGTCTATTGTGCATACCATTCATTTTACATCCAAGTGAACTCCAATTTTTATGTAGATTATCGACTGTCAGTAATGCAAATGCCACAACAAGACAAAGCATATAGCATACAAAACAATATCCATGTAGATTCCGAAGCTTCGGGATCCAAAGGTAAACAAAGCAAGTAATAAGCATCAAGATTATCGACAGAATTCGAACTGGAAATATTTATCACGATAATCGAGAAGTTTTGTAGGATAAGTCGACTCCTTGGCTTACGTATGTTGTATAGCAGTAGACTCGGAGGTGGATCAGCACAATTGTGGGGCACCAGCATTAAAATCGACTTGCCATCCTGGGTATTGATGGGATGGGGCTGCATACAATATTCCTGCTTGGATAGACTTCTATTGTCGCTATTGCGCAGCAAGACTCCATTCTGCAATAAATATATTATTATGTAAAATTGACAAAACTTTAGAATTGAAATGAACAAAACCTCAAACAATTTCCATCTCTCGGTTTCTTCATGTAGCGAGTCAAGGTGAAAATGTCCTGTGCAGGGCACTGGCAAATCATGCTGAACAATAAACTCATTGAAGACATGCTTTCTGACCTCTGTGCCATTGTTGAGAGTAACATTCACATATGGATCGGATAACACTTCTGCAGAATTCTCACACCTCCGTTCACCGTCAACGAGCACCAAATTCGTCTGACAACAGAATCTTATACAAGCGCCCAGTTTACAGGCACATCCTCTCAGATGCTTTTTCACATCCACCTTTACTCCATCCACCAGAATCTCGTAATCATATTCACCAGTTTGTTCTTTAGGAATTATAATATTCTCGTAAAGATACGAACCATTTGGGAATTTATATTTGTCTGTCACGTTAACTGTGTCAAAGTAATCACATTCGGGAATTTCAGCTCTTGTGCTGCTTATTAAAAGCAGACTTAGTAGAAGTCCTATCCAACTTCGCATGATGTTTGCCAGAGAGTTCTGTAAGTTATGCAATAAAATAAATTTATAGAAAAATTAATATATTTAAATTGCAAAGAGAATTTTTCAAATATTTTAATAAGTTTTATACATTGTTATTTTGTTAAATTTATATACCCTTGATTTGCTTAGTTTGCATCAACTTGTCTTTAATTTTTTTCTAAGTAACCCATCAAATGTATTCTAATTTACACTTTTTTATTTGGGTGCGATCGATTGCTATAAAGAAAAGCAGATGCCACAACTCATTCAATAATTTAAACAACTGTTCAAATTAATTAAATTTTAAAAATCGAATAGCAACAAAGTTTCCGAAAACCATTCAGCTGCGAAAATTAATCTTTTCAAGGTTATTGCAAACAAAAATTGATTATATATTTATGTAGAGGATTTTAAAAACAACAGATTATTCGGATTGAACATAATATATTTTCAAGATACAGTTTCGTACTTTGGAAGTTTCACAAAGTAAAGCTTTAAAATTATTGTCAGCTCGAGTTTTAAACATACGCAAATACTGAAATAAATTCGAGACTGCAAAAGTGTAGGCTATTTCGACAGCTGCTTTCGCATATGTTATACATTTGGAGTTTGTGAGAAAAAGTTACCCCGACGATACAATTCTCTATAATAATATACAATCAGTCATGAGCAGTCTGTCAAATAAAAGTGTCAATAAGAAGAGGCTCCTATTAACATAGTAACATAAACATCCTAGTAACATCTCCGATGTAGATTCCAAATTATACAACTCGAAGGACAGATACGTTGATGGAACGTGATCAGCTTATAGACTGAAGTTATTGTTTTGAACTTGTTTAGCTTATATATTCAATTCATTGTCTTCTTGATTTGAATCTATAAACTGATGGCGTCTTAGATTTTGCATATTTTCTAACAAAGTTTTTATTGGCCGTCAATAAGACTGTGCCCCAGCTAGATGATCATGAGCAAACATAAATTCATTTGATTTCTTAGAATTCATTAATAAAAAAAAACTCGAAAGTCATCAATGTACAAATTGGACTGCTCTAGCTGGCACTTTTGAACATATCCATGTGTGACTATAAACATACATATATGATGACTATATATGTACATTTAATTTCTCTGACATCATCAAGTATTTAATGAATGTATGTACAAACTCTCATGTGCAGAGTAAATTTAAACCATTTGTTTGCATTTCAACTTAGCTCGCTAGCTACCAAAGGCGTACGCAGGTATGGGCAGGGGGGCAGCTACCCCCCTTGATCCTTCAAAATAAAGAAATTATAATGAAAATTTTAATGCATTGTATTCCAAAATTAAAATAATGTACTTTAAAAGTTGTTAACACAGCTCAAAATTATCAAAATCATTGCAATCAGGTACAAAAGATATTAAGGAACGAATTTTTAAACACAATGGGTGCAACAAATGAAAAGAGTTGTCACCACCATTTAACAAATTTTTCTGTAATCAAACTTTTTTTAATTTTTAAAATCTAGCATTTTTTAAAAGCTTATCCCTAGAGGTGTGCGTGTGTTAATAAAATTACTTAAAAATCACTCAGCCTATCTTTAAGAGCATTATACTTTCACAAACTTATATTAATTTTTAAAATAAGAAAATTAATAATGTATTTTCTCCTTCCTACGTTTACATTATCAATGTCCGATATTTTTATCATTTAAAATATCGCATATATCGGATTAAACTTTCGGATAAAATTTTTAATTTAATGCCAATTAAATAATTTTTCACTAGCACTACTTTTTTCAATGCTAGTGAAATTAAATTTCATTCGCACTACTTTTTTAATGCTAGTGAAATGACGATTTCATTAAAAAAGTAGTTAATTAGGAACAACTCTGCTATAAAATATATACTAAAACAATTTTCTGCCCCCTCCTAGTTTTCATCCTGCTTACGCCCTTGCTAGCTACACTGCACAAAAATTGAATTTGAGAATTAAAAATCGGCACATTTGGCGGCAAAGCCAATAAGAATTGTATACTTGAACATACACATGCATATGTATTCATATGAGAATCTTATTTAATAAAAAAAAACAGAACAGAACACATTAAATTATGATCAAAAACCAAATTTTCTTAATCTTATGATTATAAATTTCAAAAAGATTTTAATACCCGAGCCATGTTAAATCAGACATCTGGATCATGACGACCAATATTATAAACTTAAATGTCATGAAGATACAATTTTAAGCAGCGACGCTTCGTTCCGAGAAAAAAGCTTATAAAATTCTCTAATGTGTTGCACGTGTATGTGTGTTGTATTTTGTACAAAAATAATTTGATAAGAATGCTCAAGGTCTTAGTGGTTTGGTGGACGTTATCATGTTACCAAATTCCCATGCTCTCACTCTCGACAGTTGTCAGTATTCCTTAGTATTGCTAAAGCTAAAGCTAAGGGCGCGGGCCTCTTTTTGCATTCCCCGCACGACACGAGCCCTAAATTAGTTTCTTAAAAAAGAAAACGAGCTCGCAAGACTCATATTTATATAGTTACAGAAATACGCATATATTTGATACAGAGCGCTTAGGAAATCTATACAACACACTTCAAGAAATCCTTTATTCGCTTTTTTATTGCGCGAAATTGATTCACACCAGGAAAAAATAAGAAGTAGAGTATAACGAATGCTACGCAAAAATGACTAGTAAACGTCTCAGTTGCGACAGACTTAGCTCACTACCTAGGGCTTCCTATAATGGGTTCCAAAGTCCACGCAAAGATGTATATAATTTTGATATTTCGTACCACAACCGTATCACTAATTGTGAAACTTGTCACTGGGTTTCAAGAATTTTCAGTCATATTTGTGGACACAAAACAACATTAATTATTGGTGCTTTTAATACAAAAACTAATTAATTAAATATTAAAAAAAAAAATAATAACAATAAAAGGTTCCAGTTTTCTCACTTCCTCGCTTTGCACAAAACAAGCTACGCCTTTAAAAATTCACTCAACCCACACAAAGTTAACATGCTTTTAGTATTCCAAATTTCATTGTTGTCTGTCGAGTTTTTGCCGGCAAAAACTCAAATAACAAACCGTAGTTGAAAGCATTTATGCCGGTGGAGTATATACAAAAATTCATTAATAAACGTGAAGTGTTGTAATTATTTTTACACATACTTTTGTATTTACGAGTATGCAGATATTTTTACTACGACAAACTACGAGAAAGCTTCTATCAACGGCGAGCAACAGGAATATACTGACTATGTACATATGTTAAAAAATTCGCGTAAAGATTTTGCAGTCAGATGACGTCAGCATTTGGCAAATTGCCTAGGGAAACACATCTCTCTCTCTCTCTCTCAGTAAATACATTTATTTACTAGTTTCTATCAGAACGGTCTTGCCAAATTGTCTACATATTATATTTTATTTTAAAATATAAATTTTTACTAACTGCTTCGCGACCGCAATGGACAGTACAAGCGTGTAATAATAATGAATAAATACAATTTTTATTTAAAATTTATTTCTCTTTCATGCGCTCTCGTGGCACCACAGTGACACAGAGTCTACTAAATGGTAATGAAATATTATTGTCTGAATTTCATTGCTTCGCTTCAATTTAAATAATTGTAATAAATTAAAATTAAAATAAAATTTAAATATAAACATAAATGATTTCAAAATAATACATTTTACATTCAAGACTTAAAATTATGAGAGTGGCAAAATTTAAATTGAATCAACATTTGTTGCTAAGATCTTTTTTTAGAAAAAAATCTTAGTAAATTTATTATAAAAATAACTATGAATGAATAATGATAAAGAAAAGTCAGATAAAGTATTTCAATTGAAATATAATTATTAGTCACTTGTTTATAATAGATGTTCAACCACTGTACAGAGGTTGAATACAGAAACCTGCTGTTCTCACTACACGCGAATTTTGTCAAATACACACAAATGTATTTTATACAAATGTAGCATACTCACGTACGTGAGTGTATATGTATTCATACAAAGGCAGCGTGTGATCTTGATATTTTAAAACCGTTGCCGGTCGTATAAGAGTCGTATAAGAGTCGTATAATAACCGCAATGAGAAATCCGATGCTAAACAGTGGGCGAAACGTCAAATGTAGCGAAGCGAAAGTCAACTTTTACATTTGAAATTACGCAATTTTGTATCTAAATTTTATTTAAAATACATTCAAGAGCTTGAAAGCGTTTCTGAAAGTTTCTGAAAATTTCTGAAATTATGTATTTTTGACCACGTTGTTAATAGAAAATTTGACGGCAAATTATAGGTACATATATATTAAAATACATGTTTGTGAGAACTCTTTACATGTGGAGCTAATAACCTGTGCTTAAAGTTAGATGGTGAGTGATATTTTATTTGACTTTTCTTGCGAGGCGTCAGTGTCTAAACGCACACAACAAACGAGGCGCTTAAAAAAAATTGCTAGTATTGAGTGTTTATAAGGTTATTATAATTTCTGGTACATAAGCATTATCTTTTTCGCTTTCCGGTATTTCTTATTCTGAACAATGTTCTTCTTCTTTTTCCTAACATATGGATAAAGAAAGAAGATTTGTTTATGCGTGTGTGTATGTTGTAATGAAAGTAAAAATGCATGATGATCCCTACGTTAAATTTTATCTGGTAGTCATCTTGGTTTTCAGTGGCATCCCTTTAGCTGACTGTGGAATGACTTTTATTGTGGGAAGCATTTTCCTGATTGATTCTGAAAAAAAACAGTCTCATTAAATTCGTTTTTTAAAATCATTATTTCTTGAACACAAACTAAATTCTTTGTTAATGCAATCTTCAAAAGTGTCAAGAAATATTTGAAAATAAAGTTATTCCTAACCAAAATTGTTTTTTCAAATGCAGAACAATTACTAGTTAATCTGTTAGTACAATAGTCTAAAATTAGGACAGACAACTTAAGGCTTATATTATTTTATAAGTTATTTAAGCAAATATCGCCAAAATAATTGTAAAGTCAATTGTTTTACCTAATTTAAGATATTAGGGCCGATCTTTTTACTAATGCCGTCCAATGCGATGCCTTCATCGGAGCCGTCCTCATCATAAGCTGAGCTAATGCCTCGAATTCTTTTTCATAAAGTGTTAAGGTGAATTTATATCCAGAATATTTCATTTATCAAATACCAATAAGAATGAGATACTTACCTATTCCAAATCAGATTAATAACACTTCGCTTGAGCACAAACAAAATGAATATGATAATTCCCTGGGCACAGTTAATGTAGTCGAAGATTTCTAGGACACTTGCCCAAAAAGCATTGTTTTGTACCAGATATGCAATTATCTCAAAGGTCCACGTTATACCCATGATGACGAACAAACGTACAAACAGACTAAACCTATATGAAAAGAGATAAATAAATTTTTAGCAGACACTGAAGACTCTTTTCTTTCTCAAATTATTTTACGTTTGCTTATTCGATTTCATATGTTTCTCCCGTGCCTCGGGTAAGTTCAAGCTGTCCATCTCCTTTTTCACTTCCACAATGCGAATGGCCTACAGAAGAAACAATTATGAAAAAAATTAACAAACAGAATAAAAAAGTTTTCAGCATGTGATTTAATTACCGTCAGAATAAACATCGTCATGTTGAAAATGATTTGAAGTGCCATAAGTCCATGGAAATATATCATCGCAGACCAGTCATGAGCTGCAATCGAAATATCGGATAAATAACTTAGGTCGATTAATTAGTTAAGTAATAAACTCACTTTTGACCCAGCAATTGTACATCGCAACTCCTGGTAACCAAGGTAAATTATCTTCATTATCTTCCAACTTGTGATCAACTATTATTATGATTATGGTTAGAAGAGCGGCAGCTCCCCAGGCATACAGGCTATACATGAAGAAGCGATGCATGTTTGTGTGTCGTCTAACGGTGTAGTTGTTTCCCCGGAAACTGTTCCAAAGATCAAAGCTGATAACAGTTAGCCAAAAGAATCCTGCCATTACTGCGAAATATCCAACGTAACCTGAAACAGATACTTAATCAATTAGGATCAATTATCCTAACTGACATATGTCTATTGTGCATACCATTCATTTTACATCCAAGTGAACTCCAATTTTTATGTAGATTATCGACTGTCAGTAATGCAAATGCCACAACAAGACAAAGCATATAGCATACAAAACAATATCCATGTAGATTCCGAAGCTTCGGGATCCACAGGTAAACAAAGCAAGTAATTAGCATCAAGATTATCGACAGAATTCGAACTGGAAATATTTATCACGATAATCGAGAAGTTTTGTAGGATAAGTCGACTCCTTGGCTTACGTATGTTGTATAGCAGTAGACTCGGAGGTGGATCAGCACAATTGTGGGGCACCAGCATTAAAATCGACTTGCCATCCTGGGTATTGATGGGATGGGGCTGCATACAATATTCCTGCTTGGACAGACTTCTATTGTCGCTATTGCGCAGCAAGAATCCATTCTGCAATAAATATATTATTATGTAAAATAGACAAAACTTTAGAATTGAAATGAACAAAACCTCAAACAATTTCCATCTCTCGGTTTCTTCATGTAGCGAGTCAAGGTGAAAATGTCCTGTGCAGGGCACTGGCAAATCATGCTGAACAATAAACTCATTGAAGACATGCTTTCTGACCTCTGTGCCATTGTTGAGAGTAACATTCACATATGGATCGGATAACACTTCTGCAGAATTCTCACACCTCCGTTCACCGTCAACGAGCACCAAATTCGTCTGACAACAGAATCTTATACAAGCGCCCAGTTTACAGGCACATCCTCTCAGATGCTTTTTCACATCCACCTTTACTCCATCCACCAGAATCTCGTAATCATATTCACCAGTTTGTTCTTTAGGAATTATAATATTCTCGTAAAGATACGAACCATTTGGGAATTTATATTTGTCTGTCACGTTAACTGTGTCAAAGTAATCACATTCGGGAATTTCAGCTCTTGTGCTGCTTATTAAAAGCAGACTTAGTAGAAGTCCTATCCAACTTCGCATAATGTTTGTCGGCGAGTCCGGAGAGTTCTTGAAATATAAGAAATTTATAGAAGAATTATGTACCGAAAATATTAAATATAAATATTTCAATTGTAATCACATTTTTATGAAGGTCATTAAAACTAAAATGCTTTTAAATTAATGGACAGAATTTAGATCGATTGCAAAAAATCAAGCAGAAGCCACAACCCACTTAATAATTAAAACAATTAAGGGCGTTGCTAAATAAATTTTTTTAGAATTTTTGATATTGTTCTATCTTTCGGCCATCCACATCTGTTATTTATCATTAGAAACAGATTCGAGGAAATCATCAATATGGGGTCTGGCAAATATAATTTATTAAATGAAATTAATTAAAAGTAAATCTGATTATACACGAACTTTAATGCATTAGTTATTATACTTATTTATTACTTCGTCCATTGAGAATTTATAAAGTTCAAATTTAAATGTTTTGGCAGCTCGAAATTTAGCTCGTCATGCCAGGAAAGTCATTTGCAATACTAAACTGAATTCGAGACTGAAAATATGTTGGTTTTGTTGCTTATTGCTTTCACATATATTAAACAGTTATTGTCTTCAACTTGGATCTTGAAGATGATCGGGTTTATGTTGTTGCATACCACAGTTGAAATACCCATCAGTAAGACATAAGCTAGATCGTGATCAAAGAATTAATCAATTAATTGTTTAGAAGAATTAAAAATTAAAACATACATATATAACATCTTCAGCTGCCCTAAAATATTTTATATATGTACATGTTTTTTCTCTTACGTCCTCAAATAGTCCATGTATGCATGAGCTACCATAAACGTAGGATATATTTGAAGTTGAGCCCAACACGCCGACCGTACATTGAATACAAATTGATTTGGGATATTGAGCCCATGGCAGCAAATCTATTAAGAAATTTAAACATTGTACATGCTTGAACATACACCTAAAAATATATGCATGTATTCACATGAAAACCGTATTCACCGAAAAATAGAATATAAAATGATCAAAAACAAAGTAATTTCTAAGAATAAAATCGTAAATTTAAAGAACTTTTTATTCCAGGAAACCGTTCTAATAAGTAAAAAAGTTCAAGACACATAGAAATTAAGAGAACATCAATTTGGCTATATGTATTGTGCTTTGCCCATTTCACAGAAAGAAATTGTGGTTGAGTGAGCGTAATCAAGTTATTTAAACCACACACTCTCTTTTTCTACAGCTATCAGCATTGTTTATTGTTAAACCTCAGTATGCTAATAAGAGTGAAATTCAAAGTAGGTTTACCCAAGATTTCAATTTCGTATACTATATATGTGTAAGTCTATTATCAGTGACCTACGTATATAAAAAAAAAACAAAAAAACCCAAATAGAGAGCGACTCAGAGATAAGAATGAACCATTAAATAAATGCAAAATTAACTTTTTATTAAATCTTCTACTAAACTTGTCAAAAGTTATTATGTTTAAAATTAAATTTAATAAAGACTAGTTGAGATCGCCAACTAATTCTTACCACTAAATTCATCTTAAATCGACCTCTATTTGGGTTCTTTTACTTTCTTTCTTAGAGTTAGGCCTCTGCTAACAAACAATTAATTATCAAAATAAAAAATTTAATTTTAAAAAATTGGAGGCTCGAATTGGATTTAAGACCCATGGTTTTTTAGACAAACCTTCTCTAAATTAACCCACTCGAATGCTTATACTGAATACACTTAAACCACACACAGTATTTTCCATTGTTGTCTGTTAAGTTTTTGCCGCCAACAACTTTCAATTAAAATAGCGATGTTGGATGTATTTATGAAGAAAAAATACAAAGCAAAGTCATTGATAATTAATAAACGTGGTACTTTAACTATTTTAAACATACTTTTGTATTTACGATTATACCGACAAATTGTTCTCCGACAAACTATGAAATAAGCTTCTATCAACGGCGAACAACAGAAATATACTAAGCTATTTTGAATAAATTCATTGTTGATAACAGAATTCCAACCAGGGATTTATAATCCTATGTTACTCCGTAGAGCACATAGCATAATATGCTATGCTATGCTCTCTACTAAGTTTCGTATTGGAGCAGAGCAGTAGCAAAAAAAATCATGATAAGCTTTTTGTAGTTATAGCAATAGCAAAAATTTGGAGCACAAAAAAGGACACTGATAAAAAAAATGTTCTAAAATCAAGATTTTGGTCTCAGAACTAAGATTTTTAAATTAAAGATTCTTAAATTAAGAGAACACATCTTGATTTAAAGAACATTTCAATTAAGACCAAGTTCATATTTTAAGAATAAATGTTCTTAAAATTAAAACTAAAAAATGAAAATAAATAAAAATTATTTTATGTATTTATATATATATATATTTATTTATTTTTTTGATTAGTTTACATTTTATTCTGTTTTAGTAATTTTTTAAATGTTGTTTTAATTTGATACGAGTGGGGTTTAAGCCGCCGCCTACTGCTTCACAACTGAAGCGGCCTCTTTAACCTAAGCGGCACGGTGTCACCATTTGTTTGATACGAAATAGTACCTATTTATACTTTTCTAACAATTTAAGATTTTTATTCTTATATTTAGATTTCAAGATTTTTTAGATTAATAATCTTAGTTTTAGTAATTTGGTCTTAAAATAATCTTTTTTTAAGAACAAAATATTTAAGATGAATGTTCTTGATTTTAGAACTTGGTCTTTTTTTTCAGTGTAGCAGACCAAACAAACACACCCCCTCTCAAACAATAATTTCTATCCACACTGGCAAAAGTTTCTTTTCAAATTAAAGCTTACTATACGATACGAGACCGCCGTGGTCATTGACCTTGAAATAGAAAGAGAATTTTATTTAATATATAACATACATTGCGATATTACACCGAAATTGTTTGTTGCCGGTCGGATCAAAGACTTTTCGTATAAGAGTCGTTTTTTAAACACGCTGCTCTCTCTTCTTATCTCATTTTTGTTTCTCTCTGTTAGCTTCTCTCTTTTTTGGACTTACACCAGGTCAGTTAGAAATATAATTATTTATTTTATTAATAGATTATTATTCTTCAATAGTGCCGTCACGTGAATAAATTCTAAATGATCAATTAACATTGAACTAACTATCTTTTGTTCATAGTCGATTATAATAGCTAGATAGGTAAATAAATTATACTTAAAAATAATATTTTATAGTCAATTGAGCTATTGAGTTATTGAACTTAATGGGATAATGACACCGTTGAAGTGTGAAGTCGTTAGAAGTGTGACAGCCGTCAATAAGGTTGTAAGTGCCGTGCGTGATAAGTAATTTATTGTTTGAGTACATTATTAAGTGTATTTATTATGATTGATAGGTGGCATTTGACTTTTATTACCTAAGTCCTGCTGTACATTTGACGAAGCACTGCCACAATGGAATAGGACTTGCTTATGATGAATGTGAAACTTGGCAATGTGAGACCCATGAATCCTCCAGCAGTGAAGAGAAATGGACGGTCCGCATTTATCATGAATATGAGCAAAGTCTTCCTAAACTTCTTGTCAAATTTATGCCAGCTACAACCAAATCCAGAAGTTGAAAGGGTCTTGCTCTGTTTGATTGAAAATACTACGATAATAACAAGATGAATTTTACTATGTAGTATTTGTATCATTAACCTGCTCGTAGACTTCGTTTCCAAACCAACAGTATAAGAACAGTTGACAAAGCACACAAGAGAGCAAAAGATCCATGATAACTGAACTCTTTGAACCATCTCCCACGATCACTTGGAAAGCTGTCATGGCGACGATCACAACGGAACTGACAAATTGCAGCATTACTGGCAGTCTATAGATGCGCTCCACATGCTGACGTAAACTGCAATAAGGTAAAAAGTTTAATATTAAAGAAAATTCTTTTAAAATTATTCATAAATACACAATTAATTCGCAGTGATACTTGACGATCGATAGAAGCCAGTCATAGGGTTCTACCATCAGCTTCCGATCTGGAGTCACATGAAGTTCATCAAAGGCCAAGTTGAGAACCTTTAGATGCATACATATCTGATTCATTAGCAATACATTGAGATAGTCAATGGTTGTGATTGCCAATGCCGAGAGGGCAACGCCTATTCCCATATAAAAGTATTGTACGGTCGGTGGCAGAAAATCTGGAATTTTTACCCTATACGGAAACCGTATGCCGGCCAAATCATCTGGAACTACTCAATTGTTAGGATGAAAAAAATAGAAAAATATATTTTTGTATCTACTTACATAACAGGACCCAAACTAACCCCATTACGCCCGGTAACAGGACAAGATGGAAATACATGAGCATAACCAGCTTGCTCTTTATTTCAGCTCTATGAAATGTTTCCGTTTGTTTTTTGGACAGAACACAGACACGTGTGATAACACTCAGCTTGTAAACAATTTCCTTTAGACTTCCGTAGTGATAACAGGTGTTGAAAACCTAATAAAATTTATTGCTACAATCCATTTAGTTTTCATTTAGCTCGGATATTACCTTTAACCAATAGACCGCATGAGTCAAAGACATCACAAGGTTCTGTGTCAACATATCGAGGTCCTTCCAATTCAGATAGAGATCGTAAAGCTCGAAAATTACATACCAAAAGAGTGAGAAATGCACAAATGCTCCAAATAACGTAATCGCGATTTTTTGAAGACGTGATTCCTTCTTTAAACCAAGAAGAGGTAGTCCTACCAACTGAGCTAGCCACAGGTTCAACTCAATAGATCCAAGTCTACCCTCAGTCGCATTTGAGGGCAGAATACGTTGACTTGCTTGCAGCAACTTATCCATCATTATCTATTAAATTTCTTGCCAGATTCATGTCCTTTTATAGTGCCCATCTAACTATTGCGTGATTATCTTGCCGGCCCACATTTAAATAAATAATATCTTAGGGTGTTGAGTAATAATGATATTAACATATAATCACACTAGCGGGCTAACCCAAAATTTCACAAGCTGACGTCAAGACGGAAGCTCTATTTAGATATAAGCAACTCAAAGTTTCTAACATGACAAAGAATTAATCAGCCCTACAAAACAATGATAATTTTTTTTAAATCTTAATATTACTATAATTTAATGGTATAAAAATATAAACATAAAACAATAACAGTTTTAATTGTTTTTTTAATGTATCAATATAAAAAAAAATTTCAATGCATACCGTAGTGTTATTAATTAAAATAATTTTTTTAATAATTCTCTGCAGAAAACGAGGCCTGAGTTTTCTTTATAAAATTAACTACACTACCGTCCGGAATTTTCTTGGAAGATATTTTCGTAGGACAAGATCTTAAATACGAACTCTTTGAACTCATTGCAGTATTTTGGGTACTCTGTCGCCTATGATGGAAGCTGAAAGAAAAAACTCATTATATGTATTTTACAATGCATAATTTTTTTAACAAATTTTAATAGAATATAATACACCCACACCGAGCGAAAGAAAAATTAAGAAAATGCAGGGAATTAACCAATAGTAGGGGAAATTATTGTTAATTTAATAAACAATCTATAAAACACACAACAAACACCAAAGAACAAGAAAATAGTTAATAAGAAGCCATCTGTTTTACCTAATTTAAAATACTTGGAACGAAGTCTCTTCTCGTTAAATCTCCTTCCCTTTCTTGTAGTACAATCTCTTCATCTTCATCATCAGATGTTGGTTCTATACCCATTACACTTTACAGCAAAATGTAGAGTAATAGAAAACCCCATTACAAAACTGGACCTTTATCTTAAACTAGTGGCGTACTTACCGATCCGAGATTAGTTTAAAAACACTGCGTTTGAGCACGAACATAATGAATATAATAACTCCCTGGGCAAGGTTGATGTAATCAAAGAAAATAAATATCTTTTCCAGAATTTCATTGCTTTGTGACAGATACGAGAAAATTTCAAAGGTCCATGTTACACCCATGATGACAAAGAGACGTACAAACAAACTATAACTAAGTAATAAAAATATATATTATAACTTAAGTATATATTTTAATTCATCGCAACTCATTTACTTACGTCTTTTTATCAGAATTGAGTTTTTGTTGACGTTCCTGTCGTGCCACAATGGTTTTCAGCTCTTCCATAACTTTCAGAATACATATTGCCTGTAAAAAATAAAAAAACATTCTGTAAAACTTAAAGTATTAAAGGTTGTTGAGCTCACCGTCATTACAAACATTATTAGATTGAAAATGATCTGAAGCGACATTGGCCCATAGAAATAGATCATGGCAGACCAGTCATCGGCTGCAAATAGTTAAAGGTATATTATTGATATTAAATGATCTTCAATAACCCTCACTTTTGATCCAACAGTTATAGAGTGCCACTCCTGGTACCCAAGGTAAATGATCTTCATTATCTGCTTCCAAAATATGATCCATAATAATCACAATTATGGTTAAGCCCGCAGCAATTCCCCAAACATAAATGCTATACATCACGAACTTATACTTTGGTGTATATTGTTGAAAATTGTTAATTTTGCTACGGAAACTGCTCCAAAGATCATAACTGATGACAGTAAGCCAGAGAAATCCCGACATTACGGCGAAATAACCGAAGTAACCTATTAAAAAGTGGACAGTTAGCTAATAATATAAATTTTGATTCGAATCTCGATTGAAGTACCATTTGCTTGGCAGGCCCTTTTGGAAGAAGTCCACTTCCATTTGTCGGAAAGAAGCAATGTATAGCCCACCAGTAAACAGAGCAAGTAGCATACGAAACAAATCCCATGAAGGTTCCGCAATTTTGAAAGGGACAGGTATACGATAGCCGTAAGAACCAGGCAAATAATAGTCAGAATTAACACTGAAAAATATTGAAACTGCTCGGAGAAATGAATTTAATTATAGCTTAAACATACATATAGTGGTTGGCCATGGATTCTCAGGGGGATCTTCACAGAAATGCGGCACTAGCGTGACGTTCCCAGAACTTTTAATCGGATGTGCCTGTAGACAATATTCTTGCTTGGACAACGTCTTGTTATCAAATTCTCGAAACATAGTTCCATCCTATAAAATGTTCCATTATTGACTTGCAATGACTCTATGACTCTTAATCTCACCTCAAACAATGTCCATCCATGGCTATCGTATTGATTGGCATCAAGGTAAAAGTGTCCCGAACAGGGCACTGGCAGATCCTCTTGTATTATCAACTCATCCATTAAATGCATCCTCGCCTGACTGCCATTGGTCAGGGTTAGTTCCACGAATGGATCAAAATTCAATATTTTATTTATATCGCCAATACACTTTCGTTCTTCCGCAACAAGCATTAGGTTCCTTTGACAACAGAATCTTATACAGGTGCCCAGTTTACAGGCACATCCTCTCAGATGCTTTGGCACATCCACCTTCTGTCCATCCACCAGAATCTCGTAATCATATTCACCAGTTTGCTCTGGAGGAATTATTATTTTCTCATAAGAATAAGAACCATTTGGAAGCTTTTTACTCTCCGTCAATTTTACAGTGTCAAAGTAATCGCATCCGGGAATTTCGGCTGTTGTGCTGCTTATTGTGAGCAGAATATAGAGCATCAACATGATTTATCTACAAGTGCAAGCAATGACAATTATTTTAAAACTATTTTATTTTTTACTATTTTAGCATAAATTAAAGATAATCTTTTTGATTAAAATTTAGAACCAAATTTTAGAAGTATCAGAAATATAAATAGAAAATAATTATGATCATGTTAAAGTTGAAAGCTTATGCCGTGATTCATCCGACATTCTTATCTAAATTGTTATGTACAATGAATACAGGAAAACGTTCATATTTCCAGAGTAATTATGATTCATTTGAAATCATTCTTATATGTACACTGTCAAGTATACTCGTAACGTAAATACATACTACATTTTTTAAGCCAAACACTTTAAACCACAAGTAAAGTAAATATTAATTTAGTTATTAAAAATTGATTAGACGCAGCTTTATTTTACTTTAGACATCTCTTGATTTGCCTCTTAGACCGTACGATCCAATAACCATTATCTGTACTACAGGGTATTTGAAAAACTGTGGGATTTCAAAAGCACGTAGTGCATTCTCTTTATCAGTACACCAGTGAGTAATATTTAAATAGAATTGTATTTTATGAATAAAATACTACATCTCGAGTTGATCGACGTGAATAGCCTTTAATAAAAATGTAGTTAGGGGTATACTAAGTTTTTTTTATCCATATAATCAGCTTTTATTTATTTCTGATATGCATTGTTAACTTCGCCAGTAATTTGTCCGTCCATACTAAGGTGTCATTTTAGAATAGATCCACTGGGTATCTCCTAGCTGAGTACTCCCCACTTCTTTAAATAGTTGTCAAGGTCAGTCAAGCACAATATTGGTAAGATGTCTGATAAATTCACTTTTTTTTGAATGATTTAACTTAATCTACGAAATCACCTTTTAATTTTGATGGTATGGTTATGAATTTTTTAACTAAATTAGGGTTTGCACAATTTTCATTTTTTTTCTTGAGCTACGTACGATTTACGCATACTACTTAATTATTTTAATACATTATTGATTTCCCGGATACATATATAAGGTTGTATCTTTGTTTGTTATGCGACAAACTTGCTACTCAACCGACTGCTTTAGAGAGACTAATGAGACTGTATTTACAAAGCTGCAGTTGAATCTCACGATACAAAAATTAAGAGTGAACTGCTATCTTTATGATGCCGAACATTAAACACGCTGTGAAATCTCCATTTCGAAAAGCAAAGTAATTTTATTTGACTTCCTAAAAAGGTGCGAAAACGACACCAAAAGGAGTAGGTTAATTGAACACTTAAATAAATATGGAATAAATAGTGAGAAAAATCGGCATTCTTAGACCGGATAAAGAAAACAGTTAGGTGTAAGAATTACATTTTGTTAATATATTAATATGTTGTCCCAGTTAACGATCCAATTGTCAGAGTAAAAAAGGCAACTTAAACAGTTAAATAGAAAGTTTTTTTGATTTATCAGCTAATTTCAAAATTTGTTTTTATTTTAATTTATAAAATATATATATATATTTTTTTTGTTCGATATACATATTTACAATAACAAACCAAATCATCTGATCAATAAAAGATTATTTACAATATACAGTTGATTCGGAAAATGCAAAAGATCTTAGCAATCAAATAAAAACGAACAAATCTTCGATGAATTCTGATGACAATATCTTTTCAAACATTATGTGATAGGAGTCTAAACAAATTATGATTGAAGACAGATCACATAAAATGCTTACTTTTAATAATTAATATTTACATAGGTTGAATTTAATCGTTTAAGCTTAACTACATTTAATCGCACTGTTTGAAAAGATTGCACAAATATTTAGACATAACTAACATTGGTATATGTAATTTTGGTATAAAATGATCTATAAACTACACTTCAAATTGTGACAACCTCATGACACTACGGCACTTTGTGTGTTTTATTTGTACAAAACCATATGCTATATATAAATCGGATTAATATACACAATGCTTTAGGCATTCAGAGCGCTATCTGGTGGCAGAAAAGCCACTTCAACATGTTCGTTGGAATGTGCAAGCAGCAGACTGCTCTTCACTTTGATCTTAGAAGATTCAACTGGTGCTGGTTCATGTTTGGCATGATGGACCAGCAACAGGCCACGATTGATGCTGGAAAAGCTGCACATATTACATTTATATATAACGGTCGACAGCTCCTGCTCCGGATGCCGCTTCTCTAAATGTATCTGTAAATTATAGTATTTGATTAATACAGAGAAAAATGAAAGTAAATATGATTTATACCCGATAGGCAGTGCTCTGTATGGCCCGAAAGTCGCAGTGTGGACACGCATAGCGTTTGGGATCCCGATGTGTGGCAAGATGACGTCGAAAGGAATTGTGATCGTTTGCCTCAAACTCGCACTTTTCGCACTTGAAGCGCTTGTTCGCCTGATGACTGTGCATGTGCAACTTGAGACTGCTCTTCGAGCTGAAGACGCGCTGCAAGACATATAAGAATAATACATGTTAGAAGTATTGAAATGCTAAATCAGTGTTGCCAGAATCAAGGGACTATCAAAAAGATATCATCAAAATAAAAAGCTAGAAATAGCTCAAGAAAATAAAAATTAAAAATGGTAACGCTTTAAATGGTATTACATATGCATATGTATTAAAAATTAAATTAGCTTATGTTTTCTTATTATCCTATATTTTGCTAGCAACTCAACGACATAATTTTAATAATTCTGAAGTAAATTGGATTATTATATTCAACAATATGTTTTGGAATAACAGCAAAATCATATTATAAAATAGGCTTAATAATTTCTTAGAATACAATATTTAGCTAAAATGGAACCACTGTATGAAATGTGGTCTCCCAGTCTCACCTGGCAACTGGTGCATTGAGGCTGCTCGTTGCGTTGCTTGCAGAGATGTTCCCGCAGCGTTTTTCGGTGTTTGAAGGCGGCGCCACAATCCTCGCAGCGATGCAACGTCGGGATTAAAGTTGAAATTGGAGTCGATACCTGCTCCTCAGAGATACTTGACTTGGCCATGCCCAGACCCTGGGTGCGATGGAGTCGTCGATGGTTCTTTAGTTGTTTTGTATTCTTGAATCCCTTGCCACACTGCTCGCATTTGTAGTTGCGCTCCTCGGAATGAATCTTGGAGTGAGTGTTGACCAATCGGGAATAGATGGGCGTTTTGAAGCTGCACAATTGACAGCAATACAGCTCCATATCGATCTCATGTGAGCGCCAAAGATGTGTGTGCAGGCAATTCCAATTGCTGAATTGCGTAGATAAGCACTCCGGACAGATCATCGGGTGTGCCGAGCCAAGTGCTCCGTTATGACAACGTCCATGATACTCCAGAGTCGCCGGAGATTTAAACCGGAACATGCAACCCTCTACAGTGCATTTACCACCCTCCACAGCCTGAGCAGCTCCCTGTGCCGGACGTCTTTTGGTCTGACCCGCCTGCTTAGCTCCATAGGGACGACCCCGCACGGACGTGCCACCAAACAGCGGTGGCTCGACGACAGCGGGCAGCAAGTTGTTGGCCACATAGATACGAGCGGTTTTCTCGGCAAAAGCTTCAGTTGCTAGCGGCACCAGCGGCGGCACTGGAGGCCCATTAAGATTATCAGTTGTTGTTGCAGTCGTTGTCGCAGCTGGAGAGGATGTAACTGGGACGAGGGGTGGCACGGTGGCCATCTCTGGCGTCTGCGGTGCGTACAACTGTGGGAAATCCTTGATGAGTATATCCTCGGCATTATGTGACAGCTCCAGCTGTGTGGTTTCCTGCTCTGATTCTGCTCCAACCGTAGTTATGGCTACTGGCATCGCACCCTCTATCCAGGGCCAGCACTCCAGATCTTCAGCCAAATCATAGCTGTCGTCATAGCTCAAGGCTGGCGCTGATCCCTGTGACTGCTGATGGAAATCGACCAGAGAGGACTCCAGTGTTGCTGCAGGCGCACTTAAAGGTAACTCGAGGGGCAGGGGCTCACGATTGGGCACAATCAGATGCTCCACTTCGTTCCGATTCATCAGATTGAGCTCATCGACAGTGCGGAGATGCAACGTGCCACGTTGTGGTGCCTTCAATATATCAACATTCTTTATAAATATCTTTTGCTTGGATGTTGTCGACGCTGTCGTTGTTGTTGCAACAGGATTAACTGGCAAATAGCTGGCAAGTTGTGTGTTGAGCTCGTCCTGTTGAATTGTGCCCAACTCAGCTAGCTGCTCGTTGCTGGCCATTGTCATTGACGACGGTGCAGGCGGCGGAGGTGGTGCTGGTGGTGGCGTTGGCTCCGTTACCAAGGGCACACTGTGCTCAAAGTCCACACCAAAGTCGAGATCGAGTGCGCTAAAGTTGTTGCTGCTGGAGCCGCTAGTGGTGCTGGCACCACTTAGTACGGATTCAAAGTTGAAGGCCTCGGCACACATGTTGGCTAGGGGCGCCAAAGCGGGCTCAAAGCCAGGCAACGGACCAACCGGACCCGTTGGTGTTAACAGCGTTTCAGCGGGAAATATTTCTACGGGACTGGTGACACTAGAGGCGGGCATATCATTGAATCCCATGCCAGGCAACAACATGGGCTCCTTCAAAATGTCCACATTGCGTATGTAGATTTTTGGCTGACGGGGCTTTTCCGGCTCCACGTCCAGCATATTGTTGGTCATCATCAGTGCGGGCAACTGAGGCACCTGTTGATGTTGCTGCTCCACAGCGTCTGGCAGTTGAAAGTCAAAGGGTAACAATGCTGGCTCCCTCAGCACATCGACACTTTTGATGGATATCTTTTGACCTGGCGGCTTTTGGCCAATTGTAATTGGATCTTGATGTTGCGATGGTAGCTGATGTGGTTGCTGATGTGGTTGCTGCTGCTGTTGATTCACCGCCTCGACATTAGCAACATCAACATCATCCAGCAGGTCTAGGATATTGCCAGAGCTACCGTCTGGCGGCGATGACAAAAGCGGCAGAAAGTCAGACAACTGATTGACATCATGTTCACGCAACGGTTCTCGTAGAGAATATACATTCTTGATGAAGATGCGACTTTTCGTAGGCGGCAGTTGCGTCTTCTTAGCGGTTGTTTCATTGGGTTTACTAGTTAACTTCAGCGATTGCAGCAGTGTGGATATCTCCTGTGGTTCCAGCTCATGATCCTCACTTAGATGCAGATTCAGCACGTCCATGTTGTAGAATACATTCGCACAGCCTGCAAAACAATGTTGGACAGTTAAAATATTTAAAGAGACCGACTATAAGATACCCTTTAATCAATTTAAATATTCTGTTGCTCAAATTAATTAATTAATTACAAAATTCACATATTTTATTTATAAATAAATTCAATTTTCTTGCATATTTTGTTATTTCATTATTTTTGGTTTCTTGTTGATGTAAAGATTTAAATAAACATAAGATCCATAGGATTGCAATACTTTTAAAATAAAAAGCATTCCAACCAAGTTTTCGTTGAAAACCAAATTGTTTTGAGTTCAAATGGAGATAGTCTTGGAGATATTCTTTTCGAGGCCAGTGACCGAATGTGAAATCTCATTGATTTCAATCAAAATACTTCGCTTTAAAGATGTCTACTTCTTCCATTTACATATGTATACTCCAAAATATACAATATACCCTATCTCTACGAGTAACGGATATTACTAACGGGTATTACTGAATGCTCACCTGGACACTGAAGGCGTCTGTTGGCATCGACGCCAAAGCAGCCGCTGATGTGGGTTTGTATTCTCACTTGACAGAGGCTGAGAAACGGGCAGTTGGGACACTTGTTTAGAGGTGTGGCCAGCACTGTATCTGGGCAGACATCGCCGCTTATTGGCTTGGATGTGGGAGGCGTGGGTGTGGCATTGATGCGTTCCTTGGCCGCCGCCTCGGCTAACTCGGATTTGATGAGTTCCGCCTCCGATTTGATTTCGGCTGTCCTCCGTCGGAATCCATTGCTATAACTCCTGCCCGGCTCCGATTGTTGCTGCAAGTCGGTGGTGTGGATCTGCACAAAGGGTATGCAGGTAGCCTCAGCAACTCCACCAGCTGCTCCGTTTCCTTTGTGCGATAATGTTGCTGCTGTAGTTGTTATTGGACTATTGAGCAGAGCTTGGTCATCGTCAAATAGACCGGTGAAATTGTCGTGATCCAGGGAGTGTATCGGCGTGGACAGCGAGATATCGGCATTGTGAAGCTGCAGCTAAACAACAACAACGGGCGCATGGCGAGATCAACTCTCACTGGGAACAACAACAACATAACAACTGGCAAAAAATGCTCACCTGGTTGCCAACGGTGCTATAGAAGCTCGAGAGCGCCACATCCGGATCATTCATGTTGTAATGCATTTGGAATTGTTTGTTTGCAATTATTGTTGCATTTTGTTAAATTCACATTACATTTCGCTGACAAAAAGCAGTGGCAAAAAGTGATCTGATAGCATATCAAAACATCTGATAACAACAACAACAACACCAACAACAGCAACAACGAAACAATTGCACAGCATTGATGCAAACTGTGTATCGAGAATCAGCTAAAAAAATACCAAATTGGCCAATCGATATATTTTTATATCGAAATAAAGGTATATTTATAGATAATTGCTTATTAAATATATTTCAAATCAAGCAAATCGACAATTTTTGATTGCTTTATTTAGTTTTTATTCCACCAAACTAGTCAACAATGACGTCACAAGTGCTTGTCAAGCATATCGATATATTTGGTACTCTTAAGCTAGAGTTGCCACCATACATCGACAAGAAACTCGATAGGCGGACACTGAAAAAAAGAGGAATAATAAGCCAAACATTTAAAAAAGGAACACAAAAACAGGAAAAATTATTAAATGCAAACTCGTTTATAAGGGCGGTTTAAGGTAACTCGCTTTCAATAAAAGCAACTTAAGAAACTATGTAAACATAATAATAATTCATTCTTGAGAATAATTTTATTATTTTTTTGTGTAAACTTTTTTAACTGGACTTTAAAGACCATTCACGAAATGACAGCAGTGGCTCTACTGGAATTGCTCGCGCCTGACATTGATAGGCTTATGTTAATGTTAATAACAGTGATTGTTAATTTAATTCTGATAAATATTTAAAGCAAAATGGAATATATCTAAATTCAAGTCTTAAACAAAATCCCAAAAAAATCATTTTAGGAAAAGGGGCTAAAAATGAAAAATGATCTAAATCCCTTTTAAAGGTTGCCAGACTCTCAAAACCCCGGTGACTTTTTTCGGCCAGGTTGCAACGCTTAAAAACAACAAATTAAATTCAAATCAAAATACTTTTATTAATTTCTTATTTACAAGTGTGAATCTAATTTACCAATTCTGCGCTTTGTCAGAATAGGCAATAATACGACCACCCGAAAATATAGGTCTGCGAATAACTGGTGTTAACTGTGCAAGTGTGCTGCCTGATGAATTTGCGGTGAGTTTGGCGGGTCTTCTGTCCAATGGGGCATTCAATATTAGACGCTGGGCTCTGAAGGGAATGCGATGCTCCACAAATGGCAGAGTCAGTTGAGTTGCTGGAAAAGCCGCTTTATTTCCTGTAACTATTTTAGCGGGTCTTCGCTGTGGACGAGCAGTCAACTTGGCCGGTCTGCGTTGTGACTGCGCTGGGCGAAGAAGCTGACGGAAGGCGGTGAACCGTTGAATCAGGGGAAGTACAAGCTGTGCCTGTGGACGCAAGCTGGCCAGGCTAATGGTTGCTGCACTTTGAGGTGGACCGTTGGCATCATCGTTTGCTGGCGGACCGTATGTCTGATCAGGAAGCTCTTCTACGGCTGGTGGGCCATAGGTATCATCGGGTGCATTATAGACTTCATCAGGTGGTCCATAAATCAGCTCCGGTTCCGCCTCTGGTGGCCCATAAGTCAAATCCGGTTGCTCTTCTGGTGGCCCATAAGTCAAATCTGGTTGAGGAAAGTTCGCCTCTTGTTCCGTAGGTAATTCAAATGGAGGATCAGGCGTCAAACCAGCAGGTGGATAAGGAGCTGCCTCCTGTCGTTGTAGAACAGGTCCCGGAAAACGTAAGCCAGACGCCTCACTAGCATCCAGAGAGCTGAACACCGCACAAAGGGCCACCAATAAACCACAAGCACCAAACATTTTGCTGTCCAAACTTGAACTGATGCCTCTGTCAGCCCATTGACGTCTATAAGTACTCGTAGTAATAGTCAACCTTCATGCAAACTGTTCAATTGACCAAAATTCCGACGAGGCCAATTGGCAACGCCGCGATGACTTATACGGCAATCCCAAGAGGTAACGTGCCCAAAAGCGATGAGTAAACCACAATCACGTGTAAACCAAAGATTTAGTGACCAAACTTTATTAATATCATTTACATAAAAAGGGCTGGAGATTTACCAGCTACGACGTAGCACCAGACGCTGAGGAACTGGTTGCTGCCGACGACGTCCTTGGGGGAAGCGCTGATAGAATCGGGCTGACTTATTCTCCTCTGGCTGATCGAGCGTTGTGGAAACGGCAATGACTGTGCCATCTTCAGATACTTCTACGAGCACATCTTCCTCCTGCTCCTCCGCTGGCTGTTGCTTGGCATCTCCGGGTGTCTCATCTTCTGGGACTGGAATGTCGTCGGTTTCAATTGGTTGCTCTGGTTCTGACTCTGGTTCCAGCTCGGCATCCGGCTGTGCTGTGTCCACCACATCATCCGCACTTGTAGGTGGACCGTATACGCTGTCTGGTGGCCCGTATGTATTATCCGGTGGCAAATAATTCACTTCCGGCTGTGCAGTTGAACTGGGCAGGTCGAAGGGTACGTCAGGCGTAATACCCGCCTCAGGATAGCCTGTAGGCGCTGGACTCGGAGGAGCTGCCAATTCCTGTCGCGCCAGTCCACGGCGCGGTACGAATCGTTGACGCAGTGGCTCCGAGCTGGCCAGAACGGCAAAGCCAAGTAGGAGAATGACAGAAGTAGCTTTAATCATTTTGAAGTCTGTTTGGTTTGTGTTCTGAGTTGCCCAATCGCTCCGCTTATTTATAGCTGACCGGAGACGGGAGATCTTTGTTTATAATTTATGCTTGTCACTTTCGATTTCAGTTGTAGGCCGGACCAACAAAATATGTATGTTGTTGCTTATCCCGTTTGCTCGGCACGGCTTTGATTATGTTGCCCCGATCGAGTCGGCTTTTGATTTCTGTTTTAATGCTGACTACGTGACCCTTTTCCCAATTTCAGCGGCCAATGCTAACAGTGCCATGTGCCATGTGTCGTCTCTATCTCTCCGGACTACTCATTAACACGCCGTCGACGGCGATTCCAGTGGGCTTTAGCTCGTAATCGAAATCGATGGGTTCTTGGCTATTCATAATTTTATTTTATGGCTTTTATATTCATATCACCTGTCCTTGGATGAACGTGTTAGGAGAATTGCCCTCTGTATTAGATATAATTCTACTCTAGGTCAAAATAACACAATTATCATTACATATTAATTGCATTTAATTATGTTAATTAACTATCCAATTGTGCTACTCTTATAAAGGTCCCAACTTATGTACAAACAGTATTGTAATTGAATATATAATTTGCTAAAAGTATAACTCTTTTAATCTATTAAAGAATTGTCAAATTAATTTATTTACTGTGGTCTGAGGCAGAATTAAAGGAAATATCATACTATAATTAATTATTTCAAATACAACGTAAATATAATTCCATTTTAATTATTTTAATTATAACGCTGAAACTTTCTTGTTGTATAAGTGGTGTATAAAAATAATTTACAGTTTCTTTCAATACTGGTTTGGACAAGCGGTTCAATAGAGCAGATCAGAAACTTATATGCCGCTCGGAGCGCGAAAGATTCAATTCTATTGCAGAGCACTCTATTAAATTTTCACGAAACTGACAGCTATATGATATAGTGGAACTGTGTAAATAAAATTTGGGCAGGATGTATTAAAACAACTTTAATACATATTTTGTGAGATTAGTTGAGATATCGCAATAAACAAAAAAGTTGCGTTTTAAAATGGCTATTTAAAAAAACTAGTCGAAAAAGCTATAGTCGAGATTTTAATATACATAAAAGTACTTTAAAGAAAGTACTTGTATTACTTTGAAAACATTAAATCGCTATAACTGCCGTTCTACTTGTCCGAACTTGATGCGATTCAGTGAGATAATAGATAATACTAATACATAACGTTAATTACCACAAAAAAGTATTATTTAAAAAAAATGCAGCGCCAGCGGTCAGCATTGACGCTTACAACGGCTCCTGATTCCTGACTCATCAATTTGGAAGTACGTTTTCTGTGTTTCCCAATTTTGTTTGAGCGTTAACTTAATTATTTCGTAAACCGCAAACCTTTTACTATATATTTGACACACTGGCAATGTCATTTGAGCTGTCAAAGTCGAAATAATAGGTAGTTCAAAAAGCCACCCTATAAAAGTAGATTTTCTACTGATCGGTCCAATGGCAGCTGTACGATATAGTGGTCCGATTTAAAACATAAAAATAAACGCGTATGGAATTCAGAACCTACATACCAAATATGATGTCTCCAGCTCTTACTATATAATTAATGGATTCGATGCGTTCATACAGACAGACGGACAGGGCTTAATAGACTTGTGTTAAGGGCATATACTTCTCTAAATGTGTTTTGTATTCGGGTTAATATATAATACTTTATTTCTGATTTTAAAAAGTCTAATATTTTAGTATCCTTTAATTTACGATTTTGTCTGTGCATTCAATATAATCAATAATATTAATTTATAATTAGTCAATAATCTAAAAGACCAAGATAAATTTCTTAAAAAAGTGACAATTTCTTTATTATAAAAATGATCTCTTCAATGTAAATAAAAATGTTCTCGATGTAATTTTCAACAACAATATTTAAAAATTTTATTTAATAATAACAACAATTCTTATCGTGATAATTCGGTAAATCGTATAAACATTCTCAACATTGTAATCCTTAGATGGTATAGACTAAAATGGGCTTGGAGCGTATGATCTGAGCAGAGCGCAATTTCTCTGGGACGGGGCGACGGAAGCGCAGGCGTCCATTGCGAGGTTGAATCAGGCTAGCTGGGATGGGCTCGGATGCTGGATCGGTGTCAACTGGAGGCAGATCCTGATCAGCTGCAGTGTCAGCTGGAGGTCCATAGGTATTGTCCGGCTCGGCTGGTGGGCCATAGGTGTTATCGGGCTCGGCTGGTGGACCATAGGTGTTATCGGGCTCGGCAGGTGGACCATAGGTCAGGTCTGGTTGGGCTTCAGTCTCTGTCTCAGTGGGCAGATCAAAAGGAATAGCTGGTGTAACACCAGCAGCCGGATAAGGCGCTGATGCTGGCGTGGGAGCAATATCCAGGGAGGGATCCACTGGTGCCGGTGGTGCAGCCTCCTGGCGAGCCAATCGGAATCGGGACGAGCGATTGCGCAGATGTGCCGGTTCCGCCAAAGTCATGGCTGCAATGGCAGCCAGGATGAGCAGAGAGCTGGTGATTTTTAAAGCCATGTTGCTGGATTGCTGAATGGTGTTAGAATGATGTTATCCATTGAAAATCACTCAGCTTTTATACACTACATTTTGGCAGTCATAAATGGCACGGCGAGGGACACTCTTGTGATTATATTGTATCTAACCACATGCAATCACCATCTACGTGACAATATTTAGTCAAGGGCCCATGTATAACCCATAACCATTGACCATTAATTCGCTTGGGCGCTTAACTCTAAACTCCATACGCACAGTGGTTCAAATGCTTTGCATTTAACGAATTTAAAACGTTTCTTTGGTATATTGTTAAATTGTGTGTACGAATACCCTGTGACAAAATTCATTAACACGTTTCGAATATCAAATGCAAAGTATTTTAGCAGATTTGGACGTAAATAATTATTTTATTGAATTTTTCAACTGCCTAATTGGTTTTAATTCTTAATATAGATTTTAAAAAATGTAAATATTTTGAGTTTCGTTGTTTTAAATTAAACTTTTTAGTTTTGGTTAAAAATGCCCCTTGGCACTTTGGTTAGATACCATATATAAAATAACCAAGTCAGAATAAAATGTATATAAAGCAAACAAAAATATGAATTTAAATGTCATTTTAAATTGAATTTTATGCTTTCGACGCATTTTAAGACGAAAACTCTTCGTTTTGAGACCAAAATCTTGATTTTCGAAAATTTTTTTAATCTGTGTTTGTTATTGTTTGTTTATGTTATTGTTATTATTGTCAATTTTCTATAAAATATTTATTTCGACTTAAGATTAAAGTCCATTTGACATGACAAAAAAAGATTAATAAATTACTCATTAAGTAATTGTAAGTGAAAGCTATAGTTATAATTTAATAAGAATTTAATTAAATTTTTTTAATTAGGTTTAATCTTACTTTTGTTTAGACAAAAACTTATTGGTATGTTCCTAGAAATGTTTGACCTCTGTGAAATGACGATAACCTTATTAAACGATTGGTTTTTTAATGTTAATTTGTATTTGATGCACTGTGCGGCGCCTGTTTGTCATGCAGGTCAATGGTTTTTTTGTTTTTCTTATTTTTTTGTTTTTGGTTGGGGCTATCAAATTATTGACTGTTTTATATGCGTTACGTTGCCGATTTGGTCTAGAATCGCCACAGCCATGGAGCTACGGGGCCAACTATAAGTATAAAAGTACAAGCTCCATATACGAAAGGCAACAAAGCGACACAACAAGTTATACGATCATGGCACGTTATCAGCTCATCGGTTCCATGCTGCTCCTGGCCATATTAATGGCCCGAACGGGAGCTGAGGCACCTCGTCGTTTGCGTTACCAGCGACAACGTCAGCTGCTTGCCAGACAGGAAGTGCAACCAACGCCATATCCCTCGGCTGAAGAGTTGAAGCCCGAGGAGCCAGCACTTATCTACGGACCCCCGCTATCAACGGATTTGGATGAGCTGCCAGTCGAAGAGGAGCCAGCAGAGAATAGCTTTCAGCCAGAAGTCGAGAGAGAGCCGGAGACCGCTGTTGACGCCGAGGAATTGGACACCGAAGAGAACTCACTCGAGCTGACAACGCCAGCAGCTGCTGCTCCAGCTACAGCTCCAGCTCGACTCCGAAGCAGCCGCCAGAGATTGGCCAAGCTGCAACTGATTAAATCTAAACGTCAGCGTCAGCAAATTGCTCGCCTGGAGGAGTTGCCCGTTGAGGTACCTGCTGCTGTTGCTCCTGCTCCTGTTCCTGTTCCAGTTGCTGCTGCTGTTCCGACTCCTCAATTCTATTATGTGGGTGCCCAGCAGCCCTACGTTGTGGCCTACAATGCAGCTCCACAACAGCTGGCTTGGTAGAAAGCTCATATACTAATGGATTAATGGATTGATGAATTGTTATTGATTATGCTTAGCCTTATATTCTTTTTGTCTATTAAATAACGTTAAACATAGCTTGTATATTGATTCTACTGCTCCGTCCTTGTTTATTGATTCTCCCTGTCACTTTTCATTCTTCGTCGACAAATCATTCACCACTAAGAAGCCGTTCAAGTGGAGCTAAGACCAAACTCCTTTTAGCCCAGCACTTTGCATTGTTTAAATCCATTTGCAGCCATTGGATTGGAGTTGTAGAGTGTCCTTTTCTTAGCTCCTTTTGGTTGCTTGTTTTTGCCTTAGAATGCGTTCTTTTTGCTTGTCCTATTTATAAATAGATTTTTGTACCCTGCTGCATACTGAAAAGAAGCATAAGAGGTATAACAACTTTGTTCAAATTTATATGAAAGGCAATGAAAGTCATAAAAATTTATTCTGTTTCAGATGATTTGCTCATGTGGGTCTATCTTCCAGTGGATAATTCTCAGAGTTTATAAGAGACTGCAAAGTAGTCAACTAGGTTCATTATTTTCATTTAAGTTTCATCACGAAAATATAAAGATTCTTGAATAATTTAATTTAGTTTTATTATTATGATACTAAGTATATCCTACTTTGTTGTTTACCTTTTATTTTCTTAAAAACTTTAACATGTTACCTTTTATTTATATATAAAGCTTTGAAAATAAAATTGTATTTTCATTGCATTTCATACAAAGTACTTAGAGCTTTAAAGTTAAATCTCTTTGTGCTAACAATTCACTTTTCTCATTATTAACCGGGATAACCCAACTAGTTTTAGTACCTTAATAACGAACTTGAAGGTTAGCTTGTGACTAAATTTGCATTTTACAATTTAACTATTAAAATGCTAATGATTCATTGTGCTATTATTATAAATTAATTAAAATACAGGGTGACCAGACCTACGGTAATATTGTATGACAATGCCATTTAATCAAAATATTTATTTTGAACAATTTTAAAATTGTTAGATCAACTAATCAACTACAATAGTAGTGTGCTTTAAGCTATCACAAATCATAATGAATACATTACAAAAGTATTATAATATAAAAACAATATTATTTAAAAAGTTTATAAATTCACAGCTGTGTAGTTTGTTGTCAAATAGTAATAGATAATAAAAATAAATTATCATTGAATTAAATGCCTAAACGATATAAATGCAAAATAGATAACAATTTGGGGCTTTTTTTTTGTATTTTACGTAGTATTTCTTATCAGTTCAAAGTTTAAAGATAAAAACAATTGGTCACCCAAAAAAAATATATATAAAAGCATGCAAATTCTGTTACTCAGTTAAGTTTTGGCTGAGTCGTGAAATCAAGACAATTGTGCAAGAATGGACGGTAAAAAGTTAAATATTGAATTTTCTGAAAATTTAGAAGCCAATGTTTCGGAAGACAATTTTGTGAGTACCATAAAAAACTTATGTGTTTTTAAAATTAGTTATAAATTCATTTAACAGTGGGATCACTACGATAATCAACAGGAACCTATAAATTATCTGGAAACAAATTTTGAAAAGGATTGTCAAATAAATGATCTAAAAGCAAAAGTATCGGAGCTGCAAATGAAAGCATCACTTTATGAGGATAAGGAGAATCTGTATAAGGACAAACTAAAATTCAAGGATGATCTAATTGAAGCGTTAAAGTTGTCCGTTGAATCAACTAAAAATGCTAATAACAATAATGACAATGACTCAATAAATAGGAAAGCTGACAACATGTTAGAACAGCTGAAAGATGATAAAGAACAAATAAGTCTCAAAAGAAAAGATGAGGAAATTAAAAAATTAAAAGCTCAGTTAAAACTGAAAAAACAAACGCTCCAGATATGCAATGATACAATTAAGCAAAATGCGGCCTTAATCAAAAAGAACAATGTGTTCCGTGAAGTCGTCATGAAAATTAAAAACACAATATATATTAAAATGGAATATGGTGGAACAACTTTGTCAATGCATGTACCCAAGCTAAAACCCTTTGAACCTGTCCTGGAGAACAAAATAGCTGGACCAGGTTGGATTGTAATACAACGTCGAGTCGATGGTAGTACCGATTTTGAAACGGATTTGACGCATTACTATGATGGCTTTGGCAAAATCAAGGATGACTTTTGGCTTGGTCTAGAACGGATCCATAAAATTACATCGCATCAACGACATGAATTGTATATTCACATTGTTGGCTTTGATGGTAAATCTCATTTTGCAAAATATGACAACTTTGTAGTCGGCAGTAAAGATGAAAAATATCTGCTAAAATCACTGGGCAAATATAGTGGTAATGCCAATGATATGATGCGATTAAATGAAAACAGGATATTTGCCATTGGTAAGAAGAGTTACAAATGTGGATGGTGGTGGCTAGAACAGGCAACTCCCAGCTGGTAAATACTTAAATACTATTATATATTGCATCAGAATCGTTCCTAATTAAGATCTTTCTTTTCTCATTTGCAGTAATTTAAATGGCAAATACTCAGAAAAAATGATCGATAATGAGGAATATCTTTTCTGGGGACTCAAGTCGTGGGGAAATAAAGGAAATTTCATTAAATCTGTGCAAATGTTAATAAGGCCATTGAAAACATGAGTTTTGTAAGAAAATTGTATCTAATTATTTATTTAATACATGCTTTAATCAAATCGTTTTTTGAAAAGATACTGGTACCATTAAACAAATTAAATACTACACCTTTTCAAATATTGTAATTTCTCAATTATAAATTTTATTCAAATTAATTAAGTCTTAACAGTTTCAAATTGTTGCTAATTAATAGCAACAGTTTTTATTATAAATAAATATTATTTACAAATACTCGTAACGTATTTTAATGAGTCACTTTAAGCTCTTTTTGCAATTGCCGTTGTATAACGTATTTATTAAAATACTATTGCTTAATTATTCACCGAATCGTTATCGAAATCAGATCCCATGAAAAATCACATGGGATAACTCACGTTTTTTGCGTAATTCCACGTTTTTTTTTTTTCCCAGATTACACTTTTGTAGAAGTGAATGAATGTGCTTGATTGTGCTTAACATAGTTCACGATATAAAGAGTTTAGTTCTTAAAACAAGTTTTAGCCAGCAAAGAAAGATCCCCGATTCTCGAGTGCATTTACATTAGGATTGGTGCTGTTTCTTAACGCTTCGATTGCCTGATAGTTGAGGAACCAGAAAGGGCGATTATCCTCGGGCAGTGTGTTGAGATGATTCACATAATCCTGATCGCCATGTGCATCGATGGGTAATGCATTGGAGACAACGGGAGAGCCGGCACTCACAGAGGGCGTAGCGACAGTGGGACGAAAGCTGGAAGCGGGCACAAAACTGGCACCACTGAGTGGAACAGTGGCATCATTGCTACCAAATCGATTGGCCACGCTAACGGTTGATGTGGGTACAACTGGCACTGGATCGGGCACATAGGCACTGATGGGTAAGACGAGCGGTACTCCAACTGGTGGCTTCTGTGAGGCGCCGAAGGGCAAGTTAGTAGTTGCCGTCTGTTGGGCCACGGACTCCTCGCCGAAACGATTGGCAATGCTCAATCCGGAAAAGTTCTCCACCGCCGTATTCTGTGTGCCCAGATATTTATCCTTTTGATTGAGTCCTCCTGGAGGACGCATTCCCGCAAATGAGGGTCGCTGCGCCTGCGACAGTTCGACTAACGCGACAAGCATTAAAATACACAAATTCCTCAACATTTTCCGATTCCAATTTGTATTTGCAAAATTTCACTTTTATCACTCGACACGTTGCACAGCTGCTGGATTGTTACTCGTTGACTCTGACACTGAGACTGAGAGCTGAAAGCTTTCGCAATTATTTAAATAAGCTGCCAGATGCTGTTCAGCAAGCGTTTAACTGACTCAGTCCAGTCAAACTGAGACAAACTCTGAGACAAAGGCAAAGACAATGAAGAAGAGGGAGGCATGGCCAATGGGAAACGATAATCCAGTTGTCGGGCTTATCAAATTGATGGAAAACCTCGCTGACCCCGTAGATTATTAAACGTTTTCACTGCTACCCGATTTGTTTGTTTATTTCAAATTTCCAATTTGCAAATGTATTTGCATACGAGTGTACGAGTATAAGTTATAACAGGCCCCTCATCTCCTGTAATTTTCACATTGATTATCACGTTTTTGTGTTGTGTAATGTTGGGGTATTGGCATTGTGTGTTTGAGTTTGCTTTCTGATAGAAATCACAGTATTTGATAAGAATTTGTCATTCTCAAAAATATATTATTAAGACACAAAAATATTTTTGAGATTTAAAATTATTTTACGAAACAAAAACAAAAACGTTACAAGCTTAAAAATATTTTTCAGACACTAAAGAATTTTATAATGCAAAACGCATGTTATGTTTATTTACTTATATATTAATTAGATTAAAATTTATTTAATTGAAATTAAAATTTTTAGTTGGAAAATTATTTTTTATAAAAAATTATATTTTTTACATAGATACAAAAGTGTTACTATAACAAAAAAGCTAAGCTTGCACTTAAATATGTTGAAAATACAATACAATCAATTAGAAACCAGTTAAGTTGTGATTTACAAAAGCAAAAATACTTTCAAAATTAACAAAATGTATATTTCATTTAAAAATGGAACATTTTTGTAAAAGAATATTCTGTTAATACACTAATGTATATTATATAATCAGGCTTCATCCGGTTTTAATTTTTAATTTTATAGGGTTTCATAGAATGAATTTTTTACGTCAAACTAATGCTAAATATTGAAAAAGTGATCGTTAAGCATTTTATCAGACTTAATCACTAATCAGAATTAACCAACAGAAAGAAAATTTAATACGGAAAATCTATCAGAATAAAACTAGAACTAAAAAGTTGAAAATCGGAACAGGCATTAATAAGTATTTTAGTTTAAAAAATTTAATGTGAAAAATTGCGAGTATCTTGTAGCTATCCAAGATACTCGCAATTTAAAGGGTATTCAAGCTGTGACTTGGAGCTGAAATAATTGGCAATTCTTGTTTACTTGCGGTCAGGGAGATACCCAAGCTCAGCTGTAATCTTTTTAGAGAGGTTTGTCATCAATATCTTGTTTTATGACGCGCACGCGTACGATCCCCAACCGGTTTTGGTAAGCGGCATAAAACAATGGACCCAAAGACATTTGGGAGCAGCTAGCGTCAAACTCGCTGTGATTTACAGAGAGAGAGAGAGAGAGAGAGAGAGACAGAGAGAGAGGGAGATGGACTGAATGCCGGAATGCAGCCATAGAGAGAACTTTTGTTATGATTCCCAAACATTTTATTTGCAATTTCATACAATCAATATTAATATTTGTGTTGTGTGCTTGTATTGTGTGAGTGTGTGATTGTGGGAGTATTTGTGTGCATGTCGTCATTGGAATCGTCATGGGTTTTAGGGGTCTGCACCTGTTAATCATCTAGCTATGCGACTGCCAAATTTAAGCAGCTCGTAAGCAAATAAATTGTTTGTCAATTCAGAAACGTCTCACAGCGCTGAGCTTGGCCGGACGTGCCACAGCAGAGGCAACTCGGCGATAGGCAACCGGCTGGGCACGACGCAGCTTGGCAGCTTGGCGTCTGGCAGCCACAAGGCGCGCTTGCTCGGCAGGCACATCGGCGGCAGCGGGCAGATCGTTGCCGGTGACATCGGGTGGACCGTAGACCTCATCGGGCACATTGTTGGGAGCGGGCACAGCATCTGGGGGTCCGTAGACAGCGTCCGGTGTGGGCTCCACGGCGGCAGGAGCGGCTGCCTCATCGAATGGCACCTCCGGTTTCAGCTCATCGGCCGATGGATATGGCGTCACGGCGGCGGCGGCGGCGGCATCTGCATCTGCTGCCAGCTCCTGGCGAGCAGAGTAACGTGAACGTCCACGGCTCAAACGTTGACGCTGACGCTGACGCTGCAGCTGCTGAGCTTCGCCGATGGCCAAAACGCAGACAGCGATCACGAGCAGAACTTGGAACTTGGCCATATTGATGGGAATGGTTATTGAGATGTTGTCTAGGAGACTGAAGCCGACGACTGTTGTATTTGGCAGCCCCGCAAGGCGCTTTTATACCTAGGACAGCATTGAAAGTGCCTCCAATTGTTGGGCTGTTTAGTGTGCGACGCATAGCATGCTCCATCCATGCTTGGACATCCTTTTTTGGCGTAAGCTCTGACGTCGGCGACACACACTATTGTCTGTCGGATTTGTCGGCGAATCGAGAGGGCTTTATGAGCTAAAGACGTGACCTGAAAGAACTAGCAGAAGAGCTGGAAGCTCGAATTTATAGTTCCGCCATTAATCAATCCAAAACCGGAGCGGTTTTAGGTACCTACACATAAGTTGTGGACTGACTTGAGAGTCCCTTCGGATTTCTAATAACTCCTCGATAACTCTCTAGTTGAAATCGAAAGTATTTTCAAAAAAAAAATTATTTTTTATTGTATTTAATTGTATATTTTATTTAGTTATTATACTATATATTTTTATATCTTCACTTTGGAAATATTAACATTTCTACAGACTTTACAAGCGAATATCCCCTCAAACCAGGGGAATCTCTGAAGAATATATAGTTATTCAGATTACTAAAACGATAAAAAAATTATTCAGAGAATTTTGAAATACATTTAGCATTAATATTACTCACTGAAAGTCCCCTCCATCTTTGGATAACCACCAACCATTCTTAAATACTGTTCCGATAGGGAAGGGACGCCTTAGTTCCATACGCCACGGGTTAAATTGTTCATTACGATTACCGAGGGACTTTATCTGATATCCCTCCTCTTCACTGCCAAGAACGAAGTTGTCATAACGTTCCCAAAAGTTTTTGCCGTTATGAAGTATTTTGTTTACAAGTAATTCATGTTGCTTATGAATTGTGATTCTATAAATCTTTTCCAAGCCGAGCCAAAATTCACCTTTCGGATCGCCAAATCCATGTTGATATTCAGCGAAACTCCGATCGAAGTCGACACTTTGATTAAATCGACGCTGAATGACAATCCAACCTGGTCCAGCAATAGTATTAGCCAGAACGGGTTTAAATGGTTCAAGATCTGGCACATGCATTAGTTTATTTATGGTTCCATAGGGTATTGTAATAAGTATTTCGTTCTCCCACTTTTCTAGTCTCTTGTTCTTATCTTTTATTTCACTTTCTTTTTCCATTACTTCTAAATGTAAATTAGAGTTCATTTGTTCCGTTTTATTGGTTTTATATTCTAGTGATTTTAATTGGGATTGAATCTCATTTATAGGTGAAATATTTTCTTTTAGTTTTATTTCATCGGATAGCACTTTAGATTTTAACTGTACTATCTCGTCATCTTTTTTAAGCTTTTCCTCATTAGCAGCGGTTTGTGGTTTCATCAGCTTATCAATTTTTGCTTTAATTACTAAAATAAGATTATCACTGAGAACTTTATTGCTTTTCAATAGATCGATTGATTCCTTTAGCGCATCTATTAATTCGTCTTTTGTTTTGATCTTTTCGTTTAATAGACCAGCTTTCCCTTGAGTTTTAAAATCATTACATTTCTTGTTTGGATGTTCAGTTTGAATCTTAATCGTTTCTTCATATGACGCAATTCGCTTACTATTTGTCTCTTGATCTGCTAGAATTTTCTGACTGATATATGATAGCTTTATTTCGATTTCTGACATTTTAATCATTACATCCATTATTTGCTTAACGGCTCTGACGCACTTGAGTAGGAATAAATTCTATTGAGTTTTTTGAGTTAACACCTATTAAATTCACTTACCGAATAATCGTCGCAGGTAACAAATGATTCATTATCATCATCGGATTCAATATTTAGTTCCTTATTATTCATATTAAGAATCTAATTTTGATTGTATTACTAGACTTAGAATGTTCCTTTCAATTCAACAGTTTAATATAGACTAAACTGAATAAACCGCAATCGATTGGAGCATTAAGCTTAACGGTAAAAATGCAAGAAAAAGAGATAGGAGATAAGATAAGCACTTAAAGATAAGTATTTGCTGCACATTTCTTTGTTGTTGTCTGAATCATTTTCAATTATTATCAGACTTTGGCTGATATAATTAAATGTATATTGAAGGTTCCATAAATATTGGTAATGCTTTATTTTTTAATTTTTTAATATGTTATGTTTTTATTTAAACATTATTTTTTATGAGTTTTCACTTAAAATTTGCAATGGCTTAATTAAATTTCAAAGTATAAAACTTTGGTTTCCTCATTTCAAAATAAATGAAGATTTGATTTATTATATATATATATATATATAACTATTTTTCCTGACTCAATTACTTAAGCAGGCCATCCACAGTCCAATTTGTTAGACGAACTGTTCGTCGAACAAGAATTACGTTTGCCCACTAACTATTTCAAACATTGCTTGCAAACATCATTTGTAGAAAGTTTTCACAGAGTAAACATGTCATCTGATATCGATACAATAATTGCCTTGATGGCGATACATATTTATTCCATCAACTGAGGACTCCTGGTCATACAGAAAATGTAGCTAATGGAAGTAACAGATGTTTGGCTTATAAATATCGTTCACTCCAGCGCCAGATCTTTCGCACCTCTTTTTTTTTTGAAGCTCGCGTCTGTATGATGCACGCAGGGAATTCACCTTTTTTTTAACAGCCTCAACGGTTGCCTCTTCATCGACTTCTTTGTATTTATTTAATAATAAGTACCACGATTTGTTTCGCATATTCTTGTTTTTGTATGCCCTGCTTTTTGCTTGCCTCAGTGCTGGCTCATTTTGCAGACAATAATTAAATTCTAGCAAAAATTGCTTCGACATTTTTGACATGTGTTTTCGCTACGAAAACTTTTGACAAATGATGTTTGTGCCAACATTGCCATCCATTATCGAATTGTTGAATCGAACACACGAAAAATAGAATCAGTTCTATTTTTCTCGAACAAAACAAGCAACACAAAATTTGAAAACGAACACTACCACCAACGACGAATATTTCATCGAATCAAACACGTTCGTCAGACAAATTCGACTGTGGATGGCCTGCTTTACTGACCAGACCCACTGATCATTGCACAGCTCAAACCATTAGACCTAGGAGGCTGAAGTTTTCACACAACATCGCTAAGACAATTTTAAGACTGCGTTCCGATATTTGAAGTCAAAGTTCACACATCGAGATAATTGCATAGTATTAAAAACTTTATTAGTTTTAGGACTATCTCAACCAAACTCACAGGGTGTGTCTTTTTAGCCATATTTTACAACCTAAATTGGGTAAAAATCGGATGACTATCATAAAGCTGCTATAAAAACAATACGGTTGAAATTAACACTTAGTATCAACAAATTTTTTTTTTTAAGGGATCTTAACCAAACTCACAGATTGAGTATTTAAGACTGTCTGAATTTGGACAACGTTGGATTGTTATATCATACAGATGCCATAGGAACAGTCAGGTTCAATTTAACCTCTAGTATTAAAAAACTTTTTTATTTTTTTGTACCTTAATTAAATTTAAAGATTATCTTTAACACGGCAAATCTAACCTTTTTTCCGATAAATCTGCCCTTTTCCGGCCAAATCTAGCTTTATTCCATCGCAAAATCTGGTTATTTTTCCAAAATCCAAATAAATTGTTAATTGTTTTATTGAGATGGGCCCAATATATATTTTAATAAAATATCGAATTAAGTATTTAGTTTGATGTAATGTCAAATGAGGACGTGACTTGATGTGACACTATGGTTAGCTAGTCATATTTATGTGTCCTTGACGGTCACCTCCCTTCCCAATCGTTGATCGCATAAATATCGATTATAAGTGTTTAATAAAAATTCTAACACTCAAAATACGTACATATAACCGAGAGACATAATGCAATTGACAACAAGTTTTCGCTTTCAATTGATGTGGCCAAGTTGTCAATGGTGTTGTTTAGACTGTTTGGTTTGTTGCTCTTTTAGCTTGCTTATCACGTAGGAAACGCATTTTATTTCCACAGAACATGGCGACGATTCGGACGTGGCGGACGTGGATAAGGTGGCAAATACCAGAAATAAAACAACTAAAAAATATACACAAATAATAAGTTGAAAATGGAGTCGAGTGTGCTTGCCTACAATATACCCATTGTTCAGTTTTAAAATAAAGTAATTACGCGTATAACAGTTACTCACTTACAGATACATACATTGCTATAAACAGGTCTGTTTTGATTTTAAATTTTATTTTATATTATTTAATAAATTAAAATTTTAATGTTGAATTTTGGCTTACTATTTAAAATTTATATATAGAATTTAAATTCACCAACTCCAAATAAAATCAATCCCCAAAATTTTAGCAAAAAAAAATTATAACGCTTTTAAAATATTAACTTTGGACAAATCTTGCCAAATGTGAAAGCTGAAAGCTAAAGTGCCGGTAGATGACGACATTGGTGATTTTCTTTCTTCATACTATGTAATTTTAGAATAAAAATTTTTAGCATAAAATATATATATAAAAAAAAGTACTACTTTTGCGTTTGGGATTCAATTTTGCTGTCGCTTACTCTTTTAATGTATTCGAAAAAAGGACAGGTCCAAGTTAATTTTTTTGTTAATATGCTGAATTAGAAGAATGTTACAAACACTCCCACAGAATTACAATGCCCTCACTTGCCCATTTATGATCAATACCAGGGTATAAAAATATAAAATAAATCATTAAATGTGATAACCGTGCGCCTAATGATGTCTCATCTATACACCCGCATTTAAATGTAATATATGTATTTATATATATAAATATATCTATATATATCTCGATATGACTTCTCCACTTGGAACGGAACGACTCTCGCTTTCATTGGCTGAGACTTCCCCCACCAAGACCTTAGACAGTCCGAGAACATTGTATAAAAACAGCAGACGCATCCGGTGCGCGAATCAGTTGAAATATATCGGGCGACTTAGATATATTACCAAACAGAATGCAGTGGATATTTGCAATCGTTTTGTGCCTTTGGGCATCTGGAATCGCTGAGGCGCGTCAGATACGGATTAATCGTTATGCGGCCAGTGTGCAGGAGGATGATGTGCAACAGGCGGAGGTTAAAGAGCTGAAGCCAACGCCATATCCGGCTGCTGGTTATAGACCGCAGGGACGCGCCTTCTGGCTACCTGGTGAGGAGGGATCAGGATTTGGTGACGATCAGGTTACAACAACAACAGAAATGCCAGTGGATGATGCCATAACGAGCACAACAGAGTCACTTGACTTGAGCACAACAACAGTGCAAACAACCACATTGGATAATCTGGATGTCACGACAACAACTGCAACTCCTCTAGTTGAATTTCGCTCTGGACGCGCCTATGAAAAGGCGCCGTATCCAGCAGCCGGGTATCGACCGAGTCGCGCATTTCTACTGCCCACAGAGCTCAATCTCGACCAGCAACAACAGCAACAACAACAGAAATTAGATGGTGCAAATGCAGATCCACTCCAAGCTGCTGAGGGAAATGAAAATCATCCAGTTTGTGGTGTCAGCACGAATCCTTTGATGCCCACACCGGAGCCAGGATCCAAGGATGAACCAGATGCGGAAAGTGTTGTAATCACCGCCAACTTGGGACCCACTGTTCTCGTTGCCAGAGCACCGGCAACTAATGGCATCCCTGTGGCCATTCCCCTACGCTCCCAACCCCTAATTCAGACACCTCGTCGAGGATTCGTCTACACAACGCACGTGGAGCAGCGTTGGTAGGACATTGGATTAATCCTTTTAAGATGTTACCATTTTAGCATATGTAATTCATTTATAATTTCATTAAGATATTTGTTTTTGTTATCGAACTATCTAAAAATATATTAACTGGTTATTAACTTTATATATTAGTGTCCTCGAATCTATATCTTTGTTTCAGAACTGTTTGTCTTTGAAAATTTTTAAACTTCATAAGGATAACATTACGTGAAGAATTCTTTAAGATTAAAGTGTTCTTAATGCCTTTTATTTAGTTATTACAACTAATGACAATAGCTTTGTTATACCCGATACATAAAAATAAGTTTAAAAGTATATTGTATTTCTGGGCATGTATAAAACAGAGAAAAGAAGGCATTTCCGACACAACGATTGAAAAAAGGCTGCTAAAATCATAATTTTGGTCTGTGAACTAAAAAAATTGTGCTAAAAAATGCGTCGAAAACATTATTTTCCTAAAATTAGAAAACACTTCTCAGTCACACAAAGGTGTTCTAAAAGTCTCTAACAGTACCAAAGCAACTCGAAAGCAATTGTTAGGTTTTCTAAAATAAATCAAGCATTGCTTTCAAATGTCAACAAAAATTAAATAAATTTAACAAAATTAAATATCTATTTTATTGAATTAAATTAATTTTTAAATTGAATAAAAATGCCTTAAATACGTTATTTAACATTTTGTTAGTTGTATAAAATATTCCATAACCTTAAAATGTTGTTGAAACTGGAAGAAATCCGATTTTTTTAACATTTAGGGAAACCCGACATTTTGAAAGGTTAATTTCTCTTCAAAAACTCGAGAGATTTCTGGAACAGACCCGATAAAAACATTTTAAATAAAATAATGTTCATATGAAAAAGATAAGATATTTAAATATGTTCAAGACGAAAAACATAAATATATAAATAAATATTTTTAAATACTCAACAAAAAAAAAAATGAAAAATTAAGGCATGATTTAAAATAATAATATTCTTAGTTTTGTCTTAATTGTTTTATAAATATTTTTTGAAAAATGTTTTTCTTGCCTTGATGCTGTGAACCATCCAAAAATGTATATAAGAATGATAAGAATAAGTACTGTGATTATTTAGACAAATATTTTTAGATATAGTAATCTAATTTAATTAGATATAGTAATCTAAAAATATTTGTCAAAATAAATATAATAATCTAAAAATATTTGTCTAAATAATCTAAGAATGGTCCTATTTTAAGAAGAAAATGTGTAAGACAAATTTTCTTGATTTTATAAGCTGGATTTATTTTTCAGAGTACAAAGTATATTTATTCTTAATCAGCATCAACAGCCGAGTCGATATTGTCCTGTCCGAGTATCCTTCCGTCTGTATGTATGAACAAAAAGATCTCAGAGACTATAAGAAATAGAGCAACCAAATTAAACAGAACGGCATAATAGTTGTTTTAAGTTTCCATCAATAACATATATTTCCAAAGTCATACTCTCAGCGTTATCCCTTCCAAAAAACGTTGTATTAAAATTTGATTGTGTTTATTGTAAATTGCTTAAATATAATTCGTTGAATGCATTTTAAGATGCTTGTGGTTATAACATAAAAACAAACTTTAACTTGTGGCCACAGCGATGTGATGTGTCCTTTTGGGATTTGGTTGGTGAAGAGAAGAGAAAGTGGGGAAAAATCAGCGGAAATTGTGCACATAATTGACAATCAGGGGATCATCAAAGCGGGTGGGCACGATTTCCACAGAATGCACCACTGGCTGCAAATGGGCATCGCTGTCAATGTGTGTGAAGCTGCCCAGCTGCAGTTCATCATGTGTGGCCGATGGGGATAAGGATGAGGACAAGGATGAGGATGAGACGGATGCCAGATCAAGCAGCACGTACTCTGCCTCCGGTTCGGTGAGGGCCAACTCAATAGCCACATTGTTGTTGCCGGCTGGCTGCGGCTGTTCGCCAATCGAAATTGTGGCATTGTCTGTGGCAAAGGCAATGGCAACGTTCGGCTCCGACGAGTCCTCCGAGGATATTGTCGCATTGATGGCAAACAGTTTTGTTGTCGCTGCTGTTGTTGTTGTTGTTGTGGTTGTTCTTGTGGTTGCTGTTGTTGTTGCCTCAGTGTACTCCATGGTTGTGGCGTTATCTTGTTGCTCCTGCTCCGTTGTGGTCATTGTGGTCGTCACGTTGGCCTCAGCACTCCCAGCATTTGCGGTCTCGCTCTCATCCTGCTCCTCCAGCTGCTGTTCCACTTCAGCGGGTCGCTTAGCTGGTGTGCTCAGCAGCAGCAACTTGGCCGACTTCTGTTGTTGCTGATGTGGCTCCTCGTCCTTGTCCAGACGCACACTGAGATCTCCTTCAATTGTGCCGGGTGCAGGATCTAAACTAGCAAACATTTCATGTCCATCAATTTGCACAGTGGCATCCTTGTCTCGACTTTGTGCTGACAGTGTGGTGCTTTCCACTGGCTCCACTGTGGTGCTAACATCTTCCATTGCCATCTCATGTTGCTCCTCCTCCGGACGTATGACAGCTGCCTGCAAGTTTGCGAGACAAACTACCAATAATGTCACATATATGCCAAATCTTTGACACATTTTGAAAGTTGTTCTGTTTATTTGCTATTTGAATGTGCTACTAAGCGCTGACATCTGACAACATCGCGTATTTATACCTATTCCCTGTCAATTCCCCAAAATATAACCACTCACTTCCCAGCAGCAGCTGTCATAATTTTAGCCATGAAGGTGACCAAATTGACGCGCTGCTTCCGCATGTCGCTGCCACCCCAAAAAGCCGGAAATGTAATTTCAATGTGCGAGTATCTGTGTGTGTGTGTGTGTGTGTGTGTGTGTGTGTGTGTGGGTGTCTGACTGGTTGACTACTACTTTGGCCAGTGTCTCCGTCGTGCTCATCGTGTCAACGTGGAGGCCAAAGGCGGACATCGTTCGTTACACCTTAAACCTGCCCGTTGACCGCAATGATGGTCACAGAGTCAGCCCCAAAATCGCTTTACATTCCCCCTCCCTCCTTGTCATCTTCCATCCATCCACTTCCTTCCCTCCCTCTCTTTCTCTTCCTCACAATACTGTGCTGTCTGTAGTTGTTGTTGCTGATGAACAAAGTTTTGCGGCTGACCATTGGCAGTTGTTGTTGTTGCTGTTGTTGTTGCTGTCGCTGTTGCCATTGCTATCGTTGTTGGCCATGTTCAACATGCCGGTCACGTTCACTCGGTGACTTTGTTTTCGTCTTAAATGCGAATTGAGAAAATTGAAATAAATAGCCACATGCTCTCTGAAGTATATATATAACATATACGAATATATACTTATGTATATACATGTGTCCAAGAAACAGTCATGACTAAATCTAGTCAAGAACTAAGTACCTCACAACCCTTTGCATCTGCTTAAGCTATTCGACATCAAAATTGCATGGCAAATTAAGTTAGTTACGTTTAAGTTAACTATTCTTAAAAAGATACTAGAATTTTACTTTCTACTAATTCGATAAGACGTGAGCATTTATATATATTATTGAATTTAAGTCTTTATTATTTATATGTTTATCAGAAGGCATTATATCATTTTATTTGACTGTCTGTTTACTGTTTACGTGTCATTCCAAACAAATATTTTTCTTATTAAATATACCCATTCTTCCTAAAAATTTAAAATACTTAAAATTTTAAAATACTAACCAGTTACCAGTCTTTACTTTAGTAGTAGACAATCAATAAAAAACAGCTATAATTTTTATATTATTATATATAAGTTTATTATCGAAGATTCAACACTACTTACGTTAAAAATATTGTACGTCTTAAGTTTATGATTTTCTGTTGATGTTCTTGGTTTTATCATTTTATCATTTTGAGTTTCAATTTGTTTTTTAACGAAATTTCTAATCTCATAAAACGAATATGTCATGTTCTATATGTGTTCTTGGTATAATGTATAATAATTGCATATGATCGATCAATGTTGTACAAGTAGAGTGTGGGGGAGTTGCGAAATGGCATGAAAATACACAAGTAGATGTATTTTATTAGGTAATATTATATAATTACTTGTATAAATATATACTAAGTATGATATACGAATGGCATGATGGATTTAATTTTGATATTCGATATACATACGTATTTATATATATATATGTATGATGATAGGGCCTAGTACATCGAGATATGTGTGTTTCGTTTAGATACAAGATACAATTAGTTAAGTACAATTATGATAATTATTGTTCAACGTGTATTCAATGTAGATATCAGATTTAGATTTTAGTTTTTAGATTTTAGATATCGATATTAATTTAATTTTAGATCATTTTAGATGGTATTCTTTCTTTCATCTGCACGTATAAAATGAATTTACTTCTACTTACAATATAAAAATTGTTTTGGTTTGTGCTTTTGTCATTATTATTTGTTTTATTTAATTATCTCTCATCCCAAAAGATTCTACTTCGATTCTGCTTTTTGTTTAACTTACAAATAGCCCATAGCCAACGGGAAGCACGAAATGCTCATTCGGCAAACACCAGATCCTATCGATAAAGCTGGAGAAATCCTTAAGCGTGATTAAAAAACTTTATAAACATTTTTTAAATCAAATTAAAAATTTCTATTAAACATTTAACTTAAAATAATATTATTTAACAACAAACTTTTCAGATATAACGACATAATTTTTAAATAATATAAATTAATGCCAAAACCTTTACAAAATATAAACAAATATGTTAATAATATTAAAAAATAATTACAAATAAATAAAATACATAAAACATAGCTTTTGTAACAAAAAAAAAAGTTAAATATGAATAATGCTTGAGAGGATTACGCCCTTTAAATCAGACAGTAACTGTCTCAGCCTAGGCAATATTATGAACTTTGGCCGAAAGACAATTGTGTACCACAAATACAACTGGCTTTGGACAGCACTCCATGTCCAGTTCCTGCAAAAGATTAAGGTTGCGATGAGATTGAAATTAATGATGGAGAATAATCTTGAACTTACGATTTCGCCGTCATCGCCAAAATCCAAATACAACATGCGAGCTCCATCGTCCGCAGAGCCCTTTAATTTATCAAAGGCAAATTGCCAAAGTTGGGTTTTGTTGGCCACCGCCGCAGTGGGCGTGGATGAGGCGAAACCACCGCAGTCGTATAAGAAAAATCCGCGATTTATGTGCACAACCAGTTGACACTGCCTGCCCTGGTACAGGCAGCGAAACGAGAACTCTCGCTGCAAATTGACCGCCTGATGGGAGCCCTGGACCAAAGCACGCGCCCAAGAAGCCATATCCCGATGCGTCTCCGATCGTAGCCAATAAACCAGAACACCCCTGGCCGTGCCACACCGCACACAGAACACTGTTGTTTGCTGACCCTGTAAATAATTAGGAATTAAACATTAAAGCAATATAAATTAAAGAGTTTCCTATTTTTTAATTGACGGTAACTTACATTGAGTGAGGAATTGTTGCCTGCACCCGCCAAGCGGGTGGTGGCCAGTGCATAGCTCTCCAAGGGACGACTCCAAGCCTCCACAGACCAGGGTGCACTCTCGTATATTCGAAACTCCCGTTCGGTGACCGCTACAAATATGGGCAACCATTTGTCGCTCTCATCAGAACTTTCCGAGCTGGATCGACCGCTTGGCTGTTGAGGAGAAACGGCATTACTCAATTACAATGGTCTTGAAACGAGTTGGTTTTTTATTTATAAAGCACAGATATTTTCGACAAATCTCTTTAAAAATAAAAGCAAAGCGAAAGCAATTGTTAATTGCAATTTAAAAATTAAATTAAATTAAATTGTAAAAAAAACATTTGGAACGATTTTATTGATTACCTATAAGATCTCTAGATTTGTGTCTCGTATTTTAATAATTCTGTTGAAACTGATTTATTGTTTGTACTAAATATGTTCAACATTTACTTGAAACTGGATATAAATTAATGGCAGTGTATTTTTGTGATTTAGAATCATAAAAAAAAGGGTTGATCAAATGTAAAATTTATTTAATTTTGCTTTTTCAAATGGAATAAAATTAATTGAAATTATATACAACAAGTAAGCGGTTACAGTCGAGCACGTTCGACAGTAGGATACCCTGAGCCCAGGTACTTTTCAATAAAAGTTTATTTTCGACCAATTGTTTCTATGGCAGCTTTAGATATATAAAGCCGATTTGAACCAAATCTGGACAGAATGTACAAAACTAACATTAATGCATATTCTATCAGTTTGGTTTAGATATCTAAAAAAACAAAAAACTGTTTTCATACTAAAACTTCATTTTCGATGCATCGTTCCTATGGCAGCTATGTGATATAGTTATCCGATTTTAACCAAATTTGGTCAGGATGTATAATACCAGCTCCGAAACATAATCTATTAGTTTGGTTCTGATATCTCAACAAACGCAAAACTTTTTCATACTAAATCTTCATTTTCGATGCATCGTTCCTATGGCAGCTATGTGATATAGTTATCCGATTTTAACCAAATTTGGTCAGGATGTATAATACCAGCTCCAAAACATAATCTATTAGTTTGGTTCTGATATCTCAACAAACACAAAACTTTTTCATACTAAAACTTCATTTTCGATGTATCGTTCCTATGGCAGCTATATGATATAGGGGTCCGATCCAAAAATAAAAACAAACTTGATCTGCGCCCGGTATCCAGGAACCTACATACCAAGTTTGAAGTCTCTAGCTCTTGTGGTTTCTGAGATCGACGCGTTCAAACAGACGGACAGACGGACAGACGGACAGACAGACGGACAGACAGACGGACATGGCTCAATCGACTCGACTGTTGATCCTGATCAAGAATATATATACTTTGTGGGGTCTGCCACGCCTCCTTCTGCCTGTTACATACATCCTGCCAAACGCATTATACCCTTTTTTGCCCATTTTTAATGGGCTCAGGGTATAAAAATATTTAAGTATGTTTAGTATTTTCATAAAAGCTGGATACAAATTATGACAGTAAATTCGTGTGAATTCGAAAAAAGAAAAAAGCAAATGTCGCGACATTTCGAAAGGTTATTTTCAAAAATACTACCCCTTAAAATTTCCAGAGTTTATTGGAACATGTATAACACTTTATTTGTATTTTTGTGATTTAGAATAATAAAAAAAGGGTTGATCAAATGTAAAATTTATTTATTGATGCTTTTTCAAATTGAATAAAAATAATTGAAATTATATAAAAAAAATTAAGTATAATATGTTTAGTATTTTCATAAAAACTGAATACAAATTATGACAGTCAATTTTTGTGAATTCGAAAAATGAAAAGAGCAAAAGTCGCGACATTTCGAAAGGTTATTTTCAAAAACAATTCCCCGTAAAATTCCAAAGTTTATTGGAACATGTTTAACACTTTATTTGCTAATTTCAATACTGCGAATCTTCGCCAAAACTCTGAAGGATTTCAGTTTTGTTAAATTTAGATATGAGTTTACACTTACCACCTCACCGGCGACGCCTCCGCTGTTCGATGTGCCGCTGCCACCGCTGGCAGCACCACTGCCACCTCCACCTCCGGCACTGCCAGAGCTGCCGTTGCCGCCGCCGCCTCCTCCAGCACCATTGAGACGCTTGCTCAGCCAACCGATGTGCTTAAGCTCACCGATGAGATTCACCAACGCACGATTAGCCTCGACCAGGGCGCGCTGCGTGCTGCTGCCCATGGCCGAGTGGAGCGCATTGAACCAGACGAGGGCTTCCGCGGAATCGGCCGCACGGAGAATGCACGAGTGCACGCCATCCGGCGAGTGCAGCTCGAGGCAACGATTCTCTGAAATTGCCAAACAGAAGTTGTTAGATAACAATTGTGGAACACACCTCTCTGCTCTCAGCTCTCTGCTTTCCGCTCTGATTTCTCTCACTTACCCGGATCGATGTACTTGAGATTGCGGGCCAGATGCGTCAGCTGCAATGGAATGTAGCGCGTATCTGCACGCGGCGTTGTCTTGGGCGTCGGTGCTGGCGGAGATGTTGGTACGCCCGGACCCAGCGGGCAAAGGAATGCCCGTTGCAGTTCCCATCCCACCTCCGAAATGATGCTTGCCTTGCGAAAATAGGGCGTTACTTCGCGCAGGAATTTAACTGCAAACACGAGACAAGACAACAAACAAATATACAGAGATCAATATTGTGCCACATGAATATGCATTGCAATGAGGATGTGGTTTGGTTTGGTTTGGTTGCCTGCTGCCCATGGCGTCACCTGTGAAGCAGCACAGGATGTGGTGACATCAACCACTCTTAAGCACACACACATACACCCTCACACACACACACGCACACACACAGCATTCAATCAGTTCGTTCTCAACAGCATCAGCGTCAAACACAAACGTTGCGGCATAAATTCATTAGAGTTTCCGCTCCATTTTTATTCGATTTGCACATTCAAACAGCATGAGCTTTGCGCACAGTGCAACTGATGTTAGACAAAAGTTGTTGAATTTATTTTCTTTAAAAAATATTGCAAGCAATGATTTAAAAAATGTATACTGTTGGACTTATTAGTTCTGCGAATAATAATTGAATTTATGAATACTTTAACACTTCTAGCTAGGAATGATTTTTATTTTTAATTATGTTTATAGCAAATGACAGTTTTTAAGGCATCATAATCCTAATGATTAATAGTAAAATTCAAATAAAAGCTTGAGTTAACATTAATATTAATTAAGTGAATTTTAAAGTTTAAAAAGAACAAGATATTTCCAGTAAGAAGTGTGCCACTGTGCAGTATCTATGCAAATGTTGATGGCAGGTGGCTTGTACCACATATACATACGTATCTATGTATATGAATAGATGTAAATGTAGATGTTCGTCTTTCTGGGCTCCGGACTCCATTCCGCCCACAACATTTGCACATTTGCATTTCCGTTGACGACGACGCGTCGTTGTTGTAGTTGTTATTGTTGTAGTTGTTGTTGTTGTCGTTCGAGTGATTTGAAAATTCAATTTTCACACTTAATGCCAACTGTTGTTGGGTCGCTTTATGTGACTCAATTCGTGTGTTTAGACCAACTAATTAGGGCAGACGGCTCCCGAGCCACCATAACTGTCTGACAGACTCGTTTAACGCCTCCTCCCTTCCCTCCCCTTCCCTCCACTCAATGGCCACATTCCCTCACTAATTGCTTGGCATTTACGTGCACCAAAAGGGTTACTAAGTGGACGCTGTTGTTGTCGTTGACTCAGCTTGGAGCTTGGAGCTCAGTAAACATTTACATACAGAAATATGCAACCGACAACTAACAAACAAACAAGCGGGCGAAAAAAAATTGTTGCATAGCGTCAGGCGCTGTTGAAATCCCTGGCCAGCTGAAGGGGATGGGGGTGGAGTGGGTGGAGATTTGGTAAGCTTGGAGTGCACTTAAAAACAAACAAAACCAAAACGCAAAACGCAAAAGTTTAGAAACAACAATAACAACAGTAATAAGTTGTGCAAATTTTTGCATTTCTGTGTAAATAAAGTTGCAATTTTAGAAAAGAAGAAAAAACAACTGAAAATAAATAATAGCAACAATAACAAACTATAAATGCTGTAAGCCAAATGTAAACTGCAATTCATATAGCAACACTCATATGTGCATATATATTGCATTTAATATATATATTATATATACAGGTATTAAGGCAACCTTACATGACCTTTAAAGTCAAGTAACTGAATGCAATCCACGTACAGTTCACAAGAACAAAGAAAATTAATATGTCGCCAAAGGAGCATTCTTCACGGATTACTGTCAATTAACAATCCACTAATTACTGGCGTTAGCTAAGTTAAATTTTTATTTTATTAAGGATAGGAAATAGCTTTTGCATGTGAGAAATTTATAGAAAAGGGAACTTTAAAAGTTTACAACTTATATATTATTGATATCGTTAGTTGGATTATATTAATATTTAAATAAACTATGCAAAATATATATTAATTAGATATGTGATTATATTAACTTAATTCGATAAAAAAATTCCAATTTTCAAGCTAGAAGTTTCTAAAAAAAAATAAACTTTGAAAGTCTATTCAATATAAATGATATTGTGGGTTGTATTATATTACTATTAATTAACAAATTTTAAATAATAGTGCAAAGTATATATATAGGAAATAGGCTAAAAATATTTTTTTAATTATGTTAATTAATCATTTGCGTTTTGTTAAATGCTTAATGCAGATTATTTCAGTTGAACATTTAGCAGACAAAGTCTGGCCAAAGATTACAGGTGGGCAAAGTTTTTTACACCTTTGGCAAACGCAGGCGCCCGCATAAATCACGCCGGAAGCAAGCCAAAGTGTGCTGCCAGAGGGGGGCGTGGCCGTGGGCTGGGGCCGTGGGCGCACAAATATGATATCAAGTGCAGGCGGTTCGCTTCTCGCAAATCGTGCGTTAAAACTTTGCACAAAAGTTTTTAGAGTAAAATCTCACGCGCTGTGTTGGCAGGAATCGGCAGTGGGAATCGGGAATGGGTCAAGGGGGGGGAGGATGGCGAAACAAGAGCTGTATGTGGACTGCCTGCCCACAAAAGTATGCCAAGCTGTAAAAACCATTGCTAATGGACTTTTGGTAGGCAGGACGAAAGACGACAGTCAGCCTGAGAGAATAAAAGAAAAAGAGAGAAGGGAGAAGAGAAAGGGAGAAGGGAGAAGAGAAAGGGAGAAGGGAAAGGAAGAGAAACCATACTGCCAACTGTTGTCGACGCCTTTTGCTTGGGCGATGAAATCTGCCGTTGACATTTGGCAGTTCGGAGAGTTTTCTGGAATTTGTGCAACTGGACGGCAAAAGTTGGCGCCCCCAAATCCCAGTTAGAGGAATATCTACAGGCGGGTGTAGCTTATTTAAATTACAATGAGAATGGCTAAGGACGACGCCAAGTCTGGAAAACAACTTTTGGTCCAAGTTGTAAATTAAAGTTCGAGTCGAAGACGCTAAGAGGCATGGGTTGGTTGTCCAGCTTTTAGCATGGCCAAAAGGCCTTAGCCATTGCAATTGCCATTCGGTTTTAGACTGTCATTGTGTTGGTTAATGCTAATGCCAGCTTGTGCCATTTTACGTGCTTATAGATCTAGGCCAATTTCATTTAATGTACAGCCCCATTGAAATTATGAAAGCCTCCTAAAATGCATAATCAAATCAACACAAAAGGCTAGTTTTAAATACTCTATGTTTGCAAAGGTAGTTTGACACTGAAATGCAGATAGTGACAAGTCAATGAAACTGAATTTGACTTGAGTGCTTAGTAAAGATCATATGGGAAATAGCCTATTTCAAATAGCACAATAAATGTAAAGTAGCAAATAAAATTTAAAATATATATAGAAGTTTTAAACCCAGAAAATATAACCGAAGTAAAAAAAATTTAACTATTTTTGATATTTCCTATTAGATTTAAATAGAAAACGTATTAAAATTAAATTTAAATTTAATTTAACTAATAACCTACTTAAATGTCAAATTTAATATGAATGTAGTAAAACCAAAGAGTTTATTTAGAATAGATGGCCCATAGAACTTCTAAGTTCGAAAACCGGATAAAGGCAAGCAGTCAGAAAAACACCAGTCGTCAATGCGTTAAACTTGTAGTTTCAAATTAATAAAAGAAAGAATTAAAAAAAAAAATTAAATAGAAAAGTATTATATTTGAAATATTTGTTTCATATTTTTATTATTAAATTTTATTATTATAAAACAAAAATTTAATGTGAAAAAAAAAAGAAAAATAATGATATATTAAATATATTTGAGTTGAATATATTTACATTCACTTTAAATGAATTATTTTGTATGAGTTTTAAAAAATTGTATCAAATATATTTTTTAAAATAATTTTTACAGAGTATCGTTTAGTCTATCCTTTTACTTAATCAAAAGTGCGACAACTAATTCCAACTGTTGAACTTTCACAGATAAATCCACCCAAAGGAGCTTTTATATGATAGGGTTGAGAAAACCCCTCAAGAAATAAATTGTAGAATGTGTTTTAGGATATTTGGCAGTCGTAACTCTTCAACGTTAAGCTGGTTAGAGCATTCAATATGTGCTGAGAGGTGGCTTAGTTAGTTTCTCGAAATTTATATGCTCTTAATTTTTGGGGCTGACAAAACTTTGGCGAAATGGATCAACGACATCCACATGTGTTGAATGTGCACGCATCGAAAATGCGAGGCACGTTGACGATGACGATGACGCTACGCTGTGTAGCTCCGTCATGGGCATGGAAACGGACGTGGACGTATACGTGATTTTAGAGCTAAGGGGTTGGGGGGGAGGGGGGAGGTTTTCGCAGAGGTTGTATCGTTATTAAAGCGGCGTTAACATTGAGCTTGATGGCTCATTTGATGGGCAACGATACGTTTTTAAATGCGCAAATATTGCGACTCGTGTCCCATTTGCATTGGCCGCCTGAAAAGAGTTATCGTTATCATAGCCGAAATAACATATAAGCGGAGCTGACCTTGCGACCGTTACTGAATTCTGATGTAGAATCCCCAATTACCGCTGCTCCGAGTACGTAAAACGAGTACTCGATATAAAAGCGAGTGCACCCACAGCAGCCAGTCACAAACCGTTAACAAGCGTTCAACAACGTGCAACATGAAGACATTTACCGGACTAATCCTGATGAGCCTGTTGCTGGCTGCATCCATATCAGCGATGCCACAGCGCCGACAGCTGAGACAGAAGAGTCAACGCCAAGTGGAGCTGGTGGCAAGTACTCCGTATCCGGCAGCTGGTTTCCGACCCAGAATACCCTTCGATCTGCCCAGCGAACGGCAGCCCAAACTGGAGGAGCCACTGGCAACCACAACAACACCATTTGCCACCTCTAGCAGTGATGTGGAGGAATTTGTCAGCACCACCACCGAGGTGGAGCAACAGACGGAAATTGAAGCAGAGGCAAATGCACGCACTCCAGCCAACACTTATGGTGCTCCCGAATCCGAATCCGAATCCAATCCGGAGGATACTGTCGAAGTGGTAGCCCAGGTGCCCGCCCAGGACTTTCAGCCACCCGTACGCGAGGCTGTGGAGGATTTTGCCGCTGTTGCCGTTGATGGCGTTGCTCTTGAGCAGCAGCCTGTTGCTGATCTGCCTGCCCTGGACCAATCCGAGACGCCACTGAGCGACAACGACAACGATGAGGAGCTGCCCCCAACTGAAGTGGCATTCAAGGCGGCAACCACGCCAGCCAACACTTATGGTGCACCCAACACACCAGCCCGCGAGTATGGAGCCCCAGAGCTTGAGGAGATTGACAACGAGCTGGAAGTCGAAGAATCTCAGGTGGAGCTGGTCGAGGAGACAAGAGAGGAACAAGAACTGAGCGAAGCAGCTGCTCTTGGTTTAACCAGCGGTCGCTTGATTCTGCTGCCCATCAACGCAGCAGGCGGACAATTTGGACGCCTCATCCTGGCCGTGGAGCAGCCAAAGCAGACCAAGCAGCAGCTGGGACGCCAACGTATACGCAGCGAACGTCTGCGCCGGAACTAACTAAACTAAACCCAAAGTCAAGAGTGAATCATCCGACAATCGACAATTGATAATAAATATTTGCAGATAGCCTTTAAGTCATTGTTTGTTCTCTGTCTTTGTCTCCGTCTCCGTCTCTATTGTCCGGCTGTTGCTGCACCGGAAATTAAATTGACTTGCATCAAAGTCCAAGTCAAGTGCGTGTTTGCACACACAAGGATGTTGTTTCAGCAAAATTGTTCTCAATGCTTCATTGCGCATTGTTTGCTTTAAACTTTGAACCCCGATTGCCTTTCTCGTCCCTTTCTAGCCCAGTTCAATCACATAATTGGTGCTTATTGCCATTTGTACGCTTTTTAGTCTGAGTTTGTGGACATTGTGTTCTCTGTTTGGGCGTCTTATTTTGCATATGCTTTACAAAAACTGTAAAGAGAACAGTGCCAGAAATAACGTTTTGCTTATGCGACTCTCTGGCACCACTTACCAAAAAAGAGCTCTGTGAGCCAAATCGTAAGCTGCCTTTCGTTTCTTATGAGTTTATCGATTTATATATAAAACTGTTCATCATTAATCAATTTGCAATTGATTCTGCACAACTTCTGTTTATCTCATCGTTTATTGACTTTTTGAGATACAAAAAAAAAAAAAAGAATAATATCTTCAAAAAAAAAAGATATGGAGAGAGAAAGATAATTAGAGAGAGCTTTCCTTACTCCAAAAATAATTTAATTTTAAAATGCGTAGAACATCTCAGTTTCATCGTAGGTCAGTTTTTATCGTATGTGTATTTCTATCCAATTCGTAGGCCTTCTATGCGAAAACAGATGAAAATGTAGTGCGTAGCATTCATTTCAATTCGCACTGCAGTGCCAAGTGGCAAGTAGCATGCCACGCCCACTGTCATAGCAACTATGTATTTTGGGGCCATTTGATCAAATGGAAGGAAAACTTTTCTCATTACTCATTGCCAAGCCAAGCCAAGGCAAACAAACAAGCCAACCAACCCAACGAACCCAACGAACCGACCAACAGACCGACAGACCAACAAAACCAACGCAACTAACGGCAGTCAACAGCTAAGAGTCAACAGGCATTGGGTTGGCGTCGAAGGGAGAGGGAGTCAACTGTATGCGGGGGATTTATAACAGTACACAGCTGCACTTGCAATAGCAACAATAACAACTAGAGCAACAACAACAAACGACAGCGGACGGTAACTCTCATGTTGTGCTGACTAATCCCATGTATGCAGTGTATCATTTACACTGGCAGAAAAAAAATGACAAATTTAGAAAAAATGTATAGAAAAAAGATATTTGCGAAAAGCAAAAAAGACAACGTGAACTGAATAAGTTTAAGTCAATGATCAACTTCAAACTGGAAACGAAAATAACAATTATGAAGTTAAAATGTAAGTGCAATAAAATCAGTCACAAAATTGGATATCAGAAATTCTGGGGCTAGAAATTGCTTTCGTCACTAGACTTTTACCTCGTGTAGAGGTTTTTTGTGGGATACGGATTACACCAAAGTTTCTATATTTTCTTGCTATTATAGAAATTTGAAAAAATTTAAATTTATTATAATTTTTAATTGAATTATCATAATATTTTGCTAGAATTCAAAGTAGATTTAAAGAAAGACTAACTACCATAGTTGTCAACTAGGTCATCATCTTATATAAATACACCTTGCTGTAGAGATTTCTGGAACACACCTAAATACAAACGGTTTTAAATTCTAATTTATAATTTTTAAATAAAATTTCGGAAATAGCCCTCTGATTTTTTGTTGCAATGTAATCGGAAAATTTACACATTTTCATTTGCAGTGTACAAGCTGAGCCCTCTTCATCCCACTTTATACATAGTTTGCTTGTTAGGTTGACTCTCTCAATGGCACTTTTTAAGCACTTTCTCTCTCGCTCTCTCGCTCTCTCTTCCCTTTATCTTTTTCTCTAACTCTTTTTTGGGCAAATAACAATGGCAGCATTTGACATGCCTAAAGATACGCAAGGGAAAATGAAGAGGAAGGAAGAGAGAGAAGGAAGAGTGAGTGATTTAAAGGGACTAGAGGTGGTACTTACCTTCCAAATCGACCACACGACCTGCACGCTTCAGAGCACGCACTGCCTCATCGTGTGTGGCATCGCGTAGCTCCTCGCCGTTGACCGTTAGAATGGCATCACCGACGTAGAGTCCTTTGGCCTGATCGGCGGCCATGCCCCGAAATATCTTTGAGATGAGTATGGGCATGCGATTCTCGCGTCCTCCCTTTATGGAGATGCCCAGGCCGTTGTTGTCCGACTTGATGATGCGAACGTGTCGCTTCTGATTGGCCACATGATCAGGTACATCGCACATGTCCAGTCCAACGCCATCCGCATTGTTATTGTTATTCAGGCAAAGATCGCCGTTGTCATTGGTACCCGTACCCATACCCATACCCGTACCCGATCCCGTGCCCCCCGTCCCCATTCCTGTTCCCGTTCCATCCACTTCAGTGTCCTGAACGGCCATTTCCTGCAACGAGGCAGAGCTGGGCAATGTTCCATTCTGACCAGCGCCACCACCTCCGCCACTGTGATTACTTCTGAAAGAACCAAGAGTCGAGAGTTCACAACTCCGCTTTTATTTTTCACCCAGTCCGTGTTACTTACCCCAGTGTGCCGTTAAGGGTTGTTGATTGCCCATCGCTGGAATGCTGTGATGTCTCACAGGACTCGTCCAGACTGATGGCCAAGAAGTCCGTCTCGAGCGTCACCATCACTCGATACCAGGAGCCGCGCACCCGCGTCTCCAAATTGCCACATCGCATTCCCGACGGCGACGGCGAATGCTGCTGCGGAATGGGCTGCTGTGCCGCTGGCGGGGCACGCCCCAAACTCGACGATTCCACCATGTCGCTAGCTTAAAGTGGTTGCTCCTCGGAACGATCTACATTGCAACTCTAGCGCCAGCTGAAATAGAAGAATGGAAAATGTTAAACATTTTATGAACTATTGCAACTGGAGTTAAGTGTTGACCGAACTTAAAAAGGTTTTATTCAAGTACAAAAGAACTCCAAAACTGACTGAGTTCAGAATTTCCAAGATTGAGAAAGGAATCCTTAGTTCAGGTTTGCTTTTCGCAATCCTACAAATCTTAAGATGAGAATTTTCTGGGATGCCCTTTTACCATACCTATTTTTTAAGTTACGGGTATAACAATCTTAAATAAATTTTCCTGAAAGTATCCCAACCAAATTCACTAATTTAATTTTTAACATCGGACTTCACGTGATATATATATATATATAGATATAAAAGAGGCAAACTAATTCTTATCTCATTCATCATAAGTCCTATTAATTTGTTGTATAAAATACGCATGTTTTTTCTTAAGACCCATGGTTTCTTGAGCAAACCAGCTTAAAATTCTCCGTAATTATGATTTTGACAACCGCTTTGTTGCGAACGAAAATTGACCCACTGTAACAAACATACCAATTTTCAAGATGGCATATTTTCTTCCGACTGTAATATAAGAAACAAAATGTGTAAAAATAAAAATATGCCAAATAAATGAATTGAAATAATTCTAAGCTTATAAAGCACAGATACACAAATATAGGTTTTGAATATTTTCTTGAACTTAAAATATTTTTTAAAACTTTTAAAAAAAATTACGGATCTGTTTGGAAAAAAGATAGTTTTTAACCCAGCTTTAAATTAGTTCAATCATGTTATTAATACCGTGGAAATGTTAATGTTTTAATGGAAAAGTTTAGCCAAGCTTAGCCAAGTTATATACCTGAAATCGGACAGCTTTGGTTAATGTTGTAGAAACTACAAGTTAAGGAAGAGCAATTACTTTGAGAATATGCTGTGATTTCTTCAGGGAAAGATCGAATTTTGCTCTGCTTCCTATCTTTTCCTATCTCATTGTAAGCCTCAAGTTGCCTTTTTGGTCTCTTGAGCTTACCAGAGTCACCTGGCTGTGGCTTCTGTTGGCCATAAACACCTCAATTTCCGGTGTTGGCTCAAGAGCCTGCAACAATATTCATTTGGACAGGCGCTTGTCAGAGGTGGAAACATTTTGGGGTTAGCAGCGGATATCAAATGAAGTGTCCGCAGGGGCAACCACAAATTTGAACAGTACAGGACAGTACAGGACAGAACAGGACAAAACAGTCACAACATTTGTCATTGTTTTGCTGGCCAAGATTTATTGCATTTCCCAACGCACACTCGCAAGAAGAACAAGACCAAGATGATAACAACAACAACAACAACAAGAACAATAACAATTGAAACAGCAACAGGAATGCAAATGCAGCGAATTGTTCGCATCCTGTGCATCCATCGGATTCACATTCACATTCACATTCAGTCAGCAGAAGCAGAAGCAGAAGCAACAGTCGTCAGTCGTCAGGAGCAGGAGCAGGAGCTGCAATTACGCATCTTGGCGTCGCCGCGAGGGGAGTTTTTGTCTGATTTTGTTTTTGACAAGTGACTGTTCCCCATCACCATTCACCATTCCCATCCTTATCCCACCCAACCCACGTGAACTTCCCTTATTTCCACTGTGTGTACACTGAAAACAAAAGACCAACTTCTAAAATCAAGAGCATTCATCTTAAATGTTTTGTTCTTAAATTAAGATTATTTTAAGACCAAATTACTAAAACTAAGATTACACTAGGCAACAAAATCGCACTTTTTGCGAGTTACAGAAACGAAACCCACTTTTTTGGATAGATTTGGGGCCAAAACCGACAAAAAACATTTTTTTTTTTTTTTTTATGGTGAGATTTTTTTTTTAGAATTTTTCAAAATTTGGCTTTTTTTTAAATACTTTTTTTCAGAGGTGCGCCCACATTTGTCATCATTAAACGAAAATGCCAAAACCGATTTATCAAAGCTTTACTTTATCTAAAAGCTAATGAATATATCTACATTTCATTTATACACAGTCTTAGATTTAAACCAGTAGTTTAAGAGATATCAATTTTTGAATTAAGAAAATGATGATTTTTCTTAGCTTTTTTCTTAGCTTTTTTCACTAAAAAATTCGAGGAAAATTCGAAACAATTTTTTTACATTTTATTAACTATTTTATTTGCGTAGCTGTTGTTATTACGCGTTGTTTAAGATATAATTCATTAAAATCTATGGTGAGACGGCGATATGATATTATGTTGAATCGAGGCATGTTTTTGTCGACTTTTTTGACTTCGTTGTGGTGTGGCATGACCTTTAGTATGAAAATTTTTTGTGTTTTTTGAGATATCCCAACCAAACTTACAGAATTTGAATTTGTTATTGTTTTACACATTGTGACCAAAGTTGGTTCAAATCGGTCAACTATATCATATAGCTGCCATAGGAACGATCGGTCGAAAATCCATGCTTAGTATGAAAGGTTGTGTTATTTCTTGAGATATATCAACAAATTGCACAGGTTGTATATCTGGAAATGTGTTACATATCCCTACCAAATTTGGTTCAAATCGGATCACTATTCAATATAGCTGCTATAGGAACGATCGGTCAAAAATCCACCATTAGTATGAAAAACTTTTTTATTTTCTAAGATATTTTAACCAAACTCACACATTGTGTATTCTATGTTGTCCTTTATATCTTTACCAATTTTGGTTTAAATGTGTCCACTATATCATATAGCTGCCATAGGACCGATCGGTCTAAAACAAAGTTTAAGTATGAACAACTTTTTTGTTTTATGAGATATCGTAATCAAACTTATAGAATATGCATTTAAGTAAGCTTTATACATCCTCACCAAAGTTGGTTCAAATCGGTCTACTATATCATATAGCTTCCATAGGAACGATCGGTCGAAAATCAAGTTTTAGTACGAAAAACTTTTTGTTTTTTTGAGATAACTCAATTAAACTCATGAATTGAGTATTTTTAATTGCTCTTCACATCCTTACCGAATTTGGATGAAATCGGAGCACTATATCATATAGCTGCCATAGGAACAATCGATACGAACGGTCGATAAGCAAGCTCTAGTATGAAAAACTTTTTTGTTTTTTAAGTTATCTGTACCAAACTTACAAATTAAGAATTTCGTACCGTCTTATACAACCTGTCCAAATTTGGCTGGAATCGGACCACTATAACATATAGCTGCCATGGGACCTATCAGTCGAAAATCAACCTTTACGAAAAACTTGTTTCATTGCTTATATGCTAATAACTCCGTCGTCTTTCCATAGATATTATTGGTAAACATTCTAAACGATGGGTAATTAATATAGCTAAATATATAATAACAAATTAATGACCCTCTTAAATACATATTCTGTCAGTTTAGTTGAAATATCTCAAAATACAAATAAGTTTTTCATACTAAAACTTGATTTTCGACCGATCGTTCCTATGGCAGCTATATGATATAGTGATCCGATTTGAACCAACTTTGGTCATAATGTGTAAAACAATAACAAATTCAAATTCTGTAAGTTTGGTTGGGATATCTCAAAAAACACAAAAAATTTTCATACTAAAGGTCATGCCACACCACAACGAAGTCAAAAAAGTCGACAAAAACATGCCTCGATTCAACATAATATCATATCGCCGTCTCACCATAGATTTTAATGAATTATATCTTAAACAACGCGTAATAACAACAGCTACGCAAATAAAATAGTTAATAAAATGTAAAAAAATTGTTTCGAATTTTCCTCGAATTTTTTAGTGAAAAAAGCTAAGAAAAAAGCTAAGAAAAAATCATCATTTTCTTAATTCAAAAATTGATATCTCTTAAACTACTGGTTTAAATCTAAGACTGTGTATAAATGAAATGTAGATATATTCATTAGCTTTTAGATAAAGTAAAGCTTTGATAAATCGGTTTAGGCATTCTAGAGTAATGATTACAAATGTGGGCGCACCTCTAAAAAAAAGGAATAAAAAAAAGCCAGATTTTTGAAAAATTCTAAAAAAAAAATCTCTCCATAAAAAAAAAAAAAAAATGTTTTTCGTTGGTTTTGGCCCCAAATCTATCCAAAAAAGTGGTTTTGGTTCTTGTAACTTTTGGGCTGTTGCCTAGTGTTATTAATCTAAAAAATCTTAAATACTTAATATAAGAATACAAATCTTGAATTGTTAGGAAAGTATAAATAGGTACTATTTCGTGGCGCTCTGGTTAGAGACGCCGCTTATTTATGAAGCAGTAGGCGGCAGTTCGAATCCCACTCATAACTACTTAACATAACATATATAAAATTACTAAAACTAAAACAGAATAAAACCAAAAAATAAATCAAAATTAAGAAAAAAATCAAAAAATTACAAATATAAAATAAGAATATGTTCTTATTTAAAATGTTCTAAAAATAAAGATGTGTTCACTTAATTTAAGAATTTTATGTTTTTGACGCATTTTTGACCACAAATCTTAGTTCTGAGACCAAAATCTTGATTTTAGAACATTTTTTTTTATCAGTGTATGTGTGTGTGTGTCTGGCATTTGTATGTACATTTCCGCTGACGCTTGAGCAGGAAGTAATTTTGCCACTGCAGTCGGTCTTCGTTTCTGGCACTGCCACAGCCAGCGTTGAGTCTGTTTACTTTGCAATTTATTGTGCAACATTTGTAATTATTATTGCAATGCTGCATACTTCTCGACGTTGCCGCTGCCTCTGCCGCTGCCACTGCCTCTGCCACTGCCACTGCCCCAAGCCTTGAAGCACGGCTAGCAGAAAGTTTTGTGAAAAGCGCCAAGTGTGCGAATGCTTGAGACGACGACGTCGATGAGGATGAGGAAGAGAATGAGAATGAGAAGCACAGAGCTGAAGACGTCGACGAAGATGACAACACACTCATAATTGTAAGTAAACACAAACAAATAGCAGCAGCAAACAGCACAACATTCACACAGATACATGTGTAGACTGCTACTGCTCAAGGGACATATTCATGTGTTCAACGAGGGCGGTCTGATTAATTGGCACAACCAAAGAATTCGAGGGTGTTCTAAAAAAATGTAAGTCGACCGAAAACCATTCAAAAATGTATGTAGCTAATTAAATTTTTTTCACATTTATCGAAAATAAATCAAGATTATATTTCGGGACACACCAAATTATAAAATATATGTATTATAATAAAAAAAATTTCTCGATTCTCAATTATCAAAAATATTATTTATCGTTCAGAGCATGCATGTTGCCTAAAGCATTTTCGTGTCATAGGATTTTTAACAGGACAGGTATATAACAGATTCCTGCAGATTATAACGTGGCTGGGTAGAAAGCAATTCCAGTTATTTGAAAGCTGAAGTTCTACATTTTTCACAGGGCCACGAGACCAATAAGCTTACATTATAATATTACGATACCCTGTTATGAATAAAACATTTAAAAAAATTTAATAACGTTATTCATAGCATTCTTTTAGGACTGCTGCATTGACGTGGCTAAATTTGGATTTTAATTTGTTGTACCATATATTTTTGGACTAGTAGTTTGGTTTACAATTAAGTTCTATGTTGAATAAATATAGTAAATTGTATTATATCTAATATTCAAAAGATTAAACAAAAGTATACATATTATTTTTATTGAATTATTTAGGAAATTGACCCCTTTTATAGCTGTAAAATAATTGTTTATATTTATAGTTTCTTAGATTATTATGAAAATTAAATGCAAAGCTTTTTTAGCGGAGTTTCACATTCGGTACTTTCTATATTTTTATGACAGCCCTCGCTGGCTGGCACTGTTGCCACTTTATGCCTGGCAGATAGCCAGTTATCCATCCATCCAAGCTGCCAGCGTGCAGTGACTAATTAGACAAAGTTCGTGCAACAATTCAAAATCAAACCGAAATATTAATAGCTCAGAGGGAATCCTATGTATGTTTCCCACGCTGTTCAACCCCATTCCCCATTCCCCAGCCCCCCAACTCTCTAGGGGTGATATTCTGGCAATAGCGATGGCGTTTTCCTATTTTTCTACATTATTTTTTCTGCTATTTTTTAGGTGCCTAATAAGCACCGGACGCCGAACGTCGTCTGCCGTCTGTGGGGCCATTTTTCATGCTGCGCTTTGGCTAATTTAATGCTAGGCGGTCATAAATTATGCGGCCCACCGAGAAGTAGGCAACGAAAAAGTGAACAAAAAAAATTGGGGGGAAATGCCTGGGAAATGGCAGCAGCTGCTGCAGTGGCAAACTCACACATGCACACGCACTCACACACACATACCCATGTATGCGTATGCAAGTTGCATTCAACTCGAAATTTTTATGCGCGCTTTTCAGTAACAACTTTTTATTTCAATTTTTGTTTTATTCTTTCAGCATTTTTATATTTTGCTTTAAAGTTTTTCTTTGCAATGCTTTGTTTTTTGTGCCAATTCAACTTTTTTTTATTTTAATTTAAAATGTGTAAATGTCCGTGTGAGAGTTTTTGTATTGATATAACGCGGAGGGCGTGAGGCGGCAATAAATAAATACGCAAGTGATTGCCTTGCAGCATTTGGCTCGACACTTTGCTCCCAAAACTCTACACATACATACAGAATATACATATATGTATATTCCACATGTATATGTGTGTGTGTTTCTGACTGTGTGGGGAGTTTTGTGGCTGCGCCATCAAAAAGTCATAAAATCATAATTTGTAAACGAGAATTTATTTCGAAAAATATTTATGGGTTGCTCCTTTGCCGCTTCAGCCGCGAGCATTCGCGGAATTTTACCCAGCACCATCTTTCTGTGTATTCGCGTGTGCTATGTGTCTGTGTGTGTGTGGGCGTCGCTTCATTACAGTCATGTCTGCATGTGGCAAGCAACAACATGTACTCTTACCTACAGCCACGTTTGCTACCATTAATTTGTTGCCAACCTTGGCAAATGTATTTCTTCCCTCAGAGTTTCGTTAGTAATCCTTTCTCTTGACAAAACGGTTCAATTGACTTTGTGCACTCGCTCGTAACACACACACACACACACACACACTAAAAAATAACAGAAATTGTCATATATAGTATTTAGATAGTATCAAACTGAGAGCTTATACACATGGAAAATCATGCGATTATTTGATATTTTCCTCAACAATTGAAATATGAGTGGAACAAGAACTGGCTAACGATTACTGTCTATTAGGTTGGACTTTATTTAGGTCAGATTCAAGCACTGAAATAATTTCACTTAAATGCTTTTACTAAATCAGTTGAGTAAAAATAAAAATAATTTAAGAATCTTTAAAATTCAATATTCTGAGTTGACGAAACCTTTATTTAATCTTAAAAGAGATAATACTGTTTAAATATAGAACATAATCCAGATCAGAAGTTAATATATTATATTCCCTTTTTTTATGCTTTTCATAAATCAAAATATTAATAAGCTAATATAGACATTGATAAAAATATAGATACAAATATATGTATTTATATTTTGCTTAAATAAAACCAACTGAAGCACGGAATGCTTTTTGTTAGATTAAAAAAATATTGAATTTCACTAATAAAACGTTAATTTCATTGCTTCAACTAAAGAAACGGAAAGATAAAGCAATATATATTTAATTTTGAAAAAGAAAACACAGCAGCTGTGCTAGGAAAATTAATTTTTCTTTTTATCTCAAACTGCCAGCATCAATTAATTTCGTTTTATAGTTCCCAAAGAGAGACTTGAGAGTTCTATAGACAAGTGTACCCTCATAAGCTGCAGGTCGTTTATAAGTATAACCCCCGTCACATTATATTTCGATAATTACACACCCACACACACACACTCACGGATACACGCACACACATGTGGCACATGGCCTTGACACCGCCAAGCAGTTGCCCCCAGCTACTTGCCACTTTCCACTTTCCACTTGCCACCAGCCATTGAAAGTGGTAATTTCAGTGTGAGTTCGAGTGCGGATGGGATTGCAAGTTCTCCATGTCCATGACCAATCCCTGCTACCGTTATACCGTACCGTTCTACTCGAACATGAATTGCCGACAATCCGTGCGGTGAGCCTCTTAATCATTCTTAACAATGCCACGTTGGCGTCGACGTTGCCATTAAGCTCAGAGAACGCTCAACTGGTGGAAATCGATATGTATGGTATATAAACCATCACAGCACTAATGATCTTTAAATACACATAATGCAAACTCACACACACACACACACACACACGCACAAGCACACACTCATTGAGTATATAAGTGTGGCAGGAAGAGTGCGAGCAGTTGGAAAATTAAGTTGAGATGATGCTTTAGTTATTTAGTTGTGGTCGTTCTGGTTTTTGTAATGGGAGCTGAATGAAAGTCAATCAGAAACGATGCTACGTTCAGACTAGTTAACAGAAACTGTCTACATACATATATGCTCTCCCTTATGTTGCTCTCTTTTGACATAAAGATTTCAGAAAAACAAAAAATAACTCAACTCTGAAAATTTCATTAAGTTTACAGCAAATTTTACATAGTAGATAATTGCTTTTCTGACATCCAAAACAATGCATAAACATTCTGTGGCTTTTAGTTTTTAATTAATCTCTGCAAAAGCTGCCGTCTCGGATTATTTATTTGTGGCTTGACTTGAACAAAATCCTTTAGGGCCTTAGCTTCCTTAACTCAAATTTCCTTTTAAGTAATTTTAATAGGAATTTAATAGAATTATTCAGGTGTGTTCTAAAAATTTATAACAACTCTTAAGCAACCCAAAAGCAATTGTTGGTGTTTCTGAAAAAAAAGAAACCATTGCATTTAAATGTCTAAAAATAATTTGGGAGAGTTGACAAATTTTAATATTTATCAAACTTAATTAAAATATCTTTAAATTAAATTAAAATACAAAAAAAAATTGTTTGAAAATATAAAATCTATGACATTTTAGGAACAACAACATTTCGAACGGTTGTTTTCAAAAACATATCTCATCAAAACCTCTAGACATCTCAGAAACACACCTGATTGATAGAAAAAATATTACAAAATAGTGTAAAAAAAAATGGTTGTAGTCGCCGACTTGTCACAAATATACCTTTATCAGTTTGAAAACTGGGTTCAACTGATAATACCGTGATTTACACAATTTATTTGTAATATTTTCAGATTCAAAATAATCCCAACTATTATAATGTAAACCCTTATTCTTTATTGAGTTTAGCTGAATTTTTATTTTTATTTTATTCTCCATGTTAAGTTTAATTATTGATTATTACGAGAACAATGTAAAATTTATTTGGCAATGGTCGCTTAAATTTCTTGATACTATATTATCAGAAATTATATAATTATATAGTTTTTAGGAAATGTATTTATAAACTAAGATATAAAATATTTACTTAAAATATAAATTTTATTCATAAAATAATGCATAATAATTTGGTTGATACATGTGTGTCTATGTATATATCTTTTGAAATTGATTAATATTAATTAATAATACTAATAATAACAAAAACGACAAAAATGATTTTCTATGCTAGTGTAAACAAAGCTTTTGTTGTCGATGTTGTTGCTGTTGTTGCTGTTGTTATTGTTATTGACACGTCCACCCACTGGTAAATCCGTTCATGTGTTTTCATATTGATATGTTATGTGGGTAACCACAAAGCAGCCACTGCGACCGATAAAAGCCAAAAGCAAACCTCTGAGATTTGCTTATTAATACACACGCATACACACACACACACACACACACACTGCCACACCTAATGCCACACACACACATACACTTCCCCTCATGCTGGGCTATGTCAACATACCAACCTGTGCTGAGCTGCCGCTGCCTTACAAATTATTCAGCATTGATTAATTATGAAAATGCGTTTATATTGATTGTCGTGTGTGTGTGTGTGAGTATCTGTGTGTGTGTGTGTGTATTTTGGTCTCTGCTTAATTCCAGTGTACAGCTTGCGTGTCTGTTTATGTATATTAGTTGCACATTCGCTTGACAAAATGAAGTGAGCGGGAAAGCTGCCCCATAACAATTACCAAGTACTGATTGTGGACTCAACTCAATGTGGCGGCTATGTTGGGGATTATTATGTATAGCCCGTTGGCGAAATACTCCAAAGTCTCCCCTTCCCTTCCCCTTCTCCCAAGTCTAACAATTGCGAGAATGCAAATCAGGCAAATGTGCCAAATGAGGCAAATGCGGCAAAGCAACCGGCGACGTCTCCGGGGGCGTTTGTAATCTTTATGATGATGCCAGCCAGGTGGGTTGGTAGTATGTGGCATGGGGTAGGTGGCAAGTGGCAGCTGGCAGCTGGCAGGTGGCAGGTGGCAGCAATGGCGTCGCCTTTTCCACTTATTAATTGCCAGTGTCTTGGCATAATTTTCACTCATTTGTCTGCTGAATGCAAGTGGCTGCCATTGTTCTACAAAAGTCAAGAATCTGCTCACGTACTCGTACTCTAAGAACTGCGTGAGGAAGGGTGCAAAAGAGGGGGATGGCGGTAAAGACGAGGATGAAATGCAAAATGTGATGATGCAGCTTCATTAAGTGCAATTTAAGTGCGATATCTCTGTTGCTGTGCCTCGCTTCGTTGAGCTGCTGAAAGGCATGATGACAAAAGGTGCAAGGACACGGGATGCTGAGGCACGCAAGACAAGGGAAAGGGTAAGGGAAAGGGAAAGGAGGGAAAACGGCAGGACGTAAGAAGCAAGGAGTAAGCACAAGAGCCAACTGAATGATGAGAATGAGCACAAAGTTCGCATTCGCATTCTCATTCCCATTCCCATTCCCCCTCCCATTTCCATTTCCCTTCCCATTTCCATTATCATTCCCATTTTCATTCCCTAATGCAAGTAATTGCACGTCGCTCTGATTAAAGTTGGGGCTTCCGAGGGGTTGGGCAGAGGGGTATCGTAATTTGGGTTTTTTGTCTCGCACAAAATGCTAAGCCAAAAAGCGGATTATGTCCTTTCAAATGTAATTTACACGCTGAATTTGAAAGTGACCTCAGAATTGCAAATGCTTTTAGAGCTTGCTTTGCTTTCTGATAAAAAGCGAGTTGTTTTTTTTTCTGTACATACTCGTACATATAGTAGCATGGACTAGGTATTACATGGGGATTAAAGTATTAAAATTCTATTACATGTGCTTTTAATTAAATATAAATAGAAATTATTGAATTTTGAGGGATAATGCAATTATTATTTAACTTGAATAAATCGTTTAATAGGTAAGCGAGTACATTTATCTAAACTGTTGTATAATCTGTTTGAAAGGAACGCAATTATCTAGCTGCATTAAAATATTTTTATCAATTTGAATATGAAGTATGTGAATTAATGGCACTAAGAGTTAAGAGTTAAGTATAGAAAATCTATTGCATTGTACTCAAATTTTATTGAGGAAATGCATTAAAGCTATATTTATGCGCATTCATTAAATAAGTAGATATCCGGGTTTTCTATTTGAAGCAATAAAACGGAGTTCAGACTTTTTCTCAATATGAATAATAAGTATGTAAAAAAATGAACAGAATATTCAGGTATGAAAAGAAGAATCAAGTATATTAATTCTACAATCTACTTTCATTCAAAAAAAAAAAATTATTTTATAACTATGTATATTTATTCCATTTTTATTTTTATTCTAATTGAAACGACGAATTGGAACAATATGAAGTATATAAAGAATTGGAATGAATATTCAGGTATGAAAAGAAAACTCAAGTATTAAATATATTAAATCTACAATCATCTTTCATTCAAGAATTTCAATTTTAAGCTGTATTTATGCAACTTTATTATAGACATAATTCCTAAGGATCATTAAAATAATCATCGTAGTTCTTCTAAGCACTTGAGAACGCAAAATGGCGAAAGGAAAAGCAGCTTGAAAGCCTCGGCAAAGAGCAAAGGAATTACAGTTATCTGTCAACATATATCGCCAAATGCATGTCAATTATGACTTAAATGCTTAACACAAAAGCCGGCAAGACGCTGGGCTAAGGGCCCATTGTGTTGGTGGTGGCGGGGGTCGAGGGGTGATGATGGCAAAGTGGCAACGCCAACGCCGCTGATGATGTTGATGAATGCCGATAGTAAACGGAATTAACTTTCCCGCACCATAACGACGTCGACTGCGAGACGACGACAGCGACGACGACGGCGACGGCGACGCTCCAACAACTTGAATGAAAGAAAAAGCTTACGCTAATGGTTGCCGACGCCGCAGAGCACAACTGAAAAAAGCTTTCGGCAAGCGCGCGTAGTAAATGTGCGGGTGGATGAGGAGTATGGCCTATGGTCGTGGGGGGACAGGGATGGGAGTACGAATGCGGCTCGTTTGACTGGTTGCGTGAGTGTATATGTATGTGTGTGGGTGGTAAGTGGAATGGGACAAGCCAAACAAACGACGCTGATGACATCGACGTAGCAGAGACGTCAGCGTCGCGCTTTAGCAACACTCAAGCTTACACTAAAAATGTTTGTAAATTAATAAACATAACATGCCCGCCTCTACATACCGTCTCAGTTCGCAGTGTTTGTTGTAATTTCAAATGCTTTTTGGCTCAACGAAAAACAATTAATGCAAAACTTGACAGCGACGTCGGCGTCAGCGTCAACGTCAGCGCATGCGTTAAAACTTGCTGCACTGAAGCATTTCTATACACACACACATACACAAACACAATACACGATACGTTCCGATGTGTGTGTGTATGTACTAAGGATTTCTGCTGTAGATTTTTAGATTTATTTTATTTTATTACACTCGGCGTATTTGCTATATTTGTAAATGCTTAACTTTTAAGCTTTATTTCGTATTTATAAGCAAACATTTAAATGACCGACAACAACAGTAGCAACAATAACAATGGCAGCCAATTAGCATCTATTATTATTTCGTCTAGCGCTTTTTTTTATTATTATTGTTTGTGTAGCACAAAGCGACGGCGACGGCGACGGCGACGCAGACTTTGGACACGCTTCAACAGCGCGTAGCAAACCCGTTACCGTTAGAAAATGAACAGCGACTGAAGTTGCAATGCCGAATACACTAGCCCCAAGCGGCGCTCAGCCGAAGCTTTCACTGCTAGCAGCGGCAGCAGCGTCGACGTTGGCGTCTTCGTTGTGTTGGTGGTGGAGATGGAATTAGTGCTGGAACCGATTTATTTTTAAGTCGATTGGCTCAAAAAATCGATTGCCGTTGTTTGCCCGGCAGTAATAACAGCAAAGTACCGTTAACAGTAGACTGTTATTGAATAACAGCCGCTGACAGTGCTGCCCAGTGTTGCCAATTTAGCTATTTTCCCGCTAGATCTAGCGAGTTGTAGTTATCAAATGCGGGATATTTTGCAAAACAGCGGCTAGCGGGAATTATAACTAATTTCCAAGCAAGGTGGAATCAACCAATATTTAAGAGATTCTGTTTCAATACTCGTGGTTCAATTTAAGAAATACCACAAGTTTTCTGGTCACAGTGTTCAACTACGTGGATGCAACAGGAAATAACAGATTTTCGACACTGGCTTCATTTGCGCAAACCTTTATATCACTGTCATAGTCGAACGCAGAGGTAGAAAGAGCCTGACTCAAATGAACAATGTATAAACTAAGCTTTGAAATAAAATGGCTGTTTTAACAGGAAACTCAATTTTACCCATAAGATACGATCTACGCAGGGAAGATGAATGCTGTCAAAATTATGAAATGGCAGCAGTATGCTTAATAAAGATAGATACCAATCAGACCTACATAGATTCAGCTGCAGAAGACGATATGCTTGAAAAACTTGAGAAGTTTTCAAAAATACTGTATTAAATCAATAAAAGATATCGTTTCACTACTCTAGCGTTTTTTTAAGCTACCAATAAAGTTTTCCGGCTATTTCTAGCTTTTTCCAAAGGCTAGTTTAGCTTTTTAATGACCCGTTCAATTGGCAGCACTGGTGCTGCCACACAGCAGCAACGCTTGCAGTGCTGTCACATCTTTTCAAGTGCAATGAATGGCAATGCTGCAAACGAACAGCTGACAGAGTTGGGCGCTAAATTTGAATAGTTTACATCTAGAGATATAATAAATTCCAGAGAAAATAGCATGGCTGCTTGCCAATTAATAATTAATTAATTCATGTTAACTATTATTTTATCTCTATTAATTGTTTTAATATAAAAATTGGTTAAAACGCATTCGCTTGGTTTATGTGCTGTTATTTTGTTGCCAAAAAAACAAAATGTTTCTACGGCTATTTATCTGCGGGTGTTAAACCCGCTTCCATTTTCCATTTCTGCTAACTGCATAACGCGGGTGCACGAATGCCGCGAATGTTATTCGAATGGGAATTCCAGACAAGCGCTTTTCCACTCTCTTCACACCGACGATACAAGTGAATATTTTCCACCGCCACCAGATTTTGGCAAGAAAATGTGCCGATGTTGCAAAGGAAAAAAAAAGAAGAAAAAAGTTTTCCACGCATCCGACGCATTTCTCACTGCTTGGCAATATCGGTAATCATCAGCAACAACAACGGCAACAACAACAACAACAACAACAATAAAACGTGTTGCTGACTTTTGCTGTTGCCTTGTTGCCTGGTTGTCTTGTTGCCGGCGGCTCTGTTGACCCGGCCTAGCCAATTATGCGCCGCGCGCCAAGTGGTGAAATCGATGAAGATGCACAAAATGCAAACGCACTCGGCTAATGGTCAATATGGTGATGCTGATGCTGATGCTGCTGGCGTCTTTTGTACGATATGTGGCCCGGACAATTATGGCCAAAACAGTCAAGCTACAGGTGGGTTGTGGTTACGCTTCTGCCTCTGTCTTAGCCTGGCTAACGAGCTGTGAACGTGATTATAACTGCTAGCCCGACATATGAAAATTATGTTCAAAATGCAATTTGGTCAAAATAAAAAAATAGCAACAACAACAGCAACAGCAACAATGGCCAAGACAAACAAACTGCAACCAGAAGCTGAATTCAGATTAGGCAATAGGCCAGCCCAAAAACAACAACAACATGCATAGAGTGAAAATATTTGCTTTGAATTGACATGTTGTTGTTGCTCTTCATGTTGTTGTTGTTATCGTTTTCGTTGTTGCTGTTGCTGTTGCTGTTGATGTTGTTGTTGCTGGCGCATTGTTTGTTAATGCCTTGGCCGGGCATGGTCAGAGCCAATAAAATATGAATTTGTCTGCTTGCAGTTGCAACTTTTTGTGGCATTAGGAAGTCGTACAGAGCATAATCTAACGGCAAATAATAGCCTGAAGCAGGTGGGGTTCATTGGATCAGCTTGGGTCAAAGTCAAAGTAGTCCATTGAATTTTATTGGTGCAAGCTAGAAAGAGGGAGGGGAGGGAAAGGGGGGTTTCTTACGTATGTGACGAAATTCTAAAAATTTCTTAAGCCCATTTGTTGTATAGAAATAGATGACCAGAGCAGCTTAAAAAAAGCATCCCATTATTTTGACTATTGTCTTTAAACTCTTAACTAAAGTATGTAATGCAATTTAAATTTCAATATTATTTAAATTTACGACAATATAACATATAAAATTTTAATTAAGCCAGCAAACCGGAATTGAACCGAACCTCGATGAACGCTTTTAGTTCGGGCTTGAAGGCTAGCCAACCCAAACCAAATTGAGAATTTGAATTAAAAAAAAAATTAATTGAAAAATAAAGAAAAAAATGAAAGAAATAAAATTTTTTTTTTTTATATATTAAAAATAACCAATGCTCGAACCAAAACCTTACGTTTAGTGGGTATTTAAACCGGATCGTGAAACGAACCTAAGTCCCTGTCTATGGTTTGAGCCACCGAACCGAACGTATTCCAAAATTTTAAGACTTGATTTTAACAATTCTATAAGACTCTAGTAAGCACTAGACTCTACAGGACTATTAGGACCTAAGATTTATCAATAGAAGTTATTTTCTGCTTATAGATAAGAGAACCCCCTTTTCTTTTATATAACATAAAAATTACGAAATACAAATAATAAAAATAATTAGAATAAAACCAAATTTTAATTAAATATAACTATCACCTCTATTCTTAATAGGGTTGTCACTCTGAAGATAAAACTTGCTTACAAAACACAAAATTTCCAAAGTGTGTAATTCCAATACACAATATCAAAGCTAATGTGAATGGTTTTTTTTTTAGTTTCTTTCTAGTTAAAATTTAGTTCCAAATGACGCCTTTATTTTTATTACTTTATATAAATTCCAAATTGTTTTCATTAAATCCTCATATTTTTCCTAATGTGGGTGTTGCCCTGTTTCGTTTTCGTTTTTGAAGAAACAATAGTCGCATTGCGGCAACTGTTGTTGCATGCAACACACAAGCCGTAGACAATGCTCATGTGACTTGTCAACGCTTTCAGCGGCAAAAGTGCAATAACAACAATAACAACAACAACAACGACACGAAACTCCTGCTGGAAGATTTGCAAGCACTTCACAGCTTCCTAGCACACAGATCAAAGCGAAAATGCCGCACAGCTGGTGTGGGAATCAGTTGCAAGCAGTTGCAAGCATTTGCAGGCGCTAAACGGTGGCAACCGAAAACGGCGGGAATTTTCATTGCCCATACGCCCCATGGCCCGCCTCAGTGCCGGACATTGTCCGCCCGCCTTTCGCCTTTCTCCTCCTTTGAAGACGACTCCGACGATCAATCTATTGCTGTGGAGCAGCTTCTTTGTCGTTGGTTGCTTGGTGCTTGGTTGCTTGGGTCACTTGTTAGGCGCCTTGGAGCGTTTTGTAAGAACATAAATCCTTCAGCTGTTTGCAACACGGCTGCCGCAGCCGCACCGATGCTGCCACCGATGATGCCACTGCTTGTGGATGGCATTTGAATGCGCCTCCTGCCCGCTGCCACAGTCAGTCTCAGTCTCTAGTCTCCAGTCTCTTCCATCTCTCCAGTCCTGGTTTAAGTTTTCAGCCATGGGTTGGACGTTTTTTTATTGCCATAAGTGGCAGGTAATTATGTCGCTTACCTGATAAATTACCTTGTTGACAACGCAGGCGCTGAGCTACAACTGCCTTCGGCTGCAATTTTTGGACATCAAATCTCAAACCTTTTCTCCGCTAGACTTTCATTTATTTATCCGTCCTTCTGTGACAGAGATTTATTTTTATTGATACCAAAATAAAATTTTTAAAATATATTATATTAATAATACTTCTTGAATTAATTAAAAACTTTTAACAATTTCAGAATTTTACCATTTCTTGTGTTTATATTATTTACTTTTTTTATTACAGGTACTTATGGCTCTTAAAACAATTAAAAAATCAAAATAAATAACTTATCTCATCAATATAAATCAAAATAAATAACTTATCTCATCAATATTAAAAAATAATATAATTATATAAACCCATTTTCATTTAAATAAATATGTGTCATTTTCATTTTTAAAAGAATTAGTTGAGCTACAGTTAATTAAAAAAATATATTTTCCTATTATGATTGAATGAAGTACAATATTTGTTTTTATCTATTATCTTAGTTTATTTATATATTATTATAAATCTATAAATTCTACATTTTATATAAGCTTTAGAAAAATTTTAAATAATGTATTTGCTGAAATAATTTTTCATGCACCCCAGCCGAAGCTTAATAATTTAATTACTACTATTATTATCCTTTTTTTTACGAGATAAAAATGGTATTTCAAAAACATTCTTGCTAACTAATTTTGAGTTTTGAGATGAATTTACAAATAATAATGTTTGCTTAAAATGCAAATAAAATTTCTTTGGAAATTTTAAAGTTCTTTCATCATAATTATGAGCTTTTCGAATTATGTACATCAAATGCAATATTTTTATTATTTGTTGACCGCAGATGTACATAAAGAGAACAACTTAACATTTTCTTAAATTACCTAAATCAATCTCATCTTCATTATTCTTAATCTCATTGATATTTTTTCTCAGTTTCACCGTTCATAAAATTCAGCTTTATTTATTTACTTGCATTAAAATATTAATTTTAATTTTTTTGAAAAATTGTATTTTTAATATTATCGTTAAAATAATTATCTGAGCTAGCTTCATTTTGTTTAGATAAATAAATAAATAAATAACTATAAGAAGAGAAATAATTAAGCACTTAAGCTTGTCCATGTAAGTAAAGACATTCTCACCCTCGCTGCATGAGCAGATTAAAGGGGTGATTAAAGGGGAAGGGGGAATACCAAGCTGTGGGCGATTGCATGTCTGTGATAAGGCGTGTGCCGCAACCGCAACTGCAACTGCAACTGCAACCGCCGCAGTTGCAACAAAGTTGGGAAGAGTGGCGCGATCAACCGACTGGGCTAAAAGGCTGCCTAAGATGGAGACGGAGATGGAGCCGGGGATGGAGACGGAGACGGAGAGTTCGACAGAGACGTAGAGACTGCGCCTGATATCTGTGAACACGGTAGCTAACATGCTTAAGTTTAATTAATGATAAGAAATCTGTATCTAAGGACGTTGCCGCCACGCTTCTGTTGACCGTAATGAGCAGATCTTCAGCTCGGCTCGCTTTTGGCCCTGGAATTCAGGTGTGCGCAGCCAAACGGGCGGCCCAAGTCCACATTGCAACGGGTTGTGGCATCACCATCGGCGTCGGCATCGTCGTCGGCATCAGCGGCATCGGCATCTCAATATCATGTAGATTTTGTGCTAATGTGTAGCCTCTGGCACTAGCACTGGTTTGTGCGGCATTACGTGGCACACACAAGAGTCAATCTGTTGCTCTCATACTCGCCATTAATTAGTTGAATTTATTAGATGGCCATCTCCTCGTCGTCGTCGTCGTCGTCTTTCCAAACGCCTGGGAATTTTTTGAATCCCTTGCATTGCTTTTCGCACTATGAAATCGAAACGTAACCAAAAACCGGAACATACTAAATAAACGCATCTTCCCCATCTGCCACATGTTGTATGCCCCCCTTAAACAGACACACATATGTACATATATTGAGGGGGCCTCACTTTACGATGTGACTCTGTTCATGTTCTGGCCAACAGGTATTGGCCAACGGCCAACATTCAACGGCCATCGGGCCAAATCGAATGGCACCAAATATTTTATCTGCATGCTTCTCGAGTGGCAGCTCTTGAAGGGGGTTTTAATCCGACTGCAAGTTGCATATTAGTTGTAATAAATGGTCGATTCCGCGCATCGATTTTGTGTTCCATCCAATCTGGCATTTTATGTGCCTGTATTGACAGTTGATTGCTCCACAGATTGCCTTATTAGCAATCGCATATATCGTATTCATAAGCGCAACTTAATTTATATTGCAACTAATCGCCAGATTAACACGACTGCACTTCAAATCTTTCAACCTAGATACTCGTATAAGCTTGTTAGAGATAAATAAATAATAGAGTGTACTTGCATTTATTTTATCTTAAAAATAACGCGAAGTTCAGGAAACTTACACTGTACTTCATAAAACGATCAGTGATTAAATTAAATATAAATTTAATAACGGCAGTCGACAAACAAAAGCATTAAAAAATTAAAATAACAGTAAAAACTAAGCCTATAAGTTAAAAATTTAAATTAATGGTATAAACGTATAATTTTAAATTTTGGAACGAAAAATTAAAAAAGTTTAACAGACTTTAAGTTCACAATTATAATAATTATTTTATAGATACTTCTTAAACTCTATTTCATATATTAAAACAATCTTTAAAAACCATATTTGTTTTATTTTATATAATTTCGAAGTATTTAATTTCAGTATTTTGCTTATAAATGTGAAAAGTGTAATTAATAAGTATGAATCGGTATTTGGTTTGTAAAAATTCGCTGTAGCCACATCAATTGTAACTAAAATTGCGACTATCTCATTGGTTTAAGGACTTTTAATAAGTTTCAACAAACGGAGAAAAAATCAAGTGGGAAGGTTATTGTCAAGATCCCGACTATAGGATACCCGTTACTTAACTTAAATATGTATAAAAGTAATTGTTTAAAGAAATTACTTGTATTACTTTGAAAACATTAAATCGCCATAACTGCCGTTCTACTTGTCCGATCTTGTTGCAACTCAGTGGGATAATAGATAATACTAATAGATAACGTTTATTTTCACAAAAAACGTATTATCTTTAAAACTATGGGTATGGTGGTTTTTACCGATTTGCGGAGGCGGAAGGGGCGTGGCTATAATTTGAAACAAACTTGATATGCGTCGGGTATATAGAAGTCTGTGAGTGAAAGTTTGTTATCTCTATCTCTTATAGTCTCTGAGCTCCTTTTGTTCATACGGACGGACGGACGGACAGACGGACAGACACACATGGCTGTATCGACTCGGCTATTGACGCTGATCAAGAATATATATATTTTATAGTGTCGGAGATGCCTCCTTCTCCCTGTTACATACATTCCATCCAACACAATATACCCTTTTAGTTATTTTTTAAGTAACGGGTATAATAAATATGTGTTGTAGTATTTTGCCATTTGATCGTTTTAATTCATTAAAATGTTTTTTCACATTTGCTGAGTCAGAGGAGTGAGAGAGGGGGGGGAGCAGAATCTGTTGCCAGATGGGAAGATGTGCATTTGCTAGCCAGAAGAGGATCCCGCATAGTTCGGCTGCCCGCCAACCAATTTTTTCCACTGCAATTCAATGCGGAACTCGGGCCTTGGTTGGGGAAACAACACGATTTTGTCAACCTCTGAGGCGAATTTGCCGCCGTTGTGGAAATTGCTTTTGTGGCAATGCCAAAAATTTGTGCCACAAACAACAAACTAAGCTGCAGATTAAACGACGCCCAACTGTGCGAATACTTATATCAGATAGAGTAAGTCGCTGAAGACATATTTGGGTTATGTAAAACAAAATATAGCGTATTTAAATTTAAGTAATAAATATTTACTTTATCAAATCTTGCAAATTTTCAAATTATAAAATATTAAACAAGTTCACAGCATTTAAAAAAAATCCGTGTTTTATCAACTCTCAATATTGACGAATCAAAATTTTAACATGCTAAATATTTAATATAGTATAACAATAAATATTAAAGTTGAATTTGTACGCTAATAATTTTATTTTACTTAATTATAAATTAATGTGTTAATAATGTATAAATAATTTATCAGTGCCGCATTGATCGATACGATCGAATCATACCTAAAAAATTGACGAAACCTTTAATCTTTGAAAACCAAAAAACGTACATTATGTTTGTAAGATCTGTGCGATCAGACAGTTTTTCCTTTTACAAATCGCATCCATATTCATCAAAGACAGTTGAACGTTTGGCAATTAGTTTAAGCCAGGCATAAATCAAATTTTTAATAAGCAGCAAGCTGCCGATGTTTCCTAAACCTGTTACCAATTACAATGGTTAGACAAAGAGGCAACCACAACAACGTCAGGCGATCAGCATATGAGATGCACAAACAAATAACACTCGTATTTCCCCAACTCACCTACAATACAGATTCGAGGACTTTCTGGTGCAGGTGCAACAATGTTCGCCAAAAAAGTGGCAACCAGCTGATGAGACTCGGCGACTAGGCAGATGATCTGCAATTTGTAAGACGACTGTGAAGCCAAAACCAGCACTGTGGGCAAAATAACCGTTTATCATCCGAACTTAGTATTTATTAATTTATTCTTAGGTTGTAAAGTTATTGATGACATTTTCCATTATTTCTAATATTTTATTTAATACCAAAAAGGCCAGATTAAAATTACATTAAATACAAATAATTTTTATAAGAATTTATTGAAAATTATATTAAAAAACTCTTTGGGGTAAAATTTATTGCCTTTCTGTTCCAATTCACAGCCTCTTATATGATTAGGATTAGGTATAGATAAAATTAAACAGTAAACAAATAATATTGATTATAAAAATAAAATAAAAATAAAATATATATAATTTAAAAAGGAATAAAAATAAATCAAATTTCTTCGGGGTAAAATTTATTGCCTGTCTGTTCCAATTCACAGCCTCTTATATGATTACAATTAGATATAGCTAAAATTAAACAATAAACAAATAATATTGATTATAAAAATAGTATTAAAATAAAATATATATAATTAAAAAGGTAAAAAAAATAAATCTAATTTTAAAATGCAAGAAATTAAACCGAAACAAATATCAGTTCCGGTACTTTCCGAAACAACTAATCCGGTAAAAGGTTCTATTTTGGTTCCGGTATCAGTACCGGTAAGTGAAAACTTAAAAAAAAATAAAGTTTGCAAGTCTGTAGCCGAGATAGGATACCCGTTACTTATTTCAATATATATAAAAATACTTTGAAGAAATTACTTACTTGTATTATTTTAAAAAAGATTATATTGTACGTACGATATGGACGTATTTAATCGAGAGTTTGTCTCTAACATCAATTTTAAGTTATTTTTTAAAAGGAAACAAAAATAATATACAAAAAGGAAATAACAAATTATTTTTGGTGCAGTGTACCGAAAGTGTAACGGTACAAACCTTTCAGTTTTTCGTTCTGGTACTTAAAATATAACGGTTTATTTCGATAAAGGGTTCCGGTATTATTCCCAGATAAAATAAAGTCGTAGTGTAATAGCTTATTTGGGGTATCGATTAGGTAATACAAATGAATGCCATATTTTGACGTTTTTATCCATTATCCAAAGACATAGAGGGCTTAGAGAGGTTGGTAATGATGCCAAAGTGGTTTCACTTTTTTTTTTGCCTTTTAAACATCTATGCATTTGGTGCGTTTATGCTGCTGCTGTTGCTGCTACTTTTGGCCCAAGCCCAACCTCTTGGCCTGCCGCAAACTATTTAACAATTTTTACTACTACTAAAAATTTGCAACAACAACAACAACAACATGCAGCTATTGAGATCTCGTCTCTTGAGAGTCGACTGTTATTTGTAATGCGGGCGTTGCAAAAAGAATCGCAGGTTGTAAAATCTGGCTAATGGCAAGTTTGTTGCAAAAGCGTTAATTAAAATACATACAAACACACATAGACAACAAAACGAACACCGAACCATCCAACAACAATTTAAAAAGTACATTAACTTTGTTGCCAACTTGTGCGGGACACTTTGACATTATGTGGTATAAATAGAGGTACAAAGTGAAGTGGGGGGGAACTTAACTCTTGACTGTGTACGTTGCACTCATTGTTACACTAATTTGGATTCGTTTTGGACTCTCAATATATCGATTGACAGTTTAGTCTATCAGCGTCTGGTAATCGTTGCAATTGTTCCCCGTTTTGGCCACCAAATCAATAATAATCCTTAATATGGAGCACACAAATGCGATCGCTACAATTCTCATAAAAGGCTCGCCATATTGACATTTAATGCCAAAATCGATTTGGTTGCATACTCGTAAATGTGACTGCATGGGAATTACAAATGTGAGCAACGATCTCGTTGCTAAATGTTGACTCATATTGCAGATGCAACCGCTTCGAATGGAGACTATTTAGAATGGAGTCAGCAGCTTTGACAGCTTTCAGATGCTTTTCTTGTGGGAGCTTTTTTTGCAAGCTTATCGACGTCATTGTATCATTTTACATTGCCTTTGAGACAAGGAGTGGTAGTTTTGTGAGAACTTCAATGAATTAAATTTTTTTGAATTTTAGAAGCTACTAATGTTAGCCTGGAAGTTTGAAATAAAGCTTTATTATTGTTGGTATTTGCTGAGTATTTAATTTTTCACAATATGGTAAGACACAAACATTTAATATTCAATTAATAACATTTTATTATTAAAAAAAATTATTATTTAATAAAAATCAGGGACAGTTACATTTATAATTTTGTAATAAAAAAAAATATACAAATTACAAAATTGAAATTTATGTCCACATTTATAAGTAGTGCTAGAAAGCCAAAAAAATTTATAAATAAATAATTATTAAAATTAATTTCAATAATACCAATATTGTTTTGATTATGGTTATATGTGTCCTTCAAGGACATGTAATGCTCATATGAAAGCTATTAAGACGCACATCGTTAGTGTTTAAAAATTTTAAAAATACACCACTTGCTTAAAAATATCTTTACATTTAATTCTTCTTTTTATTGTTAATTTTAATTTTTATGACAAAAATTAAAAAAAAAAAGTTTTTACTAAGTATTCATTTATTTTATAAAAATGGAAAATAAGAATTATATTACGATTGTTAAATAAAAATTAAAATTGAATTATTACTACATAGTTTATAATTTTAATAATTAAAATAACAATTATTTGCGAGATCCAAAAAATTAAGAAGGTCAAGTTCTTAAATAATGTTCGCTGTTTTTTTGCATCCAGTGTAACTAGTCCTTAAGCAAGAAGTTTATAATTCTTTTCAAAATGGTTTGATTTATATAAGAAAAAAATTGAGTAGACTTTCCATTATTTCTATGATTGTTTAGTTTTTAAAGTGACCATAAAGGGTAATTTCTTATGCAATTTATAAAAAAAGCACTGACAATATCTGAGCAAGAAATTTTAGTAAATAAAGGAAATGCACCTAAAAACACTAGAATAAACTTTACACACGTGCGAAATAAAGTGACCATGGAGGTCTTGTAGATCAATTCCATGTGAAGTTAAGCTTGTCAAGTGATCATATGTTCAAGTGAAACTCTCTGACGGCTCAAAAGTAATTTATACACTGAGCACTAAAAAACAATGTACGGCGCAGTGACACAAAGACAGCTACTGCTACAGTTAGCAGAAATGTATATGTAGTGCTTTGTAAATAGGCTATTATGGCTTAACTGCTTACTGCTTACTGCTTACTGCTTACTGCTGGCAGGCAGTGTAAACAAGCAGCTAAAAATGTTGCATCTACTGTGGGGATTGTGGATTGGGGATTGGGGATTGTGGGGTCCACAGTGCGTGCATTTTCACAATGTGGAACATGAGTTTTGCATTTGGCCGTTGCCATTAAAATGAGCGCAAATTAAATGCGGGTCGGCAAAATGTTGCACACACAAAATTAGCACACACACACACACATGCATACGGCGAGTGGCAAGGTGGCGAGGGAGATGGGGGACAGGGGGGGAAATGGTCAAAGATTTTCCATGCCTGCGCATCGTGTGTTGTACTTGAATGTTGCAAGCAAATTATGCTGGCATTGACACGCCAGACGCGCTCCAGCTCCAGCTTTAGCATTTGCTTCAGGTTCAGGCCACAATTCCAGCTGCGAGCTGCCGATACTGAGGTGCCACTGCAACTGCAACAACAGCAACAACAGCAACAACAACAACTGCAACAACAAAAACAACAACAACTGCAACAGTAACAGCTGTGGCAAACCAATAAAAACGCGCATTAGAAAGGTAGCAATTGCCTGTGGTCAAGATTAAAAATCAGAACGTGAGACATTTTACAAAATGGTCTTTGACTTTCGCTTAGACAGTTTGAAAAGAGCTTTAAAAAAAATCCAGACCAAATGTGCTATTTATCTATTGTTGAACACCATCAGATCAGCACTTAATCTTAATCATTGTATACTGTATTCTCACTACAATTTCCCCCCCTTCTCCTCAGTTTCCTCTCACAGCTTTGTTATGCAGCCTATTCCGATTCTGATCCAATCGGTAGCCTAAGATTTGTTAAATGTACTTGACTTTTCTCGATTGAAGCTTCTTTTAATACTTCTTTTGCTCAAACATTTTTAATCTTTAAAAATTTTATAAAATGGATTTTGAAAAGTAATTGCTTCACATTTTAATTATTGTTTTAATATTAGAATTTTTATTTCGTACTTTTGACTTCAACAGAAAAACGTAGATTTACATTGAAACTCAGAACATTTTGAGTTTAAAAAACATGTAATTATTAGTTTCTTATATTTTAAAAAATTTCCCTTTGCTTTCCCTTGGCCAAAAATGATTCCGTTTGCTCTTTCATCATAAAATTTCCCACATTTCTAGCAGTTGGTGAACCCAACCCAAAAGTTCAATAGAATTTTTGGTGTGCGATGCCGAAAGCGTATCAAAAGCTAGCTAAAAAGCTAAACAGCCTGGCCACAATTGTCATTGGACGTCCATTCAAATGTCACAAATTGTTTGCCAAATCGCGCATTGGACATGAAATAGTTTCGACAGTTTAATTTGCTTGCCCCAAACCGATGGGGCGATGGCAATTGTTGTTGGTGGTTTGCCGGCTTACCACGTATAGTGGTTTAGGTGGTTCGGTGGTTTGTCGATGACTTGGTGGCTGCCATGAAACACCTACCAAATGCTTATGGCCATTATTTGAAGGCAACTCTGTCTTTCCGTCGGCATGCAAATGCCTAAATGCCGCTGTTGATGCACTGTACGAAAGTTAATCAAGAATTCTATCATTATTAGTCGATTAAGGATTACATATACATATATTCGCATTTAATTCAAAAATGTTCCTATTGTTCAACAAAATTTGCAGTTATTTAAAATGTTTTCTTTATTATTTGCATGTTTCTAGCTCGGTGCTCACAAATGAGTAGAAGAGCCTATTAGATTCGTGACAATTTATGGTACAATAATTTAAGCATTTTTATTTCCGAAACTTTAAGAGTTAGAGCAACAAAATTTGGTGACAATGTTGACTCATATAAAGTTTAAAAATAACTTAATAACTTGGTCATAAATATCAATTTTAAAGAAACAGCCTTATTATTAGTCAAAGAAAAGACAAGATATTGAAATGCGAACACCAAATACTTTGAGTTGAATTTCTTTTATTTCGAAGATATTAAAATAAGACTCTGAAAACACAACAAGTACTCTAAGACGAAATGATATCAATGTTCTCATTCTTATTCTTAAGCATTGTTGGATAAAAATTCATTGATATATTTTATTTGGCTTCCTAGCTCTGCAAGAATAACATATAAATATGTATTGTGTTAGTTCCGATATGAATACACATTGCTTTACACTTTTTAGAAAGAAAATGATAACAAATAAAATTGTTGGTTGTATGCAAGATTTGATTTTCTCAGTGTACTTGGACTGCCTGGTGACAGTGGACGCTCTGTTGCTGCTGGTGCTGTAGCTGTAGCTGGAGATGCATCCAATAGATATGAGCGCGGCGATAACGTTGACATTCCACCTAAATTTATAATTTTTCACCGAGTTTTTCCCTTGTGCGCAAAAGCTTTTAATTTTTGCCGCCAATTCCGTTCACATTTGTCGTCGTCTGTCGTCGATTTTCAACTCTCCAGCGGATTTGTCATTTGCCCGTTGTTGTTGCTATTTCTTTTGTTGTTGTTGTTGTTGTTTTTAGGCATACGAGTATTACAAGTAGTAGTAGCTTTGACTAGACCAGACTAGTAGCTCCTATGTCTATGTCTATGTCTATTTCAATGTTCATGGAGTGTATTCAAAATCTGCCATGATCATTACCATAACTGATCTTGTTTTGTCATGGCGCCTCCTCCTCCGCCTCTTCCCCGAGTTCCTCCTCTTTAGCTACTACTCTTTTTAGCTACTGTTTTTATTTTTTGTGATGATTTTCTGCGGTTCATTTGAGTCACGAATTGCTCGAAATGCCTTCCACTTGGACAACCAGCAAAGCAACCAACCAACCAACCACTTGGACCTGGGACTCCAGTTGGCGTGTTCTTTTGTCCGTGATTTCATTTTGATTTGCGCCACAAAACTCTTTGCACACGACAAGAGCGTATCGTAGGTGCCTTCCTCTAACCCCTACCTTCCCCTCCCCTCCCCTTCACTCCCCTTCCCACCCCTCCAGCGCCCTCCCAACCCTCTCTAAATGCTGTCATTGAATTTTAATTTAATTCAATGCATTGCCAAGAGAATACAACAGCAAGCACAATGTTTAGAGAAGATCGCTTTGCGATAATAAAAGCTGGGAAAATTTTTAGCTGTCTTTGTGCTCTGATTCCCATTATTGGCATGATCATGTTGATATTAGTTTTTTATTGCCAAATACAAAAAAAAAAAACAGATAGAAATGTCTTCATTTGTGCCATGGTTATGCTAATGGATCAGATTGCTTTTGACTTTGTGACCAAGTGCATTGGGGTCATTTTTATGATTTCGAAACTAAAAAAAAATCCTAACTTAATGACAATTTACAGCTATGAGAAGTGAAAAATTAATCGAAATTTTAAAAGAATCTGATACTGAAACCAATTGATCGTTTAAAATTATTTTGGGAAATAGACACTAATTGTAAACGCAAATGTATGTAGATCAAAATGTATTAAACGATAAGGAAAAGGCAAGGTTTTTCTGGACAAATACTAAATTTGGCAAAAATATTTGAGATTTAGTGTACAATAGCCAATTTCTAGGTTTTGGTTACGATATAGTAAAACTCAAAAAAGTTTTAAAAACAAAAGGTTAATTTGAATCCAATTGTTCCTATCTCAGCTATATGATATAGTCATCCAATTTTTTTTTTTTCCATATTTGGTCATTGTGTAACAGACAGACAAATTCATAATCTGTGAGTTTGTTTAAAATATTTTATGATATAGCCAGAAATCAACGGACCCCGTCACTAAAATCCGCCCTTTTCCAATACCTATCGTTAAATCCCTGACCTTACTAATACTAATAACTTGTTATATTACTTTAAACTAATCCAACATTCATTTAATTACTATTAACAATACTAATCTATATTGATATGATTGGGTTTTTCAGGGTTTTCCTCAATCTTTGCAAAAAATGTTGGATCATTTCTAATTTTTGCTTACCCCAGATCTAACTTTATTTTTTTTTCTTTTCTGTTCATAATATATATTTAATTTTATTTTTTTTGTAATCCTTAACTTAATCTTTAAACTTTGTAATATTTTCTTTGTTGACTGCTTTTAGTCGTGCATAAATAAATAAACAAATAAATAAATAAATAAATAAATGTATTATAATTTGTATGCCATTTATATATTTAATTGAATACCGTTTGTCACAAAATTGGATATCTGAAGTTTTGGGACATCTAAAGACTTTCGAGACTAGACTTTTACCTTGTAAAGGAGTTCCACTTTCATATTATTCATTTATCATCTTATTCTTCAACAATAAATACTAAAAGCCTTAGATGCTAAATCTGAGCTACGATTATTAACTTACACACTGACCGAAAGCAATGGCGAAAGGCTTATAAACCACACGCAAAGGCATTTTAATAATAAAAATTTAATTTGTGACTAACAAATTAATTTCAAAGCGCATTTACACCTCCTAATCTCGAATCACTAAATTGTCGATGGAGCCAACGGGCCAAATGTGAAGCGAAACCAAAAGCAAAGCTAAAGCCAAAGCAATTGCCAAAGAAGTAGGCGTTCACCAAGTCAAGAAACACAGGCAAAAAGGCAACACACATACACACACACACACACACACACACACACACACACACCCATTAGGCGCACCTAAGCGGCAACATTAGTGTGACTCTATTCAATGGCAATGGCAATTTTCCCAAGGAGTCGATGAAGCTTGACTTGAAGCTGGATCTGGAGTTGGAGTTGGAGTTACACTGAAAAAAAAGACCATCGTCTAAAATCAAGAACATTCATCTTAAATATTTTGTTCTTAAAATAAGACTATTTTGAGACCATATTACTAATATCAAGAATATACATCTAAAAAGTCAAAGCTCTTAATACAAGAATAATAACCTTAAATTGTTAGTAAAGTATAAATAAGAAATATTTAATATGAAACAAATAGTGGATCCGTGACACTTCAGCTTGAAGCAGAAGGCGACTGTCCAAATCCCACGCGACACACGGAGAAACACAAAATAAAATAACATTTATAAAATTAGAATAAATTATAAAATTAGAATAATTATAATTTAAGCTCTTGACTTAAATTTTAAGAACATTTATTCTTACAATGAGAACATTTATTCTTATAGTAAGAACTTGGTCTAATTTGAAATTTTCTTAAAACCAAGATGTGTTATTAAGACATTTATCAAAATTCTTAGTTTTTAGACCAAAATCTTGATTTTAAAACATTTTTTGCTATCAGTGTAGAGTTGGAGCTGGAGTTGGAGGCTGCTGCAATTACTGCTGCAAGCGCGACGCCGGCTATCACTCGAGCCAACAATATCAATATTTATGCAGACGATAACACCTTCTGATTTACGTCAGCATCGCATGCAGATGTTGCAACGCCGCACCGCCTTCTGCTCCTGATACTCCTGATGCTGCGGATGCTGCTGCTCCCCCAGATGATGCCGCCGCCTACGGATCTGGCCATGGCATTGGCAACGGCAACTCCAAGTGCAACTGCAACAGCTAGAGCAACGACAACGGCGGCGTTTCGATTTTTCTATTAAGAGCTCAACACTTGCGCTACTGCGCAACTTGCAACAGGCAACTTGCAACAGGCAACCAGCAATTTTCAAGTTAACGCCCCGCATTGGCCAAAAAAAAAAAAGAAGAAGGCTACTGCTAAGCATATGCTTGGCTATAAAAATACCCTGCAGCTTAAGTTTCCTGAAATGTCGATTTTTAAATAAAAGCAGGGTGTCAGTTCTAAAATAAAGTCTTGTGATTTTTAAGCAAAAGCATAAATGAAAACTGTAGACATCTGCAATAAATGTGTTTGCTATAAATATCAAATAAACACATTTTCAGTTTAATAATATTAATATTTAAGTACACATTGTAATACAAAAAATTTGTTTATTCATACATGTTTATAGTATACATTTTATTTTACTATTAAGAGAAATGGAAAATAAACATCTTCTTTTTAAATTAAAATTAAAATTGTAAAAGTCAAAACTGTTATTTTCAAGTGTGCAACCTCTAAATAGAAGCATTACTAATCCGATGTTATTAATTAATATTATACAATTATATGAATTTTTTTATTGATAACATTATTGTAGTGAGTTTTAAAAATGATTACCTATATAAATATTAAAGACGTCAATTTTAGACAAATCAAAAAAAAAAGAAATAGGCTCCCACAGCATTTTCACAGCATACCCTGTCGAACTATAACTACAGGGTGCAGAAAGTATAACATGTTGGACATAATGGATATTAGCATAAATTTTACGCCGACTACAACAAAATGTTGCTGCAGCAGTTGATTGCCATTGCCACAAAATGTTGCTGGCAACAAATCGCAATTGGGAACGAGATCGAGTCGAAAAGTAAAGAGCACCAAGAGACGAAAGGAGGGGTGATCGGTGGGGAAGCCCCATTTGCCCATTTGCAGGTTGCTTCGTTGTCGGCGTCGGCGGCTGTGGGAAAATAAAAAACAACGTTGAGGAAATTTGCACAGGCAAATAAGGCGTAAAAAGTAAATAAAAACGTAAAAAATGGAGAGAAATAGTGAAAATAAAAATAATAAAAATAAAGATGCACATGTTTATTATTGTGTGGCTGCGGTGAATGTTGCATTTATTATTTATTGAGTTGTTATTAGTGCAAACTACGCGCCATGTTTATCTGATTTCAATGCAGTTGCTGCTGCAGCAGCTGCTTCTTCGTTTTGGTTGCATGTTCAGGTAGCTGCAACATGTTGCCGCTGCGCTTTGCTAAGCTTGTTGCATGTTTGCAACTGTTGCTGGTAGCTAAACATTTTGAATTATTATTGGCAATGGCCAATAAGCCAAGAGGCAACTTAATTAATACATACCTCGGGCTTAAGCTCAACAACAATTACCACAAACACTCATCAAAGCGCTAACAAATATATATATATATATATACAATTGCAACTCACAGATACAGATACAGATACAGATTCACTTCAAGCTACAAATGAACCGAATTGGTAACGGCAACTGGTAGTCAACTGCTTGGTTGACAATACCTATTGGCCATTGCAATGGCTTCAAGTGCTGCTCCATTACTATTTTGAGCTGAAAATTACTTTATAGTGTTTCTTCGCATAAATTGATGTAATCGTTTGTTACCATTTCTGAACTCTCCAACCAACCAACTGAACTGAACTCAACTGGCAACAGTCGCTCCATTGTCGTTCAACAACGGCTTGACTTGCAACTTGACCACAGCAACACTATCAACACCAACAACACCAACAACAGCAACAACACCATCTCCACAATCGCACCACAGCTGCCAACGCATGCGTTTCACACTTTTTTTTCTCTCTCTCCTTTAAACACTCAGATATTCGGACTATGTTTGGCATGCGTACGACTCGGTATGATCGGGGAATTTCAGACCCTCCTCCACACACTTCTTGGTCCAGACAATGCATTACAACCAGCAGCGGAGAAAAGAAATACAGATGCTTTCAAAAATAAATTCAATCATTAAAAAAATAACTTATTTTAAGCGCAACAACTGCTGAAAATGAATTAAGACATAAGCCCAATTTTAAGGCTTGTAATTCCAAGAAATATCGTCAAACTGCGTATGTCAATCTAAGAATTACATATAAATAACGAGTTTTGAATATATAATTTTATTTACTAAAGGCTGACTTCATATTCAGATGATATTAAAATCGACAAAAATTCATTGAAACTCGCTTAAGTAATATAAGATTTTATAAAGTTCTTTATTTTCAAAAATTTTACTGTAATTATGTTAAAATATTAAAACTATTTAAAGAATTTACATTTTTAAATTTAAAGCTCATACATACCTATTAAACGACAACTAAAAGTAGTAAAATACAAAATTTTTTTAAGTTTAAAATAAATCAGCAAATTTGATTTTTAAATGTATATATATTATAATATCGATTCTTTCAATGGATGATATTATTGTAGTTGGAAAACATATTATTTTTAAAAATTATAACATACATATCACTGCGGACGGCAGTTCGCGTTAGTGACGAAAGCAGCACGAAGGGTGCGAAAGGCGACTAACAATATATACAGCTAAGTTGGAAAATTTGCTACGACTGTCCGATCAGATCGAGTTATATACCGATCGAAAGGTTTAGTTCTAACTTACAAAATGGCATACTAAAACTTTTGCTAATTCACCTGGGTCATGAGATACGGGGGTGTAAGTGGGAGGGGAAAAATTTATATGATCGCAGCTTATGGAGCCGTTGGGGCTTTTACGTAAAATTTTTTATTTTTTAAAAATTCTTATCAAAAATACGCGTTGTTTGATACCTTGATGACCCAAATCCGATAACTGGTTCAAAAGATAAATAAATTTGAAAATTTTAGTAGAATACTAAAAATGAAGTGAAAAAGTTTCTTTGTTTGTCTGTTTGTCTGTTTGTATCAAAGCGCTAAAAAAGCGTAGATGTTATGATGGGGATTTGTTCATTTTTGAAAATCTAGAAATGTTTGTTTTACGACTTTTTCAATTTCCCGCTAGTTTAGCGGGAAATCGCTAAATCCCGCTAAATTTGAAACCTCACCAGTTTCCATACCATAGAAGCTATAGATATGTTCTGGGTATCATTGGAAAGGTGTGCTTGAGGGCTTTTAGGCGTACCTTTAAACTTTTTTTCTAAAGTACTCAGGTAACATTTTACAGGTGAAATAAAGTTTTTTAGCTTACATTTTGGCGATTTCTGACAAAACGGCTCTAACGATTTTAATTAAATTTAAGTATGTTGTAGAACGTAGAATTTTGCGTTTTTTAGTATATGAAACATAAACTTTGACCAAGGGGTTTGGAAGATATTGCTTGTTAACTGAATGTATAAATTTTTCTATCGGTCGAAAATCAGGTTTTAGTAAGAAAAAATTTTTGGTTGTATGAGATATCTCAAACAAACGGACACAATACGCATTTAACTTGGTTTTATATATTCTGTGCAAAGTTGGTTCAAATCGGACCACTATAACATATAGCTGTCATAGGACCGATCGGGGGAAAATGGAGTCTTAGTACGAAAAACTTTTTTGTTTTATAAGATATCTCAACCAAACTGATAAAATATGCATTTAACTTCGTTTTATATATCCTGGCCAAAGTTGGTTCAAATCGGACCACTATATCATATAGCTGTCATAGGACCGATCGGGCGAAAATGGAGTCTTAGTACGAAAAACTTTTTTGTTTTATGAGATATCTCAACCAAACTGATAAAATATGTATTTAACTTCGTTTTATATATCCTGGCCAAAGTTGGTTCAAATCGGACCACTATATCATATAGCTGTCATAGGACCGATCGGGCGAAAATGGAGTCTTAGTACGAAAAACTTTTTTGTTTTATGAGATATCTCAACCAAACTGATAAAATATGCATTTAACTTCGTTTTATATATCCTGGCCAAAGTTGGTTCAAATCGGACCACTATATCATATAGCTGTCATAGGACCGATCGGGCGAAAATGGAGTCTTAGTACGAAAAACTTTTTTGTTTTATGAGATATCTCAACCAAACTGATAAAATATGCATTTAACTTCGTTTTATATATCCTGGCCAAAGTTGGTTCAAATCGGACCACTATATCATATAGCTGTCATAGGACCGATCGGGCGAAGTCTAAGTCTTAGTATGAGAAACTTTTTTTTCTCACAGTAGGTACGGGGCTTCCGACAGTAGAGTAGCAACTTAAGCGAAGCGAGCAGGGGGCGGAGCCCCCTACTTTTCTTTATAATTAAAAAAAAATTTTTTTTTAAATATGAAAAAATATTCTACAATGATAAATTTACAATGTCAACAGCAAAACCAATTGCAAAAATTTCTGATATCCCACAAAAAAAACCTCTAAACGAGGTAAAAGTCTAGTGACGAAAGCAATTTCCAGCCCCAAAATTTCTGATATCCAATTTTGTGACGAACAAAATTGAGTTTAATATAAAAATTTTAAATAAAAATATAAATTAATAAAAAAAAACAATTGGCATTCGGCACTGTGCAAAAAGTAATTTTTATGTACAAAGAAGCTCACCCTTTTTGCGCACAGTGCACAAGGCCAATTGTTTTTTTTTATTAATTTATATTTTTATTTAAAATTTTTATATTAAACTCAATTTTGTTCGTCACAAAATTGGATATCAGAAATTTTGGGGCTGGAAATTGCTTTCGTCACTAGACTTTTACCTCGTTTAGAGGTTTTTTTTGTGGGATATAAATATCAAAGAATTGTATTTCGCTTAAATTTAAGTTACTTATTAAACAACAACTGAGTATAAGCAGTCAAGATTAAATTATATAAAAATTATTATAAATCAGAATATTACACTTCAAAATTAACCATTATTTAAGTTTAAAATAAAAACTGAAAGGATAACTAATATAACCTACGGAAAATGCAAAAACATTATTCGATAATCCCTGTTACTCTAGTAAATTGATCGCAAGTGCCATAAATTAATGATGTTTTATCAGACAACAATTGGATCCATTAACGCAGTGGTTAGTTCTAAAAGTGATTTGGATATTCGCACATTATCATTATTTGAGTTGATGTTCAATGGATCGTAACTGAAGGAGTAACTATCTATATATCCCAGCAACACCTACCGTTTCTAGTTGGACAACCCTCCTCTCTATCTTTTTTTTTTTTGATAATCACTTGAGATTTGTACTGATTGCAGCTGCCCTTCATGACTGCTCCGATCCGCCCGCTCCATTGACTTTTGTTGTCATCAGTTTCAGTTTTGTGTCACAACACGAAGGGCATAGATACAATATATTTTCCGAGTTAGGCCTGGAGCACATGCCACTATCTGGCTTATATTGTTAGAATACATAGCGCTTTGTTTCGCAGTTCAGATAGTTAACAATGTGTCCTGATGCTTTCTTGTTGTTGTTCCTCATTCCATGTCCAGAGAGGGGTTCCCAATGCGGTGTGTCGTCGCTGGCAGTCAAACAAATTTATTGATTAATGCCCTTTTCGCTTTGAACAACAACAAAAGGCAGCGACGACACACATAATGGCACAGTTTCATTGCTACCAATGACAATGACCTTCTGTCTAGCCAATGAAACAAAACGTTATAAAAGTAAACCCATAAATAATGTTGTACAAGTCAAGAATAGACCTATGCAATTCTCCTCTCTCTCTCTCTCTCTCTCTCTCACTCTCTTTCGTTGCCTTTAAACCAAAAAATTCATGTTTTGACTCTGTTTTCAAACTGTCAGCACAGTTTTCATTATGTTTGGAACATTTGCTACGCATAACTCATTCCGAACAATATATAGTTCATTATTAAACAATCAATTTGTTTTGACAATTCGCAATACTTCTTCATATACAATTGTGTGATTCTACATTTAGTTTATTTGTTGATATTTGCCATTTAAAAATCACAATTGAATGGGGCTTGAATTTAAAGATAATTTCATGTATGCTTAGTGAAATAAATAGCATATATTGAATTAAAGATTTTAACTAAATAAAAAAACTTATACCTAAGCTTATTATGAGAATATTCACTAAAAATAAAATAATCGTGTAGTAAAAGATTAATAAATTGCATTTTTACCCTTAAATAATATTTTACGACTCACAATTTCTTCTTGCATATAGTATCTATCAGAAAAGTATTAAAATTATAAAATTATCTTAAGGAACATTACTTTTTACTAGGCAAAATGTATACATTTAATTTTTAGAATCCTTTGCTTCTAAATTTACTAAGCATGCAGTTTAATTAGCTTTACAAATAATTTATTCTGTTACATTTACAAGATAGATTTAATCTTTTCTAATACCCTGTAAGAGCTGTGTTTATATGTCAGCTTTGAAAGTAAACTTGTTGGTAGCATTTAAGTTGTTTCTACTTTGTATTCGTCACTTTAATCCAACAATTAGTCAAGACTAAACACCTTTCACACCTTCAATACGTATCGATACCAAATCCAATGTGCACACACACACACATTCGCACACTCACACACACACACACACATGCACACATAGCCAACCACAACCAAAGCGACGTCAATGTCATTCATCCAATACGAGTACAAACTGTGTGTGTAATTCAATTGCAATCACAGCAAGTGAACCTGGTGGCATTTAACATTGTGTTGGGATGGGGGGATGGGTGATTTGTTGGGGGGCTTGGGGGGTTGAGATTGGTGAAAAACAGAGGCAGAGAACCACTTGGAACAACAACACACGGACAACAATAACAAGAAGAGGGCAATGCCAAAAGCGCAGCTGGAAAACAGTCAACAAAACAAAGATTTGAGTTTAGATCAAAGCGATTTCACCGCCACTTGCTGTTAACTCGATGGCGCTCAAGGTACACGATGGACTTGCACTGGACCTGGACCTCGATGTGCTTGTCGATGTGGACCTCTGGACAGCCGCTGGACTCGAGTGTAACTAGTGTCTAGTGTCTAGTGGTTAGGCTTTCCAGAGGCAGCACAAACCGATGTCAGCATTTGCTTTTATTTTGAATACTCTAACGAAAAGTATTTTAAATGTGTGTAACTAGATTTTAATACAATAAAATTGGTCTAGATATATATAAAATGTTTTTTACCCTTTTCATAAATTCTTTATTATTGGGCCTCTTCCAGTTGTTGATTTTGCCAAGGGGTTTCAGAAGGGAATATCTTTAACCTGTTTTAAATTCCTTTTTCCAAAATTTTGTGCATTACATTTAATTTGTCATAATAAAAAAAAAATTAAAAAATCATTTTTATAGATCTTAAATTATTAGGAGTGTTTCGGTTATCGATTGATCTTTTCTAATTTAATTTTTATTTAATTTTAAGGATTGAATTTAGTTTGAGTTTCTGTATTTAAGTCCGATAATGCGAAAAACAGTAAATTTTTATTTGATATTCAAATTCAACGTCAAAATATACGTTTTAATAAGTGTTATAAAATAAAAAATAAAACACTGTTTCTTTGAAAAATTTTATTGAAAATTTATTTTTTATTAAAAATTGATTTTAAGCTAAACTATTAAAAAGAAATGAAAATGAATTTGTGACATTTCGTTTTTTCAACAATAGAAAGTCCTTTTATATATCGGCTTTTATGTAATTTAGATTGAGCTGGATCGAACAATGAAACTTAATCTTTGTCTTCGCTGTAAATATACTTCACTTAAGTTTCAATTTAAATTTGCACCAGATATCAGGGAATTTAGACTTCGTCATTTCGTTGATAAACTTCTAAGATATCCTTTTTTTTCGTTTTGTGATTTTGCTGCTTGCTTTGCTCTCAAAGTGTGCAAATGTTCGCGTCAGGCAATTTGCTGACGCGTTTGTTGTAATTAAATCGATGGAGCTCTGGCATCGATCTGATCGGCAGCCCCGACAGTCCGACAGCCATTCATTGTGTGTGCTCATGAATCTCTCTGGCGCTGTCCAAGTCTATCCAGCTCTGTCTCTGATACAGACACACACACACACACACATACACACACACACACATTCAGAAACTCTGGGGCGGTCTTTTGGCCTGGTCGCTGGCCTGCTAATCTGTTGGGACGCGACTTGGATCGGTCGGATCGTTTGGAAGATCGTTCGCTCGTTCGCTTGTTACTCTTGCATACAAATGACACAAATGTATGGTTGCGTCGCGTCTACTTTTTGTATTGTATGTATTTCTAATGCCGTCACAGGCGATCAGATTTGTGGCAACATCAGATGGGAGACTGAAGCCAGGTTGCCTTCAGCTTTCAGCTTTCAGCCTCCTGCCTTTTGCCTTTTGCCTTTTGCCTGCTGCCTGTTGACTGCGATGGAGCATTTGATTTCACTTCGACGCTAATGGCGACAAACTGCCGTGGAGCGCTAAATTGTTGCCAGGCATTGCCATTGAGTAGCCGGAGAGGGAATACATAACCTATGCTACTGTCTCCCGTTGAGTCGAGCCAATCTTTCGCCAAAACAATTTATCTATTTGTCAATTTGCTCCCAAGCTGCAACAGCAACAGCAAAAGCAACAACAACAACAACAACAACAATTATGTATGTGGTGGCAACATTGATCACATACATTTCTGATGATCATATGATGATCTACATGCTAATCAAATCACATTGGCGCATTGACCAATTACTCAGAGCAACACCTTTAAGCCAACTGCAACTTGCAGGCAGCTTGCAGGCACAAAACGAAAGACTTAGGCGACAAACTCGACTGCAAAACAACACAGACACAGACATAGAGACAAACAGTCCGACTGATTACAGAGAGATGTGTTAAGTGTGGATAAGTAATGGCTTGCATGTTGGTCATTTGTCTTCATTGGAGCCAACAAGTGCTCCACGGACTGTCAATGCGATTACTCTGAATGCCGCCGGCGGCAATTTCACAGTTTGTGATTGGTTAATCATTAGAATGTAGACTGCTCTATCTATAAGATAGAGAATGTTATATCAATTACCTTATTACCTTTTGAAATGATTTAATTAAAAATTACTCAATTAGTTTTCAATAAATTAATTAATTAATTTTATTAATTAATTAATGTGCATTATGTTTATAAAATTACATATTCATATTTATGAGTTGAAGAAGTTTCAAATAAATTTCCTCAGAATTTTTATTTGAGATGTATGAAAAAATTTATTTATATATTTTTTATAACACTGTGCATTAGAATTATATTTATCTTTGGGAAATAAGTTATAATTTTCTTCACACTTCCAGTATTCTTAATATATATGTTTTACGTTTTTTATTGTTTCGTACACTGCCTCGTTAAATATCTGTCTTGTTGAATATTCTACTATGACATTGCAAGTGCTTTAATTAGCATTTTATTTGCTTGTAAAAATAAGTAATAATGTATTAGAAGGGAAGCAGCTAATGTCAATTTTTAAATGGCTGTGTCATCAATTTCTTAGAAATAAATACATGTACAAATATAAGATAATATGAGGCTTAGTGTCAATAAATAAATATATACTCATAATTTATTTATTGTGAAAGGTTAACATTACGATATTATTAACAAGATCTTGTAACATTATTTTAATTTTTGGACTGTACTTTTCAGATTTATGACCTTTTTTCTAAGCTTGCTTATTTATTAATAGAATAAGTTTAATAAAAAACCTTTAATAAACGTTTCTAAAAATTATTTTGAATATTATCTAAATTGAATTTTGTGTTATTTTTTAGTAATGCCTAAACTAGAGCTCTTTTTATTTTATTCCTGAGAAATGTTGGAATTATATTATTATATTTCAAAACGCAGAGTCCTTTTAGTTTAAGCGATATTCTTCGACTTGGCATGCTGCAAATGGAACCGTCATCAAAATGTGACTGTTCTTTGGGCTGTTGATAGAAGATGGGAGGCTGATCGTGGTTATTTTGGATGCTGAGCGTGCTGGCCCCGTGACACATTCACATTGCACATGCTGAGCTGGTAATGCTTACTGCTGCCCCCACCAGTTGAAGCTGTTGCTGTTGCAGTTGCAGTTGCAAGTTGCACAGCCTGCTGTGGATGTCAGGTGAGTGAGAATTGTGTCACATAGTCATGCGCTGACACTCGACGGTGCTGTGTTGTGTCTAGGTCTGCGTTTAAGTAACCTACCTAGCGGTATATTTGCTGGCCAAAGTTTTTCCTGGAAACAATCGTCGAGTGTTCAGCATTTTGCCTACTTCTGCTTCGACTGCTGCTGTGGCTGTGGCTGCCTCCACTCCATAAATCTCGCCACACAATGACAAAATATTTGCAAATCGCAAGGCGCGCTTCAGAGAAGCCGCCTCTCGATACAAATCTATTTTCATTCGGTTTGCTTCGGTTCGGTTTGCGTTTCGCGTTTCCCGTTTCGCGTTTTACCCGCTCCGTGCGGCATTATTATATTGTTTGCTGTTTTTTTGCCTAGCTCTCAGCTCTCAACTCTCGGTGTTTGCCACTGCCACTGGCATGACTCCCCACACTCTGCACCGTGCCACACTGCCACACTGACTTGTTGCATGTGGCGTGCGAGCGAGAGCCTTTTTGCCTTCAACTTGTTATGCGGCAGCAAACAATTGTCTATTCTTTTTTCAAATGCAACCGCCAAGATGCGCCGCCTGGTAGCAACAACTGCTTGCTGCGATGCGCCACAAACGACTCCCCCGGGACACTGTCTCGACACTGTTCCTCCCCCCTCCTGCCCCATCTAGTTGCCTTTGCCTCCTTCTCCGCCATCTATTCCTACGGTTACCGCCTGGGGTCCAACTGAAGGCTACGGTTTCTGGGCGCGTTTAACATACAAATTGTTACACTTACAAGTGAAATTTATTATTGCTCACACTCCAGGAATCATCTTTTGTTGGGTAGGCATTACTCATACCAGGATTATCATAAGCTATTCGTGCACAGAACTTTCATATAGATATTTATATATTTAATGTGGTTGATTTCTCACTTCCTGCACCCTGCAATGCCACTTGATGTTGGCCAAGTTGTGTGCTAACGTGTCACTTCTTTATGGTCCATTCCAGCTTTCAATAGCAACCATAAATCATGCATTAGTTCATGTTCGCGCCAAAAACCGAAACACTTTTAGCCAAATACGGTCAGTTGGTGCCATAATTTCACAGTCAGTCCGAAGGCCTTTTAAATATGGTCCGATCACTGTGCTCACATTTTAAATATCTCAGTTTTAATATTGAGAAAATATCAATAATAAAACTTAAAATGCAATTCATATTTTAAAAGTGGAAATACAACAAGAATTCCTTGCAGATTCCCAAGTTATCCCATTCCAATTGATCTTAAACTTGCATTAGCAATCCGAAAATTTAAACAGTCTTATCCACATAATTGTTACATATCAATGCTTAATTTAAAAGAATTATTTTAATATCTATTTAATCTAACAAAAAGTCTTTAAGTTTACTTTTAAATTATTAATAATTAATATGATGATAGATATTTATTTTTTTATTTTATTTATTTATTTATTTATGCGCGACTAAAAGCAGTCGGCAAGAAACAAAAAAAAAATCATATATAAAAATTAAATTAAAGATTAGAAAATAAAGATAAAATTAAATATAAATATAAACTGTAAAGAAAAGATTTAAATTAGAATAATATAAAGTCTATGCAATGATTTAATGTTGGACTCATTTCTGTGTGTATATTACTGTGTGTATCATTTAATATCCATTTAACTCGCAACAGTAAAAACACATTTCCTTTTTTTTTCATTTAGTTATGTTTATCGATCAGCTGTGTGCGAATCGAGTGTGTCAACACTTAAAATTAGATTATACCATATACGCGTTGACTGATTTTCAGATCGTAATCGCGATCATATTTGGGGTGCTGTGCACATGTGCAATATATAATTTTGGACTGAAAACACGGCAGTTACCCATTGCCAGGCAGTTGGAGGTAGGAGTAGGAGTAGAAGGAGGGAGGGCGGTTCGAACAGTTGCGCGGTGAGCTTGTAATTCAATCTGCTTGCATTCAGACATGTAACAGCAATTTTAAAACAATTTTCAACTTACTGACAGAGCGGCTACCGGATTGTCTTGGCCCCGAGCTAAGCTGAGAGATCAGAGATATCTGGGAGCTGAGAGCTGAGAGCTTGGCAACGGCAACGGCAACGCTTTTGAGTGACTTTGGTACCAATCTGTCCATCATCATTACCATCAAGTGTAACATTTGTGACGACAGGCAGGCAAGCAGACGACAGACGACAGACAGACAGACAGAAAAACTGACAGACTGACAGACAGACAGAATGAACAGATAGTGAGACTAAGGAGACGAGACGAGACGAGACACAGATGCCAACCGCCGCCTGAGAGAGACAGTTAAGAGGTGCTTCAGTTATTGTCCCTCTGCTCCTCTTTGGACACATGGACACTTGGACTCTGGGACTCTGGGACGCTTGGATCAGATGCTGCTACAGCGTGCTGTGAATGCCAGTGCAATTACTTTGTAATTTAAGTTATTGATTGCCACGCTGCGAATGTGAGCTCCACAAGCTGCCAGCTCAAGCTCAAGCTCCATCTTCAACTGCAACTGCAACTTCAACTGCAACTCCAACTACGTCTCTGTGGGCTATTTAAGCTTAGCTCCCAAGCTTAGTCTCTTAGATAATCTCAGCATTGCACCGTTACAATAGCACCCAACGCTTTATATGCCCTTTATTGCAAGAAAATGGGTCGAATAGAGAATATCAGCTAAACAAGTTGGGTTGTCACTAGCTACGTTTGAAATTATTTAACATTTTTGACTTTAACTATTTTGAATAAATTTTACTATGTTTAACTACCCTTATTTTTAGTTTATTTATTTAATGTCAACTGAGAACAGTTGACTTAAGTTAAGCAATTATGACAAAATCTTTAATCTTTAAATTTAAAATTATAGCTAAAATAATAAAAAAAAAACTAAAAACGAAAAGTGTAAAAATATATACTTACTTACTATTGTGTATACTTTTTATTATTTTTAACATAATTTGCAACAATATTCTTTAATTAAATTTATTTCATTTCGTTTATTGATTTAAACATAATACTCACACGTTATACGCTAATAACAAAAAATAAACATTTAAAAATTAAGGTTTCATTTATTACTAGATTTAGATTTATCAATTTTAACTTAACTAATAAATTTTTGTTAAATATGTATTGTGATTTCTTTTAAATTATCATATATTTATTAAATATTTTCTTTAACTTTTTCGATAGATTTATTACATCTAAGGACATTATATAGTATGTTTAATTAGGTCATACATTTTAAATTATATTTAAACTAATTGTTACATAATAACATAATTATATATATATCTTTACAACTATTTTTAAGCTTTAAACAGAAATATTTTAAACAAATTTGAATAGTTATTGATTATAATGAGCTATTATATCGTTGAATTAAATACTTGATTTTTTTAACTTTATTTATTTTATTTTATATTTTATAACAAACTATAAATTTAAAGAGTATGCGTTCTTCTACATTATCATCAATTTTTATTACTCTCAATGTTTTTTGCCGTTTTATATATTTTATGCGTTCATCTTAGAATTTATACAGTCGCAGTCGAGAGGCACTCGGTTATTCTGAGATCTTTCATGTTTGGATTAGCGGCGAGTGATCCGACTGTGCAAGTCTAGAGACGTTGCTATTGATTCAATTTATGGCAAAATTCAATTTAGATTTTTGTAATCATTTAGTTGTAGCTCTGTTGTTTTTTTGTGGCAACCTTTTGATTGGCGCTATTCTTGATTTCATTAAATGCATTTACTGACTCTCAGCCATTTGTTGAATTTCTCGAATGTGTTGGCCATTCGATCCAGCTAAGTTTGACGCCAGTTGATCGTTTATAATTGCAACAATAGCAGACAAGTAAGGAAGGGGGCAAAAGATACAGAAAAAAAGTCAACTCAGTTTTTTCATACTTTATGCACTCTAAACTGTCATAATTTATTGTGTTGGGTTGTGTTGTGTTGTGTTGTCTTTTGTTGTGTGTTGCTTGTTGTGTGTTTTGTGTTTTGTGCACTGACAACAGGTTGATGTATTGATTGCCGTCATGTTGTAATGCTGACATTTATGACAGTAATTTGTTTTTCAATTTGTAAGCGAGTTATGAAAACAACCGTCACTGGAGGATCGCCAGAAGGAAACAGTTTACCAACTACATCTATTAAATATATCAATTGGAATGGTCGCTTAACATGCCCGCAAATCGTCCGTTACATACTAAAAATGGCAACAAAATTATTCATACATTTAAAGTGAAATTTTCTATTAACTAACTAAATAATGAATATTTTTAAAATAGTGGTGAAAATATACTTTTAAATAGTATTAGTAGTAAGTGTTAAGGTAGTATCTGTATTTACCAGCAACTGTAATTATTATATATTTTATTATTAAAATAACAACATAATAATTATTTCTATTTTTTATCATTTTACTTATAATATTAAATATGAAAAATATTTTTGGTATATTTCGCGCTCTTTTAAAGTTACTAAAGGTATTATTATTCACAGTCTCTGGTATTTACAGAAAAAAGTGACTGAAAACTTATATTAGTGTAACTATATTGGAAGAAATTTTAAGTATGAGAAGTAATACAATTTTAAGAAATAATAGCAATAGCAATAATAATAATTGTAGCGTTTCGATTATTTGAAATAAATAAGTTTTAGTTTCTCTAGAGAATTGGTAATTAAGATACTATTATCAAAGGTAACAGTAGCCATAATAGAATATCAATTAAAGAAATGTAATAGTTAATGCAATAAACAAAACACTATCACAAATAATTTTGATAGTTTTTTGTAGCTTAGTTGCTCTAGAAAATTGGTAATTAAAGTATTACTTTACTAAGTATCAGGATAAGAATAGGAATAATAATAATGTAATATAATACTAAATAATAATGTACCCAATTTCAAAATTTATGCCCGTTAAGTCCACCTTCATCGTGAGAAAAACTGCTACAAAATTGTTTAAAATGTAGTAGCAAGGGTTAACATTGTATTTAACAGTTATGGATAGTGCTAAATTTGGTATATTAAATGCCAGGCGCTAATTACTCTTTATTGCTAGTTACTAGCAGTTAGTCCACATCATATTTCACAGCAATAGTTGGGCCCTTGTATGGTCTGTCAGCTTTTACTACGTGCCGGAGAGAGAGAGACAGAAAGACGGAGAGACGGACTGACAAACTGACTTGTAGACTGACTGACTGACGGACTGACTGTTGGACTGAGATGTAGGATAGCTTGATTTGGTGTCCTTTTGCTAAGGGGGAAATGAAAGGCATCGCTTTGATGTTAAGCCGAGAACTATGAATATGGCATATGGCTCTCGAGTTGACATTGAATGCAATACGATGATTTTGTGAGTGCGTATTCGTATTCGTATTCGCATTTGAAGTCGTATTCATTTCACTTGGTTCTCTATGTTGGTCCCTCTCATTGGACTTTCGCCACCGCCGCCGCCGTTGAGGATGACGATGACGATGACGATGACACCGACTAACAAAGAAATCAAAGCGAGCCTTCACATTGCGCTCAAATAAATCACAATTCGAACCAAATCAGTAGAAAATCCCGTGCCATAAGCGGTCAAGTGTTGTCCATGAGTGCCTCCACTAATTTGGTCATTAATTGGCATTGCTTATATGTATGTATAGTATGGGGTCGGGTCGAACCACTCTAGCTATCACTGTCTCTATCACTGTCTCTATCACTGTCCCTGTCTCTCTTATCTCCATCTCTCGATTTGCGCTGTTCTCTATAACACCCAAAAGGCATAACTTGAGCTCATAAATAACGAAAAATTGTCTAACGACAAACGACGTTGATATTTAATAATAATAATATAAAAACGAAAGAAAAAAATCTATAATAATAATCAACCAAAAAAAGGCAACTGGACAGAAGAAGAAGAAGTCGAAGAAGAAAAACAGACTTGTCGCTGGATCGCAAACGCAATCACAACTCGAGCAGAGAAGAAGAAAGTATCGAATACTTAGGATTGCGATTTGGTCATGCGATGGTGTTTTCCTACGCAGCTGGAAGCCATTTTTAGACCGCGGCCAGATGATCGATGATCGATGATACCCAGGTCGATCTCCAGAGCCGTTTTGCTGCTGCTGCATTTGCGCTGTCTTTTGAAATGGACTCGACAACGGCAGCGCCTTGGGGGCATCTCTTGTTGTTAGCTTTTTGGGCCCTCCTTACACGTTCACCCGGTAGCCAGTGCCAGGTCTACATCTGGATCTATCTACTCTCACAACTCTCAAACTGATCGTTGTTTATAGTCAACAGAAAAGACACTGGCGGCAAATGCAACAAGTTCATTCTCAATCATTTTTGGTAAATTACTTGCTCCATGTGACGTCTGTATTGGACAATCTAGATCAAGATCATTTCTGTACATCGTTTACGACAGTTTATGACAGTTTAGTCCATGTTATCAATTACAAAACTGTCAACACAATAAGGCAAACACCAGTCAAAACAAACATTATGGACACTAGAGACCAAAATGTTACTTTGCGCAAGTTCTTATTGTAATTGCCAGTGTTTATATTAAATAATTAAGTTGCAATTATAATTAATAAATACCGGCAAAAATTACTTATATCTTACTGCGGTGAAGGTCTCTCCTATTTTATTATATTATATCAGTTTCTATAGGCACAAAAGAAAAGTTTTTTAAATCATTATTTTGGTTTTTTAATTGAAAAAATCCTTCACTTCCAGAAACTTAGAAAGAACGTGAAATTTACTAAAATTTTCCTTTCCAAGCAATTTCACAATGATCTTTAATTTTTTTTGTTGCTCAAAAATAAAACTGAAATTGTTGCTTTGACTAGGAATATATATAAATTTTGTCCAAATTCCTTATAAAAAATCAATATAACCATTTTCAAAAATAAAACTCAGGAAATAATCATTTTTTTATGAGTTTTATTTTTTTGCTCAATGTAATCACAAGTAAATTAATAAAAATAGAAAATAATGATTATTTCTTAAATTTAAAAAAAAAATACTTATAATTATTACAGTCCCTGTTTTAAATAATTATAAATTGAATTATTTCTGCTAAATAAAAAAACTATAATTTTTAGATAGATTCGAGTTAAAAGAGCCCTTGCATCATATTTAAAAATATATTAACTTTGTTTTTAAACATGTTATTTAAATAATGTGATTAGCCTATTAAAACTGTTGATTTCTTCTGTAAAAAGCGTAAAAAATGCGATAAGTGATAACGGTAAGAGTGGGATAAGAGTTGACTAGAAAAATTCCTGAGTAAATCGGAAAAAAAGGATTTAAATTAATCCACAGTGAGTTAAGAGCTGATGACTGGCATGCAAAATGTCAGACAGATTTATGAGAACGGACAGATTTGGAGCAAGAGAGACTGCCTATTAACATAGAGATGTCGACAGACAGACAGACAGACAGATAGAGAGACAGATAGAGAGAGAGAGAGAGAGGGTGATAGAGGGAGCGAAAGGGGGTTAGATGGCAAACGATGTTACGCATTAGACAAACAAGAAGCAGTTGGACAAGTCGAAATCTAAAATCCGCAAGCTCGAGTTTCCAAAGTGAAGAAGACGAAATTAAGCCGTATGCTGATTTCATTTTAATTACGAAGCTGCCTCATAGCGATGGCAATCAGGCATGGCAAAGCTGGATCAGCTTAGAGCGACAAGTGCGTAATGCAAACGAGACGAGTATTAATATATATACGAGTAGTAGTATGTGCATGAGTATACTCATACTCCTATAAATATAATTGCAGAGGTAGAGCTCAAGTTGCCAACCCAAATACGAGAACAGCCTCTGGGATCTGCGATCTGGGATCTATCTGGGATCTATCTATCTGGGATTTGTTGGGAACGACGCGTTGTGGCATCTTTTCTGTTGCCCTGTTTAAGCCGGATTTTTGTTTTTTGGCCATTCGTCAAACATTGTTAATGTGTCGGTACCAAGTGCAACAGTCATAACTCATTTGCAACTAACTGGCTGCCCCCAAAACGTATTTATTGTTTGGGCCATGAACGTGAAATGTTGCAAATTGGAGTTATGTTGTATGCCCCAGTACTGTGAATATGAATAGGGCATCTCGAAACCAAGTCAAGACGCCTCTCATTCACGTCACGCATTTTACTTAGTACCTGTAGGCCACCTTCAACTTCGACTTGGACTCCGACTCCGACTTGGACTTCGACTTGGACATGAACGCCTACTCCCACTCTCCCTCTCTCCCACTCACCCTAGCTATTGTCACTCCTTTAAACTATAACTATGACCACGTCGCTCGCCCGCAGCACAGTTGCATGCAACAATGCCAACCAGGCGCAGGCGAAAGTTTATTTTTTTTATTTTTTTGTGTGCCAAAGGAGGACTTGGACTTTCATTCAGTGCTCGTGTCAAAGCGACACGTTGGCGACATTGACAAATGCATTTGGGAACACTCACAACAATCCAACAACAACAACAACAACGACCCGACGACGTGCACACGCATACAAAAATCAAATATAATATATTGGAATATATGATATATATATTGTATACTTGCAGCATAGTTGCCCTTGTCCTGAAATGCAGGGAATACAAATTTGATTTTCCTTTTACTTATTAAATAACAACGTTTCTTGAAATTACAAAATAAATCTGTAGACCTTTGGTATTTGTATTTTTACTTATTAATTTAACATTAACTAAAACCAGTCTGCCAAAAGTAAAAATAATTCTATAAATAAAAAAAAAAATTAATGAAATAATAAAAATGAACAATTAAATTCCAAAACTTTATAATTAATTCAACAATTTTACAATTAAGTTATAAAATTGATTAACGATTAAAAATATAAGAATGTTATCTTAAGACATAAAACAAGGTTACTTTAAGTCTCAGGAATTCAAAAATTGTGATTCAACATTTGCTGAAAAATTGATTTCATATATAAGCTCAAATTACAAAAGGATATTTTAAGATACAATAGTGAAACATTTTAAATTTTTTTACGTATTTCTTTTCTATTTTTAGAAGCGATGGAGTTATGGTATTGTTTTGACATATTTTTATTTGGAGAAACTTGAATTTATTGATTTTATTTAATTGTATTTCTTCCAATCACTGCGGTCAGCAAGCTCCGCTAGTGACGAAAGCAGCACAAAGGGTGCGAAAGGCGAAAGGCAATATACGAGTGTACAAAAAGAATGAAAAATCTGCTACGACTGTTTCATTAGATCGTTTATCTTGTTACGAAAAGTTATTCTTCTGTTAATAATTTCCTAACATAAATATTGATTTTATTATATTTTCAATATTGTTATTAAGATAGAATGTACTCAAGAAGTTATTAAAAAAAAAATGATTTAAAAAAATTATTATTTATTTATTAAACTTAAGTTAAATAATTTTTAAACATGATAAATTATAATTTTCCAGAAATGCTAAGCACTTTTAAATATTAAGTTTGTAGTATATACTTAGGTGTTTCTTTACTTAACTACTTATTTACCACATGCAAATATTGTCGGTCGGTCTCTTTTTGTGCTTCTCTATCAATATTATAAGTTGACAAAGGTTTTAGTTTATTTGATTTGACTTGCAAAATGATGCGACACCCCAAGGATATAGTTTAGGAATACACTATGCTAACTCCGACATCCTTTCCAGACATCAGCTGACAATTATGGAGCGCGTGACACTCGCCGCATTTGCCGCTTATCTTTTATTTAACGTGTTCGCTCTGTATAAATATGGTAGAGCTAGAGACAGAGCTGGAGCTGAAGCTGAAGATATAGCTGAAGTTGGAGTTGGAGTAGGAGCTGAAGCTGGCGACGGAGCCTCAGATGCCAACTAGTCTCAGTCGGCAATAGCTTCATTTGTGTCGCGCGGCAGTTGAGTGTGCGGTTTCGCCTTTCCTGCACTTCATTAATTATGCGAGCTGCTCAGACTCAGACTCGGTCTCAGGCTAAGACAGGGAATGGATAGGGGCAGAATGGATAGGGGCATGGCCATGGCCATCGCCAGGCAATGTTCCACTCATCGTCATCGTCATCGTCATCGCCATCGTTTGCGGCATGATAAAGTTGTAATTTGTTGGCAGTTAAAGGTGTTGCTTATAGTGCAACTAATCGACGTTATAAACTAAACTATGCGTAGCTAAACGAGATCTCTGTAATGTGTCGCAAATGATAATGATGATGATCATAATGGTAATGATGATGGCACTGATGGGTAGCTATGACTCTGAAGAATGATGAAATATCAATCAACTGAAGCAAGCAAAGCGGCTTAAACCGAAATTCAAAAGTGAAGATATCATTATTTAGTTGAGGATGAAAGTTGCTTGCAAAAACTCTTTACAACAATATTTGTTTTCTTTTCTGAATGAATTTGTAAAAAGATTATTATTATTTAGAATATAACAATATACTATTCAATGGAAAGTGGAAAAAGTTTTACAATATTGACCGTTATACCAATCATACCAATTTTAATATTCTATTCTACAGAATATTACACGGTATCTCCATAGATACGTTTAATAACCATATAAATTATATATTTTGCAATATTACAGCCATTATAAAGTATTCAAATGCATAGTTAAGATAAGTAAAACTTATCTTGTTGTCTTAAATATTAGACTTAATTAAGTTTCCATAAAAACTCCACTTGTTTGTCGAGATCTGACTAATAATTACCTATAAAGTTGAATAAGCCATTTTAAAGTTGTTGCAGGATTTTCAAATAGATTGATAAGATATAATAGTCTACAGATTGAAGTTTAACAATTAAATACCTATAACAGTTGCATTTGTTGCACAGTATTCGATTTCATTTAGAAGGGCAAATATGCAAATAGAATTGGTGTCAATGCGCGAAGACAACAGAAAGAGACAACAAATGTATAAGTATCTGCAACAATAAGACAAACAGACAAACAGACAAACAGAGAAGCCAGGCAAAGTGAAAAGCCAAGAAGGAGGCAATGCAACAAGCAGAACCAAAAGGTAAATATCAGCAACAAGTGGATGCCCATTTGGCAGCATCGCACAGTGGGCGACTTGACCCATCTGGCGTAACGGAATAAAATTCTTCCGCCGATAATGTTCAGTTAGCACAAAAATGTTATCTGTATTTTTGTAAATCAATATTTTTGATTAGCTGAGAGCTTTCAAAGTCAAAATGCATTTTCCGCCGTTTTTACAGCTGCACACATTATCGTGAAAAATGGTTGAATTTAATTCTACGCAAATTGTTTTTTATATTTTTATATATTTTATAGAATGTATTTAATGATAGAAAAAAATTGTTTTGAGATCAGTGCATTTGTGTTATATTATTAATTTGTCTTTAAAAAAACGTTTGTAACACCCTTTTTGTGAGCAATTCTTAAATTTGGTGGAGCAAAACGTTTTTGACAAAATATACTTTTTATTTTAGTTATTGGTTTTGTTACGCTAAGTCGGTCAAGTCGCCCACTGTACATCGGCCTCCACATATTGGCCACGGCCTCGTGTGGATGGATGCCGATATACAGCCAGCCATATAATGCAGCTCATCAACAACAGACGGAGGCAAATGCAACATGTGCAACACACTCACACACACTCACACACACACACACACAGAGACATAGACATAGACAGAGACTGAGGCAGAACGACCTGGCCATAAACAAATATGAGTAGCTGTGCAGCCTGTGCTGGCTTCCTTGACTGTTTCTTCTACTGCTGCCGCCAAGAAGTGTGGGAAAATTTTCGGAATTTCTTTTGGCCCCTCGCAAAAGACAGGTTTTCTAGTTTTTGGGGCTGCAGCTGTAACAGTGGGGCGTGGCGGGGCAAGTCTCTCGCTCGCTCTTTAATGCCGTTTCGGGCTAGGCATGCCAACTAGCGAAATTCTTTTTGATAATTTAATTTAAGAAATATTGTATATAGCCTTGCTATGAGATGTCCGCACAATGTCCAGACGCTGCGCCATCTATCGACGACCCCTTGACCAGCGAAAGGGGCACCACATCGAATCTTTCCCCGCCTAGTTTCTCCTACAACTCAGTCAACGAAACTCTCATTCTTTTTCTCACTCTCCCACCAACTTAGTGTGCCGAATTTTGCCTGACCATCATTTTGTATTCGGCTAGCAACAGCAGAGAAAGCTGCAGTTTCATTTTGATCTTAAAAACAATTACATATTACCAAGTAAATAAATTTAAGTTCGTTATCTTTGTTAACAACCCTTGTGTTCATTTAATGTTAGTTAATAATTAAAATACTTTCATCATTTCTAATTCAAGCTATACAAAATATTTGTTAAATTAAATTTTAACAAATTTACATTAACGAAAATAAAGTTACGAACATGAAAAAATCACTTAAATAAATTCCAATTTTTACTTAGTTTCTCTAAATAAAATATTAATTTTTATTTTTAATTTATTAAAAAATACCTGGAAATAACAAATAATTTGTAAAGCTAAAGCAACTAAGGCCATCTAGCTACTAAATAAAATAAAATCTTAATTTTTTTTTTAAGGGAAAGTCTCTCAATGAATTATATTCAGGAAAGGTCTCTCAATAAAGAACTTAAAGTTTTGAGAATTAGGACTATATAAGAATTTCATCTGCATATTCGACAATAAATTCCAAATGATCTTTAGTTTCTATTTAAGAAAACGTATTTAGAAAAGGTAACTCAATTAAGAACTTAAAGAAAATTATTAAAAATGAAGACTAGAACTTCGTCTTCTTACCCGACAATAAATTTAGCTCATCATCATCAACCATTTTGATACTCTTGCTTTCTTCGACTGCTATAACTTCAGGTATTTGCTAGGTCTGAGAACAATTGACTTCAAGTTTTATAACCAGACCAGTTGGACGCAGTCTCCCAAGTGGCCCCAAAGCGTTTTTTGCTTACCGCTGGACAAATTGCTTTGCTTTTGGCATCTGCGCCTCAGGTCCCCGTATTCCATATATGGTGCTACGTAGACACTTTGCGTGTCTCTAGTGCAGTGTCTATGTGTGTATGTGTGTGTATTTGTGTGTATTTGTGTGTGTGTGACTACACTAAACAAATTGTTAAATTTATTGCCGCTCGTAAAGAATGGTCGCAGTCACAGTCGACGACACCGTAGAGCAGGCCACAAAAAAACACCAGCAAATAAAACAGGAAATTCCTATTGTAATATACTCCTCGAACCCAAAACCCCCAATGCTAACCTCAGACTCCTAACCAGCCGCCAGAATATTGAGTTCTGACTTGAACCTTTAGTCAGCGTTTTGCCATATTTGATTTGGCTTTTGATATGTTTGGCATTTGGCATTTAATTAATTAGAGAACGTGAACTTATACTTAGCGACAGTTGGATTTCATTGGCGCCGTTGTCAATCACTCAATCAATCGATCAATCAGCTGAGCATTCCGCAGTACCATGTGGAGTGAAAAATTGCGACAGTGAGAGCATTTCGAATATGCACACCAGAATGTCTAATGCAATTGCAATGTGAAACTCATCGATTGCAATTTGCAGCTATGAGGATGTACAGACTTTGGAGAATATATTTAGTATCTATTTGATGGTTGTTGACATAGTTACGCACTTGAAACTTTCCAAATCTTTGGGAGAAAAGATAGCTACAATTAAACAGTTTTTCATAAATAAAGTTCTACAATTTACCTGCATGAAACCTTATTTTCTTCAAATCATTACAATGTTTACTAATACTATATTTATATACAAATTTATACTTTATTTAGTAGATTGCATTTCTGTAGAAAACTTATATTTTTTTTTTTTTGATTTGCGCTGATTATTTTATTTATGAGGTTGGATGGGGAGTTTTATTTGTTTAATAATATTCTCTCAAAATATCATGACTAGAGATCTACAATATTCTTTGTCTGTCTGTCTGACACGTACCCTAATATTGCAATTAAAAAATTACAAGTACAATTAAATTATTTTTCATGATAAAAGTTCTACAAATATTTTTTACCTGCATTAAATTTGCAAATTAAATTTCATGCCAGAATCTTTTCATGATTTAAACTCTACAATTTACTTTGTTTGTCTGACACGTTCCCCAATATAGCAAACAATTTGAAAATGTAACGAATTTCAGCGCAACCCTCATAAATACCTTTATCCAGATCTCGCTGCATCTCCTACTCCCAGGCATGCCTTCAATTACCGAAGTACCGAACGTTCTTTCCCCTAGCAAATTAGGAAGCTAGGCTAATGAAGAATTTACATTGTTTGCCAAAACGAATTATTATTAAGCGGGCAGATGCAACATGTGGATGTGAATGTGAATGTGGATGTGGATGTGAATGCGCACAGATCTGCGGTCAAACAAAACAACGACCAATTATATCGCCGAGCTTTGATCTTGCCAAAGGCGGCCGACTACTCTCTGGACTCTTGGACAGAAACTGGCACTAGCCCAGTTGGTTTGGACTATTAAGCATACCAAAAGAAAGTTGCAAATGCAGAATGAGACACAACGAGTAAGTGAGAGAGAAAAAGAGAGAGAGAGAGAGAGAGATAGAAACGAAAATGTGATGCAATTGTTTGTGGCATTTCGGTTGCACTTTGTTCTAAAGCCGCACCAAAAGCTGGGCGAGGCATTCCAGCCAATTCCCACTGTGGCATATGCGATTCTTCAATTTTTGAACCCATTTAATACCCAAATTTTGTGCAGTCCAAGTTCAACTGGCAATTTGTGAAAGAAGATTACGTATTGCATATAAATCAAATGGAGCGTGTGCTATGCCAAAAGTACAGGGTAACCCCAAAATAAGTCCGCGATTCAATTAATGTCAGTCGTAAAAAAATCTCATACTGACTGAGATTTATAGGGTAAACTAATTTTTTTTTTTTTTTTTTGTTCAGCGCGCAACGAAGTAAAATCCACTTAAAGCCAAACCCTAAAATCTTTCCACTTGCGTGCTACTTACACCCAGTGCCAGGTTGAAGGCGCTCCAATTTGTCACTCTCTTAATATTATTTTTAATTTCTTAAATGTTTTTAGGCTCTGCAAAAATATTTTGTATACACTGTCTTACATAAAACTCTTTGGGTTTTTTATAAACGTTTGACATAGAAATTAAATTTTTTGAAATAATAAAATGTATTTGAATTTCATAATTTCCAACAAAACTTTTTTAAATTTTTACATAATTCTTTGACATTTTAATACTTTTATATACTATTGATAATAAAATTATAAATGACATTATTGTAAATCATAAACGATTTTTTTGTATAATTTTTTTAATTTAAGAGAATTTATTCTTAGTTAACATTTGACTATAGCTTAATAAATAAGACTATATGATACATTTATTAAAAATTTCTCAATTTTAAGCTTAAGGAATAAAAATGTTTTGAGACTTAACATGGCATTAAAACAGTGTATTTCAAAAGTTGAATAAAACAGGCCATTAAAAAAAAAATAAATTATTGCCTACTTTGGCCACTACTGCACTTTTGGGCTTCATTTTTAGGTAAATGTGTCAGGTAATACATTAATAAAACGTTTGTTAATTTTAAGCTCAAAGAATTACGATCTTCACAGAGTTCATTCTGCTGATAACATTAAAGGGATTATTCTGTAAACTGTGAACTAATGTTAATCTGCCTTGGGTCCTCGTTGGCTTCTTAGAGCATTTGGTATTCGACAAGGTGAACATGTGCTCGAGAACTGTAAAGAGGAGCGTCTGGAGCAAAGTGAGGCACAACCACAAGAGCTAAACCAGATCGCACAATTGTTATTAGGCTCTTTTGAGCAAATGCCGCCACACAGCGTTGAGAGGAGCGAAACTGAAGCACGCGCTCTTAACAAATTGGGCTACGAACTTATGCGAGCGAGTTGGCGGAAGATTGGAGAAATGTGCGCCGATGACATCACTGGCTAAATATGTGCCCCAAAAGGCGCGGCGCAGCGCAGATGGATGACGCAGATGGCGACCTAACATAAGCTTGTGACTGTGCTGTGCCTTAGTATTGTTGACACTCGTTCATCATGAGGCAAGAGGCAAGAGGCAAGAGGTTGCAAGAGTATCCCATGCGAGGATGCAAACTAGTTTTATGTACGAGTAGAACGAATTCAGTTTCCAGATTCCAAGGCATTTCAATGTCAGCGTCAGCATCAGCGTCAGCGTCAGAACTGTTAAGTTATGCAAATTTAACAGGCTCTTCAGCATGGTGATTTATGTGCGTCAGGGATTGGGATGTCAGCGCCTGCCTCTGCATAAAACTGAGCCAAATGAAATTAGGAACAGTCAGCAAAATGCATGTCCTGTCCCAGTCTCATTTCCATTCCCATTCCCACTCGCATTCACATTCACATCCTTGAGCGTCGACACCTTTATGAAGTGTCAAAGTCAAGAGCCAAGTTCATTAATTTGACATGAGCCGTGCTCTTGAAACTGGAAACAAAATTCAATGCGCAATGTTTATATACATAATTGTTGCATAATAAACTCATTAATCAAACTATGAATGAACTAGTCCAACTATAAAGGTAGCTAACTGAACTTTGCTAATAGTTCAAGATGATATTTCGAGGCATGTCCCTTTTTTTTATCGACCCGAATTTGTTAAATCCCATCTGGCATCATTTGTTAACTTTTGTTGTTTGGTGTCAAAGAAATTAGCAAGCGAAAGTGGTTGAATTTTTAAGTGTTTACGAGACTATGTTTTTTATGTTGTTAGAATTGACTATTTTTGCTCTCTTTTTTTAAGGATCGTAACGGCTATAATTTTTAAATTAAAATTAAATAAAAATTTTATTTTTATTTTCAAAATAAAATTAAAAAATTTCATTTTCATAACAAAGTTAAGAAATAAATTTTATTTTAATTTTGTATGAGAATTTTTGACCCCCTTGCAATTCAAATTGCACAAAACGTCGCCTTATCGCACGATGAAATTGCCTAAGCAATGTTGTGTACAAATTTCTGTCTCATAGATCTTATGGTTTTGACTGTGCAATGATCAGTCAGTGAGTGGGCGAGTGAGTGAGTCAGGATAAAGAGTTTTTAAAATATAGATAAGAGTTATGTTACAATTTTTCAATAAAAATTTTAATGTAATCATTTATTTTAATTTTGTACTTTGATCGAATAAATAAAATAAGGTTAATTTAAATCATAAAAGTTTTAAATAAATCTTTATCCAGGATACATAGAGCTCTTTTTTGCGATTCCTCGTTTATTTAAATATTTCAATAGAACTAATTTTAATAAGCATGCATTTGCTTCCTTAAATTATACAAATTTATAAAATTTAAATACAAAATTTAAAAAAAATTTTTAAATTTACCCCAGCGTCTATTACTGACAGAGCTATTAAAATTGATATGTTGTTTCTCATAGGGCACATAGCAATTGTACATAAGCTCGATATCATGATAAGATTACAACTCTCTCTCTCTCTCTCTCTCTCTCTCTCTCATAAAGTTTTAAATAGTAAAACGACGCTTTACACTGCCATTATATAAGAAACAAATCAACAATAATAATTATAAAATTTATCTGAATTGAATAATCAAAAAGAGATAATAGCAATATACAATAATTGCAATCGATAGCAAGATTCTATAGTTAAGTATTATTTCATTCTCGAGTCGATTTCCTACTGTGATTCAGTTTGTTGTACGAACAGTACTTTAATATCTGGTATGTATCATGTGTAATAGGTGGTCGTCTTCATTGTAAGCTGTTTTGTTGTTGTTTTTTTCACTGTCGCCAGTAGCATTGACAGCAGCTCTAGCAACAACAACAACAACAACAAGACCAACAACAGCAGCAACAACAACAGACGGTGGCTAAAATATATTCCCTATCGCTTACTCTTACTCTAGCTTCGGTCGCACTCGCACTCACGCCCACTCTGTCTAAGTGTGCGTTTCTGTGTGTGTGTGTCTATGTGTGTGTGTGTGTGTGTATGTGTGTGTGTGTGTGTGTGTACATGTATCTTTCTCTAGCCATCCATTTGCGAGGGGCAATACAATTGTAAAATTGAATTATTCATGGCGATTGTACGACAATCAATTGAAATTGAAATAAAATGCTGCTGCCAAGTCGTTGATGTTGTTGTTGTTTTGTTGTTAGTTTTTTGCTGCCGCCTTTGACATGTGCGCATAGCTATTTTTCAGTTTTTTTTCTCTTTTTATCTTTTTTGCAAGTTTTGGTTTGGCTTGCGTTCAGTTTGAAATTGTGATTTAAAGTATCTGTATCTGGATCGATTTGGCAGCGATCGAATGTCGCAATCTTGCAATGTCGCCATGTGGCCATGTCGCATTGCCTCTGTTTCTCTGTCCTCTGTCCTCTGCCCTCCTCCCTCTCTCCACTTCTCTTCTCGTCCCCCCTCCTCTCACCACCCAATTGCTAGGCAGTCCTGTGCTGCACTTGGCATGCCTTTGCCCGCATGCAGAAGCAGATTTGTCGCCTATTTTGTTAGCTTGTTGCTCTTTTTGGCAATCGACAATTTGTATTTGGAAATGTTGCATGTTTAACTCTTTCAACATCCTCATCAACGGTATTCGATTTGGTCTTTTTATTTGGCCTTGCTGTCATTGTGATTCACATCCACAGATTTACTTTTCTATTTACATATAAACATACACTCCTCTTGATCTTTTATTGATATATGATTGGATTATTTAAAGTATCTGCAGAGAATACTCAGCTATAACTATGACTATACAATTTGCAAAAATATTAACATTATTTTTAATAATGAAATTGCGAATCAAAAGTTTTATTGCATTTTAAGCCCATTTAAATAATTATTTATAATGGAAAGTTTATTGCATATTTATTGCGTATATAGTATATATTGAGACTGAAAGCTTTAAATTAATATTTAACAATGTTTTAAATTCAACATATTTGTTATGTTTTAGAAAAAATTATGAAAAATATGAGATATACAATTTTATGCCCTCTTTTTCTTTACAGACTCCACATAATCTAGACAGGTAATTTTAGCTTCAAGCGCATTTTAAGATATGTTCGTAGTACTTACATATGTACTGGTTTTACTCGAAAATACAGCTAGTAAATAAATCTATCTCTGTGCACTGGTCAACAATAATTTGAAGTAGATTGCGCTCTAATAAATATGAGCAGGCATCAAAGCTAATGTCCCAACTCATCACCATGAGCACGCGATTGCCAGTCTGCAGTTACGCCGGGACTTATGAAGATAGAGTCTAGAGAGGTGGCTAAGACCGTCGTCATCTCTGACTAGCGCGTAAACTTAATTAAAATTAAAATGCTGCCAGATGCAACAGATTTGCCTACTGAGAAGAAATGACGATGACGAGGACGATGACGATGACGACTCTACGTATGCAAAGTCCACAGAAGTTGAGATTATGACGAGGACAGCGATGCTGACAGCCACAGTCAGAGTTATAGAAGCAGTCTGTGTGGAAAGCAAAAAAAATCTAACCGCAAGAGCCGCTCAGCAATGTACACGTCCAGTTCATGGCTAAATGCTGCTCGTGCTGTGATAAATTACACGTCGTTTTAGAGTGTTGCGCTTCCTTGTTACTCCGTCAACTGGTGTTGACCTACAACGGCCTCAGCGGGTTGTGGTGCTGTTGGGGCATTAAATGGATCTACTTCTTGGCTTGTGGTATGTCCGTTGTCCATTGTCCGTTGTCTGCAAGTGGACTGCAAGTGGTGTTATTAAAATGAAATCATCATCATCATGAAGTGACACAAGCGGGTCTGACTACTCTCTGCTCTCTGTCCATTGCCCTGCCCCAGGTAACCACTCAAAACTGATCCCAGCTGCCACAGATCTAGCTTATGACAAGCGAATTCAATTAGATAAAGGAAAACGCGTTAAAAGCGCGCCACGAATTGTTTCTGACTGGGTTGCTTAAGGATGCCAAAAGTAATCTTTAAATATTTCCATTCTGGTAATCTTTGAGAATTTTTTATTTATTTATTTTTAACAGATTATCTTTGCATTTTGATAAAAAAGACGATAAAGTTTAGCTGCAAAACTACAAATTATTTATTTATTCCGCAAAATGGAGACACATATTAAAAATTCTGAAAATTCCTTATACAAAAAAATTTTTACCGTGGTTCTAAATGCTCTATAGACCCTGAAAATATTATAATAATATTAGATGACCGAAACAAATTTTTATTTAAAAAATTTTTAATTTGTTTAAATGTATCGCATAACAAGTATTCGATATTAATCTTCAATTTTATTGGCAAAATGTAAAATATTCGTTTTAAATCGCAGTTGCGAATGTTGTCATTAAACGAAAGACTTAAGCAACAAACTCGTTTATTCACCATTTTGTAAACAAGCTACTAATTTCATTAGAAAATGTTGTTCGCGCTGGCGCTTTTATTTACACAGCTCGACGGGCATTAAGTGCCCACCTCTTTGGCACATTAGTCCAATACGAATACAAATGAATGCACATTTCCAATATAAACACTCCGACACACTACACACACAGACACACGCACACACACAGCCAGAGAGTGGCACATGCAATCGAGCAGTAATAACTGTACTGTGTGTAAAGTCAACGCAAATCGTAAAAAAAAATCAACAGCCAACCACATCGAGAAATTCAATGAAAACAAACGAACGCTCACAGATCGTGCCGCTGCCAACAGCCAACCACAATTCAGCATGAAAAGGCAAAGAGCAATCCAAAGAGCACCAACCACCAGCAACAACAACAACTACAGCAACAACAACAAAAAACAGCAAAGCCGGCTTTTAACAGTTCACAGCACTTAACATTAACAGCAGCAAAAGCAGAAGCAAAAGCAGCAGCAGCAACAACAGCTGTTTGTAAACAGGAAATTGCAATTGCCATCTGTAATGAATAATCAAGCGAGTAGCTGATTTTGCTGTAGATTCTCAGGCTAAAAGTCAGTAGCTCTCCCAATTTTTGACAATACTAGGACTTATACTTAGATTCTTGGTATATCGTTATTAAGGGCCGGATTTACAATGTCTGGTTAAGCGGTTAAATACTTATATCAGAGATATTTAACTTAAAATTTATAGAAATTAATTATTAAAATTAATTAATTAAAAATTAATTAATTAAAATATTAATATAAAATAGCTGCCGACTGGTAAATGATTGTTCATATTATAAAATACAAGTACAGAACTTTGAATTTTATAATAACAAACAGTTTTAAATACAGTTTAACAATTTTTAAAGCAGGTTTGTCAATATGATAACCATATCGAGATATTTTGATGTAAAATGTACATTAAATCAGGTCAGATTTGAAAATATCTCTTTGATGAAATTAAAGGAAGCATTTAAAAACCGGGCCTAGAACAACAAATGCTATTTAATAGTTAAATCTTCTAGAATAAAAGAGCGCAAAAAAATAAGAAAGAAAATGACAAATTCAAAGTTAATTAAGATTTTAGATGCACCTTTTAAGGGTAAGATATTTGGGATGGCACAGAAACTTCACGGTATTTTTTTTGTTATTCTAAATGAACTAGAGCTAGATTTTGCGATTAATATAATCTCTAAATAAATATATCTAATCAAATTAACGATTGAAATAAAAATAAAATAAAATAATTTGCATCTTTCTTTTTTATTTAGGAATATTTTTTATTTGGATATAAAATATTCAGTATTCGAAACGAGTTTAAAAAAAACCTCTTAAAGTAAAAAAATTCCCCGTTAAGTGTTTGTATTTCCTGCTGGGTAGCTACAGTGTCACTCACACACACATACAGACAAACCAGCACTCACACAAACACGCAAACACACACACACACTTAAGAGAAGACGCGTGCGCGCGCGACTTCAAATGCTGCTGCTCCTGTTGCTGCTGCTGCTGCTGCTGTTGATGATCTTTAATGCCAGGGCCAGTCAGTCGGTTGGTTGGAGCTCAGAACGATGATGAGGATTTAGTCTCGGATGGGCGCTACGCTGCAAAGCATCGCAAGGCTGCAGAATACCGCTACTTCGAATTGTCTCACGCGTGTCTATCGCGACTATCGGTTATGTGCGGCTCGTGATTGCTCACGAGTTTCGTGTGAAAAGCCGTCGCTAAATTGGCTAAAAATAATGCAACAACAAAAACGTGTACAAATAATGCTCAAATTCAAGTGATTGCAATACATGAAATAAATTGTGAAAAATTAATAAAAGTGTATTTTTGTGTGAATATAAAAAATCTAAAACTATTATTTATGTTTATATGCAGTTTTCTGCATAATCATATTGTGAAAGGGTGAGTGCAGCTTAAAGTGGATTATTAATTAATAGTAAAACAAATGTTAAGGGAAAAATTGGAAGCGTAACTAAAGTCTAAACATATTGAATTAATATTGTGGATGTTTTAAATAAAACAATAAATTTATGAAATATAAATCAGAAATATTACGAGTAAATCCTTTTGTTAAAAAATATAATATTTTAAGGAACTTGTATTTTATCAAGAAAAATTAGGTATATTTATGTTATTTAACAACTTTCAAGAAGATTCTTCGCATTTTACTCAGTAATTTTAATATTGCAACCTTGACCTTTTAGCTGATTTATGGCTAGTAATTTTTTGCTGCATTTTATATTTTGTAATAAAATTCATTAATTTACAAGATAAGCTACTAACTATTACATATGCTAATAGAATAGATGCATCTTGCATATTGAAAAGAATTTAACCAGTAATTCTCTAAAATAGCCTATTTGAAAGATATAATTATAAGTTTATGCGAACTCGGCGTAATAAAAGTTTTTTAAAACTTATGTTAATTGGTATAACTCCCGGCTGCCAGTTTATCTGCTACCAGTTCTGTCAGATTTGATATCTGGCACTTGCTCTGTCAGAGCTTTTTCATGCTCAAAGGATTACCTAAGCGACAACATTCAGGAAGCAAAAGGGAAAACAAAAGGCGCTCATTGACATGCTCATTAATTATATGATTGCCTTTTGTGCGATAAGTGTCAAGAAATGATTACAATAGGGCAACAAGAGTTGTTGGTAAAAGGAAGATGAAATGTTGAAGATATTCAAGCATTTAATTGTCTGACTGCTACTGGCAATCAAGTATAAAAAAAAGGGCTGAGGACTGAGCACTGAGCACTGAGGAGTGGTAAGAAGAAGTTGGGACCAGAGACGAGAGACGAGAGTCAGGAAGCGAACAATTCAAACTAGAGCGTGTGACTCTGTTGAATAGATTTGCATATTGCAATGTCTTTTGGCAAAAGGCTAATAATAAAGCATATTATGGGCAATTGTTTATTGTCGTCCATTCGGGGTTGTGTGTGTTGTGTTGTGTTGTGTTGTGTGTCACCGATCTTTGAGTTTTGAGTTTTGAGTCTTATGCTCCTGTTTTTGAACGGACTTTAGACTTGTTCTATTTTGTAGTTGCTTCAAAATATTTTCAACAATCGTGGTTTGCTTGTTTGAACACCTTTTTTTAATGGTTCTCCTTCTCTAGTTCTTTGAGACGTCTTTTATCTGATTTGCATTGTACGAGTACAAGATTCTGTTTGCTTTAAAGGACACATTTCTGTTTATTTATTCTATGCCATGCTTATGGGCTGAAAGTCCTTCGGCTGTCTGTCAACGGCTACTTGATGAGCTTGTTCAAAATTTAGAAACATACATACATTTGATCTTGTTCTCATTGTTACCAAATGAACGAGCTTTGCATCTGATCTCAGTACAGAAAAAAATAAAAAACTTGTACTCGAAACCACATGCACTTAAAACGTTGCCAATGATCGGCTTAAGATTAATACAATGTAGTTGCAAAAAACAAATGTTTTGATCTCGACAGCTAAATTCTAAACGAAAAATAATTAGAATAGAACGCATTTGCAGGAAAAATACTTCCACTCACCACATTCACTTTCATCCACTTTGACCATTCACAATAGATCGATTTTAATTAGTCGTTAACTTGTTGCATGAGGATGTTAATCCGAACAGGTTTCTTTCTGTTTGGCTATGCCATTTTTACATTTCTTCATTTACTTTGGCTACCATCTTAAGCTAATAGTAATGCCAATACCTCATTTAACCAATCCAATTTTATATGTCGTTTGCTTGGCGACCTTCAGTTAATGACTTTAATTTGCTGCAACTTTTTCAGGAAATTAAATGTTTTACATTTTCTTTCACTTTACTCATATTCTCTTCAGAGAACTATCGAAATAAAATAAAGAAAAAACTATGTTTAATATAATGTCAAATATAATAAATTTAATTATATTATTATCCTTTTAAATAGTTTTTGAAACTAAACAAAGATATGTACAAAAGCTTTATTTTACGTACATTATTTAAGAAAATGAATACTATTATAATAGTTACTTGAAGCAGGGACTGTAATGATTTTAAGGTTTATTATAAAATGTACAACATAATCATTAGTTTTGATTTCTATTCTCTTACTTATACTCAAAAAATAAATCATGTATTGCGTACTCAAATCAAGTACGATCGATGTCAGAATTGCGCCTATCCCAAAATTACTTTTATTTAATCCCAAAATACTTCATACTAAATTTTTTACGTGTACTATATGAAATTTTTTGAGAAAAAACAAAGAAAATTTAATACTCAAAAAATAATCTAATTTCTTCCAGAAAATATTAAAATTTTATGAGTTTTTTTTTTGCTCAAAAATGATGATTATTTCTTGAGTCTTATTCTTTTGCACAAAAGTGATCATTATTTTATTGGTAAAATAAAAAAAAAATTTTAAATTAAAAAAAAAATTAATAAGCAATCTTATCGCAATGTTCATGTTTTCAAACCTAAAACAAACTTGATTTAGCACTATTAGTACATCTACTATGCACAAAAGTAGGACTCATAGAACTCATACTATTGAGAATGGGCTTTGACCCAATAAAGTGGCAAAAATGGGGTAACTGGCGAGCATTAAACATTAAACATAAGCACTTCACGTCTTTGGCAGTTGTCTTGGTAAAATTCCGAGGTACGAGTAGGTTCGTTATTGTGTCCATATCTTGACATTGACTCTGGCTCGCTGGGCAGGAGGGCGAATCGCTTGGCAGTTTTGCGGCGTAGCGGAGCGGAGCGGAGCGGCAGCTGCGGCAGAAGGCAGAAGGCAGAAGGAAGAAGGCAAACCGCCGCTCAGCAGGTGGTGGGCCCGGCGTGATGCTGCTCCTGTGATAATGGCGAACACGCCAGACCGCCACTTTGCATATAAACGCGCGCTAATGGACACCAAAGGTGACAGCGAGCTCTGCTAAATTGGCAAACATTAAATTTGCACCTTCACAGCGGCAGCGGTACCGGCAGAGATCGGAGACAGCGGCAGCCTCACAAAAACCGTGACAATTTTAGGCACAGCGGTGCGCTTTTCCAGAAAAAAAAGCAGACGAGCTAAGGAAAAATAACAAAAAGAGGGAATAAATAAAAAAGTGAATTGCGGCGCAGCGATGGCGATGGCGAAAAGTCGACAAAGTGGCAGAAGAAAAGCCTGAGAAGACAACCCAAAATTCTCCCAAGTGCCAGCGATAATCTTGATTGTCTTGGAAGCTTAGCTTTTATGTATTGCGCTTCATGTAGTCAATAGTTCGAAGTTGTTTGATTGTCCAGTCAATAAATGATCATGTTTCACAATGTTTATACTATGAAATTCATAGTTTATGTCTGCTCAATGAACTGTGTCTTAAATATCAATTTCAAAAATGATTAAAAATCTAAGTGATAGACCATAATTTTAACTTTTGAAAATAAAGCCTCATATTCAATAAATTAAAAAGTAATTATTTGATTAGTTAGATAAAAATATTCTATTTAGTTCGAATATAATATTTCAAGATAATTTTTTTTTTTATTGTTTTGTTATTCAATATTATATATAACCTAAATCAAATATATTTTAAATGAAATACAATTCAAATTGCTTATTATTTATTTACTTAATGTATACTAATATCAGTTGACTAAAATTGAATTGCAATTGTGAAAAGTGTAAATATCAATATTAAATAAATATTAAAGCCTAATTAAAATTTAAAATTAACACTGAAATGATAAAAAAAAAAGATATATTAAAAATTTAAAAGTATTAATTATGGTGTAAATGTATAAATTAATTCAATTGTTAAAATAGTAATCCAATAAGGTGATTAACATTATTAAGAAATCTTAAAGTCTTTATAAGATAAATATGTCAATTTTTTTATATCTGAATATATTCCTCTTGTTTATTAACTTTATCATTGCCAATTTCATAGCTTTTGTTTGCATTACCCTAAAGAATTCTATGTGATTTTGTAAACATTTTCACGCTGATCAAATACTTGATGCAAAATGTTTGTAAATTTTTCACCAGTTACTTTTTGTTGTGTTTGACCTTAGCTTTATGATCAGGCACAGAAAACGAGTAACTACGTACATTAGATGTGTGAACACGACCCATCCTCTTGCAGAGAGTTGCCGGCAAGGGAATAAGAAGAAGATGAGGAGATGAAGCGGTAGAAGCGGTAGAAGAAGCAACAGTGGCCAAGGAATCGAGTCTTGGATATGGTGCCAGCCCAAACCGGTCGGTTGCATACCTCAATTTCTAACCACGACCTGTGGCAAAAAAAAAAAAACTAAAGAGAAACGCAGTGGGTCATCGGTTATGCTTCTTCTTCTCATTATAGTTGTTGTCGTTGTCGCTGTTGATGTTGTTGTTGTTCTTGCTGTTATTATTGTTGTTAAGTATTTTCACAGTTGTGTGATCACAGCATCTTCTTGATCACAGCAACAAGAAGGACAATCTGGAAAGATTTAACATTTCTTGTCTTTAGGCCAAAACGTTGAAAAAATGAATTTATATTAATTTTATTAGTGTAACTATTTACGCTTTTCGAATAGTTAAATATATTTAAATAAATTGTAAGCTATATAAACTATAATAATAATAAAAAAATATTTAAAATTTTATATTTATACAAACAATCTTTATTTTCAATTTTTGTATTATTGGTATATTTCAGATGAACCAGCTGTGCAAAGTATGCGGTGAACCGGCGGCTGGTTTTCATTTTGGAGCATTTACATGTGAAGGTTGCAAGGTAAATATTATTTAAAAATATTCCTAATGCTAAGAATTAAAGAAAGTTTACACTACAAATTTTTTAAGAAAAACTCAATAGTTTGAAAATAAAATAAATATGGTTTCGTTCTACTTATCAACTACAGATTAAATACGAGCATGTGTTATATTTCTTTTAAATTTATTTTTACTATACCATCTTATGAGAAAAGTTGAGCAATATAATTTTTGCAACCTCTTAAAATTTGCGAATCTGCTGTTATTTTAGCATTTACTTTTCAAGCATAAAATAAGAGTAAAAGATAAAAAATGTTATTACTATAATTAAAATTCAATTCGGTAGATTAATCGATTTTTAATTGACTTTAAGTAGATACTTATGAGTAGGTTTACACAATGGGGTACCCCTTCGAATGCCATGGGAAAACATTTCTGCGAATTTAGAGCAGCAACAAACGATCGGGTCTCGTATATAGAGCTCTGAGATCAAGGCAACAACAATTGTAAACTGCAGTCAATCAAATAAAAATTACATGCATATTAGATGAGTCAGCAAAATTGGTTACTCATTGCTGAACATGCATGGCACTCATTGAACTTCATCGGCAAATGCCAAGACAAAAAAAAAGAGAAGTAACTACAAGCATGAGTTGGCTAAAAGAAAAAAAAAACATAAACAAAGCAAAACAAAACAAAGAGTGTATTCAGATATAATAAATAGTGCATGAAACTGCCCTCCGAGAGTTGGCAATTTATAAACGCACATTTTGTAATTGAAGCATTGAGATAATGTTTATCATAAATTGAATTTTCTTTAATTTTAGTCGATTTTGCAAATAATAACTTTAAAATATTTAAAAAATGTATTAGATAAATTATCTTTAAGGTATTTTAATTACTTAATTAATTCTGGAAAAAACTTTTTATTAAAAGTTATATTTATTAATTCATCATTTAATTTTTTTTTTAATTTTAACCTCTTTTGAGTAAAAATCACGAAATAATTTAAATGAATACATTCTAAATTATTTCAAAAATAAATTAAAACTTTATGCAATGTCTACAAAATTATGACATATTCAATAATATATCTTAATAAATTTTTTATTATTCTATTCCATTTCAGTCGTTTTTTGGCCGCACATACAACAATATTGCCGCAATTGCTGGTTGCAAGCACAACGGCGATTGTGTCATCAACAAGAAGAACCGTACGGCGTGCAAGGCTTGCCGACTGCGCAAGTGTCTGCTTGTGGGAATGTCGAAGAGTGGTTCCCGATATGGTCGCCGCTCCAACTGGTTCAAGATACACTGTCTGCTGCAGGAGCAGCAGGGCGGCGGATCAAGTCCGGGCAGCGGCAATGTCAGCAACGCGAATCTGGATCAGTTGGCGCGACTGCAGCAAGCCAGCAATCAGGCGCGGCAAACTTACCAGGACAAAACCAATCCCTGCATCAAATCGGCAACAGCAGCCACTCCGCCCAGCAGTCTGACGTTGCAGTCGGCGACGGCAGCGGCAGCGGCAGCGACTGCGACTGCGGCCGCGACGGGAACGCCATCGCCAAGTCTGCCTGGTTTTCTGCAAGCAGCCAAGTATCTGAACGATCAGCAGCAGCGTCATCTAAAACTCGAATCCCGCCTCAGTAATACGCCCAGTGATTCGGGCGCCTCCTCGGCCGGCGATCCCACGGATGATGGCACCAGCACCAGCGTATTGAGCGCCACGACCAGCAGCATTCGGAAGGTTCTCCGGCAGAGCAACGCAACGTATGCGGGCAGCTCCGAGGCGGACATTGTGGAGCAGCAGCAGCGACGTCACAAGGAGTTGCTGGACATCTTTCGGAGTCACTCGGAGCCGCTGTACAGCTCCTTTACGCCATTCACCCTGCCGCCGGCTCTGATCGGAAGCAGTTTTCCACCATTGCCCATATTCAAGGATCAATTCAAATCGGAGCTGCTATTTCCGTTCCCAGCAGCGAGTCCAGCGGAGGAGGAGCCCATCGATTTGTCGCTGCGATCGCGCACAGAGGCGGATGTCAGTCCGGTGGCGAATAGTTCCAGTAGTCCGCTCAGTGAATCCGCCAATCTGCCATCCGCCTCGTCCTCCTCCTCCTCCACATTTGTGCGCAAATCCACGCCTCTCGACCTGACATTGGTGCGTTCCCAGACCCTGACAGGATGAGGACTGCTCCACACCTAATCAACAGAGTGCCATGGGTCCTACACACATATACACACACACACACAAACACACACAGACACACACACACACATAGTTTGGGGTCAGTCACTCTGTAATCCTTCCCTTAAACATTTGATATTGGTGCCAGTGAAAGTATGTACAAATTACTTGTTTTTAGCTCAATTAGAATGCATTTAAATTAAAATATGAAATAATCAATAATATTATTAAAGGTTTAGCCAAATTTACAAGTGACTGTCATTTAATTGTGTTTATATTATTATTTTAACTAATTTATTTAGACACGTATTTTAAAATAATTAATTTAATTTGTAATCTGTATGTTGTTTGCGATAATTACACTTTCTGTTTGTTTTTTACTTTTAATTAATTTATTTCATAGTAAGCTAAGTTATGAAAAAAAACATTGTAGAAGACAGAATTAAATAAATGAAAAGAAAACTAAAAACACATTTTTAATTGACAGTGAATTTAAGATCATCCCATTTCAGCTAGAAAGTGAAGATAAAAAGCTTTTGTTTATGTGAATATGATTGTTATAAAAAACTTATATTTTAAACTAGATACTTTTGAAAGTCGTCCAGTCGCATCCTCCGTATAAACTTGGCATCATCAGCAGCATTGAATTGACACATGAGTGGACTTTACATGACCATTTACAGCAAATTGTTCAATATATATTTGCGATTCAGCTGTCATATGCACTGGACTTATGTGTATATCCATCACCAGTTGACCACGATCCTTGGAAGACAGCGAAGGTAACGGATGCCTTATTCATTACGTAAACCCGTTGACATATTTCCAAATGTCAGCTATCTGGATATTGACTAAATAAATGTAATTATGACAATGCGCGACAGATGACAACTGATTCCGACATTAACAAAAGCGCAAAACAAATGACTTAAGCAACGAACGGACAGCCCAACATAACGGAAAAGTAAAAATTAAAAGTTATCAAATGAATGAAAGGTGGAGTTTTTGTCAATCGGTAATACTATTTTCATAGAAAATAATAGGATGAGATAGGATAAGGATAGAATAGAATAAAGGTTTTTTGGTTAAGTGCAGTAGAAGAAAATTTTCTATCTGAAGGATTCTTGACCTTTGGTCTGTCTATTCAAATTTTGCAGGAATGTGTCTATTTTTAAGCCAATTGTCAAAACAGAGTATCTCAAAGTCCAATAGAAATAATTGAAAAATTTGTACATGAAATAAAACAAATGACTTAGGCAACGAACTGAAAGTGAAATTATCTAAGCCAATGAAAGTATTCAATGAGTTTAATATGTACATATACATTAATCCCATTGGCTCAGTGCAATCTGTGTGTGTGTGTGTGTGTGTGTGTGTGTGTGTGTGTCTATTTCTGTGTACGACACGCCCCCTGAGAGTAGCAACAAAGTAAGACGCCAAAAAATGGACATAATCCACGACACACGCACAATTAGCGGGTAGCCAAACAGAGGCAGCAGACACTGCAACAACTGCAACAATGTTTTAAGCAAACAAATAAATAAATAATACAAGCAAACAAGAGACTGTCTGTCTGCTCAACTGTCAGTTATCTGAACATTGCTCGGCAATGTCTGGCAAAAGCCTTTAAAATGCATTTATGCATTTATCAGACCAACAAGTGCTCGGCATTATGTGTGTGAATATGTGTGACAAAAAGAGAGAGAGAGAGAGAGAGAGAGAGAAAGAGAGTGCGTGTGTGTGTGTGTGATCTGTGTGCGTAGATTGCTTGTTGAAGATACTTTCGCAATGATTTTATTGATGTCGCTGATTGTGATCAGCTATCAAGCAGAGCGTAAGATTAAAGCAATTGTTTAAGGTACAGGATAAGTATAACTAGAATCACAGCAATTTCACTTCGAATACCCTGTAATTGCAATTACAGGTATGCTTTTCTGGAAATGGTAAGGTGAAATCAAAATAAAGAATCTCATTTATTATATTAAATCATATATAATGTTATTATCAATGCTGCAAGCCACAGAAATTTTGGTTAAGTTTCGGCTTGGCGGTTCGAGTCATAGAGCAAAACTTAGATTCGGCTTTCAAACCGGCTTATGTACCCCCGAACCCTTAAGATTTAGGTTCAAACCTTGGTTCAATTTAATACAAATATTTTTATTGCAAATTAATTTTTTATTATTTAGAAAAGCTCGAATTTTGATTATAATTATAAATTTTTGGGAGATATAAATATGATATATTTTTAATCAAACTCTTAAATCATAAAATTCATGTAAATATTTTGTTTTTGAACCGAATCTCTTATTTAAGAAACTGTTTCGGCTTAGGTTCGGTTTCGCGGGGTAAACAATTTCAAAATTTAAGTTCAGGATCCGGTTCAGGATGCTTAAGAACCCGAACCGAACCGGCTCTGCGAAAAACTGTTCAGAACCGGTTTGCAGTCTTGATTATTATATATAAACAAATAATAATATTTCTGTTACGATGTACACGCTTGTTTGTAGTTCAAGATAACTATTTAATCGAGACATATTTTTTTTTTTATTAAAAAGTACTCTTCATAGTTTTTCTTAATCCACCCCACATATGTTTTTTTTCTTCCAGTCATTTTTTTTGAGGCCAATTCCCTCTTATACATACATGTCTGTATTTCTGAGTCAGCTACGCCTCAGTCAGTGCGCGTGCGCCGCAGACAAGCCAAGATGGATTGCCGTCAGTGAGTCTGACTGACCGTCAACGTTGCTAGTTTCTAGTTTCTAGTTTCAGAGATGCAAGGAGACAGAGTTGGGTCTTTACTGAACCTGGCGTGCTTAAAATTCAATTGAATATTGAATTATTGCATTGAATTTCATTGTTTGTAAATGCTTGCCAGCTTTTATTGTAAACTGATTTCTTTTTCAGACATCGATTTATTTATTTATTTTTGTTTTATTGTAAGCTCGAGCTTCAGTTCAATCGTAAATCGTCACAAAATCTATTTGTATTGTATTACATAGGTATATCTCAGTTTTTGGGTGGTCTATTCGATACGAAAAAAATAACTAACATAATAATAAATAATAAAAGTAGATATTATAAATAAAATAACATTTACTAGCGCTACCAGTGGATATTAAAATCTTTAGATACTCCCCTAAATATAATAAGATCTCGATCTTAATCTCAACCAGCTATAAATTTTATTTTCCAGCTAAGGAAGTCAATTGCAGACAAAACGATTCTTGAATCGCACCAGTGAAATCGGTAAAACATCAACAACAAATCGCTGTAACAAGAGTTCAGAGTTGTCAATAAAAATTAATTGCAATTTTATTGCCAACGAACGCAGCTCCTGCATACAAAGTATAATACAATATAATGCAGGGTATTAACGCACTTTAATGTGATTGGAAACAAAATAAAAAAAAAGGGAAATTAATCACAACTAGCAAGCAGTAAATATGACTTATTTAGTTTGTGTACTAACAATTTTATTGCATGAAAAAACAGCTAAGTTACTTATAAACACGGTTATCACTCAATAAAATAAAAATACGCTAAATTATTTAAACAAAAAATAGCCTGCTTTATTTAAGAAGGTTCAACTTCATATAATAAAATCAAAATTATTTTTCTCAACTAATGCAAAAAGCATGTATTAGTATTATACAAAATTAATCATGTCAAAAATATTCAATTTAAAATATAATTAAGATAATTTTCAGTACTTTTGTCGTTGTCGTTTCAAAAAAAACTAAGATTGGTGTTTCATTTAACTGTCAACTTTGGAAAGGGTCTTAAGAAGTCAGCTTGAGCACTACAGTTTTTAAGTTTGTGTGCATGTACTCCAGAGAGAACAAACAATCAAGTGACCCAATTTCAGGTTGAAACACCATCAAAAACAATACAACAACAGCCACAACTTAAATTAATTCAATTTCGACAACTGGCCGAAGCAATTGTCGCTGAATCCCGGCAACGCAGGCAATTGCCACAGCTTTCTGCTGCTCTTGATGCTGCGTGCGTTCAAAATGCATAACACGTGCGTTTTACCGATGGCCCAAACAGCTGAGAGTTGTTAGCCAAGAGAATAAATGCTCTCCTGGGTTTGTTCACTTTGTATGTGTTTGTATAAGTGCTGACGCACTAAGTGGTGACGTTACAATGTCAATGCTCTAAAGTTGTCACCATTTAGAGCGTATGAATTTTGAAAGTTTTTAAAGAACTTTTATTAGAATTAGTTGTCGAATATCGAATTTTAAATTTCGAATTAAAATATTCAACTTTAACGCCCAAGTGTTGACGAACTCCCAACATTCATTTTTTATGATCACCATTATTGTATCTAATTTCAAATAAAAAATTTCAAGATTTTCATTTATTTTTTATTTTGCCTTTGCTAAATGAACTAAAAATAAACTCACATTTAAATTTAGCGCTGAGCGATGCCGATAAGTTACCTATGATATCTATCGATAAATACGACTGCTTGAATTTCCAATAAGCACAAATCGATTAATGTTAGTTTCGGAAGTGAATGGCAACTGTAAGAAATAGGTTTACGAATCGCTGTTGACAACTTAGCTATTTTATAGCTGGCTCTGGATATTTTCAGAGCCTGATTGCAAGCGAAATTTGAAAATTTATATTAGCCGAAAATATATCTAATTTTGATATATTTGGATATGTTTCGTAAATAATATTTTTTTAAAGCTATGTAAAAGTGCTCGCAAAATCAAAAATAGCTATTTTTCCTTAAAGAGTTGACAGAGTCATTGTGCCTGCCAGGGCCTGCCAACCCGTTTGTTGTTGCCATAAGACTGTTGAAACAAGTTGTCAGCACTGCTATACATTGAATATTTGTGATATTTATAATTGTTCAATTGATAATTTGCAATATGCCATAATGTATCCACTTAGTTCTCAAAGACGTTCCTGGACATTTGCCAACGAGGACCAGCTGCAAGCATTCCGTGTAGAGCAAAACACCAAGTATATCGAGGAACATGCTGCCGAGGCGCCACCGTCAGACAATCTTAATGATTTCTTTCTGACGCCGGCTGAAGAGCGTCTGTTGCTGAAACAATATGAAATTTATTTGGTTGACTTTTGCCGACGCTTCGATCCGCCAATGCCGAAATGTGTAATTGGAACAGCGTTTCACTACTTTAAACGCTTCTACCTAAACAATACGCCCATGGACTATCATCCCAAGGAGATATTGTAAGCATTTCTTTGTTTACTCATAACAATTAATTAGGATTTTGTTTATATATCTTTTTAGGGCCACATGCGTGTTCGTTGCCTGCAAGGTGGAGGAATTTAATGTGTCTATCAATCAGTTTGTCAACAATATTAAGGGGGATCGCAACAAGGCCACCGACATTGTCCTGTCCAACGAATTGCTTTTAATTGGCCAATTGAACTACTACCTCACCATACATAATCCGTTCCGACCCATCGAGGGTTTCATAATAGATATAAAGGCACGTTTGTTCTCAGTAAATGTAAAAACATCATATTTCTAATCAGTTGCTTTCACATTTTAGACTCGCAGTAATATGCAAAATCCAGATCGTTTGCGTCCTCATATTGATAGCTTCATAGACTCCACATTCTTCACAGACGCCTGCATGATGCATACACCTTCCCAGATTGGTCTGGCTGCGGTGCTGCATGCAGCCAGCAAGGAACAGGAGAATCTTGATAGTTATGTGACCGATTTACTCTTTGTGTCCGCACCTGAGAAGCTGCGGGGTCTCATTGAAGCTGTGCGCAGTAAGTAGCAGCCAATACTGTGTGAACATAAACCATATTTGTACATTAATTTCCAGAAATACGTATGCTGGTTAAAAATTATCAACCGCCTGATCGAGAGAAGGTTAAGGCCATTGAGAAGAAGTTAGACAAGTGCCGCAATCAAAATAATAACCCTGACAGCGAACTGTTAGTAACATCAATTTAATTTTCTATTTATAAACATTTTTTGATGACTTGTAATGGAATTTCAGGTACAAGGAACGCTTGCGACGCTTATATACGGATGAGGATGACATGCCTGCCGATGATGCCTCCTTTCATATAGCCGATGTTAGCTCAGATACTTCAGCCATGAATATCAGTCAATAAATTTGCCTCATTATTTGAAAATATAAATAAATAAAGAAAATACAAATCTAAAAATCAGCATTAGCGTAACTCCCTGTCCGCACAAATAGACTCGATAATTTGTCGATAACCTCTCACTGGTTTTTGTCGATATATCGATAAGCCATTTTGGCATTCGCGGCATTAGCCGACATTTTCAAATAAAACAACGAGTTGGCATTTCCAGTGTTGGCGTCCATTGTTTAAAACAAAGCGTAAGAAGTATAATTTAAAATTCGAAATATGAATAATAAAATGAAACCCAGAAGTTCGGTACGTAAATGGTAAATAGTATTGACACAAACAGAAACAATAAATTGCACTTATTCTGATAGCTTAAAAAGGCGTTTACAGAGGAAGATCAAACTGAGCGAACAACAAGACGCCGAATCAGCTTTAGCGGCAAAAAATTTATAAGGTAAAATTTGTTGACTTCGTTATATATTTCCGAATATATTCAAATATATATGCTTTTTCTGAATACAGAGAATTCGATACGACAGAGAAGCCCAGAGATTACGACAACTCTTATGAGATATCGGATCACACCAATGGCGACGACAGCTCAGGTCAAAGTCATGCCACTGCAGCGGCGTCTACACTGCAAATTACAACGCACACCTCAATGCCAATGCCTAATGATATGGATAAGGAAAACACACCGCTGGTCAGTGTAAGAGAATCGATCTCAACGGAATACGATCAACAAAATCGAAACGATTTCACGCTTCAACTGCAGACGAGTGTTAATGTGACGCTGATGCCACATGAATTGGCTAAACATCGTCCTCGTATGGATTTGTCAGTTCCCTTGGAGTCCTTGGCATTCGACAGTTTATCCTTATCAGACGTGGAACGGGATAAGCTGCGTGAAAATAGTATGTTTAAAATGCCCGTAAGTGATAAAACCATGGATCTTCTGTCATATGAAATGCACTTTGATGAGGTAACTAAAATGTTGTAATTCCTTTAACAGCTAAGCGTTAATTCTAATAATTATTCCAGGTGAATCACAACACAACACCAGAAAAGGAAAACCTTCAAAAGACTGTTGCTATTTCCACAGACATGAGCTGTGTAGAGCCAAAGGAAAAAAAAGATATAAGGCAAAAGACAGTTCTATTTGAAAACAACAATATAACGTGTGACTTTACTGACATTGGTAATTATGGCAATGAATTCACAACTGTCAGTCATTAATATTTATGTTTTTAGATCCGCAACGAGTTCTTGCCTTCGATATGGGAGAAAAGGATTCTTTGAGCTCTTTGCTAGATGATTCGACGTCTTCACCACTGATACCATTGGATGTCATTTCTGAAAATGGCATTAGAAGAAAGATGAATTTTCGTGAGCTAAACGAAGCCTTGAACTCTGGTCGAATACAACCCTTTCCCAATGGTCCGAGAACGCCAACCACAGCTCGAAATATGAACCCACAGCGTTTTTGGCATGGATTGGAGCAACAACCAATGGAACAAGCTGGGCCACTGCGAGAAGCCATCAAACCTCGCGGCACTCTCAACTTTAATGAGAGTATAATAATGTCGCCTATTTCTCAACAGCAGAACCAGCCCATAAATGACCAAACAAATGAACCAATTAAGGTGAAAAGTTTAGCTGATGTTAAGCGCAACAATCGATACTCGCAGGCGGATGAACTAATGCTGGACAATACCAACTTTCTTGCTCACGCCAAAATGGGAGATGAAACGCAATCCAGAAATAGTTCCAAGAGCACATCACGACGGGAAACAACCTATGATAACACTGCAATGGAATTGGATGATCTGGAGAAGCAGGAAGCCGCAGTTGCTGCAGCTCTGGAGAAAGCAACACGCCGGCCAATTATCCAACGTATGGCTGAAAACGATTTGATAAATTCCACTGGCCAAAATTCAGTCCATGCAGCTACTGCAGATCTGCAGGATAAGCTACGACTGAGTCGAACGATCCAATTAAATGAATCAATTGAAGAGGAATGTCTAAGCAAGGCAATACAGGAACGTAAAAAGCTTGGGAAAACATTGCACCAACAGGACGATATTGAAGAGCACACAACGTCCGTAGCTCCTGCCTATGAACAGGAATATATAATCCGTAGACAAACATTACACTTTACTGAACCTATTGATGAAGATACGACGAGTCCTCCCAAGGATTTACTTGGAAATTCGTTAGCTCCTCGGCGCAGACAAACATTACACTTTGCCGAAGACATTGATGAAGAAATGCCAAGTCCTCGACAGGATAAGCATCTAAATTTGTTAGTTCCACAACTCAAAGAACAGTCGAGCCGGCGCAGACAAACTTTACACTTGGCAGAATCCATTGAAGAGGATGTTGCAAGGCCACAAGCAGGAATTGCTGCAGTAAAACAGCGGACAGGACGTGGCAGACAAACACTACACTTTTCGGAAGACATTGAAGAGGATACCCAGTGTCTTTCAACAGATTTGCATGTAAGTTCGATGGCTCCTCCAGTTGAACAAAAAGCTAGTCGGCGCAGACAAACATTGCAAAGATCAGAACCAATTGAAGAGGATCTAGTAGAAGCACACAAGGAATTAAAGTCGCAGGCAGTAACTATTCAAGAGGAGCAGCAATCAAGACGTCGCAGACAAACTATACAAATGGCAGAACCCATTGAAGAGGATACACCAAAAGATTTAAAAACAATGCCCTCGGCTGCTGTTGAAGCACAGGTATACCACATCCGTAGACAGACACTGCTCTATTCCGAAGACATTGAAGAAGACTTTATTAGACCGACCCCAGAATTACATTTGAGTTCTGTAGCTCCTTCAGTGGAGAAGCAGAGCAACACTCGCAGGCAAACATTGCACTTGGCTGAACCCATCGAAGAAGAACTAATAAGGCCACAGGAGAACTTAAAAGTCCCACCAGAGGCTGCTCCTGTGGCAGAACCCATTAAAGAGGATATAGTTAAGCTGCAGCACGCAGCTTCTGCAGTGGAACAGCAGACGGGACGACTCAGACGAACATTACACTTTGCTGAGGACATTGATGAAGAAATGCCAAGTCCTTGCAAGGATTTGCAGTCAACTTCGTTGGCTCCTCCTCTCGAACAGCAGGCGAACCGGCGCAGACAAACATTACACGTGGAAGAACCCATTGTAGAGGATTTAGTTAAACCACAGCAGGAATTGAAGTCACAGCCAATCATGAATCCAGAAAATCAGCAAAAGAGAAGGCGCAGACAAACTATGCAAATGGAAGAACCCATTGAAGAGGATATGGTAGAAGCAACAAATGATTTAACAACAAAGCCAGCAGCTACTGCTCCTGGACCATTACAGGATTACAGCATGCGTAGACAGACACTACATTACTCCGAGGACATTGAAGATGATTTTGTGATGCCTGAAAAAGTAGCACCTCCAGTAGAGCAGCAGAACAACAACAGGCGCAGGCAAACATTGCACCTGGCTGAATTCATTGAAGAAGACTCCTTCAGTTTACACAACAAAACAGCTGCTCCAATTGAATCCCGGCACAAGCATCAACAAACAATGCATTTTAGAGATGTCATTGATGAAGAGCCAGTTGTAAACAACAGACGTCAGTCAGAACGAATTGTGGAAGACTTTATAAGCGATCAAATGGACACCAAGTCCAAGGTGAAACCCAGGATCACATATCATGCGTCAGTTCCGATTGAGGAAGATATTTGCAGTGGTCCTACAATGAAAAAACTAGATAAAAGGCCTAGACAGACAATAACCATGTCAGAATCTATCAAAGATGATGTTAGTTGCATTGATTTTGGAGTGGACATGGCAAAAGGTAATGATGAGGATCTGCCAGTCGCTCTTCCAACTGAACAGCGTTGCAATAAGACGAGAATGACATTTCTTTCCACCTTCGAACCGGAATCCCTTAGTTCAAGCTTAAATATAACTCCAGAAAATACTGGAGGGGAATCTCAATCCGATTCAGCAGAGTGGTTAGCTCAAATGAAGGCCAATCTTCGTAAAACATTGGTAAATCCCATTAAAGTTGAAGGATCTAAAAGCGTTTTGAATTCGATTCTCGCTAATCGAACATGTATGGAAACACCCAGGAGAAATAAAACACAACGTGATTGTTTTCCCATCACACCTGGTCGCTCCATGATCGAGTATGAAGATCTGGAAATGATGTGTAATAGTGAAAATCCCATAGAGACAGCTAATGATCCATCGACCTACCAACCTAAAGACATGGAAATCGACATGGACGTGTCAAACTGTGGTACACCAATTGTTGCTTCAAATATCAAACGATTGCCGATTCACTTGACGCCAAACTTTCCACAGCCAAAGAAGCGCAACATGCAGGAGAATCAGAACAAGTTAGTTAGCTATCTTTATATAATAACTGTATTAGCTTATTCTATATTACACTTTTTGTTTTATAGCTCACAACTTCAGTTTGATGCCTCAAAACGAGATGGAGAAGATCTAACGCCACAAGCAAAAAATAAATCTCGCATTCCAGTTCTATGTAAAACCTTGAACACAATCTCACCATGGCGAGAAACGGAACCGGAACGGGAACAACTAGATGCCACCGTGCAAATGGTTAGGGCACAAATGATGCGACAATCACGAAGTTGTTTTGAAATGGAGAGCATTTATCCGCCGGAGCATAAGGTGCAATTGGAGGCTGGAGCTGGTGGTGGAATATATGAGGATAATCCTATTACCATATCCGATGTGTCGAACCACTTTGCGGCGCAGAAGGAATTGGCCAAGCGATCACTTGTCAATGTAGCGGAGGAACCAAAGAATACCTCAAGCACTAGTCGCAGTTCAAATGAGAATAGCAATAAAAGCTATGCAAGAGCCCATAAAAAGTATATGAATCTAAGTGGAGATACTGTTATCCTTGATGCAGCTGAAGTCATTGACCTGGAGCTCGATGATTGTGAAATTGACCAAACGCGACTCAGTCTGGTGTCGACCTTGCTGGACGAGGAGCAAGACGGCGTTGAACATGGCAGTGGTATCGAATTTGACGCGGATCCTGAATCTGAACCCGAAAACGAACTTGAGCCTGAGGCTTGTCTGGAACAACTAAATCCGCCAGCTGTGGCTGGATCTATGGATGCCTGCAAGAAATGCAAACATTGCAGACGCTCCATTAATGAAACTCAGATAAATGAAAACGAAATATCTCAATTGAATGATTGGGATGCAATAAAGGAGGGACTTAAGGATTTGAAACGCTTGCGAGCGAAGCCAAGCCTTGAAGAGGTCCACAAATATCACGAACTCAAGGAGCTGTCACGCCTCTCCAATGCCAGTGATGCCATAAGCGAAGCAATCCTCGATGACAACGATAAGGAAGAACGCCTAACACTGCACGAAATGTTGGAGATTTATCAAAAAATATTTGAAGAGTAAGTTGAACAAAAAAAGCTTTGCCTTTTGGATATCCATTAGTTTTCTTATACTAAATTATCTATTGCAGAATGAAGAGAAATTTACCGGAACCAGTGATTTCCACTCCATTCGCAAAACGAGTGGATGCCAAATTACGTGACCAAGTCCCCAGATGGCTATTTGATTATCAACTGCAGTGCGATCGTCAATATATTATCACGCATCGAAAAATTACCACATTTAATATTGTTATCAACTATGAGCCTTTGGATATTATGGAAAACAACATACGTGTGCGCAATATTAAAGCAATGACAACAACAACTTTTCCCAAACGTAAGTAACAATTTGTATTCAAGAATTACAAAAGCTTATACTGTTGTCTTTTTATTTAGGTTATTGGTGCGCAAACGAACATTTATTGGATTTTCAGGTGAGGCTTAAACTGCCTCTAAACCTGCATAATCTTCTGGACGGCAACAATGATGATGATATGGTGAAATTTCTTAGGCACGTTGACACTATTTGTTTGGAGACCACAAAGCTATGCAAAGATCTGAAATTGGTATTGGCATCAAAAAGAGCGCGTCTTTTAAGGTATACAAAAATGCATTAAATTTAATATATTATGTTCTTATTTGTTTTGTCGATTTTGCAGACAACCAAATCGCACTGTTGTGCGGAAAACTATACGAAAACTTATTCAAATGAAGGATGAAGCTTACATGCGTGTAGAGAAAACCCATTTTCTCATTGAAATCGGTAATGTTGAGCAAATCTCATTCAAGGACATTCTGCAGCCGCCATTGTATCAATTCGATGAGAAGATTCAATTTTTACCCAAAGGGATCGATTTTCTAAACGTGTTCTTGGACAATCCCGAAGAATATCTTAAACCTATTGTCGAGCCTAATAATTAAGCGCATTCGTTCCAGTTATCTTTCTTTCTAATTACTAAGCTTTTTTTGTTTGTACTAAATGACATCAGTTTATTAAATGAACACGTAATTGAAAGATAGAACTTTTAATCGATAAGGATAAAAATGTTCGCACAAGAATAATTGTGAAGAACAATCACGTACGTCACTAAAAAATTGTAATCGGCCATTATCTACATATGCATTACATCTTATCAATTCGCAATACACGTATTTATATTTTAAGTTATCATTTTAGTTGCTATTGAGTCGTTGAAAGTGTTTGTACGATAGAAATAAATCTTCAATTAAACTAAAATAGTAAAATACTTTGTTAGAAGCAAACAATAAGTTAAGTTTCAAACAGTTAAACAAAATCGTCAATTTTCACGGAAATGGCTAATATTTTTAACGGCAATTTAAGAGATCTAGATGACTTCGAATCGTCAACAATAAAAAACAAAATGGACAAATTGGAGGAGTTAATTTCGAACTACAATGATCAAATAGCTGCAAACGAAGCCTCTATAAAGGACAAAGATGATCAAATAGCCACGTTAGAATCTAAAATAAAATCTGATGAGATTAAAATAAACGAAAATGATGCTTCTCTTGAGGAACACAAATCCCAAATTGCATCCCAAGAGTCAACCATTAGGAAACTGGAGCAAACTATTGCTGATTTAAATATAAAATTAAAGAAAAGGGATATCAAGAAACAAGTCAATCAAAATGAAAATGTAATACGTATCTATATACCCTATGGAACTACAGGTAGACTAATGCATGTGCCTGGCATTGAACCATTTGAGCCAACTCTGGAAGATAAGATAGCCGGATCTGGTTGGATTGTAATTCAGCGTCGATTTGATGGAAGTGTCGATTTCGATAGAAACTTGGCTGCGTACCATGAAGGATTTGGCGATCCCAATGGAGAATTCTGGCTAGGCTTGGAAAAGATGCACAGAATAACAACACATCAACGTCATGAACTCTACATTCATATTGTCGATTATGAGAATGAAACTCATTATGCCCGATACGACAAGTTTGTTATTGGCTCAAAGGATGAGGAATATCAACTAAAGTCCCTGGGTATTTATTTTGGAGATGCCGGTGACATGATGCGCATGAATGAGAAAGTCCATTTTTGGGTTTGCCCTAAATACAAAAATGGATGGTGGGATTTAAAAAAGTGTAATCCTAATTGGTAAGTTCTTGATATACTGCAATTTCTAAAATTATTTTAATATAAAATTTCATTTTAATTTTATAGTAATCTAAACGGAAAATTTTCTAATACCCAAGTCAATGATTGGCACTATCTTTATTGGGGACTCGGAAAATGGGGAAAAGGTCGCAATCATATTAAATCTGTGCAAATGTTAATAAGACCAAAAAGTGATTGATTACTTTAATAAAATAAAAGTTGTTTTAAATAAAATTTAAAAAGACAATATAGAGAATAATCAAACATCAACTGCCGGACTGCCGTGCGCAGTGATTGTTTTTATTTTGCTAGAATTGATCGATATCGAAAATTACTATAGACATGAGAAGAAGAACTGTCCTTTTTTTAAGGTCCATAGTAAATTTCACGGGTGGACGGAATGTCTAAACATTTTCGTTGTATAAAAGGAAAACTATAGGTTGTTTGCTTAGTGCTAAAACATTGTGCTGTCGAAATAGTTCCTCCATTCGGCAAAATGGATATCATAGCATATCATTCAATTTTTCAGCTTCTGTAATTATACAATTTCTAAATCGAGCAAAAAAACAGAATGAAAAAATGGCAGTAGCTAAATATTTTTTTTAAATTGCTAAATTTTTATTTACAAAGCAGCTAAAAAATTTGTCTAGCTATTGAAATTTAAAAAGTGCTAAACCTAGCTATAAAATTGCTGAAATGGCAACACTGGTTGTGGTTGAGGTTATCAAAACAGAAGACGTAGAACAATCGAAAACATACCAAAAAGAAAATCAAAATAATGCAACATACGGTAAAAGCATCGGTCGACATATGGTTTGATCCATCCGGGTACTATATTGTGGCCTTGACCACGCTGCTGCTATGCATATTAATATCTTTATACTTTGCCAACTTCTTGAAGAGCGATACCGTAAGTGACCAATTAAATATTGCAATAATTGCAAACCAATTAAGGACCTAAAACACATGTACACATCTACTCAATGCAGGAACTAGAGGATGAAGGTCTTGGTGCTGATGAGGTGCGAGTGGAAGAGGATTCCGAGTTGCAGGCACAAATGAGAACACGCATGCAAAACGAAATCGACGATGACGAGGCATACGAGGAGGAGCAGGAAGCGTTCAGCGAGAGCGACACCGAACAGGCGTCTGGAAAGGCACACACCTATAGTAATCTAATGGGTAAAATTAAAGCAAAGCGTTATCAGCATAAGCTGGAAAAGAATCTGTCGCCCAGTCAGATTGAGGAGGAGCGACGAATTGAACGTGAGCAATTGGCGGCTATATTTGAGTTGTTGCGCAAACAGGAGGATGAATTGAATCTCAAGAATCGCATAAGCGATACCGAACTCAAACAACAAGTGAAACTATATCGTTAGTCTACATATTGAGTTGGAGAATCATTCCAATTTAACCTGAATGTGTGATTAAGCGTGACTTTTATTTACCTGGCTGTGGATGTGAATCGAGTTGGACCAGAGTCCTGAGCAAAAATGTGCAGATTCAGATTCTGTATCTCAAGTCATATTTGTGACAAAGAAAAAAGTTTAACTTTTTTCCAATGACCGCAAATAAGAGTTATGAATGCAAATTTTAATTATATGTATCAATTAAAATATACAGATATTTCTTTTTGTTAAAATTAGCCATATCAGTAAATAACTGATATTTAAGATTTATTTAGTATAATTCATACTAAAAATACCAAAAAAAGAATATGGAACATATTGAACTTAACTTTTATTTTTGATTTAACAAAAAAAAAAAGACAACTCTTATTTGTGCCATTAACTTTTATTTTGATTAAAAAAATCAATGTAACTTTTAAAATACAAATTTGAAAATATTTGATATACACATTTCAATTTTTATTTTAAAACAAAAAAAGTTACTGTCACTGATTTTTTCTTAATTCAATACATTTTCATAAAGTACTTAGAACCAGTTAAAAGAAAAGAATTATTAAGATGCATTAGGCTTAAATATTACTTTGTCAAAAGAAATTCTTAACTAACTGTGTGTGCATATTTATATTTTATTCTGAATTCTTAGTATTTTAAATGTGTAAATGATATATGTATATGAAAGCATACACTACTCAAAGTATTAGCAAATGACATAGTTAAGTTGCATTTTACGTATGCCAAATAATTATAGATGTGAGTTGTTAACCCCCAAGGGAATATTTATTGTACTTTAAATAAACTCTGAATGTACAAAATTATATTGACATTTATTTATAACTTTTAATCATTCCAGGGATCGCAAATCAAAGTTAAGTTTAAAAGCTGACTAAGATAAATGGGAAAAACTGATGTAGCTCTTTTCTTTTTTGGATAAATATCCTGTAAAGCTATACATTTTTTGGCAATTATAATTTTTTTAATTTAAAAATAAGCTCAATATAAATTAGAACATTTTTCAGATTTTTAGGTTTTGGTTTGATTAGTAAAGGTTTTTCATATTTAAGTTTGATTTTGACCGATCTTTCCTATGACAGCATCGTAGATTTGTAAAATTTTAACCAAAATTGTTTAAGAAAATATAAAATACATTATTTGTGAGTATGAACAGTTTTTTATTTTAAAAATTAGAAGCTATTAATACCTTCGGATTGAAAAAAAAACTGTGTATGAATGAATTACAGATATATTCAATAGCTCTTTGTAAACATAAAGCTAACTAAAATCAATTTAAAAAAAAAACACTAAAAAACTCGTTTTATAAAAAATTATTTATTAATATTAATAAAAACGTTATAAGAAAAATTTGGTATAAAAGTTGAAAATATAAAATTAGTTACCACATAATTGCTTATGTATGCAACATATTTTATTTTTATTTCAAAAATTCAAATCGATCGTTATCTTTCCTATCTGAAACATAGCAACCCAGCGATTTCCATGACAACCAATAGTTTATTTATCTACCATTTTCTCAAATAAATTTTCACTCTCCTTTCATCGATTCAAGCGAATATTTTTTAGAATTTCTAGAAAGTAATATTCTGAATAAAAAAATCAGAAAATGGTAAACTTTGTCTATCCGGAGGAGCTGTATCTGTTTGTGGAGAGCATTCGTTGCTTCCAGGTGCGGGATGTGGGCAGCAGCAAATGGCTAGAGGTGCACGAGATGATCATTAAGCTGAGCCAGCAGGCAGCTCTTGAGGTATCCGAACATCGTGAGGAGGAAGTCAAGGAGTTTCTCATATCGCGAGACAAGCTATCGGTGCTCATACATGAGGCCTACTGTGTGAATCTGTGGAAGTCCCGTGTGCTGCCTCATCTTCTGGAGATTGATCCAAATCCACAGGCAACATTCCTCATTTATACGGTGCTGTACCATGAGGCAGCTGTGGTTGCGCTCCTAGATCTATGTCTATATCATCCCAGTGGCTGCGAGTCTTTGCAGGATTCGGTGCTAGATTTGATCGACTACTGTGCCCAAGGAGTCGCCCAGGTAATCGGATTGGTCAGCATGGGATATCATGAGAATGAGACCAAGATCGATGTGGATGAGGCAGTGCTCACAGAGTTGGAGCGTCAAAAGCGTGATCTCATCTATAAGATCGGCCTGCGCTGTGTCTCTCTGCTTAACTATCTGGCGGACAATGTGTCCCTATTCCATTTGGGTGCAGCTCGTCGACTGCTGGTCACCCATGACATACCCTGGCTAATGGTAGACGTTCTCTGCTTTCGGCCATGGCAGCGCACTACCAGCAAGGGATTAGAAAAGTTCATCGATGAGAAGTGGACTGCCGTTGAGGATGCGGCGAAAATCATAAAGCCAGAGGCCCAAGCCTGGTTCTGTGTGCGACAGCTGCTTCTCAATCCGCAGATTATGGAGAACTACACACTGAACGAGGCACGTTGCAAGCAGCTCTCCAAGGTAATGATCACTCATCTTAAATTATTACTGATTAACTGATTAAGTTATCTTCCCACAGCTGCTGGGAATGCTGCACGAGACGCTGTTGGATCAGTTGCCGGTGCTGATAGAGCTGAAGCAGTTCATCAGTCGCCTGACTCTCAGTGGGAATACGGCCAACAAGAAACAGAATCTCGTTTTGGAGGACTTGCCACAGATACAGGAGGGACTCATCAAGGAAGTAGAACGCGATGGTGGCTTCTATCAAATAGCCCAGAGTCAGGATGGTGTTTTTCTCAATAACAACAGGGAAGAGATTTCCGCACTGGCCACCAAATTGAGCAACGCCTACGGCACGGAAATTCTCTGTGAATTGGAGCAGCACTTGGCCGATCTGGAGCTGCAGAAGCCGGAAGCAAAGTCGGAAGAGAGTAACGTTGCTGCTGCTGCTGGAGAAGATGAGGAGAAGGCACACAAGTGTGGCAGTTGCCAGAAAGCGGCCAAAAAGAAATGCGCCAACTGCAAGCAGGTGCATTACTGTTCACGGTAGGTTGCTCCACTTTCACATGAATCCAATCAGTTTTGGCGGGAAAGTGTTATAGTAATCTTTAAATGTTACAGGGAGTGTCAGCTGAAGGATTGGCCAACTCATAAAGACACCTGCAAGGCAATCTAAACAGTCACGCTTTAACATTAATATTAAAGAACATTCCAAAAATGTATTTTGTGTGGATTTCTTATGTAGTTATTTATTTAGCAATAAAAAATCTTGCCACGTAGTCTCTCATTCAGCAGACGGGGAACCGGGAAAACGACGAATCGTTTAGCTGTTCTGTCTGAGATGGTCCTTAACCACATCCAATGCGGGCGTTTCCTCACCGAAGTCCTTAATGACGACCACAGAGCAGCCGCACACCTTGCGGGGCTTGCCCTCCTTGTCGATCTTGCAGAGACCAGACCATTCGCCCAATTTCTTGTGCGAGTCCACACGGATCAGAGGAATCTGATGCTCGTTGCACAGGGCAGTGACCAACTTCTTGTAGTTGGGCTCATCGAAGGATTCGGCCAAAATGCAGAGAACAGCTTGACGCCTAAACGAAACGAAAAGAAATATTAAAATAATAATTAATCATGCTTATTAAATGCACGCCTTTTGTTTTGGTCAATTTGGAAACTCAGTAATTGGAAGGATTGTTAATCAATGTAAAATTCATAAACACGGACCAATTAATTTCATCAGCGTGTTTCCAAAGATTAATTTATTCATGTTGTTTTTGCTGAGATTGCTTACTTGTCCAACGCCTTGCAGGCCTGGTGAATGCCATGGACAAGTCCATCGGCGATCAGTGACTTCTTCAGCACTTCCTGCAGCGCGGTGTTTATATCCATGGCGCCACCGAGAACGGGAGCGGCGGAGGGAACATCTCTAAAGGGGGGAAAGAGAATTATAAATATTCAATCAAATCAAATCATATTACAACTGTAACTGTAACGTGTATTAAACACGTTTTGCACATATCATATTCAGTAATTGGAAGCTTTTTAATCAACATAAATTCATAAACACGGACCAATTAATTTCATCAACATAATGTTTTCTTAATAATCAAAATTTAAACATTTTGCACTTACACATCAACGTCGGCCATATTTGATAGGTTGAGGCTGCACTGCACTGCAAACGATAATATTTAAAGTATTATTAGTAATGATGGCGCACATATTTAAGAATTAAATTCGCCCAAGCGGCTTCTGCATAAAAATTTAGACGCTTGTACCTTTTTGACAACCGGAAAGAAAGAGACCCAAAACGTGTTGCGGCCAACTTCATGTTGATAGTGATGGTTTGACAGTTCGATATCAGCTGAACAATATCGATGACATACAATAGCTAATTGTTATAGCACACATAGGTGTCAATATCAAACAATAGCTGACTGTTATATTACACATGTTTATTTATATTTTGAAAAAACGGACAAAGAAAACAGATTAAATAAAAAATTAGAAATTTAAACATTTGCTTAGTTCTTCAATATTTAATTATAAATGTTCGAATCGAGCTTGTCATCTTTCGGTGGATGATGTACTTGACATATATAGTCAAAATAATAGATTTTTTATTAATAAATAAAATAAATAGTTATTAAATCGCTATTATCTTCCAAATTATTTCGACCAAACCTTTGATAAATTAATCTTTGTTATCGATGGTTAGCGCCAGTATATCAAATGTTACCAATTTTGGCATTTGACCTAAAGACGTGCATGTTGCCAGATCGTTGAATTTAACAGGGTGGCAGGCTTTCGGACGGGTGGTAACATTTCGAACAGGTGGCGACGTTGTGGGTTGAAAAGCGTTTTGCAAGTTTGGAGCTTAGCAGCAGCTCCGGCAAATTCGGCAAATACGCTAAAAATAGCTCGTAATAGGTGTAATTTAAACTAAGTCATAAGTTATAGAGTTATATAAAGTCAATTGTAGGCTCTAGATTCTCTTAGTGCAATAAAGGTTTTATGTTTACATAAGCAGTCAGTAAATTCAACTACAACTACAACAATGTCGAACCAGCTACAGTAAGTATTGTTGTCCGGTTCCGCCTGCAAACCGCCCACAGCTCGCTTTTTATTAATGTCTACAAATGTCACCACGTGCTCGTGTTGTACCTCCATCTAATTGCCGAAATTTACAGTGACATGCGAAAATCGTGTGCCACTGGCGGGCTGTTAAAAATATGTGTGTGTATGAGAATGTGCTTATGTTATCTGCTATGTGCTGTTAATTCATTTGGCTTGTGGTCGAGGTATGAATGAACTTCCAAAATGTGTTGCCAAATGAAAGTACCGCGCTGATAAGAGGCATTCTTGTCAACAAATACAACAAAGGCAGCGACGTAAACAACCTGCAATACAGTGGCTGCCATAAAATGGAGACCAGCCCAAGATAGTGTTGGGCGATATGCAAGTTACTGCGACTAGTCACAAGTATTTCAAAGTCACAGTGAGCTAAGCTTATCGATTAATAAGCGGCGTTTAATTATTACCAAGGGGGTACTCCAGAAACAGGGTCATATTTGATTTCGCCGATTGGCTGTTCACAGCTGCTCAATACAAAGTGTGTAGTGAGACCAGACAAAATAAAAAACATCTCGGAAAATGTGGAATACCCCACTTATTTCAACATTTGCTTTTGTGTCAGCTTCAACACGAAATTCTTAATAAATCGAATTATCATCTAAATAAATCGCAAAATCAAGGATTCCTTTAAAATTGTAACGTTTGTATTCGCCACATATTTAGTTGCAAGCCTGTAGACAACCTGGCAATACAGTGGCTGCCATAAAATGGAAACCAGCTTACGGTAGTCTTTTTCGGTATTCACGTTTCTGCGACAAGTCACAAATATTTCCAAGTCCGGGCTATTTTTTTTTTATCGATAAATGAGCGGCTTTTATAATAAATATATTTAAATATTTGCTTTTATGTCAGCTCCAATAGATTGAATTATAATCTAAAGAAATCTAAAAATGAAGGTTTTAAGGTTTTAAAAATATAATGTTTGTATTTGCCACATTTTAAATTACAAGTCTGTACGAATATTTTCGGCCAGCACTGTGGCATTCTCTTCGGGGTTATCGCTACAGTTCATCGACAACTGATAGATACTGAGTATTATTTGCCTCTGGTTTTCGTTTATGTTGGTCTCGGTTTCAATTGCTAATTATTTAACAAGCTCTCGAGTGTGAAACATGTGCGACAAACAGTGTAAAACAGCTTGCGGCTTAAGGTTTCGTATCCTTTAGACATCCTTTAGTTGATATAACTTAAAATTTAAATTAAATGCTAATTTAATTGTTATCTCTTATAATTTTTAGGGAAGGCGCCCTTGTCGGTTGCGGCAATCCCTTGCTGGACATTTCAGCTACCGTGCCCATGGATTTCCTCAAAAAATATGAGATGAAAGAAGATGATGCCATTTTAGCCGAGGAGCGTCACATGCCCATCTACCGTGAGCTGGTCGATGGCTTCCAGGCGGAGTTTCTGGCCGGCGGCTCTGTCCAGAACTCGTTGCGCATTGCCCAGTGGATCATTGGACAGCCCAAGGTGGCCGTCTTCTTTGGCTGTGTCGGCGAGGATGACTATGCCACGATCTTGAGGCAAAAGGCACGCGAAGCCGGCGTCAATGCCCATTATCAAGTCAGCTCCGATACCTCGACTGGCACCTGTGCTGTCCTCATCACCGGAACGCATCGTTCGCTCTGTGCGAATCTTGCTGCCGCCAACAAATTCACCATCGATCATCTGGAGCAGCCGGCCAACAAGGCGTTAATTGAGAATGCCCTTTACTACTATATATCCGTATGTATAATGTCTCGATAATATGTTGAATATGCATTTACATTTTAAAACGTTGTCTTGATCCGTGCAGGGCTTCTTCTTGACCGTTAATCCGCCCAGCATAATGCGCGTGGCCGCCACAGCCCTTGCCAAACAGCGACCGTTCCTAATGAACCTCAGCGCACCATTCATATCGCAATTTTTCATGGAACCACTGCTGGATGTGATGCCATATGTTGACATTATATTCGGCAACGAAGCGGAGGCGCATGCCTTTGCCACCGCTCAAGGTTGGCCCGAAGATGAGAGTCTGCGTGAGATTGGCAATCGTCTGGTCAATCTACACAAGCTGAATACGTCACGTCCCCGGATTGCCATACTCACGCAGGGCTGTGATCCAGTGCTGTTGATTCAGCATGATTCGGTCAAAGAGTTTCCAGTCACATGTTTGGCGGCCCATGAAATTGTGGATACCAATGGCGCTGGGGATGCATTCGTTGGTGGTTTCCTATCGCAGTTTGTGCAGGGCAAGTCGCTGGACGTGTGCATACGCTGTGGCAATTATGCGGCCGGTCATATCATCAAGAATCCTGGATGTACGTATTCCGGAGCGCCGCAGTTTATCGAATAAACTATCATTATGATGATAAACTTGTAAACACACACACACATAACACACACGCTCGCTGAGTACAGCCGACAACCTTAAAGGAGGCATAAGCATTGCGCAAATAGATTTGCAATTATTGCATAAATTAAGTTCAAAGAGTGACTAAGACAATTTATGAACATTGATAATTATTTGTACATATAACTAACACATACATATATGTATACACACTCACACACACACACACCCTCAAACATACACATACTTGTGAGTTATGCACGGAAACACTCTGGGCCTTGTGGTTTATATGCAAAGTTAGAGCAATATTCGAATTTAAATTGATAATAATAATAAAAAAAAAAGAAACATGAACAAATCCCACTAACTTACACATACGAAAAATACGTGTTCTTCTTTTCAAATTGTTTGTCGATTTATTTAATTGTGACCTAGAGGTGACCCCCCTACGAACTTGGCTGATAACTACTGAAATCTATTTGTGAATTGTTTATTTTAATATGCATGTGTCAGGTTCCGGTTGCTGTACTGCCTTTTGGTTGAATCAGCTGTTAGATAAGATTAGCAATATTACAATGAGCACAATCATTGGTTTAATATTTACTTCCCAGTTATATATGATACTACATGAAAATAATTTATTTATCTGAACACCTGCTTCTTATCTTTCTTGTGTTGAAATAATGACTAATTTGATTATAATACTTTATCTTTTTAAATTGTTGCACTTTTTAAGACTTTAAATCAGGATATAAAACCAAAACTAATATCGTTTTCAGTTAGAGTTTCGGTTGATTGTATTTTAGTTTTCGGTTACAAAAAATTTTTCTGTATCGGTTTTGTAACGGTTTCCGGTTTTTTGTGTGCTTAGGTTTCGGTTAACAAAAAAAATGTTTATAAAAAAAAGCTAAAATTTATTGATTTCAAAAAAGATCTATTTAAAAAGATCAATATTAAAATTTAAAATCAATATTAGTTTGAAAAGCTATGATTACCCCTAAGCAACATAATTAAATTCAAAAAATCTAAGCTTACTTATCGGTTATTTCGGTTTTGCAGTTTCGGTATAATAAAAATTCTTGTTTCGGTTTATGGTTTCAGTTACGGTTATTAATTTCAATCGGATAATACCGGTTAACGCTTACTGTTTTAAGCCCTGCTTTTAAATACATTGGACAGTGTTAATAATTAATAATGGTAACTGATCAAACAGAGATTAATACAGCATCTTAATTTATTTCGTTGTTGCAGAAAAAAGTTTCTTATAATATGATACGCGTTTGGAAAGAACAATAGAAATACATTACAAATTATTGAAAAATTATTTTTGGCCTTACAAAACTTAAAGCTAAATTTGTATGCTTTCATTTACATTTGTGTGGATGACATTTTTGATCCCGCTGTTGGATCTGTTACTCAATCAGATAGCCTTTGATGAAGGGCAGTCCCGTTGGCACACGTTTCTGATATCGCACATAATCCGACTGAAAGAAATTGAGCAGGGAGTATTCTTCGACGTATATGCGATCGTGGAAGAAGAGCCAACTGACTAGCGTATAAATGCAAATGCACAGCGGATTCATCAATATAATCTGTGTTCCAATTGACCAATAAAACCAGCCCACATAGGACGGATGACGACTGTAGGCGTAGACGCCGCTGGTTATCAGTTTGTGGTCCGAGTGCTTTTCGTTCTGCACCTGTTAAAATAAACATTCATATTAACTACAAATAAAGAGTACATGATGCTTAAGGTTAACCCACCAAGTGCGTAAAGCTACGTCCAGCTGTAATGATTGCCATCTTGCGGATTACTTCGCCGCAGGTGCAGAGCACCACGCCCAACAACCAAATGTGGCCATAACGCTTAAATTCGGGCAGATAGTACAGCTCCAGACTGAATTCCAGCCAGCTAGCAGCTGCGGCTAGGCCATAATGCACCGAATGATTTAGCATAAAGGAGTCCAGCGACAATGTACGCGGATTTGCCCATGCAATGACCAGAAATTCGGAGTAGTGAAAGAATGACATGAAGCAGCCGTATACGCCAAATTGCTGCCATGGTGCCGGTGCAAAACATATAACCAGGACGCTTACTGCCTCCGTAAAGCCTAGAAAGGAGGCACGTATGGCAATCTGTATAATAAATGATAGGGTCCGATATTATTTATTTCAAAAAATATTAAATAAAAGTTCTTGGTTAATTTTCACAAAAAAAACAACTTAAAAGCAACCTCTTGGTATCAGTTTTCACTAAACCAATTAAATTTGATTACTAAAAATACTTAAATTTTTTAAACAAAAGCTATTTTCTATTTTTATTATAAAAATCAAAAATAAAAGTTGTCGAAAGGTATTAGCCACATTGTTCAAAAGATGTTCACATACAATTTCTATCTAAAAAAATTAATTTATTTTTGATTTAAATAAATAAAAATTTAAAATAAGAGTTATTTTTTACTAGTATAATAAAAATAAAAATAAAAAGGGGTTTTTTTTTAATATTTATAATAAAAATAAGTTTTATTTGCGATCCCTGATAAAAGGTAAGCATATTTAAAGAAATGATGGAATTCAAGAGTGAGTCATCATACCTGATAGTCGCTGTTCCTGAGCACAAAACGTATAACCATGTTGATTAACGCATAATACAGCACTGGACCCCATAGAATGGCACCCCAAACATTCGGCACAATTCCATAATAGATCTGGGGGATTGACGGCAGCAGGACGAGACCCGCCGTGGCCAGAAAGCAATACAAACTGATGCGACCTTCGTAGCAGAGTCCGGAGTAAGCACCATTCTGTACTGTTGTTTGGGGTCTTTGATTGTTTGCGCACATTATAAGTCAATCACAAGAGTTTTTGTGCTATATTTGCAATAGAACACATTGAAATTTCGTTTTTTACAACATTTGCAAAAAACGTAAACAGTGTAAGACCGGCAAAACGATAAGTGGAGGATATACAATAAATAAGGTTACGTTTCAAATCTATCTGAAGTACGTCATCAACAACACAACAATCTTATGCTTAACAAAATTTTAATTATTAAATAAATATATCTCTCTTGTATAAATAGTTTGACTCTATTAGAAATTTGAAAAATGCATAAGCAAGAAACATGTTGACTCATGACGTCACTTGCTTCTTTTGCTTTGCTTTGATTTGATGTAATCTTCTAAATTCTGTTACGCTGCGTGCCAGTTGATTGTAGCTATCGATAGTTCCTCCTGCATGTACATGACGATAGTCAGCTGTGACTGAAATAAATTCGATATATTTGTCCATGCAGGTTATGTAAATTGGTACATTTTCAATAAAAATTTTAATAATTGCAGTCGAATAAGTTAAATAAAGCTTGCAATGGTGTTCCTGAACATCCCACTGATGGTCCGCGCTCGCGGCCCTGATGAGTTCTGGCGTAAGAGACGTATTTTCAAGTTGGCCGCGGTAAGCGTTTAAAATTGAAATTGTTATTCGTTTTTTTAACCGGCAAGGAATTACTTTTTAGCATTATCGCAGTCGCACCCGCAATGTTTACTCCTTCGCCATACGCAGCGTACATCGCGCCCTCGCCTACGCCACCAAGGGACGCAAGCTCAAGAAACTGGACATGGCTCAGTTGTGGACGACACGCGTCGAAGCCGGCTGCCAACAATACGGAGTCGCTTTGGATACGTTCAAGGAGGGACTAGCACGCTCTGATATTCTGCTCAACAAGTGAGTCGACTCCTTTGTATGTAGCAGTTTTTTATGTCAGTTGTTTTACAGAAAAATGCTGTCGGATTTGGCCATTTGGGAGCCTCGATCTTTTGAGGCTTTGGTTAACATTTCACGAGAACGTGCCGCTGTGGAGGGATTGCCGGATATTAAACGAAGATCGGCCTTCAATCAGGTCTACGGACTTAGCAATTTAAAGCTAGATTAGTTTAAGTGTTGATTATACATTGTACAAATATAGTTTTATATGATTCCCTATACAAATGTCGAAAAAATTAATCAAAAAATTAGGAATAAAATTGGAACGACAAAAATTAGGAAATGCCAAATTTTGAGTTTTTCGTTATTTCCTATTGTATGGCATTTTGCTAAACCATTTGAGGCCCATCTTCGACGTGTACTTGAATGGGCTTAGGATCTTGCTCGTTCATTATGTAGTTTTAAAATTTGATTATTTGTTTTTTTTTATATTATTTTGTAATTTCTTAAGAAAATTCAGAAATTTGTATGAGGTCAAATTCAATTAACTGAAGATTCAAGTTTTATTTTCGGATGATGCAAACAAAAACATTGCATTTAACTTTTATTGTAGGGGTTACGTACTAAGTGAAAACAGAATTCATAGAATTTTATGGGCCGTTGGTTTATTCTAACTTAGCCAAGATATCCGACTCGCGGAAAAGGAACAGTTCCTTCTTCTCGTCCAATTGGACCTTGGTGCCGCCGAATTCGGGCAGCAAAACACGATCTCCCTCCTTCACGCCAATTGGAACGTGACTGCCAGTGGTCTAAATAAAATATTTGGGAATAAGCATAGGCTATTATAATGCAATTATCTTATTTAATTATGAAATACTTACAGCATTGCGAGCACCGGGTCCAACGGCCACTACAGTGCCTTCCAGCACTTTGCCAACTGATTTTTCGGGCAAAACAATTCCACCTTTCGTTGTGGTAAGAGCTTCAGCGCGTTGCACCAGAATGCGGTCAAGCATTGGGATGATTCTCTTAATAGCTGCAGCCTACATAGAATTAAAATTCAAAAACATAAATTAATCATAATTGAGTATGCTGGGTGCAAAAAGTTACACAACAACCCGGCAAGGCAACTTATCAGTGGATGTGGAAACTTCGAGAAGCCAGTGTCAGATATTTTATACAATTTATTTTATTGTCTGGCATATGAAATAATTAATTTGATTCTCACCATTTCTATTTTATTAAATGCAACCTGGAGCTCTTTAATCAACTAAAGCTTAATAGTTAATTGCAATTGAATTTCACTACACGTGCGGACCGGTCGCAGTTGTTCGTAAAATTATCTAATTATTTGCTTTTATCGATGCTGTACATTATCGATGTATCGCACTATCGATGAAAGAACTTTCGCAACAGTCAATTGTTGGCGCTCTTATCAATTCCATTCAATTATTTAAATTTTTTACATTAATGTAGGCAACAAAATTAGATAAGCGCTTCTTAATTTCACATGAATAAATTTTATTTATATATTTTCAAGCTATAAGCAGATGACACAACACAGAATATTTAAATTAAAAGTTTTGAATATCGTTAATAAAACGAAAATTAAAATTTTTTTTTTATAAACCATATTCTCTTTATTATTTATTACTACAATTTATTAGTAAGTCTGACATTTTTGCCAAAATTGTTTGTTATTTTTTGGCGACACACAATTTATTTGATACGTTAGAGCAACATATAGAGATTTCTATTAACATATAGAGATTTTCCTAATATAAATGCTACAAGTTTAATTAGTATTTAAGGGGAAAAACCATAGGTTGGAAAATGCGACATTTATACGTTTTTCAACGAAAAAAATTTACATTTTCAAAATTTCTGGAAGAGATTTTGGCAATAATCGATATAATACATACTCTCCGTTTTGGAAGTAAATTTTTAAGTAAACGTGCAAAGAAAGAAAAACTGAATTTGTTTAAAAATTAGCTCGGTAGGCTCATTCTAGTTGGCTAATATATGTGTTAATTGTTTAAAAAAGTAACTTTAAATCGTTTCCGAATAAAAATTTAACAAGATGTGAGTTTTTGATAAATTCAAAGTTTTTGGCCGCGGTGGACCTTTTTGTGGAAATGCCCAAATGCCAAACCATTTTTTTAGATTGACAAAAGGCTTGATTGATTAACACTATAATTAGTGATAAGGTTGATTTTCTGCGATTTTTCGTTGTCAACATAAATATTAGTCCTGTTCCGATTTTCACTTCCTATAAAGCAGTAATTCATAAAATGTATATTATAGGCTAAGTTTTTAATTAAATCAAACTAAAGGGAATTCAATACGCAAAATATTTTTGAAATTAAATTAGAAAAGGTTAAATATGTTCACTTTCGATGAATCATGCAAAAAATGAAAAAAAGAACTTGGCAGTATAACATTATAATGTTTCTGGAACAAGATTTCACAAAATGCTAACTTTAATCGCTTTCCAGTAAATAAAGTTTAGTATAACAATTTGGTAAAGGTCTATTTTGCTGAGCCAACTCCAAATCATAAGAAAATAAATAAAAGGAAATTTACTTTGAATTTAGGCAAAAAATTAGATTTGGGACTCAACTAGTTTTTTATTTAAATCTTTGAAATTTCCATTTTGTGCTGCTTGTTACTACTATGGACCGTTTAACAAACCTAGGTTTGATTGACTTGTCGATTTTATGGCCAGTTAACGAAAAATAATATAATGAAAAATGATATTTATTTTTAATATTTGGCCAAGCTTCAATTCCAAAAGAAGTTGAATGAGCACTGGAGAAGCGTTCCTATGATTGTTATTTTCACGAAGTGTGTGTGAAACCGTGAAAATAAAGCAGCACAGGCAAAAATTTTATTTAAAAAAATCACGCGACTTTTTTTTTTTTTTTAAATTTTGTCTACGGTCCTTTATTTACACTCCACAACACCTCTAGGATGAAGTTTATAGAGATGTTTAAGAAGCTACTTGTGACCGTGTGACCAAATCAGTGTTGGTAAACGAGCTGTAAAGTGACAAGTTACACAAAACAACAACAAAAATAGTCAATTTTATATGCTTTAGTCACTAGACTTTTACATCGTGTAGAGGTTTTTTTTTGTTTTCTCAAACTTAAATATCCGAGCCACGGGACGAAATGTTATTGAATGATATTGGGCTCCCTATTCAGCAGGACAGCAGCTAAACATTTCGGCGTCTGATAGTTACCACTCTCCTGCACAATTTGGTTTATGTAACATACTATATGAACTTTCGCGAAAATGCGACGAAATATTCAGGGGTGTTCCGTTTTTCACTGTTAATTTTACAGCATTTAACAATTTTTTTCTTTAAGTTGTAATAAGGGAACCTTCATTAAGTGTTTATCAGTTTATCATAGTTAAATTTAGTCTGCAAAATTCTGACATAAGTTATTGGAAATAAGTTAAATAAGTAAAAATAATGTGATATAGAATGACAAATAAATCGCAAAAACTAACGATTACCAGAACATAGCTGGTAAATTGTGCACGCCAAGTTTAATATAAATGAATTGCCACTGGCTAATATTATTCTTTTGTTAATCTATTTTGGTCGATATTTTAAAAAATTGGTCAATTGTATTGAAACCACTTTTGCTTCCTGGGTTCATATTCAACGCAACTTGGACATCGTTGTTATTTTCTTTAAATTCATCACTGAATTTCCGAGACATTTGCTGCAACTCCAGATTTATGTTTCCATATATTAATCGATCGTGAAGTTTTTGTTGCAATATGGCAAGCTTTCCCAGGTACTGCAATTGTCCTCTGGACAACGGACGTGCGGTAAAATTGCGACTAGATTCGCTAGGCTGTAACCAAAAATCAGTAATAAGTTAATATTAATAAATAAAATAAGGCAGGAGCATTATTGTGTTCGATTGATTTTAACAAAATTTGGACGGGTTGAGTAAGAGTCACATCAAGTACACAACCTCTGAAAATGGTTAATATTCGACCGACTGTGAATGAATTCAAAAATTTGACCAAAATAACGTGCCTTTTAAATATATTGCACACATTCAAAAATAACGTATCTTCTTCATATTTGACGGATTTTAAGTGATTTTGGTATTTTTACAAATTCTGTAAGTCAGATGTTTTTCATCCGATCTCGATATCGTTTTGAAAAAAAATAATAATTATTTATTAGAATATTATCTTTTGGGACGAAATCACAATTGCTTTCTTAGAATTTGACTGTTTTCTTGCTTTATTGCTTTTATACCGATCATTCAATAATGATACAGGAGTTTCGAAAAAAGTTGACAGCTAAGGTAGATAAACTTTTAAAAGTGCTCTCTAGGCTCTCAGAGAGAGGCGCTGGATTAAACGATTGGTTTCGAGCTGTCAAAATATGTACATCAACGAGAACAACAGTGTAGAGGACGTCACCTTACATAAATATACCTTGCTGTAGATATGCACAGAAAATAGGTTCAAAACAGACGAACAATAGAGAGACGTACATAGATATATGAACCCAGCTTTAAATTCTACACAAAACTTTTTCTTCTTCTATGGGGTCTGTCAGGTCTTCTATAATGCTTTACACATTTCTATAGTAGGTATAGAATAATACTTACCCCATCGATCTCATCGCAGGTAAGTTCAGACAGTGGTATATTGAAAGTATGTGATATGGCATCCCGTAGTGTGCAGCTCTTCCGATCTTGACGAGCAACACACAAAGCCACAAATGTGTCGCAAATTCCATTTATTTGAATGTTGTGCTTGTGAAACAACAAGTCGCATATACGATGGCTGCAGTGCATTATTTTTCTGGGGTATTCCGATTCCAAAAGCGACGCAAGTGGCTTAAAAATTCTACCCAATGCCTTCACATCAAACACATATGTGTTATTTGCTGTGGCAATTACAATGACAGATGTGCTGCAATGCCGTCCATAGAAACTTGGCTCCACCAATATCGAAATTTCAGCCTGGTCGTGTATATCGTCCAGGGCCAAATGATACGATTGATCCGTTTGCTGAATAAATATTATTCGCTTTAATTTCTTATCAAGTGACTGCAATTCGTGTGGCAGCAGAGGGACACATTTTGTTGTTTTCCATTTCCATTCTTTTGCTGTTTTGAATGAATCTACGCTTACACTGTCGTCGCTATTGTTGCGTTTACTGTTCACAAAGTTTTGTATAATATCATTAATTTTATTATTCATAGTTTATGAGTGTAAAAGTAAGTATAAGCACAGGCTAAGGAACACAAAAATGCATGCAAAATGGCTAATTGTCAAAAACAACAATCGTTAGTACAATCGGAAAACAGTATTAAAGACAGTACGCTGCTCATTACCAAGTCAGTTTAAATGAAATCGAGACGGGGTACACCGCAAAGAAGTGATTTGGACCGTCCTAGTTTTATTAAAGGTTTTTAATTTTTTAAATTTATTTATCTGTTGAAGTAAACTAGTAAAAAGTCTTATCGCCTAACCAATATGTTCTTAAAATCTACGAATTATCATATATTGTATAGTAACACAAAAAGATTATTATAAAGTGGCAATCATAAAAACTTAGCTACCTTACAAACTTGTCGACTTATTGCAGCAGAGAAAAGAGAAAGAGTGAATAAGCAAAATTTTAATTAGGGATGAACCAATGTAGTGGTTGTGACGTCATTTGATCCGAATGCTCGATAAGAATGTTTTGCTTACATTATTAATAAGTTTACAAGTAAATAAAAATAATGTTTATTCTAAGGGATCGGACTTGTTTTGTGGCAATGCTGGCATTTATTAGTTAAAGCTAACATATACAAATATTTGGAGTTGCAGAAAAAGCTAGTACTACCAGACAGATCAGTTTTGTTTTGTAAAAATGAAGTCGTTTAAAAGGAAAGGGACCGATTTCTTATACCCAAGAATACTACAAATACCTACTGTTGTTTAGCTGTTGGCCCACATGTTCCCGTATTACGCGAATTGAGTGTTTTTGTTGAGTTTTTGTTATACAGTTACTTGAGTGTTACTCGGTTTTTGAGTGATTATAATTGCTCTTTGTGCACTGCTTTGCAAATGAGTGAGACTTTTTATAAACCGTTGCTGAGTGGTGTATTTTATTTGCTTTATCTTTGATTTTTGGTATGTCCGTGTATTAGAGTGGGTCAATTTTTTTTTTTTTTTTTGGCGACAAAGCGGTTATAAAATTTGTAATTTACGATAAATTTTAAGAAGAATTGGCCAAGAATTGGTCTAAAATCAATATCGACATTTTACTTTATACGGAGATTTTTTTTGTGATTTGTATTGACATGGGTTATTGTCTGTTAGTTTAAACTTACCTCAAAAAAAAAATAATAATAATAAAAAATAAATAAATAAATTAACTCCCAGATAGAGGCCGAATTTTGATGAATTTAGAGATTAGAATTAAAATTGAATTTTAAACGTAAACACTTTTGTCAAGTTTTTTAGAAATGTCAATAAAATAGTTAATTTTTCGAATTTTTCTGGGCCCATATAAATTGAACCACTCTGATGTATATATTACACAAGAGGGTTAAGCAGGTGTCACTTCCGAAATTTTTTTACAAAATGGATTTTCTATCTTATGACATCTCATCAAGTTATTTTAAAAACTTTTCTAGCTTTTGCAATAAAAGGTTCTAAGTCTAGCAATAAAATTGCAACACTGGTTCCGATCAAGAAATCGACAAGGTCCCCATTACTCATTATTTTCAAATATTCAAACAAATTTAATATAGCTATTATTGAAAATTATATTATCAGGCCAGTTTTGGTTTTTACTTTCTATTTATCGGATTTAAAAAAATTTAAATTTTTTCACGTTGCATTCGGGCTAAACATTTTAAAATTATATGTGTGCACTTTATTGTACCTAAATTCACCAGCTCTAAATTAATTTAAGACGCAAAATATGTCCACATTGATATAAGAACAAGCTTAAGATTTTCACTTTCGACAAGTCTTGCCGAAAGTAAAAACCAGAACAGGTCTGTATATATTATTTTAATGTGAAAACTATTAAAGTGACAGTAAGTAATTCAATTCTCTCATCAAAATGCATTTCGGATTTCCAATTGCAGTGACACAAAGTTGAGCAATTTATTAAATGGCCTCTCTGTGGTTGTACAAAGTAAGTTGTCAATCAGGGCCATGGGGCTTGTGCTCTTGCAATAAGCCCAATTTCTAAAAGCGTTGGATGCGACAATTTACCAACACAGATATTGTCAAATTTACTAATTGAAATTGGCTTTGGTTTAAGCAAAACAACAACAAGACAACAACTGTCATCCCAGCAGTCTCCCTTCCCCCTGCTTGTGCATCTGGCTTTAATCTGGAATAAAATGAGTTAACTGTCATGGTAGCCATTCGACAGTCTGCAATCCAGAGAATGTTAAAATGAATTGCAACTACATTAAATTTGCTATGTTGCTAGGTTCCTTAAGCGGATTCCCTTTGGCGGCTTGGTCAGATTCGAATATTTTTATTATTTTCCTGTTGTATTTACGTGAATCTATCAAAAGTGTGAATACATTCAGATCTTATTGAATGGTTGATTGACATTTATGTGAGTATTTAATTTATTTATACATTTTTATATCCTCGCAGACGACCTCATAATTTTATATGGTTATTCAAATAATTTTTTTGACTTTTGAAAATAATTTGCTTATTTTGTTTACCTTATCTTGTGTTTTTATTTCTTTTTTTGTTATAATTATGATTCCTAAAACAAGCTAAAAAGAAAATAAAAATTGAGCTTAGATAATTTTAAAAATAAAATATTCTTGTTCCTATATATATTTATGTTCGCCCGTCTTATAGTCTGTAAGTCTGATCTATGCAAACCAATCTCAGTTTAAGGCTATCTTAATGAAACTTGCTTAATGTCAGTAATTTATGCTGCAGGCGGTACTTATGTATGCAGAATTGGATCATTACTATATCTTATAGCTTACTTTATTGTTTATTGAGATAGTTCTGCCCAACCCACAGATTGTGACATTCGTAAAAATTGATATAATATTTATTTTATAAAGCAGTTTTTTTTTTTTTTACGTATTTCAGTGGTTATAAGAAGGATGGCAAGTATGCTATCGCTGTGTTAATATCCCCGTCTCAAACAGTAATAAAACTAGGTAAGCACTTTAGTTTGTAAAATAAACACAAATTAATATTGCAATCTCTTTTAATTTTAGTTTACTTTTGCATTCTCCGTGCACACCTGAAATCCGCACTGATTAAGGGATTTACAAATGCTAAGCGGCTGCGAGGCGAAGAGGTTAATTGCTTTGTAAGCGGCTTGATGAAAAAATGTGTAGCTAACCACGCGGCAGCCAACGCTGTTGCTGACTCAACTTAATTGGCGCACGAGGCGCATACTTAATGCGCTTAGATGCGGGACAGACTCATCGTCGCCTCGCCTTGCCTTATTGCCATTGCAGAAGCCGCTTTGGCCCACTAATTAGATCCAACGGGAAACCGTTGAATGCATTCTCTGGCATCTTCCAAAATATTAAAATTGATCCAAGCTAAAGACAAAATTCCAGTTTAATGCGCTTTATACCAAATTGATTGTGAAAATAAGAAGCATTTATTGTTTGATTGTGATTTGAATTTAATTGTCATGAATATTGTACTCAATTAATTTTAAATTGACCTAATGTTTCAAAGTAAGTATTTGAAATTGTCGTGGAATAAGATTATGTGATACATTTGACAGTTATAAAGATATGTTCGAAAAATTTAAATTAAAGTAGAACGTCAAAGAGTGATTATAAATATAATTTTAATCACATGCACATATTAATTGGGATGACATCAAAAAAGCGAAATACGTTGATGAGGGATATGCGAAACATATCCCATGAGTGTGTATGCAAATCAAGGGAACATTTTAATTATATATTCAGATTGTGTTGATGGAATTGTATTTGATTTTTGTAAATTGAATGCATAACATAAGCCAATTCTTAGGGGGTCAATTGGGGGCAAGACTTGTGATATGGCACTGATTCGATGTCAGGACTTAAATCAACAATAACAAGCGACAGCAACAAGAACAACAGCAGCAGTAACATCGACAACAACAACAAGTATGAAGGTATTGTAAACACGCGACGACAACAAAAATAAATAATACGAAAAACAAAATAAATGAACGGCTGATTGCGTTGGCGTTTGGGCTTTGATACTTATGCATGTGTAACATGAAAATGGTTTTGCATGTTTTTCTACGAGTATGTATGCCCAGCAGCAACAAACAACAAACAACGACAACAGCAACAGCAACAACAATACTAATATAGCAACAACGTAGCACTAATTACCCTAATTGTATACGGGGCGGTGTGGAAACACTTCGAGCAACGATGACGACTAAACTCCAATTTGGACTTTGACTTTTGTCTGCCAAACTTTTGCCACAATGTCTGAGTTGACCTCGTGACAGTGTTAGATATATCTAAACGATGTTTAGAAATTTTTGAATTTTCAATTATATATTTAGGGTCGGTTTTTCAATGGCTAGCTAAGGGATTTTTTAACTATATCAAAGATATTTTGACATAAAATGTATAGAAATTAAAGTCAAATTTGAAGATACATATTTTATTTTATTAAATTAAAGGAGACATTGAAAAGCCGGCTCTAAGACAAGAATCTGTACCCCAGACTTCAATTTATGATGGACTAGAAGAATTATAAATTTTTTTTTATTATAATATGTTATAATACATATAGTATTTTACCAAAATGAATCCCTAACTAAATTTATCGTTGGCTGAACTCAGGAATGCTACAGAAAACGAAATCTCCATAAATTTTTGGGAGATTTTTAGTTGACTTTGATTTCTGAGGCAAATTTAAAAATCTGAGTTGCATTTTTGAAATCGCAATAAAATCCTTTGAAGATTTTTATGAGATGCGTAACGATCACGTGTTCAGCTCTGTTGCTGTGGGTCTTGTGTTACCCGTTAACGTCATAGGGCTAGAAAAGGTTGTGGCACGTTGGCATCGCGTGCTCGACGTGTGCCGACTGTTATTACGTATACGCCAGCGCGGCCAACTGTGTGTAGAAATAAAACATTAAATTACGTAGGTCGCCCGCCAGTTGCCCCATTGTTTCTCTGTCTCTTGACTTTGAGTGCGATTGTGACTGCGACTGCGACTGGAGCAGGTGTGGTACACACGTAGACCGTGCACGTACCTGAAATTTTAAGCAATCAGATAGACAGACAGACAGACAGATAGTCATACATATAGTCAGACAAGGAAGAGACAGACAGAGTGGTTTTGGAGCGTTGTGGACCGCCTGCGGTTTCGTTTTGAAGTGGCCTTTAATAGTTTGCTGTCTGCAACTGCAGCGAAATGTGCCACATAGAATGCTGCATGTGTGTGTGTGTGTGTGTGTGTGGTTGTGGCGTGCTGTTGGCAAACCAAAGAGCAGTTTAATGAAATAGCAAAGAAAATTGTGGCCGTTGCTACAGCTACACACATACGAGTAAATGGCACTACTGCAACGCCAACTGAAATTGTAATTATGCCGCAATTGCAATGACTGCTAAGCGAGAGTCGCATTTCAGATGACCACAAAGCGAATTTACATACAATACTCTGCAGAGTGGACGACGTGCCCATTAAGTTAAGCCTCAATTCGACATAAACAATGGAAAACTGAAAAACGTTATGTAAATGTAACAATTCTGTTTTATCTGTTTTATTTATTTTTATAAAATTTAATACTGAGTTCTATATTAGCTAGTTATTTTTATACCCAGAGCCCATTGAAAATGGGCAAGAAAGGGTAAAAAGGATTAACAGCCGAGTCTATTGAGCCATGTCTGTCTGTCTGTTCGTCTGTTTGAACGCGTCGATCTCATAAACCATAAAAGCTAGAGACTTTAAACTTGTATGTAGATTCCTGGATACTATACGCAGATCAAGTTTGTTTTTATTTTGGATTGGACCACTATAACATATAGCTGCCATAGGAACGATACTTCGAAAATGAAGTTTTAGTATAAAAAAGTTTTTTATTTGTTGAGATATTAGAATTAAACTGATAGAGTATGCATCTATGCTGCTATTATACATTCTGCCCAAATTTGGTTCAAATCGGTCCACTATATCACATAACTGCCTTAGAGACGATCTGTCAAAAATAAAGTTTCAGTCTGAAAATGTATTTTATTTGTTGAGATATCTTAACCAAACCCATAGAATATGCAATTAAGCTTGTGTTATTTATTTTTACCAAATTTAGAACAGACCGAGTTCCTATATTAAATAGCTGCCATAGAAAATCGGTCGAAAATCTTTTTTTTTTTTTATTTTAAACGAAACTTTTGCTATATATTAAAAAAATATGAGTTTTATTTCATAATTTGTAATATTAGATTAAATATGTTTAATAGAGTGGGACAAAAAAAAATACATAAAGCGGCTATGAAATTCGGAATCTGCGATGAATTCTAAAAAGAATTGCCCAAGAAACCATGGGTCTAAAATCAAAATCGAGCTTCCACTTTTTATAAAGGAGTTAAAACTATTTCATATATTGGTAATTGTCTACTAGGTGTAACTTAACTCTAAAACAAAAAAATAAAAAATTCAAATAGAGGGACTAGAAAACACATGAAAACCTTCCTCGAAAAGTGTAAGCTCGATATTGATTTTAGACATATGGTTTCTTGGCCAATTCATCGTAGATTACGAATATTATATATTCAACCGCCTTGTCGCGAAAAAAATTGACCAACTCTAATGTTTAACTTTATGAATTAAATAGACATTATATTTTCTATATTTTAAGAAATATAGAATATGTTTTTTTCTCGTACAAAATTTGTATAAATATTTACGGGACCTTTTAATTAGTTGCTGTTAATGAACCGCGAATTTTTTTTTTTTAAATATATATGCTATATACTACTTTGATAACGTAACTTCTAATTGTGCTGTTGCCTTATACTAGTGAATAAAAAAGTTGTATTTTTTTTTTGGTATTATATTTTGTTCATTTTTATAAAAAATAAAGGTTTCTTTTTTTCTTATTTGTTTTAATTTTCGTTATTTTTCGTTCTCTGTTCTTACATATTTTTCCAAGATATTGTTAGACATAGTTTTTAAGATAACATAAGTAAATTATTAAATATTACACATAAACTGCGCATTATGAAAATCAAAAGCATAATAAATTTGCATAAACATATTATATATTCAGTGTTAATCCTATTCATGGTCGACTGAATGTTTATTCTTATTGTTTTGGTTCTAGTATATCTTATCTTTAACAATTTTTTTCATACTTTAAAGATTCTTACTTGTTTCTATAGCCATTTATTCCCCCAATTCGATTTATCTATCGTTTTAAATTTAGAAATGACACGCCAGCTTAAGTAGGCAATTAAAGAGATCGAGCTCAGAGTCGATATTGAGACGATTCTGATCAAGTATGGCCATTAATGAGGATGCCTCAATGTCTAGGATACAGGGATTGGAGAGAACTTCACGTGTATTTCTCACTATGAATTCCATGCTTTTCTGCATCAAACTTGACTCGTCATGAAAGTTGGCAAACTCATATGCCCGACACACGTTCTTCGCACTGAGGCACCCAATCATATACTTCGTGCAATTGGTCATCAGCTGTGGCAACATATATTTTTTTGCCACGTAGAAAAGATCAAATGCCTTGTCGATGGAACCGATTGTATTGAGATCTGCGTAAATATATTCCAGCATTGCTTTAAATGCCTCCGGCTGCACATCCGGTATGATTATGGGATCCGTTTTTTCTGGCAGACTGCCAAAGAACATGCTCTCAAATACCGGCGACGCCATCGCCAAAAGCACTTTATGACCAGCAATTAAGAGCTGATTGGGCTTTGAGCCCACCAAAAAGCGGCAATCTGTAAATTTATCTGAACGCAGCAGATGCTGACCACGTTCCTTGATCGTCTTTAAATTGATTTGCCAGTCCAAGTCCATTCTTCACACTACTGAGACTGCGTATTGAATTTGAGTTGCTTAAAAATTTGAATTAAGCAATGTGGTATACAGCACGGTAGTGATGGTAAAGAACATTAAAACGTCGATAAGTTATGGATAAGCGATTTCTATTTCAATTCGATTTTGGTCAATCGAAGAAATTTAATCGATGTTTATGAATAGACGACGTGTTTGTAGAATTTAAGATCTCGATATTTTTGATAATACCTCTACTTTCTGTTGACAATGTGGACATTTAGGGTATTCCATAAACGGGTTCTGATATATATAGTTATTTAAATATCCATATCGCTGTTAATACACAGTTTTTAATTTCAAGCAGCAGTTTTAAAGCCATCAATTTCCGGTTTTTTCTGCTTATAAATCCGAACTGAATCTATTTTGCGAGGCTCGTTTTAAGGCCGGTGTGCAGCCTTGATAATTATATATATGTTGTTATGAATGTATTTTTTTTAGTTTTCCTTGAATTTTAGAGTAAAAAAATCGTAAAAATTCTAACCAAAAAATCTTAATTTTCTCAATTCAAAAATTTTTATCAATGAATTCTTGATTTATTTATTTGCTTTTAGAAAATGTAAAGCTTTTTAAAATCAGCTATGAAATGTTCTTAAAATAATGAGTAATTTATGCACACCTCTAAAAAAGCTAACTATTAAAATCTTTTTTTAAGAAAACTACTATAAAAAAAAACTAAAAATATTGTTTGTCATTTGGGGTCCTAAATGTATAATATGGAACTTTGGACAGAATATATAAAACCAAGTTAAATGTATATTTTATACGTATGGTTACGATATCTCCTAAAGCAAAAAAGTTTTTCATACTAAGACTCGATTTTCGCCCGATCGGTCGTATGACAGCTATATGTTATAGTGGTCCGATTTGAACCAACTTTGGTAAGGATGTATAAGACAAACTTAAATGCATATTTTATAAGTTTGGTTACGAAATCTCATAAAACTTAAAAGTTTTTCATACTATGACTCGATTTTCGCCCGACCGGTTCTATGAGAGCTATATTATATAGTGGTACGATTTAAATCAACTTTGCACAGGATATATAAAATCAAGTTTTATGCAAATTTAATCAGTTTGGTTACGATATTTCATAAAACAAAAAAGTTTTTTATACTAAAACTTGATTTTCGCTCGATCGGTCCTATGACAGCTATATGTTATAGTGATCCGACTTGAACCAACTTTGCTAAGGATTTATAAGACAAATTTAAATGCATATTTTATAAGTTTGGTTACGATATCTCATAAAACTAAAAAGTTTTTCATAATTAGACTCGATTTTCGCCCGATCGGTTCTATGACAGCTATATGTTATAGTCGTCCGATTTGAACCAACTTTGGACAGGATGTATAAAACCAAGGTTTATGTACATTCTATACGTTTGGTTATGATATCTCAAAAAACAAAAAAGTTTTTCATACTTAGACTTGATTTTCGACCGATCGGTCCTATGACAGCTATATGTTATAGTGGTCCGATTTGAACCAACTTTGGTAAGGATGTACAAAACTAACTTAAATGCGTATTCTATAAGTTTGGTTACAACATCTCATACAACAAAAAAGTTTTTCATACTAGAACTTGATTTTCGACCGATTGTTCCTATGGGCGCTATATGATATAGTCGTCCGATTTAAAAAAGAAACAAACTTAACGTGCCTGCAGTATAGCGGAATCTCCATACCATATTTGGTGTCACTAGCTTTTAAAGTACTCTTATAATTTGGATTTGAAATTTTTTTTTCCAATTTGTGGGCGATATAGGGGGCGTGGCCGAATTTTGAAACAAACTTAATCTGCCTGCAGTATAGAAGAACCTACATACCAAGTTTGGTGTCTCTAGCTTTTATAGTCTCTGAGATCTAGGTGTTCATACAGACAGACAGACAGACGGACAGACGGACAGACAGACAGACGGACATTGCTATATCGACTCGGCTATTGATGCTGATCAAGAATATATATACTTTATGGGGTCTGCCACGCCTCCTTCTGCCTGTTACGCACATATTCGGTAAAACAAACCCAATAGACCCCTGTACTTTTTTTAAGTACGGGGTTTTAAAAACATTTGTATCATTGTATATCAATTTTTTTTGTTTTTGAAATGTTGATAACAAAGTTTTCTTAGCTCTTTTAGCAGAAATGCTCAGCTCAATGCTCTGGGAGTACGTTTTGTTTTTGTAATAACATACAAAAAGCCATACCCTCAAACAAATACGTGTGTGTGTGTGTGTGTGTGCAATGCGTTGAAGCCTTCCCAGCAGAACCAGACCTCGAGGAAAAGTTGAGGAACATTCCTCAGTCATTAAGGAAACAAGCGTTTGTATGAAAATCATTAATGTACCATTGTGAGTTCAATGTACATTGCTCAACGTTTCCCTAACACAAAATGTGAGGGACTCCTCGTGGAACTCTGTTAAAAAATCCCAGGCATTAATTGTCTATTTGAATACTTCGTTTTTTTTTTAAATTTAAATTGCATTAAATTTTTGTTTTATTCAAGACTGTTCCCGGGCCCTCCCGAACTGAAAAGTTCTGTTTGTCCGCCACAGTAGTCGACTCTAACCGTTGAGCCACGGGACTTATCCCAAATATTTCCAGCGTTATCATATTACCATATGGTAAGCAATAGGCATTTACTAAAACTTCATTTTCAGACAACATACTAACAAAGGATTAACTTAAATATGATATTCTAAGAGTAATTTGTTGTCTCTTACCGGTAAAAAGTTCATTGAAACAATTTTTTGAAGTTAACTGATCGAAAAATGAGCATAAAGTTGTTCAGTATATTCTGCAGTGCAAAAAAAAAGGCATTTGGCAATTCGTCGCAAGTAAATTTAATTATTTTAGTACTGAACTAAATGGAATGCACACATCATTAGAAAAGTAAAAGAGTGCTCTTTTTCGTGGCCTTCAATTCTTTCCGATATTGTGTGCACACATACATATAATATATAGCAGCCCTATGAATTTGCATATATGGTATTTGTACACATATGTTATGTATATCCACATATATACATATAAGTACATATAAATATACGTCAATCACAATTGGAAACTTGAAATTAGCGCAAACTTATTGTTATGTTGCTTAAGGTAAAGACGTTGTTCCAGATTCAAATCCCTTTGGGAATTGGCTCATGGCTCTCAAATACCAAATTATTTAATCGGTGGTATGTGAGAATACTCTTTATTGGGTATATAGGTATATTTAACACACTGTGTTAAATAATAAAAACATTAATTATAAAAATCACGATATAAAATAGTTTTGGATATACCTTTTTAGTCTTACTATAGCTATTTATGCTATAAACTATCTGATGATAATATTTTAAAAAAACTTATGGGTCATGTATTTCAGATATATTTTAGGGTATGTTGACCATGTCGGCTATTGGACTTTTCTTAATAAAAGTATTATTTTCATATTAGAAGTGAGCTGATCCAAAGTTTGAATTCCAAACGCTTCTCAGTTTCAATTTTATTTGGCAACCACGAAGTCGTAATTAATGCTCAAATATTTAAAATGTGGATAAAAACACTTACAGTTTTGTGGATTTACTTGTATTTTTCAATAGAAAATGTGAATGCTGGTGAATTAACTTTAGAACCAAGTTACCAAATTATTTGTGAATCCATTCTTGAATCGTCATGTCAAAAACCGGCAATTGCTAAATATCTGAAATGTATATCTGAACTAAAAGGCAATACTTTGCACTTCTCTTGCGTGTGGGATTTGAATTATAAATATTGTGAATTGTTAAAATATAATCGAGAATGTTTTATTCCTGCAATTGAGGGACATTTGGAGTTGGATCAAAGAGAGATGACAATTTACCACTGCTTAGCAGATCTACAAAAAGTTTCAGTTGAAACTCAAACACTTCAATGCAACATGAACGAGATTGACTTTCAAAGGCGAATCTTCAAAAAATGCAATAAAACAGACGTATCAACAATTAATAATTATTACTTTCCCAAGAATAATAAATACAGTAATCGTCTTAATTTTCTATCATCGAATTTCCCCAACTTAAAGCACATTACGTGGATTCAGTGCGATTGTTTACCCTTTTATCAGTTTATACAAAAGTTTAAATACCTCAACTCACTTCAATTGTTTTTTTGCCCAAAGTTATTGGCATGCAAAGATTTCCATTTTACTAATCTAACTCGGATTGAAGAAGTGCGTATAGTTTTGTTTTTGGATCAGAATTCCACATACATCAATCAAAAACTTCTGAGAGGAATGGACAATTTAAAGATATTTGAATTGATGACAAATAATAAAAATGAAGTTGAAGTTTCGCCACAATTGTTTCGAGGATTAACCAATTTAACTACGTTAAAATTTTTTAACGGCAACATCACAAAACTCACCAAGGATCATTTTCAAGATTTAGTCAATTTAAGGAATATGACGATAAAATTCGGACCGATTAATGGTTTTGACTGGCTAAAGTTAGTTCATAAATAGTAATTAAGGAATATTAGATTACATTATAATGGTTCAATTCGATCTATTTCAGTTCCTCAATAATACAAGATAATTTAACATTCTTGAAATTAGATAAAAATGTACAGCTTCCAGAAAGCAATATGACAGCATTAATTTGCAATTATACAGATAAATGCATGTTAAATGTTGATAAACATAGAAAACCATGTCCCAAGGGTTGTAGTTGCTATCTTTTATTATCAAATAATGAATTTGAGATAGATTGTAATAATGTAGAGAAGATTCCAGAGCTGCCTATTCCAATAACTGGAATTCCATCCCTTTACTTTCGTAACAATAATTTAATGCAATTGCCGAACTCAACTTTATATGGTTATTCAAATATTAAACACCTTTATCTATCTAACAACAATCTGACAAGAATATCCGTTGAACAATTGCCACCCAATTTAACCTATTTGGATTTAAGTAACAACAATCTTCAATTTCTTGACCACAAAGTAATCAAATTTCTCTCAGAACGAGCAGGAAAATTGGAAATGAGGCTATCGGGAAATCCGTGGATATGTAACTGCGATGCTATCGATATGTTGGACTTCATCACCAATATGTCTAATAATATTATTGATAGCGATGAAATGAAATGCAATGGAAACCCTTTTATACATTCGATGATTCTGTATAATGCAGACATTTGTAAATCAAACTCACTATATTATATTCTTGGATCGCTTCTTATATTGGCTGTCGTGATTATCATACTTGGGTGTATCAAGAAAACAATATTAATGTGGCTTTATGAGCGGAATCTTTGTTTCAAGTGGATTTCCCGCCCGGAACCCAAAGAAGACAGTGTCCTAAAAATTGATGCATTTCTTGCATTTTGCCATGTGGATGTGGATCTGATAAAGGAGTATTTGGATAATCTGGAGAAAGGACCTCGCGAGTACAGACTCTGCTTCTATCAACGGGACTGGCAGATAGGCGCATCCATTCCAGACTGCATTTTGCAATCGATTAAAGATTCCAGGAGAATCATCATATTGCTGACCAACAACTTTGTCAGTTCCCCTTGGGGTGTCTTTGAATTCCGATCGGCCATTAGGGCCACTTCGATGGACCCGAACAAGCGACTGCTTGTCATAATGTATCCAGATGTTAACTTGGATAATCTAGAGCCCGAGCTGAAGCGGTACTTGACGTACAACACGTATCTTAAGCGAGATGATCCCCAATTCTGGAGAAAGCTGATATTTGCAATGCCCCATAAAGAGGTCCGATCTTAAATATCTACGATTGGTAAATATAAATAGTTACTTCAATACTGAATTGTTGCTAATTATTTGAATTTATTATATTTTCAGAACACTCTGGCACTCTGCGTCCATCACAATGGGACTTTCCTACAATTGCAACATTATATGAACATCAAGCTTACAGAACATAATGAAAGAAAACTATAAATTGTAACGTAAAATTAATTTTTGCTATCAAAAATAATTTTTCTGAATTTAAATGACAATATTTTTAAGTTCACATTCTTAATTAACTCTAAATCTTTAAGGTTACAAGTTTATAAATACTTAGTTATTCACAATAGTTTCCTTAAGCGAAAAGCAAAGTTTAATATTAACTAGTCGGACGGAGCTACAGTTGAGCATTCTCGACTGTCGGAGACCCCGTACTTACTATGTCAAAAGCTAAGACTGCTAAAAATTCATACTTGATTTTCGCCCGATCGGTCCTTTGACAGCTATATGTTATAGTGGTCCGATTTGAACCAACTTTGGACAGGATATAAAAAACCAAGTTTTATTAATATTCTATAAGTTTGATTACGATATCTCATAAAACTAATAAGTTTTTCATACTAAGACTCGATATTCGCCTGATCGGTCCTATGACAGCTATATGTTATAGTGGTCCGATTTGAACCAACTTTAGACAGAATATATAAAACCAAGTTTTGTTTATATTCTATTCGTTTGGTTACGATATCTCATAAAACTAAAAAGTTTTTCATACTAAAACTTGTTTTTCGACCGATTGTTCCTATGTGCGCTCTATGATATAGTGGTCCGATTTAAAAAAAAAAACTAACTTAACCTGCCTGCAAGATTGGTGTCACTAGCTTTTAAATTGCTCTTATAATATGGATATGAAATTTTTTTTCCGATTTGTGGGCGATATAGATGGCGTGGCCGAATTTTGAAACAAACTTAATCTGCATGCAGTATAGAGGAACCTACATACCAAGTTTGGTGTCTCTAGCTTTTATAGTCTCTGAGATCTAGGTGTTCATACAGACAGACAGACAGACGGACAGACGGACAGACAGACAGACGGACATTGCTATATCGACTCGGCTATTGATGCTGATCAAGAATATATATACTTTATGGGGTCTGCCACGCCTCCTTCTGCCTGTTACGCACATATTCGGTAAAACAAACCCAATAGACCCCTGTACTTTTTTTAAGTACGGGGTCTAAAAAAAAAACTAAATGTATACCATTTCATATGTTAATGTTTATATTAAAAACGTTCAGTCTATGAATTTCATCAGATATAAAAGTATGTTTTTTCTCAAAACTAAAGAATATGTAATTCATTAATGGAGTTTTTCTTATTTATTTCTGTTCATTCTTCAATATTCTTTTTCAACAAAAAAAAGATGCAGAAAACAATTACTACGTATAATGAAATTCAAAAGCAGAAAAAAATTATATATTATATATATTTAGTGTCAACCCCCTTCATGGCCGACTTTATATTTATCATTATTGTTGCGGTTCTACGAATTAATTGATGAAAATTTGAAAATTGGCCGAGGGTTGTTAATGGAATGCGACGACTCCAAGAGCTTCCGAGTGAGGCGTGAGACACAGAAACCCTCGGGCATGTTGTCGTTCATCAAAGTTGGACTGATGATATTAATGAGTATGTCCAATGATTCGTGTTTCTTCAGCAACTTGGAGCGGGCAGGACCGTTGGCAAACTGTTGTGGTGTCATGTTCAGAAAGCGTATCTTTTTTACCGCTTGCCGCAATATGGTGCGCAATATGGTGCGCCAATTATATATCTTGATGTTCATCTTTGTCGCTGTCTCCTCTGGGTTCATTTCAGCATTGGCATTGCCGGAGGCGTCACTATTTATATCAGTGTGCTCTGCACTCGCTGTGAATTTATCGCAGTCACTGGGAACTTCATTATTGTCATTATCTTTGAGAATGCCTCGATCACTCGCAAGTTTAAGCAGGAAATCAAAGAGTTCGATCTCAGAGTTGATATTGAGACGATTCTGGTCAAGTATGGCCATCAATGTGGATGCCTCAACGTCTAGGCTGTTTGGATTTATCAGAACTGTATGCGTATTTTTTACTATAAAGTCCATGCTATTTTGCATCAAACTTGACTCGTCATTAAAGTTGGCAAACTCATAAGCCCGACACACGTTCTTCGCACTTAGACATTCAATCATGTACTCCGTGCAATTGGTCATCAGCTGTGGCAACATATATTTCTTTGCCGCGTAATAAAGATCAAATGCCTTGTCGATGGAACCGATTGTATTGAGATCTGCGTAAATGAATTCCAGCATAGCTTTAAATGCATCCGGCTGCACATCCGGAATGATAATGGGATTCGTCATTTCCGGCAGACTGCCAAAGAACATGCTCTCAAATACCGGCGACCCCGCCGCAAGAAGCACTCTATGACTAGAAATTAAGCGCTGGTTGGGCTTTGAGCCTACCAAAAAGCGGCAATCCGTCCATTTCTCAAAACTTAGAAGATGCTGACAACGCTTCCTGATTCCACTCAAGTTGCTTTGCCATTCCAATTCCATTGTGCGCACTATAATTAAACTTGCTTTAAATAAATGGTATACAGAACGATAATGATGATACAAAACATCGAAGCTACGATAAGTTGATAAATATTTTATATCGATACTTGTCAATGTGACGAGTTAATTCAATCGATGTTTATGAAAAGTCGACATCTTTGTAGAATTAAACAAATCGATATTCAACTTAAATATTTTGCATCAGCAGGTTTTTTTTGTGACAATTTGGGTTTTCACTTGACAGTGGCAGCATGGCAGGGGGCACATCTACATTACTGGAAGCGTGTGAACTACGCTCCCCACAGTGGGCGTCAAAAAATATAATATTTACTAGATCTGCCTGAAATTATAGGGAACATACGAACAGACGGACATAAGTATATCGACTCGGCTGTTGGTGCTGATGCAGAATATATTTACTTTTGGGGTCTGGCACGCCAACTTCCCGCACAGGGAATTAAAATACAAGTGGGAAAGGTTATATTCGAGATCCCGACTATAGGATACCCGTTACTTAACTTAAATATGTATAAAAGTGTTTGTTTAAAGGAATTACTTGTATTACTTTGAAAACATTAAATCGCCATAACTGCCGATCTACTTCTCTGATCTTGTTGCAACTCAGTGGGTTAATAGATAATACTAATAGATGACGTTTTGTTTCACAACTGTGGATGTGGTGGTTTTTCGCGATTTGCGGTGGCGGAGGGGGGGCGTGGCTTAAATTTGAAACAAACTTGATCTGCGTAAGGTATATAGAAATCTTTGTGTCTCTGAGATCCCTTTGTTCAAACAGACGAGCGAACGGTTTTTCGCTATTTGCCGTGGCGGAGTGGGGCGTAGCTTCAATTTGAAAAAAAACTTATACTCTTATAGTCTCTGGGATCCTTTTGTTCATACGGACAGACGGACGGACGGATGGACGGACGGATGGACGGACGGATGGACGGACGGACGGACGGACGGACGGACAGAAACACATGGCTATATCGACTCGGCTATTGACGCTGATCAAGAATTTATATACTTTATAGTGTCGGAGATGCCTCCTTCTCCCTATTACATACATTCCAACGAACACAAAATGCCCTTTTACTTATTTTTTAAGTAACGGGTATAAATATGGCATTAATACTTTTAGCCGAACAACATAAAACTAAATGGGTGTGCAGAGTCGAAAATATAAGCAACGATTGCACTGTGTGTGTGAATGTGTGTAATAACAGAGGAAATAAACAATGGCAAGAAAACAAATACTAACAATGCCAATAAACATAAGCAAAACACATACCAAGAAAAGCTCCAAGAAATAATCCTCCAAAATAATCATTATGGCCATAAGGAGGCGAACCGACGACATGCCACAGAGCTATGTAAAAAATGTAATTGGTCATCAAAATAACAATAACAACAACAACAGTAAGAAGAAGAACAACAAAAACAACAACAATATACTCGTTGTGGACACAACTGAAATATGTCCATTTGGTTGCACAAGCACTTTGGGTGTATTAGTGGCCTGAGTCCTAGTCTTTATCTTAACATCTATGTAGTCGCATTAGTGTGAGTTACATACACCAGATATTTTAACATACACACACACACACATACATACAGAGCCGGTCAGTCAGGCAGACACCCAACAAAGCCCAAAAGGATAATCGGCCTAGATTTAATGGTGTTTTTATGTTACGCAAAAGGATTTTTAATTGCTTACCAGAAGAATCCCTTTGTTTTGTGGGAAATCCAAGCTAACTCTCACTTAGGGGCAGACACAGGGGATAATTTATCTGTGGACAGGTGTCTTTTGCAAATGAAACAACAACTTGGCCATCAAAAAATTGATAATAGCCGAGGGCATTCAAATGTTGTGTTAATTAGTTGTGTATCCACTAGTCAGGGCATTACATATGCAATATGCTTATTGATGTTTGTCTCATGAGAAAGGAATATAGAAAGGAAAACTTTGCAACAAATTTATGATCAATTAGAAAAATAATTTTTTTTAATACTTCAAGGCCGTCAAATTTAAATTTTCTCGTATTATTAAAATTTATTATAATTAAAAATTTTAAATTCATTTTATTTTATAATACAAATTGTTGTAGTCTGATTTTGTTTGACACTTAATGACTCTCCTTCATTTCATCTCAGCATAAAGTTTTTATTTACTATACACATAGAAAATAAATTTTAAATAGTCAAAATGTCTCGTTATTATCTATTTTTATTTGCTCTTTTTATTAATGTAGTTTGAAGTGAAATAATGAACTTAAAATAGGCTGAAAATAATAAAGTTTAAGCAACAAATGAAAGCTGAAAATTCCGTTATAATAACAGCCAGTATTCATAAATCAAATAGGCACTCATTAATTCATATCTTGACAATCGGTCAATGTACGAGATATAAAATGCATTAAAAACCAACTGTATAGAGTGACAAAAAGCAGCAAAAAAGTAGAAGAATAATGTCAAAATAAAATAAAAAAAGGAGATAAATATATAGGTCCTGGTCGTGTCCTGGTCGCGAAAATGATTAATGATAAATTATTTAAGAAACGTTGACAGCAAATAAAATAACAAACTGATGGCAATGGCAGGTGGAATATTTACGAGTATTAAATGTATTTAAAATGTTATTACAGTTTGCTCTGGATGGGTGACAACGAAGCACTTGATGACCTCAAACAAAACAAATAAATCATGAATATTAAGTTTGCCAGCCGAAAGAACAAAAGTCAATTGCCCAAGTTTATTGATGGAATATACACGGAGACCAAGGGAGAGAGAAAGCCAAAGTCACCGAAGCGACTATTGCGATGATACTTGAGAGCTTAACGGCTTAGAAAGCCCCTTGCCAACTGTTCCTCTTATACGATAGATGGAATTGCCATAAGTTGGACTTGGCCATCCATTTGATTAGATGGTCTGTTCGGCTACGATTCGAAATATACTCGAGGGGCACAAATGTTTATGCAATTGAATTCAATTTTTCTATCTCATGATTCGAACAATTGCGACATTCAACAGAATACTCTCAAGTGGGGTGTGTTATGTATCTGTATCTGTGTGTGTGTGTGTGTGGTATCTGTGAGTGTGTTAGTTTGCCTTTTGGCCATTTTGGGTTTTTGTTTATTAAATTCCGGCCAAGGATTTTAGAGCTTTACTCAAATTCCTGTCGACTATTTTGCCCCCTATCGCATTCTTTTTCCCATGTTTGCCTAAATCTCATGTGCAGCTCTTAAGTTGTATGCATTTTTAAAGTTTTCATTTGTGGAAACTTTACTCGTTGCCACAAAGTGGATAACTTTCTCTGTGTTAAATCACTTAGATTCACAAAAAGCGACACACGTTGAATTTCATCTTCAATCGTGAGACTTTCCATTTAATTATAATACATTTTTTCGGTCTAACTGAAATATACATTTTTTGGCATCTTTTTTTTTTTTTAAATAAACGTCGTTTTTTTTTTAAACCCCGTACTTAAAAAAAGTAAAGGGGTCTATTGGGTTTGTTTTACCGAATATGTGCGTAACAGATAGAAGGAGGCGTGGCAGACCCTATAAAGTATATATATTCTTGATCAGCATCAATAGTCGAGTCGATATAGCAATGTCCGTCTTTCTGTTTGTCCGTCTGTCTGTCTGTCTGTCTGTATAAACACCTAGATCTCGGAGACTATAAGAGCTAGAGACGCCAAACTTGGTATGTAGGTTCCTCTATGCTGCAGGCAGATCAAGTTTGTTTCAAAAGTCAGCCATGCCCCCTTAACCGCCTGCAAATCGACATGAAAATTTCATATCCAAATTATAAGAGCATTTTGAAAGCCAGAATTTGCACAGATGAAGATATAATTGTCCTAAATTTTTGCTGAAAATTTCATTCTGATCGCACAGTAAATAGCGAAGATATTCAAATAATAAATTTTGCTGTTCAATTCGTTGATGGCGCGTTGGCAGTAATTAAAACTTGAATATCTTGATAAAATAAAAAATTTATATTAACATATTATATAACAAATTGGCGTCCATTCAGACGTGAGCTTCGGTGGCGCAGTGTACTGAGTCGCGGAGTCGGACAGTGTTCGTGGGTTCGAGTTCTGCCGTGGGCGAAAGATTTTTAATTTATTTATGTTCGAATTCAATTTCATTTTATATTAAAACAAACTCAGTGCTTATTTAAAATGTAATATTAACATTAAATGTTAAAATATAAATTATTTCTTTTACTTTTTAATTGAGCACTAAAACAAGCAATATGGCCATTTAGAAGGATAAAGACATAAGTGCGAGAGTGGCTCAACACGTTGAAAATTTTTGCAATTTTGTTCTTTATGAATGTTATACTGACATTTAATTTTGAATACATGTTTAATCATTTCATTTAAATAATTTTATATTGGTATTTATATAAACGTTAAGTTAAAATTCTATGTTAAATTCATGTTTATTATAAATTTACTGTGTAAATTTGAGCGGCGAAAAATTTAATATATAAGAGTTTATGGTATTCTTAAATATTATTTAGTTTTTAGAAGTGACTGATTTTGGATAGTAAGTACGGGGTCTCCGACAGTCGAGTATGCTCGACTGTAGCACCGGCCGACAGTTTTAAATGCTATTTTATATATTTAAGTGTAGGTGTACAAAAAAATTTGGTTTCCAAAGAAAACTTAATAAGAAAGAAAAAACTTTAATAAAGTTTTTAAAATATTTGCTTATTATCATATTTTAAGCTAATTTGGCAAGTTTCGAAATTATCTTCTTAAAATTAGTTAAACTTATTATAATATTTCTATGTATAATATATGTGTATTTAAAGTAATATTAAATGTAAAAGGCATTTCCACAGTCAGGATCCCCACAATTTAGACGTTTATTCTTCTGGAAAGTAAACCTATTGAATTGCAGCTTAAATTTGAGACCACCTTTTGCCACAAAAGTATTAATGCTATGAAAATCTTATGATGCGAGTATAACCATAAAATACACAATCGTCGAGCCGCAAATAAAAGACACCCAATTCAGTCAACATAAACATACGACAGACAGACCGACGGAAAGGCGAATCGAAGCTAATTTTGTCTAAGTGGGTAAAACAAATGCTGAGATTTTGTGCTGTAATGTCAGCCCAATTTCAGCTCCAATCCCTGAGCAGCAACCAATATGTAATGCTTGGCTTTTCTTCTTCATATTTGTTGTTTCTGAATTTTACTGCTAACTGGGGAGCTGGCTACAATTTTAAACAAATAGAGGATAGACTTGCGTATACCCTGTGCGCAACTCTTAGATTCCCCTAATAAGTACGGGAAAATATTTTTTAAAAGTCTGATAAAGCATATTAAGAAATACATATTAAGGTATATTGACTCGTTCCGGTTTTTTTTGGGCAAAATTTTTTTCGACGTGATTATCTTAAAATTGTTTTAACCTAATTTTTTCTTCATTTAGTGGATTGAATTTAATTAAAGCTAGTGAATTTAAGTTTGATTAAGTCAAAAAGCAAAATATATATAAAAGACAAAAATTTTAATTTTATTAAATGCTAATAAATAAATTGTGTGTAAGGCCTAAAAATTATATTTAAAATTAAAAAAATTTGTTCCTAACACTTTACACTTAAATCTTTTTGCTTGCAAATATTAGCATACAGTCAGAATACCATGATAATCGATCGGTTAAGGGTATAAAAAGTAACCAAAACAAATGACAAACAATAAAAATCGAGTATACGCAATGCTTGCTTATGGGATCAGCGTGCGTGTGTTTAAGGGGGCGTGTTATATGTGGGTGTGTGTGTCGAAATATTTTCAATGTATTTTAAGTGTTTCGCTGCCTGTTAAAGTTATTGCTGCATAATTTCCGGCGCTAAACATTTCCGTTGCACATAATTACGCGCATAACGAGGCTTCCCGTAAAATCTCAAGTGAAATTAAAATCCAGCCTAGCAAATGCCAAAAAGGAAGAAAAATAAAAAAAAATAAATAAAGAACTGCAATTGCCGCATGTTGCGATGGCGATAAAAAGCGCTTGTTAATGTTTATGCATGTGCTGTCCAAGGCAGGACAATTGTCCTGCGGGGCCCAGTCGTATCTGTGTATGTGTTTCTCTCTCTCTCTCTCTGCTTTTCTCTCTCTCTATCTGTCGCTGTGTGTGCCTGTGTTTCGCGCCATTGTCGAGGCTTATGGGGAGACCATTATGGACAACTGCAATGGCGACAATAACGTGTCGTTGATGTTTCACACCTGAGACACATTTTCGAGAATGTATGCCTGTTTGTCTTCCCCATCCTTCTGCAGACGAACAGGTGGTTGGCGCAGCGCCCAAAAGTGTGTTATTAAAATTGAGACAACGCTATAGATACAAAATATATGTATATAAACATATAATATTGGCATTTACATAAGCTAAGTGCTTGAAATGTTGCCAAACTCGCAAATGCAACACAAATTTTGCGGTTTTGTGGTTATTCATTCAAGGACGACAACAGGTAAAGTACAACATCATTTACACCCTTTTACTTTTTGTCTGGCTGCTAATCTAGTTAGGCGTGAAATATGTTTTTGTCAGATTTTAATTTCACAGCTTGTTTGATAAATTAATTTACATGGGAATTCGACACTTTGACTATCAAAGCGAGTAGCAAATTGACGGATTTTTAAATTAACAGTACTTTTTTTAAATCAATTTAATGAAACAATACACAGAGAAAACCTGAAAGTGTGATTTATATGAGATGAGAATCTTAGAGAGGTATTTAGAGAACATAAGGGAATAATTTACATTTTTAATAATATACAATTTTTTAATTCAATTCTAAGATCTATGTTTGCATAAGCATTAAAAGGGTTTTCAAATAGCTTCGTTGCTTATATAGAGAGAAGAAAATTCCTTGTTACCCTCTCTTTTATTTGGTACTTGAAGTATAGTGTAGCAGAAATAAAAATACTTTTACACAAAGTATTATACATAAAATATCTACGCTTTAATAATGTATTAAATCATTATTAAATTAGGCAAAGGCAAGCTTTAGACGAATCTTGAGAGTTACTTCAATTGTTGCCCTTTTAATGAGAGGTTTTAGCCGCAATCTTAATAAGTTTAGCGATTATTTGGTAAAACTTTGACGGGCCTCATTTCCATTTTGGGTTGCCTTGCTGGCTTTGGGTTGCTGCAAGCGAGTTTAAAGCGTGTCGCAGCCTCATGTTTCTCCTTAATTAACCAAGAAACGCACAGAAAATGATTTGGCGCAGGCCCCAGGCATTTTGCCAATCAAATTGAGCATAAATCTAAACAAAATTCTAGACTTTCGGTGGCAGTTTGCGTTTCTTGGCCGTGGGCAGAGTTTAATTAAACCTGCGCGAGCAGCGCTGAATTTAAGCGTTTAATTGAAAAACTTTAAACGAGACTTGTCGTCCCAAGAGAATATCTACATAAACGACAGTTTTTAGTTGGCAGCAGCAGCAGCAGCAGCAGCAACAATGAGGAAACGTGGCATCAGGCCATTCAATACAATGCCACAAGCGGCAACTTTGACGCAGACTCAAACGAAATTTGTGAGTGACATTTTTTGGTTGCAGAGTGAAAAATAAATTCGCAGCGAAGCGGAGCGAAAAATTTGCCAAGAGGCAGTGGAAAAATTATGACAGTTGATAGTTGGCAGGCGGTGGAACAACAACTACAACAATCGGTGGCAGCATCAGCATTAAAATCACTCATACGCACCGTGTGTCGAGCGACTCTTTTAGTGCTGTTGCTGCTGTTGCTGCTGCTGCCTGTTGCTGCTTCTGCCTGTTGCCCTGGGAGCAACGTTAATTGACACGTGATAATTTAATTAACGTGGCTACAAAACGTGGCAACCAACTAGTGCTAAGCGTCATCATCGCCAGCACCATCGATAGCATCAGACACCAAAGCCAAAGAAACATCCCAGCGAGTCTGCTAATTGGGTCAGCTTTTCAGAGCACCATGTCTGCCCATCATTGTTTTCCCATTGCCATTGGCCGCAGGCAAAGGCAGTCTTCCATATATCCACTGGAATGCCCCTTACCCCTTACCCTTTACCCCGTTTTCCACCCCCGTTGAGTGTCGCTTAATTACAGCGTGTGGCGTTTGTTGGCAGAAGGGATTTTCATCTTCTACTTCTGCTTCTGCTTCTTATTTGTGCCGTTGTCGACGCACCGTTACAGTTCTTCTCTGCTATATAGCAATATGTGTGTTGCCACAAAGTATGCACAGATAATTGACATCAGCTCAACAAAAGCACGTCTCCTACCTTCCATCCCTTTGACCACATGTCTTTCCTAAACGCATTTATCATAAGCTACACATGCGTTAAATATACTCAAAGCAAGCTGATGTTATTATACTAGAAATTTTAACAGACGCTGCTGTTATAACTCTGCAGCTTTAAGTTGATTACCAATTCAGATAACATACAATAGTTAATGATGTAAATCTGAACTTTGAATCGAATTTTCTATCGAAATTAAAAAAAGACAAGCAATTACTTAATCGAGTTGTCGATAAATTGGAAAATATTATGATTATAATAAGTAACTATGTGAAAAACTTTTATATTGTCTTAGTTTCTTTTATATATATAGTTGTGCAAATTGTAACATCCTTAAAAACATTTTTTTTCAAACATTGCGACTAGTGACTTTAATACTTGTAGCACTAGAAAACAAATATATAAATAATAAATAATAATAATAATAATAATAATAACATCGAATTAGAGATATTAAGTTTTTTCAAATTATTTCGATTATTCATTGTATTTTACATCACTAAAACAAAAATGCTGTTAGTAAAACAACATTTAAAAGATTGGTCAAGTTAAAGGTAATTCCTAGAAAATATCCCAAATTTCCAAAAAGGAAATATTAAGCTTATCTTAACTAACAATTGAAAACACAGTCACATTTTCAATGGTGATTGCAATATTTGAATAACTTTCTTAAGCAACTTTCTTTTTAAATTAAAAAGACACCCAATAGTTTTTCTTATAATATTTTGTATTTTAAAAGTTCGAACTCAAATGATTCCTCAAAATTCTGTAAAACTACTATAAAGCTTAAAAATTTTTGTATGCTCTATAATTATAATCCAATAGTTAATTAACTTTAACTTCCAACTCATTGGCTTACGAAATACTTAATATGAGAATGTTTTTTTGCTAACTAAAAATATTATAAATATAAAGTCCGAAGAGTAAAGCATTCAACAAGCGGCAAACCAACTTTTTGTTGTGGCCTTATTATAATTTGTTGATGCTGTTGCTTTTTTTACACACATTTTATTACTCTACTTTAAGTAGTTGTTGCTAAACTATTGTTTTACTCTTTTTTGAAAAAGTATGCCGAAAATGAACATGAATGTAAATAGCAGATACTTTAAGAGTAAGAGACAATTTTAAGAAATATCAATAAAAGGAATCCCTCAGAACTCTTTCCTTAGTGCTGAGAATGATTTAAGGATATCTGTTAGTCCAGATTTTATCTTTTTCATGCAGCTACCTTTAAGTGGATTTTATGCTCATATTCATAATTTACATAAAATTACGAATTTCCCACCGATTTAATGAATGGTATATAAAAGCTGCCCCATACTAAAGCTACCAACTTACTGCCTTGCACTTTATTCACATTGTTTAGTCAGTGCTGCCCTGTGTATTTAATAACCTTAAGCTATATTTATGCGATTAAGCGTATAAATTTAGTCAACCGACAAGCGAAGCACGAAAGTATGCCATGTTAAGCTTGGCACAGTGGGTGTAGCTGTAAATCCTGGCAGATTAAATATTAGTTTTTTATTAGAAAAAAAACCTAATAATAAAATAATAATTTATATTTTAAATGCTCTAAAAATATTGCTTTAGTTAGTAGTTTTTAATTGATTTTTAACCACTGTGCTGCAATGTGGCAAATGGGTTGAGCAGAGTTAAGTGCCGCTTGAGCCTTTTTAAATATAGATACTCAGAGTCGCTCGCATAAAAATACGCATCATTGCCAACAAGCCACGCCCATGCCGCCCACAATTCGTTGTCATTGTCAACTGACAATGCCGCTGGCGAATGTGTGGAAATATTCAAGTGATGACATGGTGAGCAGGGGCTAGAGGAGCTCGGGGAGCTGAGGAAAGTGGTTATGCCAGTTGAATGCAAATATTAATAGTGCAAATTTTCTGTTGCACAACAGAAATAATGCGGATGCGTTGCATGCCTGAATGTGTGTGTGTGTGTGTGAGTGTGTGTGTGTTAGTTAGGGGGTGTGTGTATATGTCATGTGATTCGAGAATATAACAGTGTGTGCCATTTGTTGCTGCTTTTCTAGAGATGAACATGTTAAGGCATTATGACAAAGGAATTTAAGATAATACTTTCAACTTTACTAAATATTTTTTTTTCTGTATACCAAAAAAAGTAGTTTAGTTAAATAATATTTTGAAATTTTTTTTATTTTTTGGTAAACATTTTTCATCTATATCGTAACAAAGCACGACAATCGTTCATTTCCAACGCTTTTATTTGTTTGTGAAAATAAAACACACTTTCAGGCAAAAATTGTTGCAATTTTTTGTATATGAATCCATTTAATATAGTTGCACATTTGTTTACTTATGTTGAAGCAGATTGTTTGTGCTCTTAATTTAAGTGCAACATCATTTTTTGCATAATATTTATTCATCCTTTTTTCAATATCAATATTTGCAAGCTGTCTTCATATAATTATTTCATTTGATCTGTACATTTCAGATAAATATTTTAAATATATTGAATCAAATGAACTCTTAAATTGATTTATACTTAATAAAACAAATTGGGAAGTTACTTATCCCAAATAAAGACCATAAAGCCAAAACGTTATCACAGAGAAGCCAATTAAGACAGTGTTGTTCTTAAACTAGCTCTCACTAAAGTTTTATAGACATTTGTTAAACTTTGTTTGGGCAGACTTAATATGATTTGAGATTTTAAATAAAACGAAATTCAAGTGAAGTTAATAATGAAACTAACAGTCAGAATACACCAACTGGAAGTGTTTAATAATGCGGCCAACAAATGCTGTCATTTCATAAAGTTTAATTAATGCCAGCATATGGTAATGAAATGCAACAGTCTAGAAAAATGGCTGACAATTAAAACTATATTAAAATAATTAAAAGTGGGCGGAAGAGGCGTGGCAACAGCATGTAGAGTAACATATGCAAATGCTCTTTTAACTTATTATTTGCTAAGGCTTATTGTATTCGAAAAATTAAATCCAAGAAGAGTTGTATTTTTTCTGCTGATGAGGGTTCTTCACAATGAGATACCCTGAATTTAAAATTAACAAATTTTCTTTAAAGACTAAATAAATGCTTTTGCACTGACGTTAAATAAATAAATACACATAAATAAAAATAGAGTGTACAATATTTTTTAATATATTTCGTGTATTTTAAAACAGATTCAGCATGATTAAATCATTGTTTTCACATGTTGCTTGGAAAAATATGCTGTGTACTTGAAGTTAATAGCTTAATCAATTGTTTAATCACTTTAACTGTGAAGAGGCCAATTATGTAATCAAATGTCTAATGCCTAAGCATCTGCTGTGATAATAGAGCTAAATGCAGCCCAGTGGAAATGCGTCATTAATTACTAAGACCCAGGTGATTTTGACTTGAGCTGTGTTCAACGCTTTGCGGTTGCTTGATTAAATTTCAGTTGCATATGGTAATTATGACACCTTAACACAGTTGCACACACAAACACACACACACTGACACACACACAGACTCACACACACACACACACACACACACACACACACACACACACACACAACACACTTGAGTGCAGCTGGATGAGCTTTGGTTAAGCAAAAGACGAGTCAAGGAGGGCAAGTTAGAAATATTGCACAATCAGCGCATTAAATAATTAAGTGCTTAATTAAATAAAGACCAGGAAAATAGCCAAGAGGCAGCCACAAAGCAGACAGCTGCAGGCAACATGATATCCTGATTGTATTCCAGTCCTTTTGTCCGTATGGCATGAACTAATTTTTGTATTGTATTTCATCCGCTAATGGCGCATACAAATGCGAACAATTCAGGAAGGGACGGGAATTAGGTATGGCATTATCTCTGGTCATCTACTTGAATGGATATCCAAATGAAAATGAAAATGAAAATGGCATGGTATGCACATCACGTGCTGCCACAAATTTGTAATGAAAATTAAATAGGAGTCAAATAAATGGTTGAAATGTGCGGCATTTGTTGCCTGTTTTGCTGTGCGCCTGTTGCATGTCCACAGCCAACGCTCATTAACTTGTTTATTGATTAGTAACAAGCATTAAACTTGAATACTATATTACATAAGTAGTATGCATGTTAGGTTGATTAGGTGACAAGCTTACAAAGTCAGCTAATGAATGTAGTTGGTCAGCAAATGTTGCTAGTTTTAGCAACTCTTGATATAAATATAAAATTTTATCGAAAAAAGTTAAGAATCGAACAGAAAAAAAACACACAAATATGAATAAGTCTGTTCACTTAAAAAATTGTGTTACTACAAAAGGGATCTGGAATATTTCCGAAATCTTTTTAAACAATAAAGTTTTTGAATATAACCCAACATTCACTGTGATTCCACGCTATTGACGAAAAATTTAAATACAAAATATTATTTATTAAATTAATTTGAAGTTTGAAATGATATCGAGGCATAAGAAAATCGTAAATTTCAAGTAAACTTTTATTTTAGATAGTTATTTAGGTTTAGTCTCGAGAAGTAAATAATTACAAAGATAAAATCTTGATTAGGTTGGCCTAGTCCACAAACCCAAGCAGGATCATTATTGCAAGGTTTCGGCTCAGAACCGGATTGCAGTCTTGCAATTTAAAACAACAAACAATATGCAATATTGTTTTGATATGGTAAAGAATCTGTATGAACTGAAAAGTACTTGAAAATGTAGTTTACTTTTCCAGACTCGACTGTATAATCCAACTTAAAATAAATTGTCTTTTAAAGTAATTGTGAAAAATTAAAAAAAAAATTATATTTGTAGATAAACTTTCAATTTGCAATATTCTAAATAATGTGTGTAGTCAGTGCCTAATATTTTGTTCAAGTAGTTTGATTTGTTTAGTTACGATTTTCACAATTTTTATGCAGTAGTTGAGAATATATAATATGACTAGCTGTTCTACTCAGAAAAGATCGTATTTAATTTCGTCGAAGTCTTTGTTTTTGAACGTGGTCTTCTTTTTATGGATACTTGACTTGCGGCACTATGATTTTGGGATCTTTTCACATGTGGCAAATTGCCCTTAAAGTGTAGTTCCTGAACATGTTGCAGAGCCTCCTGTAACTCCTTTGGACTACTATGTCGGATGGGAGCTTTCGTCGAATTCTCGTAGATTATAAGCTCCATTGCTATGCCGGGCTTAAGTTGTTTACCAGACAGTTTTGAATTCGTTCTGTCGATATTGAGGAACTCTTGGACTTCCGAGTCGCGCAACACTAGATAATCGTCTTCATAAGGTAGAAAGTCGCTAGGATTCTGAAAGTGCGTATAATTGCGAACCGTACGAACTACACTTCGGGAGTTGAGATAGTATCGATCATAGACAGTAAGCGTATAGTATAACTTGCGCGTTGTATTGGGCGCAACCAGCCAGAAAACATATATACCTGACTTCTTGGCATTCATTGCGACCAGTTCACGCTCCAGCTGCTTATCCTTTAATTGGGCATACCAGGAACTACGGCAGACCATCATCATAATGGGCAAATGATTGTCGAACTTGCGACGATCGTGGATTAGTGCGGTATTCGGAATACTTAGATAGCTTAGGCCCGGCAGTGTCTCCAAATGATCTTTCACTCCACCATACATCAGGGACGCCACACAATGATTATCCCCGTATTCATAGCCTGTCGGATCAAAGCATACCACCAACGGCTCATGTTCAAAAACCTCCGAGGTTGTTGTCTCAAGACAGTGGGTATGCTTATGAAGCATATGCATCATCAAATTTGATGGAAATATAATCTCTGTGCATTTTCCAACTGGACAACTGCCGGGAACTCGGGATAGTTGACGGACGGCTTCGTGTCTTTCTTTTTCCTTCTGTTCATTGTCCTTCACTTCCTGCAGCTTCTTTTCCATCTTCATCTCCATTTCGCGTATCTGACTATTGGTTACTTTAACTTTGGTCATATTTCCAGCTTAAAATTTAAAATATTATCGATTTTTATGATAACTATGGGAGGCTTATCGATTAAAACTAAGAACCGAAAAAACCCTGAAATGTAATCCCTAAATGTTCATTTAATAGAGGCTTAAAGCATTACATACTTAAATTAGAAATTATGAATATTACTAAGTTTTCACGTTATATTTTTAATATTTTTATTTTAATTTAATATATTTATTAGAATTTTGTTTTAATTTTAAGTAAGTAAATAAATAAAATTTATTTGCTAACTTTCCACCACGAGAGTGAAAACTTTTGTACATTTAACATTTAATCTCGTACAATTGCCGTCAAACTACAAAAGTATTAAATCATTTTTATGCAGTTTTGAAAAAATTCACTTTTATCCTTCAGCAAGAAAATACTTTTAATATTAGTATATATAATATGTTATTTAAATAAAAACAAGGGCACGTGCTAATCCAGCTATTTTTAATGGACACCGTAATCTTAATTGCAGCACTTTTTTCATTTAACATTGCATTGCATAAATACGTATATTTCTGACGTTCATTTAAACATTTTTTTTTGCCCCATTTTCCTGGCCATCAATATGCAAATTGTGATCTAAAAAAAAATTGTTGAAATTCTTTATGTGCTATTCGCACATACTTGACTTATTTCCAATTGCCTTTTCGTCTATGGAATTTCTCCATATATCCATTTTAATGTCCTTGCCAATTTTCTGACTGTGTGAGCTATCCCAAACGTAGGCAGCCCTAAAATTTACGCCTGACGCGTCGTAACTATCAAAATGAGAAGTAGAGGGAGTATGAATAAGTTCCCAAGTAGATACGCACCTTTTGAACTCACTTCAAAGTGTCGAGGATAAAGATGGAGGCGTTGCATGCCACAAAAACTATTGATAACTGTGTAATTTGTGGGTGTGTGTGTTGGGAGAAGAAATATATAGTTTTTTGTTAAATTAAATTCTGTTGCAAAGTTTGGAGCTAAGCGAATTGAGTCCCTAAGTTACAGAAAAACGGCTAAAAGGGAGCACGAGACCTTTTTGCGGCTTGGAGCATTAGAGTGTCTGGCTTTTGTGGTCAAATTAAGATGTAGGTGACTCGCACCCACGTCAAATTTGGAGCATGTGCTAGGACAAGTGGACAAGTGGACAGGGAATATAGACAAAACTCTTAGTGTCATTTCAGGGGTCGGATTACGAGCCACTTGAAACCGACTTATTATTTTTTGTATTTTTATTTTAAATTTTAATATTAGATTTTATTTTTGGTAGTTCTGCTTGGCTAACCAAATGTGATTAGTGAACAAAGTCGATTCTTTTGTTGGGAGGCAACGAGAATTAAAACGTCAAACTTCTAAGCCAAGGCCTAAACTGGCTGTCATAGCCGTCTAATTTAACGCACAATCTCCATAGTGTTTTGGACAAAAGAAGAATATAATCTTGACAAAGTTTAAATTGAAGCCTCCACCTCGGTATGCTGTCCATTTTCCCATTTGTCGACTATGCACAAACTTTTCGAGTTTCCCGCGCACCTCTCTAAATGCTTTTGAATGCCAAACAATTTTTGGTTTTTGTTCTCGCACTCGCACTCGTATACGGACTCAGTCTCCGACTCGCAATCCAATTTTCATTTCGTTCTTCGCCAAAAACTTGGCAAACTCTGAAGCAAAACTCAAAGTGGCAAAAATGAAATGCACAACAAGAAAAACAGCAGCAACAACTAATAACAAAGCACTGCAACCACTGAACCACTGAAAAGAGAGCTCTTCATTTTCGCCAGCTTGGTCAATTGTTGGCTCATTTTGTGTGCAGCAGTTGGCAGCAAATATATTTAACATTTCCCTCACTCAAGTAGAGGTTATTTAATACTGCAATCTGAAGTTCTATCTACGTGAGCTATTTACTATTTCCAATCTGAAGTTCCCATTCAATTCAATGAATTTCTGCCATGTATTAATAAGATTTAAAAGTATCTGACTAAATTAGTTCTTCTACTAGTTATTATAATTTATTCTGAGAATATTAGGAATTAATGGTCGAGTTCACCATTCACGTTTGCCTGGTTGATAATTTTTGTTATACCTATGATACTTCTGGTGATCGAATCATAATACCAAATTTTATGTATCATGATACCCGAGCACATATCATACTACTGCTACAATTTATTATATAGTTTAAATTTAATTTTTCTATCTGCGCTGCTTATAACTTTTATTATAGATAACTCGATTATCAGCTGGTGACAGAAAAATGATTCTTGATCAGGGAGCATGTTTTTTGGTGAATGCTCCCAATGTCTTTAGATTTCCTTACAAAAGAATGATTTTTTATGTTCTTAGAGTATTTCAAATTTTTCAATATTTCAATTTCAACGACTATTTGAAACGACTATCGGTTTTAATTATGAATAAGGTTATGTCTGTATTTCGGTTTTGCGGATATTGGTTCCGCAAGATTGTTTTATATCTGTTTTGTAAAGGTTTCCGTTTCTCCCGGAATATTTCGGTTTTGAAATAACGGTATGATTTTGGCTTACAAAAATAAAAACTAGTTGTGAAATTACAAAAAAAATTACTTGATTTCAAAAAATTTTTATGAAATAGGTCGCTATTTAAGTTTTAAATTGAATTTGGTTTAAAGAACGATGATTTCACTTGAACAACATAATGAACCCAAATTAACATAATTCGGTTACTAATCGGTTTGAATAATTTTCGATTATCCGGTTTCGGTATAATAAAAAAGTTTAGTTTCGATGAGAGTATCAGTTACGGTTATTAATTTCAATCGGTTAATATCGGTTAAAGATCACGGTTTTGAATACGGGCTTAATCCCAGTTTAAAACTTATTGCTGCCTATGATTAGAGTACTTTAAGTGCATATAACAGAGTAATTTACAAGTGTTTTGCGTAATTAAACAAAATCGATTTAACGTTTAATTAAGTGACATCAGATAAGTTGGTTATTGTCATTTCTAGTTTATATGTGCACCCAACACGCTGTGTACATTAATCAAATGTTGTGAACCACAGCGAATCTTCAACATTTGACACTCTGACAATGGGATCAATCAGCAAAAATATTGATTGACATATCAATTTTGTATAGCAACAACAACAACAACAACAACGATAGCCAACAATGTCAAGCACAGTGACAAGGCGATGAGTGCGAATTTGAAAAGCGCATTTTCCGCAAAATTATGCACTAGTTAAAAGTGTGCATGAGTGTCTATATGCGTATGTGTGTGTGCATGTATGTATGTGTGTGTGTGTGTGTGTGTGAGTGTGTGTGTGTGAATGCACTGTGGGGTTAAGCGGAGCACAATTGGCAAACAAATGATGAAGCTTTGCGGTAAATTTGCCAACATTATGTGAATGCCGCGTGGCTTGTGAAAATTGACTCATTTGCATGTGAATACAAACACAAATACATGTATACAAATACAAATACAAACACGCACACACACTCAGAGTGCACTTAATTTGTAAACAGATGCAGCTCTGCGAACTGAAGTTGTTGGCATACAAATACAAATACATGAACACATACATGCTTGTTGCCAATTTGAAGTTGATTTGCAAAACTCACTTAAAGGCACAACATTTAGTGGGGAGTGACTGATAAATCTCGCTGAATGGCTACAAATGAGCTGAGTTTCAAAGAGAAGATTATTAAAATCCCCTAGGGAATGATATAATAGGCAGAAATCGTTTGAGAGATATCAATAATACTACCAATACGAGAGCATAATATCTTTAATTGTCTGGCAAGTGAAATCGATTCGAATTCTGTCATAAAATGCTTTAGTTAATCGTTAAGCACAGACACGTAGCTGTATCTGTATCTTGTTGGCTTTAATGACCCACAGTCATCATTTGTATGGCCCAAATCCTCTTGAAGGCCGCCATATGCAAGCAATCGTTGATAAATGATGACAGAAGAAGTGCCGTTAATGCAAAAGACCAAACAAAAATGCGCAAAAATCAGCTGACCCATAAATATGCCATCCATTTAATATATATGTCTATATCTATGTCATCACTCCAGGCTGCGCCACTGGCAGAGTCTGGTATTCCACTGCTGACCCCAAACAACATGACAAACATCCAAAGGGCCAAAAATCAGCCACATTAAATTCCACGCAGGCGTGAGAGCCAGAACATCATTAATATTCTTATATATATGTATGCATTATGAAATTTATTATTGATTTTATGACGCAAAAATATGTGCTGCTCCCTATGATTAAATGACGCAGCGTTTTAAAGCAACTCACTCGTACCATGCGGCGTATACATAATATGCACAAAAAATACAGCATTACATTGCCAACATTGTTAATTATTGCAAATACTGTAAATGCGCTTAATTGGCTAAAATTATATGCATGCAAAAATGTACATTAAGCTGAAAGCAAACGAGCAAATCGCAAAATGTAAATAAGTAACGACCTGAAAATACACTTTGTATCTCAAAATACTTGAAAAACTTCCAATAAGTAAATGTTAAATTATAAAATATAAATAAAATATATAAAAAATAAATGAAATATAATAAATAAATAAAGTAAATAAATTAAATAATTTAATATTAATTTATTGGTTATGTTGATAGTTGAAGTTATCGGAAGTAAAATAAAAATGTTACTTAAAAATTATTCAAAATAACACGCAACTTTTAAATTAAGTCGATAATTTAATAATTTATGTTGTACATCTTATACAATTTTCGTTTTTAATAATATATAATATGCATTTATATTTTATAAATATGTATTTAAGCAATATTATAAAAACCCAAAAATTAATTAATTATTTAGTTGATTTAGATGAAAAATTAAAGAATGCCTCTTTTGTAATTAATATAAACATTTTTACGAAGCAGTTAACCGATAAAACTCACACTTGAGTTTGTCATTGATTTCTATACATGTTATAAATTTTGTTTGTATATATATATATATATATATATATATATATATATATATATATATATATATATATATATATATATATATATAGTCTAGTTAGCTTACCAAAAATGAAGAAAATGTAAGATATTATATATTGGAATTATTATAAGTTAACGAGCTGCGTAGAAAATTGGTGCTAACCATTTGGAAATCAGAAGGACATCATAGGACGCTTTTACTGGTAAAAACTCGGTTAAATTCGTTTGCAAAAAGAGAGTGCTACCAATTGCAATGGAGCTGTGGTGCCGTGGTAGTGTGGCTTCCCCTTTTGCTACCTTTTTTTTATTCCCTTTTTGGACAGTTTGCGGGAGGGACTCGTCGTTTAATTTAAAATGAAATACATCAACTTGGCCAATTATTTGAGCAATTTTGCAAATTAGTGGCCCGAGCTATTTCTGTGGCCCAAAAAGCGCGCCAATTACTATAAAGGGTGTGGTTCCCCCTCTTTCGCTCTCCCTCTCTCTCTCTCAGTCTCTCTCTCAGTCTCTCTCTATTTGACCGACTGTATGTATTTGTAGCATACTTTTGTGCAATTGCCGCTAATTACGAAGCTGTAAAGACAATTGCAAAAAGCGAAAACTGAAATAGAAAGTCAGGGATAAAATGCAGGGGCTAACAAGTGGGCATTGTGTGTTTGTCTCAAGGGTCAAAGGCAAACAATGAACGACAATGACAAAAAGAGCCAAACGCATTAACACAAAAAACAATTGTTTAACTGACGAAGGGTAAAATCAGAATCAGAATCAGAATCTCGAATGCGAGAAAAACAACAGCAAGAACAACAACAACGAGTCGTAGGTGAGCCACACACACACATAAACACAATGAAATTTTAATTAAGTCTGAGTCGGTTCCTCTTTTGTGCTGATTCAGCCAAATGAAAATGCCACTGATTATGTGAGTGTGTGTGTGTGTGTGTGTGATGTGTGTGAGTGTGTTGTGCGCCCGAGCGAGTCTAAAATGTTGCCATACATGTACATATTTTGTTTACACTTTGCTCTTTCTCATCTGTGTGTGTGTGTGCGTGTTTGTTATTTTGTTGTGTTTTGTTCTGTTCTGAATGGCTGCACAAATACAAAACGTCTGCAAATTTGTAAATGTGTGTGTGTATGTGTGTGTGTGTAACTATGTGTTTTGGTCTCTGTGCAACATAAATGCATTTGTGTAATTACACAACAAACACAATTGTATCTATAACATGTACTTTGTTGCATTTTATCCCTGAACTTCTTCACTCTCAACTCAACTCATGACATCATTTTAAAGCCGTTTCTCTAATTGAAGTAAATGTGCTAAAAATGGTTTAACTTATGTTTAAGTTAATGCTTATAAATGGTAGAAAATGTGTGTACATTTAGGTAATGAGTTGACTTTCTTATGGGGGTCTTCAGAAAACCATTATCTTTTTTATTGGTATCAAAAGAAGTTAAGTTGTTTTAGAAACTAAAAAGATACATTAGACTGAAAGCACTTGAAAAGTCTACTTAACCATCTTAAGGTAGGTTTATACAAGGATTAATATTTTCAAAAGGTCAAGAGAAAAATGTTAAGGAATCTTCAACAGCTTCTCACTGTATGTTGAACAAGAGCAAGAAAATCTTAACCATAACCCAGATGGTGCACTTTAAAAATTGCTCGAAACTCGTTGCAACAGCATAATTAATTAATTGAATATATATAGTAAAACGAGAAATGCGCAAGCTTCTTTAAATTACTTATATATTTTATTTATTTATTTAAAGCCAACTGATATTGGCTCTTAAAATGCTTTAACCTCGTTTCAAAGTGCAGTGTGGCCTTCAAAAGGACAGCTTGTGGCCAAGTGCGTCAGCTTTATTTCAATTAATTAAAAATGCAACTCAATGCATGTTGCATGTCCTGAGAAATCCCAAAGCCCGAAGCAGCGTTGACCCTGACTTGGAAAAAAAAGAGAAAACTGTGTCGAGGGATGCTGAAAAGTGAAATGCGTTATTAATTGGAACTTTTGACCAGACCAAAGTAACGCAAAAGTGAAGCGAAAGGGGCAGGAGCAGGAATAAAGAGGGAAAGCAGATGATGTTGTTGTAGTTGTTGTTGTTGTTGGCTGTTGTGAGTGAAGTGAAGGAAGTGCTCTTAGTAAACGGCCCTTGAGTGGTCAGCCACGGCGTTAAGAGGCAGCAATTAATCAGCACTCAAATTGCCAAACAGAATAAGAAGAAAAAGAAGATAAAGTTGCAGCTCAAAAGCAGACAGATGACGGCAGACTTGCTCTTATGCGTAACGTAACACGGACACAAGAAAAAGAAAATAAAAAAACGAGCAACAAAAAATAAACATTAAAAGTCAAGCAGCAAAACATAAGGAACATGGATTAAAGTGACATCTTTTGAGCTGCATATTTAAGTGTCAGGTTCTTGGCTTAAAGTTGGAAAGCTTTATGTTTGAGGAAAATGTATTTAGTAAAAAGTTTAAAATTTAAAGTGTTTATAATTTAATTCAATTGTTAAATTAATTTTTCCTTAATTTTAAATCTTAAATCTGTATAAATTCCTAATTTAAATAAATAGTTAGTAAGTTTAATAATTAAAAATAAAAAGTATCTATCGAATTATATTAAAATATAAATTAAATTAAAAAAAAATCTGTGCATTAAGCTTTTAATAAGATTTTATAAAAAGTATTTATTAAGATATCCATCAAATCGCATTGAAATATATAAATAAAATTCAAAAAGTGTACATTGCTTGATCAATTATTTTCTGTGAATATTTAGTACTTTTTTATGTGCACTTTTTAGCCATGCTATAAAATAAAATGTATAATAAATTACCAAATGGCTCGCTTTTGGAAAAAACTAGTGAAATTTCATAAATAAATAAAAAGCGGGCCATGCCAAATGTGACCGATAAATGTGTATATGAGTGAATATTGCAATTCAGACGATTTATTTCAATCAGGCTGCAAAATTGCGCATACGCCCCGTCAAACGGGCAACAACATCTGACAACTGAAATCATTATACAAGTACGAGTAGCATAAGAGGAGAAGGAGGCCAAAGTAGACGTTAAAGAATATATCGATATGCAGTTTGACAGTTTGACTATTTGACTTGAGCACACTCGGATGCCGTCAGACAGCGGCAACATACCCGGAGCTTGGTATTTCCGCAGTTCCCCAACAAAATGACGTAGCAAACAGGCTGCGAAGCGAACGAGGAGAGCAGAGTCTAGCCGGAGGTCTAATGTGGATTGGAGGGGGAACGGGGGAGGCATTAAATAAACTCGTACAAGATGAAAATCGCAAACATGCAGTTTTTCCTTTTGCTTCAATGGCCTCGTGACTATAGCCTCGGGCATTGGCAAAACTTTTCCTCATTCCTCAGTGTGAGAGCAAATAAAATTTGTTTAGTGCAGGAGGCACAAAGCTGCAACTGCAACTGCAACTGTAACTGCAACTGCCAGCCATGTTGACGTGTTGCATTGTCGATTATTTACACAGCCGCACAGCCGACAAATGCAGGCATTAAACTTTCAGATACAATTCTTATCTGAGCACCTAAGCTCCAGGATTCGCTTTAAATGGCTGAAAATTGGAATACGATTTAATTTAAAGAAATTTAAGTTGGTTCTAAGTTAAGTTAGTCCTAAACTTTAACTTTTTTATAACTTCGTTCAACTTATATATTTTTTATTGCTTTAATTTAATAAATTCTCAGCTTGAGTAAACCTTGATAATATAGCAAAAGTTTATAAACTAATTCACGTATGCGATGCTTTATTATTCTATGACTGAGTCATCAATCTACTTTATGGTGAATTCATTCAAGCTCGTATGCATAATAAACAAACAAAAACAAAAACAAAGGCAAAAGAAAAAGCAAAACGTTTCTGGCGACTCACGCGTTTCAAATAAAATGCTTGCCAATAAAATACTATAACGCGGAAACATGTGTGAGTACTTTTCTGACTCACTGTATGTGCGCTTGTGTGTGTTTTATAGTCTGCGATCACGTGCTGCGAAGTCTGTCGGACCAGAGAGTCAGTCAGAGAGAACCCCAATCCCTTTATGCAGCTCACGCAGTGCGGTCCAACTGTAAAAATATCTAAACAAACGAATAGAATCAGAATCAGAATCAGAGCAAAAACAAAAACAAAAACAACAGGAGCCACCAAAATTATGCCAATAAATGTGCAAGTCATAAACATTCATATGTCTGTATAGAATGACAATAAAGTGTATTAATAATAAAAACAACACTGAGCTTTAAGACAGTTCAGCACGACTAAGTAATATCCTGTCTTTTAATGAGATGTCCTAAATAAATAGTGGTAAAAGGATATTTCCCAAGTTTAAATTCATCTATTTTCATACGATTTTTAAATAAATTAAAACCATTTTCAAATTTAAATAACTTTTTAATATCATTCTGCTACTAAGTATTATATGAGTAGATTAATCAGTCAAGCGCATTCGACAGCAAAATACCCTGTGCCTAGGCACTTAGACGTCATTCTGCACGCCAAAAATTTGTTCAAATGACAAATGCAATAAGAGAATGATAAAAGATATCTCTACAAACAACAGAAACTTATATTCATCCTTAATTAGCGACCAATAGTTCCTAATGCAATTGTTTCTATTATAGCGAAGCGATTTTCACCAAATTTAATATACCCACACAGAAGATACAAATTATTTTTTAAATATATATAATGAAATGCCCCACACTCTATTATTTTTTAATTCAAACAATTTAATAAATCTTTTAATTTTTTTTTTAGTGCAAATACAAAAATTGATTGCACAGCATGGAAATACTTTGTTGTATATAATAATAATAAAATATTTACCTGACAAACTTTCAAATGCTTTGCTGACATGTTGGGTGTGTGGTATAGCAGGGTGTAGACTTTATCAGAAAATAATATAATAGAAAACCCTGAGGGCAAAAATAATTAAGAGATCACACATACACACACAAACATTTGATAAACAAATGGCAAATCGAGTCAATTGGTTAGGGTGGTAGGCGAGAGAAGGGAGATGGGAGAAGGAGAAAACAGCTGTGTATATGTGTGAGGTGCACATTGTTTGTCTGGCATTGCGTATACGACGCGTATTGCGACTGAAAATAAAGCACAGCTTGCAAATTGCAATGTTAAGTGCGTCAACATGGGCTACAAACATTGTCCCCTCTCACTATCCGTTCTTCTACTCGCCTCCCCACTCCATTTCGTGCCATAATGACGCCAACAAATCGGCGACAAATGACAAATGTGCCCTCCTCGTCCTGCATCCCTCGTCCTGCATCCCTCGTCCTGCCACGTGCGGACTGAAATAACAAATATTGGTCGCTGTGCAAAGTGCTGTCGCATTTTCAATTGCCATGTGATATAGGGTTTTCGTGGATATCTATCAGATGCGAATGTGAGTACTCGTACTTGTATTATTTGTACTCGCGCTATTTGTCATCTGACTTTTCTGCTGTTTGTTTTGCAAGTGAAATGCATTCCAAAGTGCTTGAGAATTACTTAACAATGTAATTGAAAATCATGCGGTCTGCTGCCAGAGCAAGCATTATATGATCGATTAACTGATTCTAGCACTTGTACAGTGAAGCATGCCTATGTCAAATCTTTAGCTGTTTTTAAACTTTAAAAATGTGTAATGTTTTGAATTAATGTATTTAATTCATTTCTCTTGGTTTTATATTACAATAATATGTTTTCACACTATATATTTGCTTTACCCACAAATTTTGTGAATTTATTAAAGTGAGCAGGTCTTAAATTTTTATATTGCAAACTTTATTATTAATTTTTTTATTTGTTTATATCTTTAACTTTTTATATTTAGTTATATGATTAACACTTTATATTAGCACGAAAATTATATTCACTATTAAAAGGCCAAAAATGAAAAGGAATTCTACATTTTAATTTAAATTTTCTATTTAAAAAAATATAAGTTTCAAAATCAGATAGCATGCCATACAAAGGATTAATTAGAATTTCTTAATACATTATATCAGTTTTGGCAAGTTTAACTTAATGAAATTCCTTTGTTTTTGATAAGTTTTTCTTAGCGATGGAAGTGGAATAAAAGTTTTGGTAGCTAAAAATCTAGGCTTAGATTCTTTGGCACGACAAAGTTCAACTTAACGAAGTGTCACGGGTTTAGATCTTATTCTTCTAATTGGCAACGACACGCTGAGCAGTCATCGTTCGGTTTTACCTGTTCACTTCACTTCACTTCAGGTATTCTGTCCTGCAGGCTTTTGGCACTTCGATTTCGTGCCAATCAGTTCAGGGTGGGTTGGGGGGTATTCTTGGCAAAACTCGTTAGGCTGTAAAAATAATGGGCATGTCGCAGACATCAGCCAAAGCCAATGATTACAATCAACATGGCCACGGGGAAAATGCAATTGCCGTTAATACTAGAAGCCGTTACAACCAAAGTCATTGTCCCAAATGGACGCGATGGCAATCGATTTGTGCTTTGATTGACTACTCAATGCAAGCTATGTCATGTGTGTGTTGGACAGGGTATTTGTGTGTGTGTGTGTGTGTGTGTGTTTGGTAACAAAAGGACGGAACTGACAAACACATGCGCCGTCCCATAACGCTGCGAAATTAACTAAAGTCAACGCATAGTCAATTACGGAGACTTGCCATATTGACGATGTCGAGGACAGGAGCACATCCCAGGCAGGCATCTCATCAGGCAAATGGCTGCCTGGTCAGCACACCTCTATTCCAATCGTAAAATACCCACACACACACACACACCTTGTACACTCATACACACGCACATCCATGCAGACACTTACACATTTTCCCAATCGTAACCAATTTGTGGCTGGATTTTCGGGTTGTCCTCGCCTAAGTGCTGCACAGTGGAGCAATCTAATTTATTTATTTTTTGCAAAACAGCCGAAATGTCTTCGATTGGATATTTAAAATATAAAATTATTTATTAATCAATAAATATTTGTATATAACGTATGTTTATTTTAAATACCCTAATAACAACTGTCTACACAACATATTTTAGAAACAGATTTATTACACATCTACAACTAGAACTCAATTAAATAATTAATAAATCTAAATATTAATCTAATTTAATCTAAAATATTAAAAACACTGGAAATATTAGCTGATAAGTATTATACCTAATAGAAAATCATTAGTAGTTAAAGAAAAAAAAATTATTATTAAGAAATAAGAATCTTTTTGGATACCCTTAAGTATCATTAATACTAATAATAATAATTATTAGATTTAATTATACTATGAAAAAAATAAATATATATTTAGAGAAAAAACAAAACATGAATTATATTTAATAATTCATCAGTATAAGTTTAAAATATTTTTTAAAATTGGTTTATTTTTTGCTCACTGTATACTGAAGTCCGCTTTTGCCTTGCATGCTCAATGCTCATTGATCGCTGCACAAAAGTTTAGAAATAATTAGTAAACTTTTAATTGGAAACTAGTACGCATTGCCAAATCGATTGGTTTGCTTCTGCTGCATTTTCAGCTAGCAGTTCACAGTTTTTCATGTTCTCAGTGAATTCATCCATCCAATCCTAGACCAGACCAAACCAGACCAGACCAGGCCAGACTAGAAGGCTATTGAGTGCCCATTCGTTTTTGGTTTTTGCCGCTGATTTTTCGAGTGCTTTTTACATCAATTGCATTTTCCGTGTTCTTTTCATGTTGTTCTCTTCTTGCTGTTGTTGTGCTCGTGTATGCGTGTATGCGCCAATGTGTGTATGTGTGTGTAAGTAAAAGTTTATTTCGTTGCAATTTTATTCCCATGAAATTTGTGGCTCTGCACAAATTTTCAAGTCTTTGTGGCTTACAAGGATTTGCTAACGAAATATGCACTGCGTGTGGCGATGGTGGGGTTAACAGTTGCTGCAAAACTTTATGGGTCATACTTTTTAGAGGGATTGTGCAATAAAATGCTGGTTTGGGGGCGATGGTAAGCACTACTAAATTAGCAGCAAAAATAACAACAACGTTTACCATTGCACTGCTCGTGCGACACAACAGTGCGTATACGTAATTTCACTGAAAGCCAGTCATGTTTTATTTTGGCTTCTCTCTATTTGGCATGCATGGCAATTTGGGTCAGTTTACGGCTATAAATGTTGCAGACCACACAATATAATGCCTGTCCGAAGGAAAAACTAGTACTTAATAGATTGCCAAAATCTTTTTAGTCGTTGCTTAACTGAAATCCATATCTTGTTTCAAAAATAAAGTAACTATTCGAAATTTTAGACTTTAACTAACTTTGTTACTTTCCTTTTTCAACTTAACGAAATTCACTGGCTTTTCTTCTTCGAATAAAAATTTGATTATAATTCATTATATTTAGTAGCACACGGCAAATGGCAATTTGTGCCGTCCACTTTAAATCTTAAGCGTAATTTCATTTTCAATGCAAAACAGTGTCTCAGGGATTGCAAGAAAAAAAATTGCAAGCGCACCTGAGCATTCGCCTCGCTGGACGAATCGAGTGGGAGAGACAGATAGAAAAACATAGACACAAACAGAGAGAGAGAGAAAGAGAGAGGGCGTGGGAGTGGGAAAGGGAATATGGGCTGCATATTAGCAGCAAGGACAGCTCCTTCTTTTTATCCAACGTGATGCGCAACACTTGCTTACAGTTATTTATACATAAAAACAAGAAAATGCCTGACTTTGAGCTAATATCGACGACGAAATACCCTTTAATTTAAAGCACATCTAAGCAAACCTTTAAGTTATATAAGAATGATAAACTGATTGGGAGCGTTGTGGTAGTAGAAATTTACTTGTTTAATTTAAATAAATTTGTTTCATTGATTCCCTACGCTGCAAGTATTATGTTAATTATTATAATAATTAATAATAATAATAATATAATAAATATGTTAATTATAATTTATTGCGCTAGACAGCCAGTCACCTTAAGTATACTGCTTTTATTAATATTAATTTCACTATCATCATTAAAATAAATTGTTTTAATTTTCTAATCTATTAAAATTCTTTTATTTATTTATTTATGTTTTTTTTGACTAAATATTAGTCAACACCGGTTACAACATAGCTTTTACGGGTTGTCATAATTTGCATTGAAACTTTCCACTTAAATGAACAGTCTAAACAAAAATGTTCTTTGCTGTTGAACAAATATATATACCCATCTGCAGTGTACATCTGCAGGGTATACCAAATGCTGGAACATTCACAACGCATTAGCGTGAATGTTCATAACTGTTGTGTTGTATAAGATGGCGTCTGTGTGTGTGTGTGTGTGAGTTTAACTGGCAGCCGGTATATACGGCGTCAGACTTCGACTCCGACTCCGGCTCCGTCGCCGGTTTCAAGTCCGTTTCTAACAGTGCCTGAGTCGAATGCGTACCTCACGGCTGTACGCGATCGGGCTCTAACGGTAACGGCCTCCATTTTAAACTCGTTTCGCATGCAGGAAGCAGTTTTTGCATTCTTATTTCATGCCCAACGTGCAAATGCCGCATACTATAATGAAATGAAATGTAATTTGCATTTAAACACACATCTACACCCTCTCACACACATACAATATGAAAAAAGTAGCGAAAACAGCCTTAAAGGCATGCCGGGTTAGTGTTGCAATACTAAGAAAGCTAAACTGGACAAAAAAGGTAAAGTACTAAAAAAAAACATTAAATTTTGTGACAAAAAATTTAACAAAAACGTTATCAGCATTATTGAAGGAACATTTAAAATTGTAGAATTATTAAATTATAAATTAATTAAAAAAGCTATTTGAGAACTGTATACAAGCAAAATGGCATTTAATTTTTAAAATAAATTTTGTTCATTATTTTTCTTAGAGAACTACACTCGGCTTCTGCGGTATACCACTGACCGACTCATAATTTAGCCCGCCAACTGAGCGAAATTATTTAAATTTGAGATAATAGTCATGTTTCTAGCTAAAACCATGTCTTTAAATACACTAGTTCTTAAAATTTCAAAAGTGTCAAATCTAGCTATAAAACAGCTGCAATGGCAACACTGTGCACACTTGATAGGGTTGCGGGGTTGGGCGTGCGTGTCTGGCGGCGCATTTACATTTACTTTTTATTTACTTTTATTTACTTTTTGATAACCTTGCTTAGGTGTTAAGCGACAGCTGTCTATGTTCTAAGAAACGCTCTTCAAATGGAAACTATTTTTATTTAATTTCGTTTGAAAAATTTTATTTTTTTTTAATTTCATGTTAAATAGTTTACCGCAAAATCGCTTCAAGCTTTAAGCAAAGTTTACCGCAAAAAAAATTCGACTTATCATAAGTTAGAGCTGAGGCTAAAGACCTTAAAAGTTTACCTTGCTTACAGGCAATTGGGTTTATAGCAATGCGATTTGTGTAAGACAGTGGCTAAGTTGTTACAAAGTTGATCTCAAATTTTAATATTAATTCTATGATTGCAATTTATAAGACTTTTTAAAATCTATGCTTTGTATTTGTTTCTCGCCAACAATAATATATAAAAGAGATAAGCATAGAAAACAAAATAAGAACTTTAGTAGATGTTTAGAATGCTTATCGCCAACTAAAAATACAATCGAATTAGCGTGGTTAAAAATTGCTTTTGCACAATATAATACGAGTCATCGTTTTAACCGAGTTTTTTTTTGTTGTATCACTATTTGAACCGTGTATTTGATTTTAATTTAATATAAATAAAAATTTGTTGAACACATTCATTGTTGTAAAAAAAAGGTCAACTGAAGTTAGTTGCAAGTTCGTCGATATTCACTTAACTATTAAGATATCAGCCAATTATTGTGACTTTGACCGTTTAGGCTCTCTGATTTTCTTTTCGGTTGGTATTAAAGCAATTGTTATTAAAATATTTAAAGATTTTAAAATACTTAAGTGTGCACTTTAGAGCCTGGCCAGCTGTTGCTTGATGTTTTTTCTAACCACCAATTTGGTTTGCTCGTATTTCTGCATCAGTTTACGTTTGGCTAAACCGAGTTGGCTGTTTTGTTTGCATAGTTTACCTTAAGAAGCTCCCGCCCAGCTCTTGACCACGCCCACATTAGCTGACTGTAGCATTTTATTTTCGCATTTGAAAACGTCTCGTTTTTGGTTATTTATGCAGCATTCCCTTTGGCCAGGCACTGAGACCACGCTTTTAATGCTATTTGCTTGCCATTTGGGCCAATAAATCATTTTGGGGCTCAGATAAGTAATTTTTCTTCTTACCGGTTACTGCTGTTTCTGCATTCCATTCTTATTATTTTCTGTTTTCTATCTTTTATTTTCTTTCTTCTGTATGTGTGTGTGTGTGTGTGTGTGTATGTCTTTCCGTTGCCTTTTGCTTTCACATTTTGCCAATGTTTTGCTCAGTAGCAATGGGATATTGGGTCGGTTCTCCTTTTGCAACTGCGGGAAGTAAGACTTCTGGTTCATGACGTTGTTGTTTGGCCCAAACATTGCTCGAAACATGAATACTGCTTATTTGGTGGTAGGGGAAGGGAGGAGGTAAAAGGTAGAGAGGTAGAGAGGTAGAGAGCTGCGCTCTTGTGCGTAAAATTATTTCAACTGGAAGTGAGTGCAGACCCTGAGTGCTGCCTCCTTTGGCATACTTTGCTTTTAAATGACCTTTATCGAAACTTTGCAGCTATTTCCAATTTATCATAAAATTGCAAAAAGCCCCCCTCCCCTCCGTTTATGCTTTGTAGAATGAAGAAAAAACTGCAAACCAAAAACCAACTATAAAACTAGAGTGTACTTTTTTTTATTAGTTATGTTTTGCATTTCCCATTTGAAGTTTACTTTTTCTGCACCAATTTGTGGTAGATTTCTTGACAATTGACAATTCAACAGAATCAACAGAAAACTATAGAATGTACTTTTAGAATATACTTTTAATTTGGTCATAATGGTCATCTATGCATTTTTGGCAGTGAGAAGTGAATGAAATTTTGCAAATGTCAAGACTGAGTTTAATGTGATAAATAATTCCACAAGACATATTCAAGAAACTAACTCTGCTTTTTATGTTCTCTTTCAACTTGTCTAACTTTGTTCATATAAGATTACAAATTATAACACATAAATATCTCCGCATCTTTCTTGAATATTTGATTAGCTTTGAGAACTGGGATCTACTTAGATCAACTGATGTCACTTGCTCTGCCGCTGGCAAAATATTAATATTAATATTAATGCAATTTCAGTGTAGGCTTTTAGCGTCTAAATATAGGCAATCAAATCAAGTCTAGTGTAGGTGGTAACACATGTGCTGGAGTTAGACACTTTCTCAGTGGCTGATGTGACGTTTAAGTGGTGGAATAGGTGATTGTATTCAAAGACAATTCGCTTTTGGGTGTTTTACCCCTAAAGTGACAAGCGCTAAACAGTCTGATTGAAATTATCGCCTCAAAGTATATGCGGATTTTGTGATTGTGTTTATTTGTTAAAGATGTGTCAGTGTTTGGCGGTATCAACCTTAAAGCCTTCTTTCAATACAAAATTATTTATAAAACTCGTGCTTGGCGCTCCAGCATAAAATCTAAAATTTAGTTCATGGAAAAACTCTTAACCCTCTTCTGCATATAGCGCCATACATATCTTTTTTAGACCCCGTATTAAAAAAAAGTACAGGGGTCTATTGGGTTTGTTTTACCGAATATGTGCGTAACAGGCAGAAAGAGACGTGGCAGACCCTATAAAGTACATATATTCTTGATCAGCATCAATAGCCGAGTCGATTTAGCAATGTCCGTCTGTCCGTCTGTCTGTCTGTCTGTGTGAACACCTAGATCTCAGAGACTATAAGAGCAAGAGACACCAAACTTGGTATGTAGGCTCTTCTATATTGCAGCAAGATAAAGGTTGTTTCTTTTTTGGATCGGACCACTATATCAAATAGAGCCCATAGGAGCAATCGGTCGAAAATCAAGTCTTAGTATGAAAAACTTTTTTGTTTATGAGATATTGTAAACAAACTGATACAATAGGCTTATAACTTGGTCTTATACATCCTGTCTAAAGTTGGGTCAAATCGGTCTACTATATCATATAGCTGTCATAGGACCGATCGGGTGAAAATAAAGTTTTAGTATAAAAAACTTTTTGTTTTATGAGATATCGTAGCCAATATTATAGAATATACATAAAACTTGGTTTTATATATCCTGCCCAAAGTTGGTCCAAATTGGACCACTATATCTTATAGCTGTAATAGGACCGATCGGGCGAAAATCAGGTATGCATTTTTGCAGTGTTAGCTTTTGCCATAGTAAATACGGAGTCTCCGAAAGTCGAGAATGCTCGACTGTAGCTCCGTCCGACTAGTTATTTTTAAATAAAATGGTATTTAAACGAAGTCGACGATTTTATCTGCAACATTTTCTATTGAAACAAAATGTTAAAAAAAAATTTGTGAAGCAACACAAATTTTATTTCATGTTTTTTGAGCCTTGTCAATGCATCTCCCGTGAACGAAATTGAATTTTGTCAAATTTTGATGAACATTGATATTTTCAATGAAATTTGCACCAAAAAAAAATTTATTTGTTGAAGAACAATTTTGAAAAAGAAAATAAAGTTTTCTTTCATTAAGACATATCATTTGACTGTGAGGAGCTGTACTATTATACACAAAAAAAAAAGAAATAACTGTTCACATATACATTAAAATATCCTAAATAAACACATATTTGCTTGACCAAAATGTTGTTCTTTATTGGATTAGACGTTTAGGCAGTAGAGGGTTAAGTTAAGGTATTTTCATAAGCATTTCCGTAGCATGTTGCATATCAACTTTTTCGCACAGAGCATTCGACAATAGTATTGCATTGTTTTTAGCCATTTATTCAATTTGACATGCAAAGAAATCGCTTCATAGCAATATTCCATTTATTTAGTTTTTGGGTATTATTTACTTAACATTTTTCTCACCTGTTCAAAGCGCTCTGTGTCATGTTATGTCTTGTTCATATTCAAGTTTTGAGTTTGGTAGAGAACTTAACGTCAACTTGACATCAGCCTCAACTGCAACTTGCAACAGGAAGAGCAACCGAAAAAAAAAAGTTGATGAAACTTTGCTGAAGTTCGATGCTCAACAAAACTGAAATTGATTGGGTATTTGTCAAGGGATCAAATAATACTCATATGATGTCTGAAGAAACCAATTAAATTATGATATGTATTATAAGTTTAGAATTTCTTTTTTAATTGAACCAATAAAAGATAATAGGGCCAAATTCAAGCTGTCTATGTGATAAACTAATCGGGTTGGGTACATAAAAACATAGTTTAATAATTGTTGTTCTGACAACCATTGTTTTTAAACTGGCTCTATTACATTTATTGAATTTTTCATTTTGTTGAAAAATTTGTGCAAAACTTGTACATTGCCCTGTAATTTGGTATTTAACTCAATTGCAATAGCAAAATAATTTGATGCTTAATTGTTGGTCGTTTATTTTTGGGGGTTTCGTAGGCAAAGTTGTTTAATTGTATTATATTTCAGGTAAAATATGCAAAACAAATGCGAGCCACATGCACATATCGTATTAAGGTCCAACCATGAGGTCCTTTTATAAGGATTCATAATAATTAGCAATATTGGAGCGAAACTGACCACACGGAGAATTTGGCTAATTTCTACAACTTATTAAACGTGATTAATATTTTCATGTAGTTATTTTCGTCATTGTTGTTGTTGTTGCTTTTGTTGTTTTTGTTGTTTTTGTGGTAGGACTACTCATGTCCTGCTGTGCCGCAATTTTCGTTCACGCTCTTTATTAATGAGTCTTGTTGTGTCTGGCCAAAAACTCTTGGTTATTCGTCGTTGTTTTTGTTGTTGTTATTTATTTGAGAATATTTGCCGCTTTTGCCATGTTGATTGCGTTGAGGTTAAATGCGTTTACTTTTTGTTACGCCCTCCCAATTTTGGTCCCATTAAGGCCAACAGCCCCAAAAGCGTTAAGTGTGTTCTCATTTGGTGTGTTTTTTGGTTGGGGCAAGGGCCTTAATTAATATGAATTAATTTAAGTGTTAATTGCAAGTGGATGGGTGTTCCATACTCTTTGGCTTGTGTGGGTAATGTCAGGCCGCCTACAAATGAAAGTGCCTACACTGAGCGAAAACCGGTTGGTAGTTGTAACAAAAAATCGTTATGAAACAAACAAAAATAAGTCTCAAAGTATATAAGAAGTTTGTATACAATATATTTGTTTAGTTTTATTTAAATGTAATATAATCAGCTTAAAGAGCTTTTACTCAAACTTGTATTAAGCTCACGACTACACACCCATCAATCACCCAAACTTCAGCTAATTTCCTTATGTTGCAGGAAAGGCAATAGGAACATTACTCAAGTGAGTCCCCTTAAAGTAATTTCGTTAACGACTTAATAATATAATTAACTCCACTAATTATAGTACATGCTGCTAGTTAGTCAATTGGCAGCAAATGTTTTCAGTGCAACAGGATAAGTTTCAAGATGTTTATCATTTCGGAACAGAGAAAGTCTCCGAGAGTCTCGAGTCTCATTCAGACACATTTAGCTGTGCTTTGTGTTTGATATTCTTTTTCTTTTTGTGTGACAGCAAAAGATTAGCAACCGACATTACAAAGTGCGTTTGCTTTGCTTTTTGATTTTTGTTGTTCGTCGTTTTGTTCGTGCTGTCTATGTAATTAATATTAAGTATACATCGTGTTTGACAGCTTTTAGTTGTGTGCAAGAACAAGAAAACGGCACGTAGTTGAAACGAAGCCTCTTAGATCCGCTGCCAGCAACAGTGTCAAGTCAATTTTTTGTGCACAACAAGGTGCGCAATAGAACAGAGGAGGACCACAGGAGTAAATAATAAATAAATATTTACGAAAAACGTTTCGCTGGCAGAACACGTTCTGGGGATTAGCAATAGCAACAGCAGCATCACAACCATCTAAAAATGGTTGGCAAGACGTGCGAGCCTGCTGCTGACCAAGAACCAAGAACCAAAAACCAAAAACCAAAAAACTCAGCATCAAAAACTTTGCTTAACCATTAAAGTTTAAAGATGAAAGTGACAGCTGTTGCGAAGGAAACGAACCACAAGCGCTGACCTCCAAACTGGCAATAACCATTGGCAGAAGCGAGGGGGGAGGGGGAAGGGGGGTTTGGTTTGCCCGCATAGATTTACAATCAACTTTGCTGGCTTGGCATTATACCACAAATCATAAAAACGCATCGAGCATAACGCGGCAGTTGTCTGTGCGGCCCATACGGCGTATACGTGATATATTTTGGGTCACTCGCAAGCGCCTTACTAATTTTTACCCGAAATGTGATTCGTTTCTTTAAACAACAGTATTCCATAGAGGCAGTTCTAAGTGTTTTTCTTACAGTACTCTCTTTACATTTTATTTGCAGCTAATCAAAGCTTAAAAACATTTAAGAGTTGTGATATAGAGAAACTATTTACTGAGGGACTACTAGAAATTTTATTCAGTTATGTCGGAAAATACCTATGACATGTTGTTGTTTTTCACATTTTTATTAATTTTCTGCTAATTTAAGCTGCCTTCAATGCTGACAGACTGATTGCTTGTTGCTAGTTTATTCATTTCAAAATACATAGATTGAAGAAAATTCAACACAATATTATACAGCATATAAAAATATTCATACACAGTATAAATATTCATAGTTTGGGGAGCTTTGGTTTTTATTATTCCACATGTAAAACAATTGTTGGAGAAAGTATTTCAATAAAAAATTATTATATTCCAAAATGTGTTGCTCTTTTACAACCGTAAGAAAGCGAAACTGTTTGTGATTGATATTACACATACTATATACTGGGAAACTGGGAAATACATATTTACACACCATCGTGCATTTATTTTAAATGAAATTGCGAAACGCCGCATTTCAATTAGTGCAATGAATTCAGTTTCACACATTGTTAAATGCCCAAATGCACACGAATGCACCACTATGGGAATAACATATTTGAGTAGGCGATTTGCACAGAGATAGAGGTAATGACCATTGAATGCCCTGCATGACTTTTAAAGACAGCAATGTATAAGACAAATGGTTGTTGAATATATAAATTAATTGATAGAACTTCTTAGCATATCAATCATTTGAATTGTCAAATACGATATGTAGCCAGGTATGCTCTTTTTATACCCTATAGTCTAGGGCATCAAACATATTTATATGTGCAACTCATGCTTGGACGCTGTAATTTTGACTATTTGCACATCGCTGCATGCACAACGCACAAAAACTGTTCATATATGGAAATAAATGGCCAAAAAATTGCATCAAAAGTTCCACAATGACACAAAAATAAAGCACAATGGAATATGATACAAATAAATACAAGTTACATATACGTACAACAAAAAAATGAAATGAAATATGTCATAGCTAAAATATAGAAAGAAATTTTATGATGAATGTGATGGGAAACAAATTAAATTTAAATTTATAGTTGCCAATTAAACAATTCTTATATATTTAAAAACAAATTCTAAAGGTCAGCTTCTATTCTTAATATTTTATTTAGCACAAACCAATTGAGTTTTGGTTGAAAAATGAATTGTAAATGCAATAAAATATCCAAGCACATACATATAATAATATTATTGTTGCAGAAATCTACTCGAAAGTAACTATATTTGAGTAGCAATCTATATGAGAGAAATTGAAAAGAAAACGACACCCACGCGAGTGGTTGAGAAATTAAAAATAGAGTTTTGGAATGTGAAAATAAATTGAGCAAAATAGTGGCAGCTACTTAAGTGAAAATATTTTTGCGCTTGTAATAACTTGACTGCCTCCCTTATCGCTTGGTATTACGGAACATGAAAAAGAGCAATACGAAAAGGACTTAAGTGCAGAGTCAGTGCGGTGGCTTGTCCCCTATACCCTTTGCTACTCTTTGCCCCTCAAAAGGAATCCATGTCCTGGATTTTGGGGTCTGCCTGACTGTGCTACATTCATACGTTTTTCGATTAAGCCGCTCTTGTGCTGAGCCTCAGCACGGAATCTGTTGGCTCTCTCTGGCAGCAAACACTTTCCAAAGGAAGCGGAAATTTACACAAAGACAGGATGTAGCCGAACTTGCTGCTGTTGTACGGGTAAGTGGCCCCAAAACTGCAACCGAAATGAGGCGAAATTGCAGCAGGCCAACACGGGCCAACACGGGCGTCGAAAGGCCAAACACACGGCTCTTAACAGTTGGCTGTTGGCTGTTGGTTCTGGCTGTGGCTATGGCTATGGTAGACGACTATGACTGACAGGCCATTAATTTTGGATTACCCAAGCAGCAATACAAGCACTACCCGAAAACCGCCAACTCTAGGGCCCAAAGAGAAGAAATAAAGAAAGGAATTCAGTAGCTTGCAGTCGCCACTTAGCCAGGCTGTTAAACATTTCATAATACCACCTCAACATGCCTAGTTCATTTTTTTTTCTTTTTTCCTGGCCAGGTCGTTAACGTTAATGACGCCTTAAGTGGTCATATATAATTTCTGAAAATTATTTCTACCTGTGCATCAAAGTGGCACAAACTGCGACGCTATTATTACGTGGCTAATAAGTTGCAATTGCGGCTTTTGTGGCAACTGTGAAATTGACCACGATTATCAGTTTTATTTATATTGAAATGGCTTATTAAATAAACGACTTTTGTGACCTAAAAAACTAGAAAAAGACAAACTATTTCAGTTTGAACTCAATGTTCATATTCAAATGCTATATAATAAAACTTTTTTAATAAGCATATTCCAAAAGGGTCAACAACAGCCAGAAAACTAAACCAGCTTCAAGGTAAAAATACTTGAAGTAAAAGTAAAATACAAATTTGTAGTTTGGATCTCTGCTCAATGCATGTGTAAACACTTGGCCAAAAGTCTTAAACTTATGACTCTTCGTTGGCCTTTGCCATAAATATGCTCTTTTTGCTTCTGCCGTTGCACTTTGAAGATATCGTAAATATTTGTATACAAAAAGTGCATTGCAATATTGCCAAATAAAAAAGTAGCCTCTAAAAAATCGATTTAATCAAATATTTAGTAATATTTTGTAAATAAAGTGAAATGTTTTTCTATATAAAGACTCGTTTCTTTTATCGCTTCAGAAATGTAGTGTTTTCTATGGGCCAACCACTGAGTTCGGACGAGCTGCGTTTGCCTAATTTATCTTGTCAGATTGGCAGCAACAAATGCAGCCGCAATAGTTGAATTACTTCAACGTACGGCCGCCAGGTGGCGTGTAAGTGTAACTGGGTCGTTGGCAAGCAACTAAGTAGGCGAAGCAAAAGCAAAAGCAAAACCAGCTGAGAAAAGTTTTTCACTCGATGTTTCAGTTTCAGTTTTAGTTTCTCTTTTCTTTTATTTTTTATTTTTGGGCTACAAGATAAAATGGACACACCTTATGTGTTGCTGGTTTTTAGGATGGCAAGTGTGAAATAAAGTGAAGAAAATTGTAGGTAGCTTTCGGCAGACTCTGCAGAGTAGCCTACTAACAGTTGCCTACTTTTAGGCACCTTTGGCAACTAAACAAAATGGCATGGCAATTTGTTAGTGGGTCGAGAGAGCGTCCTGCAAATGTAATTTACTGGTTGCGCTCCCTCTCCTCCTCTCCCTCTCTTCCAAGATATTTCTCTTTTCCGTCTTGCCTCTTGGCGAGCAAAGCATGTGGCCGGAATTTATTTGCGGCTATTTGGCAAAGTGAAAGCAAATTAAAGTCTGCCACATACCAAACAAATGCCATGCCAATACTTAAAGATCTCAGTAAATCGTGGCCAATAGAACTACAGTAGCTAATTCGAACCTTCATTTAATGCATGTACTACTTATATAAATACATGTACTCAGATTTATGTATGTACTATTAAACGGCTTTCAGCTGCGGTCGCACTTCTACAAATGTATCTAAAGTCGCAAGTGCCAAAATATGTTTGTTGGCTTCTTCAAAATGTCGTGACGGCTCTTGTACTGTTAGCAACAAGCGGAAAATTGTTGAGACCGGGCTAAGCACTCTACACTGCAAGAAATTTCAAGCATTATTTGGGTTTTAACGACAAAGCAAAGGCAGGAAAACTTGACATTGAAGGTGTCTATATTTTATGCTTTTAATTTGGATTTTGAGACTTTTTGAGACTTCGAAAAAAAATCATAAAATATTTAGTCATATTTAATTTTTTTTATTAATTTAGATTGTTTACTATATTAAAACTCATTTTTATAAAATATTTAATTGGTTTAAAATTTAAATAAATTTATTAAATATAAATCATGAGCTGTAATCATTATAAGTTTTATTATGAAACTCAAGAAATAACGAGTTTTCTTATTTTACTTATTACTTTTGATTACTTTTGAGTAAGAATTGAAAATCAGGAATAATGATTACTTCTTGAGTTTTATTTTTTTTAATGAAAAATAAAACTCAATTTATTTTTTTGAATTAAAAAAAAAAACAAAAATTCAAGGTGTTATTTTGACTTAAGAAATAGTAAAAATTATAAAATCTAAAGATCATGGTGAAATTGCATAGATTAATGAAAAATGTTGGTATATTTTATCGTTTTTTTAGAGTTACTAGAAGTGAATGATATTTTAAATTGAAAAAAAGAAAACAAAATCATTTTTTACTGTCGCTAACATAAATACAATTTATGAATGCCTTTTTTGTTTTTATTTTGGCGCAAGATTAAAGTAAAACTTTTCGTTTTTGACAGTGTATGAGGTTTTAAATTCTCTGGGACTTGTTAACACGATTTTAGCCGGATGCTTTGTGCCGGGTGGGGCCTTTGTCCCATTCAAATTCGGAGGCTCTTGGCGGTTAGGGAGCAAAAACCCGACGCTTTCGCTTCATCATCAACTTTAGAAGTGCCGCAAATCTTTGCGGTTTCGTCTTAATGGCTAAGAAATTGTGATTTATGCCTTGAATCGTGTATACATTTGCAATACTTGACGTCGATGTGTGTGTGTGTGTGTGTGTTAGCGCGTGATTTACTTGCCAGCTGAATGTGTTAGCTAAATGTTAGCTATAAAAGTATATATCCTTTGATGTGCTTTCTAGAAAGCGCCAGTTGAAATACGTTATTTCATCATCAGTTATCTGCGCATACCTTTATTACCTTCATTCATTACTTAATTAGTATTAAATTTATTGTCAGCCAAAGGCGTGCAAATTAGTTTAACTTACCTTTGTTTACCTCTGCCTTGACATTTTAGCTCCGCACTTTGACTTTGTTTTGAATTGCTTTTGCCAGCGTCAACTTGTTTTTTATTTTGGGTGTTTTTATCAGTCGAATTACTTTAATTGAATTCATTTCTCACAAAAGTTCTCGAGAAACGATTGAAGTATTGTTTTTTTCCTGTTGGATTTGGTCTTATTAAGTAATTAGATTTAGATTTTAAAGTGTGTCAGCATTTCCGCTGTTAAAGTCAAATATCCCAAGTATTCCTGTGATGACCAAACCAAATGATATAACTGATATAAAAGATATAATGTAATTAAGTAAAATTATGTTTTCGCTTTTTAATTGATTAGAAATAACAAAAAATATAAAAAATTCATTAAATTCATTTTACAATATTAATAATATTTTTATTTAATTTAAAACGAAAGCAAAATGGTGTAATTAGAATAAATTAATATGAGTAATGTTAAAACATTCATTTATTATTTAAGTCATTATAATTTTTTTTTTTTAACAAGAATAAAAATTTAAAGTTATAAAATATATTGTATTATTACTATTGCTAATATTTATTTATCCTGATTATTTTAATGCTTATGGTCATTCACATTATTCTAGCCCCTTTTAATTTTTTATCAAAATATATAAATTTTGTTGACTAATAGGCGCATATATCTTCATTATAAAATTTACAGTGGCAGCAAAAACAATTTTTCACACTATTTTCATAGTGCGGATATCGGAAGTAGAAGCAGCTGCTGTTTTGCACGTAAACAGCTAGAACGTTTAATTTTCATGGGCATTGCACATAAATTTCCCAACTGACTATAGTTTTTGGCATGGCCACGGGGTAAAAAAAAAGGTAAACTAGATCGGGAAGGAACAGGGGGCAAAGGGGAGAGCATATATTATTGGAACTAGCATCTTGTAAACAACGCAAACAAAAGTTACGGCTTGAAATTCTGTTAAGAATTGAATTTATAGCACAAGGATTGGGAAAGTAGGGGATAGAGAGAAAGGGAAGCATGGTATAAGGTCGGTCAGCCTAACCCAATCTAAGTATTTTAGCAATTTATTTCAACTGCGGCCAAAAAACAAACAACTTCATTCTGTGCAAAATTTTTGGAAATTAGTAGCATGTGTTGGCCCTGGCTATAAGCTAGAGCCTAATTAGTTTAAAAGGCAAACCCAATGGCCCTCTGTTGTCCCTGCAGAGAAGAGCAGAGGATCGATAAATCCAACAGTTGGGCGCAGTTCTTTGCAGTTGTCAGTGAGTCCATGAAGATGGATGTCGTTGCCTTTGGTTGCCAAGTGTACGAGTACGAATACGGATACGGATACGACTATTCAAAGTGAATACCATACCAGAGTGTAGTGTGGCACTTGGCTGGACTCCGTCTATAAATTCCTGGCGAAGGCGCTCGGCACTCGACACTCGGCGTTCTGCCAGCCAAAAACTATTACTCACACTCCCGCCTCAGCAATCGTTCTTACGCCTTGGTTATAATTTAGATTGTCCATTTCGCGCAGCTGCCACTCGATTTGAGTTTGACTTAGAGTTCGAGTTTGGGTTTATGTTAAGGCTATGAGTCCTACACTGAAAAAAAAGGTAAGCTGCTAAAATTAAGAACAATTATCTTAAATATTTTGTTTTAAAAATAAAAACATTTTAAGACCATATTACTAATACTTAGAGTAAAAATCTAAAAAATTAAAGTTCCTAATACAAGAATAAAAACCTTTAATTTTTAAAAAAGTATAAATTAGTACTATAGTCGCTACGTGGCGTGGAGAAACCGCTTTGAATCTCACTCACAGCATAGTAAAATAACATTTATAAAATTACCATGTCAAAAACAAGTAAATTAAAATAAAAATTTAATTTAAAAATCATTTTTTATTATTTTATTTTTTGATTTTAATTTTAAAAACATTTATTCTTAAAATAAGAACATGGTCGTACTTGAAATGTTCTTCTAAGATGTATTTTCATAATCTTAGGATTTTTTGTCTTCGACGCATTTTTGAGACCAAAATTCTTAGTTTTGAGACCAAATACTTGATTTTAACACATTTTTTTTATCAGTATACTGACAATTGGCTCTGGTTGTACGTGCCTCATTCAAGTAGCATATATGCGGGGCAAGTCTATTTGCTGCCACCCTTCACACAACCATCATTTTTGGCGTTGCCAACTTTTCTGTTTGTCTTGGACTGTGCACACGTTCAGCTCAAATTGTTGGCCAAATGGCATTCAAAGTATCTGAAAGAATCGTTTTGCTTCGCATACTACAAAACGGCAATTGCTTAAATGCAATCAATGCTAAATATTTGTTAAATCTAAAGATGCAAATTGAAGAAATCAAACGCAAATTATTTACTAAAAATATCTAGCATTCATTTCCCAACTTTAAATGCTGAATGGAATCAGTTCAAATAAATTTTAGGTATAAGAAAATCCCTTGAAAATCCCTTCCAAATAAATTTACAAGTCATGAATTTCATAATAAACGAAGACAAATGAGAAGTATGAAAATAATGCTAAAATTAATTATTATATTTATTTTAAATGCTGTTTGTGTTGTTTTGCTTGTTTAATGAATTGAAAAGACTTATTTACTTATTAAATTAAATTTTGTCGCTATTAACCCTTTTTAATTTCTTAGAAAACAGCACAAATATCATATTTTCAATGGTCCTTAACAAATTTCTGTAGAATTTTTGTTTTGACTGCAACTTGTAACGTTAATTAATTGTTCAAATGACAGCTGCAATTGTTATAAGCTTTCAATTTGAAAATGCCAACTGAGTTCTATTGAATGAAACTCGTTAGCAAAGGAGAAGGAGACGAGACATGGTCATGTTGAAACAGAAGTAAAATCTGCCAATCAATAAAAACAATTTGAAAGCAATCAAAGTCTAATTACCACAACAAACGAATGACAGAAAGGTGTTGCGAAAAAAAACAATACAAACAGACGCTAACGAATTCGCAAGGATAAGGAAGCGACATCAGCAGACCATAAAGCAAAAGGGCCAAACGGAGCTCTGGGAAATTCATAGACATAGAAGCCATACTTATATATAGATACAGAGTTAACATATGAGGCGCGCGAGCGTATAAACCACATAAATATAAAAGCGACAATCAGAAGTGCGGGTGAGAGGGGAAGGGGGAAGGCGACCATAAAAACAAGAATGGCCATAAACAAAGAAATAAACAAGGCAGCAAGCGGTAAGTACAATACATATACATATACGAGTGCGCGACGAATCTGTCTGTTTGTCGCAAGGCTTCCGGCGGAAATGGAGCGCGCACACACACACACACACACACATACAAACACCCATACATTCACACATGTGCAAGCAAATAGAAGTACAAAGATGGAAGATAGCGCCAATGGCAACAGCAGCGAACCAAATATAAAAGACTGATAGCCCGGCTTAGAGGCATCACATTATGAGGTTGACACAAATATAAAAGAAATAAACAAACGAGACTCGCTTCGTTATTTGCTTGTCATCAGCTTCTCAGTGCACTCAATACAAATAAAATAAAATAAAATATAAAATAATAAAAAAAACCTGCACACCTGAACAAATTCATAAGAATATAAAAAGTACTTGAAAGGACACACAAGATTAGGTTTCTCTATGTCAAATAAAATGAGATAAAAAAGAGATGAGCGAGAATTGTTATCAAAGATTTTCGTTAGAAATTAAAATTTCCCCTTAATACAAAAAGTAATTTAATTTTAATTTTTGTTGTAATTTTTTGGAGTATCTTAGGATGCCTTGTAGACAAGCAGAGTTTTAGATCAATTATAAAATCAAATATTAAATCTTCTTAAAATTTATATCTGTCATAAAGTAATTTTAATTTAATTTTCTTTATTATTACCTTTAAAGTTTTATTTAAGTCAGAATTGTTATAATTATATTATCGATTCGCCCCAACAATAAAATTTCGTATAACTTCTTAAAATTTCCGTCGTTTTGCTTTTTGCTTTTGCAACACTTCCATTATGGCAAATACCTGGTTTTAGCCAGGGTTAAAACGCAACGGTGATAAATCTGCTCTCAGTGCTCTTAGAACTTTTTCAATTTTTCATGAAAGACGAAACTTGAACACTTACCAAACACAAACCGAGCAAATAGAAATATTAAATATTTAAAAGTACTTCAGTTTTGGCTTTTTATATAAATATTTTAAGTTGTTTTGCAGCGCTTATCAAAATGGTAAAGTTTCGACAAACTTATGCATATTTTTCAAGAATCTTTACAAGGCCAAGTGATTATATAATTATAGTTCAAAAGGTTTGTCTAATTTAAAAATTATCAATGAATCAGTTGCACTTTCCCAGGAGCTTATTAAATACTGTGCAATTTACCTAATTTGCTTACGTAACTTGGCGAGCCAATAAAAAGATTATTTAATGAGTTCTTTGATTGAAGCAAAATGCCCCCGCCTTGAGGTTTCTATAAAAGCCAGTCCCAGAGAAAAAATTCAAACAATATCGAGTTTCTCTTGCAAGCACCATGAAGCTTAAGGACTTTATGTATTATCCGGATCTGGGTTGCCGTCTGGCCATGATACGGACGTACGAGTGGAGTGAAAGAAATTCCGCAGCTGACCAGCAGACATTTTTCAAGCAAGTATGGTTTATTATTGGAGCAGTCAATCTCTTCTATCAGAATCTGGGCTTGGTCACCGATCTGTGTCTGACGGAGACTCGGGAGATGCAACTGGCCGTCTTAATAGCACAAATCTCGGAGACTTGCAGCGTATTGGGATTAACTCTTGTTGGCGCCAGTTATATGTGGATGTTGTTGCATCATCGCAACGATATCGAGTGTATGTTAGATGAGCTGCAGGTGCTTTACTCACATCCGAGGCGACTCTATCGGATTGAACACTACTACCTGAAGTCGTCGCGCCTAATGAAGTACACGACCATCTTTTTCCTGTTCGCATATACTTTCTATAATTCTCTGCCTGTTCTTGGATTGATCTACGACTTGTTCACGGAATCAAAGCACGTCATATACAAGACCCAATCCAATACGTGGTATCCTTGGCAGTTGTTCGTTGCAGAGAACTCGACGCTCAGCTTTGTTGCATCCTATCTGTGTCAGGCTATATCTTCATTGTCTGGCGTGGCTGTCATCATGACCAGTCAATTCTTGATGTGTTTTTTCACTACACAAATGCAGATGCACTTCGATGCTCTGGCCAATGAATTCAACACACTGGATGCTCGTCAACCGGGGGCCAATGAACAGCTTAAATCAATGATTGCCTATCATTGTCACCTTTTGCACATTGCTAACGATATCAATCGCATCTTTAACTTTATGTTTCTGAGTACGTTTGCAACTTCGACGGTTGCCATTTGTCTGATGGGCTTTGCCATGGTCATGATCGATCTGGCCGCTGCCTTTAAATACTCAGTGGGACTCTTATCATTTCTTGTCTTTACCATCTTCATTTGCTACAATGGAACACAGTTCACCATGACTGTAAGTTGATTTATATTTAAATGTATAGAAAATTCATGTTTTGCATATTTTTAGAGTGATAAATTGATGCCAGCCGCGTTTTACAACAATTGGTATGAGGGTAATCGAAATTATCGCCGGATGATTCTTTTCTTTATTATGAGGTCCCGCGAATCTCGTGTGCTGCGCACTTACAACTTTACGCCTGTCTCAATGGCCACTTATATGGCGGTGCGTATACGTAATTTTATTATTCAAAGGCATTCAAAGGCATTGTCGTGCTTGCAATTACTTTAACAGATGCTCAAGTTCTCCTATCAGCTTTTTACCTTTTTCCGTGCCATGATAAATTAGGTGAATCTACATAAAATAATTTGCCACCCTTATCTTTCTAAGGTGCGTACAGTTATTATTTAAATCAATTGATTGTCATATTTTGTTTAACAGATTTTTAAGCTCTTCTATTAATGAGTGAATAAATAGATGAATCTATAGTTCAATTGTTTCCCCCTTCACTTTCTTCGTCCACCTTTTGAATGGTATGTAAATATTGTGTTGCTCAATAGGCATTTTTTAAATTTTAATTCTTAAATTTTTCTTTAACAGATGCTAAAGCTTTACTGTCATCTACTATTGGTTTGATTGGGTCTTTTCTGGGTTTTCCCCAATCCAAGCAATGAATGTTGGACCAATCATTATCATATTTATTATCCCCAGAATAATTATATTAACATATAATTTTAATTGTTTTTTATTTAATAATATGATTTATAATTTAAATTGATTTTGTTGTGTTGTTAATAAATAAATAAAATTTCATTTTGAGCTTTGGCTTTCAATGTTTTAAATTCACTTAAAAATTGAGTATACAACGCAAAACTTGCTCAAAATTTGAGCAGCTTGGGTGACTTTAATTTCAGTTCGTCAATTTCTCAAGATTCATTTGCGATTTCAGTTCCCCTGTCTTTTAGACCCTTAGCTAATTCACATTGCTGAATGCAGTAGCGTAAAATTAAGTTCTTTATAAAGAACAAGAGATGTGAAAATTTAGAATTATGCACAAGTCACCTGCCTTTCATTCAGTTTGCCTGTCTGTCTTCCGGTCCGTCTGTCATATGGTAGCTACGTTGTTTGTTGTTGTGCCGGGTGTGATTATCGCATCGTTATCCGGGATCAGTGGCTGGCCCCAACAGCAGCAGCAACAGCAGCAGCAACCACTTGTCACCCTCCTCAGAACTCTACCCAAAGCTCTGTCCCTCATTCTTATTTTATATAATAACATTTTAATTCCCTTAATACACGCTACGATGCCTGTAAAGCCAAACAAACTGAAAGCCGCAGCTCCAAAGCCTCTGGCTGTTGACGTTCAACGTTGCCTGCTTTAAGGCTGTTTTTTTTTATCCTTCTCTCTCACTCTCTTGCCATACATCTCTCTCTCTCCCTCTCTTATGTTGTTGTTACTCTTCGGGGTTTGCTTTTGTGCGTAAATCATTAATCATAAGCAGCGCATATTTTTTGTATTTGGCCCTCGTTGACAGCTTTTAGTTGGGCCTTCTGACCAAAGTCTTGCTCCCGTTTACTCGTATACCATTTTTTGTGTAAGCACTTACCAAATTTATGGTTTTGCTGCAAACTTTTGTGACTTAAATTAAATATATGAATGTTTCGTAGACAAAATCAAATGTGTTATTAATTCAATTGAACATTAACTTATCTGTTAAATTGTTATTGCATTTGAATTATATGAAATGCTTAAGCTGAAAAAATAATCATCTTATTGTGGATACTATAATTCGAATTGTCATTTACATTGTTCTTTGACAGTTTATGTCTCTATTTTCTAATTTCTTATGGGCATTTGAGGCACTTGACCACAACCAAATGGAAAATGCGATATATGCCAGTTAATTTAGCCATCAGCTTGTGGTCGCTCAGACAATGTACAGTTGGAAATTGCCCAATCAAGTGAAAATGACCAGCAAACCTCCCTTTGCACATACACAGATACACAGATACAGTGAAAGCCATCCAGAGGAGTGCACAATATCCACAGAAAATCGACAATTGACTATACACGTTGTCCACATGTGGGAGCTGGAGGAACTAGATCAATGCAGCTTGAAGCATTTAGCCGCTTGTTTGCTCTGGCTACTCGTTTCTGGGCATACACTTGGAATGGCCTTGATAAGTTTTGGGCAAACAATGTGAGGCACGTTACGGTACATGTATTTTAGTGCAGGTCTCCCTCCCACTGTGTTAAAAACTGTGCCATCTGAGTAAACCGCAAAATGTAGTCAACGAACATGTCTCAATTTCATAGTTAAGCACAGATTCTAAAGGTAGTATGCCTAAACTAAGTACTGATAGTCATTTGTGGCTAACATGCGAGTTTAGTCAGTTTTAATCGGAGTTACTCTTAAAGTAACAGTCTCTGCATGGACCACATTTCTTAAAGGTGACCTAAGTTAATAGATATCCTGCATTTGGTTTGCATTTAACTTTCAAAACGTCCATCAATTACTTTGCCTTATCTGCTGGGGCCATATGGTGTCAGAAGGGCACAAAGCGACACAGAGTAAAATAGAGACAAAAAAAAAAACAAATAACGAAAAGCCAAAAATTTTTACACACAATTTAGGGACATTTCCGCACGTAGCCAACAGTGGCGAAGTCTCGCCTATGCTCCAAGTGCGACATGACGCCGCTTTGCAAAACAAAGGCAAAATATAATAAAAATAATAAAAACAGCACCAGCTAACAAACAAAAAAAAATACAAAGTTCCCACTGCGAAAAACATCAGGAGAAAGAAATAAATGTAAGCAAAAAATATTGAATAAAATAATCATCAGGTCGAATTTAATATACACTAACAAATCTAAAATAAATATTTAAATTTCAATACAAACAGAAAAATTAAAAGACATTTCAATAAAAGACAATTACTTCAGTCATACTTAGGTGTGTTCTAAAATCTCTAACAGCGCTAGAGCAACCCAAACGCAATTGTTGGTATTCCTGAGATCAAGCATCCATTGTATTACGGTGTCTTACAATTTTTTGAGAGATTTGATAAAATTAAATGCTTATTAAATTTAATTAAAAAATCTTTAAGAATTATTTAATATACAAAAATAATATTTTCGAAAAGATTAAATGTCTTACATTCAATAAATACCAACATTTCAAAGGAATATTTTCAAAAACATTTCTAGAGATTTGTGAAACACAACTAATTGTAAGTATTTCCGAAAAGTGTGACTTAATAATAAATTTTTAATATTATTTTTGAAAGATATACAATATGTTGAACCAATATTCATTAGAAAAATACAATATTATTTAAAAAATCAGATAATATTACTTAAGAATAATTTTGGTGTTCTAAAGAATTTAATTACATTTCTTATTTGTATTCAAAATATAATGTGCCTTCAAATAGCTGAAATGAAAACGTCACATAGTGAATAAAATAAATTCTAATAAATACAGATGTGTTCTACAAATCTCTAACAGCGGAAGAACAATTGTTGGTGTCCCTGAAAACAAGCAATCATTGCATTCAAATGTCTAAATAAATATTCAGAGATTTAACAAAATATATTATCTGTTAATTTAATTAAGTTATTTTTTTTTTAATATATAAAAATGAATAGAAAATATTTTAAGTGAATTTGTTTATTACATAAAATAAGTCAAAAATAATAATTTTGTTAAATCGAGAAGTAAATTTAAAGTAGCTGTTTTTGGCTTTGAAAACAGGTTCGAAATAATTAAATCTCTACCCTTACAAACGGTTGTTTTCAAAATTAATTCATAACATTATATCGATTTTTGGAACACAATTGATAGTTACCTAAATATATTTTTAAAGTAAGTGTATAAAAAGGCCGTTGTATTTAAAATGACTTATCCCATGTACTGATATATGTATTTTGCCGCCTGCTGCTGTAAGTATATGCGCGGATTTTGGTGGTATGGTGTGGGGTGGTTTGTCTTGGTGGTGCTGGGGTAGTTTCTGTTTCTGGTACGACAGATTTGAAACAATGTGGTAGTCGACACGACGGGATGGCATTGGCACCATAGCATTTATGTCTATTAAACAAGTAATAAACTTCATAAATTTAGCAAATTAGAATTATTAAATTTCATGTTTGTGACATTTTTAAGCGGAAGAGGGGACAGGCGCCTGGCGCATTTGCATTAACATTAATGGCATTTTTCAATGGCCACCACTCCAGAGATTCAAGTAAAATTTATGAGCTATAATTTGTACGAGAGCTGCGACTGGATTGTAAAAAGAGTCTCATTTCAGATAATCTCTGGCAACAGGTGCATTTATATTAATCATTTGACTTTTCACCGTACAATTTAACAATATTTGGCAAATGGCAGCCATCATTCAGTGGTTATAAGTTGTTTACTGATTGTTTGCCAATTTAATCGTATGCTCATTATTCGCATATCAAGTATACGCCACTTTGCATGCTAATAAAGTCATCAAAGTGAATGAGTGAGTGTCATGAGAAACTTTTTGAGTTGCGACCACAATGCAGCGGTGGGTTCGAATTCAGCTGCATGTGAACAACCATATGTCAGCCAAGGACCAGGGATTGGGGCATGAGTTGGCGCTGACCACGCAATCACAACGCCACCTATTTCCAATTACCGCTGACGATGCTACACCGTATACATATATGAGTGTGTATGCATGCATGTGTGTGTGTGTGTGTGTGTGTGTGTGTGTTAGGAAACTGGGAATGGCACTGGCACTGGCCATGGACATGATTGATTGCAACAAAACCAGATTTTGGTTGCTGTCATTTAAGCGTCGTCTCATGTTGGCTAACTTTCGACATCGACATCGCGTCCAAATACATTATTGACACTGGCGACGGCTTCAGCGGCGGTCTTTTGGGCCCGTTCACATTTTAAATTGCACCTCGGCTGCTATATTTTTAATTAAACGCAAATTAAAAATTGATTGCTTTTTGTCGCCATAATTTACAAGCGATAATACGCATTCGCAATCTGCAGCCGGGATTCCCCAACGAGAACAGTTTCAATATTTGTAGCATACTTTCCAGCGCTTGGAAAAATATATCAACATCATTTATATGCCAAACTTTTTGTATAAATAAAATAAAAAGTTATAAAAATAAGATTTGCATATGCGTGTCACATGCGATGCGGAAAGTTTGAATTTTTTTTGTTGTTTTGGCGTTTTTTTCTCAATTGTTGCTTGTTGCATACATTTTGACTGCACTGTAAAGCGGAAGTGAAAGGTTTTAAGCGGAAGTGTGCAAGAGTTCTAAACACATTTATGTGTGTAAAAGTATAGGTTATGTATGCGCGTGTGTGTGTGTGTGTGTGTGTGAATGTATTGGTAATTACATGGCTTGGTTGCTGAACGTTAACTTCGCATGCAAACTGGCAAACGGTTTGTTTTCTGAACACCAAAACTATTTAATTTTTTTTAGTTTAACATATAATGTGGCAATGTACATTATTTTTTTTAAGAAGAATGGGTTTTTCTTAAATGGTATATATTACAATATTACTCAAATGGTACCTACTTAGATAAGTTTCATACGAGTTCACTCAATAAACTAACAGAAAATAGTTATAATTATGGTAGTTATTTTCCAATAAATTGGTCTACAGTAATAATTAATAACTCCTGAGTCTGTTTCTCATCCATAAATAATTTAGAATTAAAAAATTAATCCTGTATATCTAATACAAACTTCGTTGTTTTATACTTATACATTCGATTTATTATTTATATCCCGTGAAGTATGTTTTTTTTGATAGCCATCTCTTAATCGATCTTAATTGCATTTATTGGCTCGAAGCAATTGAAAAATGCTTCATTAAATTATTTACATTTAAATGTGCATTCACATTTGCCATTGTGATATATTTAATTAATGTAAATTTTGTTATAGAAATTAATTATTTCGCAGTCAACGGAACCAACGGACGGATGTATTTTAATTTAGTGTAGGAAAAAAATAATTTTTATATTTGTATGTGTACTTATATAAATGACGACAATGTCAATATGCCGGTTGAATGCACTTGATTAATTTAAATGAGAGTTTCAATGAACGACTTCTCAATGATTTAAAAATATATATTAATGATACAGCATTATTGCACTCAGTATTTAATAAAATAAATCATTTAGAAGAGGCAGAGTAGAGAAATAAAGCACATACTATATACAAATTATTGTTAAAATTTATCTAATAAAAGTTATATTTTTTTTGATGTAATTAAAACTTTACTATAAGCAAACCTCCGTCTCGTGTGTCAGTTAAATTGTTTAAGCAATGTAATTTAATAAATCAAAGCAATTATGCGGAAATGCTTTTCCCACTGCGTTTAATGTTACATAGTTGCAAAAGCATTTAAATACTTCTGCTGGAAACCCAATTTCTCGGAGCATACCAAGCAAGAGGGTTGCAAACAGGATTGGTGTGACTTTCGACCCATGATCTCATCTCCCACTTTGTGTTGCCTCCTCTTGTGAATGCACTTGCCACTTGTCTGCCGCTGCGTGCCACACAGAGCTGAGCTGAGCAGAGCAGAGCAGAGCTGACTGCCATGCAAAGACGGAAGCACTTAAATTGGGCGTAACAAAATGTCTGACACGCCAATTATTTTGCTTTTTATATAACAGACAAAACGGACAAACAGACAGAACAGAAAGTCGTGTTTCTTGTTGCTATTGTTATTATTGTTGCCATACTGCGTGTTAGTTTTTATACTAACAACTATGTGGGTGCTCCGAGCTTGTCTTGCCTCCTTTATTTCTGCTTGCTTTTCAAGTGGTTTTCTCATTCAGTGTTTGAACTTTTTGTTGCTCTGTATAACGTTCGTTTTAAGTCCTTATTTATAAACTGCTGCCTGGTATTGGCCTGAAGCCATTGTTTGAAAACAGGCAAACATGACCAGAAAAATTAAAAAGTTTCGCATTATTATTAGTTGTTAATAAAATTTACCTTTTTACTATGATTTTCTGTTTATATACTTTTTATAATGATTTCTGTTTTATATTTATAAGCAATTAGCCTTTTCGTTCATATATTGTTTAAATATATTTTGTAAGTTTTTATGTATAATTTAAAATTATTAATTTTTATTTATTTAGTGTTATCTTTTGTATTTAAGATATTTAGGAGTAGAAAAACGAGTCTTCTTGTAATAAAAAATGGTAAACTAATAGACGTTGCTATCTGGATAACTTTTCAAATTAAACCCAAAAACAAGTGCAGAAAAAACTCGCACAATTTTGCACGTTTATTTGCCTTTGTTTAGAAAAGTTTTGTTTAGCAGCTAAAAAAAACAATAAACTGCAATGAGCAGTTGTAGTATGAGTTAAAGAACAATTTTATTAGACCCCGTACTTAAAAAAAGTACAGGGGTCTATTGGGTTTGTTTTACCGAATATGTGCGTAACAGGCAAAAGGAGGCGTGGCAGACCCCATAAAGTATATATATTCTTGATCAGCATCAATAGCCGAGTCGATATAGCAATGTCCGTCTGTCTGTCTGTCTGTCCGTCTGTCTGTCTGTCTGTCTGTCTGTATGAACACCTAGATCTCAGAGACTATAAGAGCTAGAGACACCAAACTTGGTATGTAGGTTCCTCTATACTGCAGGCAGATCAAGTTTGTTTCAAAATACGGCCACGCCCCCTATATCGCCCACAAATTGGAAAAAAAAAATTCATATCCAAATTATAAGAGCAATTTAAAAGCTAGTGACACCAAATTTGGTATGTAGATTCCTGTATACTGCAGGCACGTTAAGTTTGTTTCTTTTTTAAATCGGACCACTATATCATATAGCGCCCATAGGAACAATCGGTCGAAAATCAAGTTCTAGTATGAAAAACTTTTTTGTTGTATGAGATATCGTAACCAAACTTAAAGAATATGCATTTTAGTTAGTTTTGTACATCCTTACCAAAGTTGGTTCAAATCGGACCACTATAACATATAGCTGTCATAGGACCGATCGGTCGAAAATCAAGTCTAAGTATGAAAAACTTTTTTGTTTTTTGAGATATCGTAACCAAACTGATAGAATATGTATCTAATTTGGTTTCATACACCCTAACCAAAGTTGGTTCAAATCGGTCAACTATAACACATAGCTGTCATTGGACCGATCGGTCGAAAATCAAGTCTAAGTATGAAAAACATTTTTCTTTTTTGAGATATCGTAACCAAACGTATAGAATGTACATAAAACATGGTCTTATACATCCTGTCCAAAGTTGGTTCAAATCGGAGGACTATAACATATAGCTGTCATAGGACCGATCGGGCAAAAGTCGACTCTTAGTATGAAAAACTTTTTTGTTTAATGAGATGTCGTAACCAAACTAAAACAAAAAGCATTCAACTTAGTTATATATATTCTGTCCGAAGTTGGTTCAAATCGGACCACTATATCATATAGCCGTCATAGGACCGATCGGGTGAAAATCAAGTCTTAGCATGAAAAACTTTTTTGTTTTCGGGTGAAAATTAAGTATGCATTTTTAGCAGTCTTAGCTTTTGACATAGTAAGTACGGGGTCTCCGACAGTCGAGAATGCTCGACTGTAGCTCCGTCCGACTAGTTTTGTATTAAATTTGTTTTTTATTCTGCTGTAATTGAGCGACTAATTTAAATATGTTAGATTTTTTCAGTTAATTTAATATGGTTATCATGTTAATTGGAAAACTGAAGCAAGTTCATTAGTATCTGCTGAAAAAAGTTATGAAAATTATTCATTAAGGCTTATTGAGTTTGAAGAATTTATTTAAAATATATTTGAACTTTGTAGTGTATTATTGTTGAATTTTTCCTTTTTTCTTTAGATTATGTGTGTTATTAAATTAGCAAATAATTTGAATAATTATATTTGCAAACAAAGTATATAGAAAATTTAAGAAAATTTAAAAACATAGACCTTCCTTACCATAGTATTAATTCTTCGATGCCTGTGCTGAGTTTCGTATTCAAGTAATGAAATGTCAGTCTGTTTAATCATTATGAAAGTGCGCTGCTGAGATATGTACATACATGTATTTATTCATGTCGACGTATCTATGAAATGGGTCTTTTAAGTGTGCCTTCTGGCATATTAATATGCGATTGCCTTGCAGTAGACACCTGCAAAAACTTTTACAGCCGAATGCGTAGACAAAGTGCTGACATTACACGGCTAGGACTGATCTTTGTACTACCAAGTCGACTGCCTGACTGCCTTCATTAACTTCTGCTTCGTTTTGCTGATTAAATGTGTGTGATGCTTGTTCATGTTGGTTGGGTTATTTGCTTACATTTCGTTTCGTTGACAGATTCAGAACTTTGCCTGTCAATCGAAGCAGACATTTCATTGAGTATCATGCTGGATGTAATTTGATTTCGAAGCATGTTGCTCAAGCAATTAGAAAATGAGCAGATTAAATGTCACAGGGAGATGTCTTGAGCCATGAACTCACGAAAATACTTTAAGTAACAGCATAAGAGAGGTATTCCATTGGGATTCTCATGTCTTTCAAGAGCTTCTCTGTGGTTAACCGCTACAAGAAGTGGCACAATTTAACGCGTTGCTGTTTAGAATTAAAAGCTAAAACTCAAAATGCACAACTGCGATGCAGTTAATCACAGGACCAATCGACGTATTGTTGTCATCGTCATCGTCATCGTCATCGTCCTCAGCGTTGTGGTTGCCCTTGGTTTAATGGGGCAACTGGGCAACTGGGCAAGTGGGCAAGTGGAGTGACAAGGGCTAGACCATTGTGAATGGATGTCACCCGTGAGTTGCTTTCATTATGCCAAGTAACAGCTGCGAAATGGAACTGCAATTGGAATTGTTGGCCGGCTGCATTGGGCGTGTTCGCATTTGCGGTTCCATAGGCCCCAACGGGCAATGAATGAGAAATTTGCAGGAGGAATTTGTACGCACGGCTTAATTGTTGCTGCCATGACAATGTTGTGTGCTGGGCAGAAGCACAGATTAAATCCATGCTCCAAAGCGTGTACAAAGCGCAATTGCAAAAACTGCGCTAAGCTGCCCAAATGAACCCAACATCCAGTCAACTCAACCACTCAACCACCCAACCACTCTACCTCTCAGCCATCCAACCACCAATGATCCACCCGCATCAATGATGGTGAATTGGGGAATGCAGTTTGGCATAAATTTACAATTTGCTAAAAACGTCGAGTACTTTCTACTTAACATACGCAATTATTTAAATTTATGCATTTGTCGCTTTTGTCTGATAATGCGGGAAATTTATTAGCACACTTTTCCACATATTTCAACAGCTTATTTAATTAAACTGCAAAGAACATGTTATAAAATTTGGTCGCAGATTTCCAAAGACAAGAAAGATAAAATCATTTTTATCAAAAAATTAAATTTAAAAATTTTCAATTGCTGCAAACTTAATAAAAATAATTTTGGACTTTAAAAAAAATATTTTACCAAAAAGAAAATTTATTAATGTTTTTGTAGAAGTAAATAGTAATATATTACAATTTATAAAATTTTTCCAAATTTTAGAGGGTGTCCCAGCAAAACCATTGTCAAACCCCGGAACAAATTTTTTACTTCGAAAAGAGCAAAGAAATAATTTTATTTGTAAACTTTTGTCGAGGACTATCTCAATTTTGACAACGGAACTTAAAACAATTTGGTTTTCAAGGAAAACTTAATAAGAAGTGATTTTAGTGACACCTTCTACTGTTTTTCGAGTCAAATTGACCCCTTTGTAAAAAATGTGCTTCGAATTAAAGTGAGAATAACATTAAAATCATTTTTTTATTTATTTATTTATGCTCGACTAAAAGCAGTCGGCAAGAAACAAAAAAATCATATATATGAATTAAATTAAAGATTAAAAAATAAAGATAAAATTAAATATAAATATAAACTGTAAAGAAAAGATTTAAATTAGAATTAGATCTGGGGTATGCAAAAAATTATAAATGTTTTCTTATATTACATATGAAACATCTCTGACTATTCAAGTCACACTTCAGACTGCACATGTTAACTACGCGGATCTTAACAAAGTGCGAATATTCAAATAGTATTCATACTTGTACGATTCAGTCAAAGTTCTGCTCCATTTCCGCTCATATAACAATAATCTAGCATAATGAACACATACATATTCATAACACACACCCACGCAGTCACTCACACTTAGAGAGAGTTGTGAGTCACATAAATCTTGGGTAAATAAATCTAACAAAAAGTACTCGCAACGCAGAAGACAGCCAGTAAATAACCCAACATCACACTCAAGAACACCTAGGTACATTCTTATGCTTATGAACGCAACTGTCGACGATTTTTGCATTTAAATGTGCGCAATTTGCTTTCAGCAAGTGAGCGCGGAAAATATAACGAAGATGTTGCCTACTTTTTGGGATAGACCAAGAAAATGGCGTTAACGAATGTGAAACATGTGCGACCCCGCCGAGAAATTTGTGCAACAACAACAATAACAACAAAAAAAAGGTGTTGGCAGCGGAAGCACAAAATGAAAATGATAATAACAGTACTGTGGCAAACATTTTCTATCTCATTTTCAGACTTCAAATATTGAATATGTGGCGATTTGCATGGCAAGCAGTTCATTTGTCGGCGAAAACTCAAACAGTGCTAAACGGCGGAAAACCCGAACAAGATTCGAGAAAGAGCTTAGCTCAGCTTAACAATGTGTGGGCAAAACTGTTTAAAAGCACAACACTTAATTATAAATTGCCGAAGTCCCAGAGTAAAGATAAATGCAAAGAGCAACAAATTTCAAATTTTATAGCTTTATTATATACGTATCTAAAACAATATTTATATTTTTTATCTAAGAATCATATCTAAATCTATACTTTTCTTTGCATCTGACTCCTGAGTACAATCTGTATATGTTTTGTAAACATTATGTATACTTAATTCACTTTACGTATCTATTATGCTTTCGTATTTTAATTGGGAATTTCTAAAATCAAATTTTTACCTCTCCTTGTGTTTATTATATATTTTCCCCGATCGCTTCATAAAAATTATTTTTCACAAAAGGGCATTTTCCAAGCGGTGCAATATTCAATTTTCACTGCAAGTTTTTAACCACACGGAAGCTTTTTAACTAGACTCTTGTCCTGTAAAGGACTTCACGGATGATAAAAGGACTCAGTGCAGCTTTATTCAACATTAATTACGCTCGTGGTTTTGTATTTGATTGATTTTTTTACTGCTGCCTGCGGCTAGTTGATTTCTTTTTTATTCTTTTTACGTTCTTGAAGCTGCAGCAAATTTAAATCACTGCCACAGACCCTTGGCCTGATTCCGAGGAAGGGTCGCGAACGGTTGATGTACGTCCATCATAGACATCACTATCGGTTTGGCAGACCACAGCAGCTGGAGAAAAAAGCAGCGTCAGCTTCAATGAATAGTAATCCACTCGAATGCCAACTGCAGCGTTTGCTTCAATTCATTTGAATAATTTACTGTGCATGTTGCATGTTGCATGTGTGAGCATTTTATATGCTCTCAACATTTGATTATTTTTTTTGCTTACTGCACCGAATTTTTAATAAAATTGTTATTTTTTACCTGCTATAAATTATCATCTGGGTTTTATATTGCGGTATTATTCACATTATTTTTGTCATTTGTCAGCACCGCAATTTTTTTGACATTTCTGGGATTTTTTTCTAGTGTTGTGCCATAAACATATCAAGCTCTTTTGACACCAGGCTGATATCAAGTGACAAACATTTGCAAAAGTCTAACATTGATATTAAATTGTAATATTTCCTCAAAAAAGTAATATATAAAAATATGTAACAATAAATATATCTTTTTACGAGGTAAGAGTCTAGGTACAAAAGCCTTTCCATGCCCCAAACTTTCTGATATCCCATTTTTTGACGAACGATCTGAAATTTGGTACATGAGACATAAAAAAATTTTAGGCATTGTATTAATCTAAGTTCAAATGTACTATGGGTATTTTGGGACTTAAAGGGGACTCAAAAAAACCTACAGTAAGACTATCTGCTTGATGAAATCTTTTTCTTAGAGCTTTAGAATTTCCAACACATTGAAGCTTATGGTCAAACTGAAATTGCAGTTGTTTTTCTGATGGAATTACTAAAATGTCTTCGATTTATTTAAAATTTTACACGAAGTAAAACTGTTTCAAAAATCTAGGCATAAAGTAACATACGCTTTGTTTTCAATAGTTTTTATTCATACAAGTTTAAACACAATTTACATTTACAGTATATACAACAGCCACATCATATAAATATGGGAAAAACAGATGAGGATAAAATGAGTGTGGATACTCTGTGTGAGATGTGGACACAGAAGCAGCGCAACTTTGAAATGGAAATCAGATGTTTGCTGGACAAGTCAAAAAGATTGTCCCAGCAGCTGAGTAAATCTGCTGTCGATGAGTCGAAGAGCAAAACATTGTCGCAACAGCAATATAAACTGGATGAACTGATGATTCATTTAACGGAGGAATTACAGCGTCGTCATGATGAGGCAAGTGCCAAGAAGCGATTGCAGGAATGGCACAAGACCTTGGACAAGATGCGTGTGAAAATCAGAGTCATTTCACAGACTCTGGAGAAAGTTGGGCTGACGGACAAGAAGACAATCGATAAACTATGTGAAACTGAGGATTATACACAGCATCATTATGAGCTGCTCAGTTTGGAGTTGCAACGTTGTGAAACACTTCGACATGAGAATCTCAACGCTCTCGTCGATCATTTGTGGGCAGAGATAAATCAATGGAGCGAAATGACATTACAATATCCAACAGTACATAAATATCGAAAAGAATGCTGCACAGAGGACCTGCTGGAGGTCTTGGAGAAGAAGTTGGCCGATCTTCAACGGTATTACAATAGCAATATTGCCATATTTGAGCTTTATGCAAAGCGCGTCAAACTGTGGACACGAATGGAGGCACTTGAGGAGAAGGCCAAGGAACCCAATCGTTATCGCAATCGTGGTGGCCAGCTGCTTGGCGAGGAGCGAGAACGTAATCACATTAGCATTAAACTGCCCCTGATCGAGGAGCAGCTCGACCAGATGGTCCAGGATTACGTGGAGCGCGTGAAGCAACCGTTTTTGGTCTATGGCGAGGAAATCATGACTCGCATTGCCTCCGATTGGGAGGAATATCGTGCCAGCAAAGATTTGCAAGCCGAAATACGTAAGAATGCAACGTTCGATAACTGGTGTGCATCCCAAATTAAGGCCTCCACGTCCAGCCTAATCTCACTGCGCAAGACGAGCTCAGTTCCTCAATTCAATCAAACGACCGTGATGACTTTGAATTCGGCGCGACAGATGCCTGGCCAGAAGAAAAAGCAGGCCAAATAGAGGAATCTGTTAAATGAAATGCTGCCAAATGGACTCTTTAATAGGCTTAAGCTTTTTTAAAAGTATCATTTCCATTGGAGACCGGCCTTGCATTTGTTACATCCGATATTATTACTTGCACTAAATATTTTACATTTTATTTAATAAGAAAAAAAGCTGCATTAAAAAATTACATAAAAACTACAAACTATTTGCCAGCTGATTAAACTTAAGGAGACCATTTACTAAGCTGGTATTTTAAATTTCACTTTTCTTAAAGCAAATCATTTTTAATCATTAAAATTTTATCACGTTTTTGATTCGAAATAGGAACGCCAATAACTGTTCTTTAATTTCTTCGTTTTATTTTCATATTTTTTCTGTATTAAATTATTAAATCTAAATTTGTTTTTTTTTTCGCTACATAATGAACTTAATGACATATAGCTTATTGAATTCGTTCCATTTTTAGACCCCGTACTTAAAAAAATACAGGGGTCTATTGGGTTTGTTTTACCGAATATGTGCGTAACAGGCAGAAGGAGGCGTGGCAGACCCTATAAAGTATATATATTCTTGATCAGCGATATAGCAATGTCCGTCTGTCTGTATGTCTGTATGAACACCTAGATCTCAGAGACTATAAGAGCTAGAGACACTAAACTTAGTATGAAAAACTTTTTTCTTTGAGATATCGTAACCCAATCTTATAGAATATACATAAAAGTTGGTCTTATATACCCTGTCCAAAGTTGGTCCAAATCGGAACGTCATAGGAACGATTGGGGGAAAATCAAGTCTTAGTATGCAAAACTTTTTTGTTTTTTGAGATATCGAAACCAAACTGACAGAATATTTGTCACTTAGTTTCATTTATCCTGTCCAAAGTTGGTACAAATCGGACCCCTATATCATGTAGCTGTCATAGGACTGATCGGGTGAAAATCAAGTATGAATTTTTAGCAGCTTTTGCTTTTGCAATAGTAGTAAGTACGTATATATATATATATATATATATACAATACCAAACCAAGCAACTTTATCAGTCCTATCCCGGCAGTTCATTATATTTTCGTAACATTTTGGTTTTGCTTAAGTTAGTATACACTCTAGAAGTTTTATAGTTCGGTCGAGCTGAGCCTAAGCTGCCAGCCATTTTGACAGGCATTTGGCCAATTTCAATGTGCGCCGATAATCCAGACAAACTCGGCTTAATTACTTACAAGCAAATTGAAGCCATAAATAAATAAAATGCTTCAAAGGCGCAGCGATGAACTGAGAACTTCAACGCCCCGATCAATGAGAAAAGTGTGTAGAATGAGTTTATGGAATGAATGGGTGACTGAATGAATGAATGAGTGGCGAAACTTAATGCTCATATTGATAACATAAGCTGCATGATTTACGGGTTAAGACCCGGATTGGGTAAACTTTGAAGGGGGAGGTCGCAATCGGCACAATCGGCACTTCCACTGTAAGTCTTATCGATTTGACTTTTGATTGATACACAAGTTGCTATTGGGATTTCGGCCAAAAAAAAAAAAAACAACAAATTGAAGTAGAAACGAGAAACAAACACGCGCGTTGTCAGGTTGGTTATTTGATTAGGTAGCCGCATAAATCCCTCGTAAATGAAGTTAGAAAGCTGACGATTCTGGCTGTGGGTATCAATTTTAATAAATTCGCACATGGCCTGCCATTAATTTTAGTTAATTTGCCATTTTTCATGCCTGCCACACGACATTTGGCACGGGTATGAGAACCGGAATGGCCTACGGATACCTTTTGCATACGGCATACGGCAGCCGTACATCAATGACACACAGGCCGTACAAGCAGAGACCGTAAATATCCTCCGAAGGCAGCCAATATGTTTACACGCACACAATTTCAGCGCCTGAGCGGTTTTCCGCATCCATACTTGGATTCTGTGAGCCAGTGAGCCAGTGAGCTTGTGGCTTGCCGTCTCTCGATGGATCATAAATTCTGCGTTTCTGCCGTAATTCTTTAGCGAGTCATCCAAGTGTTGGGTGGATTGGTTTGGTTTTGTGGGTGGAGGAAAGCTACAAGTTATTCGCTTTATTGGCGCTTTGCTCAAGCGATTTGGCTAATAGTTGGCAAAAAGTTTTGCAATCTTCACAACTGAAGCAGAAGACAAGGCCAACTTACTTTCCGTTAAATATTGGAATTGTCAAAACTTTAACTTTGCACAGCAACTTCAATATGCAACACAATGAAAACTTCAAAACTTGCGCAAATAATTTCGATTTATCAAGGTAATTATTAAGGGACTTATGCATGAAGACAAAACCACAATTGAAGCAAGCGTTAATAGATTTAAATATTTATTAAAGTAAATATCTTAAATATAACCAAAATTTGTAGTTATTATTTTAAATCCTATGAAGGTACACCATTATGTACTAAATGTGTTCTGCCAAAACTTATTCGATTGGTTTTTTATGTATGAAACTTTCAACTGTTAATGAACTTGGCAAAGTGGGAATTCAATGACCAAAAAAGAAGCTTGAGAGTAGTTGAGAGTGGAATATTTGCGTTGAAGGTGCTCAAACACATTTGAAATTAATTAAAAAGCTGTCAAAAGCAGATGGAGGCGTTCACAACTAACGTGTTGTGGAGTTGGGCTCTGGGAAGTTGAAGTTGGGTAGAAGTTGAAGCCATTGCAAATTACACGCATTACGTATACGCATTGTGTGGCGGCAAAAGAATGGCAGCCGCCGGAAATTACCAGGTGAGTCAACATCTTTTCCGTTTCGATTTTTTTGTTCACTCTCTCTTCACCTTTTTATGTTGCAGCTCCTTTATCAAGGAAACCTTTTAAAACGCATAACAATAACGAAAATTTGAAAGAGATAAAAGACGTACGTGGGCCGGCAACGGAAATGATTATATCTCCTTGCCATGACTCAAGAAGAGGTGGAGTTGGAATCGAGGTGGAGATAGAGATGGAGATGGAAATGGAGGCTGTAGTTGGTTGCCATTGTTGGCAACGTTGTTGTCATTGCGGCCATTGTTCCATTGCCATGCTGCTGCAATTTTCATTTGGCTGTCGTCCTTCACTTGCCGCCGTTATCAGTGACAAACGGCCAGGTCGTAAACCGAGAAAACGAACCGGAGAAATCAAGCAACACGAGCGCAATTTACACATTTAAAATTCAAATAAAGTCATTTGCATGCAGACACAATGAGCAGACCTAACGGTCCAACGGTCCGTCCAACGGTGTCCAGCTGGATGCTGTCACAACATATGCGACTATTCTGACCGTCTGACCTTTGAACTCGCCGGAATAGGCCTCCTCTTAATGTCCAGCTGCTCTCTAAACATTTGTCATCATTCGTCCCCTGTTTTAACCTGACAAAAACAAAAACAAAAAAATAATGTAATAGCAGTTGAACTGCTGACTGAGTCAGAATCCGAAAACTCGAGATTTCGGTGATATACACCTGTGTGTATGCTAAGCAAGGGCAGCCAGGTGTGTGTACAAAATTCCAATGAATATTTATTATTAAAAGTAAACATATTACCTACAAATGAATAAAAGTCTGTGAACTCTGATCTTTAATTTGAAATGTGTAAAATAAATGTTACTAGAAAACTGAAAAAAAAGAATAGGATGGCGGTTTTAAATCTCAATCTTACTGTAATTTTGATAACAGCGCGTATGAGCAATATTTACTGCAAGAATAAAAAATATTGAATATAAAAGGTTTTTCTTTCCAATTCTGGGACTTAATAATAAATTAGTAATTGCTTAGAGTTTAAAGTTGTAAAGCTTAAAAAAAAAAATTATTTTAAACATTTAAAAAAAATATATTTTAAGTTGGATCTTAATATGATAACTTTTGTGACACAATATAGACGCTAAAGGACCTTTGTAAACATTACATGGTAATATGTTTAGAAAACTAAAAAAAAAAGAATCGGATGGCGGTTTTAAATCTCGATCTAAGTGTTAATTGGACAACAGAGCGTATGAGCAATATCTGCAAGTAAATGAATATAAATGTAAATTATTTCTTTACAATTGTGAGCTATTAATAATAAACTCGAAAATGTTTGCCATTACAGTTTTAAATTGTAAAGCATAAACATAAATAAATAATTTTTTACATTTATAAAAAAAGTATTTTAAGTTGGAACTCATTTTGATGACTTTTCTGACACAATACAGTCGCTAAAGGACATTTGAAATGATTTATTAGCAGCTCGGTTAGCTGAGGCTTTAGGTTTTTCTTTTTTTTTTTTGAACTGACTCCATTGAGATTTTCCAGTATTTTTGGCCATTTTTCATCTCATGTTCACTCTTAGCCCGCTTGACAACGCTAAAGCAAAGGCTTTCTGACAATTTTGGTTGGCATGTAAATATTACTTTTCTACTTCTTGCTACCCCTTGTGGCAAGCACTCTGTCTCTGTCTCTCTTCCTCTCTGGACTCTGCGGCCATGTCAAAAAAAAAGTTTTCACACACACAATAATAACAAACAAACATACACACTCACACGTCACACACACATAGCTTGGGTCTGTTTATTCAATCAACAACGGGCAGCTTGATAAGAGTGGAACAGGAAAGGGAGCAGGAACAGGAACAGGAGCAGGAACAGGGCCACAATGTCACAATGCAAAGGCATATGACAGACGCAAGATGACAGTTGCCATGTTGAAAAATGTCACAACTACACCTTTGTATAAGAAATCTACATACACATGTGTCTCTCTCTCTGTATGTGTGTGTGTGTGTGTGTGTGCGTTCATGTGTTGAAGTTTTTCTACATTTGTGCCAGGTGGCTTGTCAGAGTTCCAAAAGTTTTTCTGCTATTTAAATCATGTCAGTTTATCTAAGCAACACCTACCAATCCAAGCACGGCAACAGTTGCCACACCTCAACTGCCACGCCCCCAACCATATATATACGAGTAGAGGCACCTATTTTAGTGTTTGTGGCCACAACATTGCTTGCTGTTCTTGGCATCTTGTCAAGTTTGCCAACAGACGGGTAAAACATTTCTGTTCCTATTATTTTCTTTACTTTTTTTAATTTTTTCTGTTGTTGTTGTTGACTTTGCGTCAATTGCAATTTTCGTTGCGTGTGGTGTGACCATAAAACATTTTTACTTCAACTTTTCTTTTCCTCAAAGAATAGCCATTTTAATTTGCTGCAGCTGCTTGTTGATAATTGTTGCATAAATTTAATACAAGAAAGTTCAAAGCACTTACAAAAAAATATATTGAAAAGATCTAATTAAATATATTTTTTTGCTTTGTGAGAATTTTAAATAATTTATTTAGTACAGTCAGTCAAAACAAGTGTATATAAATGTTGAAAGAGTTTAAATTTCACATTGCCAGCAATGATTTCAATTAAAACATAACAAAGCCAAGGTCTGGCAAATAATTGGAAGAGATTTTCCAATTGATAAATGCAATGCCAATGACCAACAATTACTAATTAAATTGATGCAGTTAATTACGCAGTTCAAATGATGTCCGGCTGCAACAGCAACATTTTGTTGCTGTTTGTTAAATTAATTTCAAAGTTGTCACAGTAATTAAACAATAAATATGGCCATGTTAAATTGTGTAAATAAAAACGCAAACTTACAAAACTGTCAACAGATAGACAGGGAAGAGAGAGAAAGAGAAAGAGCGAAAAGGAGCGACAGAGAGCGAAGAACATGAACTGAACGTGAGATGAGTGTGACATATGAGGGGAGACTCATGCACAATCGCATTTAAAATTAATTATACGCCGAGTGTTGCAGCAGCAGCAGCAACAGCTTTGCGTCATTGCTTAAGCGCTCATTTAGTGACCCAGAACAAGAAGAAATGCGAAAATATATGACCCGACTGTAAACTCACTTTATTGTATCATATTAATGTGTGTGCAGAGACTTCATTTGACTTGATGAAGTAGATTACGCTTATGTATCACAAGAATAGTAATCGGTAAAAATCCACTAAGAAGAGTTTACAGAAATTGAATTGCATTGCTTGTTTCTTCTTAATTGGTATATTGATATTTATTCAAATACACCCAAGTGACAAATGCTCTCAATCAAAAATAAATGCATGAATGGATTTTCCGAGTCCTTGAACAACTAAACAGAGTAATTAAATGATATACAAACAATTGCACAATCAGTAGATTGCAAACTTTACAATATGTATTCGCAAATAAATACATTTTATTAACAACAGCAAATACAACAATGTATAATTTTAGTTTAGCGAAAGCGAATAAAGTTCCTCACTAGATAGTACCAAATACTTCAGCAATAAAATAACTAAATATTAAAGTCATGTAAATATTACATATGTATATTTACTTTTATTATAACTTAACTATATTTTAAGTATGTAATTGATAAATTGTTACAAGAATTTTCAAAGTAAGAAAATGTTATAATAGAAATCTTACCATTTAACACAATTATTAAGTTAAATGAAAAATACAGTTTAATATTTTTTCTAATAATTTCCAAGTTAAAATTTTATTCACTTGAATTGCATTTGAAGTGCTGTCTCAAAAGCTTATATTAAGCATTTAAAATAACACTAACAAACACGAATTAGTTTTGTAAATATGCCGGTTCTAGAAAAAACTTGAAACCACCCTTGCACAGTCGGAATTCATGAATCGATATCATATTTTTTGTTTTGTTTGTGGTCATGGCTTTTGTGAAGTGACCCCGCTAGGAAATTGAAAGCGTATCGAAAACTCAGCCACGCGGTCAATGTGGCAAACAGCGCAAACAAAAGTTTCCTTTTTTTTCTGTATGTTTTTATGTTTCTGAGGCCATAAAATAGAAATTAGTTGCAATTGGAGTTTGCGTTTTGCTTTTGGTTTTTCGGTTTTGTTGCGGTTAGTTTTGGCCTGACCAACGTCATGTAGCTGCAGCTGCTGTCTCTCTCTCTTCCTCTCTCTCTCTCTCTCTCTGGTTCAGATTTTCGTTTCCGGTTTGACTTGCAAACTATTTGGCTGCGTTCATACTGAAATTTCACACACTAATTTACAGTTTTTCAATCGTAGCAGAGCATCATTTGTTCTCAAAAACTAAAGTAAAGTCGAACCAGAAGAACATGGATTTTAGAAGTTTCTTTTGGCTTTCTGGTTTGCTGATTCTGAGTTTTTTATCCTTGTTTTAACACATATGTATACCGGAAGTGCGAGTTAATCGAACGGATGTGGTAGCCTAGTTTATTGCAAACTTTATTTCAAAATAATATTAAATTTGTTGATTTTAATTATATTTTATCTTTGTAATGATATTTTTTTTATGAACTAATGCAAAGTTTATTGAACTTTGAGTAGAATTTTAATTGTGTATATCGTTCGTTGATTGGCATTCACTGATGCAAACAATTTGATTTACATTAATTATTGAAATTTAAAAGCCATTTTAAGTAATGTCCCCCAAAAATCACTGTAATTTAATTGTTCTGTTTATTAACCACTGATGGTCGTTAGAGTCTAATTGAATTATGTAGTTGGCTCAAAATATATTTAAATTCTGAATATTAAAACTTTGTTAAATGCTACAATTCAACGAGCTTGTTGAGTGCAATAAATAACCATTGATTGTTTTGATGAACCCACAAAAAAAATAATGGTTTCTTTGACCAAAAAATAAATGCTCGTAGGTTTGCACAGTAATCAATAAAATCAAAAATCAAACAAATATATTTGACACCAATCCAAATTGACACAATCAAAAAGCGCGTTTATCAATATAACAATTACTCAATACACACTTGCGTTCATACACATATCGTCATGGATGTAAATTGTACAATGTACATATATGTATTTATGCCAAAATAGATGGCCAAATGCCTCATGGAACTGTTCAGTGTCCCCGAAAATATGCAATAGTCTTTTATTTGTCATTTCGCTTGCCACAGTTCACCCAGATTTGTAGGACACATTTTTTGTGAATCGGAAAAATGAAACAAGATATGCCGAATATTTAACATTTGAGGTATTTCCCTATATTTTCGTTGGGATTATAATTGTTTTTCGTTTTTTATACCCTGAGCCCATTGAAAATGGGCAAAAAAGGGTATAATGTGCTTGGCAGAATGTATGTAACAGGCTGTAGTGAGCGAGGCGAACCTTCCAAAGTATATATATTCTTGATCAGGATCAACAACCGAGTCGATTGAGCCATATCCGTCTGTCTCTCCGTCTGTCGGTTTGTCCGTCCGTCTATCTGCTTGAACGCGACGATAAGACATAAGAGTAGATTCCTAGATACCATTGACCGATCAAGTTTGTTTTTATTTTTTGGATCGGACCACTATTTCAAATAGCTGACATATTAACGATACATCGAAAATGAAGTTTTAGTATGAAAAAATTTTTTTTTGTTGAGATATCAAAACCAACCTGATAGAATATGCATCTGGGTTGGTATTATACATCCTGACAAAATTTGGTTAAAATCGGTCCATTAAATCATACAACTGTAGTAGAGACGCTCAATCAAAAATTGAGTCTTTGTATGAACAAGTTTTTTGTTTTTTGAGATACATTAACCAAACTGATAGAATATGCACTTAACTTGGTTTTATATATCCTGGTCGAATTACGTTCAAATCGGGCGACTATATCATATAGCTGCAATAGGACCGATCGGTCAACAATCAACTTTTAGTTTGAAAAAGTTTATTGTTTTTCGAGATAATTTATCCAAACTGTTAGAATATGTATTTAAGTTGGTTTTTTTACATTTTGACAAAATTTGGTTTAATTTGGTTATATATATTACATTATCGCCATAGGAACATTTGGTCAAAAATTATCTTTTATAAAAGAGTACCTGGGTTTAGGGTATCCTACTGTCGAGCTTGATCGACTTTTGATATATATTGTACTTTGCATATATATGACCTGACAACTGGCCGGTTGATGCAACCGATTGGTTACTTCAATAAGTGAAACCATTTTTCATTTAATACTCTGTAAAAATGGGTAAGGGGAGTATAAGAATGCGTAAACTAGTAAAAATTGACTTACAATTCAAAGATCAGTTCTAAAACTTGAAGAAGAGAAAATTAAAGTTGACTTTAATCAAAAACAAAATTGGGAAAATGATTTGATTGATCAAAATAGAGTATTTTTTAGCCAAGCCTTATCTGTTTAAATATTGTTTTTTTTTGTTTTTAAGTGTATTTACGCGCCATTTAAGTAATTTTCAAACGCAACAAATTTATTTTCATTTGCATTAATTGCCCCATTTTGCTTGTGACTACATAAATGTACACACACTTTTTTAATTTTAATTTTGCTTTTATAAATTGTACACATTTAAGTTAAGCGATTTGAGGGAATTAAAGTCTCTTGTTGGTTTTCTATTTAATAAAACACTCGGATTATTTATAAAATGCGCAGCCAATCAATTTAGCAACACTTTGCGGCCAATGAATAAGTGCCACAAAATGATATTGCAACATTTATAAAATATGGATTATATTTTGCTGCATAAATGTGTTTGACGATTCAATAAAAAAAGAGAAAACCGTTTGAAAGCGATTATCTTATTGGAATATCATCCATTTCCACGCGGAAATCAGCTTAAAAATTTAATTTTTGTATATTTATTTATGCCAACGATTACACGACTAGACTTAAATATGTTTTATCAAACCGAACGTAATAAATAAAAGTACAAAATAAAAAAGAGGAAACACAGCTGAACATAAAAAAAAAATGTGCTTAAGAGCTTAGTGAACGCAATACCAAACCAAGCCAACCCAACACATTTCATGCTGTTCAGTTTTATCAACTTATTGAGGGCGAGCTTGTATTCAAATAATAAATAAATAAAAGAAGAGCAAAGCGAGTTTTTTGATGTGTGTCAAAAGGCATTCAACACGGCAGGTGTTGGTATTCCCACAATATCAGCCGGAAATATTGAACTCATTTGTAAACAGGTAGTTTACAAACAAAACAGACTTCTACGGGAGATTCAGTAAATGTATTTAATATCATTCCTTGTAATAAATAATAATTTTATCTGAAATGCCTTTAATTTCCAGAAATATTGAGCCCATATATAAACGGGTATTTTTCAAACAAAGCAGACTTCTTTGAGAGATTCAATAAATGTATTTAATATCATTCCTTAAAATTAATCAATGTAGTAAATAATTTTATCTGAAATGCCTTTAATATGCAGATAAACATCTGTATATTGAACTCTGCACAATAGAACATAGAAGATTGATCAAAATTTAATTGCTTTCGATTATGCATTATTGTGTAGTGGAAATTGGGCATTTATTGATGTTGCAATTGCTCAAATGATTGAATTACATTGTATCGTTTCTACCCATTATCTTATTAAACAAATAATTTCTATTTCCATTGCCTCACAACTGACGTTTATGAGAGAGAAATGGAAAATGCATCTTGACCCAACTCGGCAAAATCTCTTAAAGATTATTATATATATTTACACCCTAACTACAATATTTAATTGGGTCGGAGGAAAACAATTTATGCAGCTAATTTAATTTGAACGCTTTTCCTGCACACAAAGTGGCTTCACTTATGTTGTTTATTTAACTCATATTCCATGTTGACTTTCATGCGCGTAATTTTTCTGTCAACATGTCGGATGAATGCGAAGAAAGGGAGCTGCAACCCTTATTCCAGCATTCACATGTACTTCTTTATATTTATTTAAGTGCGCCAACTAAGCAGTTTTTAATGAATGAACCACAAAATAAGCTGGGCTTCGTGAGCACTATAAACTTTCATATGGCGCTCGTGTCAAAGGTCAAGTGCTGCTCAGCTGTCACCAGATGTGGGGATTTGCGGTAATTTACCGTTGCAGAGGTCACCTTATACACTAAACGCTTTTACTTGGCAAATATGGAAATTTAAACCATTATCCAAACCATATCCTACTTGGATCTCTCCTCCTCTGTATGTTGTCTCTGACTTCCTGGCATGATATACAAAATTTTTACCGGTAACTTGTCAGATGAGTGTGTCTGTAAGTGTGTGTGTGAGTGTGAGTGTGAGTGTGTGTATGTGCGCAGCTGTTGCTATTGTATTTTATCTACTTCCTTCGGCCCATATGCGACGCATATTAATTAGAAATTTAATTGGATTTTAAAGAAAATGAATTTTTAATATGTAGCTACGCAATTACATTAGCAAGAACAAACTCATACACATAGACAGAATCTCTGAATAATAAAGTAGACGTCAAGCATGTGAGAAAAGTAAAATGCAACAAAAAAAAAAGAGTAGAGAACAAATGTAGAAGAATGGCAATGGGGAAACCGAACATGTTCAACCTACATTAATTACCTGGCAAAACTAATTTTAAAATATTGCGCATACGACGTGTGTCTCAGCAGCATGCTACGTGCCACGCCCACAAGTGTGTACTCCTTGCCCTGCTAACAAAATTCTGCTTAGAATATATCAAAGTACTTGACTTTGAGCTTATTGAAATACTTTTGGGACTTTTCAAAGTAACACTTGATGAGTTTTAAGATAAATTCGGTAACACATTTCAAGCGATTTAATAAAATATGAAATGAAATTGAGAAATATTGTTTAAATGTAAAGGAGAATTGATTTACTAAAATCAATATGGAAATATTCAAGTATTTTAATTATTGTTGACCATAGAAAGAAGCAGCCTTAAATAAATTTGATTTTTATTAGTTTAGCTTTCTCATTAACTTCAGAAACTTAATACAAAATTCACAATATTCACACACAATTCAAAGTAATCAAAGTGAGCCCAATCAACATTCACTTCTCTAAGCTGTTGCTCTGTGGCAGTTGCTTTTCAAATTAGTGTTCAACATACATACATATTATAATGTGGCAGCAAAATTAACAGCAGCAACAACAACTACTAAGTAATGCGCAATTTTGTGTTTACAGGAAACGCAACGGAAAATTGAGAAGAGGCGAAAAATCAAAGCACGCACAAAATTATAATTATTTCAGGTGTGCAAAATGAGTGGCATACATAAAGAGAAAACCGCGTACACCAAAGAGCATGGTGCAAAAGAAGAGTTTGCGGGTAAGCAAAAGTATTATAATTTAAAATTTTTATATACATGATTATAATTAGAGTTATTTTATAAATTTATTATAATCCAGGATTATTTCTTAATGTAAACCATTTTATATCAATACCTATGTAACTATACAAATTGATTGAGTAACCCATGGAAAAGTGGGAATTTAATTTCATGAAAATTAACAGAGTGCGTCGCATTTGTGTTTTGCATAATGCAGGTTAAACATGAGCAAAAGGGAGGAAAATTGCGTGGGAATAGATGTGTGAATTCACACAGACACAGACACACACATGCACACTTACATCTGTCAGGCATAATTGTTGTAGTGCTCGTATCATACTCGTTTTCATCCTGTATCATTTCCGGTCCCACATTTTCGTATCTACGCTTAGTTTAATTGCTGCTTTTGCATTTGCTTTGATATGCAAAATTGTGCACAGTTTATTATCAATGGGATGCGAATCTTTTATCCTTGGTCCGCTTTTTGGCTGTTTGACGAAATTGAAATATAATTTTCCACAGTTTAGATATGGTCAGAGGTAAAAAGAGGGAAAGAGAGAGGGGAGAGCAGATCTAAAAAATACATATGGCTTTTGTCTTTTCTCAGCACGAGCCATTAAAATGCTTTTAAATTGTAATTAAAATTGCGCATACGCCTAGTATGGCTATTAAAAATATGATTTAAATCACTTTGCATTGGGTTGATTGTTTCATTAGAATTTTAATTTAAAAACATTTTCAAGCTAATTTCAATACAAAACAGAACAAAGCAAACAAAATGCAATTCGCTTAGTATTTATTTTCGACTCATAGGATTACAAGTCTACAAGTTATGAATGGCAATGTGATAATAGTATTATAGTATTATACACTGAAGCGAACTCCGTTTCAGCAAAGTGTTAACGAATACGGAATGCACTGCATTCAAATTTGTTGAAATGAAATACAATTTTTTTAAAACTATAATTACTTTTAAATGTTAATAAATTAAATATCAAATTTATTTAAAATTTAATTTGATTTTATGTATGTATGTATAATTAAATTAATATATCGTACATAGAATATGTTTGTAAATGAGCTGCAGCATTTGACATTTGCTGTTGAGTCTGTTGACCACTTTTTGCTGTGGCTTAGACCGCTGAAAATTCAGCTAAAATTAATGACTGACAGCGGGAGACTTGCAACTGCATTAACAAGCAAAAAGAGCAAAATTAAATAAGGAGATGTAGGGAATCCAATGATGTTTGCAACTCTGGCTCTGGCTTTGGCTTTGACTTTGGCTTTTATTGATTGACTGTCAACTGACTTTTCGCTGGATTTTCTATACATATTTGTAGTAGTTGTTGTTTGGGACAGGCCGTTGCCAACTGCAGCTGTATCTGGGATTTTGCAGCTGTACAAGGACAGAGCACAGGCAACATTATCTAATGCGTTTGCTATAGCTATGTCCGTCTATGTCTATGTCTGTGAATGAATATGCATCTGGAGTTGACCAACTGTTTGCCTTGGCTGTTGTCTCTGCTCTTGGCCTGCTTGGTTAGCTCTCGTTTTGTGAATTTATGCATCACGTGGCGCTGGCCAAACAACAAATGGCAACTGTCTGGCCCAGCACATCATCATAATCACAATATCATTATGATCATCATCATCATCAGTATCATCGTCAGCTAGAAGAGAATAATCTGCACAATTTTGCTTTTTACTTGGCGACGAATATTGTTGTTGTTGTTGCTGTTGCTGTTATTCTCGTTGTTGGGTTGTTTTGTTTTGTTGCCACTTCGTTGCTTAATTAAAAAGTCATCATAATTTTGTGTTGCAGCTGCCTTTCGACTTGCGACTTTGTTGTTGTAATTTTCTAAAGCTAATAAAATTGCTTTGTAGCTCAAAATGGAAATAAAGCATTTTAAGTGCTCGACGCTTATCGCAAACGGCGCAATTTTCAAATTTTCAAATTTTTAGCTCAATGCACCACCCGTATTCGTCCTCGTCCTTGTCCTGCTAACAAGTTAAAGTACTTGTTGAAAATTTTATGACATTTTAAAACTCGGAGCAAGGCCTCCGCCAATGGCAACAACTTCTATTCTGCCGTCAGTTCGGGGACCATTAAAATGTTATAAAGCAAAATTAAAGCACTTAACTTGATATCTTTCAATCTCTTCATCTTGGTCTAAATTCTCATATACCTATAACCGTACAAAGCCAGGCCAAATAAGTTATTATATAACAATGAAGCCCACACAACAAAAAAGATAAATATCAAGACAAAAACTCGCTTGTTTGCATCTTTTTGTCATAAAAATTAATAATTAACTGTCTTTTAAGCTTGCACAGCAATAAAAATAACTCAATTGGTTGTTCAACAGGAAATTATTTAATCTGTTGGAAGTCAAAATGAAAAGATTAAATAAAACTGTTGAGTGCTCTTAGGAATTATAAGGACTTGGCATTTATTAGATCTAAATAAATGGTACTCGTTCTCTTTATCAAATTAACATAATTTTGAACAACCCTTAACTTAGAGAGAAATCTGGAAGTTATTACTTATGTATTATTTTATAATAATAGTCGATGATTTATTTAAAGACCTTATAACAGATATTATATTTTTATATAAACTTATAACTAAAATTAAACCAAGCTTATGCAGCATTTTATTTAATACTTCGAATTTTTCAAAGATTAATACCATAAACTGCCCAAAATGCTAACAAAAATGCATTTAACAATATGGCATTGTTTTCAAATACTCACTATTTTATAAGTCGATTTAGTTTGTTACTTTGGCAATTTGCGTGTTAATGAACACACGAACTTTCAATTTTTCATAACATTTTGTAGCATGTCTTGTGCGAAAATTGAATTTTAAGTACGAGTAAAAAGTTGGGGAAGCGGTTCTTAGCTATGTTTTATTTTAGCATGAAAAATGTGTAAGAAAATTTAATAGAAGTTACTGCGGCACAGTTAGCCCGCATTGTTGCATTCAAAGTTTTTGACTCATGCGGCGCCTGCAGGTATGCAAGGTGCAACGTGCAACGTGCAACGTGCAACATGCGAGCACTGAGCGTCGAGTCGCCCACATGGCGTATACGTAATAATATTTCAAACAGAGAGCTGCGAGTTTTGCATAATTTCAACTTAAAAACTTTAGTGTGTATGAGTGTGCTGGAGAGATTTGCACAAACAAAGGGCTCAAAATTAGGGAAAAAGAAAACTCGCGAGCGACACAAGCAGAAAATTTAATAATTCAACTAATTTCAACATAAAGAAAGTTGAAATTGCAACAAATTAAATAAGTGTGAGGGGGAGAATAACGAAAGGAGGGCAAATCAGAAGCAGGAAGAGGAAGAATCCCTTAAAGCTGAACTAAACGCTTAACACCAAGACATTTGACACTTGAACAGCTTTCGACGCGACCATTGTTCACTTTGGCTTTACTATTGCTTTGCTTTCAACTGTCACATGTTGAGTGGCAGAAAATTGTGTCAATGCTCAGTCAGCGGGTGGTGATGGTGGTGATGGTGGTGCTCTTGGTACCGTTGGTTAGGCCGCCACGCGTAGCATAAAATTTGCATACATTAAACAGCGCAAATTCAACGATGACAACTTGAAAAAAAAAATTGGAAAAAACAAAAATAATTGTTTAATTTTGCGTTACATTTTTATTGCTTTGCTTAGCTACTAGTTGCACTGGCTACTCACTTCCTTGTCTCTTTTAAAATTAAAGCAAAAAAGCTACTGTTTTTCAAATAATATTATTTAATTACTTTTATAAATGTTGTTAAATTAAATTTGTTTTATCAAAGTTACATCAAAGGTATTTTCAATTTAGAAAACACTAGTTGCATAAACTTAGTTGACTATTGAAATATAGTTCACGTTGCATGTTGCATGCTGCAAGCTTCATTCGTACAAACATACATAAACTTACATAAAGAGCCAACTTTATCTGCATTTCACTTGCGTAGCAGAAACAAAATGAACTGCAGGGAAAACCGCAAGCCGCAAAAAGTATTCTTTATTTTTCCCCTCTGGTTTCTTTTTTTGTGCACATTAGGCGTTTTTTTCTTACCATATAATATAATATTAAGCAAAAAAAACAACAGACAAAATCAAATGAGCATGAGATCGGGCAACAGCTAGCAAAAAGTAACTGTAGAAATAAGTATTTTTCGGAGATGTGACTGCTCCATTAAATACCTCTGCACGGAAAAAGAAGTATTGAGAGACGATAAATAGAACACGAAAACTAGATGATATTCTGTATAAGTTAAATCAATTTTTAATGTAATAAAAGCACTACAAATAATATTAAACTAACTCTGGATATTACTTTTTGTTGGGCTTTTTTCTTTTAGCCACCAACTGCAAAATAAGCCCCGGGTTACTGCCAACTGCTGCAAAGTTGTGCAACTTCTTGATACTCCCGTCCCGTACCGTCCTGTCCCCCATTCCATTCCATCGTCATTCCCTGTCATGCTGCCATGAGCCTGGGCACCTCCTGCGACTGTGCCCAAAAGCTCTGCGAAGCGGAAATGTCAATGCAGCGGCACTTGCACTTCCGTTGCCTTTACCGTTGCCTACTTTTGTGCGTCGGCAGCGACGCGACGTCACCAAACTTTGCCTGCGCCTCAGTCTTTTGTTCCAGCGCGCTCAGCCTGCTGACGTTAACACAAAATGGAAACAAATGGCACCCGTCGTCATCGTCATCGTCCTCCTTCTCGTCCTCGTCCTCGTCGGCTTCTTCGTCGTCGTCGTTGCGTTCCATGAAGCCCACACAAAACTTCGATTATGATAAATGTATGGGTGTGTAACACACTCGGTTCAGAAGTAACCAGGCAAACTGTAGAAAAGCTCGATCAAAGGCTTCCCTGCAAATGACGTCAAACTAAAGCTCCAGATAACATTAACTATCTATAAATAACACTATAAGTGCAGCAAAGAGCCTTAGAACTATTTTTAAATCGTGTTGTGTATGCATTAAATTATTTGTTAACGTTGATATTATTATTTTTAATTTTAAAGAAATATTTAAAAATTTACATGGCTATTTATAACACTAATAACTTGTTTTATTACAATATACTAGTTTAACATTCTTACAATTAGTAATAAAAACACTAATTCTTATTGTTCTGATTGGGTTTTTCTGGGATTTCCCCAATCCTTGCAACAAATGTTGGATCATTTATAATTTTTGCATACCCCAGATCTAATTCTAATTCTAATTTAAATCTTTTCTTTACAGTTAAAATTTATATTTAATTTATCTATAATTTTATTTTTATGCATGGATTTTTTTTTGTTTTGTGCCGACAGCTTTTAGTCGTGCATAAATAAATAAACAAATAAATATTCAGCTATTTATGTGTACCTGTAGTTCTTAGAGTTTAGAGCTCGAAATTGATATACTTACGTACTTAAAGTTTTCGAACACTTCGTACTTCTTAAATTATTGTTATTACAACCAAATATTCAGCATCCAACGTAACTAAATACTTATTTTACTAGTCACGGCTAGAATTTAAATACGATTTTTAATCATAAACATATAATATTTATATTATACATATTTTGGATGAGTTAATAATACAAATAATTTTTGTATTTTAATTTTGTACAAGTATTTAGCTGTAACAATTTTACCGGTTATTAATTAAATAAATATAACTTAAATAATATATATTACTTGATACTTAAACTGCCAACCTGTGCTTCCCAAATTTAAACAGGGTATGCATGTTATACGATAAAGCTGAATGCCAATACAAGTTTTTTAAAATTGTCAACGTCGCTTTTTACGCGTCATCAATTTCCGTTTATTTAGTAGCCATTTGGGCGTTGTCATATAAGTACGAATAGTTTTCTTAGACATTGACCGGCAAAGACAGCTGTCTTTTGTTTGTGTGCCATAAATTTGCCAGCCTGTTCTGTAACTCCTGGGAAAGAACAATGGAGAGATGTTTCAAGTCTCTCGCATAAATTATGGGGCAAGGGTGCGTGCGAGGGGTGCAAGTTTATTTTATCAGCATCAGCATCAGAAAGCTCCTTGTGCAATTGCCGCATACTTAAGGTAATCTCGTAGAGCGTTGTGCTTATTTCTAATGGCCATTCATCAGCTCGTTGAATGCAAACGGCAAATAAATGGCAGTCCTGGCAATCTCGGGCTAAAGTACGGGACATAACTACGGAGAACTGAACAGAACAGAACAGAATACTGCGGACCAGGCCAAGTGACTACAATGGCCTGACCAAGCAACAACTGTCATAGAAAACTCTGTCTGTCTGTCTGACTCGAGTTGTCTGTCTGACAGTAAAAAGAGTGGAGAAAACAGGGATAGTTCAGGTCGCGGACTGTAATTGTAATTGTAGTTGCGCACTTAGCGCTTTTTTACTTTAATGCGACTTTCTTTGCAATTTTCAAATGCCATTGAGTGTGCCTTTGTGTTGGATAAGTGTTTTGAAAACTATTTTCATTTGGAACAAATGTTCGTCAAAATAGCCGCTAACTGTACGTGTTTTTATTATATGATTTTCTGGTACAACACTTAGATCTAATTGTGATAGGTGTATGCAAAAGTATTTAGCTATTTAGTAGCACCGACATTGACCCAATTAACATATCTTATTTTATTGGTTAATTTGAGAATAATAACAGCTTTAAAAGCTTCCTTACACTTCTGGCAGAAAATAGTAATTTTCTTTTTCTGTTTATACGAATAGGTTTAAGGTACTAGTGAATAAAACAATTGAAAATTTTCAACCGTTCCTTGTCGTATCACTTATCTGTCTTTATCACTTCTAACTTTTATAACTATCTCAAAACTGTACGAATGTTATTGAGAAATATCTTCCTAATCATAGTCTAACCTCTAACTTGATTCAGCCTCTACATTTTTGAAAAAGTCTCCATAATTATAATTATTTTCAAAGGTTGAATAAAACAACCAATTACGATTAAAATGTCTTTATTAACTTTCGATTATTACCAAAAGCATATGTTTTTAACATTTAATTTCTCAAAATAGTTATTTTCGCCACTATCTTTGGTATCTTTTTAGAATCAGTAACATTTTTTTCCCACATTTTATGCTTTTAAAAAGCTTATGTGGTGTTGTACGATATGAGCAAATCATATGACCGTTTCAGCCAGAGCAAAGTTCTTGCAGAACTTTAAAAAAAAAAAAAACGGAGCGTATGTGAATGCCAAGAAAAGGCCAGATGGCATTGGCCCTGGGCCAGCAGCGACAGTAACAAGTTTAGCCACTTTTTGATGGCCATAATTCAAATTAGAACGCCAAACCCGCAGCACGATGACCAAACTGACAAATAGGCCGGACAGAAGAAGTCGCCTTAAAGCATGCTTTAAGTTGACCAAAATACGGTCAACGCTTTGAGAATGAGACAATAGAAGAATCTGCGTTCAGCTGTCAGCGACGTCGACTGCGATGTCGACTGCGGCTGAGACTGCGACTGCGAACGGAAACGGAAGCGAGCAATGGCGAGCGCGGCCTAATGTTCGGTGGGTGTTATTCGGGTGGGTGGGTGGTTGGGTGGCTAAATAAATGGCAGCCACTGGGCGGCGGTAACGGAAGCTTTCAATTTCAAGCTGCATTTCGCTAAAGGAGCCACGACAGCCTTCGGACTGCAGCTCAAAGCAGAAAAAGTAATTTATTTCGTATTGCGGTTTTTAACCACATTTTCCACTTTGTACAACGGCAACGACAGCCGAAAACGCCACCAACATCAGCTACCAACAGCTACCAAAGCAACCCCAGCCTGAGCTCAAACTCCATCTCCATCTCCAGCTGTAGACAAGACTCCATTCTCTATTCTCCATTCTCTTGCCTGCCTGTATGGCTATATAAATTTTGCTTTGCTCTGTCTGTCTCTGTATAGCTGCTCGATAAAAAAGGCTCAAATGCGGTTCCGCTTTTTCAGTTTGCCCTCTTTTCAGCACCAGCACATTTTCTAGCCACTTTTTGCTGCACTACCAAAAAAGAAAAGGGACAAAAAAAATAGTAGTATCATCGCTTAAATTGCATTTGACCCAAAAAGTATACCAAGTGCGAAATGTTTTCTATTTCGTTTTCCTTTTCGTCTTCTTTGCACCTGAATACGAAACGACAACCGGTTTTCAAGTTGAAGTTATGACCGACAAGTGTGCGAATACGACTTCCGGAAGATCTAACCCAAGTAGCATTTTCACTGTGTGTGTGTGTGTGTGTGTGTATGTCTGTCTGTGTGGTTTCCGGTGCTGTCTAAGATATATATTTCTTGGCTCCAGACAAGTTATTCATTGTGTAAGCCAAGCTTAACTGTTATCCAACATTAATAGACACGAACAGACAGAGAGATTAAGAGTGAAGGAGAAAGAATTAACATGAGAATAGTTTCGTTGACAAGAGAAAAACTAGTTGGGATTAAGGAACTCTCTTCTTTGTAAGCGCACAGTCGTTATACTTAATTTAGTTATACTCTAACTATCACTTGCAGTCAAATCTGATAATTCAATCCTATTTGCAAGCACAGTTTACACTCAACTCTAGATTTTTCCGACATAAACAAAGACCATTCTAATCAAGTGTAAGAAAGGCTAAAAGTAACAAAGCAAAACAAACAATGCACGTTATTTCTTTAGGATAATTCCATTTGGGTCTTCTGTAGGAATTGTAAAAACAAAAAACCCCATGGACCAAAGGAAAATTAAGGGAGATGGGGAAAAAGCACTAACAAAAAAAAGAAAACAAAACCTAAATAAAAGGTCAACTAAAAAAGAACTGATTCAGGTCAATAACAAGTTAGAAGAAGAAATTCGGTTGATTGGGGTTCTGCAATCAAGCTGTTTAATGTGCAGTTAACGCCAAGAGGTATACAGCAAAGGAACAACAATGACAAAAACAACAACAAAAACAACAACAACAACGACTACAAAAACTATGCACCAACAAATCGCAGCTTGAAGGGGAAAAGCGTAAAGCAAATTCAATTGCCACTGTCATTGTAGCTGAAAAACAAGCAAAAACAGTCAGAAGGAGCCAGGAGCCAAGAGCCAAGAGCCAGTTTCCTGGATACTTGACCAACCCACTTAGCTGATCGATTTCAGGTTACCCCACAGACTGTCAGATGTGCTGAAGTTTATTGTTGTTGTTGTTGTTGTTGTTGCTGGTGTTCCCTCTCAATTGGTGCTGATGACTTGACTTTCAGCGCAGCTTAAGTCGGACCGAAGGGCTGTACAACCGCATTAGGTTGCATGCAACGTGCTTTGTTGCACAGTTATTTGGCTCTGTTACACAAAAGGCTGATTGACAGATATTGCTCATACGCTGCGTAATCCGATTGTAGCGTAGTAAGAAATTCACAAACATTTTAATAAATTTATTAAAATTTAGTATTTATTATATTGTATTTGTATAATTTACTTTCTATCGAGATATTGACAGATATTGCTCATACGCTGCGTAATCCAATTGTAGCGTAGTAAGAAATGCACAAACATTTAATTAAATTGATTAAAATTTAGTATTTATAATATTGTATTTGTATAATTCAGTTGCTATCGAGATATTGACAGATATTGCTCATACGCTGCGTAATCCAATTGTAGCGTAGTAAGAAACACACAAATATTTTATTAAATTTATTAAAATTTAGTATTTATATTATTGTATTTGTATAATTCAGTTTCTATCGAGATATTGACAGATATTGCTCATACGCTGCGTAATCCAATTGTAGCGTAGTAAGAAATGCACAAACATTTTTTTAAATTAATAAAAATTTAGTATTTATATCATTGTATTTGTATAATTCAGTTTCTATCGAGATATTGACAGATATTGCTCATACGCTGCGTAATCCAATTGTAGCGTAGTAAGAAATGCACAAACATTTTTTTAAATTTATAAAAATTTAGTATTTATATTATTGTATTTGTATAATTCAGTTTCTATCGAGATATTGACAGATATTGCTCATACGCTGCGTAATCCAATTGTAGCGTAGTAAGAAATGCACAAACATTTTTTTAAATTAATAAAAATTTAGTATTTATATCATTGTATTTGTATAATTCAGTTTCTATCGAGATATTGACAGATATTGCTCATACGCTGCGTAATCCAATTGTAGCGTAGTAAGAAATGCACAAACATTTTTTTAAATTTATAAAAATTTAGTATTTATATTATTGTATTTGTATAATTCAGTTTCTATCGAGATATTGACAGATATTGCTCATACGCTCCGTAATCCAATTGTAGCGCAGTAAGAAATGCACAAACATTTTATTAAATTTATTAAAATTTAGTATTTATAATATTGTATTTGTATAATTCAGTTTCTATCGAGATTTTCTCTGTCTACATAAATTTGTTATGCCTAACTAAAACTTAATACTACTATAAACTATAAATATATATAAATATGTCTATATGTCTAAAAATAATAAAAATATTAAAACGATTATATTTAAGTATACAAATTCAGTGCTTGTTTGTGTATATAAATAAAACTGTTTACATTTCTAATAATAGTTAACTTTTATTCTATATTTAAACAAAAAGCAAATGCTAGGCATAAAATATTTGCAGTAACCGCTCAGGACAAAGAGAATGCATGGCATGCAGTGCCTGAGTACATGCCAAAAATGTGCTCTCACATATTTGCATATTAATGCAACATGTATATATGTTATATGTTTGAGTGTGTAAGCGTGTTGTGTCCACGTGTGTGCGTGATGTTTGTGCAAACCCCTGACCATTTTTGTCATTGTTGTTGGCCAACTTTGTGCCGCCACTCGTGCAGACAGTTCAAACATTTACATACAAAACAAAAACCAAAAACCAAAAAACCCAAAAAGGAAAAGCCAGTATAGAAGAAGACACAGAATAGACCGAAGTGAAAAAGCAACTAACATTCATATAATGGCGCTGCGTATACGTGATTTTTAAAGGCAACTTTTAGTAAAGATTTTGCTTAAATTGTTTTTAATTTATTGACAATTTAAGTTTTTACAAGAATCTCTTGTTCGTTCTATATATCAACAGACAGTAAACAAATAAATTTTTAAATTATAAGATATTTTGTTTTTAAAAACTCACACATAAGCTTAAAAAATATTGAATGTGAGTAAATACAGTCAAATTATGTTATAAAAAATCAATTATTTTAAATTGGCTCATTGTAGCGAGGTTTAACTGTTAAACGAGTATGTTGGTTTGTGTCTCTTTTGGTATAATCCTTTGTAAATTCTTAGATTTTTGCAAGTCTGTTTACGCCTACAATGCTACTTGTGTGTGTTTCTGTGTGTTGAGAGTGTGTTTTTGTGTAAATTGAGGTGGCTTTGGACTTGCACCTTTTTCCTTTTTTACCCGTTTGCCATGTATGTGAGTGGAAAGATATGTCCATTAGGAAACTGATTAAGAAACTATTTCCAAATGCTTTCATGGACTTTTCAGGTTAACAACGACCAAAATAGATTACCAGGAGTTGACACGCAGTGTTTTCTTCTAAAGATGAGTTTGACAGATTGCTCTGAATAAACTTAGAAAGTAAGAACTGCTTAAGTGCTATCTAAGACTGTTCTATCTTAATAGTCTCTATGGCTTAATTTAAATGCTAATTAGAATAGTCGTAATTAAAATGTACACTCTGATAATCCAAACATCTATTATTGACATTATTATTAACTATTTGACCCAGATGAAAATAATTAGAAGTTTTTTTGTTTACATATGTTGAGCTCTGAATTGCATAGTTGATGGTTAAAAATTTAGTTTTTCGATTTACACATATCGTTTTTTTTTTTGACCTAACTGTTACACATATACTAATCTTAATAATCGACCACGAATATTAACCATTAGATTTGATTGCAGGTTAAAATATCGCCGAATTCTTATTTGTTTAAATATAAACTAGGGAGCGGTTACAGTCGAGCACGCTCGACAGTTGAATACTCTGTGTCAAGGTACTCTGTACTGAAAGTTGATTTTCGATCGATTGTTCCAATTGCAGCTATATGATATTTTAGACCAATTCTAACCAAATTTGGTCAGGATGTATAATACCAGCCCAGATACATATTCTATCAGTTTGGTTCTGATATCTTAACAAACAAAAATCTTTTCCATACTAAAACTTCATTTTCGATGTACCGTTCCTATGGCAGCTATATGATATAGTGGTCCGATCCAAAAATTAAAACGAACTTGATCTGCCTATGGTATCCAGGAACCTACATACCAAGTTTGAAGTCTTCAGCTTTTATATTTTCTGAGATCGACGCGTTCAAACAGACGGACGGACGGACAGACGGACATGGCTCAATCGACTCGACTGTTGCTCCTGATCAAGAATATATATACTTTTAGGGATCTGCCAAACACAAGTTACCCTTTTTTGCCCATTTTTAATGGGCTCAGGGTATAAAAAGTATCTAATATGTAGTTACTATTTCCATCCTCCGGATTTCCCTAGACCCTTTGGTAATATGCAAACTCTGTTTAAATCTCTAGACAGTAAACGCTTACCTATGCAAATATTCCTAGCAAACAATCCCCGAAATAAACAAAAACGCAACAAAAACAATAGAAAAGCCAAAGGACAGCCATCATTTTCATATGCAGAATATCAAAGGTCAGATGATTAACGTAATTTAAACAGTAAACAATTGAAGCTAGATGTAGTTTACATTTTTTTTCCATTATTTTATATTTTATTCAATCCCAATAGTGCACGTGTTTGATAGGCAAGCAGTATAAAAAACATTGAAAAAGCAAACTAATTAAAATTAAAGCCACACTTTAACACCATCTGGGCCATAACTCATCCTTAATGCAACACGGTAAATTCACTTGCATTGGCTTTGTTCAATTTATGACCGTAATAAAAGCAATGACAATAATTCTAATTTCCCGTTCAACTGATAAAGGCAGCAACAACAGGAACAGTAATAAAGTCAACAACAACAACAGAGAATGCTTAAGTTTAAACTCAGATTCAAGTTTCAAGTTGCTCAATTTTTAGCGCTACGAATGGCATCATAAATTTCAGGGAATACAATAATTTTTTGGCAAATCAATTGTTGTGTGCGTGTGTGTGTGACACATTTGCATTTATCTGATGTATAGTAATTTTATTTGACAATTCCAAACAAATGTTGCCATAAATTATGCATGATTTAGTCTTAAAAGTCCTACAATATTTGTAGTTCAATGAAGTATTCATAAAATGTAGCAAAGCAAATTAAAATATGCACTTATAATTCAATAAACAGCATTGAAAGATGTGCTCGTCCAATAGATATTCTGTAAGAAATTAAGACTAGTATTTATTCTGATTTAAATGTAAAACTCTCTTTTAACAATTAAAGTATCAAGAAGTATAAAGCTGCCTTCATGTACTATTTACAAATTCAATATTACATAAAGCAATGGACAAGCTAATCGGTACCTTTTCAATAAATCTAATGAAAATACCTAAAATTATTATGATGTCAGAATACAAGAATACAAACAAGAAACTTGACAACCAGACAACTTACAGAGATTCCTTGGGGAACCATATTGTACACAATGCTCTTTTAATATCGGTCTATTATATATTGTGTGATATTGTTATTGTTGTTCACAAGTGAAATACACTTCATATATTGCTGTTGTTTGTGCTTAAAGCTATCACTTCCGTACCTATTTATCATTAAGGACAGAGTGTTAATGTTCATGCACAGCAAATATAAACAAAGTCTTTTGAAGTTTGTTTACTACGTGCAAAGAAACCAATCAAAACACTAACAAGCTATTTATTACCTGTCTGGTAACTATCCCAGCTAATTAACTATGTTTTCATCAAGCTGTCTATAATATAGTGAGCTAGGATAATTATAAATAATTTGATTTGCATTGAGAAGCATTTAAGGATTCAACAGTCTCTGCTCGCATATTAGATCTTACGAAAATAAAACTTGACAAGTATCATAAAGGTAATTTAAATTTTTCAAATAACTATAAATAGCACTTTATTGAATGTAATAATTAATCGATTTTCGAATTAAAATTTCTTAATATCTAGAAATGTATTTTAAGACTGTGTTTTAATTTGCATGCCATCACTGTTAGTCTAAGCGCTGTACATATGTATGTATTTTTGTGAGTACATATACATACATATACAAATGTATATCGCTCGGGGTCAGAAAATTCTACATGATTTTGTCAATTTACCAAGTAATTTTAAAGCTTCGATATCATTAGAAAGTCAATTTAAATGAAAATTGAGACAAGCTCTTGAATCTCTGAGCATGTGTGTGTGTTTCTGCATAAACTAACATGTTAATCACTTTTTGAATAAATTGAAATTGTTATTGCTCCTAGTCAATTTGAGACTTCACTTTAATTTCAGCATTTCCAGTATAGTTTTTGCCCTCGATAGTAGCATGATTGTTTCGGCTAATCCCAAAGTGATCCAAGTGAGTTGGTAGTGAGCTTTCCCATGCCGCAGACTTCAAGTGCTGCAGTTACTGGCTCTTGGCAGCTTTTCTTTTTATTTTTTCATCCTCTTGCCGCTCACATTGTCAGGAAAGATGACAGTTTGGATGGCCAACGTATATCACAAAGGCACATGGACATATTCTGTGTTAAGCTTGTGGGTACAAAAAACTTCAGTCAGCCGGAGTAGACAATATGAGTACGAATACGAGTGTGAGTATAAAAAAGAAAGAAATAAAGAAGAGAAGAGAAATGTGTGGGTGGTGTGGTAATATTGCTGTGCATTTGTCAAGCACTGGCATCGTTTTCCTCTCTTTCACATTTATCCTGCTCAAAGATTTTACTGATATCGTAAAAGTAAAAACTTACCCACTGCTATCGTTTTTTTACAAAAAATCACAATAGCTTGAATTTATCGATAAGAAACCGACGCTCTAAGCTTTAACTTGCGTTGTACAGCACTGTCCCATGTATACCTTTTACGAATTGACTGGAAATGCAATAATAACTTCGATGAATTAAAGGCAATTGTACAGTATTAAGAAAATATATTTGTTGAATTGAATCTTTACAAACTTCTACAGTGATTCACTCTTATCGATTGTATGTCAAGTTAACAGTTATCGATAAAAACGTCTGTTCTTAGCTTTAATTGCACTGCACAACACTGGTCGTTGTACAAATTTCATAACATAACGAAATGTCGTCTGCAAGTATGAGCGAAAATATACTCGATATCAACCTAGAGAAGCAAGCAGCAAAAAAAAGACAAACCTACTGATAAGCGGTGTGTTTTGGAATGTTGTGGGAAAAGCAAAAACCACATTTATGACGGTGGTTATTGTATGACTGATAAGACTTTCGCGCTTGCTCTAAAATTCTGCCCTCAGTTAAAGACCATCAATATTTCTTTGACTCGCGACAATTTTCAATATGTACAATCCTACTTATCGCAATGGAAAGAGATCGATCAGTTGAACTGAGAGGTCCGGCGTATATCGAATCGCTGCTTTGGTCTCTTTCCAAATTCCAAATTTGCAGAAACTAAGTCTCTGGGATTTCGACTGTAAAGAATCTGGATGTAAGTACAATATAAAGAATTTAAAAAACTTATTTTAATCATTTTTTAAAGGTATCGCGTTAAATTTTTTAACGCAGCTGAAGCACTTGGAGATTATCCATTTAGAACCTGGTTTTCCACGAAATATCGCGACATTGCTAAGAAATCTTATAAGCTTAAATGTATATACGAATGCCGATAAAGAAACGCGTTGTGACTTGGCAAAATATTGTAAAAAATCGGAAAATTTGTACTTGTACGATCACAAGGAGAATGCGTCTTGGAGCATTGATTATTTTAACAATCTAAAGTGCTTGGAAGTCCATGATTAGAATGCTAGTGCATTTTTTCTGCTATACTCATTGGACCATAGATATAATTATCAATTGCAAAAGCTGATAATACCCGGGAAATGCATCTACCAAAAGGAAGCAATGCGCAATGGGGATACATAATATATATAGATTTTTTTTTTAATTTTCTCTGTCTTCGCATCCACATTCGAGCTTGTTGAATCTGACATTGAATTAAAATTGATCATTTATGATAAAAATGAAATTTAATCGTAACTTTTGTCTCAAGTTAATCACGCTCAATGCCAATTTGAATTGACAGAGATTTTAATAAATGTTTAAGATATACTAGAAGCACAAACAGTTGACACTTGGTAAAATAGTTGAGATTTGTGGGAGAATATTGGCATTAGTAGTGGTTGCATTCTTAGTCAACCACGAATTGAATTGAATAGCTGAAATGAAAGGCATAATTCAACTGTGAGCAGGCTGCCTACCACACAAATGTAACCACTTACTCTACCCCCATCCGATGGCCGCACTTCATCATTTGTGGGTGCAATGCTGTACTATTTCTCATGATTAAAATTGCATGTGTGGCAAGTGGTTGGGTTGCACTCTCGTAGATGCTCGTAGATGGGTGGTACAGTTCAAATGCGCAACAATTGCCGAGCCTTGCAGGCACTCGGCCCAACCGCATACCCATATAATATACGAACTAAGCGGTTTGTGATTTGCCATTGCCTGCTCTTAGGCATTCAAGCAAATTGTAATACAATTAGCGTCATTTACATGGTATGTTTCATGCTTGCATGCGTATGCATCTGTGTGTGTGTGTGTGTGTGTGTGCGTGGATATGTGTGAGTGTGTACAAAGCTGCTTAGTCTGCACACCTTGCGGCTATTGGGAAGGTACAGCTTCCGCTTTGGCCTCACCTTGGGCCGATTTACGAGTATGCTCCTCCTGCTTTTCAATCAGCTGTCGGCTTATTTAATTATTATGTTCTGAGCACTTAAATTTCACAAGAGCTTCTCTCATATCCAAATTCTACACATGATTATGTTTACTTCCCACAAATATTCAAACTCTGGCTTTAATTCTATGTACACAAACAGTCTGTTCAATTTGAAAAATTTCAATTGGAATTCATAAACCCAAAAATTAATTAATTAGCATATGAATAGTATTAAAGCATTTGTAGATTGGATTCAGAAATATGTATTTACTTAAGTTTCTAACTAAGCTTTTTATTTTCTTTAATGATATGCTAATGTCTCTACTTAAATTTATTCCATTCTCATTACTATAATATTATACACAGATGAAGTGTCATTGGAAACTGCATAAAGTCAGAAACCAATATTTTGAATTTATTTATAGATATATTATTATTAAAATTATAAATACAAAACAAACTTGGTCTATTTCAAATTGAGCAATCAATTAAATCCACAAAATTAAGCTGTACTAAAATATCAAACTAGATTTCTAATGAGATTTGCAGCATATTTGGATTAGTTGAATAAACAAATAGCTAGCTGCAATTAGTGGTCAAACGAATTTGCCAAATACTTTTATAATTGTGCAATAAATCTAAAAACTATAATATAAATGTTAAAAATGTTTGCACATCTATTGCTTTATTTTGTCACATCACACATTCAAATTTCGACGAAGATTGTCATGAAGTTGGTAAAAAAATCATTTATAATCAAATGACGCTTTAGATTACATGCACGTCGTTGTCTTGGAAAAAGGCCTCTTGATAAGGGAAACCTTTCCATTTACGGTGCGATGAACTGTTCCCTTGGTGTGAGGCATTTTAGTGTATAGATCCATTTCCTGCACAATGGGCTTCAATGGATTCTCGTAGATGATGAGTTCCATGGGAATGCCACGTTTCTTATTGTTGTCTGTGCTGGAACTCGGCCTGCCGATGCTCATGAGTTCAAGGATCTCCGAGTCGCGTAACAGAAAATAGTTGTCCTCGTCGGGCATAAAGTCGCTGGGATTCTGGCAGCTGGTGAAATCCCGCACAGTACGAATGACACTGCGCGAGCTATGGTAATACCGATCATAGGCTGTTAGCGTGTAGTATAACTTGCGGGTTGTATTGGGTGCCACCAACCAGAAGACATAGATGCCAGCTTTGTTGCCATTCTTTGAGTTCGAGGAGAGTTCGTTTTTCAGCTGCTTGTCCTTGATCTGAGCAAACCAGGTGGTACGACAGACCATCATCATAATCGGTAGAAAATTATCATATTTATGTTGATTATTTATCAGGCCGGCATTCGGCAGGCTCAAATAGCTGAGAGCCGGCTGAGTTTCCGGCTTATTCTTCACTCCCCCGTAGCAGAGTGTTACCATGCAGCAATTATCATATTCAAAGTGTTTCGGATCAAAGTGTAATAATAGTGGCATATGGTCATAGATCTCCGAGTTCGTGTTCTTATAATCATGTGCATGCTTGTCCAGCATGTGCATCAATAAATTGGATGGGAAGACAGTTTCACCGCATTTTTCCACCGGACAACGGGCGGGCATCCGGGATAATTGTCGCACGGCATCATCGGCCCTCATTTCAATCTGATCTTTCTCGTCTATTGTCTTTGCCATATTATTAATATGTTAACTGAAGAATTTTATTAAATATACTTTTTGTCAAGATTAAAACCATTTACAATTATGTTCATTTTGACAACTGTTTAGTGTAGGTAAAGTATTCAACTTTCGGATAGATCAAACAAGGCCAGCTTTCTAGAAATTTTTAGAGTGGAATTAGTGACTCTACTATATGAAAAATGCAGTATTCCATTTCAGTTTAGAGAGTTAAGTTTTAAAGTGTTTTTCGTGTCGCTTGCAACTAAAACTCTGCACTTGTTTAGCCTTGTGGCACGTTAATCCTTTGCTGCAGCAAGTAGCATATGCATTCGGAGACACAGCTGTTCTGAGGCAGCTCTAAAGCGACCAAATTGCAGTTTGCTTTCAACATAGAGCCTGTCACAGAAGGCGATGCGGTGCGGCATAAAAACTGCCAAGTGTTTTTTTTTTTTTTTAATTCATTTTTATTTACGTCTATTTGCTAAATAACTCTAAAAATTTAACATAATAATACAAATAACGTTGGGTAACGCTGGAAGTGGAGGAGCCTATCCCTGCGGAACTGATGTTAATCACTGCGTCGCAGGGACAAAGACTACTTCTACTCCCGTCTGTTTCGCTCTCTCTCGACTCTGCGTAGCTCCTGCATGATGGTAGCCGCAAAGTTACAGGCTTCCTCCCAGACTTCAAAGCGTTCTAACATCAGCTCCACCAAGTTCTCGGGGGTTATCTCTGTTCCAGCCAGCACAGATAGTCGCTGCCTCTGACCGTTAAAACGTCCACAGTAGAACGTGACATGCGCGGCGTCTTCGCTCACTTCGTCCTCGCACCAGGTGCAGCAGGCAGAAGCCTCGTGGCCAAACCTGTGGAGATACTGCCTGAAGCATCCATGTCCACTCAGAAGCTGCGTCAGATAAAAGTTGACCCTTCCGTGTTTTCGCTTGGTCCATCGCCTGATGTTGGGTATGAGGCGGTGCGTCCAGCGGCTCTTGGACGATGCGTCCCAACGCGCCTGCCAGGTTGACAAGGTCGCATCCCTTGCCTCCAAGCGTGAACTCCTTCTCGTCTGTCCAGCTAATACTTCGGCATCTACAAATTTTTCCTCGGCGGCCAGCAAGTCGATCGGTACCATGCCAGAAAGGACCAGGGCCGCATCGTCTGACACAGTTCTGAATGCACTGCATACACGCAATGCGCAGAGCCGGTATGTCGCTTTTATACCTCTGGCATAGCTCTTCACCTTCATAGCGTCTGCCCAAATCGGCGCAGCATACATCGTGATGGAGCGAACGACGCTCATTAACAGCATCCGTCTCTCTTGCTTGGGTCCCCTGGTATTGAGCATAATCCTGGCCAGTGCGCGACTCGAGTGTGCTGCTTTTTCCTGCACGGATGCTAGGTGTTCCCGGAAGCTTAAGCGGGTGTCAATCATAACTCCCAGGTACCGGATGGCTCTTTTCGATATGACAACGCTGTCTCCAATTCTGATGCGAGCCGTCTCCACCCTCTTTCGGCTGCTGACGAGCACGGCCTCTGTCTTATGGGTGGCAAGATCCAGGCCTACTGACCGGAGCCACTGCATCACCAGTGCAATTGCCGCACTACAGATGACTTCTGCCTCTCCTAGGTACTTGGCAACGACCACAAGAGCAACGTCATCCGCGTACCCGATTATTTGACAGCCAGCTGGGAGTGGCAGCCGAAGAACTCCATCATACATAGCGTTCCACAACAGGGGCCCTAAGACTGATCCTTGAGGCACTCCTGCTGTGACGCTATGTGACACAGTACCGACCGTAGTTGAGTACCGCAGTTGTCTGCTACCGAAGTAGTTCATCACCAGGGTATAGAGGTACGGTGGGACGCCAAAGGATCTTAGCGCGTCCAGAATGCTTCTCCAGTCCGCCGTGTTGAATGCATTCTTGACATCCAGGGTAGCAATCAGGCAATATTGCTTGGATCCGCCTCTCCATATGGTACCTTCCTTTGCTTTGGAAGCAATCTCCGTCACCTTCCGGATGGCGTCAATAGTTGAGAATGACCTCCTGAAGCCGTATTGATGGGGGGATAGCCCTCCGCTGCTACTGATTGCTATCTCAAGTCTCGAGCAGATAAGTCGCTCTAGCAGCTTTCCCATTGCATCGATCAGGCAGATCGGTCTGTACGATGACGCTTCCCCTGGCGGCTTGCCGGGCTTCGGAATCAGCACCAACTTCTGGATTTTCCATCTATCCGGAAAGATGCCTTCGCGTAGACATTGCGTATACACCTTTGCAAACAAGTCTGGTCGCAGCGAGATGGCAAGCCTCACGGCGCGGTTCGGTACGGCGTCTGGACCAGGAGCTTTTCCAGGCTTCATTCTCCGGGCGGCTGCGAGAACTTCTTCAGCGGTTACAGCCTCAACCTCAAAAGGTGCCACTGGGTCGACGCTACTGTGCTCAAGACTGTTCTCTCGAAACGGGAAGAGTTTCTCTACAATCGCTCTAAGTTGTGCGGGGTCGCTCGGAGATTCTTGTCTATTGGCGTAAATTCGTTTGACGACCATCTTGTACGCCTTACCCCAGGGGTCGTGTTCCGCCGAGTCACACAATTTAAGGAAACACTCTCTCTTGCTTATACGAATTGCATTATTTAAAGCCCTCCTAGCTTCTCTAAATCGCAATTGAAGTGATTGCCAGTTTACGTCGTTCCTTCTTCTCGCGCGCTGGTATTGTCGTCTCAACGAAAGGCATCTCCTGCGTGCTTCGGCAATCTCGTCATTCCACCAGTAGGCTGGCCTGTGATGCCTCTTATATGGCCTACTTTTCACCATACTGGCGTCACATGCATGTATGAGGAGCTGTGACAGCTGCTCTGACATATGTTCTGCTGTGCCGGAAAAAGCAACATTGCTCATCATGCCAGCAAAGGTGTGACAGTTGAGTGTGTCCTCCTTGTATGACAAGTCCCTCAGCGCTGGACTCCTGTCTCGCCTACTCGACACTCCAATGGAAAACAAGATCGCTTCGTGGTCACTCGCTGTGTAATGATCTCCAATTCGCCAGTTTGATGTGGAAAACAGGCAACTGCTGACAAAGGTAAGATCGATGATTGACCCTGCTCCGGCGCGGCTGAAGGTGTGTCTACAACCTTGATTTAATAGGGCTAAATCAAGAGTCGCGAATGCTTCGAGTAGACATCGTCCTCTAGCATTAGTGAGAGTACTCCCCCACTCTAAGGCCCACGCGTTAAAGTCTCCCGCAATGATGACCGGGCTGTGGTTCTGGGCATCAATCGCAATCTCGTCCAACACATAGCTGAAATCCTCAAAGCTGAGACTCGGGGGGAGGTAGCAGCTATAAATCCAATGCTCACCAAGCCTTGCTCTAACAAAGTGAGTTGCTCTCGAAACTGATTCGAGCTGCAGGGCAGGCTCACCACTCTTCCAGATTGCCGCCTTTCCTGAAGTGCTCCATATCCAATTTCCACCGGGGTTACATCTATAAGGCTCGCTGATGAGAGCCACATCTACGTCTAGTTCGTGCACGGTCTGCGTGAGAAGATCCTGGGCTGCCTCACAATGATTGAGATTCAGCTGCAGGAATCTAGTCATGACTGGTGTGCACTTTTCCTCCTTTGTCTGCTGCAGCAGGGCATCGCTGGCTTCCGGCTATGTGGCTTGAGTGCATACCATTTGCAGCGCAGAGAAAACACTTTGCCTGGTTCGTGCACTCACGCGCCTTGTGTCCACAGTCGCCACATTTAAGACACCAGCCACTTGTATCGGTTGGTGACTGACACCTAGCTGCAATATGGCCAATCTCAAGACAGCGGTAACATCTAGTTGGCACGTTTCGTGGCACTATCCTGCACACTGACCACGCAATCTTGACTTTCCCAACCTGAAGAACTTTTTCAGCTGCAGCTTGAGGCAAGCTCATGATCGCGTTCTGGGTTCCACCGTAACCTGGGCGTAGCCTTTTTATGGACTTGGCGCCAAGATCGACATCAAGCTGGGACTTGAACGCAGATATGAGGTCATCTACCGAGGTCATCTCGTCTAGGTGTCTCACCTCAATCGACACTTCCTGTGTAAGAGCACGTGTCTCTAAGTTGCCTCCAAGTGCTTGTCCAATGTCATCTCTGAGCTGACCCAAATTTTCAGACGATGAACTTTTCAGCTCCAGGAGCAAGTCGCCTTTTGCAGTTCGCCTCACTTTTTGAACACATTCGCTAACGGATTGCAGCTTCTCGTTCTGGCTCCGTGTGACCATTTTCAGGATATCGCTATACGATGTGTCTCCTTTAGCCTCAATTAGAATAGCGTCTGGGCGAGGTTTACTCTGCCGCTTATTCTTGGGCTGCTGCACCGATTTAGCACGCTTGCTATTTGGCTGACGACTTTGTACCACTGTCCAGTTTTCCGCTTGCTGAGTTGCTGCGTTGTGCGAGACCGTTGTTGTCGTCTCCTTCGGTAAATGCGCCTGACGCCTAGCTTTTTTCGAAGGCGTTTTTCGTGGCTCTGACAGGGAATCTCTGGATCTTTTAGGTGTGTCTGCACTATCCAGAACTTCGAAATTCTTTCCCACAGGTGCTCTATACCGCTGCCCTAGTGATGGCGTAGTTTGCACTTCGGCCGTAACAAGGGATGGCGGGTACAGGCTTGTTAGCAGCCTGTAGAGCTCAATTACTTTCGCCAGCTCATCTTTCATCAACGTGTTTATGTGGCGTTGGCCACCAAAGAGCGCTGAGAGACCATAGAGTCCAGTTCCCATTGACATTAATGTTCTCTGGAACTCCGTGCTCTTTCCAGTTTCCACATCCTCATGTATGGGTGACTGCGTCAGCGGAGCTTGCTGCTTCTGGTGGGCTTCTGGAGTACGCTGCACCAACGGACGTCGTTGAAACGCTTGCGCCGAGTCCTCCATTATGCGACAGAAAATTCTACAGAAAAGATCTACAGAATCTCTAGGCAATCCCTCGGTGGCCAAAGATTTCTCTCGGCTTTTAACCGGTGGGGGTTATACCGCCCCGATTCGGTATCCAGGGCCCCTTGCTATGAGCACCGCCTGGGCGGAAGGGGTTGGAATCTGGCCGGTTCCGTGACCTTATCTCTTTTTTTTTGCGCTAGAGATTAGTAGATCTAATACAGTATAATTTTCCCCACGGTTATGAATTTTAAAATCGTACTAATCAGTGCAATTTTAAAATTGGCGCGCTCCTTATAACCGTTTGGACGATTCTGAGCGGTCTGGCAACACCAATTGGAGTCGCAGGTGTCCGGCAACTACGCTCAAGTAGTGTTGCCGTTTCTGCGATCACTAGCAGTCTGGCAGCCCCAAGGAGAGCAGCGGGGGTCCGGCAACTCCAACTCTGCGATCAGCTGACCAGCCGTAGCAGAAGCAAACAAACAAACTTTAAAGTTTTGTTATTGCAATTACCAACACAATTGCTGTTGGGAAGGCGCCAAAACTGCGATCGCCCCCTCCTCCTACGTGTGCTGCAAACAATTATAGGCCACCGAAGCCTGGTGAGACGTCGGCGGGATCTAACTACAACCACAGTGAGTACCTGTGCCACAACGACACTCCACTGAGCAGATTCCTGGTTGCTTACAGGTGTGGCGCGCGGATTCCAGTTCACAAACGATGCGACGAGGGAAAACACAACCGCACTTGACAAAAGGAAAACTGTGTGCCAAGTGTCTGTGTGTGTGTGTGTGTATGTGTGTGTGTGTGTGTATGTGTGTATGTGTGTGGTGTGTGGAGAGATAAACAAAAACGGAATTAGTCGACAAAAGCCCAAAAGCAAAGTGCCAAAATATTTTTATTTTTTTTCGCACACTTTGCAGATACCCCAAAAGCCACAAAACTTCAAATGGCCAAGGCCTTAAGCCAGCTGCTTTTAAATGAAGCAGGTTTTTCTGAAGTTTTTTTTTCGAGTAGAAAATGCCTAAAATGCATACAAAGTCTTGTCCAGCGATCTACATAGTTGTTCATCAAAGTTATTGATCGTAACAACTTGTCAAACCAATTTAAGACCTATTGATAATGAATAAATTTAATTTTCGAAAGTATACGTATTTAAGATGTATCCAAAAAATGCTTTAAGTGAAACCATCTTGTGTCCCATTTTGTTTGTTATTGTTGCCAGGTAACCACAATTGGGCTCACAAAGTTTCCATTTGCGTTTATGCAAATCGGCATAAACTAATTTTGGGTTGGATGACAGCCGCAAATTAATTCAAATTAAGTGATCACCGCAAGGCAAACAACTGCAGCAAGTTGTTCGAGGACCTCACCACTAGTAGTCATGCTTTTTGGCCAGGCCAAATCCCTGCGGCGTGGACACAGACAGAGTGTTGGGTTAAAGAGAGGGGGGAAAGCCTCTAATATATGGCACAATATATATTCCATAATATATGCAGCCTTATTACACACTCAGTGCTGCAGTTGCAGGCACTCGAATGAAATCGCATGCACAGGCACTGTATTTCAGTATTTCAGTGGACTTGGGTCAGCTGGTGAGAGAGTTCAGCAGGTCAATCGAGGTCAAGTGGCATTGTGGAGCAATCTTAAATTTCTATTGCATGTTGCCAGCACAATTAATGTGTGTCACTGACAAATATATGACTTAACATTCGTTGAAATTAAAAATAATGCATAACATTTATTCACACAACTTGGCAACGTTTGTGAGAAATTTGAATTCTCTAAAACCAAAATGAAGTGTGTGTGTCAACAGGAGTCAAGAGTGGATATTGTACAGCTGCTGGTCAGGACATGTCATCGACAGGACATTGAAGGGACACAGGACACAGAAACAGAGACATCTTACAGGTAACCATTTGTCAAGCTCTCGACGAGTACGAGTAGATCGTGGTTGTGTGCTGTCTGTAACTGGTCTGGTTTTTGTCTGCAATTTGTGTCACGCACAACTTGAGAGTCAGTTGGACTTGGACCATGTGTCATAAGCAGCTGACCGATAATCAGTCAAACTGTTGAGAACATTGTAGCCAAATGACGTTACGTTGACTCTATATCTATATCTGTATCTGTTGTATGCCTGTGCTTGCTATTTGCTATTTGGTTTTGTCACGTAGCCGAAGTTGGCATTTTTGTTTGATTTATTTACCTTGGCTTGCTGCTAACTGTTCACTGTGCCATATATCTGTGTGTGGCGACATCAACCACCAGTTCCCAGTCACTAGTCACTAGTCACTAGTCTCTTGTTGGGATTTGGTTAACAACAGCAGATGTGGCCATGCTTCAGTCAGCTTCAGTTAACGCCACGCATGCCAAATATCTAAACGTCATGACTAGCTAACTGACTACTCAGTCCAGTTGAGTGAGTGCTTTTTCAACTTTTTTCGTTTTTCCAACGTTTTTCCCACTGTCTTGGTTATCAACTGGCGTCCATGTGTGCCGTTGTGCGGTTTGTGTTGTCCGCAGGATGGCGCACTTGGCGTATGCGTAACGTCTATTTGTTATGCTGTTTGGCGCTGCACGCAAATCCAATTTGTTCATCAGACCTCACTTTGTGCTTGTTTAGGGCATCACCCGTCCAATTTCTCTCATCTGCAGCTTTAATTTGGCATTTTCGGCTTTTATTCCTTAAGTCTCTTTAGGTAAATTAAGCTCAGGTAAAGCTCAGCCGAAAATGTTTATTAAGTCAAGTAAAGTCAGACAAAAAGTGGCAGCACCAATTTAATATTTATTTATTGTAATATTTAAAGTGTTGTATAACCATTTACCAGTTTTTTTGTATTGTTTTAAGATGCTACCCAAAAAAAAGTTCTAAATCAAGTTGTTTTATGTTTTACCAAAATGATTTTTATGTAAATTTGACGCAAGTTTTGAGAATGTTCGTTTGAAATTAATTTTATAGTAGCTTGTCGCCTGCATAATTTGTATGAAAATTAAGTATACGCCATGTGTCGCCTGCCGCGTTGTCCATTTGCATTCCTGGTTTGCGGATGGCAATTTTGGCCACTGTTGTCCTTCACTGATTGCAACAACAAATTGCAAAGTTATTAAGTTTATTAAAAAGAACAGAAGCAGCAACAGAAGCTACAAAGACATCACTGCAAAAAAGTAGAAAGCCAACGTAAATTCAACTTTGTTGTGCGCTTAACTTTTGCTTTTTGCCACTTCGACCATCGCTGTTGATGTTGTATTTGTAGTTGTATTTGTTGTTGTTGTTGTTATTATTGCTGTTGCAATTCTGCATAATTTACTTGAAGCATTTTGCAAACAATGCAAACAGCAATCCCCTCTCCTCTCTTCTCTTTTCCCCTCCTCGTGTTGTTCCTTGCTCAGTTGCCAGTTGCAAGTTCTCTCTGTATCAACTAACGTTCAAGCTGCAAGTTGCAAGTTTTTCGCTGATTCTCGTTAATGTTTCGGCCAGTTTTTGAGTTGCCAAGCTCAACCCAATGCTCGTCCCAGTTATTCATTACCAAAACTGGACTCCATCAGCATCCTCAGCTTTCTTCCTCCATGTCATTGTCACTGGCGACTTGCCATCTGTTTGTCTCGTTATGAGTTTTGCCTATTGTTCTTCATTTACAAGTATTTTCTTTAACTTTTGACGAGGCATCAAAAGTTGTTTGTACTGTTTGTACTGTTTGTTTTAAAATGATTTTAAATGACAATTGTTTCTAATTTTCTTGTTCAGTTTTTGTTTTTTTTTCGGTCTAATTATATGAAATCGTTCAACTACTATTTCCATGTTATTACTTTACTTGACTTTCCACATTTTCCATTTCGCAAATATATTGCAAACTCAGCGAAATCTCATTGAGATTTCAGATTGCGCTTGTTTTACATTCTGTAAATTTGCATGTCTTGGAAACTTGGTCCAGGATTTCATATCCAATTTGTGTAGCTGCATAAATGCTGAGCCTGTTGCAGAGCTGCTTCCCTTTAGCTTAGTGTTATGAAAGATGGCCAGAACCCAGAACCCAGGTAAATTTCTGCGCACAATTTCTACATTAGTCTACATTAAAAATTTATTTGCTTTGAGTAGATTACACCATACAGCTTGATATTCAGAAAGAGAGAGAGAGAGAGGGAGTGAGAGACAGAATGAGAGAGAGTAATAGAATGAGACAGAGTGATAGGAAGAGAAGAATAACTGACTTCGAAAGTTTTCCCACGCAAAGGAAACAAGTAAAAGAAGAATAAAAAAAATACTGCCTGAGAGCACAAATGAGCTGCCTGCCTGCAAATGAAGTGCAGCTGCCAGTTTCACTTTGGCTATCGGGGAGAGAGAGAAAGCCATCAACTTTAACTGCGCTTTAAGTTTTGCATTAAAAGTCGCTTCCTTGGGTTCTCAGCCCAGTTGCTGGCGAACTTAATGATGCCTGGTAGGCAGTTCACTGTTAATCACCAGCGGCTACCACAACAGTTGCATCCAGTTTCACCATTTGCAGCACTGAAACATGTTTCCCATTCCCATTCCCATTTCCATTCAACGCTCAACAGCTGCCTGCCCAGGTAAGCCCAAGAGTTATTGCCTCCTGGTGACTCCTCGAGCACTTGGGTATGTGTTAAATTCTGTGTGAAAATTATTGTTCGAAAGGCAGATGTGAAAAGGTGCATGGAGAGGGGTAAGGATTCGGGGGTTATACATGGCACACAGATGATTCAATGCTCGGCAATATAGTCGTATTTTTACACTTGTTTTATGGCGTTCAGCAAATGCACATTGTTATTTATATTCGTACATATATGATTTTTAATTTGATTTTCCTTGTATTTAATAAAAATTACAATGGACAATCAAATGTGTTGAAAAAAGTGTCCATTTTAACCCAAAAACGTATTTCAACTGTTATAATTTCGAAAATGTTTAAGAACAATTTATGGTAGTTTTTACTATTATTTTTATAAAAAAGCTAATGTTATTTCTATGTAATGACTTAATTTAAAATGCCATTAATTCATAGTCAAACTGCCTAAACTAAAAGTACTTGATTATTAATTAAAACGCCTGCTTTTATTTAAACTATTTCAATAAATAATAAATACCAGTTGCATAAACTCAAACTAGTCAAATTACAACTAATTGTCCTCAGTTAACAGCTGCTAACAAATAATATGCAGCTAAATACTTTAAGATGTGGCAATTTTTGTGTCAAATCTTATTAACAGCTTCCCAAAGTTTCTGTTTTAAAAGGACAAGCAACTGAAACTGAATGCAATAATTGCTCAAGGCACTGTAAACGTATTTATTTATTTATTTTATTTTATTTCAACCAACAGCATTTGCATCACCTTCTAAATCAAATTTGAATTGCGGCTGGACAGGTGTTTTGGGTTTTGAAAATGCAATTGATATTTCGTAGGCTGGTCTGCGGCCTAAATAATAATCTAATAAATTAAAATTTAAAGCCATGCTTCGATACAACGCAAAAGACATTAACTTAAGATAACTTCAATTAGCTTAAATTTGATTGGCAACTTTCTAGGCAGCCCTCGACGCTATATAACAATTGAAATTTTTCGACAGCTGTAAATTGAAATTGGCATCTAATAGACAAAAGGCATCAGGTGGCTCTGTTGTGTATGGCGTTGAGCGTGCCTTAGGGCGTATGCGTTATATGCAAATTGAGTATACGCAGCGTGTCAATTGTATGCAAAGCCCAAAACAACAAGCTTGTCTCTGTGTGCGTGCATGTATCTTATTTACACATTGAAAACTCAGACACAATACCTGATCAATTATTTAGGCCCAGTGCATTAGCGTTCTGCTCACATTGGCATAATTTGTCGATGCTGCATGTCGGTTGTCAGTTACGGAACTGTCAATTAAATATGCCAACGAGCAGTCGAATAAATTGCCAAAGTGCTTGTCGTTGAGTGCCAAAACAAATAGCAAACGAATAGAAATTAAGTAAAATCATTGAATACAGATCCGGGGAGGTTATCTGAAAGCAAACCAAAGAACTGGACAAGTAAATGTATTGCACTTTGTATTTTGTGGTCTGGTCAATTGCAATTGGAAATCAGACAATGTCAGCACTTTCCTGACACAATTTCTTAATGTTGATTTGCTGTTGTTGTAGGTTTTATCGTATCAGCTTAGTTTAGTAAACATTACATACCTTCTAAATGGTATTAGATACGAAGAGAATTGATGAATCTCGGTCTGAATGCGGTTTGCTGTTGAATTAAAGATGCCTGCATTTGTCTAAGAATTTTTAATTACTTTAAGCACTTCAGCTTAATTACATACCTAATAAGAGTACTATGACTAACTTGGTTTTCTCTTAAACAATTTGCAATAAATTATATTTCATTATAAATTGTGATTGAATTTTTTCTGATTGTATGGCCAATTTGCTGTTTTATGCTGCTTTAAATGTTACATTTTTAAGCATACACACGCATAAGTTCGCTGCTTGTCTGGAATTTTTCATCTGTAAATTGCTCGCAGCCAGTTGATTAAAATACATAACGAATGTGTGCTCGTATGTGCCACAGGCCAAAGGATCATACTAATTATGTATGTATTAAATACCAATATTAAAAATTATTACCTTTTTGCCAATCGTAAATATTTATGCAGTTAATTAAAATGATTTCAATGAAATTTTAAAAGGAGAGGTGGTAGATATTGTTTTTAAACAGTAAAATATACAATAAAATACCATATATTACTTATTTACTATAATCTTCAATTATTATAGTTAGTAATAATGTTAATAGTTTTAGAAAAAAATATATTAAAATATTGACATTCTTTAAAATTCACTCATTTTAATCATAGTTTTTAAGACATTCAGAAAGTATTTATATATCTTAAATATCTATCCCTCTACCTTAACAAAACGTACCCAAACAGATGTGCATAGAAGACATTAAAACCCTTTGGCGCCGATTCAATTAGACAGTCTGATTGGCCGTTAGCCACATGCCAATTATGTTACCTTTCTCGAAAACCAATTAGCCGTTTTATATAGCCAACCGTGAGTGGATGCCACAAGCTGAAACTTCAAAATGGACATCAGGACCCCCACTCAAACGGAGATGTTGACACCGTTACGGCTATGTTACCTTTACATTTGCCCTTGCCGGTCGCCTTTGCCTTTGCCCTAAACCAATTAAGTATCAAAAGGAGCGACGCGTCGTCCTTGTACATTAATTCGATTATATATGTCTAGTTAAACCGAAACAAAACGATTTTGGGTTAGACTGTTGTAGAAAAGCTTTGGATTCACGGGAAATATCAATTTCCGTGCAATTAGTATTGAAACTTAGACGTATAAATAATATTTACGATATTTGCTTGAAACTAATTGCATTTAGATCCTTGTCATATTTTTTTAAGGAAAAGAAAGTGCACTGTGTCACTAAACATACATACGAAGGATGCGAAAAGTGACTAGCAATATATACAGCTAATGTGGAAAATTTGCTACGACTGTCCGATACGATCGAGTTATATACCAAACGAATGAAATAGTCTTCATTTACAAGTTTGCATACTAAAACTTTTGGCTTATAAGATAATTGGGTGAAAATGGCAGGGGCAAAATAAAAATGGTTGCAGCTAATGGGCCTTGTTATTTGATGTCGTCAAAAATATGCGTCGATTGATGCCTCAACCACCCAAATTCAACAACTGGTTCAAAAGATGGTTTAGTGGCATTTCAAAATGGATGAAAAGGAAATTTTTTCCAGGTTTTTTCTTGCTTACATATTTATTTAAGATTCTTTTGATTGTTACAATTTCTTTTGAGTACTTATTAAATATACTTAAACAAATTTATTAAACTGTAGATAGAATACATCGTTGTCAAGTATTCGTTAAAATAAGCTAGATTTGAAAAAAGTAATATATAGAAAAGAGGAAAAAATTAAATAAAAAATCCTAAAATAGGCTTAGCATTAATGTAACACAAATCACAATAAAAAATGTTGGATTTAAATGTTTAGGTATAATTTAAAAAACTTTGAAACCTACCGATAACCGATAAAATAAGCTAAACTGGCAACAGTGGTTCCAACTCGTATCATTGCACATAAGCTCCCAATTATAATTATGTATTACTGTCAGTCAAACAGCGTTTCAAGTAACCATTATGTATATGACCCGGTACCCAATTTGGTCTAAAACACGGCTGTCTTATCATATGCACAATGTCGTGGGCCACACTTTGACAATTGTTGCCAATTAATTTGTAATGAAATTGATGTTGGCTTTGCCTCACAAGATCATCTATGGCATCGAGTTGTTCCTCATTTATTATTAGGCTCTCACGATGAGAGACAACCGAATTATCCGAATTGATAAGCAATCTGGAGACGTGCTCGTAAATCAACTGTGGCTCACTTTCATTTAATCTGAGTCGTTTCGATGCTTTGTATATGTCTTTCAATGTAACGCCCGATGTCTGCCAATTTAGGGCTGTCGTACCCCTAAATCTCATTCTCCAACAACCAGGAGTACATGCTCCAAATGATCGAACTGAGCGGGTATTGTTCTGACCCAACAGCGATCCATCTGTGGCAGCAGCATTACCATCCGCAACCCCGTAGAATCTCAGGGTTCTTGTTTGACCTTTACAGTACTCAATGCAGATGTAAAGATGAAGGGGCAACGTATGTGTCCTCATCAGTAGGTAGAAGAAGAGTGCTTCAATTTGTGATAGTGTTTTATTGATATACCTATCCATTAGTCTCCAGAAATATCGAGCTAGCCGACAGTCCCTGGTCAGTTGACGCCAATGATATGATATAATGGCATTAACTTGCTGAGTCATAGTTTGATTTTTTTTTAAATCCGATCCCAATTAATAAATTCTTCTATGATGTATGTTATTATGCAAAGTCCAGATCCATACTGATTATATTTTGATCCTGTAACTCGATCATATACATAATTTACAACATAATTGCATTTGCTTGCACTATTTTATTCTTTCAGTGGTGGTAAAGTCATTTTTGATTTAATCTTTGAAACATATTATCTATTATATTAATAATTTACAACCTAATTACATTTGCCATCACTGTCCAACAGTGTTGTTAATGTCATTACATACATCTTATAAATGATATTGAAGACATTGGAATATATTTAAATATGCAAATCAAATACTCTTGGTTTGAGCAACACTGATTTGAGCTAGGATAATGCGATCAGCTGATAACGCCTGCTCCGATTGAGACTTCTCTGGCAGAAATTCTTCCATCCCCGCTAGTTTTGAGACTTCTTTGGCAAGAATTCTTCTTTCCTTCTTTAAGTTGTCTACTTCTGAAACTTCGTTGCAAATATGCATAATTAATTAGTATAGACTCCAAATCAAATACTCTTTGTTCGAGCAACACTGATTTGAACTCGGATAATGCGATCAGCTGATAACGCCTGCTCCGATTGAGACTTCTCTGGCAGAAATTCTTCCATCCCCGCTTGTTTTAAGACTTCTTTGGCAATAGTTCTTCTAACCCCGCTTGTTTTGAGACTTCTTTGGCAAGAATTCTTCTTTCCTTCTTTAAGTTGTCTACTTCTGAAACTTCGTTGCCAAGAATTCTTTTAGTCGCTCGTTTTGAGACTTCTTTGGCAATAATTCTCTTCTGTCCCTCCCGATTGAGACTTCTTTGCCAATAGATCTTCTCTTTTTCATTTCGCGCCTTCGTTATGAGACTTCTTTAGCAATAATTCTTCTGTCCCTTATTATGCCCGCTCCCAATTGAGACATCTTTGGAAGAGTTCTTCTATATCTGTTCGTTATCAGAATTCTCTGGCAAGAGCTATTTTCTTTTTCGTCACAACTCACTTTTAAATTATTTACTTATTTTAACAGTTATTTTTTAATTCAATAATCGCATTTAAGCATTTTCTAGGTTTTATAAATATTCTTTATTTTATATGCTCAACCTTGGCAAGAGTGAGATTCGAACCCGCGCTTGAAGAAAAATATTACATTTCTGTAATAAAATGTCGACGGCATCTCAACGACCTCGACCACTGCCCTCCCTTTTCTTTGGTTATCAAAACTCAAATTTACACTCGATGAGTCACATAAACTCGTTTTTAACTCAACCTGCAAGAATATCTATGCACATAGAGTCCATGTGCAAGGCTAGCGATCAATTATAAGCTTAATGTTGTGGTGCTTGGGTAGAACATACGGTCTCAAGTGCTAGAGGTCCGCGGTTCAAGCTCCAGTGAATTCAATTCTCTTATATATTGACTTTTTTATATTTTTCTTAAGACTCTGACCCACACATACGTTTTAATTAGATTAAACCTTTATCTTTTCTAAAAAATGTCCAGTCATAACCTCTATAAGCTGTTGAGCATTAAATAACATATATATTCTATGGTTTTTTTCTCTTACTATATCTGCAACGGGAATATGATTATTTAATTCAAAGCTCTCTATCGACAATGATAAATTCTACGAGAACCACATATGTATATATGAATTTGATGACTCCCTTGTGATAAAACGTAATTTAGCTTGAAAAATATTAGATTTTATATATATTTAAAAAAAGAATGACATTCGGCACTGCGTATAAGCTAACGAAAAAAAATCTCTACACGTGGTAAAATTCTAGTGACGAAAGAAATTTCTAGACCCAAATTCTAAATTAGCTAAATTATTTTATTTATAAATACTTTATTTTAAGTATTTATATATAAAATACTTAAGCGGGGCCTCGGACCAGGGCCTCGGAGCGGGGCCTAGGAGCGGGGCCTCGGAGCGGGGCCTGGGAGCGAGGCCTGAAAGCGGGGCCTCGGAGCGGGGCCTTGGAGCGGGGCCTCGGAGCGGGTCCTCAAGGTAAAATAACTGATCCTTGTCACGTGGTTTCCCCTGGATTGTCACCTAGCATCCGTTGGGTGGCAACTAATGCGCGCGGCGATTTTCCAAAACCGTTAAATTAGGTTATGGCGCAGAGTATAGGACAAATAACAATAAATCTGGTTTCCAGAACAGCCCACAACGAATACTTGACAACGATGTGTTCTATCTACAATTTAATAAATTAGTTTAAGTATTATTTATAAGTGTTCAAAAGGAATTGTATTAATCAAAAATATATTGAATAAATATATAACAAAATAATAGAAAATCTGTGCTGATTAATCGATTGTTTGAAAATTACAGCAGTTTTATACCCTGGTTTTGTATGAATTTTCAATTTGGGACAATATGGAAAGTCAAAGCTTATTTTGTTATCATAGTTGAAAATATTTTAATGGCGTCAAAGCATTAAATGTTGGGATCTTTTTAGCTGCGATCGAGTATCGATGTGCTGCAATCGCAGCCTTGCCTTGGCTTACAAATCTTCAGATCGGAAAACGCTAATTGGTTTCTTAATATAGTAAGAGAAAATACAAATGACAACAAAGATTAATTAGCGGCGAAAGGGTTTCCATGCCTCAAAATTTATAATATGAAATTTTGTGACGAAGAATATTCAATTTAATATATAAATTTAAAACAAAAGATATAAATTTAAGACAAAATTACATTCTGCTCCATGCGTTTAAAGGTTAAGCTTCTTATTAAAAAAATAAGTTTTTACGCAGTGCCGAATGTAGTTTTTTTTTTTTTTTATTTATATATTTTGTTAGTTTTTTGTAAGCCCATTTACATTAATTTTAAATGCTATACAGCAAATAAAAAAACGGATTTAATTAAGAGTGCAAAAGTATAAGGTATTCTTTAGATAAACCTCTAAGTAATTGTGTTATTTAAAATTCATTTAAGTTTAATTTCAATTTAATTTATGTTCATTGATATTTTTCATAAAAAGTTTTTTAATATTATATTTGTTATTAGATGTAAATTCAAGAAACTGACATATCAAGTATCTACACTAGTGATGTAAATATATATCGAAAAATATCGACAACTCGATTTTCGCGGAAGCCATTAATTGAATAAATTGATTTCCTAAAAAATCAACAGCTCACTGGGGACTGTTCATTGTAGGTAATTTTAGGAATTGAGTTTGGTCGATTAATTTTTGATGAAAGACCATAAAAAATAGCCTACAAAATTGTCAAAGTTTGTATAAAGCATTAAAACGATTCAAGAAAATAAGATTTGGACTTAAAGAACGCGTATGCTTGTGATTACAACTGTGTTTTCAAACTAAAAATAAATTTTTTTTGTGAAAACTCGATCTGCTATTTACCGATATATTCACAACTCGATACTTATTTGTGTCGATTTTCTATTTCGATTTAAAACTCGATCTAAAATTTGAATTTGCAACTTCATCAACATCCAGTTGTTGTAAAAGTAGTTGCACATTTAATGCGTTGATATGAAAATTGCATAAATTTATGCAAGCTTCAGAAGTCACTTGAACGGAAATCTATTCAATCTGACAGGCTTTTAAATTCTGCTTTTTTTTGTTATTGACTTCAAGTGAAATTTGATCGGTAAACTTGTCGACAGCTGCAAATCCTTTGAAGCACTTCAAGGAGAAAGAAAATGGAGAGAGAAGGAGAGAGCGGTGCTAAGAAATGCATCCTGCAGGGCCTTAACAATGACATTAAGTAAAACAGTCAATGTCTTGCTGTTCAACTAAGAAAGTTGTCTTAGGATCTAATATACAAACACGTACACATGTACAATGTGCATATATATTTCACTCTGAGGGCTTGACAAGCCTGGCAACACAATATTGTCCTGTGTCCCACAGTGTTCGATAAATGTCAACAAGTTCTCAAGTTTTAATTGAAGCACTTTAACAAGTTTTGCATGAAATGTCAAAGAAATTTCAACAAAATTTACAAAAAGCAAAAAATTAATAAAATTCGAAATATTCTTAGTCCAAAAAGATCTGCTGCCCGACGGCCAAGTTGGAGAGTCAACAAGGCTTAAAGAAAGTTTTCACACTTCTGGCAGCACACATAAGTTAAGACTATAAAGTGTCAAAAGGTCTCACAGTTTCTTCTTTCTCAAACAATGCAATTATGCCCAAGAAAATCTACTTGAGGAACCACAACATGAACAACTTGTTGACCCGTTTCTTTCAACGGAAAGTCAATTAAAGCCTGCCAAATACCCAATTTCGTTACATCCTTTATATAGTTACATCTTTAGCTTATGAATTTCGACCAACTTTTTATATGCAAGAGTATTGAGCTCAGTTTTGCCATAAATGTTCGTTCAACTTTTATCATTCATAAGTATCTGCAAATAAAAGTAGTAATAAGTTTTTAATTCAAAACTATTACCCGACATTTGTTTCTATCAAAAATATGATTATTTTTAGTAATGGAGTATAGCAGGGATAAAGAATCAGACGACCGAAGTGAGTTTTTTTTTAGTTGTGTGCAGTGTATTTCATAGTCAGTTGGACAATTTTTATTTTTAACCGTTTATTTTAACTGTTTTCTATACCCACAATTATTGAAATTTTTAAGGCGTTAGATGATTAGAGTAAAACTACGAACAGAAACATTATGATCTTAAATATTATTTCATTGCTTTAAGTAACTGAAAATGCTTGGAATCTTTAGCCGTAGTCCACAGTCGAGACTTTGCAAAGTCTCGATGCCCTAATCTTAGTTGAAAAGAGAAACCAAGCGAAAGAGAAGAAAACGAGAATAGAAACAATAATTTCCGTTGTTGTCAACGAGACAGATGGACACACAATGGTTGCCTTGAGGAAACTGTCGCCTGGCCGCTTCCTGGCCATTCTTACCTCCTATCCGGCTACCGTGCTCATCCACTCATCTCATCTCATCTCAACTCGACGCATCGCAGCTCTCATTGAACGCTCTCAGGGTCCTCCACACTTGATGTATTTCCGACAGACTCCGACAGTTGCTATTTTGTAGCATGGACATTTCATTTGTCTGTTTGTTGTGAAACGCAATCGCATTTTTTGCACTTGAATTGCTTATACCAATTGCTTATATACGCAGCAGGGTATATTGTTGTATAAATGCAGCTGATCTAAACACATACAACGTACACCATACAATGTAAGCTTATGATAACTAAATTGTTGTTAAGATTTTCATTTAAATACATAACAAAGGGTATCTAAAAGTCGTACCTCTCAGCAGTGCTTTGAGATAAATTGCTCATTTAACATGTAAATAATTTTTTAAAATTTTTCTTTCCATTGTTATTTTCTACAGCATTTTCTAATTATAAACTGTTTTGTAGCTCTTAAGTGAACATTTTGCCAAATTGTTTCTGACACATTTAATTAACAGTTCGAAGTTAAGCATAATTGAAAATGTTATTTCCAATGCGAGATTTGTTTTGTTTTTGATGCTGTTCACTTTGAAGATTTTTCATTTGTTTTGCCTGAAGGCGTTTATGAACTTTGGAATGGTGTCAGTGAATTGAACAATTTTTTAAAACGAACTTAGAGCACTTCTTCTGTATCTTTATAACAATTTAATTAGCCTTGGGCATTCATACAGGTGCATATCAGATGGGTTCTATAATAGCTGTTCGAATAATAGCTGAGTTACGATGGCCATAAATAATCAATTCCAATGGACGCCTATTCTCAAATTCCTACAGCACTTTTGAGACATTAATGACCATTTTTTCGTGTATTTTGAAATCGAAAAAACGTAACAATTGTAAACTAGTACAAGACCTGATTATTTTCAAATATATTTCAGATATATCATCGGTGCAATATCAATATTGAAATGCGTAATTCCTCTAGTAAACTGAGTTGGCTCAAGACCCGAACCCAATCGGGATTTTAGAAACTGCAGAAGAGTTTTTTTAGAGAACTAATGCACGTTAGTTGCTAATCCTGATTTAGATCCGATACTGTGCCCTTAAAATTAAATGATATCAATTTTCTAGTCCTATCTGTTAATGCCCTATATGCAGTATTTAATGATATCCTTAAGTCTATAGGTCCCAACTCGTTCTCTTAGATGAAGTTCTCGCAGATTGATCATTGACTAGCATGCATTGAGCAGATCTCTAGAGCTCAACTGAACATCCAATGAGAGCACTTCCAGTAGTTTGAAAAATCTCAGTGCTGTGTTTCCACAATCTGCGAATAAACGTTTAAATAATGAGTCAATTAGTTTTCGTACATTTTCAGAAACAATCGACAGCATTTTAAATTCATATACAGAAATCGGCGCAATAAGTATAATATTATAATAGAAATATGACTTAGCGTTTAAACACAAGACAACAGGTCTCTACAAAACTGAGATGATCTCTCATTGTCAAATACTTAAATATTGATTCCAAACAATAATCATTCAGCGGAAATATATCAGCATTGCTGATTCAGTAAGACATTTAATTTGCGAGCAAAAGAGAGAAAGCTGTTTTAAAATTAAAGTTTTTTAGGGCAATCAGGATCTAACTGGAAAACTAATTCATATTATTCGAATGTAGAGTAGGCTAAAAACACATTGACCACAAACAGATTTAAGTAACAACAATAACTACTCTTTTTTTAGGTTATTAATTCGCGAGGCAATTTCGAATAAATGATACAATTTCAATTCTGGGCAGGTTGTTCTGAAATGTTAAATATGTATATAACTACTCTTACCTGTCATTTAAAAATTCCATAAATATTAAAAAATATCAACAAGCTGGCGCAAATACCGGCATTCCATACACCATTCACACACGGACGCATTAAGTTTTATTGGCATCGCACAACTACTGACCTACTTTATAAAAACCGAAGCTGGTTCACACACACACACACACATACACTCACAACCAGCATAGCACACCTGCTGACAAGGCAGGCACAAATCACATATATACACACACAAAAAGAGAGAGAGAGAGAGAGAGAGAGAGACAGGGAGGGAGAGAGAGATATATGCATTGCACAGCACGAAAGCAGCTTTGATCTATGGCCTAGCCTTATAGCCCTGAAGCGTTTTGCCAACCGGGCAGAATAAACAGAAGAACTTTTCAGAAAGTAATTTCAGCCATTTGCACGTTAATTAAATTAACACAGCAAGTGCTCATCATCAGCCACAAAGCAGAAGCCCAACGACCGGAAACTAAATAGGGAAATAACTATGGACTTCATCTGTATAAAGTATGAAAACAAAAAAAGGAGATATTTATTAAAAAATTTAATAAAAATATTCCTGGAAGATGGGCTGAAAGATACATGCATACACTATTGATCTAACTCTTGGATATAGACAAGTGTTTTATTTTAAATCCAATTTCAAAAGGAAAGCTATTTAACAATCGACCCACAACCCATTAAATCGGTCACTTAACCATCTGCCAGATTAAATGCTGATAGAAAACCGAATCGGAGACGCTAAATCACAGTTTATGGCCCTTTAGCAAATGCAAAGAAGGGCCCATTATTTTATTTTTATTTTTATTTTATTTCCAAGTAGATGTGCACACGCATATGAATACATAAAAAGTCGATCAAAATGCATGACAGAAACAATTTAAAATAATTCAAGAGACCCTTGCGGGCAGCCACAAACAGGCAGTCGAGAAAGTCCTGCAAAAGCTTCACTCTTCTCGCAAGATTATCCTGCAGATACTCTCGTACTTACTTATCGTGCATACAGACGAGGCAAAGTGCGTGTATGCAAGGAATTATCAAGTGTTTGTCAACACACATACAAGCTGGCTGACTCAGACACACACACACACACACACACACACATCCAAAGACGATTGAGGGTGTCAGACTGTAAGCACTACAAAGGGCTTATGTAAAGTGAAAGTGTACGCGGTCGTGTCATAAGAAAGTGTCCGTCTCCTCTCTCTCTCTCTCTCTCTGTCCGTTTACACATGCGAGAAATGCGTCAGGCAAACGACCGGAAAGATACATACCCACACACACTCACACATTCACCCTTATATACATACATAAATAAGTTTCCGGATTAAACACACACCTTGACCACCATTGTCATCAGGCCAAGTTGGCGCAATAAAACCAAAATGAAACTGTGCATGAAACTTTTGCCTCTTCTTATACCCTCTCTGCATATAATTATTTAAAGGGTATATAAAAACCAATTTTATTTAAGAGTTAATTTTTTCAAAATCTCTTTAACAAATTGAAGGGAAAGCTGTAATCAATGTAATAATATTTGTATACTTCAAATTAGTTTACTAAGTATTTCTTAGTTGATCATTCAATTTTGAAACCATTTTCTTCTTCTAAGTATGTCATTTGGTCTGATGCTTATGGATGTGCATGTATTTTATATGTGTGCGTATGTGTTTGGGTAAAATTCCCATCTCATAGTGATTTAAGTCAAATGCACAGCAAGATTAGCTTCAGGTCAGTTAAGTAGGAATATAAAGTAATATCTTATAGAAACTTTGTGCTTCGATATTTATAAACATTATTAAAAAACATTTTAAAGATGTTCCTTTGGGAAATTAATAAACAAATTAAAGGTATTTATTAAGTATTTCTTTCTCGTAAATGTATCTGTAGACTTCCGCAAGATACCATGATAAGACTTGTTCAATTTTAGTTTCTATATTTAAAATTATAGCACCAAAATGTTTCTAAAATGTTTTGCAATTTAATAGTATACTAATATTATTTTTTCTTTGTGTACCCAAAATGAACATCTATATTAAGCAGTCGCTTGTAAAATTTAATTCAGAATCTGAAATTTAATGGTTTATAAAAATTTGACTGTCATTTGTAAGACAACTATAAATATTCTAAAAGAAAAGATATTTTATTTTTTCGTACCCAAAAAATAAATGAGCGAGAGAAAAGATGGAGCTGTGTTGTGTTGTCCTTGTGAAGAAAAATATATCATTTTTATTATGTATGTGTTTGTTTTTGTGTCCTTGCGACTGCTCCACATTCAATATTTAACAGTCTCAACAAATTACTTTAACCCTTCTCAAAGCTGTGTACCCTAAAGGCTTTAAGTCATTTGTCAAAAACTGCAAAAACGGCTTATGATAGCACACACACACACATACACATACACACACTCATACACACACACACATTCAAATGCACACGAGCACATTCAAACACACAGAGTCAGTTTCACACTTTCTTATGCAAATGTTGTGCTTATTTTCGTGTCTTTGAGGCGATTCGAGTTTAACCAGGATAAATAATAATATATGTATTATTCTGGGGCAGCTGGAAATTGCCGCTGGGAGTGAGGATGCCTCCAACACATTGCTGTCAACTTCTTCGCACATTAAGCCTACTTTATTTTTGGTTCTTGTCAGATTAAATTACTTGCCCAGACGACAGGCGTTGAAATACACGTACCATTTATATGCTTTCACTATCCAGAAAGTCACAAATTAACGTCAATTCCCTGAAGCAAATACAAATCAAATGCATGTCAAACACAACAAATCAATTTTCTGCACCTTTTGCGAAACAAACGATAAAAGGATCCATCTAAAAGTGTTGGCAACCTGACGGAAATAAGAATAGCAAATTAAATTTAAACTCAAAATGTTTTTACATAAATTTACACTTAAATAAAAAATATAGAATACTTTCCATTGGTTCATATTATTATCAAGCTAGCAAAAATAAAACTTCTGCAAAAATACTTTCTGTACCCAAAAAAATTCGAATATTTAATTTAACTATAGCCAAATCGAAATGCTGAGCCAGCGACACAGACTTTAGCAGTAGATGAAGTACATTGTTCTGTAGAGGTGAACGAAATAAAATAAAGTAAAAAATGAGGGAACCAGGTGTAGCCAATCCCATGCCATTATAAAAGCTTATAATTGAATTTTTTATAATTCGCTGAGCTGGGCAACCAACCAACCTACCAACTGAAACAACTTTGACCAGTTGAAAGTGGTTGGAGGTATTCTCTATTTTTTTTTTTTTTTTTTTGCTGTCTTTCCTCCATACTTCCACATAAAACACAGCCAGCGCACGGCCAGCAGCTCGGACATTTAATAGTTGGGACCCATAAATTCGCCTGCTCTTTGATACAATTAGGAGAAATGCTTGCTATTGGATTCTGGTACATCGCTGATAGCCTAACGTGGCTCGTTTGGGGTTTTACTTTATTGGTTGCTTCGTGAAAAACTGACGCGAATTGGCGCCATTAAATTTGGTGGCTTAGGGGCGAAATTGAATGGACGTTAGAGGTAACCCAACGTGAAAGTTTAAAAAATAAGCAGAAAAAAGACCATTAGTAAAACTGAAAGCAAATATCGAAAGTAAAAGTATTTTTTGTGAAATAAAGAAAGTTTGTTTAAAGATAGAAATTTTCTGTTAATCTATTTCTTGTGGAATAAAGGAAGTGTAATATCAATTATCCTTATTAACTACCGCGAGTAATTGTAAAATAACATAAATTTGTTTAGCGATACTTGAATAATTTATAATGAAATATATAGTTCAATTATATATACATTCGATAAGAATATTACTGAACGATAGTATATGGATAATATGGCGTCAAAAAGGGAAGGTATCGAAATTTTGCTTGTAGATTAAGTCTATAAAAAAGGTGGAGAATATACACTCTCCTAAATTGCTTCCCCATCAACAAATTTGACAGTACTGAACATGTTTTTTTTTAATATACAAAATTCGACAAATTCCTTGGATAGAAGGCAAATCTAATTTTCGCCGAGAAGACCACAAGAAAAGACAATTCTAATAAGGTTAACGATCCTTGTCTACGTACGTTGAATCTTTCCAAATTCCAGTTCATTTTGTGACCGTACAAACGATCTGAAAACCCAAATAACAGCATGTTCCGCATACAGTTGCTGTCAGAGAAGACTATCGTCTTAGTGGAGGCAGCTGGATATGAGTCGGAGATATTTGTACCACAGCTGAGAAACAACCGCATCGTATTGACCAATGTCATCTACAGTCGTCAGCCGAGAATTCAAGCAAGTCAAACACAACTTGGCGTTCGCTCGTCCTTGATGCGATGCAATCGAATTGGACACCGAAGGTTGGTAACTGCAACGGCGGGATTATCACCTGCTAGTGCCAGTTCGAAGCCCAGTTCTTTGGACCCTAAGTTCGAGTTGAAACTCATTTCAAACGGAAACGTGCTACTTGTGGAATGTAACGGCTATGAATCGGAGATATTTCTGCCTCTTATTTCTAGTCGTTGCGTTGCCTTGAAACGTGTCTCCGCTTGTGAACTGACGCAGTTTGCATACCAAAAGTCTCGAATACAAGAAGAGGCTGAGACTCTGAGAGACCAGAAAGGTAATGAGAAAGTTGCCTCTCTAGCTGCTTCTCTAGCAGCTCAGGCGGTGGGGTTAAGCAAGCTATTGGTATATCTTCCGTTAAAAGATAAACCTAACAAAGAAAGGACGATCGCGGTTAAGGAAAGACCTAAAAGGAAGTCCAGGCAACAAACAAAATCAGATGCTAACGCAAAGAATAGCGACCATAGAAAGTATAGGTCCATCTATTCCAACACCAGTTAAGAACAATTTTGCTAACATATCACGTATGCTTTAGACTTCAAATAACTAAAATGTATGAACATCGTTTCAAATATCGTTGATATATCTTTTTGTCTAGTAATGTAAAGGAATCGTAATAAAGTTTTGTACGTAATTAATTTGGCCAAGCTATGATGCATTTCAAAACAAATCAGCTAAAATTCTCTATGAAGCTTTTGCTAGACAAGAATATTGTGTTGGTCGAGTATCCAGGTCTGGAGCCGCAACTGTTTATGCCCGTTCTTGTTGACAACTCTATCGTCCTTCAGAACATCATATTTGATAATAGTGCACCGGTGTCGCACAGAATTAGACCAAAGTTGCCAGTCCTTAAAGTGGAAGCATCCGCGAATGTCAAAATGGCGACACATTCCTATGCGAGCAGTGTGAAAATGAAGCACAGGCATCAAAGTGGCAATTTACCAATGGCCAACACCTTAACACCGACTAGGACCGACAGTTACAGATGGATTCGTTCAGGCTGCGATACGACCCAGAAGCTAAACACTCTGGAGGATCCTCCGTTGCCAGTTTTAGGTCCAGCTCTGGCTCCATCAATTGCTGACAGCAAATTAGGAAAACGCTTAAGTAAATCACCTCCTAAAATTGGTGCCGGAAAGCCTTCGCCTTTTGATAACGTTCGGAATATTTTTTATTGCAACCTGAAACAAGCTTCGTCTCCTGCTACTCTCGCACCTACACAACCAAAAATTGCTGATGATAACAAAATGACGTCCAGGAAGTCACGTGGGCATCTCAGTGTTCGCAGACTACCAAGAAATGTGCGTACATTGTGTGACACGTGACATTCAGGCAGTAATACTGAATGTGTCATATATACAAATTTTTAAATTTTAAATATATTTACTTATTTTTTTCAAGAGTAATCGAAATTATTTTATTTAAATGATCGATACTCTATCGTTATTGTAAATCCCTCTCTGTCCGTGTCACGAAAGAAATCGCAGCTATTTGCCAAATGCATACTAGAGGTGGACAAACATCGATGTTTGCTCCCATCGTTGTTTTCGATGTTTTTACATCAGAAGATCAATGTTTTTTAGTGCAATGGTAACCAAAATGTACTTTTGCTGTGAAAATTAAGTCTTTAGTGTACATTTGGACACCACTTATTGATTGAATTCCAAATTTATGTAAAGAAAACTGATTTGTATTATTATTAGAATTAATATAAATAGCTTAGAGATTATTTATTTACCATTTATAACAGATTATATCAAATATCTTTCTCCTTAGCAATACCGAAAACAGGTTAATGATTAGCCTGTTTCAGCAAATACATACATATGTATGTTTTCCCTAACTAAACACATATTTTTAACTGAACGGCTAGTTACTCTGGATCGTGGTATGAAAAACTCCAAAGTACAAAACCAGTATAAATTTTGTTTGCTTCCAACACAACCAATAAAATTTATAAAAAAAAATAATAGATTTTGCGGGTCTCTTATCTCGTTTGCGAGATTTTTTTTCTAGAAATAAACAAGAAATATATCGATGATTTGATTTAAGCATTCAATGCTTATCAAAATGAAAAACAGCGATGTTTCGATGTTTCTCCACCTCTTATGCATACACGTCATTTATTATTGTAATCGATATCTCGATAATTTTCCCCACAGCGATAAGATGCGGTTATTGTAATTTGCTGCAATATAAAAATTAAAAGAATTTTACAATGCAATTAAATTTTAGAATTTGGGAAATACAAACATGTAAAGCAGCAGTAAACTTATTATTTTGTTGTATCTTTATCCATTGCACACTATGCTATATGAACATATATAAAAGCTATAAAAAAAGCTGATGCAACAACCAATACGTGTTTGTTTACATTTCGTTGGACGTTGAAATTGTGTAAGGTAAGTTCTAATACAAAGCAAAACCGGTCTGCCGAACTGAATTCGCTCAAACGAACAAGCTGGGGGGAAATACATATCTAATCTACCGATGATTACTCATCCGCCGAAGACACGTGGCCTTAGATTGCGTTTGCAATTTCACATAAACTTTGTTAAAATTTTATTTAGTCTCTTGCTGACTCTCGAACTGAGCGCTATGAATATTTTGGATTTGAACGACGATTGTCTTGGCTATTTGCTGAGTCATCTGCCAGCGGAAGATTATAAGAGTTTTTCCCAAGTCTGCCGGCGATTTCGTGATTTGTTTATTTATCAGTACCGTATACGAAATCGCCACTTAACATTCGACGTAAACAGCACAAGACTCCAGCTGATAGAACTCTGCATTTGCCGCGAATCCGTTCAGACTCTCACCATCGATCTTGATCATTTTAATACTGCCCGAGCATACGGATCACATGGATGCAAAACGATTATCAATTGTTTCGGCACACTTTGCTATGCCTTGGAGGGCATGGTCAACTTACAGTGCTTGGTAATAAAACAGCTCGAGTTCATTATGACCCCCCTTGTTAAACCATTTGAGAAGATCTTTGCTGCAGTCAGGAATTTAAACGAGTTGAAGACCTTAAAAGTTTGCACAAAGGATGGTAAGTATACTTTATGTGTATTTATTTTTTTTTTTTTTGCATATCGGCGCTACAAGTTTACACCTTGGTTATGTTCAGTGCTACCAACTCTACTGGTCATAAAAAAACTAAACCAGCCTTTGAAAATAGCTAGAAATAGTCAAAAATTTTGTTGGTAGCTAAAAAAAACACTAGAGTAGTGAAACGATATTTTTTTTATTGGTTTAATCAAGTATTTTTGAAAACTTCTCAAGTTCGTCTTTTGCAGCTGAACTTATTTAGGTCTGATTGGTCCCTTTCTTATTTAAGCATACTGCTAGCACTTCATAATTCCCGCTGGGAATTCCCGCACTATCTTACAATTTATCCCGCAGGTGCCAATTGCAATTCGCGGGGAAATATCTAAATTGCCAACACTCGTTATGTTCTCTCTTTTTGTGTCCCGAAAGATATCGCTGCCATTCGCAAATTACATACACTTCATCTGTTACCAAAATGTTGTGGACTAAAATTGCTAGCTTGAAAAAAAAAATTGCTTAAATTGGACAACAAAACTAGTGGTGGTAAACGGTCCATAGGCAATTTTGTATGGAAACTTCAAAGATTAATTTTTTCGGCTAAATTCATGATAAATTGCCCTCTCTTTGGGGTTTTTATCTTTTTTTGACTTGGAGTTTGCCCAGCAAAATAGACCTTTAACGAAGAAGTATATATGTTCTTAATCAGCATCAAAAGCCGAGTCGATATAGCCATATCCGTCTTTCCGTCGGATAGTAATATTATCTATTATCCAACTGAATCGCATCAAGATCGGACAAGAAAAACGGCAGATATGACGATTTAATGTTTTCAAAGTAATTCAAGTAATTTTTTTAAAGTACTTTTATATACATTAAAATAAGTAACGGCTATCCTATGGTCGGAATCTCGATTATAGCATTTCCCATTTGTTTTCCAGATTGGACCTTTGATAATCTGTGGCACCTGAGCCACCTGGAGGAGCTTCAAATAAATACACGGAAAATAGGTGTCTCAGTATTAGCCAAATGCTGTAAGTCGAACCCCAATTTAAAGGAGTTGCACGTCGGCTATGACTGTGTCGACAAAAACCTAAAAGACATAGTATCTTATTGCGGAAACCTGGAGACGTTCAAATTTGGTATGATGGCGGAAGCTTCTGCCTACGAGCCGTTGGCTAAGTTACCCAAATTGAGGAAACTCATCCACTACGGCGTTCGGCGCAAAGACTCCTTTGCTCCGTTGCTCAAATCACTGGCTGTGCGGTCGCAGCTACAACATTTAGAAATCGATGGAGGCAGTCTGAGTGCAGAGGAAGTGCTGCAAATTGTTCAACTAAAGGGGCTGCAGCAATTGAAATGTTTTTGCTTGAGGGCCGAATGTGTGGAAATGTTGGCGCAACTCAAACAACTGCAGAAGCTCAGTCTCTGGATGTCCACCCGACGCGACATTTCGAATGCCCTACTAAAAATTGTGCGTGAATGCAAACAACTTCAACTGCTGCGTGTTGCAACAGGAATTTTGTCAGAGCATTTTATAGATGACGTCGCCAAGTTGCTTATTGGAATCCGAGATGAGGTGACACAGCAACCATTGCAGCTGGAAGTTCCTATTCCTACCAACACAGACTCCATTGAGGTATGGGAATATTATTTTTGAATTCTACGAATATTTCAATAACAATTTCTACTCATAGCAATGGTCATTTCGAAATAGTCTGCTGCATTGCTCACCTTTTGAGGCAGATTCTTGGAAGCTCTAATAGTATATTGTAGATATCAAGAAATTGGAATACGCAATGAAAACACGGTGAGTTATGAGCATTGAAATATATTTTATTCAAACTAAAACTGAGTTTTCGTTGTTATAGAAACTGGGAATGCGATGACAAGAGATTGAAAATGAACGTTATTCATCTTCCTTAACTGATCAATACACAGAAACTGAAGAGCTTAAAGTTGTTTTCATTCTGATTGATTATTGGCCGGGAATGAATTTCATTCACAATGCATCCGGGTGAAATTAAAATCAAATTAAATGAGTATATATTTTAACATTCTCATTGTTGATGAGACGTCATGCGTATAAAATGATGTATAATGATGATGCTGTTGCTGCCACTCAGCCGGAGAATAATACGGGAGAGAGGTGGTCAGATGACCAAGAGGTGCCGTTCAATCCGTCAGTTAAGCAGTCATCGCTTATTTGTTTCAATTTAAAACAGTTTTTCTGTTTTTCCGCATGCCGGGCACGCTTTAACACGTTTACATTGAATTAAACATTGCAGCGAACAACAACAGCAAAATTACAGATAACGCACACAACAACAACGGACAACAAGCAGAATAAAGTGAAAATCAACAGACATTGTTGCTGCGAAATTTCCCGTTTGTGCAAACGCTGAGAACATTGGAAAAGCTGGCAGCAGAAGCCGGAAAGTGAAGTGAAAGAAAAACAGCAACAGGCAGCAAGCAGCAAGTAGAATTCAACAAAGGCAACAATGCACTTGAGACCAACCTGATGTGATATTATATACATATACATAGATATATATATTTATATTATACAAAAAACTTGGCATTTCTATGCAAATCTCGAACAAAAGCCAAAGGAAAATTAGTATAAATCCTGCAAATAATCGCTAGAAGATGTTAAACGGTTCATACTATTGATAGTTTAAATTGACTATAAACTAGAATCTATTTAAGTTTAACAATGTGTACCGATTAGAGTAACTGAAACTATTTGTACATTGTAATACACTTTTAAACAAAAATCATTTATTAAATACACAAAAATTTATTTTAAAAAGCAAATCTTAGTCGATGTATAGCACTTAGAAGTAGATGATGATAGACAGTTTTGTTTCTTAAATTTTTGGTGCTCCTTAAATTGCCCATGAAGTTTAACAGCATCCTGGCAACAGCATGAATATTTTATGACAATGTGTGAAGCCAGACATTATTCATTAAAATTTGCTTCATCAACAAAAAACAAAAACAAAAGCAACAACAAGAACAAGCTGAATAACAACAACAAGAAGAGAAGTACAACAAGAGCGAAATTGAAGCAAACGAGGCGGCAGTAAAAACTTCCAATTACTCAAGCGCGTTCTCTTCCTTCGACAACGACAACATCAACTGAGATGCACACACACTCATATACATACATACATACATATAAAAAAAAAACTCGTATGTGTGTGTATTTGCTTTTAATATCCTTTTCTTTGAATAATTCATGCATACAACGAGGCTGACCAACGACTGTACAACATCAACAACAATCAGAGGAGACGTGGCCCAAAGGGTTGCAGTGCAGGCGAAAGGGGTTTCATTTTATTGTGATTTTCGTTGTTGCTGGTGGTGGTGGCTTTCAAACGCATACCAAAGGCAAAACTTATTAATTGGCACTTGAGCTGCGGTTACCACAGACCGACAGTCCGACAGTCTCCGTCAGTAAACGTGGCCTGGTCGACGGACTTGGGACTCATCCAAAGCTCGTTGAGCTCGCGCCGCCGTCATTCAACATTTTGAGCAGGCATAATTGAAGAGTATTTCTTTTTTTTTGTATCGGAGACATTTTTAGCCCCTTTGGACAACGGACGCTCAACATTGCTGGTAATCCACTCAAATAACAAGCAATAACAGCAACAACATACACACAGACAGAAACTCGAAGCTGAAAATGACAGCAACAAGGATGACGAACATAAAGCAACTGTAACACTAAAATACCCTATAATTAAGCCATATAAACATAAATTATTGATTGATAAGACATAAAAATTGCAGTCTCTCTCTAAGAAACGTTACACTGAAAAAAAAGACCAAGTTCTAAAATCAAGAACATTCATCTTAAAATTGTTTGTTTTTAAAAAAAAATTATTTTAAGACCAAATTACTATATCTAAGTTTATTAATCTAAAAAATCTTAAAATCTAAATAAAGGAATAAAAATCTTAAATTGTTAGAAAAGTATAAATAGGTACTATTTCGTATCAAACAAATGATGGCTCTGGCTAGAGAGGCCGCTTCAGTTGTGCAGCAGTAGTCGGCGGTTCAAACCCCACACGTATCAAATTAAAACATTACTAAAACAAAATAAAATGTAAATAAATCAAAAATTAAAAATAAAAAAAAATGTAATATATATAAATTAATTTTTATTTATTTTATTTTTTAGTTTTAATTTTAAGAACATTTATTTTTAAAATAAGAACTTGGTCTTAATTGAAATGTTCTTAAAATCAAGATGTGTTCTCTTAATTTAAGAATTTTATGTTCTTGACGCATTTTTTAGACCAAAAATCTTAGTTCTGAGCCCAAAATCTTAATTGCAGAACATTTTTGTTTTAAGTGTGGGGTATTATAGGTAGATAGTTTACTAACTAGTTTAAAGCTTAAAAATCATATTTTGTATTAGCATTTTTTTATTTATTTGTTGTAATTTTAAAAACATTATTTGTATATTAAATTTTGTTAAATTTAATTTTATTTATACAATAGATTTAGTAATGTTACTAAAAAACATCCCAGTCTTTATGGTAGTTGTGTAGGGTACAAGCTGAGTAGATTCATGTGTCGTTCCTTGACTGACGCTCCGACACATGAGACTGTCTCATATCACGATATATCGCTCCCTTCAAGGACTTGACTATTGTCACATTTTAACATTTAAATTAAAATGTTTCGCTTAAAAGAAAGAGAGCAGCAAAAATTTCATGCGCCTTTCAAAAGGCACAGCAACACAAAAAAATAAAAACAAAATAAAAATCTCAGCCACATACTTTATATATAAAAAATAAAATAAAACCAAGAGAAGGAGATAACAAAATGGAAATACGCAAAAATAAAAAAGAGAATTGCTGCTCTTTTTTGCTGTCCTGTTTGGTGCTGTCTTTTGCAGTCGGCGCTTTTGCCGGCTGCACTTGAAAGCCGCCTTGTTGGCCATCACCGCCAGTGGCCACTGTTCGAGTTGGCAAACGCCAACGCCAGCATCAGCGGCATTGCCATCTACATTTATTCTTCATTTATTTAAGGCTGCCGCAACACCGTGAACATCGTCGGCCAACACGGCGTATCAGTGTTATTCGAGGGAATTTAATGCGCTATACAAGAGCTTTTCAGCTCACTTCTTTGCTGTGCCCAAAAAGAAGCAGAAAGAAATCTTGCAATATTGCATAAAGACATGAAGATCTCTTCCTCTTAATTTCCCCCTCCTTTTAACTGGCTATAATATGCGTATTTCAATGTATTAAATAAAACAATTTAATCGTACTGAAATGCATTAATTATGACTGTTTAAAATTTGTTGGCGCAGACAATGTTCAATGCCATTTGTTGCACTTTTTTCCCAATCAAATTATGTATTTTCATTAGACAGCTGCAATCAGGCAAGAAATTAACAAGTTGCAGCAGTTTCTGGCGTCTTAACCTTGTGTCCAGCCATGCGATATCTTAATGCACTTTTAATTGAGCTGCGTCGTGAGCCACCTGTCAAGGACGAGGGAAAGCAGACGACAAGGAGACGAGACAAAAATTGAAAAGAAGTGCATATTAAAAAAAAGATAATAATTAAGGTTGCCATTAACCCAAGAGCAAAGTGCCAGATGCAACCAACCCACTCTCCCTCGTCCTGCAGCCAAGTTAATTGGTGGCCAATGACAACTAAAATAACGAATACGCCATGTGTTACCATTAGTTAGCATAATTTATTGAGAATATCAGAATTTATGCGCAAATTGTCATGTTCAGGCCCTCTAAATTACACCTAGACAAAACAAATTGATTAATGTGAATCTGGCAAAATTGTAGTGCCTAAATTACAGAGCACACAAATTTATATGAACCTAATTAGTTTATTTAAAATAGCGGCATGTATTTTTCCTTTAAACTGCACACAAATAAATTAAATTCAATAGTCTGCTATGCATAGAGAGAGTATTATTGTCAATGACTCTTAGTTCTTGTTATAAAATGCGTTATAATATTAGTTTGGCTATCAATAAATGTGAAGTAGGTTGAGTGGATTGATTAGTATTAGAACTTGGCACAAGAATCAACAAGAAATAATAAGTTGTTGATATGTTGTCAGATCGGACAGTTGTAGAAAATTTTCCATATTAACTTTATATATTGCTAATCGCCTTTCCTACTTTCGTCACTAGCGCAATCTGCCGTCCGAAGTGATACTCTTTCGAGAAGACTAATGGTAATTGATTCTGAGGGGCTTATCTTACAACAATTATATTCATATTTATAACTATAATATTTGATAAGACTGCCTCTATGGGTTACTTGTTTGCTGACGAGATTATTATGAGCATACCCCATTGCATTCGAATAGTGAAAATGAAAATCAAGTGCCATGTTATAATAAATTATTCTTTTCAATTGAATTGACATACATGGTAGAACTATTCACATGTTTATTGAATTTTATTGACAAGGCTTTCTGTGTGACCAGCAGCTGTCAGTAGCAAATGCGAATAAATTGTATTTCCTCACAAATCCAATTACCTATTGATTTGTTTTTACTTATAATTTTACTCTGTTTCTGTACTTATTGTATTTTCTTTGACCCTAGAAATATTTTGGCAGTCAATTGATGATATTCATACGCACGTACAGTGCTGCAAATTAGTCAGCAGACCATTCAAATCGTTTTTGCAACAGTTTTTAGTTATCCTGTTCCAAAGCCGTCACTCATTTGGTTGTCCTGTTCTTGATTTTGATGGAATATATTTCACAATCTCAACAACTGAGAAACTTTTGTTGCTGACAGTTTTGGGTTAAAATCATCAATTAGTATTTGATTGAACGTTTTTTCTTCATTTTGAGAAGCCCATGATGAATCTACTGACTTATGTTTCTTACGACAAAAAAAAAACAAATTTCGTTTGATTATTTTAATTATTATATCTCATATTACACGTACTTAACTAACATATCGATAGCCTAATAATTTTTTTTTTTAATTTATAAAAGCTGTCCCAAATCTAATATCTAATATTTGGTAATAGAATGCGTTTATGGGAGCAATTTGACAAGAATTTATAACATCTAAGGGAAAATAAAAAAGCAATCATATTGGTATTTATTTGACCTATAAGTTCTAGCAACAAATTATTATTGATGACATAATTTCTATAGCTCAGGCTAACTTGTAAACTTATGGTTTTACCAATATGCAATAAGCTAATAAAGTTTCTGTGATATAAATATCAGAGTCTCTTCGTTATTGATTTTGCAATCTTATTTTCTGCAGAGCCATTTCGGGGCCAGAGCATATCTCATTTGAAATTGACAAATTCCCAAACGGTAATCAACGGTCATAAACAAGTGCGTCAAGAGGTTCGCTTTTCATCGATAACGATAATGTCAAGATAATTCCGTCCGCGTTTTGAAAGTCATATAAGAATGTGCCTAATCGATGTCGGGCTTGGCATATTGGCCTCATACGCGTTGCCATGAAGTGCTACGTGACTGCGATCCTAATCCTCGGGTTGGTGGTCAGCTTCCGGTCCGCCGACGGACGCTTGGCACGCGTGCTTCCCTTCGTTGAGGACGAACAAGGTGTTCCCGTGCACGGTGATTGTGAATTTCGAGTGAATGGAGATCTCAAGGATCCAGCGCCGTTGTTTGCACGTCACGATTCCTATGAGCTGATTGTGCCCGATCCGACGGATACAGTGCGTCTGGTAAATGGCGAACTGCTGGATATGTTCTGCCCGGGAGTGGGATTTGCCGCCCCCTTCAGCAACCGTAGCCAGTTGACGGTACAGTGCCTGCAGAAAAAGTACTTTCTCATCGATGGGTTGATCTATCCCTTCTCCAACTTCAGCTGCACGGCTTGGCCAACTTACACGGCCCTGCGCACCGGACGTAAGTGTAATGGCGGCACAGATCTCGTCAAGGTGGGCTTCCAGCTCGAGGACGATGGTTTCCTGCAAACCTACGACGTCTGCCACGATGAGCTGGCCGAGGCAACACGATACGTGCACCACGTGCTCTATCCCTCCAGTTACGACTATCAACTTGGTGTGACACGTCCCAGTTTCCTTGAGCTAGACTTCTACGGAGGACGGGACGTTAATAGGAAGTACACACAGGTTCAGCAGAATATTACAATTAGCGAGATTCTCGGCCTGGATGCCTCGTTCTATTTTAACTACACCGAAGATCGGTTTTTGGCTCGTGGTCACTTGACTGCCAAATCGGATATGATCTTTGGTGCTATGCAAATGTCCACATTCCTCTTTATCAATGTGGCACCACAATGGCATAGCTTCAATAGCGGCAACTGGCAGCGGGTTGAGTCGAGTATTCGGAAATTTGTCGCCGATCGGAATCTGACTACAGACTGTTATACCGGCACCTGGGGTGTCTCTACCCTGCCCGATGTGGAGGGCATCGAGCGTGAACTCTATTTGGACTTTGATGAGAACAACAACGGTTTGATTCCAGTGCCCATGATCTACTTCCGCGTGATTATCGATCGTGACAGTCGTGAGGGTATTGTCTTAGTCGGTGTAAACAATCGCTATGCCACGCTGGAACAAATCCAAAAAGATTACATTCTCTGCGAAGATATTGGGCATCAGCTGAGTTGGGTGTCCTGGCTGAAGGAGGATCTACATGAGGGCTACTCTTATGCTTGTACTGTTGAGGATTTCACGAATGTAGTTAAGGACTTACCCCTGGAGGATCTGCATACAAATGGTGTGCTAGGCTTGGATAAGGAAACCAGCACTACTGAGACATCCAGCACCGCAACGCCAACTGCCACCACAGAGTTATCTTCCACAACGGATTCAGATACATCTACAGAGTCATCTACCACTCTTGCTCCAATTGTCACTACCGAGTCTTCTTCCACAACCGTTTCCGATACCACCACCGAGTCTTCTAGCACTGCTACGCCAACCTTTAGCACCGAGGAGGATTCCACTACTGATATAACTAGCACTACCGATTCTTCCAGCAGTAGTCTTCCAACAGCTACTACGGAGTCTTCTTCTACAACCGTTTCCGATAGCACCACTGAGACGTCTAGCACTAATACTCCAACTGTCACTACCGAGTCTTCTTCTACAACCGTTTCCGATAGCACCACCGATTCTTCCAGCACTAATACTCAAACTGTCACTACCGAGTCGTCTTCTACAACCGTTTCCGATAGCACCACTGAGTCGTCTTCCAGCTCAACAGCCACAACCAGTTCTCCCGTCACACCCACACCCGGTCCCACCCCAAATCAATGTCAATTTAGGCTCAACGGAGATCTTGTCGATCCTGCACCACTCCTCACTCCAGAAGGGGCTCTCAGTTGGCTGCTTCCCGATGAAGCTGGAGTCTACACAATAGAAAAGGGTTCCAGCCTTGATTTACACTGCACTTCCGCCTTGAATGTTCCCTTTAATCGATTTACCGCATTGACGGCTCGCTGTTTGGGCAATCAGGTCTACGAGGCGGAGGGTCAACAGGTAGCTATAAGGTCCTTTAGCTGCCAAACGTGGCCAAGCTATGAGGCTGTACGCACTGGAAATCGCTGCGAAGGCGGCACAGAGTTGTTGAAGATTGGCTTCAATGTTGCCGCGGGTTTACTGCCACAGCTGGAGCTCTGCTACGATGAGGAGGCGCAAATCACACGCTATGCACGCTACGAGTTGACTCCGGCGAATGTCGCATATCAACGGAACGTGGCACAGCCGGGATATCTGCGCGGGGACTTTTACACAGGCAAGGATGTCAACATCTACTACGGACAGGCGCATCAACTCGAGGCCCTTAGCTCGATTCTCGGTCTGGATGCCAGCAAGTATTTGGACAGCAGTCGGGACTTGTATTTGGCACGTGGCCAGCTCGCTGCTCGTCAGGATTTCGTGCATGGATCAGCCCAGAGGGCCACCCACTTCTATGTGAATGCGGTGCCACAGTGGCGAAGTATCAGCATTGGTAACTGGCTGGCGGTGGAGCGAAGTCTTCGCCAGTTTGTGGCCGACGAGGCGCTCAATGTGAGCATCCATGCGGGCAGCTGGGGGATCTCTACGTTGCCTAATGCTGAAGGCAAGCAGACACCGATCTATCTGGATGCGGATGCGGAGCAGTTGCCTGTGCCACGCCTTGTTTATCGCGTGGTTATTGACCAGCTAAGTCGCAAGGGCATTGTCCTGGTGGTGACCAACAATCCACATGCCAGTCTGACGGAGATTCTGCAGGATTACGTGGTGTGCGAGGATGTGGGCGCCCAACTGGATTGGCTCGACTGGGAGAAGACGCGGCTGGAGCAGGGATATGCCTATGCCTGTTCCGTCGAAGACTTCACAGCTGTGGTCAAGGATTTGCCTTTGGATCAGCTACAAACTACGGGACTACTGGGAGTCTCCCCATCCAATTCAGAACAACTCTGCAGCTTCCGGGTGAATGGCGATCTCAAGGATCCAGCACCACTTTTCGTACTCCGCGATGTTCAGGACAAGGCAGAGTATCTCCAACCCAACTTGCAGGGTCTGGCCGAACTGAAGCATGGCGAAATTCTCGAGCTGCACTGCACGGGAAAAAGTTCCTTTACGGGACGTTTTGAAGGTTTCACAAGACTAAATGCCAGCTGCTGGGGTGAGAAGAGTTTCCTGGTTCTGGGCAGTGTCTACCAACTGGAGGACTTTGTCTGCACTTCCTGGCCTGGTTACACCGCACGTCGCACCAATCGCACCTGCAATGGTGGCACCAACCTGCTCGAAGTGGGCTTCCAGTTGGCCAAAACCAACGAACAAGACGACTTCCTGCAGACCTACGATGTGTGCCACAATGAGCTGGAGGAGGTTACCCGATATGTTCATCATGTCCTGTTGCCAGGAAGCGCACAGTATCAGCGATCTGTAAGTCGACCCAGCTTCATCACCGGCGACTTTTATGGCGGGAAGGATGTTAACGGAAAGTACACGCAAATCCAACAGAATATCACCATCAGCCAGATCCTTGACATGGATGCTTCACGTTATTTCAATATCAGTGGCAATGTCTACCTGGCCAGGGGACATCTCTCCGCCAAGACGGACTTCGTCTTTGGTCCCGCCCAGCAGGCGACCTTCTTCTTTGTGAATGCTGCTCCCCAATGGCAGACCTTCAACGCGGGCAACTGGGAACGCATCGAGGATAGCGTAAGGAAGTTTGTGGCCGATGAAAATATCACAGCAGATTGTTATACTGGCACTTGGGGTGTCTCTACACTGCCGGATGCACACGGTGTGCACCAGGAGCTCTATCTGGACTTTGATGAGAACAATAATGGATTGATCCCCGTACCCAAGCTCTACTTCCGTGTGGTCATTGATCGCGAGAGTCGCCGGGGCATTGTCCTCGTGGGTGTTAATAATCCACATGCCAGCTTGGAGGAGATTAACAGTGATTATCTCATCTGTCCAGATATAGGAGATCAAATCAGTTGGATTAGCTGGACCAAGGAAGATCTAAGGAGGGGTTATTCCTACGCCTGCACTGTCGAAGAATTTGTCAAAGTGGTCAAGGATTTGCCATTAGAAGATCTACAGACGAATGGAGTACTTGGTGTAACCACAGCACGACACCCATAAATTTAAAATACACTTTCTAGTTATAGTTAACTAATCTAAGAACAAATATCATAAATAATAATATTCGATAAAGTTGTTGTCCACTGATAAGACAAGTTTATTTTGTAGTTTATATCACGTGTCATTAAGTCAATAAGCCCTTGACCCTAACAAATTTACAATGACTTTGGCATTACTTTATCTATGAGAGCGCTACGAGTATTTTTGATAATCTGCTGTAGTGCTTAATTAATCGAATCGAAGTTCTTTGGCCTGAAGCATAATCTTGATTTCGTTAATTAATAACAATTAAAACGATCAATAATAAGTTGGAATTTCAAGCGTATATTACACTTATCTTTATGTTCTGGAATAATCTGTTGACTTTGGTTTGTAACAGAACAATCAGATACTATGATTATGTCACAGTATAAGAGAAGAGTAACAATTAGACATATACATATTATAGTTTTTTAAATTCGAATAATAAAATCCAAAGTTAAGCTGAAAACAGTATAAGTGTAGGGCAGCTAAAACTCTTATATTAAATATAATCACTAAATATGATCACTTCATAATTCAGTTAGCAAATAAAATGAATATTAAATAAACCATGACTATCGTTTAAACTACAATTAATCGGTTAGTATGACAATTAAGTTAATACTCGTATTTTTATTCATTAGTTAAATGAGTTGAATGTGTTTAAAATAAAATGAAATTAAAACACAGATTGAAGCATATCAAAAAATAGTATAAAATAGAGTTCATCTGAAGATCACAGTTCAGTGAATTATTGAAATTGCAGCCGAAATTTGTAAAGTATCGTAATATGATAAAAAGTTTTCATTTTGGCCAAGTGGCCGTTTGCCTATTGGCCATAATTGTGACAGTATCAGGACATGTTAGTGCGTACCGAAGTAAGTTCAGGACTTTCTCTCATCTTCAACTTTAGCTCATTTGTCTTTTGTTTGACTTGGTCAGAGTTTGGACAGGATTGTCGGGATATAAGCTGTGCTGGCAACGAAAGATGCATTGTATCTCATGTGGCCTGTGAGAAGGATCAACGAGATGGCGAACATTGTGGACTGTATCCAAGATGCGCGGAGCGTCCAATGAGTGCAGGTGAGTCAAAAGTCTGTCTGGATTCATTTATCACTCAACTAACTGATCCGTTTCAGATCAGCAATTGATCGACACCACATCCACCACAGCAAACACACTCACACCCATCTATAGTCCCATCACCAGCACGATCCAACTGAACCATCAACTGAACATTAAGCCCCACACGGACTTTGAACTGCTGAATCAAGAATCTTTCGCTGATCCGGCTGAAAGTCATGCAAAACAGCTACAGGCTAATGTTCTAGTCGTCTTACAGGATGGCACCAAACAGCCCAATCTTAATCCCAATCCATATCAGAACTTCAACACACAGCCCTGGCGACAGTACTGAAGTCCTTATTATCCTTACACTTGTAATTATCCGTCCTCACCTTATTTGCCTTCTGGCCCCAGGTCTGTGCCGGCTTACCCCAATGCCCGTACCGGAAACGGGCCTCCCACACCTCCTTGCTACTACAATTGTTATCCCCGATTGCCAAACAGCTATCCACTTGGTAGATCCGTTAGACCCTCATCCATGATCAACAACTATCTGATGTATATCACAATTTAGTTGCTAAAGCGGTGCCTTTCTTCTGATTCTTCTACTCAGCAGACTTGACATCTGAAACGCGACATCGTCGTTCTCCCCAGATGTTATATCCACCACCGATACCACCAAGTGTCCCCCGTCAAGTTCAACCACGGCAAGCACAGCCCGTTAATCCGTATCTATCACTCAACTTTGCTTATCCGGCCTATCCGGCTTATCTGTATCCGAACAGAGGCTTATCTCGAGGTCGTCAGGCAATTCCAAACTATCCCGGCAACTATAATCCAATGCCCCGCTATTATTCCTACAATATCTATGTGAATCTGCCCTTTTCGGGTACCGCTTCATAAGCAGAGCAAAGCTCCATCTTAAAAAACTTCTTTTTCTTCTTCTTCTCTTGATTTTCCTTTTCCCAGATTCTCCAGACTTCATTGACTTGGATTCAGAATCAGAATCATTTCACAATGTTACCAAAAGGCAAGTTATGCCTGGACCTATGCCAATGCCTATGCCCATGCCATTGCCGATCTCACGGCCTCTTCCAGTTCCGAGGCCGGGTCGTATATATTATCCCCCCGTACCGCCTAGGCCAATGCCTATGCCCATGCCAATGCCAATGGCTCCGCCTCGAGTTATAACTCAGCCAATTGTCATACTGCCTGTTGGTATGGGAAGTTTTGCCGGAGTGGGATACAATTCTAATCAATATTATGGACCAGGCGCTTATTATCCTAACTATAATAACCAATTAACTACTCAGACTCCTTACTATGATTACTACAACAACAACAACAACATCAATAATAACTATAACAACAATAACGAATACAACTCATACGGTTAATCAAAGTGCACAAAATACAGATAATAAAAAAAATAGAAAAAATAATAGAAGAATATTTTTGGAGTGTGAAATTAAACATTTGTCTATATACATTTGTCGTATACACTCTGCTATTTAATTTTCAGGTGTTTCAGTGGAAAGACTGAAGCGATCACTGCAAGGATTTGGAAAACAACGTCAGGCTGGACAGATGGGTGGAAATGGAATGAATGGAAATGGTATGGGTGGAAATGGTATGGGTGGAATTGGTATGGGTGGAAATGGTATGGGTGGAAGCAATAGGGCTGGAAATGGAATGAATGGAAATGCTATGGCTGGTGGAATGGGACCTAGGGGAATGCCAATATGCGGAAATCAAATGGGAGGACGAGGTAATGGAATGAATGGTAATGGAATGAGCGGTAATGGAATGAACGGTAATGGAATGAACGGTAATGGAATAAATGGTAATGGACTAAATAGAAATGGAATGAATAGAAATGGAATGAAACGTCGAAAACGGGAAATTAAAGAATTTTCGCGACCGGTTGACGCTGCACAACACGGCAACGGAATGGGAAATGGTAATAGAGTGGGCGGAAATGGAATAGGTGGCAATGGTATGGGAGGGAATGGAATGGGTGGAATGGGAATGGGTGGTAGGACTGGCCATAGTGGAAATGGAATGGGTGGTCCTGGTGGAATGTGTGGAAATGGTATAGGATTTCAAATGAATGGACGGGGAGGAAACGCAATGGGTCCCAATGGAGTAGGTGGGAATGGAATGGGAAGAAATGGAATGGGTACCAATGGAATGGGTGGAAATGGAATGTACGGAAATGGAATGGGAAGAAACGGAATGAGCGGTAACGGAATGGGACAAATGGGAACACGTGGAGGAATGAGTGGCAATAATGGTCAATGGAATGCCAACAATAACCAAGGTCAATGGCCTAACAATAATAACAATAATGGCAATTATGGAAATCAATATTCAGCTCAGATGTCGACCTTTGCAAATGGTAGACAAGGAATGCAAACATCATCATACTCGATCAATGGTCGACCCAATACAATGCACGCAAACTGGAACGATGGGCAGGGTCTTAACATAACAACAGATTTTGGAACCGAAATGGGTGTAACTTATTCACCACTTGCCCAACAATTGAATGCTGTTAATGTGGAGAGTGCTGTCACTGTTGGCTATGTAAATGGAAGAAGTTCACCGAGGCCGCGTCGTAATAATACCGAATCAATGGATAATCTTTTTAAATTTTAATTTAATATCTTTCTTAATGTATTTAAAAATTATTAAATGAATAAAAAATGCATATTTAAATTTCATTTTTTTAGAGTAATTATAAATTCCTTTCGACATAAAGCTAGTGATATTTAACCTATAATGAACTTTACGATTAAATGTGATTAATGATAAATGGAAAATATCATGAGCAACTGGAAATTGTAATTCTCGTTATACTGACATTAAAATAAATATGTAAATTCGCAAGTTTAAAATGAGAATAAAATCTTAATTAATCGCAAAGCAATCAAAGCTGCTTAAATTTTTTACAGTTACGTACAATAAGCACAGTTCGCAAATTATTTTAAGTAAATAAACAATAAGATATTAAGCTCTCTCTTTCTCTTTGTGTCTCTCTTTCTTTTCCTTAACATTCAGTGAGGTGCATTAAAAACCGGATAGCAGCTAAATGGCAAAAAGAGAGAGAGAAAGAGAGAGAGAGAGAGAGAGAGAGAGAGAGAGTGAGAGAGGGAGGGAGAGAAACAAAAAGCGCAAGTGAAATGTTTGCATAAAAACACCTGTAAAGCGTGCAGATCTTTTATTCAGATGTCGGACATCGTGTTTGACACTTCGGAACACTGTCGATCATGTTTACGCTTTTGTTAACGATATTGTTGATCTTGACGGCGACTGAGATTCGAGCGCGCGAAGCAATTAAGCCAGAAGCCGATGTGGGTCAAATAATCAAAGACTTTGAGGAAGTGCACGTGAATGAGACATATCAGCGGGGTAAGTGCATGTTTACCTGTAAACTGAATTACAAAATTTCATTTAATATTCCAAATTATTTACATCTCTTAAAGTTTTGCAATTAATAAAAATGTAATATAGCTCGTACATATAAACTACATTAACTACAATTATTATTAAATAGCTTTGAAAAATGTTCCTTTTAAAGTTTTTAAAATCTAAATAACAGTCGCATAAATATAAAAAAATTAATTAACAAAAAGTTTTTTTAAGTTTTAAAATATTAATTTTATTAGCTCTAATTTAAAAAACTGAAAAGCTTACAGAAAATCTGACATTAAAAAATAATAGCTTCTCTTTCTAGCTAGTACTCCAACTGTTTTGACTAAAATCACAACTTTTTCTTAAAAATACCAAAAAGTAAAGGTATTAAAGCTTATGAATTAATTAGAATACTTTGTTTATACATGAGACTTGAACATGAAATGAAAATTAATAATAATATATATATATTTTTTTTTAATTTAGCTTTAAATACAATTACTATTATGAAATACTATGCTAAGAATTAGTAGTAAATAACAGAGAAAATCATGTTGAAATTAAAGCAAATATGACCTCTTAAAATTTGAATCTAACTATATTAATTCATTCAGAAAATGTATATTTAATTACATTTTAGGTGCACCCTGCAAGCTGGATATACAAAAAGATTTTCCGAATGGCAAACGGTCACAGCCGCTTTACCTGCATCCCAACACGGATACCTATTGGCTGCCCAATGCAGAGGGTCAGCTGGTGATACCACGCGGTGCGAGCATCGAGCTCTACTGCAGTTCCTTCTTTGCGAGTGTCAATACCGATGACCATGTGAACTCTGACCTGAGCTCCATACACGCTCGCTGCCTGCATGACAGCACCTTTGAGTGGACAGGTGGCAAGCGGGAGTTTCAGGACTTTTACTGCACCCAACAACTGACGTACACCGTTGAACGTTTAGAGGAGCAACCTTGCGGGGATGGTGATGTGACATCAGCGGCACGCATGTACCGTGTGGGTTATAACCTGGGAGCGGGTAGATTTGTGCGTACCCTGGAGCTGTGTCACGATGCAGAGAAGCTGCAAACCGAGTATGCATTCTACCAGTTGCTGCCGGCAAACGAGCATTTTCAGCGACACGTGAAGCGCGTAAAGTTCAGCACCGCCGGCCACTTTTGTGGCTACAACATGGAGCGACTCTATTCGCAGACACATCAGCAACAGCGGGCGGTGCAACTGATGCAACAGACAGCGGAGGCAACTGCAACACTTGGTGGCCACATGAAAGGTCTGTTTGATAAGAAGGCGGGCATTTTTCTGGCACGTGGACATCTGGCCGCCAAGGGGGATCTGATTTATGTCAGTCAACAGCGTAGCTCCTTTAACTATCTGAATATGGCGCCCCAGTGGCAAAGTTTCAATGGTGGCCACTGGGCAATTCTCGAGGACGAAACGCGTCGCTTTGTTGCCCGATCTGGCCTCTCGGTAAGCGTTTATACTGGCACCTATGGTGTTATGCCATTGCCGGATGCTGGCCAAACCGACTTCCATCTGACCACGGATGCCAATAACACGGCCGTTCTGCGCGTGCCACGTCTCTACTATCGCCTGCTCATCGACAATGATAGACCCTGGCGTGGTTTGGCCCTCATAGGCGTCAACAATCCCCATGCCACCCTCTCCCAGATCCGTGAGTCATATATGATTTGTGACCCGTTGCAGCCAGAACTTGTGCCCTGGCTACGCTATCTGTACCATGAAAATCTGGTCAGGGGCTATCTCTATGCCTGTACCGTTGCAGATGTGGCTAAAGTGGTGGGACATCTGCCACCACAACTGCAAGAGGTGCACGAGCTACTTTCATAGGGGTAGAAAACTCCAAAACATCATCAAACTCCATAAAATAATACAATGTTAAATATTTCAAGGACCTCAAAGGAATACTGTACATTTTGATTAAGATTAAAAAATGTCTCATATTAACTAATTAGTTTACAAATATTTATAATCAATGTCTTTAACAATAAAATATTTTAATAATTAATTCAATTATTTCTTACATTAAAAAGTTATTATATATAATAAAATCCCTCAAAAAATATTTAAATAATTTCAATACATGCATATTGTTTTTTAAAGTTTACAAAAAAATTTATCAAACCAAGAAAATGTATAAAATAATACAATGTAGAATATTTCAAGGACCTCAAAGGAATACTGTACATTTTCATTACGATTAAAAAATTTCTCATATTAATTAATTAATTTACAAATATTTATAATCAATGTCTTTAACAATAAAATATTTTAATAATTAATTCAATTATTTCTTACATTAAAAAGTTATTATATATAATAAAATCCCTCAAGAAATATTTAAACAATTTCAATACATGCATATTTTTTTTAAAAGTTAACAAAAAAAATTCATCAAACCAAGAAAATGTAAATTTGTACTTGTTTTACTTTTTATTAATTTCCGACAACAAATACCAAAAAAAAATGTTCGTTTCTGCTTTGTTATATCAATTCTTAAGGTTCTTAAGTCCACAGACATTACTTACGCATATATTGTTTACCGTTGGCTAACATAAAAAAATATATATATAATATATTGTTCCCCAACTCTGGCACTTCCTTTCCGGATGGACGAAACAGCAAGGACTTTAAACGTGCGGAAAGCAGTTGGAAGTACGTTTCAACGTTTTCAAATCAGTAAATGCAAATGTAAATGTATTGAAAGCTCAAATGGGACCAAAGGCGAAAGCAAAACAAAAATTTATGGTAATGCGTAAAGCGAAAGAATGAGCGAAAAAGAAAAGAAATTCAAGGACGCAAATGCCGGAAAACGGCAACAAAACCAACGGAAAATTTAAGAAATTGTGCCAGACGACTACGCTAAGGCCTTTGTACTTTCCTCCTTTTATGTGCGAGTGTGTGCAAAAAAAAAAGGATGTTGGGGGAAAAAAGGATTAAATCAATGTTGCGGAACAAATTGTGTTATGTGGGTAGGTAATACAGACCTATTTCATTTCTTCAAGCTAACAAGGCAACATCATAACGCTGAGGATGTAGGGAGAGAGGCCTAGACCACAGTCGACGACCCAATTTGATGGTGTCAAAATCACACGAGCGTTAATAATAAGGGATAAACATGGTTGGTGTGATACGTGTATGGTTATTCTTACATACATACATACATATATTAACTCAATTAAAGATCATTATGCCAGCGAATGGGTTCAACATATATTTTATATGTTTTTCTATAAAAGAATTCTCGAAAACTCTGAAGATTATTAGAGATATGAAAAGATATTATATCATTCTTTGTTTTTCATATTCTTCTATTTATTGTTAACAATTATTTAAAATAAAGACTGAAGCATATTATCCCATATCTAAAAGTATATCAATGGTTAGCCTTCTTACGATTTTGACTTACATTAAAAAGGAATCACTTGAACAATTAACATTTAAATTGCGAAAGTTTCTCTGTTTTAAAATTAACCTCTGGCAATTCACTTCAATTCGCAATCTCTTTACAATTGAATACAAAGCACAGTTGAAAGATTGAAACAATGAAGAAATTGTATTATTTTTCTGGGTCATGATGCTCTCCGACGTGACTTTGGAATCGACTACTCTCTTGACTTTCGTTTTTCTGGCAATAATGTTTCGCTACCAAAATTCTGCTTTTTTTGTATCACTTGCAAACTTGATGAAAGTTTATCTGAATGAGAAGTTGGAGGGAGAAAGAACCGCGGAAGGAACAAAAAGCGAGCAGCAAAAAAATAATAATTGAACGCACTTCACGCAGCTGTTGTCTCGTATGCCTTTGTTGTTGGTATTGTTGTTGTTGTTGTGAAGAAGAAGGATATGTGTTGTGTCCTGTGGTCACCAGCGGAAATTATTATTTATATTTCGTATTCGCCGCATGGCATTGTTAGTGCGGCCTGATCTCGATACACTTTTTAATATTGTCACATTTTGGAAACGGCATTCTCTTCTGGTTTATTTCTGATATTTTGATTAAAATGCATATAAAATCTTGGCAAGAAAAACAGCAAAAAATAATAAAATTGAAATGGATTAAATACAAATTGAAGCATAAAAATATAATATAAATAATTTCCTGGGTCTCTGTGCGCCTTACATCCTTCCGTTCAGCCGTACAACTACAAACACTCCAGCCCGAATTGGGACTCGGAAGCCATATATACACGTACTCACACACACACACAAACATTCACATACATATGTATGAGAAAAGTCCTTTGGATTGCATGCAAAAGGCAGCCGAGTTGAAATATTTTGTTAACTGTGCGTAGCTTTCCCAAAAGACAAAAAAGTGTATAATATATATACGATATTTACATGGGTATTGATGAGAGGTGGGATGGGGAAGGGGGGTTGTCAATTGGGGACAACGACCACGACAACGGCACAACAGGAAGCACGCATGTAAGAGGCATGATTTATATTGGAAAATTGAGGTTTATTCATAACTGTATCCATTTCTTTAATCGATATTGAATGGGTGACTTGGTCAAGCGATCTAGAATAAAGCTTACTGCACTTAACAGCAATTTAGTTAATTCCACATAAGTTGAGCTTAATTCAATTCGAAGGAAGCAAACCGAGAACAACAAGGATAAAGCATGCATACAGTACGTGCACACAATGAACAATGCAACACACACACAGACACTCACACAGAGACAGAGAGAGGAGAAGGACTCTTTGAATACAATATGAAAATGGCCAAGAAATTGGCGTTTCATTTTACTTGCATAGCAATTGAAATTGCAATGGGAAACTGTAAGGATTCGTTATAGAAAGAAGTAGGAAAACATGAGGACTGTGACATCTAATATCCTTATTGTTAGGCAAATGCGAATTTATGGCCAACAAAGTCTATGGCTTTGGCTTCACGTGTCGAACTGTGGTTGTTTCTCTCCCATTTGCAAATGACTGGCAATTGGTCGCCTTCAGTTACAGCAGAAGGACAGTAAATGCACTCGCACTGCTAATAAGGATGTACTCGTAGTCCTTGCGAAACTTAATTCTAAACTTGCTACTTTGACTGATCCTGAGAGCTTCAACTGTGGAATTACCTTGGAAAGGTGTTTGGCTAATGAACTAATGGCTACGTTGAGAGATTAGGCTTATTAGGAGGTCAAGTTTTAGACAGACATACGAACGATTTTACTTAGATGGTTAAAATTACTAGAAACAGCTCCTTTTGTCTATATCTTTTGTTTTGGATTTCCTACACAGTTAAGACTAATTATTATTACCCTCTCGATTATCTTAATAATTTGCAACTTTTTAAATAATATCAAGGCTTACAACTTAATAATCCAGAATGATGGATGTTATAACAATTTCAGAAACTTGACCAAGACTAAGGGATTGACTCTGCTTGTAACTGTATTTCAACTTTTGTTTTGTTAAATAGTATTTTATTCATATTATTGACAAATGTTATATTTCAATTAAATCTCCTACAATTAAACAAGAATAGATTTGTATTGATAGTAATATGTACTCCGAAGATACTGTAACTATAACCTTTCATATTCAGAGCGATAAAAGCGAGAGGAAATCAATTAAAATATATTTAAATTGGCAGCAGTATGCACAAAATCAGTGACCCTTAAAGAAAAGAGAATTCGCTTTTATATGGGGCTATTAATCTGACGCATTTTAAAAATCAAAAGTCCAATTGTACACATATTTTAAGCCAACGGTTACACCGGTTAGGACAAAAGTGAAACCCTTTGATCCCATTTGAACCCGGCATCAAAGAACCAGTAACGTTATCCTGGCTGTTGTTTTCGTTTTGGTCCTTGCCTCTTTTACAGCTTATGAAATATTCTATATATATAAATATTCGCACATATTAAAATTTATACCTACTGTAGACTCCTTTGTGCTGGCTGCCAAGTAATGGCTTTATGCGACAGAAACCAATTTATTCACCCTTCCTGTTCCTGTTTCAAATTACCCCTAAGGCGAAGTGAGTTGCCCTCAAAAAGGAGAAGGCGACAATAAAGGTTGTCACAACTTTAAACCTTTGGCGTTGACAACTTAAAGCCAAATACCATCCGGCCTAAATTTGAATAACGATTTTAATGAAAAGTTGTGAAAGTTTTATTGATTTGTACTCAAAAGAACTTAGAATAAGAAACAAAATATCCAAATTTGGAGTAATTATACAAATTTTGCTGTGAATAATATTTTAAAAATATTTAGATGATATGCTAGGTATATACATATTTCATACACTTTTGGTATATATTGAATACGGGTCGCGGATTTTTATAGTTATTATAGGTTCCCTAGTCCTAAATTCAAAACTTTTGTTCATCAGCTTTTATATCTCAAATGCTGCCATCTAAGAATAGGATTCTAAAAAGTAAAACTATAACAGTCTTCTCAGCTCGTAAAAACTATTGCCCATTTTTTTTTCGCTTCGCTTGCTCCTAAGAAATAAAATTGTTTACAACCTGTACTCAGACTCTAGCAAAAGCCCAAAAATTTGAGTAGAAACTGTTGGACGAAATGTTTAAAATAAATTGCTACTAAAACAAAAGGAGCAACTGCAATATAAACGCGCATAATATGTTGACAAGCTTAGCAAAACATAAATTTGTTTAAACACAAAAAAAAGCTATAAAAGATATGACAGCTAATCAAATGTCGCGTTCGTGTTGGGAAAAAAAATCGTAAACTCAGTTGACTGAAATAAGCGGGATTTTGCGAGCTACTGCTATACAAAAAGATAAAAGAAAAACATATACCAACAAGATAAGCCTAGTTTCACACACTTGTACAATAGGTGGCGCTGCAAAAGAGACTGTCAGCTGCCGCAGCTTGTTTCGATTCAGCATACGAATATTACGAGTATGTTTTCCCATACTGCAATTTGTGCTGCGCTTTTTAGAGCTTTTCCTGCATGTTTCCCTTGAGTCGCAGACAGCGGAAGCCGAGGCAGAGGTAGGGGCAGAGGCAGAGGCAGCAGTACTTGCAACAGCACCACAAATCCACAACACTCGCCACAATTGGCATGTCGCTGTGGTCGTATCGTTGCGGGCTGCTGAGAAATGCATGTGGAACCACAAAAACGCGGTAAAACGATTACCAAAAATGTGTGCAGGAAAATATAGCAAGAGTATCAGACAGCAAAAGGTATAAAGAGATGCAATACAAAATTGCAAAGGACATGCCACAGCAGCTGTGCGATATTCTTGTATTGTCTTGTATATTTTGTATTAAGCAAATTTCTTCAGTTTTGACTAAGTTGATAGCTTAGAAACTACACCGATAAAACAAATGTTCAAAAATTAAGATATTGGTCTTAAAACTAAGAATTTTGTCATAAAAAATGCATCGAGAACAGTTAGAAAACACATCTTGATTTTAAAAACATTTCCAACTTCTTGTTAAAGAATAAATACAGTTTCCTAACATTTAAAGTTTTTATTTATTAACAGTTTCCTAACATTTAAAGTTTTTATTCTTGTAATAGGAATTTCGATTTTTCAGATTAAAATTCTTAGAGTTAAAATATGGTCTTAAAAAGGTCTTATTTTAAGAATAAAATATTTAAGATGAATGTTCTTGATTTTAGAAGTTGATATTTTTTTTCAGTGTAGTAACCGAAAAATTTGGTTAATTAATGTGACAAATTGAACACTTACTTATAAAAAATAATAAATACAACGATTTTTATTTCCTTTCTATTTTAAAAAGAAATCAACGTTTAAGGTGGCAAATAAACTCAATTGATTAGATAATTGTTCCTTCATTAAATCCAATTCAATCAGGGCATTTAGCAGGATGTGGCATTTTTCTTGTCAAATTCCGTAATAGAATTTCGTTTTACACTTGAGCAAACCAAGAGCTGAGAAGTAAAAGGGGGTTAGGAATTTGAGCACACCCATCTTCCATCTGGCTATGACCTTAACTGGGTCTGCTGTCGTCTGAGACACTTCAAGTGTAAATTTGAGTTTTTCGAGGCGTCTAAACAAGTTCAATCAATGATAAAACCGCACGCACACTTAAAAATACCAAATGTTTGACACATTCATGTGTCGTATACGTTCTCAAATACATACTTGCTAGTTTTATTGCTTTTGATACTGTCAAAGCAATTGAATTGAATTGAAAAGCTTAGAAAAAGGGAATTGAGAACATGCTTCTGCGCCAATCGCTGTGGATTTGAAAGGGCAGTCGAGTTACTCACTCAATGGCGTTCATTAGAACGCTTTAAGGCATTCTGTTGACCCTGACAATGACTCCCCCTTCCCCTTCTCAGAAGTGCTGACAAATTGCAGAAACCAGCGAATACCCCAGGGAGTTCAAGGGACATTGCAGGAAAAAAAAAGAGTAAAAGTTAAAGTAAAAGCAAATACGCGGATTGCCATAAAAAATGTATTTCAATCTATTTTCTACTGTCTGTAGCAGCTCGTGTCGAGGATTTATAGCCTCTGCGGTTAAATACGCCAACGGGCCCATATACATGCATACATATATAAGGGTTCGATTTATGGGAATATATTTAAGAAGCAACAAGTTTCTAACTACCTGAAACTTTTCAGCTGATGCCCAGCTCGCTTTATTGACTGTTTATACACTGAAAAAATATAAATCAAATTTCCAGAATCAAGAAAGTTCATCTCAAAAATTTCGTCCTTAAAATAAGAACATTTAAATATCTTTACTACTTTATTACTTATTTTGAGAATATTAATCTAATCAATCACAGTTTAATACAAGATTAAAAGTCTTAGGAAAGTATATATATATACTATTTTATATCAAACAAATGGTGGGTCCGTGGATCTCTGGTCAGAAAAAACGCTTCATTCGTGATGCAGTGGGCGCCGGTTCGAATCCCACTCGAAAGAAATTAAAATAAGATTTATAAAATTACCAACAGAATAAAATATTTATAAATCAAAATTATAATTGTAAATTACTTCTTTTAAAATTTTTTTAAATTTCAAGAACATTTATTCTTAAAATAAGATCTTGGTCTTATTTAAAATATTCTTAAAATCCACATGTGTTTTCTTAAATTAAGCATTTTATGCTCTCGACGCATTTTTTAGACCAAAAGTCTTGGTTTTGAGACAAAAGGCGTGATTTTTAAACATTTTTTTGATCAGTGTCGACTACCATTATGAAATGCGTAATAACTCTAATTATAAATCGAAATGCGAATTGAGTTCATCTAAATATACATTACTTACAAAAAATAACTCAATAAGCCCAGTTGAGTTAGCAGTACTAAGATTTAATGAGTGCCTGAATAAATATTTAATTTAAAGTTAGTGTGTGCCTTTCATAAACAAAACCTTTATTTTATATTATTCCATATAACTATCTTTATTATTTTTAAAGCTTGTACCGTAAAATGAAATGTTTAACTGCCTTAAAGGAGTAAAGTTTATATATGCTCGAATGTCGGAGTCGGAGTCGGAGCATAAATTCATAAACCAGCAACTGCGTGTCAAACACACAAGTACGTGTATAAGTATACTCAGCGTCAGATCCTTTAAACTGTAGTTTAACGAGCTGTTGCCATAACCCATGCACCTCCTCTTTCTCTTCCACTTCCTCTTCCACTTCCTTCCTCCCTGGTTTTTCCCCAAAACGCATTATATCTCTGGCAGTAACAACTGACTCTAATGTGACGTTTATAAGTGCTGTGAGCCGTCATGTGCTACGATGACGAGAATTACAATGTGCATTTTTCATCATTCTGCCAACGGGGCCAAGTAAAGAAACAAACTTAGCTCGGGAATTGTGAAGCATTTCAGTTTATTGCATAAATCTTAAGCTATTTTCACAATAATTTACTTAAACGAGTATGCATTTCATTTGTATAACAAAAAAAAATAAAAACAATAAATCTAAAAATTAGCTTTGTTTTATTTAAAATAATTTAAAATGATGTCCACTATTTAGGGTTGCATGCACTGCAAGGGATTGGAATTTGATTCCTTGTTTTTGGCAGTGTCATCCTTCACTGAGATCATTACATCATTGATGGCACCAGCCACATAATCCACATTGTTCGGCTTCAGGGCCCCCACATTGATGCGTCCGGAATTTGGCACATAGATATGCCGGCTACGTAGCTGCTTCAGTTCTGGCAACTTGAGATTTGTATAGAGATGCGGACCCTGTTGGTCCTTCAGTTGACCCCAGTTGCCAGGCGTTTTCAGGATTGTCAGCTTGTTGCTTAACGCTAAACGCATTTGCCGCATACTCTGATGTATCTCCTTGAGCGCCAGAGTCCTGGTCGAAATAATTTGCAAATATTTATGTATTCAAGTTAGATCGGATTCACTGAAAAATACTCAAAGGAAAAGTCCTTTGAGCTTTGCTTAATTTAATTGAAAAACTATTAATATTTTTGTGAATAATAAAATAATTAAAAGGAAACAAAAATGCATGGGCTTCTGGATAGTTTGTATTTCTGGAACAGCCCTGAATGTAAAATTTATTATAAATTATTCAAATGCAAGTTTTATTCCTGGACACTTTAATATAAATGAATATATATTTATAACTATAATTGTATTTTATGATATATATTTAAGGACACTATATGAAAGAGTTATGTAAAAAAAGTTTGCAATTTCTATTTTCTTTTTTCTGAAAAACAGAAAAAAAAATTATTTTTAATGTCAACAAAAACATTAAAATTTAAAATTATAGAACAAGATAATAACATTCTGAAAGATAACCGTATGTAATAAAGAAAATCAATAAATTTTTCTAAATTCGATTGGAAAAGATAAAACAGAAGAAAATATTGGAACTATGGTATTAGGCCTTACCAATCATTGAGCAACGTGGGGTTATTAAGAATCTTGGCCACAACGCGACTAGCAAAGACTGAGGAACACTCTGCGTTGTTCTCAACTAACGTGGCCTCAAACTGATCCCGAACAGTCTCCACTTGAGTGGCATTGCTGATGACGATCATAAGATGACCCAGAGTATCATCTAAAAAAAGGAATTCATTTTAAAAGTCCTCATCAAGGCTGTTAATACAACAGACTCACCGTATAGTCCAAAGTTCTGGACAAACGACTGAACACAAAACAAATCAAAACCAGAGTCGGCAAAGTATCGCACGGGCCAAGTGTCCTGGGCAGGATCACCGCTAGCTAGTCCATGAAATTCCAAATGGAAAATGGGTATCATTCTCTTGCACTTGACAATGTGGGCAATCAGTTTCCACTCATCGATGGTGGGATTTAAGCTGGTAGGATTCTGGGCACATGCATCCAAGAGGACAACGGCACCCTCCGGTGCGGTCATCAAGTCGGCGACCAATCCATAGATATTCAGCTTACCCTTGTCTTCACTGTAATAATGATAAGTATGGCACATAAATCCGGCCCTCTTTAATATCCTCTCATAGTGCTCGGAGCAGGGTTGTGCCAGCAGGCAGACACTGCATCTCATCTTGTCATGAAGAAATTGCGCGGCCAGACGCAGTGCATCCAAGCTGGAACGTGTCTGTATACCCAGCACCTGAAGCAGAATGAAATGAGGTGTGAATATCTGAAATAATTCCTCTGGGATATTTCATTGATAAGTTCTATAATTCTATAACTTACACGATTCTGTGTTATGGCTGGAGCTGTTTTATTAAGGACTAGTTCATTGGCAGCTCGATTGAACTCGGGATTGCCAAGTGGTGACTGTGGCTCATTGGACAACTTATCATCACAAACTATTGCAACTTTGGCTTTGTGAACCGCTTGAAACACATAAGGTTTGCCTTCAGCATTGCGATAGAAATCGCCACAGAGATTGAGTTTATTGGGATTCGGGTCTAAATGAAATGCCATCTCCACATTGCTCCCATCTGTGGGTTTGGCCCTTTCAACACGAGCAAATGGCACAAATTTGGCTGTTGACGAAGTGTAACGTGTGCTGGACTTGTAGATTCCTTGCTGGAGGACACTGTGCGTCAGTGCACAGATTGCGCTCATTGCAGATAACTTTGTTTACTAACCAAAGGAGAAACGCCAAAAGTCTGCTATAAAATTTCGAATTTGGAATAAAACTAAAGATATCTATGGCTGGAGCAAAGTCTACTAGAGCTTGGAAAGCTATCATTTGTTAATATGTTATCAAAATAAAAAAATTCACTTTTTTAGTTTTTAAATTTAAATATTACTATTGTTATCTTTCACTGGTTCTAAGAACCATATGCAAAGAAAACTTATTATATTTCATTTAAGAATACCAAAAAGAAAAAAAAAACATACAAAACGAGTTGCAATTTAAAATTAAACTAGAAATGTTTTAAAAATTATTGTAACAATCATTAATGTTTAAGATAGGGTAGTATGTAAGTTTATTTATATATACATAAAAATAAAAATTTTAATTTTTTATTAAAAATTTGTTTTCATAATTAAGTTTTAAGTGACAAATGCAATAAATTCCAAGTCATTATGTACTTGTAGCATTAAAATTAAAGTAAAATATATAATCATATCCCCATTTAAATATGAAACTGCAATTAAAAATGTATTTTTAAAAGTGCTAATGCATTAAAGCTTCCATTATAAGCAAGGCTAACACTCAATGGCATAAGGAAATTGTACGCTAGTAATTTAACTTGAATTGTTGCTAACAGTGCGGATGGATTAGAGGGGTTTAACGGAGGAACGGAGGTTTGTTTTGGTAGGGCGTACACGCACTTCACTTAATCAAATGGCAGCAAGTAAAATTTTGCCCGCTCAAAAATTTGTTCATTTCACACACGCAGCGAGTAAAAGTGGAAGAGAAAGGAAAAGGAAAGAATGTAGAAGACAGACAGAAGACAGAGGCAGTCACTAACTTGCCCCATCTCGTTTGTTGTTGCTTTACGGTAAAAAGTATGCCGAAAAAAGTATTTGCAACAGAGAACTAGCAGTAAAGGCATTTTAGCCGCCCTCGCAATAGTTTCAAGTGCCTGCACTGGGATCCTTGGAAAGCCCCGACGGCGTGACGACGTCCTTGTTGTCTGTGTGTGTCTATTTGTCTATTTGTCTGCTCGTCCTGCTGAGTCTCATCCATCCATCCATCCATCTAGTTAGCGTTGTTGCTGTCGCTGTCGTCGTCGTCGTCTTTCCACTTTCCACTTTCATCAACATCATCAGCATTTGTATGTAAATAATTTCGCTAAAAAGTATGCTATACAAAAGTTGTTTCTTGCTTGTTTACCATTGTCGTTGCTAGCGTATGTGTTCATTTGTGAATGTGAATGTGTGCGAATGCCTTGCTTTTCCCTTCATCCTATTTTCCTAGCACACACACACATACAGATACAAATTGCACATACGCTTTTTAGTTTGAATCAGCATATGGAAAACTCTACAACTCATTTTTCGTTATGCACAATATTCGCATCTCTCATGTATCCTGTTGAAGCAATCTCCTGCTGCTATTCGTAATCCTATTAGTTAACCTTGAACTTTCTTTTTTCTTGCCAATTTGTGGTATTTGGCATTAATTATTTACAAGGTTCGGTTAGTTTCACATGTGTCAAATGCTCCGATAACAATTTGCCGTCATTGACATAATTTATGAGCCGCCAAATCTCCAGGAGGCAGTCTCCAACTAATAGGAGACCAGCAAAGTTTTAGTTAAACACGTTAGCGTATTAGTAATTCATGAAGTTCGCAAAAAGTTTTCAGCTCACCCTTCGATCAAATTTGATTTGGGTTAAAGGCGAAAAGTTGAACTTTTCTGCTTGCATCCCGCTGATCAATATGATAATCGTAATTGCCAAATGTCCCTGAAATTGAGACTTATCTTAAGGAAAACAACAGAGCCTTCAAAGCTTGCTTGCAAACTTTTTCCCATAAATCCAGATTTAATTAATTATTTTAAATTTATTTGAAAGCTTCTATCACAAAATTCTTAAAATAAATAATAAAATACTTAAGTTAGCTTTATCGTTTACAATCTTAGTGGTAAATTATAAGCTCTTTAACGCTTTGAGCTTTAGAAGGTGATATGTACATTACCAGCAATAGATAAGTTAAGTGCATAAGTAAATGAAGAAAAAAGGCAAAGAAATGAAAGGAAAAAGGCAAAAAGCATCCACAATACGACCACAAGAGCATTAACTGTGGATGTGTCCATTAAATGGTAATAAGTATGTAATTATGAATCAAACTGAATGAGCGACCAGCTGCATGGACTTTGATGAGGGGCCACATTGCGTATGAGTAATATGCGATGGGTAAAAGAAACTAAGAATCGTTCTAATAGGGCTGCAGGAAAGGCTCGTTAAATATTTGAGCCACATTTATGGCACTTATGAAGCACTTTAAGTCAAAGTCAAGTCTAGTCCGAACTTAAATACGAAAGAAAATACATAAACAAGAAGCAACTAAATAAGGACATTTCCTTGTGCCGAAGTTAGGCCTTGGCCAAATGTGAAAAGTTTGTTGGCAAGTAAAATTTAAATATCATTAGGGTTGCTTGCATGAGTCTAAAGTATAAACAACTTTAATGTACTCATACGCTCTTGTATCAAGTAAAATTATTTAATAAATTATGTTGGAGAATGCCCAAATTCGTACTTGATAAAAACTTTGTAGTAGCTCGGTTGCATAATTCAACTTATTAATTAGACTTATAAACGTTCAAGGGTCAAGTTGTAGTTCCAAGCAGAAAGGGTCATAAGACAAAATACATTTCTGCTAAATCCTAAAAAGTTATACAAATTTAAATCAGCTCGCATTTCGTAGAACCATTTCAATGGAATGCCATTAGCAAAAGGTAATCTGCCAAATATTCTTTGAATTTATTTGCAAATTAAGAATAGCGTCAAATTACGAGATTAGATTCGAGCTGAGCCAGCAACAGGCAACGGCAAAAGCTAGAATTAGATACGGATACAAAGGACATTAAGAGCTTTCAACGAGGCCAAATTTTAACGCACGTGTCGAACAATAGCTAATAACAACCTGACTCAGCGGGGGAGGAAAGGAAGCAAGTCTTTCTCAGGTCCAAACTGTTGTACTTCCTGCACAAATAACCAAAGCAACTGATCAATTATTTAGGAAGTATCGAACTGGGTCATGTTCAATGACTCGAGTGGCCCCCAACTGATTGACTTAAGTTTGCCAAGGTCACATTGATTTTCCTGCCTCGAACTGTAATGGTAACGGTGCTAATTTTTCCAAATTATTTTCTTTGAGCATTTGGCTTTCCCCTTGCTGTAATTAAATTTGATCAAGCCTAAAAATAAGCTTGTAGAATTGTTGGAATGCTAAAAGTTTTCCCTGCAAACACACACACAATGATAAAAGGCTGAGCGGACTTTTTCATTGCTCCTGACCGACTGACTGGTCAGGAATAAACTGAACTGGACAAGGACCTGAACGTGAACTGAATAAATGGAGCGCACTGCCTCAATAGCAAATTAAATAACGCGCCTAAAGTTTGTACAACTGATGCGATTTCACGCAACGCAGCCCACGGGTTAGACACCGTCCACCCCAAAGGAAAAATAAAAAATATAAAGAGCAGAAAAAAAATAAATATTGTGGAATGAAAATTGAAAACGAAGCGCGCAATAAACGAAATATAAATAAAAGAAAATTCAAGCAATGTGAAAACGAAAAGCAAAAAAAATAAACGACGAGCGAGAGCCAAATAATTTCTCGACTGATGCAAGCAAATGAACCGAGACTGGACAGAATTGTAAAAGAATCAATGGAAAAATAAACAAAAAATTTTAGAAATAAAAGAAATAAATGGAAAAGAAAGTGTAACAAATCTTTGTTTTGACCTTTGATTGAATATAATAGGAATGCTCGTAATGATATAGAAATAACTAAGCAATGTCAAAACATTTAAAATCAACTTAACTTATTCTCATAAATTCATAAAAGTCATTTTAAAAATAAGTTAATTATTCTCATACAGTAAATAATGTATAAAATATACCTACATAAAAAAAATTTTTGAAACGAGGAATGATAAATATTCAATAATTTGCATTCTTTCATAATTTTTAACTAAATAGTTAACTAGCAATTATGTTATTTAGCATATTAGCAAATTATTTAAAAAAAATAATTGATAAATGACTAGATTATTAAAATATCACAAAGCTGCAATAATTAAACAACATTGCAATTGAAATTATTTCAAAGAGTGACAACATATAAAATATATACATCAAATGTAATGAATAATAAATTTCTCTGCATAATTATTGCACATTTTTTGCATTTATTTCCATTTATTAGCTTAATTAGTTTAAAAAAAATAAAACGACTGCGAGTCATAGCAAAAAAAAAAGAAAACAACCCACAAAAATGAGAGAGAATTAGGCAAATATGTTGTAGCATAATTTGGAGCAACGCCCACAAAATAAAACTGACTTTGTATTAAAAATATTTATAAATAGGAATAGCAGAAAAAGCAAAAAAGGGGAGGGATCAACAGAGGGATGCGTTAAATTTAAACAAATAAACAACAGAAGGCATAAATAAAAAAAAAAAACCTAGAAAGGTAGGTAGTATATGTATATACATACATACATATATATCCAAATTGCTGCAGGCTGACAAACATGTGCAAATACAGAAAACCTTAAGCTGGCCCAAAAGTTTGTTATACCATCACACACACACACACACACGCACACACACACATATATATACACTCGCACTCACACAACTAGATTTAGTTACATATAGATGTGTTTGTATGTAAAGCAGAGCATAAAACGCGACGCAGTGCCTAAATGTGTGCTTCTGGGTCAAAGACTTAGGCGGCGGGACAAACAAACAAACAAACAGACAAACAGATGGTTAAAGAGAAAAAGAGAGAGGCAGAAGGACAGACAGACAGACAGACAAACAGTCAGATAGGCTGGTAGAATGAGAGAAATAGACGGTGGAGCCTAGACAACAACTTGCATAATTTAAATGTAGATATGTGGTTGGATGGCGCCTAAAGATATGCCTAACACACACACACACACACACTCACACATATAGCGAGAAATGTTGGGCAAAAGGAAAAACCACTTGAACTGCGTCGTAGCCACATCCTCAGCTGTTTTCAGTTGCTGTTGCTGTTGTTGTTGTTGCTTAACAGATTCGCTGCCAGCTGCGTGGGTGTTGATAATGAGCCATTCAGCATGTGTGTGTGTGTGTGTGTGTGTGTGTTTGCTTGTGTGTGGTACACATATGTTGTATATGCATGAATTTATAGTCTATTTTATGGCTTACTAATGAACTTTCAACTTTGCCTGTACGCACAGCCGACGCTTTGATCCGACGATTATGTAAATATATATATGCTTCTATTTGGATACCCGTATCTATCTCTGGATAATAAGGTTCAACATCTCAAGTAGTTTACTCTGCATTATAGTCAGAGCATTATAATCAGAGCGTTGCGTATTTATTGAAATGGATAGCCAAATTCACCTGTATGCTAAATGTGATTTCAATTATTCGACTGTTTTTGGCAGATTCATCACATTGAAATCAATCAATATTAAGCGGAAATGGAGATGACTTTACCGAAATCTGAAGGTTGGCTTATTAATAAGAATTCAATTACTGGAAATCCTTTTTATTTATTTAACATTAATTATTTGGTTTTTTTTTTTGTTCAAAAGTATTTAGCATATCTTAAGTACACATAAATTTTATTCATAAACTTTAACAACCTAGTACACTAAAATTTGTATTTCTTATTAAAGTTCATACCTGTTAAAAACAATCAAAGCACTTTTTTAAGACTAATTTAAGTAATGGAAATGCTCAGCTTCAAGACTAAAAAAATATCGAAAAGTATGTGCACAAAAATACTACTCTTATATTTTCCATAAATTGAGTGGTACTTCAGATAACCTAACATAAATCAAATGAAACCTATTACTTCAATTTTAACCATGAAAATTATCAGAAATTAAACCATTAAAATCAATACAACAATTGTTGAGTGTAGTCGAAGAAATTGGCAAACAACAAAATCAATTTGTTGCCTGGCACAGCACGGGTTTTATCTATTGATGCCTTTTCTTCTCTTTTCTTCTCCTTTCTTTTATTTTCTCCTGCTTTTTTGTGCCAGCTGCCTCCATAAATCGCTCAAAAGAGCCAAAGAAAAGTAAAACAAATTGAAGTGGGACAACACAGGGAATATAGCAAATGCTGCATTTGCCGTGGAAAAGCGACTGAAAAAAAGCTACAACAAAAATTTAAATGAAAAGCGCACAAATGGAGTCGTAAAGCAAACGAATTGTAGGCCGTAACCGTGTTCCAGGCGATGTGTTCCCTCTTCTTTCTCTTGCTCTCTCTGTTGCGTGTGTGTGTGTGTGTGTTAGCCACAATATAGTTGTTGTTGTTGTTGTTGCTGTTGTTGCTATTCGGCATGCATATGCACGCATTTTTACGAGCAAGCTGCGGAATGTGCACCCAACATCGGACTATGCAAAATGCAAGAATTTGCAGGAGGAAATCAAGATGGCAAATTTGGGACTCCCTCCACACGGAGAATGTACTAGATTTCGATGTAGTGCCACAAATTCCATTGTTGGGTCTCTCTACTACTATTGGCAAGGTTAATCAAAAAACAAAAAACTTGGTAGACCTATTTCGAACACCATTTCTGCATTAAAGACACAAGTTACTTTTAGTAAAGGGAAAAAAAAACATAATTTGATTAACAAAATATTTTTTCATTTCCCTTAAAAATTCTTCACAAGACAAAATTTAAATTAAGAGCAGATGTTAAGTTCATATCAAATAAATATTAAAAACAAAAAAACTTTAAAGTCATTGAGTCATTGAGCCATAATTAATTTCCAAAAAGCTTACCACTTAATTAAAACCTTGATCTAAATGTAATTAAAATATTTTTTCATGGAATATTTTAATATTGTGTATAACATGATTAAAGGATCAATGCAGAATATTTTAAAATCTTCGAAAAAAAATTTTACATTTAAAGTTTAATTGAATTGATCAATCGATCTTTTTTATAAAGTACATACGTGACTGGCTAAACTGATCTGCAAATTAAAATCAGATTTTACATTTTCTTAATTGGAAAAATAAAATACTCATAGATAGAGATATAAAATTAAGCTTGCTACAAGAAAGTTTACGTATATGAATGAATGAATTGGTAGAAGAATATGAGGTAAGAGGAACAATCAATTGTCATTAGCGAGTGACTTCTGCAATTTCCTGTCATTGCGTGTTGTGCTTGTCATTGTGTCATTCAGTCAGTCAGACATTCTGTCAATTTGTCAGTTTGACGGTCGTCTAATATGCGCAATTATTTTCAAATAAATCAAATTAAAATAGCTCAAAAGGAGAGATGGCAAAAGAAATGATTTCGAATAATTGTGCATAATTGGCAATAATTTAAAAGATCATAACACAGTGATAATGCTATCAAAGACGACAAAAGAAACATAAGCTAAAGCAACAACAACAAAAAAACCTAAAGAATGATAAACCTGTCGACTCATTAAAACGCAATTTCTCTCCATTAGCCGTAGGCCAGAAACAGAAACAGAGAGAGAGAGAGAGAGAGAATGGGAGAGTGGGAGAGAGATTTGTAGGCACTGTGACAACGAGACAAAGTTCAACAAAAGATGCAGGAAATGGTATGGGACTGTAAAAAGCAAGGAAAAGGCAAACAAACTGAAGATAAACACTCACGAGTTTCAATTTTTTTTGTTTCTCTTAGCTCCTTTTTCTGCATGCTATGAAATCAATAGAGGTCAACCTTTTATTTATAGTCTGTCCACGCCCTTAAAGCGAGCTTCTGTTCCTCCTTCTCAAGCTTAAATCTGAAGTCCCAGAAGCAAAAGCAAAACCATTTGCCATTTTTGTTTGAGTTGCCATTGGTGCGTTTTTCATTTGACTTGACTTGCAGTTCAAAGGACACCTTAACTGGGTCCGGGATCCAGACCAGACTGTGGTTGCTCCTGAGTCGTTCGAGGTCAACGGCGGCAAAGTGTTCGCTTTGCCCTGTCAAATGACCAACCTGTCTGTGTGTGTGTGTGTGTGTGTGTGTGTGTGTGTATCGTGTGCATGTCAGAGTGCCTTTCAATAAGAAATGTTTCTCCTGTTTTCTGTTTATTTCTTGCAAAAGAAATAAAAACCATTAAGTCGATAACTGTGCGATTAGCCAAGTTCTTATGTCGATAGGCCCTTCGATTTCTCTGACTCCTTTAACTGCATGACTGGCCAAACAACAAACTGACCGGCTGACCGACAATCTGACACACTGTTCAGCCGTTCTGCTCGACCTGTCAATATTCATTTATTAGTTGTCATTGTTGGCCCAAAAGTTAGCCAAGTAACTTACTTTATGCCCAATGACAGCGGCATTTGGCCAATACTCAATACTCATGAATACGCCCTAAGACAAGTGCACAAGTTCCCTAAGTAAACAAATGGTTTATCTCAAGCTTGTGTGCTTCTTACAATTCACGTATATTATCGTAAGGAACGCATTTTAATTTACTTTTAAATTCCAAATACATTCTAAATATTTGTTTAAGAATGTTTTATGTTTATTTTTCTAATCTCTTATAAAAGTCATTCAGACGGTAATGTTTGTGCATCAGTGATGTCCAAAAGTGAGTCGGATTTTCTTTAAGGACTTTGTCAAAATATTCAATAAAAAATCTTCTTTCATACAAATCTTTTAGTAAAGTCTTTGATTTGAAAGATTAACATTTATCAATTGAGAGATTAAATAAACTGATAGAGTGGTGTCTACATTTTCCTGTTTCGGTCTCTGTTATATATAAAACTGTGCCATTTCCACTGTTTCACAGCGCAGCTAACTTTTTGAACATAACTATAGTTACAATCGATAATTGACTACTTTCATCACTATCTTACTTTTGTCATCTCAAGTTATTTCACCTTTGTATGAATTGATCTATATGAATACAGATCTTAAAATAGAGGAACACAAAAGTCTCTATATTGATTCATTTGAAATTTTCAATAAAAAATAAAATATTTCCTATAAAATATACACATATTACGTTGAAGAAGCAACTTTCCACTTGGAAGCCATCAACTTCTGGCTGGGTGCGAAAACTTTGAACAAATTGCAGTACAAGATATTTTTATGTGTTTTACAAATCGTTGGACGTTTGGATGGTGCAATGAAAATGATATAAAAATCAGACCTTGGCGGCGTTTGCAGAAGGAGTGGAGGGAGGGCATGGCATGGATCAGAATTTGGTGTTGGCCAACATGTATTACACTCAATTAGGCCAATCTCGAAGCCATATTTATGGGCAGAAATAAGTTTATACATTTTACTGGTAGCATAAAACTATGTAACTATGTTGTGGGCCAAAAAATGAGAGCTATAAACTATGTGAACTTACACCAAGGACGGAGCCATAAAAATCGAAGCCTTATAAATGAGCCCGCATGGGCAGAATTACTTACAAAAAAAAAAAAAGAAAAAACCACTTTCATACACTGACTAAAAAAAAGTAATACAAATTTGACTCTTTTAGCATTGGAGAAACTGATTAATTGGCACTTGAAGGGCGTTCCCCGTTCCCCGTTCATTCTTTTGTGGCTGAAGTCATTGTCAGCGAATAGAAACCACTTTAGTGGTGGTGTCCTTTTTTTGTTGCATGCAACCTCTGTCCTCAACGTAACCTCATAATGAAAGTCAAGCCAACAATTTGCCTGCAACGCTGTCGTTTAGCAAAGCAAATAAAAATGTTGTCCTGTAGCTGTCATCGTAGTCCTTTCACCTAAAAGTTGTAATGAAACTGTTGTGTTTTCTGTTTTTTTTACATTGCAGATTTTTAATTACTGCAGCAAAAATTAAGTCAAAAGCAAAAAATGCTGTTGCATAATTTAAAGTTAGTCTTAAATTAACAATCGAATCGACAATTCATGCGAATTTCATTCATATTTGCACAAAGGGAACACTTATCTTTTGTGCTCCACTGAGTTGTGGTGGCCCCAGTGATGCACACAATAATGACCCACCAAAATGGGGATTTGAAGCTTCAACTCAGTCCACAGTCATACATTAATATAGCTTAGGCAAATGCAAATGGGCTTCGTGACAAATGACATGCAATTTTCTAACACAAGAGAACTAACACTCACACACACACACTCACACTCACACACACACACAAACACATACAGTGACATAGAAGAATGCAATTAAAACGAACACCTCCGCCGCACAATCTACACACGCAGAGTTGGTTGGGTTGGGAAAAAAGGACAAACCCAGAGGCCAAAAAGAATGGCGCATTAAAAGGACTTACAAAACTGGCGCCAAAACATTCAGCAGACGGTTACAAAGCTGTGTTGCCCAGCATTAGCAGCTCTAACATACAATACCCAAACTTTGCCTCACCATCACCCCAGGCATCACTACCCCTCTCTCTTCCCTCTCTATCCCCCAAAAGCCACTACAAAAAAAACAACAAAAAATGCGACTGTCTGACCGATGTGGCTGCAGTTTTTGGTACGTTGGCGTCGCTCGGATTTTCCTGTCAGTTCCCGAGTTGTGCCCGCAAACAAAGCGCCCGCAGTCCAAGTGCGATAAATCCTCTTGAAATACAACAAAAAACAACAAAAACAACAACAAATACAGCAGCAACAATAACAACAATACAAATGCGAAAGAAATAAAAACAATAGAACACACAGCACACAGCAAAAGCCCAGACAAAATGTGTGAAAAGCACAAACATTAATCCTAGTTAGAAATATATTTATTATATTGTAATTGCTGCATGAAATAAGTTTTCGATTTTCTACACCAAAAATTCACAAAGTTTTCTCTAACAAAAATTCAATTAAATTTATTAGAAATTTAAGTGTTTACAACCACAATCAGCCTTAAAGTATGCAACGTTGAACAAGTATCTTTAAGATACTCGAAAAACGTAGCTACAAGTTGATAATATAAATAGCTGAATAAAATGATCGATATTGTTGTTGAAAACATAAGTTGATTCAAAACATAATAAATTAAATTGTTTACAAGACAGATAAAGTATAAAGGAAAAATGTATAATAAACAATAAATGCCGTCAAGAAAGGGACTGTAGTTTCCTGGAAATGGAAATAGATATTATTGTGGACAGATAATAATATATCAATAAATTTATATTAAGAAAATAAGACAAATATTTTAAATGGCATTTATTAAAATTATAAAATATTTCCGACCAGCAATCTACAATCAAACTACAATCTCAAAATAATTCCTTCTTTAAGCAAACTCATTATATTGCTTTCAATGATATTATGTCTGTTGAACAAAGTCCTCTACTTAAAAAAAATGATGATGTTGTTTCGTTTTATTGCTTGTTTTCCTCTCGATGCTGCAACTGCGGCTTGTACAACAATTTGTGGCATTTATTAAGAGGGGAGGTAACCAGTGAAGAGGATGAGTGTGGTGAAGTGCGTTGGTCGCTTTGGAGCAGCAAATTGCCAATGTAATTGTTGGTATTCCCCTTTCTCTTTCCCTGTCTTTTTCACTCTGGTTTGACTCTGTCTGACTCGTCAATGTTTTTGTGAATGTTTCATTGCCTTACGTTTATTTTTTTGTGTTTTGTGATTGTTTCCGCTTGAGTGACAAAACACGAATTGCAAATTTCAGGCACGCATCAATGATATCTCGTCATTGGAATTCAATTTGCATTGTCCATACGCCACGGTGTCCACCACATTGCCACAAGCTCACATTCCACTATTTACGATGCGGGGCAGCAAAATGTATGGAGGGGAGAGAAAGAGAGAGGGACAGAGAGAGAGAGAAAAGGGGTTGGCCATTTGGCTTTCGTCTTTTGGTGAGTTTGTGGTTCAGCTGGTGGCTCGAATCGCGGCTTGTGGCTATCAATTTCCGTCAACGCTTCGCAAAATTTGCAAAACAGTTACACACACACATACTCACACATATTTATATAGATTACAGTCGGCACAGATTCCAGCTATACGCATTTAATAGCAGGTTGCGTAATTAATTTTAATCACTTTGCATTTTCCATTCAACAGTCCGATTATCATTATAATTATTATTTCAATTTAATTCTTTTTATTATTTAAACTTGTTACGCCTTCAATTTTTTCATTGCTTTTACATAAGCTAATTAAGTTGGCTTGTTTTGACGGCTCATTTAACAAATTTGCATATTTGAAATTAAATAAAATAATTAAAACAACTAGTTTAAAAAATACAAATAATTAGCGACTGCTAATATGCATATAGAATTAAATGAACAAACAACACATAATTTAAAAAGCCTTGCAAATAATTATTAATATATGCAATTACATATATTCAATATTTATTATTGCAGGTCTTAGTGAAATATAAATATTCAATCTAACATTAAAATACGAATGAAAAACCCCAAATATTCCAAAAATCAGAAAATAAATCAAACAGTTTGTTATATATTTAGAAATACTTGCTTTTCAGCAAAATTGTTTACAAGCTTTTAAATAATGTTATCCGTCATATTAAGAATTTTATTATAAAATCAATTAAGCAAATATAAACTATATGTATAGCATAGTTTGGCGATTAGCTGAAAGTTAAACAATGACATCAGATTGGGTTTGCTATAAAAGTAAACTATACTTTTTGTTTGATTTTCTGCTGAAAACATAACTATTCATAACAATAAAAGCCCTCTACAAAATTTTAATAACCATTTGCATAAATAAACACATGTACTATACACAAAAATACACACACTCCATGTATTTGAATTTTTTGAAAAGGACCACGAAATTTGAGGCTGTCGAATGTAAATGGCTAGCAAAAACTCATTAGCAAATATTTGTCTAACAAGCAACAACAACAACAACACCGACAACAATAAAATCACTTAACACTCGACCACAAAAGTTTTGAACGGAATCGACGGGGGGCTTTAGACTGACGATAAGGACTAAGGACTAAGGACTAAAGACTCAGGGTCACAGCGACTGGAAGTTTTGGCAAATCGTTTATAAATCACTTTGTTGGCAGATGCTTCTCTCGGTGCTGACAAACCACAAAGTACGATTGATACCTGAATACATAGGATAACTTTACGGCGGTTACATTGTACATCCGGTTGAAAATTTGCAAATGCCAGCAGAGAAAAGCAAACAAAGTAGCGAAAGGGTTAATAATTTGCAATATCCGCTGCATGCAGCGCCACTTCCGGTTTCCGTTGTCCAGGCTAGCGCTAACCGCACCACAATAAACACACACACACACACACATAGAGTTGCCTCTTTCTCATAAACAAAATCAAACAACTTTGAACCGGCTCAACATACACACACACACACACACGCACAGAAACAGAGAGAGAGAGAGAGAGAGAGAGAAACACCGCAGATTTCCAGCAGCGTGTCTGTAATTGCGGTCCATTGTCTATTCCAAATGAGTGACTTTTGAGGTAGGTCTACAGGTCTCCGCATCCAGGCCAAATGGTTTCATGTCTGTCTCTAAGGACCTTGCTATTACATTTTACAATTTTCACGTTTTACCGTCGGCATTTCGTTTCCTTTTTTCGTAAAAAGCCGACAAAATCAAGGATTCGAACATAACATTTGACATCTCAACATGTTTGAGAGCGCGCCAAGAGCACAAGTTTGAGAGCGTAAGGATAATACGTGTTTGAGAGAGTAAGCATAACATTTTGAGAGCGCGTGGATAACATGTTTGAGAGAGCAACGTGCTGCAAGCACAAGTTGCAGGGGTGACTAGAAAGGAGAAGTTCTTTAACAGCTACTAAAAAGGAGAGATAACAAGTTCGATGTTCGATAAGATTGAATGTAGTAGACTATAAACTGGGAAATATGTGGTACTTTTTTAATATCCTTGATTATATGATTGTATACTAGTATACAGTATGCTAGAATAGTTTGAATTTTAGCAGTTGTGGTTTGATTATTGGGTGTTATCCTTACGCAAATATAAATCTTGCAACATGATAATGCATTTGGGATAGTATTTTGTAGCAGAGAAAGAAAAAATTTTATAAGCGAGTTAGGCACACATATAAGAAGAGTGCGATAGTAAACTTTTCATTCAGATCTGTTTTAGATTTAAGATAGATTTCAGATATTCTTGACGATTCCATGTGAATCCTATAAAAATATGCACAGTTTTCCTAAAGATACTTTAAAGCTTAAACTGTAGCAAAGTATATTATGCATATCTAAGTAAAGAGGACTACCGAATTGACCAGCACAAGGTGATAATCCTTTAATAGCGCTATTAATTTGCGTGAAATGCATATTGTATTGTAAATAATAGCCAAGCTAAGCTGTATTTATGATTGATCAATAAATGGAAATCTATACAAATGACCCACATATGTATATGACTATTATTGGTTGGCTGTTCACTTTCACATTAACATGACACGTGCTTTAACAGATTTCTGTTAAAATGCGAAAAGTCTTTTGATTACTTAAAGCGTTGCAACCGCGTTAGATTTGAGCGAAAGTTGAGCAAGGGACGAAAAGAAATGAGGTTTGACTTCTGAGGTCTGGGTCTTGGCAGTAACATACAACATCAACACGGCTTTTGTTGTCCGGGGACAATGTCTGAGGCAGCCAAAACAAAAACAATGCTTGCAACAGCAACAACAACTAAGACAACTCTTGCTGTTACTTTTGCATTGGGAAATGCGGGAGATGCGGGAAATGTGGCGAGTGCTCAAAAGTAGGCTTCATTTTAACACTTAACATGTTAAATTTACATTCGCTGCTGTTATTATTATTATTTTTTCTCTCTCCCTCTCTCTCTCTTTCGCTATGTGTGTGTTTGTTGTGGTTGCCTTTTGTTGCTTATTCTGCTCGTTAAATGTCAAGCGGAAAGTTGAGAGAAAGTCAATGACCGGCAAAGCTTAAAAAAATGTAATAACAATAGGAAAAGTTTGTTTTGGAGTTGAATAAGCGCACTTAGTTAGTGTACGAAGGGTTAGAGTTAGTTCTTGTTGTTTTTTTTTTGTTGTTTTTTCTGTGCTTTCTCTTGTTTTTTCCATGGTGTTGAATATAAATTCCGTTGTTACATAGGCGCGTTAACAAGTTGCCAAACAATGTAAAATGTGAAATGAGCAATGTGAAGTGAGAAGTGAGAAGCATTCTGCAGAGCAGAAAATAAGTTATGATTTAAATTAGTATGCAAATTGAAATTAATATGACATTTAATATGAATTATGAGATTATAGAATATCTATAGATCAAATCTTTATGAAGAAAGAAAACACTAGACTGTTTTCTCTGCTCTTTCCATAATTTAAGGAATAATAAAATAATATCAAATAAAGTTGACTATTAAATGTCATACTTATACATTCAATTCGTTTCTACAATTATAGATAAAGCATATTAAGGGCATATTTTAAAATCTAAATCAAGCAATTAGAAGGTAGAACACTATTAAATGCAAGACATAAAATCAACAAACAAATTACTAATATTAGTTTTTACATATAGCACATTTTAAATCAACCATTGCTTGTCTTTAAATGTTTTTATTTATAAATAAAGTTCCTTTATTATCTTCATTGTTAGTTTGCCGCAATTTTCGCATTGAAGCTTTAAGGAAAATTAAATTATTTATTTACTTGTTGCCAATGCAAATTTGAATAAAAATAGAAAATTAAGCAAAAAGGCGAGTGCTAAACTGTTAAATACCCTGTTACAAGCTCTAGTTAAGAAAGCAATACAAATATTCATTTAAACCTGCATAAATAAATACAAACATTGTAAATATTGTAGATTTTCGCACTTGCCTTCCACATTCATTGGCGAAACATTATGATACCCGTTTTTCGCATTTTATGTGCATAGGGTAGGAAAACAAAACGCTTGTGAAAACAACCGTTGTGTGTGAATATTAGAGACCTGACGTAGAAAGCATGCAACAATATCAAAAAAAAGCTAGGGGAAAGTCAAGTAACAGTTACGAACTAACACAAACGCACACACAGAAAAAAACACTTAGTTCCAAAATCAAGAACATTCATCTTAAATATTTTCTCCTTGAAATAAGATTATTTTAAGACCAAATTACTAAAACTAAGATTATTAATCTAAAAAATGTTAAACTCTTAATATAAGAATAAAAAACTTTAATTGTTAGAAAAGTATAAATAGGTACTATTTCGTATCAAACAAATGGTGAGACCGTAGGCGGCGGTTCAAACCCGTCTCGTATCGTATCAAATTAAAAAAGCTTTTTTAAAATTTCTAAAACTAAATATTAATTTAATCAAGATTAAAAAAAATTATAAATATAATAACAATATTTAATTTATTTTATTTTTTGATTTTAATTTTAAAAACATTTTTTCTTCAAATAAGAATCTGGTCTTATTTGAAATGTTCTTAAAATGAAGATGTGTTCTTTTTATTTAAGAATTTTATGTTCTCGACGCATTTTTTAAACCAAAAATCTTAGTTCTGAGACCAAAATCGTGAATTTAGAACATTTTTTTATCAGTGCACACACACACACACTATTTGAGTGCCCGTTATCCAAACCCATTCGACGTGAGTCGTGAGTTTTCCCACCTTTTGGCGGTCGCATCGTAAAATCGCTGAGATCCAACCGCACTCAAAGAAATTATGCGAAAACAAAAATGCAGCACTTGGGGGAAAAGCTGGCTCAGTGAAAGAAAAGTGTGGAATATGGCAAACAAAACAGAACAAAACAGGCAACAAAATGGCAACGCCCACACACACATACACGGATACAGAGATGCGTACACACACACACACACACACACACACACACACACACACTGACTCACACCCCAGCTGGATAAACATAAAAGCAAACACGGACTGGCGGCGAGCGAATAAGCAAACAGCCTTAATAAAAATTTCATTTCCTTAATCAAATGCATTATCAAATTACAAAAACAACAAAAACAACAGTAGCAGTGAGTGGCAGCGGCAACGGTATCAATGTGGGCGTGTGGGCGTGTCTGCATAATGTGCAGCCACAAAAGCAAAGCTGAAAGAAAGAATACTGTTATCCTTCGACTCAACCCTGCGGTTAAGTTCATCACAAAAGCCAACATCAATTGGAATTGAGAAACACACACACCTCAACACACCTCATTTGAAAAGCGCTCAGTTATCCCAGAGTAACCCGCTGAGTCCCGTTACACTCTCCCTTTACTTCTTCCCCGTGCAGTCCTTGCTGGGATTGAGAATTCAAAAACAAATTGTCAAACAAAAGTTAAAATCAAACGAAACTTAAAAGCATTACCAAAATATGCCCTACATTTTAAGGATTCAAGGGCATACTCTGCTTTCAAAAATTCTTCTGATATATGTACACTGATAAAAAAAAATGTTCTAAAATCAAGATTTTGGTCTCAGAACTAAGATTTTTGGTCTAAAAAATGCGTCGAGAACATTAAATTCTTAAATTAAGAAAATACATCTTGATTTTAAAAACATTTTAAATTAGATCAAGTTCTTATTTTAAGAATAAATGTTCTTAAAATAATTAAAATAATAATAACTAAAAAATAAAATAAATAACAATTATTTAATATATTTATATTTTTTTTTTCATTTTTTATTTTTGATTTATTTACATTTTATTCTGATTTAGTAATTTTCTAAATGTTGCTTAAGTTCGATACGAGTGGAGTTTGAGCCGCCGCCTACTGCTTCACTACTGAAGCGGTCTCTCTAACCAGAGCGCCACGGTGTCACCATGCGTTTCATACGAAATAGTGATTATTTATACTTTTCTAACAATTTAAGATTTTTATTCTTATATTTAGATTTTAGTAATTTGGTCTTAAAATAATCTTATTTTAAGATCAAAATATTTAAGATGAATGTTTTTAATTTTAGAACTTGGTCTTTTTTTTCAGTGTATCTACTAAATCTATTATAATTTAATTTTGAGCTATATATAAAACTAGTATATGTTAGTCAATTAATTTATTATCATGAGTATAATAATTAATGTTTTTAGCTGAATATCTGATAGTTCTAGACAACATCTGCTCTTTTATTTTCATATTTTACCTTCATCATTTTATATAAACTGAAAATCCAAAAATTGTCAAATATAGCGGGTGACTTAATTGGACTTAAGAGCTGTATGCAGGATATCTTAAAGTCGAGCCATTGGACTAGAATATTTTTTATTGGCTTTTGAATTCTTTTAATAATTTTAATTTTTTTGTAAGCTAGAAAACTAGCTCAAGTTTCAAATTTCTTTCGAAAGGGAAAAGCAGAGGAATGTCCTCATCCAACCACCACCCCCCCCCCCCCCTCCCACACACACACACACTCACTCACATACAGAGACTCACAAACACATACACATACAAACTTTAACGATGCTTATTTCGTTATAAGCTGAAAAATCAATGATTGCATTTGCATTTTGTTAGATTTCTGCATTGGAATTATGCCAAACGTTTGGCGCGTCCCAAAATGTTGTTGTTCATCTTGTTGTTGCTGCTGTTGTTATTGTTGTTGTTGTTGTTGTAGCTGTTGCTGTAGCAAACTGCCGGAAGTGTAGGGTGTAGTGTAGGGGAGTAGCACGATAGCTTGTTACTGAAAAGTCCTTCGGCGTGGTGAGGAAATTAGAAATGGAAATTATTATCGTAATTTGTAATGTTGTTGTTATTGCTACAGTTGTTGTTGTTGTTGTTTTTGTTGCTGTCATGTAATTACACAGCAACAGAACACAACAATCTGCGCTCTTGAGTGCATTTAGGGCTGTTAATAGACATTTGCTTTCGGTTGCTCTTTTAAGCTTTAATTCTTGTTAAGTCCTCTAAATATTTTCAATTTATTAATGTAAATAGAAGAAGTCATCTTAGAGCTAACTCTTTGCTTTATTTACAGAAAATTATCTACAATATTAGTACAACAACAAAAAATACTAAGATAAAGCGACTAGCAGATATTGTATACCCTACCAAATACACTTATAAATATAAACTAAAAGTCTTTTTTCTCATAATAATAGTAGCCTTGATATTTATCTTCAGTCAGAAAGTAGTCTAGTCGTAATTGTTGTAGTTAGTAGTACTATTACTATGGAATTTAAAATAAGTACTATATATACATTGTTTCAAGATATCAGCAGTAAAGAGTATCATCAATGCTTCCATTGCGTTAAACTTCAAATTTTAAATGTAGTGTTATATGAAAAGCTGCCTGCTAATTCATAGCATGTATAATCAAACCACACAACTGCGATCTCAAAAAATGGGTTCCGCAGAATTTGGTTTATTCAAAAACAAAGAAAAGTATATATATTTAGATATATGATAAATAAATAGAAAATAAAATAAAATAAAAAAAATTGAAATAATGCAACACTTGCATTGTTATCGATAAATGGTTGCAATCTGCACTGACCGCTCATTAATCGAACTAATCGCAGATTCATTGTATAATTTGTCATCTGAGAATCGATAAATTTAATAAATACCAGCACTTTTGAGCGACTAATCAGATTTAACAATATTTAGCTCTATTTGAATTGAAAATAAGAATCTGAGAGATATGGTAATTTAGCTCTTGTCTCAAGAAGTGTATACAGTTAGTTAGTGTTCTGTTTTATATTTTTATAGCCTTCCCACAAACCGTTGAAAATGAAAATACGACTACCGACTCGAGTACAGCCAGAAGTAGTTCCGCCGCCGGGCGAGACTGGACTCTACACAAATAAGATACACTATTTGAGGAAGTATCTACTGGATGAGCTAATCTCAAAGAAGTTTGCCATGGACTTTATGGAACCGGTGGATACGGCAGCATTGCAAGTGCCCAATTACTATACCATCATTCGAAGGCCAATGGATGTGGGAACGATCATTAAACGTGTACAGAATCGATATTATCATCGTGTGGATGAGTTGATCCTTGACTTTAGATTAGTGATAAGTAACTGTTTCACGTTTAATCGACCGGGCGATGTGGTATATCGTAATTGCCAGAAACTGGAGAGGTTTTTTTACAGGGTACTCAATAAAATGCCAAGAGGTGAGGAAAAAGTCAGCACAAAGGATCCTCGAGCACCGGGCAAACAAAGCTTTGAGAAATCCTCAGAGGCTGTTCAACGTCAATGCAGGGAGCAGATAAGAAAACTGCAAATGTCCATCGCAAGGGAGGAGGACAAAAGTATCTGCAAGTATTTCAGTGGCAAGTGGGATACGTTATTCCAAAAAGTCGATAAATATTACTTTAGGACCGTCGAGGAGTATCGCTTCGAACTGGACTACATATTCAAGAAATTCGACATAGAGGTAAAGCTGCTCTACGAGTTTTATCATAGAGTCTGCGAGAACGGAAGCTTTCCGCTCTATGAAAACTGTCTAATGTCCGGGGAGCAAAAAATAACCAATTATTCTGAACCGCGCTACAATCTCCTGGATCAAGATATAACGGAGGTGCTCTATACACTGAAAAGGGCAGAGAGCGGCGTGGATCATTGTCAAAAGTCTTATACCAGGGAAAAGGAAGAACGTGCCAGAAACCTCATCGAAGTCTTCGTCGACGCTGCGAACAGACTTCAACAGAAGATGAAGAATGAATACCAGGGAACATCCGATATGAGCGATGAAGATGATGATGATGTCGGTAACAGCGACAACCAGGAAGCTGGGAACATCTGTCAATCTTCTGATGAGGAAGAGGATGAATCACAGGACTGTGAAGTCAGCACCATTTCCCAAGTAGAACAAGAGGAATATGATATGCAAATTGAAGATTCTCATTCGAAATCCCCTGACTGGAAGAAGGCTCGCATCGACTCTGCCAATTTTAATGATTCGGCAACTTCGTCTGAAGCTGAAGTTGAAGTTGAAGCGGAAGCTGAAACTGAATCTGAGGCTGAAATTGAATCTGATGCGGAAGCTGAAGCTGATGTTGAAACTGAAGCTGAAGCTGATGTTGATGTTGATGTTGAAACTGAAGCTGCTCCGAGCAATTCTATGCTCTGGGCGGACTTGGAGCTGACAAGCAGCGAAGAAAGCAATGAATGTGAATTAGAATAATGCTTAAAATCATAATATTGCATATCGATTAGAAATTGATATGTAAGCTATTTGATTTTACTTGAATGAATATGCTCATCAGCAGCGAACATTAACTTGTCATACCCTGCTTGATAGTTAACAGATTATAGAAGTAACTAATCTTATACAAATTGTTTTCTTTTAGATTACACTCGCTTCGATTGTTTTGCCAGCAAGCAAATGAGTTTCTCTATAAATCGTTGGTGTCTAAGGAGCAGAGTTTGCTCCTGTTTACTCCTGTTTTGGGGGCAATGACACAGCCAAGCGATAAACAGAACACCATTTGAAGGGTTGTGCCTAAAAGTAGGCAATGTGCGAACTTTATTCAATCGATAAAATTCACTCCATATGCAACTTCCAACTTCCGCAGTCTTCGAGGTCGTTGTTGCCTCCTCCTAGTTGGTTCCCCGCTGGTTGCAAGTAAAGCAATTGTGGGTGTTTTGCCTCGATAGCAATGCAAATCAACTCTACTTTGCTGCACTTCCTTTCCAAAACAGCAAAAGAGAAATTATAATTGCCTGTTTTGTTGCGGAATACGAGTATCTCGCGACTTAACCAGCTTTTTGCATACTGTTTTATCTGTTTTTGCCCACCAAAAAAAAATGGTAAACTGAAATGGAAATTGCCACGCATTGATTTTGCATTGGGTGAAGCAACGAAATTAAAATTCAAATTACCTACATACTTATACTGAATTTAAATTCAGCAAAAACAGCTTCTTTTCGCATCTGCTATAGGCTAAAACTCGAGGATGATAATTCCTAATTGTAAATCAATTCTATTCTATTTATTTCAACGAATTATTCAGGCACCTGTCATGCGTTTCATTCAAAATTATTATTTGTACAAACCGTTTCCGAATTACACTTTTGATTTAAATTTACATTAATTAATGCGAAATGTTTTTTAGTAAAATTAAAATGTGGTTGTGACTGTGGATTGCAGATCTAAGAAAATCTAAGATTGCAGCGGTTGGTGCTGTTGGACCTTTTTTGGAAAAATTTTTATTCAGGCCTGTTCCAGATTTCACTTTTACGAATTTCAATCCGATAACACTAGGCAACAGCTTAAAAATTACAAGAACCAAACCTACTTTTTTGCATAGATTTGGGGCCCCAAACGGCGAAAAACATTTCTGTTTTTTTTTTGGTAAGTTTTTTTTTTTTGAATTTTTTAAAAATCTGGCTTTTTTTATTACTTTTTTTCAGAGGTGCACCCATATTTGTCATCATTACTTGAAAGTGCCAAAAACGATTTTCCAAAGCTTTACTTTTGTTCTAAGCTAATGAGTAATTTAACTATTATACTTCAACAACAAATAATAAAAAAAAAGTTAAAATTTATAAAAAAGTTAGACTTATGTAGAATTAACATTTTTTTTTAATTGCACCACCTTAACCCCACTCCCTCCCAATCCCACTATGAAGGAATGTGTAATTTATTTACAAAAAATCTAATTATTAAGCTAGAAGCTTGCTACTTAGCACAAACATTAGTTAGACTAAAGAGGACTTTAAATTTTTTCCAAAATTCCATTTTAACTGAGTACAGGTTAAAATTAAATCCCACAAATAGTTGCAAGGGAAATTTAAATACCAGGAAATATACAACAAAAAATATGTGTCAACTGACCAGAAACTTAAATCGAAGTTGACCAAGCCTTTGTTGGGAAAATTTGTTATATTTTGGCATTTTGCAATGTGCGATGATTCGCCATCTATTGCCGATTTAAGCTTTTGACTATAAACTATCTTATACAGATTTTATTTTTCGGAGTTTTCATTTGCTATAAAAATAGCTATAATCCGTTTTATAACAATGAGCTTTTTGCCATCTAAAGTGAGCGCCATCTTTGAACATTCCTCTTTAGTGCGTGTGCGTGTGGGACGCCATCTTTGAACAGTTAAAAATGGTATGGCAACATTTTAATGGGATTTTAAATTAAAAAAATTTGTCTTCCCTTTATTTTCAAATAAACACTGCAGTTATAATGGGTTGTTTGTTGTCGATTTATAATAAACCATGTAAGAAGGATATGTGAAGCAAATGTAATGATTTAATTCCTTTTCAAATTTTCTCAAAATTATTCTACAATAAGGTGTAGAATATCCTCTTTATATGGATTGTTAACTTCAAAGTCAACGGCTTAACTTGATACAGTTACCAAATTTTATAATTTACACTCTAGACGAGAAGAAGTTGATTGTTTCAGCAAATGCAAAATTTTGATAAAAAAAAAATCGAAAAAAAAGACACACATTTACATTGTGTGATAATTTAATATTCCTTCCGTATTGTTAATTGAAACTAGCCTTGTGGGAGTTAGTTCTAGCCTGTAGTTAGTAAAAATTATCACTTGATTTGGTTTTTTCTTTCTATTTTATTTTTCTTGGTTGAAATAGTATTGTTATAGTTAATTTCAATAACCAAAGATAATATAACATTGCTTTCAAAAAAGTGACTTAAAAAAATTAAAAAATAAAAATAACAAGGTCAATTAGAGCATTAACCAAAATGCTAATTAATTTTGTTTTTTGTATATATAAGTACACATAAACATTAACTATTTATACATTATATAGTACGACATTTGTTAATATTTTGGAACGGAGTTTGTGTAACGTGTCAAACAGGTGTGTTCCACAAATCTGTATAATAAATAACTGAAAAAATATTGAATAATGATATTAGATTTATTAAATATACTACTAAATATTAATTTTGTTAAAATTCACAAAATCGAAAATGTGTTCGAAACAATAAAATCTTTGACATTCGAAAAACACTGCCATTTCGAACGGTTGTTTTGGAAAGCAAACCTCTTCATTATCTCTAGATATTTGTGGAACACACCTGTATAAAGTAATGTGATATTTGCAAGCTAAGAACACACCTAACATAATAATAAACTTAACAAATGTGCTTAAATAATATATAGATTAGTTGAGCCACATTCAGATCAATATTTAATCTAATTATTTCACAAATATTTATGTCTCCTTATATAAAAATATTCATGCTCTGTAACCAACAATATGTTCACTTTCATTATTCAACCAGCCTATTTTAATCCGTAGCCTAATTATTAACTTGTATTTGGAAACATTCAGACATTCGTATATGTAGAATTCTCTTATCTAATTTGATCTTATACATATCTCGAAATCAATATTATAGCACTTAGTTAGAGTATATGTTGACATAGATATAAGTTCTGTCTATCTCATGCTCGAGATGCTTTTAATATATCGAAGAATAGACAGGCTGTCAATTAAATTTAACATTTACATGAGAACACTTATATATGTCTAAGTACTTGTAGTTTTATATATAGCTAAGTAAAATAGATTTTTTTAGATAGGGTATCTAAATACATAGTTAGGTCTTACAATTGCTTTTCCTAATTCAAACAAAACTTTGCTTCTAAGAAAGAGAACAAATTGTGCTATACAAAGGAGAGACCACACCAAAGGGGAATTTCTCACACTGTGCTCTTTTGAAACGCAAATACTTGGCCAACAAGGATGCTCCTAAATGTATCTTTGAGACACCTTTCAAATGAGTTCACTTGAGCACAGTTTGTCTAACAAGTCAGTCCAAACAATTTCCCCTTATTAATTCAGATATCCTGCATTAGTGCATCGGGTGTTTGAGGATCCGTTGTGCTGCCTCCGAGTTCACCGCTGATGTCGCTGACCGAGGATGAAACCGCCGATAGCATCGTGGTCACCGTGGCGTTAATCAACTCCGTGCTGGTGCTGGAAACGGTGCTATACAAGGCCAAGGCTGTTGTGGTAATAACTGTGGCCAAGGCGGGAACGGGAATTATGCTCGTGGAGCTGCTCTCAGTGCTGGACAGGCTGGAGATTGTGGTGTTAAGCAGCAGCGGAGAGAGCGTTGTATTAATGGCCATTGTGGCACTTGTCGTGGGCAACAGAGGCGGCACATGACCGTGATAATGATCTATGGAGGCGGGCGTGTATGGGTACAAGGGACAGGGATTATCCAGTTGAGGTCCCAGCATTCCCTCGAATACGTAGCCAATAAGCGATCCAGCCGTGAGACCAATGTTATATGACAACGTCATAATATTGCCCGTAACCTCTTTAAGCGTACCTGGAACCTTTGCCGGTGCCAGCATCATGGGCAGACTTCCTGCCAATCCATTGCTAATACCCAAAGCAATGGTGAACAGAAAGGGCGCCGTTTCGCCCGAGATGACGGGACGATGACGCGGCGCACAGCAGAGCAGGAACATTGGCACTAGAACAATACGCAATCCGGATAGAAGCACCAGCTGACGACGTGACCAGGGATACGGACTGGCAGCCAGAATCTTGCCCACCACATCCGATGTATTGAAACAGAACATCAGGAGCACGGGCATCCAAGAGCGCAGAGCGCACGAATTGACTTCCACCTCAATGCCCGGATAGAGTGAGAGGGTCACACAATAGGCCAACGCAATGCACACCATATACGGATAAATCACTTGCGCCACTCGCCAGCGTGTCACGAATCCCTCACGAATGTCGCCCAATTTACTGGGACGACAGCGACGTGGCGTAATCACATGCTCCACCTTGAATGCCACCGTGGTGGGCGTGGTTGGTTCATGTGGCGTTGACGGTAATTCCGGCAATTGTCCAAGACCCTCAATGATGCTCTCGCCAGCCGTGGGATTGGACAGCTCATACACTGGATTGCTAAAGCTCAACGTGTTCGTGGCATTTGCACTGGAATGATGTGGCCCAGCTGTTGTCGTTGTCGTTGTTCCATCCATCGAGAGGACTCCATATTTTGTACTGCTTGTAGCTCCATCAATTTCTTGCTGCAAATAGAAAACAGCAATGAGTACCAAAATAGATTAAATGTAGAAGAAATCATCACATTAACAAGACATTTCTCAGTCCTTATATCAGGGAATTAAACAAAAAATATCGAGGCATTGTTTTGAACCGGAGTAAAATAGTACATTTTTAAATACTTATTTTATTGAAAATACACTGTCATAAAAAAAATGCTAAGAATTTATAAGCAGTTAGTCAAAAAAGTGTTATTTCTTACATTATTATTTTTTTTACACTGATAAAAAAAATGTTCTAAAATCAAGACTTAGGTCTCAGAACTAAGATTTTTGGTCTAAAAAATGCGTCGAGCACATTAAATTCTTAAATTAAGAAAACCCATCTTGATTTTAGGAACATTTTAAATAAGACCAAGTTCTTATTTTAAGAATAAATGTTTTTAAAATCAAAATCAAAAAAAAAATAAATAATTATTTTTTTATTTATAACTTTTTGCATTTTTAAAATTTAATTTATTCACATTTAATTCTGCTTTAGTAATTTTATAAATTTTATTTTAATTTGTTACGAGCGGGATTCGAACCGCCGCCTACTTGCTTCACAACTGAAGCGACCTCTATAACCAGAGCGCCACGGTGTCACCATTTGTTTAATACGAAATAGTTTATATTTTTACTTTCCTAACAATTTTATTTTATTTTTTTATATTAAGAGTTTAACATTTTATAGATTAATAACCTTAGTTTTAAAAATTTGGTCTTAAAATAATCTTATTTTAAGAACAAAATATTTAAGATGAATGTTCTTGATTTTAGAAGTTGGTCTTTTTTTTCAGTGTATGGTTCTAAGAACAATAGAAAACAAAAAAAAAGAAAGTATTAAATTGTTATTTATCAAATAAAAAATAAAATATTAATTTTTATTTTGTCAACACTTTCCTACTAACTTTACATTTATTCTTATTTTTTTCCGTTTTTTTCATTGTAATTTTAGTAAAACTAGGCAAACTTACCTCATCCGGTCTAAGAACAATTTTGGAGCACGCCTCCACATAATAACGAACAAAGGGCGAATTAATCGTGGCCACGTGAAGCAGATAACTGAAGAGTATATATAGCGTGGAGGTTAAAAAGAAAATGACTGTCGAGACGCGATCATTGTTGATGAGCAGCTTGGTAACCACACGATTGGAAGACACCAGAAAACCGGCAATACTCTCGCCGGCCATTACCGCCTGCGTATACTGTTTGGGCAGCATCGAGGCAAATCCGTAAAAGCTCGACTGTTGCACCGTACAACCAATGGCGGTTAATGCCACCGCCGACATGTTCACCACATAAGCGGTGTTTGTGGCAAATGCATGCCAGGCCACCTCGCAGACGGCCACAAAGATCAATGTGGTGAAGGAAACGATGTAGCCAAAAAGCACACGGGTCTGGAATGGAGCCAGCGAGAGCACAATGTTGTTGAACAGAACCGTACAGAAAGCCACAAAGATGTACGTCATGGACATGTCCAAGGCCACCGGACGACCCGGAAAGCGTCCCTGCCAATAGTCAGCGGCAATAATGAAGCTGAAGGAAAGATTAATTCAATGAAATGGTAGCTTGAAAATATATCCAGTTCAAAGTTGAAAACTTAAATAATTTTTAGAAGAAGGCTCGCCGAAAAATGAATACACTTGCTGAGCACTGTACCCAAATTTCGCACGATCGTTCGTATAATGATAAATTACGCCAATTGTGAGATTGGACGGTATATCTCAAAATTAGTGAAAATGTTCATACTACAGGTTTATTTTATATCGATCTATGTTTCTATGTTAGCTATATGTTATAGTACTCCATATTTTGTCAAATCAAAAGAAAGAAAAAGATAAATTTTTTAAAAGTTGTAATATGTTATGGTTGTTGAGCCCCAGATCTTATATGGTATACTTGATGGAGTAAGTTAAGCGTCTCTTAATGCATATCCTGGATAGCATTAAAAAAATCAATGGAATGGCAAAAACATGTTTAAAAGAACTGATTCTTATAGTTTAAAATTTATAATTATCTTTAAAAAACTAGTTTACTTTCTACCATTTCTTCTTTACAGGATATCAAGTGAATAAAGAATGGCACACACAATTTGCGCTTACTCTAAAACAAGTTCATAATAATCACACAGTAGAGGCACTCATAATACTCGTAATCGTAAACTCATTCATTCTTTTTCATTCACAGTGCCTTAGTTCCCTTACGAGTTTATCAATTTGGAGTGGTGCTCACCTATTGTAGGGTAGAACAAATCCAATGCCCGCTGCAAGGAGTGCCAGATAGACGGCATGTCTTTGGTCCTTGGGGGCGCGTGTATCGAATTCGGGACTATCAATGCTCGTCGGATGCCGCATGCCACTGCCCGATGTCCGTCCGCTGCGACCCTCGAGTGGTTCGTATGATTCGTATGTGGTTTCCTGTGCACCCACATCCATTATGCTCCACTAGTTATTGTTATTGTTATTGTTGTTGTCTGTGTTTTTTGGCGAATATTGTTGTTGCTTTTAAATAGTTTTCCGAGTTTTGTTAACGCACAATTCAATTAAGGTTTGCATAATTTATGCGTTGAAATCAACGGAATAACTAACGTTGTACTATACGAGTATATTCGTCATGCACTCAAGAAATACAGGGTGTTGTGTCTCTTGCTATTTGTGGCACGCACTTTAATCGATAAACGGCAGTCGCAAATTGTTGCTCCAATACTGCGTTAATCGATTGCAAATCCAAAAACAACACACATTTTAATTTGAAGTTTTACTTTAATTTAAGCAAATTATTATTTAATTTTTTATTTCATTTGCATTTTATATTTATTTAAAACCATTTTTCGCTGCACTGGCACTTCCATTTGTATTTTATGGTGTCTAGATTTATTTAAACATGCTGCATTGGCACACAGGACATGCACAACTAAATTGCCATCTTTTGCCAACAAATCTCCACGCAAGTATTCCAATCTCACCACACTATGAACTGCGCATGCGGCGTATGATTGATTTTTCGTTGCAATCACCAAACAAGTCATAATTTTCCGCTCGTTACACCAGACAAATCATTATCCTTCTGGACCCCAAGCTGACTGGTCGACATCAAATTCTATCTCTTCTAAACACTAATCGCAAAAATATGTAAGTTTCATACCTAATTATAATTATCAAGTTTTGTTCCAAATTTTTATATTAGTTAATTAATATTTATATTTCCAATTATCATATATTTGTGAGCTTATAAGTATATAACATTTTAAAATAATTGTATTTTTTGTTTTCTTCCAACAGGTCATAAAAAGGTTGAAATCGCTTAAATGAAGGTATACTTAATTTATTATCTAACTAATATTATATTCTTCACTCCAAAAATACGAAATCTGCTTCCAATGCAATTCTCACTTATATGTACAATATACATAAAATGTGTATGTATCTGTACACAAATTTTCAGTCATGTATATATCTAACATTTCCAGGTAGATACATACATACCTACACACCCTTCCCCAACAGGTGAATAGTTAGGTCCGAATGCATTCACAAGGTGTGTATCTGTCTAACAATTTTCAGACACTACAAATAATTGCATGCTTATAAAAAAAAATGCATACTATAGATACATACCTTATAGCTTCAAGTAAATTATCAAATCTATAGAAAATGAAGTATCTATCTGAAATCATAGCATCACCTGCAATTTCACAAAATTTTTACTACATATACACTTTAGTGTGTATGCAATTTTAGCAATATATATTTATAGGATACCTAAAACATAAAAAAATACACACACTTTTTCAACAGGTGAATTGTCAAGTCTGCGCAATAGAAAGTATCTTGCATAAATGATTAATAACATTATAATAAAATTATTTTATGGATAAGTGGGATACCTCTCCGTAGTTTTCATTGCTTTGAACGGTGAAATAGACATTTTGAGGAAGACACAGTGTGTCTGAGTCCAGCTCGTAATCTGTGACATTACTCAAAGCAATGAGCACGGCTCGGTATCCTGCCCAAATTTATAGATCTACTGGAGCTGAAACATTTGTGATTGTGTACTTAAAAAAAACTTATATGGTACAGAAATTTGCAACTTAAACGATATCCCGCACTTGACGCTGGCTATCGTGCAAGTCATCGTTAATGTTGCCGAATTCTGTTTCCTAAACAAGCATGAAGTTTAATTAAAACAACGACGGTGATTCTTCTGGAATGGGTCCATCAACTGACGCTGTAAGAAAATTGTATATACTTGAATGATTAATCCTTTTATGTATCTAAGCTTGCTGGAAAAGTGCGTGCGTCGTCATCCCTTGCAGCATTTCCAAGGCCACCCCAAAATGCATGCAGCATAAACATTTTGCAACCAATAAGAATGCATTTACTTATGTGATAGATACATAAACCAAATTTATTTTTCATATACAATTATATTTGTTTTATATGCACATAATAAGCAGACTAGTTGCAAATTCCACCCTCAAATCAATTCCACAGAAACTTGAGAGCATAGAATACATCTAAAAAATATGCTACATATTTCTGCCGAGTTCATTCTAAAGTAGAATTTGCAACAGGCCTCAATAAATCTTAGTAATTTTCATTCATATAATAATTTATAGTTAATAACAATTGTAAAACAAAAAAATACAAATAAAAAGTACTTTAAAAGCATTTTTTAACTTGTGACTTCACACAGACAATATATAAAATTTATAAAATAAACAAGCGATATTGTACAACAAATAATTCGTTTTTCTTTGAAATTCTTGCCACTTGATTAATATAAAAGCAATAGTTGAATCAATTATTGCAGCGCCAGATTTAATACAGAGATTGCTTAAAAGTTAAATACAGCAATGTTTAAGAATTTTCATGGTTTGTAGGAATATTTAATAATTTGCTTTGCAGGTCTCCACAGTTAACGAATTACAAAAAGTGGAATGAGCCATTTCTTTAACATAGTTATTTTTAAATGGTTAATGAGCTGTTTAGTGATATTTCTTTGATGCATCGTCGTAGCTGGGTGGCAAATTCTACAAAGATGTATAAAATTGAGAATAATAAAATTGTTTCAAAACTCAACTACATACATTATATGACGGCGGCATATCACTGGGTCCAGGTGCATTCGGTCCGCGTTGATTATAAGGTGTATTATTTGCGCTGGCCGCAGCCTCGGCTTCTTTAGAATCTGTATAAAAAAAAATAAACAAACATATATTGTAGTTTGAATAATATAAATTGATAAAAGATGTACACTAAAATTATAATGTCTTACACATTCTTTTTATGGATATATAACAGGTATTGGAATAAAACACAAAGTTCTTGCAACTGGATAACAATTAGGATAATAATAATATTGCGTGCTGCTGGTTCCTGTAAAGTTTGCATGGGAAAAAATGAAAGAAAGAAAGAAATCGTTATGCAAGTTACTAACTACTGTTTAGAATTGCAAAAACTGTTTGGCTCGGCTTTTGTTATAAATTTTAACCTTATCATATATATAGATAATAGAGAGCATTACAGAATCTTACTTGTTTGTTTTGCCGTACAGTAAATTTTGCAGTTTACACTGTGAAATAATTAAAAAGAAAAGTTTGTTTCAGATACCAAAAATTGAAGTTTTAATTTTATTTTAGTAACTTGTTAGATTTCGTCGGATCGAAATGAAAAGGAATATGGGAGTATAAGGTAAGTGATCCTTTCTAATCCAAATTTGCAACTATTTTAATTATATAATATTTATGAGTATTAATCTATTTTTAAGTCAATTTTCTTGCTTGAGTTGAACGTCTAGTCTAGATAACAAATTAAGTGAATGAGGGGTTAATAATGTGAGACATTTATGATCTTTACTCACTTCCGGGTGGCAAGCTAAATCCCATAAAGTTGGCAGCCGCTGTACTGCCTGCAGCATTGGCAGCGGCCCCGGGACCGGCTGGGGGCTGCTGTGGGGGAGCAGAGCCTCCTGGATAGCCATTCGGTTGTTGCGACTGTGGTGGACCAGAGCCTCCTGGGTAGCCATTTGGCTGTTGTGGTTGCTGCAAGCCGGGCTGCATGAAACCACCAGGAATGTTGGGATTATATGCACCATGGGGAGGTGCAGGTGCGCCATATCCTTGTGCAGGATATCCACCATATGGCGGACCAGGCGGGCATGCTGGAGCACAAGAAGCATACGGCGGTGGCTGAGCATAACCACCGTTCCAGGCTGGTGCTCCATAGCCGGGCTGTTGTTGTTGCGGCTGATCTGGCGGCGCTGAAAAACCATACCAAGTTGCATCACTCTGCTGCTGCTGGTTATACGACTGTGGTGCCTGATGCTGAGTTGGTGGTGCTATAAGGAATCAAAAAAATGGCATGTGCAATGGGGCCTCAGAGTTAGAGAAAGCGTGAGTCTGTTATGATTTGTAAAGCATTTCAATTAAAACCAGTTCAATTGCTGTACATTAACAAAAGCCGAGTGTTAAGAGAAACCAAAAGCAACTTACTCATGCCAGGATACGGCGGTGGATTGTCGCTCACAAACACTGTATTCGGTGGTGGACCACTGAACGCATCGTGCTGTGGCAACCAGCCATAGTAGCCTGGTGGTGGCTGGTAGGCCGGTGGTGGAGCCTCATGCCAGGCACCCGCTGGTGCATATGGCGGTGGATCATCTCCAGCTAGTCCGCCGCGATGGAAGTTGCCTTGAGCGGTCTTGGCAGCACGCAGCAATGCCTGGCCATACTCAATGGCACCGCCCGCCTTAAAGTACAGCTTGAATTTGACCTCGCCCACATAATTGCCATTGGGTTGGGCGCGAACCTTGCCCTTAATGTAATTGGCTCCAAATACCGGCTGCTCGATTTCCACCTAAAAACATACACTTATAAGAACAACGACAATATTCAATTATACAAATATTTACATCAGATAGTGCCACAAAGGGTGCACTAAAGGATTGCATCACATCATCGGATTTTTTGCTGTTGAATATCATTCTGTGCGATGTCAAATAAACGCGTCCCTGCTTCGATCCTCGGAACAGATGATTGTCCTGTCCAGAAAAGTCGATGCTCACGCTATCGCTGTGCAGAAGAATGCTGCAAAATTAGAGATAATTCAAACAGTTAGTATAGAAACTGGATTCACATATTACAAAATTCGCTTAAAGTAATTTAATTTTTTTTTTATATAATATTTATTCCTCTTAAATTGGGTTCATCTAATTATGCAATGGTTTGACAAAACATTTACTTGACATACTGTAAATATTTCTAGCTTCAATGTATTTTTATCGCTAATTTGCAGCAGCTGTTTGTTGTGCACATTCATTGCGAAGAACACGTCAAGCCTGTTCCTAATCTCGGTGCTGCGGCACATATGTATATGCATATTATCATAGCATTATAATTGCAGTAATCTATTAAACTCAATAATAAAATACCCGACTTTTTTAATGACGTCAGTTCTTCTGCTCAGGCAACAACCACAACATAGCACACAAATATAATACTTACTATTCGCCTGCATGTATGAGCACGCCATTATTGGCGTGTGCCGTGTTTACCGACATCCCGAAAAGTTTTCTAAGTAATACAAACAGAGATTTCTTCGACTTTTTGTAAATTACGTTGTATTTGCGTGTTGTTTTCGTTCTAAACTTTCTCGAATTGACGCCGACAGCTGATGAATCATGAACAGTGTGTACACAAGTGCTGCGGCGCCGCAATGGAACGCCTAAAAAATACCACATAGTGGTTGTTGCATTATTTGCAGCACTTTTTCAATTCATGAAAACGCGCGCACGACTAAAAATTTAACAAACATTTTCTTAAAATAACAAACATTAAAAGCAATTATTACCAGATCCAATGAGATTCGATATGAGAAATAATTTTTAGAAGCTAGTCACCCCTGGAAAAGAGAAGTTCAAAATAAGTACTTTAAAAAGATAAAAAAATCAACAAAATTCTAACAACATATTTTGCTTAAAAAGAAGAAAAAATAACAAGAAGAAACACTTTTACAGATTATCTTTTGTAAAAATTAACCCAATTCTTTACGAAAAAAATCAAACTATATTAGAAAATTTTGCTAGGTGGCAACCTTTTGTGCCAAAACAGTGTTCTTACACCAGTAGTCGACTTTTTAGGGGATAAATTGATGTTTCTGGCTAGAAAGCATCTAAATTTGTTTTTGTGGGCACTTTTTGCACAATTTTTAGCTATAAAATAGCTGAGTTGGCATCAGTAAAGGCAATATAGCAGAGTGTGCTGTTTCTCCGTAGACAAAATTAGTTAAATACTTGTAATAATCCTGAGAAAATTAATTAAAATACAAATGATCAGAAAGGCAATGGATTTTCTTTTAGCGCATGCAGAAAGTGAAAAATTTGCGCTGCTTTAACGTAGCGTAACTGACTTGTCTATTTTTATACCAAACATGGTATTTTTCGAGTAGTTTGTATGATAACACTTCCGAATGGCATTCAATTATGCAAATTTGGCCGATAATATGTGTAAGTAATTGTTGAAATGTAAAAGGTGTTTGCATTACATGTGGAGCTTGCTAATTAACAGTTGCATGTGGCATATTTAATGGCTGAAAGTAAAGTAACTAGACACCAACCTGCAGATTAAACAAGTGAAAAAAAAACCATACGTCCAATCGAATTACGTTTTGTGCGTCCAGACATTGCGAAGTGCGCTTTGGTGTTTGTTTCGTTGCGTGACGAACAGCTGATTTTTATTTGTTTTTATTTGCTTTACCTTTGCCGGCATTTACTTATTGATTATGTTTTTTCCTGTTTGCAGTGCCAGTTTTTGGGAGCATGTCAAATGGCGTCAGCTTGCCAAACCATCCGAATTTCATTAATCAATTGGCGGCCGCCATTACGACTGCCACGGTGGGCGTTGCAACGCCCACAGCGACAAATAGCAGCAATAACTCCTCAGCGCAAGCAAGTGTGCCAATGCCAAACAAGGCAACGGTCAGCAAATTGAAGCCGCACAACGCGCAGGGAAGTGCTCCGATGGATTTGGAGAATGACAACGATCTAGATGAATCGGATGCTGCCAAGTCAGCGGATAAGTTACCGGGGACCACTCTAACTCTACCCGACGCCCAGCAGCTTTATTTAAATGGCCTGATGCACACGCCACCCGGTTACTTGTACTTTCCTGCTGCACAGAGCGCAGCAGCGGTGGCAGCAGCAGCGACTACGCCCAGCGGCGCCACAGGATCGACGGGAAATGCAGCCAATACAAATGCGCAAATGTTGATGGATCCCACGGCAATGATGGCGGCTGCCATGCAGCAAATGCAGCACAATTATGCAGCAGCTGGATATGCGGCTGCAGCTGCAGCAGCAGGCATTCCGACCGACGCAACAGATGCCAGCCTTTCCACCGGTAATAGCGTTACCTCATATTCTCTACAACTGTATTTCTTATTGTAATAAGTTGTATTTCATAGACGGAACTACTGCAGGGCTGAAGGAGGTGATCAAGACTAAGAACTGTATATTGTTTCCACCAAATCCAAACGCGCCGCCGCCAACGATACGCGAACGTCCCCCCGGCTGTCGGACGGTGTTTGTGGGTGGTCTGCCGGAAAACATTACGGAGGAAGTTATACGGGAGATATTTGAGTCATGCGGAGAAATAACCACATTACGCATGTCCAAGAAGAACTTTTGCCACATACGCTATCGCCATGAGACGGCAATCGATCGTGCCATTTACTTATCTGGCTATCGACTACGAATTTCCAGCCAAAACGAGCCGCCCAACTTTGGACGCTTGCATGTGGACTATGCACAGGCTCGTGATGATCAGTATGACTACGAGTGCAAGCAACGTCAGCTGCAGCGGGAGCAACGGCACCGGGAACGCATGTCGCTGGATCGCATGCGTTCACAATCGCCGCCTCCCATACCCCATTATACGGATCATGAGGCCACCGCCGTAGCGGAGCATTTGCGCAATAACGAGACATTTGTTAAGGCCATACAAACAATAACTGCTTGGCTGGAGCGTGGCGATTGCACCAAACGCAATGCAAATGTATTTTACTCAATGATCCAGAGCACGCATGCGCATGTGAGGCGACTGCATGCAGACAAACAGCAGGTGGAGGAGGATCTGCGAAAGGCGAGAGAGTGCTATCGCAAGCAGATGGGCACCATGTCCACACAATGTAAGTAAAATCATTGTACAATCCTCCTAGTTGGTAGTCTTAGATGGGTTTTAGGTGCGCTCCCTCTTCAACTTTTTCTGTTTTTGTTGCGCCCGGTTAGCGCCTAGCGTCTCGACAAAAAAAACACCCACACACACAATACATACACACGCTTACACACACAAACATAGAACACACTAGCAATTTAGTCATCGTGCTATGAAAAGCCAAGAAACCAAAAACAAAATCAAATACCAATTCCACATACAAGAATTCACTGTCTAAAATTTGCTCTGAAAATACAAGACAAACTGCAAGGCGACGAAGCAAATGAATCAACAGCCGCAGGTAAAAGTCCAGCCACATCAGTGCTACACAGTGGCCAAAACTCAATGAAAATGCGATCAAATTAAGATATATCAGTTCAATTTTAACATCCTATTTTCATCCACAAGATCTACAGAATTACAAAATGTTCTTAAAAATTGATCTCTCATTAATGTCATATTTATCACACATATTTTACTTTTATCTTATTTATGAAACTCCATTAAAAAATTAAAATATCTGCTTATCTCTCATTTTTTATAAAAAAAACATTAAAGATAAAATTTCCAAGTTCAATGAATGTTTAATATCCAAAATAAATTATTTGAAGCATACTTTTCGGTGTGCGATAAAATTAAAACCCATATTTTAATATAAACAATCCGTTTTAAAATTTGAAAAGATTGCCAAAAAGTTTACTGATATCCCCTTTGCATCGTAATATCATAGTTTTATGCCACTGTGCGGTGACTCCTTTCTCTGTGTCTTGACTGTACGAATCTGAAACTGATGGCCTTACATATTAAATAATATGTATTAAATGTAAGTTCAGGCAAAAGGTTTGTAAGCCAAACTGAGATAGTCGTATACATACATAAAGTCAACATAGCTCTCGGACCAGACACCAACCGTCTCTCTGGCTGTCTGTAGAACAATGAAAAAAAATTGTAAAGAACAACTAACAACATCATCAACAACAACTAACTGCAATTGAAGTCCACAAAGTACATAAACAATATGTATGTAGGTAATAAGCTGTTGTATAATCTCTCTAACTCTCTCTAGACTGTATTATATAAAAAATATCCGAGGGTAACTCAAGTAGTTTTATTCTGCTTATCATTTCTCACTGATTTTATTTAAAAAGAACGAGTTTTCGAAAACTAGCTAAAGTGTGAAGAATCAAAACAAAAACAAAAAAAATATCTACCCTCTGTCCTCCCTTAATATTATTATATATTATTGCATTATTGTTCAGTCACTCAGATTGAAAAAGTGTTCAATGCCGCTAGTCACAAGAAGGTTTGGGACCATTTCACCAAAGCCCAAAGAAAAAACATCGATCAATGGAAGAAATTGGCCACGGTACGTACAAATATGTTCAAAGAATGAATTACAACAAGTTATGCTGCTGAAGTAACCCTATTAAACATACTTTTGTAAACCAACATTCATACCATGTTCAATTGTGGTTATCGTGCTGTTACCAATCCTATTATCCATTATTGCAAGTCTTAAATGTAAAGCATTTAAATTAGTATTGGTATTGTCTATTATCACTTGATATCTGTCTGCATGTCGAAATCTCTCCACTCTATATTGTACCTGTACATCTTATTCTAAATATATATATTCATTAATTTTATTTTATTTTATTTTTTGTAAATTTTAACAATTCATTTGCACAGTATTTAACACCTCTACTCGTATTTGTTCTATAATGAAAATTAAAATCTGTATTGACGTCACGCTTGTCATATTGTAATTAGTATTCCATCTATTGGTATTAGTTTCATTAAATTTAATTATTGTTAATTAATAGAAACTGTTCCATACTAAGCTAGCACTTGAAAATGTATTTAACCAATCCATTTTAGACTCTTGAAACAGTATTCTTAAGTATTCATTACAGGTTTAGATTATAACTCTCATATGCTTTACATATTTAGCAACAAATTTTGTATAATTATTTCTAAACTTTTTGCAACTTAACTAAGCGTTTGCATAAATTTTTCCGATAAGCTTTCAATTTCAACTTATAACTAAATGTAACTCTTAGACGAATGCCCATGAACTTGGCAACAAAACATGTAATAAAACAACAACAAATTAATAGTTTCATAAATAGCAAAAAACATTTGCAAGTTACACTCCGTTTGATTGGCTGTGAATTTTAGTTGGTAAACTGTAAAAAAAGAACAACTAAAAATACAAATAATGATAAAATAAAACTATGCAAAACAGCAACAAAAACAAATTACAAAAGTTAATTAAAAATGTGGAGAGGTAAGTAAACGGATCGAAAAGTAGTACTGAGAACCAAATGAGAATTGATGATGCATTTTCCAGTATAAGAAAAACATAATTTAATAATTAGGTCCTAGAATATTTTGTATGATTGTAAGCAATGAAATGGCTTGCCTAAAACAATTATTTAACGAATATATATAATTTTGGAATGCCATGCAGGAACTGCGAACGGTCCAGATCGACGATGATGAAATGGAAATCTCTGATGATGACTACGAGAAGCGTCCTAAACGCACTCGCTACGATAGCGACGGACTAAAGGTGAGCTCTGATCAATACACATTCTTTAAATACTCTTTATAAATTCTCGTACATCCTGCAGGATGAGAACGACTCGCTGCGCTGTCAACTGGAGGCCATACGCAATGAGATGTCTGTGGAGCGTAGCGATTGCCTGCAGCGGGAAAAACAAATCAAGGTGTTGCAGGAAACAATACGTAACATGCAGACACAGTTGTTGCAGACAAAGCTACGCGAGCAGAAAGACATCAAGACCATTGAGCAGCTTGAGAGAAATCTTAAGGAAGCCGGCGTCAAGCAGTTACTGCTCAAAACAAAAATCAAAGAAACTGCGGATAAGCTAAAAGACAGAGAAGCATATAGCGCCAGTGTCTCGAGTGCTTCCAATGTTGACTACAGCAGCGGGGACTCGTGCTGCCGTAATGAGGATGATGGCACGGGAAAGGAAACAGCTCCAGAGCTGGAAATAATTGACATCGATAAAGTGGATGATGATGTGCGTATTATCGAGCATCAAAGCGGCGTCGTCGAGATTCATGAGATCGAGGATGACGAGAAGCTGGAAGCCAATTCAAATGCTAATCAAGTTGTTGTTGAAGATAACAAATCCAGTCAAACCATAGAGCAGCTATGTCGGAAGAACATTAATGTGCCAACATCGGCTACATCCGAGGTACGCCATTTATTATAGGAATAGAAATTATATATACCTATATTTTATTTCTTACAGAATAACTTCAAATTGCTTGCACTTGCCGAGGCAAAGATTATAGCATTAACCTCCGCTTATTTGGTGTTGCATCCACGTGGTGTGGACATTGGCAGCATTGCCAGTTACCTGCGAGGCATGCTACATAAATCTCTTGAGTTATTGAGCAATGAGGAGCTCGCTATTATATTAACTAAATACACAAATCTCTTCAAGTCTGAGCAGTCAAAATGGAGTTTCTGTGGTTTTACCGACGAATCTTTGGATGCAAGTGCAATCGAGACATACTAAATGTCAAACGTTAACAAAAACAACAACAAAATTAACAAACAAACAAAAACAATTAAATGCTTTAATACGGATACGTTTATAGTATGCATAGTGGTAAGTGGGCAAGTGACATACTAACCAAAAATGTGTTTGATGCAATCACATCAATAAGACCAGTTTTTTAAGTCCTAGTACTTTACACACAAACACTCACACAAAGAGAAGAAACTACCGTTTCAATTACTTAAACAATTAAAATATAAAATGTAAGCAAATTGAATGTGTACACAAATACATGTTGTATTCATATATAAATGTATATTAAGGAAAGACACCTAACAAATGTTGCAAAAAATGCTTTTAATGAATCATTAACGAACCAATAAATTAAATTTTATGCTACATTTACGAGATCAACTAAATTTGCTGTGTAATATTTATTTTTATTGTGGTTAAGTACAATGCCATCGATTGAGTAATGACATCATACGCCGGATTACAGCATGAATGGGGTTAAATAGTTTTTACAGTTTAACAACATTTAAGGACGATATGGGCGTATCATCATTTTCACCATTTTGTGTGAATAATTAGATTCCCAATGTATTCCTTCCAACTCATTAACACTGTATTGGAAATATCTTCCATTAAGATTACTAAAAATGTATGAATCATTAAAAAATTATCAAATCATCTGCATTATCAATATACCTGGTAGATAATTCATCTGTCGTATACCACCAACCACCATGATATTTGACAGCTAAATTTTCCTTTTCCCAGTAATCCTCCTGATCGTATGTTACGAATGGTCTTCTCACATGTTTTTCCAACCGTTCGCCAGCTGTTCCTGTCATTTTACCCACATTTCTTAATACATACCTTGAAGATTCGCTTCCAATTTGAAAGTTATCATATCGCGCCCAGAGCGGTTCACCACCATTGGGATTGTCCAGTTGTATATAAAGCTCGTATCGCTCATTATTGGTCATTCGATAAAGGTTCTCCAGTCCGATAAAGAACTCGCCGTTTAGATTGCCAAAACCATGTTTATAGTCCTTCCAATTCCTATAAAAGTCCACAGCACCATTGTATCTACGCTGGATGACAGTCCAACCGGGTCCAATTGTATTACCATCGCATAGAGCAGCAAATCGTGGTACGCCAGGAAGGTAAATATATCGAATACTTGTAGAATATCCATAATGCATACAACTTGATCCACTTGATGTACTAATACCCTCGTGATTTGGATTGTATTTATTGTCCATTGGTGGATCGGTAGGTGCCACATCAATAATTGGATTTATTGTAGTAATCGTTTTAACTGTGGGTTTTTCTGTATTTTGCCCGTCCAGTATTGGATTTATTGTTGTAGGAGTTTTTACTGGGGGTTCAACTGTAGTACGTAAAGTGGTAGGCTCCTCCTCATTGCTTGGTGGATTAATCGCGGTGGATTGGTTTATGTGAAATTTGTACACGTAATCCTTACACTCCTTAAGACTTGTTTCAAAATTTGTGCTTGAATTTTTACAGCTGCTAACTTCAATGCTTAAGTTTTCAACGTCGCTTTTCAATTTTATATTCGATTCTATACAATCGTTTTCTTTGTTTTTCGTAAGGGAATCAATTTTTTGATTTAATGACGTTATTAATTCGTCTTTGTATATATTCTCAGCCAGTTTCCATTCAAGATCCGTTAATTTTTCTTCAAGACGACTTATCAGTATTAGATCTTGTTTTATCTTCAGTTCTAAATTCTATAAGAATCAATTAGTATTAAGTATCAGCAACACTCAAAGTAAACGAGGCAATTACCATACACTGCTGGCTGCTGACAGCAACCAGCCTGGATCCAATTAAAGCCACTACTAGAGCCAAATACATTTTGCAATAAGCTGCTCGATCCCAAATCGCAAGCTGCACTTAATTGTTAAAAATGTGCTTTATTATCAGGTATTTATAGTAGACCATACACCCATTATCGGATTCGACATAGATACCTATAGCTAATTCAGTAAGAAGTTGTTGCGTAACCTTAATTTAAGATTAAGATTAATATATGCATTTTTGTATACCCTATTGTGAATTTAGTACAAAACAATTTAATGTATATTCGCTTAGTTTTTAGCACGGATGAGCATTTTCGCAGACTTCAGGGCCTCGTTATCTCCCCAGTGCATGGCTTGATCCGTTTTATCTTTTTCTTTTAATAATTTGCCATTAAGATTACTGAAATTATAAAAATCGTCAATATACGAATGGTATTTGAATGGTATTTTAAACTCACCTTCCCGAAATTTCTGGGTACCACCAGCCGCCGTGATATTTATTGGCGGAATCTCCATCGGTCCAATTATCGTTATCTTGATCCATTGTTGAGAATTTCATATGTTCTTGATTTCTGAGCCAGTCAACTGCAGTTCCAGTCATTTCACCCAGGCTTTTTAATGCATACTTTTCCAATTCGTTGCCAATAACGAAATCGTTATAACGGGCGTACATGAAACTACCGTCAAATTTCTCCAATTGTACATAGAGTTCGTAAGGCTCATAATTAGTAATGAGATATAGCTTCTCCAATCCGATAAAGTAATCTCCGTCCATATTGCCAAATCCGTCCTTGTACTCATTCCAAGTTTTAAAGAAATCAACATCTCCAATGGATCTTTGGTGAATGACAATCCAACCAGGACCTGCAATCTCTCCATTGCATAGTACGGAAATTGGACTCAATCCAGGAAGTTGAATTTCGTGTATACCGCTTTCATAGCCAAAAGAACTACATCTCGTTGCTTTTTCTCGCAGCTTCGTATTGCACTCAAGCTCAAGCACTCTGCTATTGCACTCTGAAAGACGACTTTGAGTTTCCACCAGCTCATCGGCATCGATTTTTCTCTCAATCTCTTTAATGGATGTATCCGTGGTTAAATTCTGACACTCCTGAAGCTTTATTGTAGCAGTTTGTACATCTGATTCAAGTTTGCTTATTTTCGCCAATTGAAATTTAACTGAATCATTAAATTGTTGGTCGTCAAAGTATGATAAGCGACCCATATCGCTTCTTATTGTTTCAAAATTTATAGCAATTTGATTAACGATCTTAAGATCAACAATTCGGTTATTTAACTCGGCTATAGTCGCATTTTGAGTGTCAATTGTATATCTATAGGACTGTAGGAGTTCATCCTTCCAATGATTATCATTAGCCTTACCCAATGTAAGTTTTTCATTTTCGTACTGCAACTGCATAATCTGCTTATCCTTAACTGCCAAATCATTTTGCAAATTCTTCACAGTTTGAAAAGATCTATAACAAATTTCATCTGCGGTTTGGGTTGGCTCATCCTAAACAAAAGAATGTTTAATTTACTTATTTATAAATCAACTTTAATATATTGCATACCTCTTGAGTATCTTCATTCGCTCTCACAGGGGATCCTGATATCGCTAGCATTAAAGCTACACACACATAAAACCACTTATGATCCATCTCGGCTGCGCGTCAAAATCAAATTAAACAAAAATTCATTGTGCAGCTCAATTTTATTATTGAATTTACTGATATGCTGGCGAAAAAACAGAAGACATGTCGTGGACCAATAAGAATATTCTTAATGACAGAAAAAATAACAGCCGGGAATTCGCACAAGTCCGGGTTATCGTTTATGACCCTATTACTGATAATTATCTGTTAAGCTATATAGTAAGCGTCTTTTCATAAAACCATTGATGGCTTTGATGTTTGCATGTTAGCTGTGGTATATAAATATAGAACGCCATTTTTAAAGAGAAAATATATATATATTATATAGTATATTGAAAATTGTCTGTTAGCGACGGCCTGCTTCTAAAATAAAAATTAAAAAACCCAAACAGAGGGCGAGAAACTTATTTTGAATTAATAGATAAGAATTAGTTGGCGGTTCCAACTATAGTTTTTTTTGTTTTCTTATATTCTAAAATAACCCATGGTTATTTTGGAAAAACTACTTAGAATTCGACTAAGAGTATGAATTTGACAATCTTACAAGGTATTTTTATTTATATTATGATATAATTTCGTAGATTATTTCTTTATATCATCTTTTCAGTTATAAGCTATAATTTTTAATAATAATATTTTATAATTGTTCAATTTAATTTCTTAATTTGTGGTTCTTTTTTAAAACAAAATAATTGATTACTCTGTCGACGGTTAGTAAACTGATATGAGGACGATTAAAAGAACATAAAGCTGATTGATACTGAAACTCATTTTTGGGTGCATTCATCTGTTTTTGTATGAACATTTTGAGCCTCACTCATAGATGGCGCCAGCAATTCTTCGACACAAACAAATTATATTTAAGCATTGAACAATAGTAAGGAAGGAATACTTATAACATACAACTAAATACTAAAATTAAGTATTAATCATATATTATAACGTAATAAATAAACTTCACTAAAATTTTGCTGTCCATAGCGCTGCTAGGGCGATCGGCCAGTAGCCAAATCTGCTGCATACACACAAGGAAAAAAACTCTTAGCCTATTTTTAGACAGTTGTGAAAATCTGAAAACTTACGTCCCACGACAAGAGACGACGACATACAGGTGTGTTAACCTAAACCTAAAAGCAATTGTCAGTGGTCCCGAAAAAAAGAAACCATTGCTTTCAAATGTCTTAAAGTATTTTGAGAGATTTGACAAAATTAAATATTTATTAAATTTAACTAAAATGTCTATAAATGTATTTAAGATACAAAAAAAAGTTGTTCAATAAGATTAAATCTCTGACATTTAAGGAACACCATCATTTCAAAATTTAGTTTTCAAAAACATTTCTATTGAAAATCTCTAGAGATTTCTGGAACACACCTGATAAAACAATCATTCCACAAAATATTTCTTGGAATTTCTCAGAATTAATATATCCGTTTGTTAATAACAAAATAAAACTTTATCAACATGAATTTATACATACGTGTAGATATTTACCGACTTAATCAAATTTATGTTATTCCATTTCAGTCTACAATTAATCGATTGTTCAAAAGTCGCACTTAGCAGATTTTTAGCATTTTCGAAAGAACATCGAATTGTAAAAAGTCTGGAATAAAATAGATTGGCCATTTAGGGTCAGGTCAAACCGCCCTCGCATTTGATTTTATATTGAAGCTCATCTATAGGTTGTATGTGTTTGCAAATCAAAGCTTTTCACACACCATTGAGAAACTTCACAAGTTATTACGTATAAAGCTTACGTTTCTACGTAAGCTCTAACGAAATGCGAATCCAAAGTCCTTTGTCAAGGACAATGCCAAGCACAATGCCAGACTAAAGCGTCCGTCACAGAATCCCACACACACGCACACACACACACACATTTATACAGATTATACAGCTAGTTGAGAAAGTGTTTTGTCAAAATCAAAAACTAACATATTTTTCCTCATGGATATTTATTTAGGTTCTTATTTTTTATTTGTGTCTTAGTTTTTTAAAACAAGTTTAAAAAAAGGAAAATAATTTTCATTGAATTTAACTATTATTAAAAATAGAAATAACTTGTTAGTTATAGTTGCTTTAGTTTTAATATCATTTATGAATTAAAATTCAAATACCTATTTCTACAAATATATAAAAATAATAATAATAAAAAAATAACAAATATTTGAATTTTTATTTAGTCAACGCACTTTCTTGACAAACTGTATATATTTACATTCACACCTATACATTCATCCTGTGCGCTAAGATGACGAAATTCACGCGATTAAAATTCTTATACCAACCCAAGTTTGACGTCAGAGCTGTTTTTTTTTAATCCTCGGCGTTTATTCTATTAGTAACTAAGAGTCGTGCATTAAGATTAAATTGTAACAACAATAACAACATTTAGCAAAAGCAGTGTAAATTTCCCACTTTGACGCAGCATCTCTGTCGCTCTTGTCGCTCTGTCTGCGTCGATGCCTCGCACAGTGTTTCGAACTGTTGAAAAAAATATGTAATAATTTACCCAGCTTTCCAGCAGAAAGAGGTACAAAACATATTGAAATTGATTTAAAAATATTTTATTATTCTTTTAAAGTTTTTATTTGTGAAATAAAAATTATTCAAAATTAAAAGTAAGGAAAGTAAAAAATGTCCCTCTTTGCCACAGTGTCTTTTACAACAATAATAATTTACTGAAACTTATTATTTACTTTAAAGTGTATGTCAATAAACATCTCGGTGAGTTATAAATTATACTTTATATATGAACTGCATTATATGTTACTCAGGGCACTGTGCGCTGCCTCTGCTTGAAATTCTGTCGAGCTACTTATCCAACAACGAAGGCCCGTCATATCAACGATATCAGTTGCTTTAGAGAATTCGTCGCGCGCAGTTAAGAGCGACGAACTGAAAAGATTTCGTTTTCCGTATGTCCATGTCCAAAATAAGGTGTACTTGTGCTCTCTCGGGATGAACAAATGTTTCTGTAAAAAGTGAACTGAACTGTAATTTCGTCTGTGACTTTGTTGGTTACTTGTAATACTGAATATTTTAATATATAATTACGCGCGCTTTCTTTTACGCAAACATCGAAAACACAACCACAATCTGCTTCCCTTCCCTCCGTTAAGGACAATTCAAGTTCAAAGTGAGTGAGCCGGAAGCTGCTGAGACCGAAAAGTCTTTCAAAGCAAAAAGAAAACACACAAAACACGTGATTGTTGTTATTGGAGTTTTTGGGTAAGTTTTTTTCGGCCTCTGTACAGTTTTACAAGCACTGTTGAAATTATAACGGATATAATTTCGGCATTTGTTTTCTGTTTCCTTAAAAGAAAGGTAAATAAATAATTTAAAAAGCATAAAAAGAGAAGTAAATGGCAATAAAATGCGTTGATAAATTCTTATCTTAAAATATAACAAGCAAATTTTAGAATCATTAAAATATTTTTTACAAATTTTTGAAAGTGTACAATGACTAGCAACAATTAAAGAATCTTTTAAATTTATAATAAATATAGATGATACTTAACTTTAAAAGATGAAATTTGAAAACTGTAATACAATATCAGGATGATTCGGTTGTAATTACCAAATTCATATATTTAATATTAAATAAAAAAAAGTAAATTTATCAAAGAAACAAACAATTATAATTTAATTCAGTAATTTAATGTAGGAATTGTGACCAAGCTCTAAAATAGAATTTAATTGCTTAAAAGATAAATGATTATTTTAAATATAACCAATAGTTACTTCAGTAGAAATATATAACTAAATAAAAATAGGCTTTTGTGGCTAAGTGTTATCCAATTTATTATGAGTAGTTCCTAATCATGCATTCTAGAACTGAGCAATACGAAATGGTGGCGTGTTACATTAATGGTCCAAGCTCAAAACATTGCTGATTTCAGCTTTAAATTCGCGAGACATTGGAACGTGACAGTTGTCAACATTATGCAAATCAAATTGATCAATAAGCATAAAATACGTCAACAAATGTGTTTCAGAGAGTTCCCTATTGATTTCCCAAACAAATAGATACAATTAATTCCTCAATCTGGATTTCGTACTTATTCTTCTCGTAGGCAATTAAAATTCAACATTTCCCATTCAAATAGAAAAAATCCCCCAGCTTTCAACTAAATGTATATAAGTAGATTAATATACAAGTATGCACGACACGTTACGCTAACTGTAGTTAATTGTATTGTGTTTAAATCTGAAAAATTCGACTTTCATGTATTTAAAGAGAATCACGTACTTCATGTTTTCGTGTGCATGGCACATCACTTTGTGGTTTAAATTTCATTCTGATATTGCTTGATAAGGCTTATGAATTTTATTAAGCTACAATCAAGATTAAATAGTTTCCAAAAAATAATTTTATCTGCCGATAGTCATTTAGTCACATTGACAATGATTTTAGGTGTAACATTTAACGTAGAACATATATTGGCAGTGTCTTAATTTGAAATTAAACGACAAAACAATAAACTCTACAGGTTATTCGTAGAGCAATATTGAATTCTATGGAACAACGCAATTGAAACAAGTTCAAATGTATTACACGAGAGGACTTGACTAACAGATACTCAGTACCTAGAATTATATTCCTATTCAAAATATAAATAAAAACCATTTAGTAGACGATGCTGGTGATATTTGCTTAAAGTCATAATACAACATTTTTTATAGGTTAGTGTAAGGGAAAAACTGCAAAAACAATTCAATTGGTAATTAACACAGCAATAGACTTAAATCAATAATTGTTAATTACAATACACCCACAATCGGGTAATTTTTCATATAGGAAATATGATAAATTTTCTAATAATGGTGTCTGGAATTTTCATACGTTGTATGATAATTTACATTTGTGAGAAATTACAAATTTCTGGAATTATTATCGCGGGGAAAATCGGAAAGACAGTAACAGCAAAAGCTAACATCCTAACATCACGTGTGCACTATGCAAATGACAGGTGAGTGTCGCAGCAATCAGAGGCGTCAGAGGGCGTGGCAGTTCAATCGTAACCAGATGACGTCAGGGCATTGGGTGTTTTCACAGCCAATTTGTAAACAAGTTGCACCAGCTACAGTTACAGTTAGCCAAGTTGATTCACTGGGTTAATTGAAAATTTTTGATTACCTTTTAGTCAATGAAAGTGAGCCAAAACGGAAATTGTAGTGAAAGAATATGCATACACAAAATAAAATATTAAGGAGGGAAACAAATCCGAAAATTGTGTTCATTAGCTGAAAATCAAGTTCAAAAATTTTCAAATACTATACATATACAAACATAAATACGTATTTAGGAAAAAGCATTAAAAATAGTCCAACAAATATTTCTATGACGTCCACATAAAAAATGGGAGACCGATAATGCCCACACAGTTTTTTCTATGAAAATAAAATATATACTAAAAAAAAGAGCAAAATATCTACACAAATTAACCCAATAGTTGAATGAATGCGTACGAGAGTGCGAGGTTATCTTGCGAAAATGATATTGTTTTCCGAAAGCAGCACTTACTAAAAGTTTGTAATAATGCTTTTGCATTCACCTTTTTAAACATTTTTATTTGATTTTATTGTTATTAAATGTTTTTTATAAAGTAAACAAAATCTAAACAAAGCTTAAAGAGAATCGCATGATATTATTTAAGTTAAATTGTTCAAAAGTCACGCGTCAACGTCTTAGTATTATTAATATAATAATTAAATATATATACTTCGTTTATGGAACACAATTTTGTTTTCATTCACTGAAAAGAAGGTTTTTTGATTCTTAATTGTTTTTGCCAATAGCACATTTCATACAATTTATTTTATCTATTCCTTAATATTATGTGATATACTAATTATGTATTAATTCAATGCCAGAAGTATAAATTACTTTTAAATAAACAATTGCTTTACTTTTCGCAAACAATTTATACAGTTACAGTTTTTATTATTATTGCATTTCCAGTGCTAACTTGTTGTATTTAATTATACATTTAAGAAGGAAACCAATACTAAATGTCGTTTTGAAAAGGTTAATCATCAGTCAAATGTCAGTAACTTATCGAGAACTCGATTGCATTTAATAATAACAAAGTAAAACAAAAAAATTATAGGCTTTACTGCGATATGATACAAAACATTTTTTATTTGAATTATACATAACCCTTAAAACATTATAGGTACTTTCATTTCTTTTGTATGACAATGAAACAAAGCAACGAAAATACGCACAAAAAGTAACCATAAGCAAATAAAGATACAGATATACTATATATTCATTTGGGTTTATTTTTACAACTGTTTCTGTTTTGGGGAAGTTAATTTTAATGTTAAGAGCTTTTCAATCAACCGATTACATCTGGGGTAAACCGGTTAACTCGTTTCATTTGTTTCTTGTTGTTCAGGTTAATTTATTTAAAATACTTTTTCAATTTCTTAAAATAAAATTCCAATTTAATTAATGTTATCCGACTTTATATAGTACATTTCTTAAGAGGAAGTAATGTTGAATGAAAACAAGCGGTGCTAAACAAATTTTAAATGGTGAATCTGATCTGTGGCGACTAGGAAACATAAATTATAATGGAAGTTTACTCTATAATTTAGGGTGCAAATAACAAAATGTGTACTATACAGCAAACACTTAGTCAATAACTAGGTTTCAAAACACGCAATAAGTCATCATTAATATTATCAGACGTATAAAGCAGTGTCAACAACAGCGACTGAGGAATAGTCATCAAAGTATAACAGAGAAATTGAAAAATGGCACCAACCTAAACTAGTTTTAACTAGTGAAAGGTTTTAAGCCGGTTATGTTTTGAAATATCTAAAAATATCCTGACATGTGACTAAGGTATTGACAAACTCAGGCATTAAATTAATTTAAGTATCTTTTATAGATAAGATGGTTGAACAACAGGTTAATAACCGTTTATTGGAACATATTTATTGATTACCTAGATAAGAATCGAAGTAAATGTAAGTATATAAGAGTGCATCAACAAAGTTAATATGATAACATGACAAAACGGATTAATGTTGCTTAAAGTAGAAATAAAAAAATATGCTGAAATTCGTTTGAAAATAGAGTTTTATTCTTATGACATCTTTGGACCTTGAATTATTAACGATTTGAATACAAATAAGGCTTAATCTGATGTATGGCACCCTCAACTGAAGTGCCCTATAAAAAAGGTAGAGCGCACACTTTGTGTAATTATAGGTACTCGTACAACCCTCAGCTGTAATGGGTAGGCACTTGTTCTGTCTGTTTATCAAGGGAAAACGAATAAAACACATGTGTCGACATATAGTATAAGGTTTAATTAGTTACTTGGAAAAGCCTTTATTCTTATCAGTCGCAGCTACTGTTCGGTGTTATCACAATGCACTTGGGTGTACTTTGCACACAGATCTCGATCGGTAGACTTTACAACATTTTCCATGCAATAGGGGCTCAGCATTCGCAACGAGCAAAGGAAAGCGGTGAAAAAATCCCCCAAGTACTTAATTTAATTGAGATTCTAGCCGACGGGCCTCTGCTCCGGGAGAATTGATAACCCGCCGTGATCTTTGTTGTCGCCCGTCGCCTATCATTGTTGTCGTTATTGTCAACGATGTTTTCCAATGTCATGCGATCGCTATAAAAGTCGCCCACTCACCTCCTGAGATAGTATTACGAGTTAGTGTAATAATCGCCATGTTGCACATTGATTGAGTCTTCGGGGCTCGTCCTTATCGCGAGGTTGCAGCAATTAAAACGAAGTGCAGGCAACAACAAGTCATATACACAGTGTATACATGTAAACACAGTACAACTTTGCTATAATTAACTCAAATATATATAATTTCTTAGAAAAATTCCCAGACCAGAAGCCAAGCACACAATCATAAGTATACCGGAAATATTCTTCCGAATTCAATTCTGATTTAGAAACTTCTCTCCTATTAAAAGCAAGTTTGACTGTATCTCAGCGCTTGAGCTAAGATTATATACATATATACAAAATTAATTTTTTTCGATTTCAATATTTGTCCAATTGTAAGTATATAACCCTATTGACAAAGTCTTTGAACTTGATCGCTTGCACTTAGGCGTTTCCTAAGAAATACATCATATTTAGTAACTCTCATGGTTGGCTGATGCCATGAATAGTTATAGCTTCGATTCAAGACCGTAACCCTGATGTCGATTGCTGAACCTGTCATAACCACAAGTCCACTTATTTATAAAACCCTGATACCTTAATATTACCCTTACTAATTTAATATTAAAAAATGACTAATCATAGTTATAATCAAAACAATTTGTAATTATTTACAAGTATCAACTTTAATGCTTGCATTTTAATTTTTCCCTACCTACATTTTACTGCAACGAATTGTAACTTGTAATAGGTAGATATCAGACAATTGTGATATCATTATATGTGCCATTGTTGATATTTTGGATTTTCTTATCTTAGCTCAAGTGTCATAAAGATTTCTTTTAATAAAACAAAGTTGAGCTCAATTGACACTAATAAACTCTGTTAAATTCTAGAGGTAAATGCTCTGTTAGTTTATACCGGGCGTTCCATTCAAATATTTAATTTTTTTTGTGAATTTAATAAGGAAATTACTTGTTAACGAACGCGTGGGTCACTGTTGTATATGCCTGAGTATGGGCGTGTATTTTAGTAAATGATTTAATGCAACGTTTTTTATTGCCAGCTGTCAATAAAAAGAAGAGCGCGTATTTTTAGTATGTTGTTCAAATATTTAGTCAATAAATAACCGAAAACAAGTGCACCATATCTGCATAATATGTGATAGATTAGCTGGGGTTATAAAGCGATTGAGCGACGCATACTACAAGTATAACATCCATATGACATAATATGATAAGCCATAGATTATTATAGATATATCATTCGATGCTTGGTGTAATATATATGACCAATAATTCTATATAAACACTTAAACACATATATATTGCAATTGTATTTAACCCAATGTTAAAGTATCGATAAGACCAACTGCTCTGTCTAGGTTATACTGATAAGTATAGTAGAGATTAGAGTCCGTCTTGTTGAAATCTCAAGTGAATAAAAGCATATACAAGAACGTTTTTGGGGCACATGGATTTAAAATTTAGGGCACTTGGCGATTATAAATTGTAAACAATTTGTATGGCATTTTGCACTACTAAATAAGAAGGAAAGCTTAAAATTCAATATAGTCATTAATTTTATTAATGTATAAATTTTAAATTGAAAAGAGTAACTGTTATATAGCCACTAAACTTTGCAGCTGTTTATTGTTAACAAAATTCGAAACATGTGTTTCTTTAATTGTTTTAGCGACTTAATGAAAACCGTTCCAAAACTAAATTATGTACAATCACGTTTTACACCAAGTTCTTATCTACTACAGTTTAGCAAGCTGTTGCAATCTCCCCTTCGTGACAGTTTGAGTAGCAGTATGCCTCTCAAACTGTATAAAGCTTCTCTTATGAGCTTTTTGAGCAGCGAGAGCTTTTGGCCGTTAACAATTTAAGGCACAACCAATATGAAAATATAAAAAACAATAAATAAAGTTATTTAAAATTAAACAATTATTTTTAATTACAGAAACTCTGACGTAATACGAACGGAAATTTTAATTGCAACTTTACTTAAAGGTAAATATATTGCAGTTTATTTTGTATTAAAATTTGTTTTTTATTTTAAGAAAAAATTTTATTGTATTTAAAAAATGAACATTGCCTTAAAAAAGTAATCAACTACAAAAAATTAAGGTCATTGTGATAATTTCAAGAGTTCTTGGCAGACATGTCTTGATATTGTTATTGTTTTTGATGCCACATTTATTTCGTTTTTATACTTGAGGACACATCAGCCGATGTTACACGTAGATACATTGACCTTCTGCCTGGTGAGGGCGGTATATTGATTTTTAAGTTAAGCCGAAAACAGAAAAAAAGTAAATAAGATTTATCGAATAAATGGACGCGTGCTGTATGGCAAGTTCAAATGTAGGTCAAACTAAATAAAATGGTGATAAGTCAGCAAAAATCTCATAAATAGTTGCACTTGAACCGCCAGAAAATCGCGTGATTTGTGTGGGGCAACAGCAACTAAGTAAGCAGCACTGAAATTTTAACTCAAATTTTGAAATATCTATATGTAAATGCATACTCATACATACAATATATGTGTGTGTGTGTGTGTGTGCGTGAGTGAGTGTGTATATGTTGAGGGGCACGTTCGCCACCGTTTGCGATTGGCTAAGCGTTTTGGGGCCCGGCTCTTGTGACGTCATACGCACAACTAACCGAAATGTAAGAAAATATGTAAATGTATCTGTGAGATACATTTCGCATGACGTCGCTCGCATTGACGTATTTCCGAGTGCGCGCCGTTCGCACCGCTCACAAATTAAAATCTACGACTCTTTCAACCTAATGAGCTTTTTACGTTACAGAGTCTAGAGTTTCGCTTTTGCTTTGCTTAGCCGTTGACTGTTCGTCTGTGCTCCGTAATTAGTATACATACACAAGAGTGCATCATTGCGTGCTCTGGTCATGCCCCATAGGTATATACCAACAGATACAGATACAGATATATTCAGAGTACTTGTTATGCGAGTGTGGCATGCTAGCATGCTTTTAGGCGCTCTGTGCGCCTGGCCCAAGCTTGGAGCGTGCCAAATGTTTGGTTGTATTTCAGTCTCAGCTTGTCACGCAACTTGGCTATGTTTTCAATAACGGTGGATACAAGATACAGGGGGTACTCACTACCGCACTGCTTGTGCAATAACTACGTCATTAAAAACAAGCTTTTTAAAGGGCACAAATTAAACAGTATAATTACAGCTTGTACAGTAGGGTGCGTCAATTTGTATGAACCCAAAAATATTAACTGGTAACACAAATTGGTAATCTACGGTCAACTCTAAGATGTTTTTACCAAGAAACAATAGTTTTAAAATCAATTCCTGGTCCCCGCAATTTGGAATTAAATATATTTTTTTTTTTTTGAATATTTTGTTCTAGTTATAAGCATATCTTTAGTGTCTCAATTCGAATTAGAATGGTATAAAGACGGTTGTTAGGACTAAAACTTTTTGAATTTTTTAAAACTAAAAGACCAATTGTCCTTAAACATATTTTTTGCTTACGCAAAAACTAAAAATAGCAAAATTTTTGTTTTTTGGTGAAAACATTTTAGAATTCACGGTAGTTTACGAATTTGGGTTATTAAAGATATAAAAAAAATATAATCTCGTAAGTATTTTGTATGGAGAAAATATTTAAGATATTATATTTATTTAAAAATATAAATATGTTCTTTGTAAAATTAGAATCAATGCGAGTTGCTATAAATGATTAGGTCTATAGCTTACTATGGTTCCAAAACAAATCGATTATCTATCCATGTTCAACATACTGTTTTTTGTACAATTGAAAGTTTATTTTTTTTATAGTTTCTTTGTTGTTTGTCTCCTATTTATGTGATGTGCGTGAATAATGAGCTCATTACCTAACCCACAGTTTACGTTTGTCGCATTTTCATGTTTATTCATTTGCCTATTATGCCCTGTAACAATTTATTGCGGGCAGACTAGAAATAGGCAGTGAATGTATTCTAAAAATTTTAATTTGATATGATGGTAAAAATAAAAACCATTTAAAATATTTTAAATATGCTACTGGTTACATTAATTTTCCAGGGTATATTTCAGTCGCTATAGGACATTCATCTAGTTGTTGACTATGAAAAAAATACAAAGTAATTGAAAATATTTACACTCTTACTACACTCACATTCAGCTATGTAAATGTTTTTAAATGCACTCATTGATTCAATACCGCATTTTCATTATGAAATATTTTCTTTTTATGTTAGGTTTTTTTGTAAGTATATCAGGAAGACAAACGTGATCCATTGAACACATGCATCGGTGCATAAAGAAAAAAACAGATATTGCCTTAAGACTGACAGAATGAATGCCTTTATCGAAGAGTACATAAAAGAAAATTCTCATTCTCGTTCTCGAATACATTTTCGTATCGTATGCAAACAATGTAAATAGCTGGAAATTTGTGCATGTATGTGTTTGTATATGGAAATGCATATGCGAGTATATTTACACTGTCGCCGCATACGTATACACACGTTCACATATATCTATCAACAGTTCATGTGGACTACAGGCATTTTTAATTTTAATCTTTCTTGTGGCGATAATAATAATGGAATATAGAAAGTCTGAAACAGTTTAATTAAATGCATAACAAATTCGAACAAACAAAATTTAACAAGTAAATAAATCAGTAAAATATGTATGTAGTACAAAGGATTTCATAAAATAAAAATAAATAGTTTATTAACCCTGTAATACACTTTGTGACTTTTATACGGTGTATAAATGACAATGACAGGGTATATACGACTTTAAAGTAAGGCGAATTAAGTTGTTAATACCATACGTTTGAAAGGAATATTTTAATTGATTTAAGTGAAAGAATCTTTTACTAAGATTTCTTTTCAGCAGAAATAAATAATTTGAAAAATATTTAAATGAGTTTTAATAACTTCAATAACTTTACTTTAGGTTATACAAGTTTCTGAATTGAAGATCATTTTAGTAATTGATTTATGTAGGTTTGATTGATCCCTGGTATTTAAGTAGGTACAGTTTTACATATAAAACTGCATTTACATACATTGCAACTTAATTAAGGTCATATGGAAGGGAACAAAACTGAGGATCGTTAGCCCTATAGCGAACTCGTAGCTTGCCTTGAAACTTGAAGAGAATGTAAAATGCAAACTGCACTACTCACATGTTGTTGTTGTTGTTGGTGTTGTTATTGTTGTTGTTCTTGTTGATGCAAAAATAAGAAAGCATTTTCAAGCAGAACGAAAAAGAAGCAGAGAAAACAAATCAAAGGCGCTTACAATTTCCAGTTTCTGTTGTCGCTGTTGCAAGTCAATAGCCTCGGAACAGCGTCAGTGGCCACCCTACCTTATAGCGGACCAGAAACAGAGAGAGAGCGAGAGCGAGAGACCAGTTCAGACAGAGAGAGAGAGAGAGAGAATCAAACTGAGAGAGCGAGAGAGGAAGTCCATATCCAGTGCAGAGCCCGGCGTTGCTGGTTTTATGATTTGGCGCGTCATTTGCTAGCCAACAGTCGATGCGTGCGGTTAAAAAAGATATACAGATACTTTTGAACATCTGAGATACTCGTACATTCGCTGTGAACATTTCGTGTGTGTATTGCGTATAAGCGGCATGTGTGTCTTGGCCAACCAAATGCAGTTAATGGACAGCAACATGTTTGCCACACACTGCGCATGCGCCTAAAAGTATACACGACCTATGTGCTACGTGGGTGGGCAACGCATTTAAAGGACAAACGTCTGTCGGGAACTCTTAAAGGACATTCAAACTTCTTGCCTATTATTCAACAACTTTGGCATTGCAAAACCAAAAGAAAACTAACTAATTCGTTCAGTTAAACAACTAAAACAAAAGCAACGCGTTAAACAAAAAGAAAAAACATATCCACAAGTGACGTAATACACATCAAAATAAAAACAATATCATAAAATAAATACAAATTTATTTAAAAATCAAATAATTTTAACAAATACATATCCGGCAACATGTCAACCGCATCCTATAGCAATTCAAGTGGCGATGAGCCTAATAAAAAGGCCGACGCCCAGAATGAGGAGAGCTCCCACCTGCTGGAGGCCACCGAAAATGGTGCCAAATATGGTTCTCGGCAAGCGGTAAAAATAGTCAAAGCTAATGCCAATGAAAGTGCCAATGCCAGTATACAAGTAAACATCCAAATTATATAAAAATATTTGCTAACTGGTGCTGGTACTAAACCCCAAAAAATAATTTAATTTATTTTAGTCACACATGTTTCTCTAACTAAGATTTTGTCTATGTTTGACCTTGACAGAGAGAAAACAAAAATGAAGTTTACCTAATACACACAATTAGCGCTATGTGAACCGTGTTAAACGTGGATCATTCGCTTTACCGGAAATATCTTAAATATTTACTTAGAATGTTATCTCAGCGAGAAAGCTAACAAAGACTTCAAACTGAGAATATTTAAATTTCAACGATTTTCGATCTAAAAGACAGATTTTACACATTTTATCTTCATTATTAAAAAATGAGACTATTTAAATTTTACACATTTTATTTTCATTATAAAAAATACAGATTTTCTCGAATAAAAAGTTTAAGTACTTTTTTTATTTATTAAAAAACCTACTTTTAATTAATTAAAACTTTTCTCCGTTTTTACACCCCTTATTTCGTAATTAAAGATTTTAGTATATTGTCTGCACAAATTTACAATATTGGTAACGAAACAATGTGCGTAATTCGAGAAAAACTTATTAAAACAGATATTTCCAAAAAAAACAAACAAATTTTTAAGTGAACAGCTTTTATGATGTTACTATAATGATTTATCTCTTCTTTTTGTATTTATCCTCTAAAATGTATTGTACGAAACTTCGTCTGGACAAATTCATGCATTCAAAATCGACTCCAACCATAATCCACTTTACGGATGTGATTCAAAATGTTTTAAAACTAAAAATTTAACTGTCATTTCTCTGAACGCATTTCACGTAACGAGTTTTGATTAATTGAATTTCATATTTTTTTTTTGTTGTTGTATTTGTTATTGTAAAATTACCGAGCCAAATATCATTATTTTCATTATTAATGAGACACATGTTTGTGATCTGTACGCCCCTTATTTAAGCAAGCTCTTGCGATAAGGTCTCTTATCGGTTTTGGGGTTTCAGCAGAATCGTTTTTGCTTTTGAAAATAGTTCCTTTTGTTATTATTGAATGAATTTGTTTGTCATATCTTTGTGTGTGGCGACCTTGTCCAAAATAAAAAAGAAATAACACAAATAGATAGTTTTTCGGTATACTTGTACCCCCCTATACAAATAACTGACAAGCCCAAAAGATAGATATGAACAAGTAAGCGGTTACAGTCGAGCACGCTCGACAGTAGGATACCCTGAGCCCAGGTACTTTTCAATAAAAGTTTATTTTCGACCAATTGTTCCTATGGCAGCTATATGATATATAAAGCCGATTTGAACCAAATCTGGTCAGAATGTACAAAGCTAACATTAATGCATATTCTATCAGTTTGGTTAAGATATCTCAAAAAACAAAAAACTTTTTCATACTAAAACTTCATTTTCGATGCATCGCTCCTATGGCAGCTATATGATATAGTAACCCGATTTTAACCAAATTTGGTCAGGATGTATAATACCAGCTCCGATACATAATCTATTAGTTTGGTTCTGATATCTCAAAAAACAAAAAACTTTTTCATACTAAATCTTCATTTCCGATGTATCGTTCCTATGGCAGCTATATGATATAGTGAACCGATTTTAACCAAATTTGGTCAGAATGTATAATACCAGCTCCGATACATAATCTATTAGTTTGGTTTTGATATCTCAACAAACACAAAACTTTTTCATACTAAAACTTCATTTTCGATGTATCGTTCCTATGGCAGCTATATGATATAGTGGTCCGATCCAAAAATAAAAACAAACTTGATCTGCGCCCGGTATCCAGGAACCTACATACCAAGTTTGAAGTCTCTAGCTCTTGTGGTTTCTGAGATCGACGCGTTCAAACAGACGGACAGACGGACAGACGGACAGACAGACGGACAGACGGACAGACAGACGGACATGGCTCAATCGACTCGGCTGTTGATCCTGATCAAGAATATATATACTTTGTGGGGTCTGCCACGCCTCCTTCTGCCTGTTACATACATCCTGCCAAACGCATTATACCCTTTTTTGCCCATTTTTAATGGGCTCAGGGTATAAAAATGCTGACATATTTCCAATGAAGACGGAAGGGCCAAGTTACAATATCATTTAAAGATTGTCGCTAATGATTTTGCCCCTGTTGTAAACGTTTGGTAAAAAAATTAAATGCTATAAAATAAAGCATTTAATTCAATATAAATATATTATTAATAAAAAATATACGTAGTTATAAAAATTATTCAATTGATTGAGTACTAAATGAACTATAAGCATTTGCGTTAAGATGGCTAAGTATAGCACAAACTTGGGTAAACACAAAGATTTACAGTAGAACATAAATAATTACTATACATATATGCATCTATTTATCTCTTTCAACTCGACTAATAATAGATTAAAGTATTTTTAAAAAATTTCCCAATGCTTTGCGGCTACGTTTTAGTCTCAGTATAGCAGAAAATTCTTTTTTTAAATAAGACACCCTGTATAACCGGTTCTAAATGCGTAAATGTAATATTTGCATTTTGAAAATATCCAGAAATTTTTATTGGAAGAAAAATAAACTTGTTATGCATTTGATATAAAATTTTATGTTCATTAATTTATTCAGGTGTTTTTAAAAGACAGTTGTTGGGAATTTAAATGCTATTTAAATAAAGTTCTCTCGGGAAAAGTTTTCCTCTCAGAATTAAAGTGTAGCTAAAGGCATGTTGGGTTTCCCCTCAGTGACATTGAAATGAACTTGGGTCTAGGACAATGGCAATGACATTCGACTATAATTTAGACCCGGCTGTGACCACTTGGGCGTAGTAACGTAGGATGCCAACAAGTATTTAGCCCGATTAACTACCCGGTTAACGTTAATCTAAATATAGTTGAGAGCGCTCTGACAGCAGTCGCTATTGACCACATATGCCAACAGCTTGGCTAAATATCGATTTCAGGCGCAGACTTAGTTACAGCCAAGCTGGAGGTGTGTCCCCAGCCACGTTAACAGTAATAGCAGCGGGCGTGGGCGCAACTCTTAGCGGTTGCAATTCTCGGCCAGCATTTGCCATATGCGGAAATGGATATTGCGTTTTACTTAGACGTGGGCATTGATTGGATACATATGCAGTAAATTTATGAGATTGAAAATGTGATTTAACCACAACTCTCAGTGGGCGGAAAGAAAGATAAAGTAAATGGCCAAAAGGAAAGCAGTAAGAGAAAGAGAGTGGTACCAGATACCTAACAACATGAATGCACTTTCTTTGTGCGAAAAATATGAAATGGAATATGGCAAATGGAAAATGATAATAAAATGAAGAGATTTTTTGAAGACTGTACTCGTAATAATAAATTAGAAAGCTCACTTATATTAAATTATTATCTGCATCATTCTACATAAAAGTATAAAATACTTGTGCCCAACCTTAGACGTCTAATTGCTTATAAACACACTTAGTTTAAGCTTTTCATTGACTGAAATTTAAAAGTCACTCTGAATTATCGTTTATTAATTGGTAGAACTACGACCATTCCAGTTACTCCAATTACTACCTAGGTAATCGGCATTTTGATTAAGTACGCGATAACATATTTACCAAACATTGATAGATAATTCATGGACAGGAAGTATGCCAGGGCCAAGGCAGCAAATGTTTAATTGGTTCCGCTTCACTGGCCAAAAGCTTCCCATATCGTATATAATATCAATGAAGAAATTAATAAGTTCTAATGGACATAAATATTAAAAGAAGGGGCCCTCTACTTAGTTAGAGCTACTTAGAGCTACTGGCAAATGTTGTATTCATTTACGATATTCAAAGTGACGCTGTTGATGTTAAGGTAATCATTACCGACTGATTACAGTTCTGTGATACGATATCTTGAAATAAAATGTTCAGTTTAAAATTCTAATAATATACCACTTATGTATGTTTATTCATATGCCAGTCAATATCAATGGATTATTTAGAGTGCATTTTGATAGTGTATGATTAGGCTATCTTAAATACATACAATATAAATATATTTCTCTTGATTAATTGGTTGAAACTAATCTTTAACATTCCATTGCCTCATAACATATTTTCGCAATTTTGGGGTCTTTTAAAGGTTATTAACGGCACATAACATAATTATTGTTTAATAGCGATAAATTTAGCACCAATTCATTAAACCAAAATTGTTGCACTAGACCAATTGAGGAAATTACTACTTGTTGGTTATCAGAGCTATCAGAATATTGGTAATACCCTTTAATTATTTGTTGTTATCAATAAGCCAGGGTCTTAAATAACAGCAGTCAGTCCTTTTGATTAAACTGTAGCTTTGGGCTTGATTTTAAAATTGACAGCTTGTGGGTAAATGGAAAACTTTGTCTCAAACTTGTAAACAATATCATATCGCCGGAATACTTCTAATCGCCGGGTGAGAAGCATTATCACGACTTATTGCCGTTGCGATTCGATTCGATTGATTTGATAATGCGATGCGGCCAACAGTCCAATTTAGTTCGCACAACGATCCACATATCAAATACGACTAGTTTAAAAGTTGATGTTGCAATTGGTTAACGCGTCTCGTTTTGTTTACAGGATCAGGAGAATCTACTTGGCAACATGGTGCACACGGTGGAGAATAGGTCAAAGGTCTTGCCACAATATGTTGCAGCCTTGGCAGCAGCTGGCGGCGCCTTCGCGGCCGGTACACTTCTCGGCTGGACCTCGCCAGCAGAGACCCCAATAGTTAACGGTTCCACCCACTATAATTTCGATGTCACCAAAGAGGAATTCTCTTGGGTCGGCGCATTCATGACTCTGGGTGCCGCCTGTGTGTGCATACCTATTGGATTTCTCATCAATCAGATTGGACGGAAATGGACAATGCTCTTGTTGGTGCTACCCTTCATCCTTGGCTGGGCCCTGCTGATTTGGGCACAAAACGTGATCATGATGTATATTGCACGTTTCATTCTTGGTATCGCTGGCGGTGCCTTCTGTGTCACCGCTCCCATGTACACGGGTGAGATTGCTCAAAAGGATATTCGCGGCACCCTCGGAAGCTTCTTTCAATTGATGATCACCATTGGTATCCTGTTTGTTTATGGCATTGGCGCCGGTCTCAATGTCATGTGGATGAGCATCGTTTGCGGCATTTTGCCAATTATCTTCGGTGTTATCTTCTTCTTTATGCCGGAATCACCCACATATTTGGTAAGTAACAAGCAATAGTTGAAACTCTCAAAAAATAACGGAAATATGTGAATTAGTGTGAATCGAATTCTATAACAAAAATTTGTAACCCAAATTCATAATCTACGGTCAATTCAAATAGGTTTTTACCAAGAAACTATATGGACAAATTCCCCGTCCCCATTTTATTTATTTTTTTTTTATGATAATTATGTTTTAAGGACAATTGGTCCTTTGATACTATGAATTGTTGTATGTCCTTGTTCCAGCAAAAGTTTTTATGCCAATCTTGTCAAGATCAAACTTAAAACACTAACGATATGCTAATAACAGCATGCTAAATTGCAGGAATTGATGTTAAAACTATAAGTTCTTATTGAAACCATATTAGAATTGACCGTAGTTTACGAAATTTTTAAATTTTTTAAGTCCTATACAAATTTGGTTCCTAACAATTGGAAAGTTTATAAAATTAGACAATTGAAAATATAACTTTTTACCAAAATACTGCTTTCGGGTCTGATATTGATATTGATTTTTCTTTTGGTATTTATACAGATTTAAGCCATAACTAACATAAATTACTTTTTTTATACAAAAAAGGTTTCAAAGAATCGCTCGGAGGCTGCTGTACAATCGATTCAATGGCTGCGTGGCAAGGAATACGATTATGCACCTGAATTGGATGAACTGCAACAGAGTGATCGCGAGATTCGAGCACAGCAAGTTAATGTCTTTGCAGCTCTCAGCCGTCCCGTTACCATTAAGGCAATGAGCATCAGTTTGGGCCTTATGTTCTTCCAGCAAGTGAGTGGTATTAACGCTGTTATCTTCTACTCCGAGAGCATCTTTGCGGTAAGTAGTACAAAAGCCAAAAATGCACGACAATATTTCATTTGATATGTTATTTTAACTTTCAGGATGCAAATACTGGAATCAGCACCGGCCTCTCGACAATTTTGATTGGTATCATGCAAGTGGTGGCCACATTTGCTTCCACAATTGTCGTCGATAAGCTGGGACGTCGCATTCTCCTCCTCGCATCCGGAATCGTAATGGCTCTGTCAACAACCGCAATCGGTGTGTACTTCTTTTTGAAAGACCAGAACGAGGATAACGTTGTGAATCTGGGATGGCTGCCTGTGGCCAGTTTGTGCATATTCATAATCATGTTCTCCATTGGCTACGGTCCGGTTCCATGGTTGATGATGGGCGAATTGTTTGCCACCGATATCAAAGGATTTGCTGGCTCGATTGCCGGTACTACCAACTGGGTGCTGGCCTTTGTGATTACGAAAACTTTTAAGAATCTTACCGAAGGCTTGGGCAGTGGCCCCACCTTCTGGCTATTTGCTGGTCTTACTGTTGTCGGCGTCATTTTTGTCTTCTTTATCGTGCCCGAGACGAAGGGCAAGAGTCTGAACGAGATTCAACAGGAGCTGGCGGGAAATCGCAATGTCTCCGATTTGCAGCCAGCAGATGGTGCAAAGAAGTAAACAAAGTTGAGCTCTGTTAAATTACATTATTTTTACATTTCACGTTATGTTAAGTGCAGGTCAAGTTCCGTTTTCAATAGAATTTAATCTATTTTTGAACGTGTATGTATGTGCACAGCAGGAAAGACAGAGAGGGATATTTTGCAAGAATGAAGACTGAAGGTGAAGTGCATAATAGACAGATATCAATATATGTATGTTAGGGCTCTGTTAAGTTACTGTTAGCACACTGTACACTTTTCGCCATTATACAGTTAGTCAAGTATAACAGTGCAAAAGAAATATATTTTCTTGGTTTCTTACTTATTTTTTTATAAATGTGGTTCTTAGAACAAGTTAAAAAAAGAATTTACTTGACTAGCTGTATGTTTTTCTCTGCTAACTTCACGCGGCCATAAGAAAAGACAATAGATTGTAACAGTTAGTGCTATAAATGTATACACACATACTCAACTCTATTTTGGTATTTATAGCAGTGTATTCGAAAGCTTTGTGTGTATTAAAATACAAAGGTCAATGATAAACAACTGTCTGTTGTGTACAATTCGAAACATTCAGTTTATTTTTTAATTAAGCATTTTTAGCCTGTTTAATTTTAAGACACAGATATTTATTTACTAATCGATTTTTATAATTTTTAAACAACACAACAATATTAACATATTCAATCGCGTTCGCTGCTTATTCGTATCACAGCTCAAAAGTCTATGCGTTATATCATTGTTACAATATCTGCATCCATTTTGAAAATATTGATGTAAATTCTATCTATAAAAAATATATATACATGTGTGTATATATCACACACGATGCAGATATATATGTAGTGAAAAATATATTAAATATATGTATGTTGTAAATAAATTTGAAACGTCGTTTTTAATACTCGTACCATATCGTTATCGATTTCAGCACACAAAAGACATCATCATCCTTAATCGGCAGATTCTTTTAATCCCTCAAATTTCTCTTTAACATTATCTTTTTCTTCGTCATCGAACTCCATCTTCTCTACCGACACCACATCTTCATCATCTTCTTTCAGCTGTTGATATTCTACAGAATTCCCTTCCAATTCCTCGTCATCTTTAATAGCATTATCATGTCGAGGACGAACTAACGGAATCGCTTTCAGGGCTTGTTCCAGCCTGTCCATACGATCCAGTAAATTTGACAAGCGTTTATGATATTCGTTTAAAGTGACCACATCGCCACTTAGAGCATTTTGTTGTCTCGCATCCATCATTACAGAGTCCCTTCAAGTAATATTTTTTAAGTCAAAATTGTACATTAAATTCGTGTTTTAAAATTTTGATTTGTTCGGACAACACTGATCCGGAACTACGCTTTATAAATTTTCTGAAATATCAGTAAGCTTTATCTCACTAAGCTTATGTGATTGGAAAAGTTTTACTAAAGTAAAATAGTACTTCAAATTATAGCCTGTTTAAAAAAAGTATATAGGTTTATCAATAAGCGAATTCAAAACAATTAATTCAAGAATTTATCTACTTAAATCCGAAATTCCACACGCTTTTTTAACTAACTTAATATTCAAATGCTTTCTCTAAAATCAGCTGAAATTATAATGTATTCCATAATATATTCATATGTCAACAATTTCATTGTTTTTATTCGCATATTTTGTCTGAATGTAATAAACATTTTTAATTGATTTTTTAACATATTTCAACTTTTAGTAATGCTATATATTTTGTACACTATTTTAAATACACATATTTAATATATTTTATATACAATATCAAATGTCTATTATTAAATAACGAATACTAATAAATTATTTCATATTATGCAAATTATTTCAGTAATGGCTTTAGAATGCAATCAACGTTGTTATAAATAAAATCTCATAAATACGATCGTTATCATAGAAGTTCTGCGCTCTAACATTGTTTGTAGCTCATGATTCGCAATTGATGATACGCAGTAATCCATGCTCAGCGCCGATGGCTATCCAGTTTTTCGCTGGAGCATTCCAATTCCAGCGCACACAATTAAGACGCATCATGCTTCTTAGATTATAACTGGGTTGTCGCTTTGGGTTTTGGTAAACAGAACTCGATTCCTTCTTGCGTTCAAGTATGAGTGGTCTGACTATCAGGCCATAATCTCGCTGAAATACTTCTGGAGTAACGAAGTTTTGTTCTGCAACATCGCCTAAACAACACGCCTCAGTGGTGCTCAAACGGCTGCAGTCGTTACTTTGCCTTATCGTCTTTTGCGAATTGGATTCATTAGTTTTCAAAACTTTGACATCTCCATTGTCAGCGATTGATGCGAGCAGAATTTGATCGCAGTTAAAATGCGTAGCACGTATGCTGTTAAGCATCACATCAAGTGTAACTGAGCTCAAGGAAATACCCACAGGATGCACCGATGCCAAACGTGTAAATTCTACAGAATAACAATAAAACCATATTACAAATGCTGACAACTTTACTAGATAGATAAGGAACTTACGAGTTCTAGTCAATTCAGAAAATCCAATAATCAATGACTCCCACAAAGGAGACCAACTAACGCAGCCCATATATAAATGGTAAAGAACGTCACCAAGAACTGATACTGGTTGCGACCAATTGGAAATGTCATAGACCCAGAATTTACGAACTGCAGCGCCAGCCGCCAACCAGTGTGCTCCATTGGTATCATAATGCAGGTCCAAAACTACAAGAGAATTAATTGTAATTCACTAAAACAAAATATATATAAAAAGTATTTTGGCTAACATTGTATGTTCCGTTCGCCGAAATAAAAGAAACTTGCTGGAAGTAAGTGACGTTGATTATTTTGCGTAAAGCAATTGAATCCATCTTCATCCGCAATGTCCCAGAACGCAATGTTTCCACTGGCGTAACCTGTCACAAGCAGATTGTGACCAGAGGCCTTAAAGCAAATAAGATTTGATTTTATATAAACGACGTAAGTCTGGTTATTTGTAAGTATCTTACCTGGGACCAGCATATTTTGGTACATGGATCCCGCACAGGATTATCTATATCGAGCGTTAAAGTAATCACAGGTTCTAATACCACAACTGCATCTTCTGGTTTGACATTTTTTTCTAAATCAGCCAACTCTAGGGGTAGTGCATAAATTACTGCACTTGATGAGCTGCCCATGGCGAGAAGGGCCAGGCGATTGACAGACTTATCATATCCACCGCTGGGCATAAATGCGAAGGTATTAACTGGTCCCTGAAGCACATGTATGCCGTAATGTAGACGTGTCTGCAATGGCCATGTGTTGTCCTTCTTAGTTGATGATATTGAACACTCCAAAAGCAGCAGTAGATCATCCTCTTGCTTGTGCTTAAACTGACGAGTAAATCCATGAATTCTGGAGCGCTGCGAGCACAACAAGTACTGCGTTTTAACAGACGGAGGCAACGGAACCCATGCCACCTCCTTTACGGGCTTACCCAAATGGCAAAAATATTCAGCTAAAATTAACAAGAAATACATTAATGTGCTAAGGTTGTAAAAGAATTCACTTACAGTTCGTATTGAAGCTCTCCATTGGTGCCAACTGTATCCAGGCATTGTCATCCTCGTTATCGTAGGCATATCGCATTGAGGTGGACTCCCTGGAGGGCAGCAGCTTTGTGGCAGCGGCTGGTAGCAGCTGCTCAAAGCGTGGCAAAAGATTAGGATATAGCACATCACGGGTATAGTTCTTTTTTATGCTACATGAGAAAAGATATTACATTTTAAAAATATAGAAAAAGGTTAATAAGTTATTTTATTGATTTGAAAACCTACAAATATTTCCAGCGATCTCCTGTCTCAATTCCCGATTTTATGATTTTTACTAATGCTGTAACAATAAATTAAATAGAATTATAAATTAATTCATTTCTCTTAATTAAAACTGTCTTACAAGGCTTTGATGTTGTAACACTAGCTTCACTTGAGCAGCGTTTTTTACGTTTCTTCCGGTTTTTTGTTAGAGTGCTGCCATCAGCAGACGATTTATTATCGTCGTTGGTTTGATCAGCATCCTCGTTGGAGTCAACCCCTTCCGATTCATATTCCTCCGAAGATTCCTTATCGGCGGACACATCATAATCCGATGAATCGGCATCGAAATCTTTGTTAGCCTTCTCGTCTGGTTTCTTCAAGTGTGCCGCAATCTTCTGGAGTTTCGTTTCAGCTCTGCAAAAAAGGGGAATTGAGATTAGCCCCACTGTGGAATCGTTAACCCTTTAACACTTAAGCGTGCCTCAAGACACCTATCCTTAAAATACAATAACTAAAAAAATATTTTATTTTTAAGTAAATAAATATTTGTTGACTCAGAAGCTATTTAAAGAAATTTTTTTTATATTGGACATGCGTTAAGTTTCCGTTATTTTAAAGGAATAAAATTTAAAAATTAACCGATCAATTTACCCAATTAATTATTTTCACGAAAGGTAGATTTAATTTCAAATTAAATTAAAACGCAAATTTGACACAAAACTAAAATTACATATTCTCACTTTACAGGTAATCGAAACCTTCTAGACGGTTTCTGAGCACATTTTTGTATTCAGTGATCCAAATTCATCTCAGAAAAAATTATTTGACTTATTTTAGTTCATTACTTTAAAAGTTAGTTCTAGAGGGTTAAATGTGTACTTACTTAATTGTGGATTGTCGCTTGGCGCGTCCAGCATTACTGTAAACTGTTGCTTTAATACTTTCATCAGGTTTTGCCTCAACGCTGGATTCCCTCCGCTCTTTACTTTGGGAACAGGTGCGAGAATGCGTCACAATGAATAGCTTGGAGTAGCTTCTCTTGCATATCTCGCACTCAACTCGCTCCTGTATTACACCACAGCCCTCTAGATGCAACAGCATACCCAGACCCGATCCAAACGATCGATCGCAGAGACGACATCTCAAGCGATTGCCCATTTTCGCATATTTGATCATCCAGGTAATCAATATACCCCTTGTAATAATCTACAAAAGATTCAAGATAAGTTCTCTGTGTTGCAATTAATATTAGATATTATAACTCACCGTAGGAGTTTTGTCAGTTGTCCAGCCAACGCCGTAGTGTTCACCGAGATGCTTCAGCCAATCATTCTTATCACAGCGCACCAAGCACAATCCACATTGTTCCGATCCTTCGCCTCGACCGTCCTCGCGCACATCCTCACCGCTCTCCATCTGATCGCGATTACGTATCAGCAGCAGACGGAGATCAAAGTCCGGTGCATGTGGCCAGTAATTTGGACCCTCATGTTTCCCAATTTCCATTTTCTCGCTTTCTACTTTTTTTGACAATAGATCAAGGTATTTTGGTTTACGACCTCGTTTCTTGGGCGTGACCATATCCGTTGGTGTCATTGCATCTGGTGTGGATGTCATCAATGCATCTGGTGTGGATGTGATCATAGTGTCTGGGGTGGATTCAATGACAACTGGTGTCGTCTTTGGTTTTCGTCCACGTCGTTTTACAGTCTTCATCTCTGATTCTAGCTCCGGATCCGTAATTGTGTCCAGTTCATTGGGTGTTAGCACCACAGTTGCATTTGTAGAGCGTCTTTTACGTGGTCGCTTTGCCACAGGAGTTTCCTCACCTGCACTCAATGCATCCGGATGAGCTAATGGCAATACCTCCGTAGACTCGGACTGTGCATTATCCTTATTAATATCTTTACTCTGACGCTTGCGTTTACGCGTTAAAGGCGTTGCGTTGTCTTTAGTCTCTTGCACAGACAACGCTTCCTCTGGCTTTTTATTGTCGTTTTTAAATGGACGACCTCGTTTTTTCGTGACAACTAACGGCTCCACCAGTGATTCTGTAGTATCATTCCTAACTTCTGGCTCTGGTTTCTCTTCTTTTTCCTTTCTCTCGGTTTGCTTTGTGATTGTTTCCAGCTTTTGCTCTGCATCAGTCTTTGGTTTCTTGATCAGCGGTATTTCCTCTGGCTGAGGATCCTCCTCAGTCTCATCGTAATCGGGCGTGGCATCATCACTTATGTCTGTTCCAATATTATTTAAAGTCGTAACTATTTGACTGCTTGAAGCTTCATTATCGAAACCATGAAACACATCCCCATCATCATCACTTGTACTCGATGTTGGCACTCGATGTGCTCCATTCACTTTACTTTCCGCAAGCAGAGCTCGTTTTCGTGGATGTAGTGCTTCCGTCTTGGATGATACAGCCTTCGATGCTCTCTTGGCACTCAGAACAGGCCTTGTTTTCACCAGTTTCTTTCTAATCGCTTTTACAGGCTCCTCTGTCTTGGTCTCTTTGATCTCCTTGCTCGGCGGCACCACATTTTCCGCTGTCAGTTTGTTTAACAAGTTTTGAATTCCCATTACTTCCATAGCGCCTGTCTCTGCGGACATTATCTTCTTGGGATCTTGACGAAATGGCAATTGCGCTTCACCTTGCGGAGTTGGTTCCTCCTGCGAGAGAATCTTTACCAGCGATATGGTTGGTTCTGTTTCAGCTATGATATCATTGCAGTTAATCACTTGATTATTATTGTTAATCTTTTTTTTAAGCTTTGGCATTTTCGGTGGATGATAGAATTGCGTTAGGTCTCTGTCTTTTGTGGTATTTAAGGCTGCGTCTTCCGATTCTGCTTCAATTGCGGGTTCTTCAGAAGCTGTGAGCTCTATATCAGGACCATTATTTGACGGAGTCACAATTTTATTTGGGGCCAACTCTTGATTGCTTAAGCTGTTCTCAGTTCTCTTAACTGGATTATCTAAATTTACCTGGATATCTTCATTTACATTTAAGTTATTTTTAGTATTTTGTTTTACAATTTCTTTATTATCTACAGATTTTCTGCCTTGTGCATCTTTTTTGCTCCGGATTTCTGCCTCTCTTGGGTCATTTTCCTCGTTGATTATATTATCAATATTTACCTCGCTTTCAATAACTGTATCTAAGCTAATTATGCTCTTTTTCTGTACAACTTCATAATCTATATCTTTATTATCTGTCTGTTTTTTAAGTTCTACCAGTTTTTTATCTGCTTCGCTGACATTATTAACTTCATTAACCTCGCTATTGATAGTTGTATCCAAGTAAGTTATTCTTTCTTTTTTTACAATTTTTGCATTTGTGTTCTCATAAAGACATTTATTTGGTCCGTTTTTTTCCTGAACTTCTTCGTTTGTTGAGACATTATCTTTTTCCTTTAGATTAAATTCGTTTTCAATAGCTGTGTCTAAATTTGATTTTCCTATTTCCTTTATACTTTGCTCTTCAACAAGATATTTTGTACTGCTATCTTTGCGTATTTTATCCTGATCATCTGCCTCATTTGATGTATTCTCTTCACTGCATTTATCTAAATTAGCATTGTGTATTGTATTTAGTTCTTCTGGAATATACGCTTTGCTAACGTGATCTTTTCCTTGATCAGTGTCCATGTCTGTTTTTTTGACAGTTTCCTCAGGGTTCTTGGGTTTTCCAGCACTTGCTTTCTTACTCCGCTGCACCAAATTGATTTTACCTTTTTTTGGCCTAAGGGGTAATCGTGGAGTTAGAGACGTCACCTGAGCTAAGGACGTTTCCTTATCTTGCTTCTCAGTCTTCTCAGTGTCCTCTTGAGGCGATGATACCACCAAAGTTGGAGCTGCCGCCAAGCTGTGGTTATCTTTCGAACCAAGCGGTTCTGAGGTTTCCTTCAGAGAAACAGATTCTTGCTTCAAAGCTGCAGATTTATTGGCAACAGTTGGTTCTTCAATCTCTATGCTTTTTTGCAGTTTAATGGCATTTGGACTGATGCACAAGACATTCGACTCATTCTCATCCACATTCATTGTGGTATGCAGTATATCCATGTCCTCCATTTTCAATATTTTTCCAATGGGGAATTCCTCCTCAGCTTTGCTTTCCCCAGGAATTGGCAGAGCAGTTTCACAGCCACTAAATAGCGCATTCATGCTCATCTCCTCGGCAGATAGATTCATATAGTTGCTTAAATTCAGGGAATTGTTGGCTTTAAGCTGTGCTATGAAATCCACGGCAGAGATTAAATTATTCGAGCAATCGGAAAATGCAGATGATGAAGATTTACTATCGCTTGCAGCAGTTGCACCCTCAGCGGGAGTGGTTAACGTTACATTGCTGGAAGATTTCTTAGGTGACGTCGACTTGGCAGTTGGTAAAGCATCAGCTACGACTGGACTTATCAACGATGTTTGAATATTTGTCGTTTTAGAATTTGAAGTAATCAACGATGTTTCAATATTTGTTGAGGAAGACACTCCTGTTATGTTACTGGAAATTGAATGAACATCTTCAATGGCTTTTGCGACAGGCTGTGGCACCCGTTGCATTGCCTGATTGCTAATGTCCTTGGCCATTTGGGCGAGCTGCTCGCGTGGCACCTTCAGCTTATTGGCATTAAGTATAATCTTCTTTGCGCCCAAGCGAGGAGCACTCTTAGCTTTCTCGATGGGCTTCTCGGGCATTTCGTTCAGTTTTTCCGGAAAAGGCACCGCTATCGAAGTCACTTCAGTAGAGTGCATCTTGGGCAGACGCAAAACGCTCACATCGATCTTTTCATTGGGCGCCAATACCTTATTTTCAAGCACAATCAAGGGTTTCGAGCTTGAACTTTCCACTGGCTGAGTATGCTGCTGTCGTGGTGGCCTTTGCTGTGTTGATGATGTTGATGATGATGATGGATGGTGATGTACTTTTGGATGTAGTGTTGGCTCCAGTTGTCTTGCCCTTGCCGGTGGACTCCTGACGCCACACATTGCCCGATGTTTGGGCAGTTGATTCACTAGATTGAGCAGCAACTTGGGAGGCGCTGTTAAATCCGCTTTTGCTATAGGTGCCGAGAAGCTGCTTTTTGGTGAAGAGTTGATTGCCGGCAATGGTGCTGTCGTTGTTGCTGTTGTTGTTGTCACAGGAGATTTTGCCAATTTATTAAGTATTTTATTTTTAATCAGCGCCTTAACGTGCAGCGATTGTTCATCCACGACGACCAATTTAGGAGCTGTCTTTTTTCTGACAGGCAAAGCAGCTGTAATTTAATTAACACAAGAAGAAATTTAAAATGAATTTATATAGCTGTTTAATATTTTATATTGTATCCAATTATAATAAATAAAAAAATGAATAATATAATTTACTTACAATTTAAAAACAAAAACATGTATTTATAGAAGTCACTTCAAGTCAAATTCATGACCTTATCACACTGAGAATTGAACCCTGGCCAACGGTCTACTTTTAAAAAGTGAAACATCCCAACCTGCACATTACCACGCTACACCACTGAAAGAAACCTCATCAATATGTCGGGAGTGACAACTTGAACAAACTTAACGATAATAGGACTCAAAAAAAAAATTAATATGCCACATAAGGTTATGCGGTAATATTATATATTCATTAATGTATTTATTTCTTAAACAGGTGGTAAACAGCTTTATTTAGTCCAGGCATGATGTAAGTTTAGATTAAATTTTTAAAAAGTATACTTTACCCACTAATAGATGATATTAGATATATTTTTATAATTTATTCATAAAACATCTGAAAAACTGTAATTTTTTGTTTTTAATAAATGAGTGCTGAGAGTTGTTAAAAATAATGTATTATAAATACAAGCAACAGAATAAAAATTAAAAATGTTTTTATATTTATGTGGCTTTAAAAATTAATTTTATAATATTTGTAGGAATGTCCCGAATCGAACCCGGTCCTAACCAAAAATCAGCTGCTATAAAAAACGTGCGCGAACTCAGTGAGCAGCGCCACCGAGCAATCACTGAATCATGCAGCCAAAACAGAGACACAAGAACACATATGTATGTCTAAGACAATTTTACAAAAATCTGGCTTGACTTTCTTGTGTATAGCTTTGTGTCAAATAATATGACAATAATTTTATTTAATTACCTTGCGGACGTCCATGTTGTCGTTGCGCTTGTGTTAGGGATGCTGTCTCAGTTGACAGCTTTGAAGAGGCAGCGACAGCGGCAGCAGAGGAAGTAGACGCAGAACTTGACGCCGACAATGTTGTTGCTGATGCAATTTTCTTTGTCGAAGACAAATTTTGCTTACTCAATACTTCTGCCAGTTTCCTATCTAAGCCCGCTTCTTTTAATTTTTTAAAATCCAATGGTATTTTATTAATAATCCGTTTGGACGCTGTTGCTGCTTTCTGCGACGTCGACGGCGACTGCGTTACCGACGGCGAAGACATCGGAATCTCGTTGGTGTTGTTTTTGGGCTGGCCCTGTTTAGCGTGATTTGAATTAACCATATTTGGTGGTGTTTTAAAACAATCTTTATCCATTTCATCAATTTCACTTGATGTCAAGCGTACAGTGGCAAATTACGCAGCAAAATGTTAAAATGTCAATACACTTCAATTTACAATGTAAATTTTACATTAACATTTGGTGTCATTTGTAAATATCTGGCTGCCGCCACGTTCTAGATCACAGCTAACTAAATTACTCTACACTCTTTTTTAAAAAAAATTTCCACTCTCACTTGTATAGTGTCTATATTTAAAGAAACCTTTTAATTTGTTAAACATTTGTTCAGAATACAAAAGACTGAAGCATGTGCAACTCGATAGGTCGATGCATAGTACCTATCGACCTTAACAATCAGTGTTGTTAACAGTGCTGCCAAATTCGTAGAGAAAAATAGCTGTTTCTGGCTGGGAAGCATACAAGTAGCAAAACATAGCTATATATTCAGCTGAGAACATATTCATTATCGCCATTATTTCGGCAATTTAAAGTTTTCTAGCAATCCAGATCTGACAACTGTCAGAAGCAGCGATAAAATAGCTAAGTTGACAGCAGTGGTTGTGAAACATTTTTTCCCTGTGCTACACTGGTAATCGATATTTTTCAATGCATCAATAGAATCTCAACTAAAAGTATCGGCGTTGATTACATATCGACTGCTGACACTGCCTGACAACCCTACCCCATTTTGCAGAAACAGCGTTTACATTTTTTTTTGTCAAAAAGTGTTTTTAATTAATATTTAACAAAAAGAATGGATTTCCAAAATCGCGCCGGCGGCAAGACCGGTAGCGGTGGCGTCGCCTCATGGTCGGAGACGAATCGAGAGCGTAAGGAACGTCTGCGGCAGCTGGCGCTCGAGACTATTGATTTGAACAAGGATCCATATTTTATGAAAAATCATCTCGGCTCCTATGAGTGCAAACTTTGCCTGACACTGCACAACAACGAGGGTAGCTATTTGGCGCATACCCAGGGCAAGAAGCATCAAGAGAATTTGGCCCGACGTGCAGCAAAAGAAGCCAAGGAAGCGCCCTCATCGCTGCTGGCACCGGAGAAACCGCGTGTGGAGCCCAAGAAGTTTGTAAAAATTGGTCGACCTGGTTATCGAGTGACCAAACAACGTGAGCCAACCAATGGCCAGCAGTCGCTACTCTTCCAGATCGACTATCCCGAAATAAGCGAGGGAATTGTGCCACGACATCGTTTCATGTCCGCCTATGAGCAAAAGATCGAGCCACCAGATCGCAAGTGGCAGTATCTACTCTACGCTGCCGAGCCCTATGAAACGATTGGATTCAAGGTGCCGTCTCGTGAAGTGGAGAAAGCAGAGGGCAAGTTCTGGACGCACTGGAATCGAGATACCAAACAATTCTTCCTGCAATTTGCATTCAAATTTGAGCCTAAAATATTACCACCACCGCCACCGAATCTACATCGTGCTTTGGGGCCACCAGCCGGATTTCCAATGCCTGGACCACCGCGTCCGACCATGCATCCCATGTTTAACGGAGTTCCGCCGCCACCACCCATGTAGTCGTCACACATATGTAAACATCTTTTCTACTATTAATAAATAAATTTCTAACAATATAAAATGAATTATTTTGTACTCGAGGGGGGAAAGCTGGAGGGGCTGGTCAAGTTTAAAAAGTCTTCAGCGGTAGATCTTAGCAGATATCAGCATATGATTTAGATCCCTTCTAAATCCATTAAAATTGCCAAGTATGTAAATCTCAGTTAAAATGTATTTTTTGCTTAAGAACTTGAAAAAATATTGCATATTGTGTGTTGTTGTTTTTCCATTTTGTTTTGTTGTGTTTTTTGTGGTGTTTGGTATTTGTAAAGTTGTATCTTACAAACATTAAAATTATTAGACTAATTTTAAACTAATGACATACATAGTTAAGGTTAAGCAATATACAATCCCTATCAAATACATCAAGTCTATACCTAAAGGCTCAACGTTTTGTTGAATGCTTCGATTTGCTTTACATTTTACACATTTTTTGCTCAAGTGTCTTCTTCTTCTGTTTTTTTTTATAGCTTTTCACGTTTCTTAAAATTGCGTTTTGATTGCAATCGATTGATAATGTCCGAGACGTGAGGCTTATGATCAAAGATCTTCATCAATTGATTCTGTGCCTCATTGATGCCATCGGTAATAATCTTGCTGCGTTGAATATTGCCCTGCAATGGAAATAAATATATATTAAGTAGTTGTAATATTCGTTAAAGTGAATGACAATTACCTTTAGAAGCTCACTGACACGCTCGATTTCGCCATGCGCCTCCTTGTCCTTTTCGAGCTCTTTCAGCATGGTTTCCAGTTGACCCAAACTAACCATTTCCGAATCATTCTAAACAAAAATCCATATTAGTTTATATAATTACTTGAAGGTAGTTTAATTATTCTTACCAGATCCTCCATTTGTGAGCGTAAATGATATAGCTTCCAGCCGCTGATTTTGCCCTGAACATTCGGTTGATTGGCCAGATCAATAACAGTAGCTCGTCGTTCCTCGCGCGGCTTTACATCCGTGTATCGATGAAAATGATTGTTGGCCAGCTTGTGAGTTGGCTTATATGTCTATAAAGGAGATTATAATATTAAATAAAGTTACGTTCGATTATATAAATAAACTCACATTAAGCAGCGCACAATTGCGCGGACGTCGGAGCACAAAGTCGACGGGATTGGCGTTCTCCTTGTTGCCGACAACGGCAGGAGCAGCGCTGCCAACCAGTCGATGATTGTTGACATCGCTAGGAACACTGGCCGTGTTCGTAGTGCCAACGGCAACGCTGCCAGCTGCGGTAAGGAGCAGTCCACCATTGTTAAGCTGCGGATGTGGCAGCTGCTGATGTTGTTGTTGCTGCTGCTGCTGTTGTTGGTGTTGCACGAACATCGATGCCGCCTCCTGTGTGGTGCTGCTGCTGTGACTACTCACGCTGCCCGTTGGCGGTGGCAGCGACAGCGATAACGACGCCTGACTCTGATTCGAGTGTTGACTGTCGTTGCTGTTGAAATACAAAAAAAATAGCATTTATTATACATTTCCAACATAATTCCCATCACAACTTACGTGGATCGTCGCGGTTTCTTGCGTGCCAAGCCATCGTAGCTGCTGCTGCTGCCGCCGGTGCCATTCATGCGCGTCTGTTGCACCTGTCCTGGTGTTGCCCCATGATGTGCACCCGCTTGCAGTAATACATCCACAAATGCGCTGCCCACTCGTGCTCCCAGTGGGGCATGCGTCACGTTCTGCGCCAGCGTAGATGAATGCGATGCGTACAGCTGGAAAAAACAAACAGAGAAATTAACAAGTAGGAACGATTTAATCAACTACCCGACTATAAGATACCCGTCACATACATTTTATCTTCAAGAGTAAATATAAATATATATATAAAAGTTTACAATAGCCATTACTACCTAAAGATACATCCAATCTATATGCGGTAAAGTGTGATAATTCATAATAAAAAACGGATAACTATACAATTTTTGAAAACACTGCAATGTCCTTGTTATTCAAAATTGGTAGCTGCAGCTTTTATAGTCGCTGACTCCCCTGTTGATGCTCATCAAAAATATATTTTTGTGTTGAAAATGTTTGTGTTTTTAGTCCTTGCATGTTTTCTGGACAATTGGTTCTTTGATTCTATGAATTTTTGATAATCGTGGTATAAATCAAGAAATTTGAAATATTGTAAAGAGCGGACTAAAAACACTAAAAGTATGATAATAATAACATGATACAAATTAACAAAATAAAAAATTAAGTATATCTCTATCTGCACATACTTTGCTACAATATATCCTTAATACATTACATCCTAAATGCATATAATCAGCAGATTGCACATTATAAAGTCTTACCTCGTTAATGGGATTAAAGTGTGTAGCATTGTCACGAGCATTGGCTCCGCTTGCCTCATCACCCATGCGATTAACGCTCATGTTGCTGTCCTGGATCTGTTGATCCACACCAGGCGAAGAGTTTGCCGACACTGTGGTGGATCCATCTGAGGATGCCGGCGATTCGGCACGCATATTTCTAGTGCTGACAATGCTGCCCGCAGTTGTCGATGCCGATGCCGTAGATGCAGAGGATGCACCAGCTGTTGCTCCTCCCACAAGGGTTGAATTGACACGCTCTCGTTCCTTTTTGGCCAATGCCTCCACAGTCAACGCCGAGCTGACAGTCGTGGTGGATGGTTGTGGTGGTGCTGCTGCCACCGAAACAGGCTGTAAATTGAAGGCGGAGCCACCAGCTAGATTGACGGCTGTCACACTCGCACCCGGAGCCGTGGAGTTGGTGTTGCTGCTCATGGAGAGCAGAGTGGGCGCCAGATTCTTGACACCCCGTATAGGTGATCCTTCCGCGTCGCGTTTACGCATAAAGTTGGACACCAGTGTGTTGGCTGCCACCGGCACAGGAACCGACATGGGCAGCGCACTGACTGTGGCGCCGCCGCCCGTTGTTGTTGGTGCAGCGCCCGTTGTCACCTTGACGGATGTGTGCAATGGTATGACCATATGCTGAGGCGGTGCTCCGCTTCCATGAGCAGCTCCCGCCGGTATAATAAGCTGTTGATGTCCAATGGTGCGACTGCCACCTGCTCCAGCTGACGAAGGCAGCACTGTAAAAGTGGCAGTGGAACCACCTCCAGCTGCTCCAACTGACTGCGCATGGCTGGCAAAAGGTAACGAGGAGACGGAGAGACTGCTGCCACCGCTGCTCACCAATTGGGCCTGTGCCTGCACCTGAGCCTGCGTCTGTCCATGGGTATGTGTGCTCTGCGTCACCGTTGTCGTGGTCAGTGAGAGGACGCCCGTTGAGGCGGGCATCGATTCGTAGTAGATGGCAGAGCTGCCCGGTGGAAGGAAAGATGCTCCCGCTGAGGATGTGGCCACAGATGTGCCTGTCGCTGCTGAGACACTAACGCCACCGCCTCCGCCACCGCGTTGCTGAATAAATACATTGGTGGGTGTGCCGCCGGGTGGTAAGCCACCACCCGATCCCGTCTCAATGCCAGCTGATTGCGTCATCATCATTTTTCCTACAGTAATGCCGCTGGCATTCTTAATAGGAGTCAGTGTGCCCGTCAAGATGCTGCTGGCGGGTCCACCACGTGCTCCCAGGGTCAATGGCAGCACTGTGGCGCCACCTGCCGCTGATCCTGCTCCTGTCGTGCCCACAGTTGGCACCGAACTGCTCGTCACACTGGCCGTAACACTCGGCACGGCCTGGATGCTTGCCACGCCCTGTGGCGTCATTGTGGGTCCACCTGCTCCGCCTGCCGCCGATGGCACCTGCAGTTTGCCAATGGGATTCAGTTGCGTGATGGTCAACGAGGGTTGCACCTTTGCGGTCATTGTCACCGGCGGTCGTATTCCTGCAGATGAATCAACAGACAATTGAAACAATTTTAGTTTTTCTTAATTTTCAACTGGTCTTCAAGGAAAATGCAAAACTCATGACATACTCAAAGATTTCCAGTGGCATTTAGATGCACACACACTTACACGCTTCAAATGAGCTGTCAACTGAACCCTCAAGTATAAAATATACCATGAAATAAAAGTACATGTACGAAGTTTACACGATGAAAGTGAAAAAGAATAACTATCTTAAATGTAATATAAATAACTATTTGTATCTCTTTAAAAGCGGAATAAAAGATTAACAAATTAACTAATTTAATTACTTTTAGATAATATAATAAAAAAAAAACACAAAATTGAAATTAAATTTTAATATTTATTTAAAAATTATCGAATAACTTCTATTTCAACTATAGTTATAGTAATCTAATAAAAAACTTAAATTCGTAAAACAAAAATTAAAATCAAAATAAATTTTTGTTATTAAAATGAATTATAGGCATTGAAACCAAGATTTTTTTCTGGGACTTTAAAATATAAATTAAAACTTAAGTATTTGATCATTTTTTTTATTTAAATTCAAAATAAAAAAGATAGTTATATTTTATGAAAAATCACAAAATAATTGTTATTTATAAATTTTTTTTGAAAAAGTTATATTTGTTACGATCCCTGGTCAGAATAAAGAAATAAACAAACATTCAATTATATTTATCACAAATTTTTTTAACAACTATATTTCAAAGTTTTTTAAAGCTGTTTTAAAAACAATTTTATTAAAAAATTTTAGATTCCATACATGCTTTCAAACAGTTTAAAAAACGGAAGGGCTTGTTTATAATACTTGTAAAGAAAGTTAACTAATAAAAATTTTACTAATTGAAATGAGAACTATTAGTCAAATTGAAGGGCTGTCGACTACGCTACTCGTAGAAAGAACTTCAAATATATGGTCATATAAAAAGCACAAAAAAAATTATTATATTTTGTTTAATCACAATGGTCAATTGCTTCTACATTTCATTTCATTTTAGTTTGAATTCTAAAAATGTATATAATTTAATTCTTTATTAAATTTAAATTTAATTTTAACTTTTAATATCTTTTTTGTCTACATTTTTAAGTTGAAGAAAAATAAATTAAAATTTTTTTTATAATATTCTTCTTTGTAGAACATTTTATTGATTGTTCAAAAATATGTAAATTTGTTGCTTATTGGCAACAAATGTACATTTCTTAGTAATGTAAAACAAACTTAACGTGAAAATTTTATTTACAGTTATAATGATGCTAATAGCCCTGTGATGTGCATAATCGAGGGAAACTCACCCATTTTAGCAGCAGCGCTGGTGCTCATTAGAAAAGGCTGAAGCATGACATTCCCGGCCAGACGGGCAGCAGAGCCAATAATTTGCTGGGCACCGCCAGTTGCCGGCTGTTGGAGTTGAATGATGCGAGTGGTGGGCAGATTGGCGGTTAGGGCGACGGGAGCAACGTTGGCTGAACCACTAGCACCGACAGGACCACGACCTGCGACTGTCACGCCACCGGAGACACTCACCGGTGTGGGTGTTGCAACGCTGGAGCTGAGTTGTGGTATGCTGGGGGCACGAATGCTGATGCTTGTGGTGTTCAGCTTGGCGGTGGAGAAACTCTTTCCAAGCGGTATCGGACGCACCTGACGTGGTGTAACGGTGGTGCCACCAGGAGTTGTGGTTGCAATGCCACCAGCATTTGTGGCGCTGCCCAGAGGTGTGGCAACGGCAAAGCGTGGATTAAACTGGGGACCAGCATTGGGATTTGTGTTGGGCGAGCCGGCAGCTGATACATTGGAGGAGTAGACAAGTGTCGCCTGGTGCTGACGTGGAGGCAGCACGGTGGCCACATAAGCTTGGGGAACACCCGTGGGACCCGATTGCTGTGGAGGCATTGGCTGTGCAGCGGTAACGGAGAGCGCTGTAATCAAATTCAGAGTAATATTAAATTGTGTTTATAACCTACAGGGAAAAGCTCACTCACATGTGGGCGTCTGAATAGGCGTGGCTGTGGTGGAAACACTTGCGCTGCTCACACCTGCCGATGTGGTGATGATCCTTTGCCGGGGCTGATGAATGGCACGTATTAACTGCACCTGGCCAGTGGGACTCTGCATCCAGGCGGCTGCAGCGGCGCTGTTGGCGGACGAAATAACCGTTGATGGTTGTGAGGTGCGAACGAAGCTTCCCGTGCTGCTGAGGCCCGTAGGTGCCGCTGGACTGACACTGGCCGTGGATGTGGCACGCAATGGAGTGACCAGACGTTGTGCACCAGCCACTCCGACTCCCACTCCGCCCATCTGTGTGGCCGTGACGCTGGCTCGTGGCAAGTAGGTGGCCTGGGTCACCGGCCTGGTGACTGTAATCGATGCATTGGAGACACTGCGAGCTGGAGCCGCTGGTATGGCTGTGATTTGGGTGCGTCCCGTGGCGGTGACATTCTCCAGTTGCTTTATCATCGGCATGACGACACGCACTTGTGTGGATTGACCGCCTGCTCCAATGGCTCGTATCGAGGCTGCTGTTGTTGCTTGTCCCGTGTTCAGGGATATCGGTGTGCCGCCGAGCGATGTTTGAACCGAATTGCCGGCGGTGGCCACTTTAATTGTGCCACCGCTTAGGATGGGCGTGCCGCTTATTGAAATGCCGCCGTCCGCCTTCACGTGCGTGATTTTGGCGGCCACTGTGGAATGCCCTGAGGGTGTCAAATGTGGTAATGAGTATCGGTTTATTGCGCCACGAAATTGCACGTGCGAATATGTGGGTGATGCCATGACATTTGATGATGTTGTGGTTGTTGCTGTTGTTGTTGTATTGGTTATCAAGTGCTTTGTATTTGGATGTGGATGAGTGCGAATCTTAACGGCTTTTAGTGTTGCTGTATGTTGAGAAAATAAAAAATGCATAGAGCAACACTTTTCTAGTTTCAGCTTATTGGCAACGCCACGAATACTACGGCTTACTGACATCACAATAACGAATTCACAGTAACAACAAAACGGACATATAAATACACACACACACGGACATACAACTATACACAAGCATACACACAGCCATATGCTGCGAATGTGAGACGTAAAAGAAAATTGTAACAAACACTGCGCGCGTATGCGAGCACAAAAGAGAACTAACAAGAAAGCACACTGATACACACGCACACACACACACCTACACGTGCAATCGGAAAGCAGAAAAATGTTATGTATACATACTAATGCCAACAACACATAATTTATATCTACCTATGTATACACAAACAAGTACTAATGTACATATACACATCAAGTAGATATCGCTTGAAATACATACCAGGCGCCGTTGCCGTAGCTGTACCACCAGCTCCTCCACCCACCGCACCGCCCGCTCCACCTTCACTCGACGCACTCATACCGTCTAAGAACGCAGTGTATTTATTGATAAAAATACTGTAAAAACAATTAAAACAAACAACAAATTAATGCTACGTTTTTATGCTGTTGCGTTTTTCTTATCAATGCACAGTACGCATATACATACATACATATGTATGTGTCGAGTGTTTCAAGAATACGCATAAAAAAATAGCTAGGCGATTAAAATTATGGCACTTTTGAAACAATTTACTTGCCTTGCTTTTAGTTATTGTACTATATGTACAATTCACGATTTTCACTATTTTTTGTGTACACTTCTGTTTATTTTAACAATTGTAATGCGTTTTCCTAGGGACGTATGCATATCGCTGTAAACCACTGTTGCCAGCTTAGCCATTTAATGGCTAGATCTGGCTACTTTCAAAGTTCGTTTGCCAAAAAATTTCAAAATTACTATTAGCTGGAAATCAGGTTATTTTAAATATATATTCAGCTAAGTTTTGGTAATAATATATTTGATGAAACTGTCCAAAAGTGGCCAAAATAACAAATTTAGGTGCTTTTCAGCCAGTTAGCAGCTACTGTTTAACCAAAAATTGTCAGCACTGGTGAGGAACACTGTCTCCCGGTTCAAAGGTTGCCACCCTGCAGAATTGACCGATCTGGAAATGTAAGCCATGTTGGGAACATTGTCAAAATTGGTAACAAAATATTTTTCCACCCAGTTTTGTCAAATTTCGTAATTTTGAAGCTAGAATTTTTTAATTTTTTTAAGAATTTTTTTGATTTTTTTATATTAAAATATATATTTTTTTAAATTAAATTTTGTAATTTCTCTCCCCGAAGAGTGACGAATTTCAAACCTTCTTTAAAATGTTACCCTTAACTTTATTTTCGAATTTAAAATTTGTTAAAATCGTTAAGTAATAACAAAGTTATTTAATTTTCATATAAGCAACACCATAATTTAAATTAATCGATTTAACTAATTCCCACTAAAAACTAGCCAGCACTGATGTGAAAGGTGGCAGCCTAGTCCCCAAGGCTAACTCTTGGGCTGCCACCCTGCAAGATTTCTCGATCAACACGTACCATTTTAATCATATTTTTTAAAATTGAAAACATTCCCTTTTAAAGTTTTGTCATATTTTAGTGTTAAATTAATAATTTATTTCAAACTTATTGGACTTTGAAATTTGCACTCACGTGCACGTGATTCAGTATTTATTAATTACCATTTGATATTTCAGAACAGTCTGGTATATTTTAGGTATAAAATTTATAACTGTACTCCTCATTAGCAATTTGCTCCTCATTTAACGCGGGCAGCTTACATTTTCTTAGTATTTCAGAAATAATTGCCGATAGGCCTGAGCTAAAATAGTTGACTAGTATTTTAGATAATTTGCAAAAAAAATTTATTTATTTGCTTTTAATGTTTAATGCAGGCACATTAACAATTTGAGGAGGAATAAATTAACCGATTTTTCATAGAAATCATTTAAAATTTGCAATGTTGGTTATTCAAGTACCAACATAAACATTGTTTAAAATAAAACAGCTATAAAACTATTCTATATTAAATATTATATATAAAACTTTGTTATACATAAAACCTTATTATATATAAAACTTTATTATATATATAACTATACTATATAAAAAACTATATTATATATAAAACTATATTATATATAATACTATATAATATATAAAACTATTCTTACTAAATAATTTTTAAGCTTACAAAATAATGGTTATTAATTTTTATAATTAACTTATAACGATCTGCTTCTAATGCTACGAAGTTGGTTGCCATTGCTGATCCGTCTTCTGCGAGCGCCGAACACCAAGTCCTGCCTACTGCCAGAAAGGCCGGCTTTTATATGCTGCGTGAGGGGTCTGTTAGCAGAGCTCTGTTATCTTAGCAGTGCCAATGTGAGTTTAACAGTGCCAATGTGAGTTTAACAGTGCCAGTGTGAGTTTAACAGTGTCAAAGTGCTGGCTGCAGTGCTGTAAACTTATCGACGACGTTAACATTTATTGAAGCGATGCCAGACTGTGGAGTTCGTAATAAATCACTTTGAATAATTTTGAGCAGTTTTCTAAATGTTGAAGCTGGAGTTTTTAAAATTGTTGCAAATTGTGGTTAAAATTATGTGGAATTTCCACTTTGTTTTTGTAAGAATCAAATCGTTAAAATTAAGTGTGATTAAACTGTTCATCGACAACCTTTAGCTTGCATGACAGCTCTGAGTGTTGCTTATGAACAGTTCTTATTAAGTATAACAGTAACTTAACATATATTCTTGCTGCCCAAGAAAGTAGAAAAATGTTAATTCGTAACACCGTTGCTAAATTAGCTATTTTTTAGCTAGCCCTAGCTATTTTCAAAGTTATAATGCTAGAAAAATTTTAAAATTTCTACTAGTCGGAAATCGTTCTGAGACTGTGTTAAAGTGTCCGAAAAAAAAAATTTATATGCTTTTCAGACAGAAACAGTATTCATCCTCTTTAAATTTGCTAGCACTATGTAAAGTTTTCTTCTGAGATTTAAGGCTGCCACCCTGTTTTGGCAATTTGACTAAAATGGTACGGCTTGCCAGATCGAACATTTTTTTCTGGGACCAACCTTTTGCGACGGGTGGCAGCCCCCGCACACTGGCAGCACTTCATAACATTGCCAATCGCGAAGTGAAAAAGACATACACAAAATATTTGGAGAAGGAAAAATCCAAATTTAAAGAAAATAAGGTTTAATTAATAAAAAAAGACCGACAGGGAGTGAGCTAATAATCTTTATTGTGTGCGTGTGTCAGTGTGAGTGTGTGTGTTGCAAACTGAATAAATAATTACACACACAGCAGTACTAGCACACAAAGCAACACCGAGTTTAATTTAATTACAAGCAAAAATATAGCAAAGAGCAGGTGTGTGTGTGCGCTCAATAATTGTTTATAGCTAGTGCTCGTTGATAAACAGCTGGCAAGTAGCAGCAATCTTAATAAAGTTCAAAAATCCCTTGCTGTGGCTGTGAGTTATGCGAAAAAATTGATTTTCCACAACGGATTGCAACTGAAAGTCAGCGAAAAGCAGCTGAAAAAGGAAACCCTCACCCAACTACACCCCCAATCAACTGTGTTTGTGTGAGTGCGCGCGTGTGTGTGCGTGTGAATGTGAGAGAACGATTATTGCTTCTGCTGCAAGTGAAAGAAAGGATCCGACAAAGAAATTAGACGAGCGTCGCTGCCGGCGCATGCAATGAATATTGTCGGGGAATATGAATACAGCTCCAAGGATATGCTTGGCCATGGCGCCTTTGCTGTGGTCTACAAAGGACGTCATCGCAGGGTAAGCAAACGTCATTTTTCGCCATGTAATGCGTCTAATAACTTGTTTATCTGGTATATGCATACATATGTATATATATGTATTTTGTTATTGTTGTTTTGAGTGTGTGGGCTTGGCTCGAATTTGTAAAAATAACAACAAAGTTATTAACAATGCGCCATTGTCAAAGTAAATATGAACACAGGGGGCCAATGCGCCATGCAAAATTCGCATAAAACGCAATTAAAAATAAAATAAAAGTGTACCCACACCAACATTAATAGTAGTACATTTTTCACTTGGTCTTGGCAAATGTCAAAAGGCAGCCTAAAAAGTGACAGCGCAACAGCAGAGGGACGTCAGCTGATGCGTCGCAGCAGCAGCAACAACAACAACATGCCTTTGTTGTGTTTATTGCCTCACTACTGCGAATTCCTTTCTATCAATCTTTCTCTTTCACGCTCTCAATTTGGCATAGCTGTTTTGTTTATGTTTTCATTTCATTACTTTGGCGCCCCTTATCTCTTATTAGTTTTATTTTTAAATGTATATTTCAACAGAATTCATTTTATTCAAACACGTGCGTTTGTTATTTTTATTTTTTTCGTCTGCTCTTTTTCCTTTTTGCGACGCTTCTCTGAGGCCTTTTTACGATTATTGTCAAATATGGTTGTCAAATATGTATGTGTGTATGTACATATGTATGATTCAATAGTGTTTTGAACTATTTCAGGGTCACGCCAAACAAATATTCTACATGTGCTTCACTTCATTTCGGTTTGTAGGCGTATGTTTTGGGCGTAGGTACACACTTTTTTTATACCAAAATAGAATGTGACGTTTGAATTCGATTTAGACAACTTTATCTACAAAATAATATCAAAACAATTATCAATGATAAAAGTTAAAAGTAATAGTTTTCTTTTTTTTATTTTGTATAAGTAAAGAGTCGAATTAATATATATGTATAGCGTTGAGTCAGCTGTTGCAATAAATGGTGAAAAGATGTTCGTTAGAGGACTCACCTCTTTTAACAGTTTTGTATTTAACTAATTTATTCAAAAATATAATTATAAATGGAAATAACAAAACAGAAATGCCAGAAGTACATACAATAAAAATAAATCAAAATAAAATTAAAAGTTACAGCTCTTTCGAAAACACAATGAAATAGTGATTAACAAATCAATGAGAAGTCCAAGTCGAAGAAAAAGAGATGGCAATATAGGCAGGTCGGTCATATTGAAAGAGAAATACAAAAATTATAGTCGGTGTAAAATAAATGGGACACTCTGTTGTTGTTGTTGTGGGTGCTATAGATGATTGTTGTTGTAATTGCATTGTAATTAAGAGAACGCCGAAATGAACTTGAGCAACTGTAAAAAAAGCAAACAAAATCAAAGCATCAGAAGCAAAACAAATTACTGTTGATAGGCGCTGACATTGTGTTTTCTTTTGTTTTCTTTTTGCTTTTGCACAGCTTTTCCTATAAACAAATTGAATTTCGAGCGTCACACCAATTTGTTTGTTCACATAATCGTTATATATAATATGTATATATATATATATATATGTATGGTTTGTTAAACGTAAAGACATGAATATGTACATTGATATGCTTGTATACGAAGATGCGTATCTTATGGATACAGAAAACAGCTGATGCAATAACGGGCAGCTGTTGCCGCAAAAGTTTTCATTTTTTGTTGCTTTTCGAATTTGCTTTGCTTTCTGTTTGTTTATGTGTTTTTGCCGTTTTGCTTTGATTTTGACGTGACTTTTGTATTATAAAATAAACGTTAAATTTTTGCATTTTATTCGAATGCGTTCTTAATTATTTATGTATGTATTTATGCATTGAGCATGCTTTGATTCGAATTACTGGCAGGAATTGAATATAATTAAATTATTATTTTTTAATAAACTATATGTTTATTTTTAAAGTATAAAACTTTTTTTTTATTTTAATTTCATTCATTATGTGCTCATTCATTCTTCACTAAATAAGACTTCTTGCAGTGATATCTTTAATAACAATCTAATTTACAGTCTAAGCAAAGTAGTTCGTTAAAATTGAGATTTTTGAACTATGTATATATAGTTTTCCTTCGATTTATCTACAGCACAAGCTTGTCGCCAGGCAGATGCACTAAGGTTCGTCTGTTATAACTCTAAAAATAGTCAACCGCATGGAGCATGTGCAGGCAGATATCAGACAACAAAAGATACAGATACGATGTCAAAGATATAATGGCTAGAGATACATTGGCCACAGACACCAATACATTGGCTACTGCAGAGTGCAGCCCTGTAAACAGACAATGCGAGACATGTTACCCAAAATAAACATAATTCTACAGATTTGTAGCCCCGTCTACAGCTGTGGAAACCAAAATGAATGAATGAAAATTAATGTACATCGAATGGATGCACTCACAAATACTCGTACACACACAAGCGCACACACATGTGCAAAGTGTTTCACTCATGACACGTGTTCCAACATTTTCATCGCTTTGTTCCTGTTTATTCAATATTCTTTCCATTCGATACTCTTTGTGCTCGTTGCATTGCATAAGTCACAACCGCACACACATTGTGTAAGAATCATGCAAAATGCCATTATATTGTGATAGTACGTTTGCACATAGACGAGAGTAGTTCAAAACTAATCAATTGTGAAATGAATTGGAATTTTGTAGTAATAACTTTTGTTTTCTCTAAAACAGAACTGCATTATATGAAGGCTTTTTATATTTCTAACGATTTTTTTAGACCGCTATCAGAAATTTTGGATCGCTTACTCACTATTTCGAATAAAAAAGCTGTTATTTGTAGTTTTTTAATAGTATAGACTATAGCTTGAAATTAAATATTTAAATCTTATTTTAAAGAACGAAGTTAATGTTAATCGTTTCAGTTGTATAATTATACATTATACATTATAATTTATTATTTCAGAAATAAGTAGTAGCAGCCCTCGCTATTCTTTCAGCAAATATTGTGGCAAGGTTTTTTAATAGCCGTTAGACCCCCTTTGAATCCCCGGCTATCTGTCTGACGTTTTGACTGCACGCGTTTCACTTCACGATGTTGTATAATTTTTAACATATTTACTTCTCATAATTGTGTGCAATTGCATTTTGCATTTGATTTTGTCGCCGTCTGTTATTATTATTATTATTGTAGCTGTATATTTGTATTGCAATCATTTAGCATTATTCAACCGCATTAAATGCGTTCTGGAAATTATCAGACGGCGGTACTCGTGTGTCTAATCGAATCAGAATTATTCAACCGTTTTAATAAACCTCTCAGACCTATTTCATTTTATTTAAAAGGGTTTAATCAGTTGTAAATTTGTTAGAATAGTGCCAAGTTGTTGAGTTGTTGTCGCTAAAAGCTAATTTGCTTAATTTAATTCTCAGTTTAATAAAAGTTTTCGCTATACTTTTTTGATAAAATAATAAACCAAAAAATTAGACAACAAGAAGTATATAATTTGAAAAATTAGTAAAGGTTTGTGGGTGATGTTGTTAAACATTAGCAAAGCGAAAACTATAGTTTCGGATGAACTATATCAGATGCTATCAAAGAGTTATCGAAACCGGACACAAGCCAATACCAAAATATACATATTTAAAAAGCTAATAATATCTAAATTATTGAAACTGTTTATTAATAATATTGATCGTTTAACAAAGTAGGACAAATGTTATTAGAGATAACTAAAAAATGATATGGTTAATAGTAAATGTATCTATGTTCAATCGATTAACTTCAATGCCATCCAAAAAGTTTATTTACCCACAAAGATAACAAAGTTCGTGACCCAATCACCCAATTTAACAAACAATATAAAAACGAATATAAAGCGTATGCAGAAAAATTGTATAAATGGCACAAATGGCAAGCACAAATTGTGTCGAAGCGAATGTGAAAGTTAACGATTCGCTTGGAGGCCAAACGGAAGCTGAGAACACTTCACTTCATGATCCTCACTTCACCCCACCACACCCCTCAAACTCAAACAATTTGCGCAATTTGTGACGAGGTGAAATTAGTTTGCACATATGACAAATGGAAATTTGGGTTCAGTGGAGTTCAATGTACCGTATGACTTTATTATTATTATTATTTTTCTACTGTGTGATAAGGCCAAAAGGCACAGGCTAAAGCAAAAGCGGGGAGTGTAAAAGGAAATGAAGGAAATGAGTATGCCACAGTGCAACGGCCGCCAACTAATAGAGGAAAGCAACAACAACCAAATTTGGACAGAAATAGCAAATACAAATAATTGCGCAGAAAATGCGAAAACAAAACAAAACAGCAGCACAAAGTATCTGACAGATACACTCAAATATACACCCGTACACAGACACACACACACTCTCACACTAATGCTGAGGAAGATACAGTACGAGTACTAACTGGTTTGGCTGGTGAAAATGTAGCGGGAAAGCAACTCGAAACGCCAGGCGGAAAACTCTTTTGGCAACTGCGTCGCAGGTTTTCAATTTCGCACAACGCGTGATTGACTGGATATGAGAATACAAGACATATATATAATGCAAACGACTATCATATACCCTCTACAGATAAACTTGAGGATCATGCGAAATGTTATTCCATTTGAAAAAGAGGGTATTATAAAAACTAGACTTGTCATCATATTATGACTGAGTAATTAGAATCTATAGAACGTCACCGAACTGGAACTAGTCTGAAATGCTCGTTAAACCAGTTTTGCGTGAGAATTATGATATTTCTTTGTGATTCGTGATTCTGAAATGTACCCACATTTGTATCAATAACGAACAATTTATGCGCATATTTCTAAAAATAAGTCTGCACGTGTAAGCTCTGAGACATGACTGAAATACGATAGTTTTTGTTGTTAATTAATGAAAGGCACATTAAGTTTATTCTAATGACTGTTTGTTTTCTTGATTGTATAATGAAAACAGTTGTAACTTCCGTTTGCTAAAAACGTAAACAGTAACATGCTATGAAATAAATGGAAATAATGCAAATTCAGCTGGATTAGTTATTGTAAATCATTGCAAAAAACACATTTTCACTCTTAGAAATTACAGAAAATAAATGGACAGTGGTTTCTATGATTCTCTGAAACTTTCTCTTAAGACATTTTTTCAGTTCTGCTGTCTGTAATGTTTTAATTTTATTATTTTGGAGCAAGATGAATTGAATCTCTGTTTATTATTGTAAGCTACTGGTTCTTTTTTATGTCATTTCATGACTTTGACATAGGGCAGAGTCTGTAATCAGTTCAATATAACATCGTATCTCAAATTGAAGCTGCAGCTAAGGACCCAACGTCAATTAAACATTTTTAATTAAAAACCGTAGCAATTCCTTACTATATTTGTATTTATAGACTTTCAACAAACAAAAAGATATGGTGGTGGTGGTGGGTTGTTGGGGTTTGGGGTGTGGTTTTTTTGTTTGGTTTGGTGGTTTGGGGGTGGGTGTGTTTTGTTTTTTTTGTTGGGGGTTTTTTGGTGTTTTTTTGGTTTTTTTTTTTTTTGGTTGTGTGTGTGGGGTGGGGGTGGGTGTCGTGCGTGGCGCCGTGGCGGGGGCCGGGGGGGGCGGGGGGGTGTCGTGGTGGGGGGGGTGGGGGTGGGTGGTTGGGTGGGGCGGTTTTTGTGTGTTGTTTTTTGTGTGGTGGGGGGGGTTTGGGGGGTGGTGTTGGGGGGGGTGTGTGGGGGGTGTTTTTTTTGTTGGTGGGGGGGGGGTGTGGTGGGGGTGGTTTGTGGTGTTGGGGGTGGTGGGTGGGGTGGTTGGTGGGGGGGGTGTGGGGTTTGGGGCGGGGCGGTTTGTTTGTTGTTTGTGTGTGTGTGTGGGGTGGGGTGGTGTTTTTTTTGGTTTTGTTTGTTGTTTGTGTTGTGTGTTTGTGGGTTTGTTGTTTTGGTTTTTTGTTGTTTTTTTTTTTTTTTTTTTTGTTTGGTGGTGCGGGGGGTGGGGGGGTCGTGGGCGGGGGGGGGGGGGGTGGGGGGGCGGGGGGCGGCGGGGGGGGCGGGCCCGGGGTGGGCCCGGGGTGGCGGGGTGTGGGTTGGTGGTGGTGGTTCTCGGGGTTGGGTTTTTTTTTTTTTTTGTCCGGCGCTTGGGGGGTGTTTTTTTTTTTTTTGTTTTTTTGTTGTGTGTTGGTGTTTTGGGTTTTTTTTTTTTTTTTTTTTTGTTTTTTTTTCGGGGGGTGTGTTTTGGTTTTTTTTGTCCGCTGGGGTTTTTTGTTTGTTTTGCCCTGGGTGGTGTGGGGTTTTTTTTTTTTTTTTTTTTTTTTTTGTTGGGTTTGTTTTCTTTGTTTGTTTGTCCCCCCCCCCCCCCCCCCCCCCCCCGGGGCGCTTTTTGTTGTCCGCCTGTTGGGGGGGGGCTCTCGGGTGGGGGGGGGGGGGGCCCTCTTCTCCGGTTTTTTTTTTTTTTTTTCTGTTGTGTGTTGTTTTTGGTTGTTTTTTTCCCCCCCCCGTTTTTTTTTCCCCCGTCCCCTTGTCTTCTCGCCCCTGGCGGGTGTGGGCCGCGTGGGCCCCCGCCCTCATATTATTTTTGTTGTGCTTATTTTTTTTATTTTTGTTTTTTTACATTTTCAAATATATTTGTGTGGTCGCGCGCCGCGCCCTGTGGGTCTCGGCGTTTTTTTTTTTTTTCTGCCCTTGGTCTTTTTTTTTTTATTTATTCGGGCGCTTTAAAGAAACACGTCTGCACGGTCCGAAGGTATTTTTTTAGCATTTATTTGCATTTAATAAATAATGTCTGTTATCGGTCAAGTTGCGAGTATTTATTGATTGTAAACATGTTTTAAAAAAAAGTTGAGTAAATACGTACATCAATTATTTTAAATATAAATATGCAGCTTCAACTGGTTTGATAAGGAAGCTTCAAATGGAAATAAGAGATAATAAAAATAGGTAATGAAATGAGTGCAATATGAGTTTATAACTGTTAAGCAGTAAAGGATATCAAAAACAATTAGTATATAGTTAAATTAACCGGTTAATTTAGGTTAAATTTAAAAATCGAATGTGGTGAATTATCGCGTCATTTCATAGTTTATACAAGTGCAAAATGAAAGGTTGTTACACAAATTTACACTTTCCTCTTTTGTTGGACAGGTAAACACAGACAAAGAGTCATTGTCGCTGGTTAAGTGCCAGGTAAATAACGTTATGTGAGGAGGGGAGTTGGGGACCTCAGTCTCTGACTCTTATCGCTAAATGCTAAACTAAACCCCTGTTAAACGGTAAAGTGAGGATCTTAAGTCTGAAGGTCTGCAATGGCTCAATGCGTTTTTGCGTATCTATTAATAACCAGGCAATGGGACTTGGTAGACGGAACAAGTAGCACGTTGCATGCCGTAATTTGCATTTGTAAATAGACGCAGTTGAGTTGCAAGCGGCACTTGTTGTTAATTATTTATGCGTATATTTATGGGATAAGTTGAAATTATCGAGTGTGCTGTGCGTGTGTTGGCAGTTTTGTGCTAAAATTAGCTTTTTAATTGTTCAGTGATGAAAAACACAAGAAGCTGCTTCTTTTTATGTTTCTTCAACAATAAGTACTAATTTTATTTAATAAAACTTCCAAGTATATGTTGAATTTGTAAGTCTCTTAAATTATGTATTAGCACCATAAACTGTTTTAATAAATTTAGTGCTCACAATGTAGGCTTCGAGTAATAATGAATAATTATTTGAAAACTGCAATATTATTAATTATTATAACAATTATAACATTTTAATAAATTTTGAAGGTACGATTTACTGTTGTAAGTATCTAAAGTCCCATGTAGGCAACCTTTAACCGATTTTAAGAATTTAGTGTTGAAAAAACACGTAACTGTCGCTATATAACTATGTAAATATTATTTAACAACGTGAAGTATCATTTAACATTTTAAGTATCTATATTTATGCGTGGATAAAATTTCAAAGATGCGATTTAAAAAATAATTGAGTGAAATTTGTGATTTTCAGACTATTTATTTTAATTAACAATTAATAACGGATGCTAATTTGTAATTAAATAAAAAAGTTTATGGAAATGTTAATTTATAAAATAAGCTAAATTTAATGATTGCCATAATTAATGATATACTGAGAACACACTATTAAATCACTTCAAAACACATTGTAAACTTCAAATCTGTCTATGACTGTACTGACTTGTGACTATAAAACTGCATTGTTGCAAATACATATTTAAATGTTTATTGTGTCAATCGGATTTACGGTAATTGACACGTGAGTCATTAAAAATGGTGTTAACTTTGCGATCAGCTCTTAATTTGTGGTTACGTGGAAGTAAACTTTTTCGAATATACATACATAATCTCAAGTAAGATTCAATATTTTGTAATTTGTTAAAATAAATCAAACACTTCAATGAGTTTAACTTTTTATTTATAAGTCATACCCTGATAGGGTTCAGTGGCCTTAGTTCGTTAACCAACTCTAATGAATGCTAATTAACATTGTTTGTTTAATTTAATATTTCAGAAACCCTTGCCGGTGGCCATTAAATGCATTACCAAGAAGGGACTCATCAAGACGCAGAATTTACTCGGAAAGGAGATTAAAATTCTCAAGGAATTAACGGAGCTGCACCATGAGAATGTTGTTGCTCTTTTAGATTGCAAGGAGTCCCAGGATTGTGTCAATTTGGTCATGGAGGTGAGTACAGTATTTAAAAAAATCTTATCAACAGTTTGGACAATATTTGCTACATCATTGTTTTTGTCTTTGGCATTGCTGTTGTTTACATACGTCGAGAATTAAACAACCCCCCCCCTCCTCTCCCACAAATCTCTCCCTCCCCTCACCTCCAATTTCCTCCTTCCTTATCACACACCCTTCTTTACCCACAATTCATATATCAATCACTTTTCCAATCTAATATCTCCTCTCACTCACTTTATCTTTCCTTTCCCATTTCCTCTAATTACTCCCCTCCTTATCTCCTATCAAAATTCACTTCCAAATATTTACTTTTTCATCATCCATCCTTACCAAATCTCCTACCCTTATACCCATCCCCAACATATACCCACCTCCTCTCCTCTTTCCACTCACTCTTTTTTATCTTACTCTCATTTACATAACTTTTTCATAAATAAATACTTCTCACTCCATAAAACATTTCCAAACATACTTTCAACAAATTTTTTCAATTCCCCTTTTTTTCCTTCACTAATTTAATATCTACTACATATTCCTATCTCTTCCTCCCCCATACTTTCCTATACTTTCTTAACATTACAACTCCCCCTTTCTCTCTAATTTTTCAAAATAACCATCTCCTCCTCTTCTTCTCTCCCTTCCCAAATTTTTCTTATATTTTTTTAATAAACATTTCAAACTTTATCTATATTCTCTACCTATCTTCTCCCCTCTCACTTCCCTTCCTTCTTTTCACCATTACCAAACAAACAACTTCTTTTCTTATAATTTTTTCACTTTTTCTCCTTAACTATAATAAATTCACTTTTCCCCTCTTCCTCAAACAACTTAAAATCATTTCAATTAAAAATTTTTCTCTTTTTTTTCTATCTTCTTTACACAAACTAAAACCTTAAATTCCTATCAAAACAAACAAACAAACAACATTTTCAAAATATTATCCGTCACTGTATATGCATACATTTGTAGAGTAGAGCCTTTGTATATATTTGTATTAATATTAATGATATATGGCACCATCGTATGACTCAGTTCTGTTGTTGTTCCGATATTCATTATTGCACCCGAACTGCACGTAGGCAAGTTAAACGTCATGAAACACACTTCGTTCCCCCCTCACCATTCCACTTTCAGCTAAAACGCTACGCAATTAATTGCGGAAGTTGCAAAGTCTACACGAAAACAAAATAAATATACCGAAACGTCATTGGCTAGTCTTATCCTACTAGCGCATACCCTGTAAATCTGAGATTATAAATTTGATTTGAGATTAGAAGTTATCTTGCGTAATTACTCATGATATTATCAAAATATTGTTAGATCTCTCCATGTTTACTTAACCGATTTTTTTTTTATTTTAATCCCTTAAAATATTTACCATTAGGAAATTCCTGATAGGAATAACACTAGATTGTTTATTGGCACTCACACTCTATTTTTTGTCTCACTCTGTTAACTAATTTCTTTAAATTGTTATGTATTTTATAAAAGGTTCTCGATTAAATCGAACTAAGAGTATGGAATAACAAAAATTACTTATCTGACTAATCGATCTTTTTAGGGTATTTGTTATTTCACAATCTGAAGTGTAAATTTGCCGCCTTCAACTTAAATTTGTTGACCTATTTGTTTATAGATTAACGTGTTGGCTTGTTTACTTCCTCGAGTCTCATCCCAATGAATTTCCTACTGTATAGTTTTTTGTGGCTTTCTACAGGTGTTTGCATACTTTTAGCGCACACTGTTCATTGATTAAATGTTAGGCATTTCGATTTCTTAAATAGGTCAAAGTCTTTTGCGACGCATTAGTTATTTACCTTGATAAGATTGTGTTATCATGACATGATCATTAAAGTTTGGTATCATCCCTATTTAACTTGATGTAGAATTAATTTTTCCAGTAAATACTTTCTAATATGCATATAAGTCTGTGATATAATTAAATTGGGGTTTCCAAATGTATTTTATTCAAATTGCAACTGAACATGCGGTTAGTTTTGTATATTTTGTGTGACTTTGACCCGGAACCCTTCAACTCCTGCCCCTGTATTCTAATTTCTAATGTAATCAGTTTATTCTCGTGTTATTTATTGATTCAATTGCACGCGTTGACTTCCCCTTACCTGAACAATAAACAATTGTATTGTATATAAAACACTTACAGCTTTGCCCACTTGTCTGGCAAGTTTTTTTTATCATCCAACTTAATGAGATTAAAAGCATTTAATGATAGAAAGTGTAGATAATGTTGTGGGAGAGGATAAGATACAAACATTTAGCTAACGCGTACGAGCAACTTAAAATCTAAATTGTTTCCCTATTCAAATTTGTCAAATCATCTCTAATAATGATTTCGACATTAGTAAAAAAACATTATTTTCTTTAAACTATTTACAATAATTGTTGTTTATTGTATAAATTGGCAAAGTGTCTATGTTAAGATTACGACAGAATCTAAGAACTAACAATTATGTCAATATTATCGATATGATGTGTGCTCCAAACGTAACCATAGAATACATAATAAATATATTGTTTTCATGTTACCCAAAACGAGGTGTGAGTAGGAGAAGTATGTTCTAAATAACAAAGGTCTAAGCGACTTAAACTAAGTGACTAATGCTATAATCCCATCTACAATTCAATTACTTTTCTTGATCAAACTACAATATGCAAACAGAGTGCAAGTCTCGTAACGTTTGGCAAATGCTGCAAATGTTCATTTAACAAATGAAATTTTTTTGGATTTGTTATTTGTAAATTGTAGATAATTAATTTAAGGCAGCGAGCGTGCGTCTTAGGCTAACTTATTAAGCGGTATTTCCTCAGTGGGATGCACCTGATCCTTTGGCTCCGGTTTGCTAGTGCGGCAACATTTTGTCTTAATGCCACCGATATCTTTGCGACAAATTAAGCCCACAACAATGCCCACAATGGCAAGTACCAAAATGCCTGCAATTAAACCAAATCACTATATATTTATATATATAATTTGTGACAGGCACTTACAGATGAGCAGTGTGTTGATGGTCTCCTGCGAGATGGGCACCTTGTATGGCTCCTCCTTATCAGTGGTTGATTTCACATCTGCTTCAGTCATGATGCCCGCTTTGGCCACACTTGCCGTCTCGTTGTTGGCCATGTGTCTGTTGTTGTTGTTACGATTGCGATTTGCTGTTAAAACGATATATGAATTTTTCGAACTTTCAAATTGAGAGTTATTCCATTTGTTTGTCACCTGTGCGCGGCGGCAAGGGCGTTGCTGGCCTCGTAGTGCTGGTCAACGCAGTCACACGCTTAATTGGCGCGTCTGTCGCCTGAATGAGGCTCTCGTTGAACGGTGTACCGAGAACGAGCTCAAAGCAGCTAACATCAAAGTTTTTAAAGCTGATGGTATCAATTGATTTGAGTTGTTTGCAAAGCTCCTCAATGTTGGCTTGTTCCAATTCGGGCAGTTTCAATTTAATTATATTCTTTAGCGGTGTTAAAGCTTTCGTATTGATTTGCTGTCAAATGAGAAGAAGAAAAAGCATCAGTGTTTGTGTAAGCTGCGCATGCGGCAGATAGAGGGAGACAACTATACATGTCTGGCATTTATGCGGTGCTGCCAACTTGATATCCAGCTGACTTTGACTATCGATAACTTTCGCATTTGGCGCGCCACTTACTCGTTTGAATTCGTTGTGATCCAAGCGCAACACCTTTAAACCACTCATATTCATGAAAATCTGCTCTGGCAATGACGTCCAACTGCAGTTCGAGCAGCTGAATTCAGTTAAACTGGGTTGATTCACAAACGAGCCATCTGTGTGTTGTGAAATGGTATTATTGCTCAGATCCAATAATTCCAAGTCTGTGGCACCAGCAAAAGTGTCGGGTTCGATATTGGTCAATTGGTTGTTGGCCAAACGCAGACGATGCAAACGCTCCAAGCCATTGAATGCCTACAAAGAATATAAATAGTTAATTAACTAATTCATTTCAAATTAATTAATTGACTTACCTCCTTGTCCACATGTTTGAGCAAATTGTGACTTAAATTGATTTCCACCACTTTGGATAAATTGGCAAAATCCTCGGCACGCAGCTCAGCAATGTCATTATGGCTCAAATCAATTATTGCTACCATTTTGGGTAAATCCAGTGGTACATGGGTTAGTTGAGCATTTATGCACTGGACATACTTGAAATCCTCCATGCAGAGGCAGCTGCGTGGACAACTTGGCTCTAACACATGGCTGCTGCGACGAGGGATAGCTAGAAAAGTATAAATTAATAATTGGTAAATAGCTTAACAACGTGTTAATCATAAAACATTGTAGAGAACGTGTAAGACAGTAAAAATTTATTTATAGTAGTTTAAGCATATTTGAACATAGGAAAATGTTATTTTTAAAACTTACTAAAAATAGGTCGAAATGTCGTTGTTGTTGTTGATGGTGTTATGTCCAATTGTCGATTAGCGGCAGTCTCCGGATTTTTATCAGGATCATCATAATCATCATCTTCATATTCGTAATCAACATTGAAATTGTTCTTGTTGCCATTATCGTTGTTCTCCGCAGGCGCCGTATAACTAATACTATTGGAAAAAAAAAAAAAAATATATATAAGGAGAATGAGAACTCATTGCACATATTGGGTAATTAACTGGGCTAAGCCGCAGTTGATTAGCAATTGTTTTTGCCAAGTTGTTTAGCCAACAAACTCTAAAATTGGCTGCGAATGTTGTTGCCTATTTTTAAGTGACGTAAGATAACATTTTGAACGGCAGCTATAAACACACCTAGCTAATTTGTCCTGAAAACGCACTTGACCTATTTAAACACGACGTAGTAAAAATCACACAGGGTATAATGGGTAAAGGACTATAGATAAATGTATTTCCATGTATTCTTAGGTAAATTGACGTATAGAATGTATTCTGCTAAAAATTTATAATGTGAATGCTTGGGATATTTTAAAATCGAGCCCGTAAGAATACTTTATTCTTGCACTTTGTGTTGCTGTAGTTTTTTTTTAAGTTTCGCTGTTTATCATTATTCGCTTTTGTTTGTTATTGGAACCGCTTGAATGAAAACGGGCGGGAAACCGGTTTACGTCATGGCTAAAATACGACAACATGCCAAGAGGCTTGTTTCTTCTCTTAGTGTGTCTCTTTTTATTCTCACTCTCACTTTCGTTTTTGTTTGACATGTCGAGATTTTGACCAAGTTGAATCCTTCATTAGCAGCGATTTAGATTTGGGTTTTATTCATTCAGTTTGATTTTTGTTTAAATGTTACGAGGTGATTAACTGTGGCGTCAGTTCAAGTACGACTTATAATCGCGACATACAACTTGTCTAAATTGCGTGACTTTTGATTCTACTGATGAAATACTATGTATTTTAAACTGTGTCTGAGCTTAAAGTTCGCATCTAGAATGAATGGGAGAAATTAAAGATTATAGCTCTAAGCTTTTTTAAAGTACATATTTGCCTTAACCAATCATATTTCTTCCGCTTGTAAATATTATCTTTTATAGACTGTAACTAATCTAACAATTGTCCAGTTTTTATGGCTTAATCGACTATCATATGTGCCAAGGATGACGACATACGATTATTTCATTTAAAACTGCAGTAAATAGATTAAAGCAACCGACCTGAAACTGTTATGTCCCACAATTCTGAGACTTTAAGTAGTACATATGTACATGTATGGAATAAATCAATATAGGTGAACTTCTGACTAGCGCCAGTTGTCTGTAAGTATATATAGTCATATTATGTGAGTCATAAAATGTATTCTTGAGTACTTTGAATGCTAGCCGCATTGGGTAAACATATCGATAAGTACGTGAATCTATACATATATTAACAGTTATATGTTATCGTTGCAACTGTATGCCTTATCAACTCTTCGATTAGGCAAGTGTCCCCATAAGTATAATAACAATAATTACGAGTGGAACTTTTGTTACTGTTACCGTGTTGTCGGTTGTTAAAAAAAAGAGAATAAGGAATTAAATTTGATATAATGCCGGTTCAAGGTCCGGGAGTATTCGATGTACCGAAGTTTTTCAACAGGTTCCCACTTGATTTCATTGCGTGAATTTTACTCAAAGTAGAACTTTGTACTTTGTGTTGCTGTTTTGTAATTGCCCTCACTCGGTTTCTATAAATAAACCATCGCACTCCCATTACCAATGCGAAAGCTTTATCAATTTGTCATGGAGAATCTTACGAATTAATTCTCCATGTCAAAGTTTCAATGAATCTAATTCAAAATCGGAAACATGTCCAAAAGTATTGCATATATTTATTGGCTAAGCAAACTGGCAATGGAAAAAAACAAGAAATGTCTTAAATTACATTATTTACCTTACGCTCAGCAGAAATATTAAAAGTAATCCAAATTTGTAATACACGTGCATTTTGTTATTGTTTATTATTTTTTATTATTTTAAATATTTATTATAACTTTTCTTTTGCAAGTTTATATAAACTCATGTCATTGTCGAAATAGTTAATTCACGTTTCATGCTGTTGAATAAAGTTGTAGAAATTTTGATTATATAATAAAGTAATTAAACCAAGTGAACCACTTAAAATTATGTGCACATTTTTAATATATAACACAAATTACTTAAACTATATAAATCTCATTAAATCCTTTTAATTATTAGCAAATACTATGGGGAATTCTAGAGCTTAGACTCATGAGAATTTCATAGAAAGGCGTATCATGTTGAGTGGTCAACTAAAACAGTAAAGAATTTTAAGAGAGCCGCTCACAACAATGATTACTGCATTAAGACAGAGATGGAATGTGTAACATACATATACACATGTGTATGAATGTGCGTATTTAATCACATTCCATTTTATAGCTCAGTTTTGTACTTTCGTTGAGTTTCTGATTCTGATTCACTGAGAAACACTTTTTGTTTACTTTTCCCCAACACAACAACTGCCAAATATATTAATATACATAAAATCTTGCATACATATTTTATGATTTGCTGACATAAAAGCAATAACAATTTTGAAGCTTTCGTCACACAAGACGCGCAAGTTGAACGTCACTTCGACTAACGCGAGGCAAACTTAACGCGTACACTGCCAACTTATGACTGAGCGAATTCAAAAGCTGCCAAATGCGGCAGTAGCAACAGTAGCAGAAACAGAGAGAGAGAGAGTGAGAGAGAGTGAACTTTTGCTTTTATTTCTTTTGCGCTGAGCAGGTGTCTTTGAGTATGAAAGCAGAGAGCAAGGGAGAGTAAGCTTCTTACGACTGCGCTTCAGTGACGTTTTGTGTCGGCACATTTTCGCGTCTTCTCTCTTCTGTCAATATTTGATTTGCATATTTTTTTTTGCTCCCCCTGCATTACGCGTTTTACTTTTACTTGTCTGTTAGACATAATTATTTAAATGTTTATTCACATAATCTTATCAAATTGATGTGGTTGTGCTTTTATTAAATAAACAGAATAGGTTCTTGCTGTGTTGTCAGCTGATTTTGTATTTGTTCACCAATTATTATATTTATTTCGAACTGATTTTTAAGATGTTTCATTTAATTGTTGGCTATTAATTTTAATTATTGACATTTATGAATTTTCATTTTGTAAATCAAATTGTTGTCTACTTGTTTTAGTTGCTTTCTTTGAATGACTTCCCAGTTAGAGATTGTGAAGTACATATACGTATGTACATATGTAGCTTTTATCGCTACACTGGCGATAGAAAAATGTTGACCTTTAATCGGGGCTGTCGTATTAAGTTGCTTATAGTCGGAATCACTCTAGTCATAGGGTTTTTATTAAGCGCTTGATGTTTGAAGTCTTAAAATTCCGCGAGCTTTGAACATTTTATTTGCTTGTTTGGAATGCGTGCTTATTATACATCTACAGCGCGAACTGAACGAATACCACGAGTGTCCCTGATAAACTGAGCAGAGTGCGCTCGCGACGTTGATGGCGATGCTAAAATCGTTGAGGCTTAAGAGAGACCAAGCTTTTCGACTGACTAGCACTCTCCCTCTCGCGTTCTCTTTAGATGGCTTGCATTTGAATTTGGCAATTGGATATGTCAATAATGCGCTGACTCATGCGCTGGTGCTGCAATATTGTTTCTGTTTATGGTCAATTTTATTGATTATCATAACTCTTCTCTTTATCTCTCTTAGCTCTGCTCTCTGTTATTTGTTGCTGTACGCTTTACATGTCAATGACTTTTTTGTATCTGTTTAATTTGGTTCATTTGTTTCATTTTTTGTGTATTTTGTGTGTTGCTTTTGCCCGCAATCCAAAGTAGAATCTTTTGTCATTTTAATTGCCTAATATTGTTACTGTTGTTGTTGTTTTTGCTACTCTTATTATTATTAGTAGCGCTTTGTTTACTCATTACAGTGTAAGTAGTCCACCCATTTGGCCGTTCAAATTTATGAAAGATTTTCTGTGCTTATTATGCATGAAGTGTTTTTTTTGTTTGCAAGGTAAACATTTCTCCGTCTTTCCCTGTGTCTTTTGTGTCTCTCTTTCGGTTTCTGTTGTCATCCTTCTTTGCCGCAGTCCGCAATCTGAAGGTCAACCGCAAATCCTTTTTGGCACCACAAATAAAAAACGACTCGTTTCTGCTTCTTACCTTTGTCGAGTTTTTGCCCATTCAAAAAAATCTTTTGATTTGCCGAGGGCTGTTAAAATGGTTTTTTAAACAAGCAAAGCATTTAGAAGTCAAATTATTATTATTCTAGGAAAATTTTAATTTTTCGTAGTTTATATTCTTTATTTTAGAATTCATCTTGAATGAATTTTAAAAGTTTTTTATAATTATTATTAATCAATACATTTTCTAAATAATTAGGCTCCCTTGTTAGGGTCGCCGACCTGTCATGTTAAAAGCATTGTCATAAGTGAAATTTCTCATCTCCGTTAAATATCTTTGACTTTGAATCAAAATAAGATTTAAAAAATATAGTATTAGAATTTTACTTTGCTTTTCTTATACCTAAGTTATCCTCAAATCTTTTAATTTTATATTTCTAAAAAATATTCCATTTATACCCTTATAAATTATAAGGCTTAACAAAATTCTGACAGGAAGTAACCACTATTCAGGTTTTCAAGATTCAAAAGCTGGAACTGTTGACAGCTGGTTTTATAAGCTTCAATTGAAAGGGATCGAATACAAAAGAGGATCTGTTCCACCAACCCTTATAAGAGTAAACCATAAATATTACGAAGGCAGCTTATTAAATTTCAGATTTTTGACTTAAAATTGTCATAAATCATTTCACTTTGACCTTGCGACAACATTAGAGGCGACTTAAAATATGTGTTCCATAATTGAATGGCGGAACGAGAACAGACCTCGTTGAACTGTACGTAAAGAAAACTGGAAGTACAATCCAATGCATAATTCAGATACAATCGCATCTGAGCATCTCTTGATTGAGTTAATTTATTCGCATAGTACGCAATTTGCTTATAGAAGATATTTTATTTATCTTCATATTCTTTTGCTTTCATTTATTTATATCTTTTTTTTGGATTTTTTTTTCACCACTTGCAATAATTCACTACTATTAATAGTTTTTCTACAAAATAAAATTGATTGTTGATTTGTTATAATAAGACAGTAGCATAAATATTACGAATTCAGAGAGTTTTCCAGTTCCATTTCAGCTCAGAATAGTTTACGGTTCAACGTGATCAAAAGTCGATAGTCCATTGTCATAATTTAGGCTGCAGTTGTTTGTTGTTGTTCCTGGGTGGTTGTGGATGCCGCTGAGCTGGCTTCGGGAGCCTTCTCATCAATGGCCAACCAGGGGCAACGTTTCTGCAACTCCAAGCGGTACCTGGGATGACTGATGGCATACACAAATGGATCTATGCAGGCCACCAGTTTGCAGGTGCAAGCCGGTATCATTGTAGCTCCAGGTGTCAACAAACTTCGGTCACCGAATGCTCCGATGAGGGACATTACACCATAAGGTGTCCAGGAAACAAAGAATAGAAAACAGATGGTAATGGCTGTCTTGGCAACTCGTATCTCAGCGGTTTCCTTGCTCTTGTCCACATTGGATCTCAGCGATTCCACATTCATCTTCTTGGCCTGTTCGCGTAATGCCTTCTCGTGGCTGAAAACATGTCCCACAATCTGGCTATAATAGTACATTATCATCAGTGTGGGGCACACAAAGCTAAAGAAAAATATGGTGCCCACAAAGAGACGTGTATCAAAGTTATCCGTAAGATAATCAAATGAGCAGGAAGTTAGATATCCCTCTGGTACAAATCGATCCCAGAACTGCGTCAATGGTAGGACAACCCATGGAGTACAGTAAAGCCAGATGATGACGTTCATGACGACGGCCTTGGTGAAGGTCATGTTGCGATTCATTGGCTTCGTTATGACATTGAAACGATCATAACCAATCGCCGCGTTTGTCATTCCGGCTCCGATTCCAGAATACGAACCAATGGCAGCAAAAAGTTGACATCCCGTGTTGCCCAAAGCGAAGCCTCGATGGAAACTATTGTAGATGAAGATGGGCGCCTTGAGGCACATTATTAAATCGAATACGGCCAAATTCAGCACAAACATATTCGATGGTGTGCGCAAGGATTTCGATGTACTGAATATCCAGATGACCATGCCATTGCCAACGGTCGAGGCGCAGAATAGAAATATATAGAATACGCCAAGCATGTAATGCATCGATGCCGGCGGCTCCAATTGTGTCAGCCAATGCTCCGGTATATATTGTATCTGATCCGGTGGCACATTCCAGCCCAGAAACTGCAGATCCCCGCTGCCCGAGACTCGCGCCTCCGGCCTCAGCAGTGGAGTCTCGCTGGCATTACACAGCGCCCCCCCTGCGGCTTCCACCATTTCGTATCTGCGAACCGCAGTTGAAACTTTTACTATATGTGGTATTTGATTAACATACGGCAGATTTTATACCTTTTAGCAGTTCAACATTTGGCTAATTGCATTTGGGCCTTGCGTGACGCCAAATTCTTTGTATTGCCAACTGTGCAGTTTGTTGAAATGGCCAACAACAAGGCTTAAACGCCACCACAATTTGCAGAGATTAACAATGAGCCAAAAAGGCCAGAACCACAGATTCTTAAAGCTCTTATAGATACAGATACATTCCCATGCGCACATGTGGCATAGATACATTAACTAAAGTATTTGAATAAGCTCAGTTCGTAATTATGCTAGTAATATAAAAATCATTTAAGATAGTACCTTATAAGCATAAATAACATCTATAATATAGTATGTGTTTGTACAAGATTACCAGTTTTTTTTTTGTAAGATTGTCAACTATTTTCAGAGTTTTGAACTCGCATAACTTTATTAAAGCTTAGCCGATTTCAATCCAAAATGTCAATTTTATCATTATTCGTGTATCTATATAAAAAATTTTGGTTCTTTTTATACTTGACTTAATTACCAAATTTCTACCACATTTGAAAAGAAAATGAATAATATCTTTTTAGACAATTGTGTGCCAACTATTTAAACATAATCGTCTCTTGTTAAAAAAAAAACAATTTTGCTAAAAAAGAGACCCAGTGTACTAACGATACAAATTTACCAACTTTGGGAAACATTTGTACCAAAGCCGTGGTAACTGTGATTAAGTTTAACTTGTCTCTCAACTTGGAATTATAATTGCATTTGCTGTTTATTTAAACTCTCTTTTTCGCTTTCTTTTTTTTTCTATTTGCAGTATTGCAATGGCGGTGATTTGGCGGATTATCTGAGCGTTAAAGGCACCCTCAGCGAGGATACTGTCAGGCTCTTTCTCATACAACTAGGTATGTTAATCAAATAGCTGATTTTCATAAAAATTGTTATCTTAATTACTAATTTGTTTAAATTGCAGCTGGTGCCATGAAAGCACTTTATACCAAAGGAATTGTGCACCGTGATCTCAAGCCACAAAACATTCTTCTATCGCACAATTATGGCAAAACTCTGCCAGCTCCATCGAAAATAACGCTGAAAATTGGTACGACTTATACTAAAAAACCTGGCTTAAAAAATATATTTGGCGTTGAAAGCAATAATTTAACGAAATGTATAAAACAAATTATTTTTTATTTATTCACAATTTATTGTTAATTAGGTATTTATTAATTATTTATTTTAAATGAGTTATTTATTTTTTTTTAACGTTTTTTATTGTAATTTTTATCTTATATGTTTTATATTTTGGATTTTTATTTTTGAATTTAGCTTATTTTAAATATCATAATTTTGTGTATCTTTAATCTTTACAGCTGATTTTGGCTTTGCGCGTTTTCTAAATGATGGCGTCATGGCGGCCACTTTGTGCGGATCTCCCATGTATATGGTAAAGGAAATTCTTTGTTGGACTTGATTTTCAGTTTATAATTTTGTCAAATTTTGTTTGACAGGCCCCGGAAGTCATCATGTCGTTGCAGTATGATGCCAAAGCCGATCTCTGGTCGCTGGGCACCATTGTCTATCAGTGTCTGACGGGCAAGGCGCCATTCTATGCACAAACGCCCAACGAGCTGAAGTTCTACTACGAGCAGAATGCCAATCTGGCGCCCAAGTATGTTGCAAGATATTTTAAAAGTCAAGGATATTGTTATCTGTAACTCTGACTTGATTGTAGAATACCACATGGTGTATCGCCGGATTTGCGTGATTTGTTGCTGTGCCTGTTGCGTCGAAATTCCAAGGATCGTATATCCTATGAGAGCTTCTTTGTACATTCATTTCTGCAGGGCAAAAAAGCGGCTGTGTCGCCGGGTAAGTTTTCAAGAAGTCTATAAATTTCTGTAACTTACAATTGTATAATCGATTGTAGTTGAGATGCCACCGTTGTCGAGCGGCACGCCGCCTGTTAAGGCCAAGAGTCCATTGCAACAGCAGATTGAGCAAGAATTACAGCTGGTCAAGCTGGCCGAGCAGCAGCAGAAGGAGCGTGAGGAACAGGAGGCGGCACAGGAAGAGGAAAATACCGGTAAATCTAATTACAAATCTCATAAATTTTCTAGCTCAACGATGCTTTTATATTTTAACCCTGTTTCGATGGCTTAAAATATACAGTTAGGGAAAAATTACAAATACTGTCTTAAAGGAAAAATATTAAAAGAATATTTAGAGTAATGTTAATATTGTAAAGGTGAATGATTGCAAGGGTATTTTAGGGTGCAGAGTATCTCGTCGACGTACCTTCTCGACTAATGCATTTTTTCTTGTTGTTACAGTTTCTGTGGTGGCTAATCCGGCCATATGTGCCACTATTACCAACGTGGGTGTGCTCTGTGATAGTGAGAACAACAGCGCCTCCTGCAGTTCACATGAGGATTCGGATGACTTTGTGTTGGTGCCCAAGAATCTGCCCGAGGATCAGCGTCAGGCTCAAGGACAGGCTGCCCAAGCACGCCAGCAACAGCAGCCAGCAACACAGAACCAATCCAGTCCACCACGTCCCAGTAGTTTGCCCATCTCGGAGCCAAAACCAGTGCCGGCACCGGCGCGACGACAGCTGACAAATGCTGGGGCTGGAGCTGGAGCTGGCATTGGATCGCCGGGAAGACAGAGTGGCGTGCCACTGACAGTGGCCACGTTGGCGGCAGGTGGACATCAAATCCCACGCTCGCAGCCCATCAGCGTAAAGCAGCCACGGGCGGATCAGCGTAAGAGCAGCGTGAGCAGTGACATCAATTCAATTTCGCCGCCAGCGGTGCAGTTTGCCATTGGTACACCACCGACACGGGTGCGATCCGCGTCTGGTGGCTCGCTGTCGGAGACTCCTCCGCCGCATGCGCCCAGCACGTGGCAGGTGTCGCCCGGACACTCGCAGTCGCCGTTGCGCAGGAGTGGCAACAGTTCGCCGGTGCTTCCGTCCGCAGCGTTGACTAAATTGCCAACTCTGGGCAGCCCAACGTTGCTAGTAGCGCCCGGTTCACTGGGCTCCATTGGTTCGGCGGGCAGCGGATCGGAGAATAACAATCAGCATCACATGTTGGGGCCACGTGCATTCACCTTGCCCGAATTGGGTGCCACGGGCGGACTGCAGAGTCTGTTGGATACGGCTGTTGGTGCCGGCGGACCGGGCAGTGAGCCCCATGCATTCCAGGCACCCGAGTTGTCGGAGGAGACCCTCATGGATCGCGAGCACAACGAAACCCTTTCCAAACTCAACTTTGTGCTGGCCTTAACCGACTGCATCCAGGAGGTGGCTGATTCACGCTGTGCACCTCTTTCCACGCTCATGGTTGCCGGCAGCCAAACGGCGGCCGAGCAGCACCAGATACCACCCCATGCTCCGGAGCATTGCAAGCGAGCGGAGCGTCTGGTGCTCCTTGTGCGTGCCCTGCAGTTGCTATCGTCCGGCCTTAATTTGGCCTCACAGCAGCTGCGAAATGGGCAGTTGAAGCCATCATCAAACGTTAAAAATGGTAATTAAACTTACTTTAAATACCTACTCCTACCCTCTAATCTATCAACTTAATTCTTCCAGCGCTGCTCACCATGAACGCCAAATATCGGAGCATATTGTTCGAGTCGAAGCGTCTTAATGGCAGCGGTCTGCTCCAAAAGGCGAATGCATTTAACATAACCGCGGATAAAATACTCTACGACTATGCGCTGGATATGGTAAGTGAATTCATTAAATAGTTTAACTAGATTTTGATTAATCTCGTCTTGCAGTGTCAGGCAGCTGCGCTGGATGAGCTGCTGAAGAATACAAAGAATTGCTTTGAACGCTACAACACCGCACACATTCTCCTTCACTCTTTGGTGCAGAAATGCAATCATCCACAGGACAAATTGCTGTTGAATAAATGTAATTTAAATTTATTTCTAAATTAATATTCGTCCTGAATAATCTATCTTTTAATTTTTGCAGATCGTGATGCAGTGGAGAAACGTTTAAGCATATTGCAACAGCATGGATATATCTATGTAACCGATGAGAATGCCTAAGGAGAGAAAGAAAGAGAGGAGAAGGAGGAGAGGCAACAGGAAGATGAAGCAGCATCAATTGTCGACAATTCCTTAAGTTATTTAAACCCTGATAAGTTAAGTTGAGTCGTAAAAACATGTGATTAAAGCAGAACTACACACATACATAGACATACACATATTTAACAATATCATTTAACCCTGAGCAATGTTTTAACAAAACAACAAAACTGACAAATGTCCAATGTAAATAGTTTAAAGTATGTACGTAGTTTTTGTTCATCTTTTATAATTTTTGTTAATTCTTAAAAAAAAAAAACGCCTGCTCGACGCCCATATAGTAATTAAGCTAAACGTATATACATAATATATATATATATTATTAATATTATTAATATATGTAAATGATACACAAATGATACAGATAATCATTGATAATGTTTATGGGGCAATTTGCAAGCCAAACTCAGTTGAAACTACGAGTATGTTTAAAAATCATGCGTAAATAGGTGCAGGCAGAGTTTAATTAATATCTTTTTCCATTTCAAATTTCATCTTGGTATTACTTTATATTTAGAACACGCATATTTTTGGCTGCACTATACACAAAGAAAATATATAAATGTGCTATGTTCATAGTTTTTAGTTAGGTTTCGCGATAGAAACAAAACAAATTATTAATTTTAAACAAGCTTAAGTTTTTCTACAAAAAGCCCACAAATTTAATAAGATCGATATATATACTTATAAATATACAAATGTATCTGATATGCAGACAACAACAACAACAACAACAAAACACATACGAAAGTGTATAAAATAAAGTAAACAAATACAAATTAAAAACTAATAAAAAATAAATATACAATCTATTTAATTTACATTTCTTAACAAATTGTTTTATTGAGATACAATAAAAAATATTTTTCAAATTTAATTCACGAGTTATTTCTACTATCGATAGTGTCGATAATTGTATCATGTGATATCGAAACTATCGATAGCTTTATAGCTCTAGTAAGTTTGCTGATTTTCAAACATTTTCACTTTCAAATTTGTCAATTAGTTTAGAAATTGTAATTTTTTTTTGTTGTTATCACTATTGAGGGGTCCAATCAATGTCCGGCGATCGATATTGTGACTCATCCCGGTCCCGTGACTGTGACCTGAACCTTCGGTGCATCTGGAACGGCGATGGATAAATCCGTGTCGAACGGTAATAAATTGGACCGGAGCTTACAAATGGCGGTTGTTGCCTTGGTGGCAACATTGGAGGGAATACGGCTTGCTGTTGAAATCCAACCCATTGATCGTATAGCTCCTGGACACCTGGCTGAAATGCCGCTACGGCACCTGCCGCAAATCGTTGGTCACTAGCCGAACCTGAACTTGTGCCCTTGGCGGAGTCAGTTGGAGCTTTCTGTTTGGCAGGCGGCGATGCCGTTGGTCCCTTTGAACCATTTGATCCCGACGTTGTGCCAGGACTCGAGGCTGGTTTTGGCATGGGACAGGAGCCGCCATTGTTGCAGCAGCCATTGCAGCAACAACACTTTTTACGCCAATAGAAGCAGCCCGTGCAGGGATTATAGCAGTAAGTGTAACAGGGTCTATAGCAGCAGGCTGAACTGCAGCAAGCACCGTTAGCACCGTTGGCACCGGGACTGCAGCTATTTTTAGCTAAAGAATCTTCAGGTTTTTCCGATTTCTCCTCAAATCTGCAAATAAACGAAGATTGGTCGAATGAAGTGGCCAACAATTGGAAGGGAACTTACTTTCCAGTTATTAGCGTATTACAGCCACAATTTCGCGTTAGTTTACACGCATTCGTTGTCGGTGAATTTTCCTTTTCCTTTTCATTCGCTTTCGCTTTTGGCTCAGCTGGATCGGGAACTTTGGTATCATCCACGCTGGGCGATTCCATCTCCGGTTTTTTCTTAGACTTCTTCTCAGGCTGCTCACCCTTGTCCTTGCTTTTGGACGCCATTGCAATGGGCAACAAGATGTAGCAACTGTTTGGCGGATTTGGAACCTGCAGCGAATCACAAATGCTGCCGAGATAAGAAAGTCTACATGAGCCTACATATGACAATCCCGGACACGGGGCTATTTCATTATTGTGTTTATATGTTTTGACATGTCACGTGTTTTGTGTTGTGCTATTTTGTTACGATCCGAGATCCGATATGACATTAAACTCACCGCTTGATGAGTTCCGGACTGGCATTGCTGCAATTAATAAGTTCCAACTCCTGATTAACTCTTTTATTAGGCTTGCTCGCCTTGGCAATATTCCTCTCCTTGGCCGACGACTTTTCACTATCCGGCGAACGCGATGTAACGCTAAGATAATCAGGGATCGTAATTTAAAAAAAACTGTTTTGATTATTATTTCATACAAAACATGTTTTATTATGTTAAGTATAAAGATTCTTTTTCTATGGTCTCCAACTTGTGAGGCTTTGTTTTTATTTGGTTAACTTTTTATTGGAATACTTTAGGCTACTAATTTTGGAAAATTTTTAAGACATTTAATTTTTCGTAATGTTGCAAAAATTTTTACATCTTAACTATGCATTCCTTTTGAAATTTTGTAACATAGTAAAATAAATTTACCAGTGTCATTATTTATTCATTCTTTAAAACCCCCTTTAAATATATTTTGAATAATTCGTATAACAGAAAGAATGAGAAATTACTTACGACACAATAAAACAAATATAATCATTAAAGAAAAAATGTAATAGTGCTTAAATGTAAAATCGTCGTAAAATGTAGCGAAATTCCTTTCATTTTTAACAAGAAAAAAAATTAAAATAATAATTACTTGGGATCCTTGAAGGAGATTATAGACCTTGCTTTCATTTTTTTTTACCATTATTGAAAACTTCCTGAAAACTCGCCTGAACATTACTATGAACTTACCGGTCATCCTTAGATCTTTGCGATCTCTCCTTTGAGGTACTTTTGGAATTGATCTTATCGACGCTCTCCCCTTTATTATTGTTATTCGCATTATCATTGATGTTGCTTACTTGATTTGTGGTGTATGATTGTCCGTATCCTTGTTGCATTGGCGGACAGGCGTTCATAGCTGGGGGACAGGGATAACACTGAATTGGACAAAAGCAGGGATACATACAGGTCATAGGCATTCCATATGCTCCACTTTGCCCAGGTTGACCATAAGTGGCCAGTTGTGCAGGTGTAGTTTGGCATTCTCTGCCCGTGCATGGATCGAACCGTGGAATTTGTCGGGTGGGAAGTCCTGCTGCTGGCATATCGGAGAGTTGGGGGGGCATTTGATTTATACCAGGTCCTTGGTTCATTTGATTCCTTTGTCCCATCATATCATATACAGGTATTACAGGATTAGCACCATCAATTGGTCCTTGCCAAACGGCATTTGTTGTCCCATTTCCCATCGTTTCAGGGGGGTTATCTGAATACATTCCAGGGATTCTTGCTCCAAGACCATTGTCTGCATCTCCCTCAGATTGCGTAGATCCCGGCGCGTAACTTGAATTTGTGCCAGAAGGTCCTGCTCCAGGCCCATTGCCAGACCTTCCTTCAGGTGATTCGTTGTCAGAGGCATCTTTGTCATTGGCTCCGCATGTTTTTTCACAAACTCGTTTGCCATCCTTTCCAATTTTTCTACAATCCGTAATTCCTTTGTCTTTACATTTACAATTAATAGAAACCCTTGGACTTTTATTAGAACAACTGCAGGATCTTGCTTTCACTCTTGGTTTTGGAGGATCAGTATTGCACAGAAAACTAGGCGGATTATAATTTGAAAATTTTTCCTCAACAAAGGGTCCCCTTTGTTTCGGAAACTCCGTAGAACGTGAACGTCTACAACAACAATTCGTCGGAGGGCTAAATAACAGGACATTAGTCAAAGCTTTATAAATTCAGTACTAAATACAGTTACCATCCATTGTAACATGGGCCACAGTCGAAACGACTTTAAAGAACGTTAATATTAGTTATAGATTTGATGGATTAGTCAGTTAATTGAACTTACTTATTCGTACAACAGTCAAACATTTTAAAAGCGATTTGTCCATTTAAAATTTCATCGTGAGGTCATTAACAGAAAATTTGATCATTTATTAAAACAATAATTTGATGTTTAAGTCTAGGGAGATCCATAATGAATAATGTTTTCTATAATAAAATAAAAAAAAACTTCACCCCATTTTGATTAAATATTTTATACGCTTGATATAGTTTTGATATAAAACATCTGATGATATATAAACGACTGTTTTCTTCTTTCGAAGTTGAAATATATAAACTTTCATATGGTAAAAGCAAAATTAATTTTATCCTACACCGTTCTCCATTTGTACCATATTCCTAAAAGTTTTTCAGGCGACACTACTGAGCTAAATAACTGAAAACTACACTAATTTCGAGTCCTATTTCATAAAAGACACAAGAGACAATAAAAAAAAATTTCACAGGAGAGGGTTTTTTTGAATTATCGTGTGTCGTGTTTCGTATGCCTTCTGTTGCTTACGTTATAATTGACAGGCCACTATCTCCGAAAATATAAAAGAGTAAAATTCAATATTTTGGGTGCAGATGCTTTTCGTATTTATAAAGATAAGTTAAAGTTAAAATTAAATTGTAGGCTTTATACAAGAACCAAGTTTGCTTAGTTGCAATTACTTTCTCTTTATAAAAGATTTAATCAATATTCGTTAATTTGTTATTCGCAAGAATTACTGAATTTGAAGGTACAAAATCACTTCGATAGTTTTTTCCGACGATCAAAGTTGTCGATAGATGTACATAATATTTCGGAACATGTCGACAAATAAATTTGTACGGAAGTATTGTTGAATTTGTTGCATGCGGATAGCAAAATGCGCAAAAATGTCAGGTCAAGTAGGGAGAGGAGTAACACCCCTATGTGGTACACTGCGGCAGCGGAGTATTCACATAAAAAACGTATTGCACATCGACCGACGGCGACGGCGACCATTGATGATGAGTTAGCTGAATTTCAAAGTCGTAATAGGTTTTTTGGAAATGGCAACGTGCTGAATCCGAAACAGGGCTCTGTGGTTTCGACCTCTAGATTTGGTAGGAACTCATTAGCACCTCCTCCGAATAGAATTAGATCCCCCGAGATTTTAGTACGGGGTACTGTGGTGCCAACATCTAGATTTGGTGCTGGCTCCTACAAATTCAATCAAAACAGGAACATGCCCAGAAGCAAATCCCCAATGAATGTAACTAGAGGAACTGTTGCTCCCACATTACGATCTACAGGTGGCTTAATCCGGGAGCCCAGCAGAAGTGGATCCCCCTCACGAAACACTCTACGCAATCCCTTTAAAACTGATGTTCCGCCAACGAAAAAACCCAACATTAAAGGAGACGTCCAAGTGCCTCTCCATTTGTCCACAGATCCGTTGGGTAAACGCAGTAACTTTAAGGCAACCTTGCCTACAAAACTTAGCTCCATAACAAAGTATCCCATAAATGTGGAATCAGAAGAGGACAACGAGAATCAAGCTAAAGTGGTCGCTGTGGGCACAAAACAATCTCAGATGGGATCAAATATTATGCAGCTTATTATGGTAGAGCCCAATAAAAAATCAAATTCTCCAGTGCAGAAATTGCATGGTGTTAAAAAAGAACGCATGTCAACTGCGAGTGTTCCAAGTCACATAAGTAAATTACCGAGAACTAACAACAGTAAGACACCACATGAACCGGAGATTGTTGTGCAGCCGACGGAGCAAGTGCAGCAGGAGGAAGTAACAGAAGCGACGGAGCAGCAAGAGACAACTCCAGTAGATGATGCGACAGATGAGACAGCAGATGAGCCCGTAGTTAGGTCTGCAGCCGGAGCACCTGGAATTGAACTCAACTCTGAAAATATTGCACCTTTCGAGGGTGAAGAGCAAGCACAGAATCAAGATATGAACATGGAATGCCCTAATATAAAGGTATATCAATGCTTTCCCAATGAATGTCCACCACGTATTCCTGATCTCGGTGTGATGATGTGCGAAGAGTGCAATAAAAACAACAACAACCTCCTTAACGGGAGCAATTTGGTCACGTCCTGTTCAGTAACCGAGGAACATTACTTAAGGTAAAGTCAAAAACACTTACATTTTAATTACTTTGCAGAAAACAATTTTAGTTAATTTTTTCACAGAATGTGTACCACATTAAAACAGCTTTGGCAGACTCATTTAGTATACATAAATTTTTAATCAGAACGACGAACAGAGTCTTATAACCGTTAAGAATCCATGAAACTATTAAATACCTCCAGATTAAAATTAATTTCATTCAGTAATGATTTATAATTCTTTTGTCTGAACATTAATCTAAAAAAAAGCTTTAAAAAAATCATAATTTTCTTAATTCAAAAACAACTAGTTTAAGTTTAAGGCTGTGTATGAATGAATAATAAATATATTTATTAGCTTTTAGAAAAAGTAAGGCTCTTGATCGATTTTGGCATTCACAAGTCATAATGTCAAACGTGGGCGCACCTTTAAAAAAAAGTAAGAAAAAAAGTCATATTTTCAAAAATTAAAAAAAATATCTGAAATGTTTTTCGTCATATGGAGCACCAAGTCTATCCAAAAAAGTGGGTTAGTAAATTAATAAATACAAAAATATCTTAACCAATCCTATAAATTGTTTATTTGGTATAATCCTTAACATCTTGCCAAAAAACTATCGAAAATGGAATTTAAAAGTCTACTTAAGCACCAAATCTCCAGCGTGCTCAAAATACATTTTTTTCTTCTTTTTTTATTCGTTACATCGTTTTTGTTGGTACACTTTTATTAAAAATTGTACATTTTCCCTTAAAAATAAGGTACAAATTATTCTTTTCCGAGGATAAAACTTGAAAAGGAATTGTCGATTGATTTCTCTTGTTAATAATTGCTAATGATCTTATTCAAACGGTAAACTAATATTTTTTTTCTTTTTTTTAACTCTTAGTTTTGATGCGGATCCGGGATTGCAGCCGACTTCGGGTAATTGCTGGAATAGTGTACCACAATTTGGAATCTCTCATTACATGTATCCGATCAGCGATGGACAACAACAGCGGTCCAGTTGGCACTCCAATTTGCAATGTCCATATTCACAAGCGATGATGCAGATGCAACCAGCAACAAGAATGAGTCTTAATGGGCGCAACGGCTGTAATAGGCCAAGTTGCCGACAGCAACAGCAACTGCAGCAACAGCAACTGCAGCAGCAACAACAGAATTATCAAAATCCACAGATGCAGCGCAATTCTAGCTACAGCATGTTTAATCCCCAGCAGCTAGCAATGAGTATGCAACAAAGACAACAGCAGCAATCACAGCCACTGCAGCAACATCAGCAACAGTTGCCACAGTTGTCCCAGCAACAACAACAGCAACAACATGGTCTCACTGAACTGTTGGCCCAGCAGTTGCAGCAACAGATGCAGCAGGCTCAGGCACAAATTACTCAGGTGCAAATGCAACTGATCAACCTTTGTGGTTGCTCCAAGGAGCCAAACGAACCAACCCAATCTATTGATGCGGCTGAAGTCTCTACGTCAAGTCAAGTGCAGAGCAATAAACAAGAGGAGAAGTGCAAATGCGAGTGCGAGTGCGAATCGCAACCAGATGCACGGACAACAAACAGATGTGCGGAGCAAGCAACGTTACCTTGTGCTGGAAAACCCAATGTATCATTCTGCTCACAGCCACCTTTAGTTTGTCAACCACAGTGTGGCAATGTGGTTCCAACATTACCGCTACCACCTCAGCCAACAGTGTTGTCGTTGGGTTTCAGTTCCATGGTACCACAGTGCGAATTGAGCGGAGCAAATTTAGCACCGAACCAAACGTTACTTGCACCGCAGCAACAGTTTCAGTCACAACAACAGCAACAGCAACAGTTTCAGTCACAGCAGCAACAACAGCAACAGCAGCAACAACAGCAACAACAATTTCAGCATCCCAGTCAACAACCACCCGGAATGCTTTCTTCACAGTGTCCTGGCAATTGTTTCTATAATCCCTGTTGCCGGCAGCGTTATGCCCAGATGCGTTTCATGATGCCACGTTGCTGGCAGCGTCATTAGAACTGTTTCCGGCGGAGAGTTCGTAAGGTAACGTGCCATGTACAATTTGAGAGGCAGAATGGTACAAATCTCATGTACAAAGTACGGTACATTACAAACTCGGTACACCGTTAAAGAAATCCACCTTGGTCATTTCAAATTAAAACTTGAATAAAATTGAAATCCGATTAACTAACTGTAATATATCAAGTACATTGTCCAAACTAGTTTAGTTTATTACTCCTTTTAAAGTACTCACTGGGTAATTCAGTAAACATCACTGGAATTTTTTGTCAATTGTACAAATAATAATTTTTGTAGAATTTGGTGACAAAATTTAAGTTTTCTTTTTTGGACTGCAAAAAGATTTACCTTGGCTGAATGAGATTGATGACATATTCCGTTCAAATTACAGATTCTTCATTAAAACAAAAAGCGTTATCGTAATCATACTTTTATTTTAATACAAAATGTGTAATTTCAATGCAATATGCTGCAATCGTAAAAAAAACTGTTACTGCGGTCAACTGTTGAGTGATTCAGAGATCGTGACTCGATCAAGTCAAGCTACGATTAATCCCCTGACTAATGCAACTTGTATAGGGCCTTCACTATCAGCATCCCCATCTACTAACCTCGGATTAAAATGCCCAGATACATGCACCGTCAGATCATCTAAGCCGCCATCCCGAACGGGATCCATTTCAGCAAGCTCTTCAATTAGTTCCAAGGCTTTATCGACTAATTCTAAGGAGCCTCAGCGAAAATGTTTTTGCGACTGTTTTCTACCGACAAATCAAAGTCCAATAAACCCCAAAGATGTGCTGAAAGATAATGACTTTTTAGTTGAACGACTAATCAATCAAGTGTATCAGAGATGTTTGCCTCTCGGAATGGTGAGTAGTCAAATCAAGTTTTATAGACAGTCAAATCTCTAGTGTGTTTCCTGTGTAAAAAAAAATAAATCATTTATCCTTTAATTTATCTTTTTTTTCAGAACTGTTGTAATTGCAATTGCAATCAATTGGCGCAAATCAATCAATTACTCGAAAAGCAAAAAGACACTCTGAAAAAGTCGGGTTCGAACATATCTCGTGCTGAAATAAAACCCAATGAAAAAAGTAGCTGGGGCAGCATAAAGTCCAAACAGGGTTCCTGTTTTACTATGTCAGGACTGTTGGAAAAGGTTAAACCAAAGAGCAAACCAAAGGGAAAATTAAAAAGAAAAGCATTAGTAGTAAGTCAGCCTGCACCAGAACCGGCTGAAGGTAAGGATCTATGGTAAGCTGTTATCATTGTAACTGTATTACAAAGAATCAGAATTATTAACATTTCCTTACAGGTTTGAGTGTAATGTGCCAATCCATGTTACCATACCTACTGCACTATGCATGGGAAGTCCTTGGGATATTTTATCATCTACTCCAAACAGTTTGCCCACCAACAACAACCAGCTAATGGCATTGCCAGCTCCTGACAATAACGATAAGGTCTTGGCCAAATCAGGTCGCAACTTTTCACCACCAAAAACAGCTCCAATGTTAACCAAGCCAACACGTAAATTATGCATTACAGTTCGTCCTTTGGGATATAGACCAAGTGTACCTCCACCTACTGAAGAAATTGAGGAACCTCCTCCTGTAGAGCCTAGGCCACCAAAGAAGAAGAAAAAGCTTAATACAAAGAAAAAGGTTTGAAGAAAGCTTTTTCATTTTAATAGTAATCGTTCAACATTTTAATTTTTAGGAAAAATCTAATAATTCTTCTCAAAAAGAATACCTGTGTCCTTGTTGCAAAAACAGAAATCGAAATCAATCTGAAGAATATCAGAAGTTGGTCGATACATCTCGAAGGGAAGGTAAGACCAAATCTATGCCCAAAGCCAAGTTACGGAATAATCCCTCTCGAGAAGGGTCCAAAAATTCTTCAATAAGTGAAGACATGACCCAGACCAAGGCACGGAATAATACTTCTAAGAAAGGATCCCAATATTCTCCAGCAAGTGAAGATATCGCCAAGGACAAGACAAGTGATTATTGTTCTAGAAAAATGCCCAAGGATTGTTCAATAAGTGAAGACCTGGGTAATACAAATCCAGAGGGTTGCGCTTGTCCAGAAGAGTCCACAGATTCTTCAATAAGTGAAAATATGGCCAAAAGCAGACCAAGGGATTCTAAAGATTATTCTAAAAGTGAAAACGTGGACACTACAAATGACAATCGAAGAAATTATACTTCTCAAAACGAGTACGAAAATAACTCTATTATTGCAGATTGGGATTGTCTCCAAAGCTGTCATTGCAGTATGATCGGAATTCAAGAACCGTCGTTTCTTCAGACAAGTGAAGATTATTTAAAGAATAAAAAAAACGCTAATCGTAGAAGCTGTCATTGCATGTTGGGTATAAATCGTGAGTTGGGACACTCACCTAGAAAAGGATTCAAAACTTATCCATTAAATGAAGATATTGCTACTCACCAAAGTTGTGATTGTAGTATGAATAAAAATCGAAAAAATAGGGGTCCTAGAAGTGGATCCGAAGATATGGATAGTCCCAAGAGTTGTCGATGCAAAGTTATTAAAAAAGGAAAACCATCTTACGAATTACGCAAATGGAACGATGAGGAAAACAAGGTTAATCGAAAAGAGACACAAGAAGATTCAGATTATCCCCAAGGTTGTCATTGCGATCATTGCAATAATCCAGATGGGAAAAATAAGGGTTACCGAAGAGGATCCGAAGATAATTTCAAGAGTTGTGAATGCGATAATCCAGATGGGAAAAATAAGGGTTACCGAAAAGGATTCGAAGATAATCAAAAAGGCCCAAAAAATTATCCATCAAAGAAAGATTCAGATAGTCCCCAAGGCTGTCATTGCGATCATTCCAATAATCCAGATGGAGAAAAAAAAGGTTACCGAAAAATACCCAAAGAATTTAAGAATTGTGAGTGCAATAACCCAGATGGGAAAAATAAGGGTTACCGAAGAGGATCCGAAGATAAATTCAAGAGTTGTGAATGCGATAATCCAGATGGAAAAAATAGGGGTTATCGAAGAGGATCCGAAGATAATTTCAAGAGTTGTGAATGCGATAACCCAGATGGGAAAAATAAGGGTTACCGAAGAGGATCCGAAGATAATTTCAAGAGTTGTGAATGCGATAATCCAGATGGGAAATATAAGGGTTACCGAAGAGGATCCGAAGATAATCCCAAGAGTTGTGAATGCGATAATCCAGATGGGCAAAATAAGGGTTACCGAAAAGGATCCGATGATAATCCAAAGTCAATTGATGGGGACACCAAGAAACCTCAAAAAGAATCCAAACATTATCCGCTAACTGAAGATCCGGTTCCATCTCAAAAGAGTCCTACGCCAAAATCTCAAACAACGAACGAAGTACCGAAGAAAATCCGAAAAGAACCACCCTATTCATCACCATCGAAGCGTAGTAAGTCGAATGAATCAAAAGTCAGCAGAAGACCGCGGAGCTACGTAGATAATGTATACCCTTCACCGAAAAGATTGAAAGTTACTCAGAAGACGTACTCTATTACGTCAATGCTATCTCGAAGATCGTATAGACCAACCGTATCGCAGGCAACTCTAGAGAATCCTTCAGTAGAAACTGGTTCAATAAGTGCAGAACCAAGAATCAATGTAGATGAATCGATCTTATCCCATAGTTTGAATAATGGAAGTGCTTCAGAAGAATCAGGGAAGACTAGTAGTACAAAAAGGGCTTCATTTGCGGAAAACTCTTCATCACAATTTGATTTAAGAAATATCAGTACCAAGAATAACTCTTACGGTTCACTGAATTCTCATAGAACCAATGATCAAACAAGTAAATCAGATGAATCAGTTAGTAGTCCAAGGGTCTCAGACGCCGATATCCAAAAACGAAATGCTGGAGGACGAAGTAAATCAGAAGTGGATTGGAATATCTTAGAGCAATTTATAAAAATGTTTTCAGAAAAACATACAACGCGCCTTTTTGATAAGTCCACCTATGTTAGGACAATCGACAAAAATAAGACAAAATGTTTGCACCAAAGTCTTCAGACGAACACACCTCCTAAATACGTATCGCCCACTCAGCCTAAGAAAACCGAATTTAAAGAATATCAAGGAAAGCCTGTAGAATCCGAAACACTTCAAAAAATTATAGCTGATATGCCGCCACAAAGCGCAAATCGCCTTATTGACTTATTAAAGCAAGAAAATCAAGATAATTTTAAGAAAAGTAAGGAAAGTCAGAGATCTTCAGATGTAATTAAAGAAACGCATCTTCAATGGTTAAACGAGAATAAATCTCAGTTATTTACTCTCCTTTCAAGTTTGTCGCCGTCGCCAAAAAGTCTTTACACAGTTAAAAAACAGCTTGAGCGTGATCATAATTCCCCAATTATGGATGGTCATAAACTATCTATGAGTCGAAAGAAAGTTTGTGGTCAGAATAATTTGCGGAAAGGTGATCATGTCCAAGCTACAAAGTCTGATAGGAAAAACAAACGTCACAATTATCCCAATGTTAATGAGCGGATTAGGAATGGGGATAATCATGTTTCAGATGACAAGAAGCGCGTTAAGGAGTTAAAGATACGTCTTTTAAGGCAGGAGACTCACAATTCACCTGCTGTTTTAGAGGAATACAATGTGGCGGCATTTATTCGTAGACCCAGTTTGCATTCTGCACAAAAGATTGATAAGAAGTCACCATTGTTTAAAGACATGGACATGGATAAACTTCATGCAATAAATGAGGAAAATTTTGAAACCGTTTGGAGTGACCTCAAACGGTTTTGCCAAAGAAACTGTGCCAAGTAAGTCTGGGTGTAAAGATATAGCACTGCTTTTGGTGCATCTATTAACAACAATTATAAATTTCTTTCACAGATACGATGATATGTCGAGAAAACCTGTAGTTTTGGTGCCATTTCGACCGGACAGCGAAGACAATGGACAAATGATGGGCATGTGCAAGCCAGATGAATGGTATGTACACAGATTCAAATTAAATCAGTTGCTAATTCACCTTATCTAGGAAAGAGTTCAAATTCCCAAGGCAAAATACCTCTAGGAATAAATATAATCAACGATCCGACTATGACGCTAAAAGACTAAATTCCATAAATCCAAAGGCATCTGATAAGTCATATAAATATGGAAAATTCTCAGAAGATTGTTGGGTCACTCCTCCAAGATCTCAGGGAAAATCTAAAAAATGTACATGCTGCAAATGTTGTAAAGTTGAATCTGAGGTTAACGAGTTTTTAATGAAAGGCAACGTTTCAAATTGTTTAAAACCTCCTAAAACAGAATCTTCTCGAACTAAAACGCGAGAATCATACGGATCACGTCAAAATCGTCCTGAGATTGAAATTTTAGAACGAAACTATCGAACTAATCATGCTACATCCAAACCATCAGATAGATCTATTCACTTTGAACCCGAATCTCGAGCATCTTCTAGGGAAAATGGTCTTCCAATCCGATTTGAATCGCCTAAGTTACGTTCTGATCAAGATGAAAGAAGAAGAAAACGCCACTATCGTACTCAGTCTGAAGAACCAGAGAGATCCTTTAAGACCGAGCTTAAATCATCTTCAAAGCCAAAAAGTATTCCAAACCGTTCTGATTCTTCTAAATCACGTTCATCCTTGGCAGATGAGAGAAAATTTAATAATCATATTCAATTTAAGGAATCAGAAAGGCCGTCTCGCTCCAAATCTAAGCCGCAGGAATTATCAAGAACACGCAGTTCATCCAATCGTTCTAAATCTCCTAGATCAAGACCTTCTCGAGAAGATGTCAGAAAAGCATCCCATAGAGACAATGCTGTTCGAAACCGTTCTGAATCCCCAAAGTCTCGCTCAGGTCAAGCTCAACCAAAGGTCTCAGAGCGAAACTATCATCCTAAAGACGAGTCTCCGGTAAAAGTTTCTCAAAGAACAATCGATACTCCCAACCGATCTAAGTCCCCTAGTCCTATTTATGATCGAGCTGATGAAAGGTCAACCCGCAGTCGTACAAAATCAAACGCTTCGGAAAGAAAAAATCGTCCGAAAACCGAACACCAGAAACTCCCAATGTTTGATGATATGCTGAAAACTGACGCAACAAACGAAGACATTGTAATGCATTTAAAACCACGCATTATCCGTTGCAAAAGCAAAGATCTACGGCATCAGGAAGAAGTCCCAGTAATGAAAATCTCACACCATGTGAAGGGTTCATCGTCGAGTCGATTGATTGGACAAGACCAAATGAGAAGTTTGCAAGGAATACGTCAATCGAAGAGCTGTGTAACAGGCTGCACTTACCCCTGCAGTACCAACATGTCTCAAGATCTTCAACATCAACTGCAGCAAAAGCTGAAACAGGCAAATTACGAATTCGACAGAAGACAACAGCAACAATTGGATGAATATGAGAGAACACAGTGTGGTAAAAAGGGACGGGAAGAGGCAGAACATATTTGCTGTTTTGGACATTCAGAGCAACAACTGCAGCGCAGACAACAGCAGAAGCAACACAGGCAACAGCAGCAACATCAGCAGCAGCAACAGCAGCAGCAGCAACAGCAGCAGCAACATCAGCAGCAACAACATCAGCAGCAACAAATGCTGCAGCTACAAATACAGCAGCAACAGCAACTGATACCAAAGCAGCAATGTTTACAACAACAAAATATACAACAGCAACAGCAGCAGCAGAATCAACAACAGCAGCAACCTCCACACCTAGAAGACAAATACATTTGTTGTTGTAGATGCTCGGAGAATTATCAACAGCAGCAAATAGCACCACAGCAACAGCAACATGTACCGTTTATGAACAATCAGACAATTTCGAACTTTCAGCAACAACCGATACAGCAGCGGCAATTTATGCAGCAACAGCTACAACAACAAGAAGAGAATAATTGCAATATCAATTGTTGGCAAAATCCCCAAGAGCAACAACAGCAATCACAGATCATAAGGCTTCCCGATAATAATGTACAGAATAAGGCATTATTCAACTATACTAATTGCTTAGTAACTTCGCCGCAACAACAACTGCAGTGTTTGCCATGTTGCTACTGCAATATTGCCCCTGCACCTGATCTGAGCAATATACGTTCTAGTTTTTATCAGCAAACCTTGTTTAAATATGGCATACAACGTTTACCTGAGAATTATCTTCAGCCTGAATCTGAATCTGTTTGTTGTGTGCCATGCTCATGTTGCACATGTTGTCCATATTCGTACGGTCAGCAACAGCAGCAGCAGCAACAGCAACAGCAACATCCGCAGTAGACGTCAACGGAACAAATAAGAAAACATTTTACTAGTTTTGAGAATAAAATTTTTTTGATAATAAATAATAAATAAATAAATAATTTTATATTAGTGTTGTCAAAGCGCAAAGCAGCAAAACACAAAAAAAAGAGAGAATTTTAGCATTCCAGAAAAATTAAATTTTGGACACCAATGTTTTAAAAAAAAAAAACCACAGTCAGGCACGCTCGACAGTAGGATACCCTGTGCCCAGGTACTCCGTACTGAAAGTTGATTTACAGCAGCTATATGATATAGGAAACCGATCTGAACCAAACTTAGTCAGGATGTGTAACACCAAACTAAATGCAAATTTTTTTTCAGTTTGGTTAAGATATATCAAAAAACAAAAGGTTTTTTTTTACTAAAATTTGATTTTCGACTGAGCGTCAATTTGATGGCTATATGATAAGTGGTCCGATTAGAACCAAATTCGGGCATGATGTATAGTACCAACCCTGATGTATATTCTATTAAATTGGTCGAGATATCTCAAAAACCAAGAGGTATTTCGTACTAAAAATTCATTTTCAATCTATCGTTCATATGACAGCTATATGGTATAGAGGTCTGATCTAAATAAAAACAAACGATATCCAGAGAACTACTTACCAAGTTTAAAGTCTCTAGCTCTTATGGTCTCTGAGATCGACGCCATCAAACAGACAGACAGACAGACAGACAGACAGACAGACAGACAGACGGACATGGCTCAATCGAATCAGATGTTTATCCAGAATATATATGCTTTGGGGGTCTGCCGCGTCCCCTTTTGCTGTTACATATATTCTGTCAAACACATTATACCCTTTTTTGCACATTTTAAATGGGCTTAGGGTATTAAAAGGATCCATTGCTTAAAGTATGCTTGTATAATATAACGTCTGCAAATACGTGTAATGGTAACTAAGAGCCTATAATATAAATTATTATCTTGTAAAATCTTTGGACAATCCTATCTATCAATCCTTATACATATATAGTATTATTATCAATAGTTAAGGTATTTTTCGGATCTAGTTGATGTTTATTATAAAAAAAAGTAATAGTTATTACTGTTGGCACTTCTGTGACAAAGCCATATCCGAGGTGGTACGACTAATGGGCTTTGTGTGCAGACGGGTTGGCATTGAAGAGACGTTGGGTTTTAGTATCAAACAGGTGCGTCCAAAGCGTGCCATGTAGAGTTTAGATGGTGTCGCCTTGGAACGCTCTTTCTTATTAATTTTCTCATTAGTTGAAGGTCCCGCTGATTTTGAGGATGAAGTCATCTGGGAGACACTGTTTCCCAACTCCATTGATTGCTCCAGCTTGTTGCTCTTCTTTATTTGCAGCTTTTTAGAAAATCCTGATTTAGACTGTGGCTCCGTAGTGGTTAGATGTAAATGTTGAGAGGCTGCAAAACTGTTATCCATGCTGCTGCTGTCAGTTTGACAGACATGTTGCTGCTGCAGCTGTTGTTGCGCTTGTGACATGTGATAAGTAGCACAATGTGGCTCTCCGAATGCAGCCATGTTGCATGGGGACATCGGATAGTAGTGACAGGGACTATAGGATTGTGTAGGCCAACTGGCAATGGGATAATCCTGACGTTGCTGCTGGGCCGATGTTTCCGGTACTAGCAACATCTGCTGGCTGCAATGGCCGGGCATGCAATATCCGGGTGTTGCCTGTGCCAACGATGGCCTCAACAAGCAACAATTACTGTGGCAATTGTTGACATAATTCGATGATATTCCAGGCTGTTGATGTTGAGGGTGTTGCTGTTGCGACCTCAAAAAGCAGGCGGTGCAATTGCTATTAGTTGCTGGTAATTGCAGACAGCAATTGTTACAGTTACCACAAGCGCAGTTGCTACTGCAACAATGGACATGACTTTGACTGGTTGCTGGCAGCAATAGTTGTTGTTGTTGTAGTGGCTGTTGCTGTGATTGGACAACAGCAGACACGGTTGCTGCATTCGGTGCATTCGGTACAAAACTGATTGTTACATGTGGTGCAGTGGTGTTGCTTGTTACTGTTGCTTCTGACTCATTGCTGTGGTGCATTTGATTTAGCCGACGTAGAGAGGGTATCTGTAGGCTCCTCTTGCTGTTGTTGGCCTGGGTACTTCCAATATTGACATCGGTTGCCTGGCAGCCTCTGCTGTGTCCCTTGACCTGAGAGCGAAGAGCATACTGCAGCAAGAACTCATCGGTCTGGGATCCCGTGTGGGCGCCAATGTCGCAGGACGATGTCTGTTGCTGGGCATGGCAATGGCAGGTGGTGCGACTGTAGTGATCCTGCAGCGTATCCTCGATACGCTTGCGCATCAGAGCATCCTCCAGCACCACAAAGCTCGGCTTGCCGTGAAGATTCTTATTGTAGATTCTAATAAACCGATCATGCATTGCCTCAAAGGACTGCGCATCGAGGCTCACCACATCGTTCTTGTCTTCAGCCATCTCCTGATCCTCCTCAGAACTGTCTGCATTCTCCTCGATCAGTGCTATACGTATCCGTTGTTTTCCTGTTCGCGATGCCTTCTTTATCTTGAGATTGCTCTTTTTTTGTTGGAAGCTGCAAGTTTCCTTCAGCGTCTCATCTTTAGGGTTGACTTCGATCTTCCCATTATCGTCCAAAGTGATGAGAAAGCTGCGTTTCCCATTGCGTTGATCTGTTTGATTAACAGCGTCCATGGACATAAAATTCACCGCCCCGTCTGACATTTATTTACTTTTTTTATGATCCGAAAAAAATTATTTGTTTTTTTTTTGGTATTACAACATCAGAAATTTTTTAAATATCCAGCTGAGAATAAAAACCGAACTACTTACCCAATCAAACGGAAATCAATTTGACCCAGCCACTTAGATTAAAGGAAAATTAGAAATGGAAAAAATCGTGACAATATTAAACAAGTAAGATTGTCAAGTGCCCACCGACTACGAGATACCCCTTACTCAATTTAGATATACATAGTTTTATTAATTGTATACATGACATTTAATGGTTAAAAATATGCTGCATTCTTTTACAATAACTACAGTTATATTTATCCGATATTGATGCGGTTAAGTAGGATAATTAAAAAAATAACAAAGGATGTTTTGGTCCTCAATTGAAATTTTCTATCGGTCTTACCAACATTTGTACAGATCGTAAATGTTTACGTCCCCAAAAAAGGTAATCTTCCGGATCGTCCGGATTACTAAAACTATTGAATAGATAAAAATCAAGTGGTTCTAGGGGAAAAATTTAACAATCAATTACTTACATTTGACAACGAGAGTTATATGGATTCCACAGACCATAATCGAAACAATGGAGTGATTTCTCACAAGCCCGCATCTCATCACCAGCATCTCCTTTATAAGAACCCAATGACTTCAGCTCATATCTCATTTCAATGCTGCCCACAACAAAGTTGTTATATTGAGCAAAACTTGGTTTCATACTGTGATCAACCATGTGTATATAAAGTTCATGTTGTTGATATGTTGTTATTCTATGCAACCTTTCCAGTCCAAGCCAAAAGTCTCCATTAGGATCACCAAATCCATCTTTCCAAGCATTCCAATCCCTATCAAAGCTGATATTTCCATCAATTCGACGTTGTATGACAATCCAACCTGGTCCAGCGATTTTATTGTCCCAGGTTGGCTTAAACGGCTCAAGACTAGGAAAACGTATTAATTTTGTTTTGGGCTCGTAATTAGTATACATAATATTATATTTTCGGATTTGTTTATTCAATTTACTTTTCTTATATTTATTCATTTATTGTTTGATCTTTTTCATTTATTTGCGTATCGAAATCTTTAATGTCTGATTTTAGCATTGCTATCTGATCATCCTTGTTTTTAATTATCGCCTTTTGATCTTCGTGGTTCTCTATTTTTTTTTATATTTTTAGATCATCTTTCTCCTTGATCATGACTTTTATTTGGGCCTCCAGCATTGCTATTTGTTTGCCATGGTCCTTAATTTTGGGTTCTATCTCTGCTATCAGCTTATCATTTTCCGATATTTTCGATTCTAGTATTGCTATCTGAAATTCTTTGCCTTCTACCATCGCAATTTGTTTGGTTTCTTCCATGAGTTTGGGTTGCATCCACGCTATATGTTCAGCTATATTTGTATCTGGATCTATATCCTTTATGATTCTGGATAATAGTTCACACAATTCATACATATTGGTTTTTATTGAGTTATCAGTAGAGGTCAATGAGTTAACTCCTTTCATTTCGATTGCGGAAAAAATAATGTTCAGTAGCTGAGTCATACATTTAAATGAATCATTTACCTGTGTTAATTAAATATAATCATATAATTCTGGTCTAACTTCGTTAAATTAAATAAGATTATCTTACCCAATTCTTCTCAGGGTCAGATCCCGAAAGATTTTTATCGCACTGGATATTCGACTTATTTTCTTCCATTATTTAAAATGTTACCTTTTCTTTATTCTTTTGTTAAACAATTAAATAAGCGCACGTCCACGTATTGCAATGATCCAAGTGAGAGTGAGCTAATGAATCAGGGTTAAATATTAATCACTACATAATTGTGGATCGATAAGATATCTGTCTTTATCGCGTGACAAACAATTCTCTATCTGCCTTTAATTTCCTTTCTCTGCTGATTTCACATGCAATAATATAATCTTTTATTTATTTATTTTATTATGCTTTCTTCAGAAATATTGAAGTGTACGCGAAGTGCTGATAGATAAAAACCTAAAAATAAAACATTTAATGGCTTAAACTTAAGAAATTTGAATAAATAATTTGTCTAGTCTTGGTGTATAAGTTACAAATGATTACACTAGAACAATTAACCAACAAATTTAGTATTGTAGATTAACCTTAAGATCCAAGATGAAGCTACCGCATATTTCTTAGTCGAATACTTTTCATAATTGAACTATTTAATAGCCTATTTCCACGACCACTCACATTTGGCTCATTTGGTCACATTTGAATGTGGCTCATTTTTGGCTTTCCACGACAAAATGTGCAACTGTCAAAGCATTTGTCATTAGTCCGAAATAAATCTGCTGTTCGATTTCTGTGCAAAAATTATAAAAAGTTGAAATAATGAACATTTTTATTTTTATTTTGCAATTATAATTAGTGCAAATAATGCATGATCGTGATCATGATCAGCCACCTCCTGATCCTCCTCAGAGCTGTCTGGACAACATCAGAAATTTTTTAAATATCCAGCTGAGAATAAAAACCGAAATACTTACCCAATCAAACGGAAATCAATTTGACCCAGTCACTTAGATTAAAGGAAAATTAGAAATGGAAAAAATCGTGACAATATTAAACAAGTAAGATTGTCAAGTGTCCACCGACTACGAGATACCCCTTACTCAATTTAGATATACATAGTTTTATTAATTGTATACATGACATTTAATGGTTAAAAATATGCTGCATACTTTTACAATAACTTCAGTTATATTTATCCGATTTTGATGCGGTTAAGTAGGATAATTTAAAAAATAACAAAGAATGTTTTGATCCTCAATTAAAATTTTCTATCGGTCTTACCAACATTTGTACAGATTGTATACATTTACGTCCCCAAAAAAGGTAATCTTCCGGATCGTCCGATGTAGGGGTTCTTTCGTAAAATTTTCCATTGAAATTACTAAAAAAAATTGAATAGATAAAAATCAAGTGGTTCAAGGGGAAAAATTTAACAATCAATTACTTACATTTGACAACGAGAGTTATATGGATTCCACAGACCATAATAGACAGAAAAGACTGATTTCTCACAAGCCCGCATCTCATCACCAGCATCTCCTTTATAAGAACCCAATGACTTCAGTTCATATTTCTTCTCAATGCTGCCCACAACAAAGTTGTTATATTGAGCAAAACTTGGTTTCATACTGTGATCAACCATGTGTATATAAAGTTCATGTTGTTGATATGTTGTTATTCTATGCAACCTTTCCAGTCCAAGCCAAAAGTCTCCATTAGGATCACCAAATCCATCTTTCCAAGCATTCCAATCCCTATCAAAGCTGATATTTCCATCAATTCGACGTTGTATGACAATCCAACCTGGTCCAGCGATTTTATTGTCCCAGGTTGGCTTAAACGGCTCAAGACTAGGAAAACGTATTAATTTTGTTTTGGGCTCGTATTTAGTATACATAATATTATATTTTCGGATTTGTTTATTCAATTAACTTATTGTTTGATCTCTTTCATTTATTTGCGTATCGAAATCTTTAATGTCTGATTTTAGCATTGCTATCTGATCATCCTTGTCTTTAATTATCGCCTTTTGATCTTTGTGGCTCTCTATTAGATCATCTTTCTCCTTGATCATGACTTTTATTTGGGCCTCCAGCATTGCTATTTGTTTGCCATGGTCCTTAATTTTGGGTTCTATCTCTGCTATCAGCTTATCATTTTCCGATATTTTCGATTCTAGTATTGCTATCTGAAATTCTTTGCCTTCTACCATCGCAATTTGTTTGGTTTCTTCCATGAGTTTGGGTTGCATCCACGCTATATGTTCAGCTATATTTGTATCTGGATCTATATCCTTTATGATTCTGGATAATAGTTCACACAATTCATACATATTGGTTTTTATTGAGTTATCAGTAGAGGTCAATGAGTTAACTCCTTTCATTTCGATTGCGGAAAAAATAATGTTCAGTAGCTGAGTCATACATTTAAATGAATCATTTACCTGTGTTAATTAGATGTAATCATATAATTCTGGTCTAACTTCGTTAAATTAAATAAGATTATCTTACCCAATTCTTCTCAGGGTCAGATCCCGAAAGATTTTTATCGCACTGAATATTCGACTTATTTTCTTCCATAATTTAAAATTTTACCTTTTCTTTATTCTTTTGTTAAACAATTAAATAAGCGCACGTCCACGTATTGCAACGATCCAAGTGAGAGTGAGCTAATGAATCAGGGTTAAATATTAATCACTAGATATTTGTGGATCGATAAGATATCTATCATTCATCGCGTCACAAAAAGTTTCTATCTGTCTTTTATTTACTTTCTCTGCTGATTTTACTTGCGATAATATAATCTTTTATTTATTTATTTTATTTTGCTTTCTTCAGAAATATTGAAGTGTACGCGAAGTTCTGATAGATAATAACCTAAAAATAAAACATTTAATGGCTTATACTTAAGAAATTTGGATTTGGGTATAAGTTACAAGTGATTACACTAGAACAATTAACTAACAAATTTAGTATTGTAGATTCACCTAAAGAGCCCAGATGTAGCTGCCGGATATTTCTTAGTCGAATACTTTTCTTAATTGAACTATTTAAGTAGGCGATAGCTTAGCTGTGCACATTAAATTACAAAATTTTTAGTCTTAAAATGAGCTAAATTAATAAGATATATTATAGAAGTAGTGAATTCTTGCTGTCCGGCAGGCACAGGCCACAACTACAGTGGGGCAACGTTTACGAAATTGAGCTAAAATATAGAAAAGCGAGCTAAAATGTTCTGCACTGAAAGTTGTGAGCACTGTATTAATGCGACCTCATCTGGTCGCATTTTGGACTTACGAAAGTCGTCTGCACAGGTGCAGCAGGAATCAGCTCAGATGGGGCAACAGAAGCAGCAGCAACATCAGCAGCAGCAGCAACAACAGCAACAGCAGCAATTTCTAACACAACAGCCGTGTTGCAACATGTATTACGGTCCAATGTCACCAGCAGATTTGTGGTTGCAGAATTGTGAGTCGGAGACACCGCGAGTGGGCATGTGCTTTGTAACCGAAGGACCAGAGGGTTTAAGGTAGAAGTTCAATATATATAATATGTTTAACTACAATTTAATATCTCCTGCTCACAGCATCGACTGTAATGTGCCCATACCGAACTCTTTTAATTTGGACGAGTATAAAAGTCAGATGCTATCATTCTTTGCATCGCCTGGCAACAACAATGGCATGCCAAATAATGACTGCACGCCATGTTGCATGCCCCAGCCACAGTCACAGCCACAGTCAGCAGCTTTCACTCAAGACGCCTGCAATGATGAGCATTTGTTAAAGTCCAGCAAACAAGCAAAGTTTGAACGAAGTCGTAGAAAATCTGCGCAACAGCAACAATCAACATCCGCTGAGTGCAATTTTTATCCGACAGCTTATCAACCTTCGACGGATATAAGTTCACAAATGAATATAGCTCCTGCAGTGAATGTCATGGCAGATAATCAGTTGTTGGCTTACTTAAGTGGCTTAATTGCTCCCATGCAGGCGGCAGCAACCACAACAACATCAACAGCACCCTATCAACATTTGCAAACAGCGCCGTCATGCTGTCTCATTGAAGTTCACAGTTTTATGCCACTGCAGCAGCAGCAACAGCAGCAACAGCAACAGCAGCAACAACAGCAGCAACAGCAGCAACAACAGCAGCAACAACATCAAAAGCAGCAACAGCAGCAACAGCAGCCACAGTTTCAGCAACAGCAACAGTTTCAATCACAGCTGTCACAACAGCAACAGTTTCAATCACAGCTGTCACTACAGCAACAACAGTTTCAATCACAGCAACAACAGCAGCAACAACAGCAGCAACATCAGTCAACATTTGCTCCTAATTCTCAGCCATTGCTGAGATTTGAGTTGCCCTGCATGCTCACGGGATTTAGATCATCACAGGCCTGTCCGGAGTTGCAGTTACAGTCACAGCCGCCTTTTGCCCTACAGCTGTTGTCATTGCCCGCTGCCATATCTATGCCTTGTATTCCACAATCAACAACAACAATATCACCAGCATCATCATTATCTGCAAAGTGTTCGTCTACTTCAACTCCAAAGCCGCCAATGCCTCCGTCTCCGCCTCCACCTCCGCCGCAGTCGTCGTGTAAGATCACTTGTACGACACCAGCAGCTGGGCCTAAGAAGCCAATTCTGGTCAATAAGAAGGCGGCTTCTCGCAACAATATAGAGACGCAATACTCTTACGCACGTAGGACTCCCAACTCAACGGATAATATCAATGGAAATTGGAATCGAAATGGCAATGGAACTGGCAATGGAAATGGCAATTGCTTTATGACCCACGGTTGGCACTGTCCCTGCTGCTCTCATTACTGTTGTCATCCATCAATGCGTCTGAATGTCGATCAGCATCAGCGAAGATAACTTATGTATAATACAACTATAGAACAAATACAATGATACTGAAAACTAATTGCAATAAGTTGCATTAACTACACTTATTATAACTAGGTAATACATATATTAAACATCATTTCTTCTTTGGTAGTATATTACATAAAAATATTTCATTTTGCGCAAAAAGGGAATGCGTTTGGCAGGATGTATGTAACAGGCAGAAGGAGGCGTGGCAGACCACAAAAAGTATATATATTCTTGATCAGGATCAACAGCCGAGTCGATTGAGCCATGTCCGTCTGTCCGTCTGTTTGAACGCGTCGATCTCAGAAACTATAAAAGCTAGAGACATCAAACTAAGTATGTTGGTTCCTGGATACCATACGCAGATCAATTTTGTTTTTATTTTTGGATCGGACCACTATATCATATAGCTGCCATAGGAACGATACATCGAAAATGAAGTTTTAGTATGAAAAAGTTTTGTGTTTGTTGAGATACATTGTGACCTGATTTGATTCAAATCGGCTTCATATATCATATTGCTGCCATAGGAACGATTGGTCGAAAATAAACCTTTATTGAAGAGTACCTGGGCTCAGGATATCCTACTGTCGAGCGTGCTCGACTGTAACCGCCCACTTGTTTAGTTTATAATTCGGACTGATAACACAAGGAAAAGTGTATAATATAAGCACGCTTTTCTATTTTTATTGGATATAAACTATGTCTTTTATACATATTAAACTCTTTGACCCACTAACTCACTGATCAATGCACAGCCAAAACCATAAGACCTGAAACTGAAGTTTTCACAACACAGGTGAAACCATTTTATTGTGCAATAAAACGGCGTTCTCCTTTATTCGAATTGCAAGAGGGGTAAAACTCGACCCGAAATTGTTATCCAAAAAATGGAAAAAGCACACACGATATTTTTTTTTGTCAAGTCCGAGCGCAGAATGGACCAACACGAATATCTCAAAACAGTTGTTGTTTGATTTGTAATTATTCAATGTTTTTTAGGTAAAAAAAATTCAGCATTTCGTTTTAAAAATTGTAAGATTACAAAGGTCTCGCGCAAAATCTTAAAAGTATAGTAATGTAATAAAAATATATGGCTTAGCTTTTAAATTAACTTACATTTTGAATATTAAAAAAAATATATATTTAACTGAGAGTGCACCTCTTAAATACAAAATCACATGAAGCATACTTAATTATCGCCAACATATTTAACAAATACTTTATGGATTTCTTGATTCCATATCATTTAAATAATTTGTTACATAATTGCTTATGATGGATGTTATCGCAGTTTGTTCAATGGCTTGATTCACTTGTGTGCTCCTAGTTGAGGTTCTTGTCGTCTCCGGGAGTGCAAAGTGTTGTGCAACAGGATTCATCACATTTGTGGCTGTAGCATGAGTCCTGCGAGGACTCTGCCGTGGTTGCTGTGGTAGAGTCTGAAATGACGACGTTGGATGAGCATATAACATCATATTGTTGTCTCTATGGTCGATGGTATGACGGCGTCGCATTTTGCGACGTTCATTACGTTCATTACGCAGATTTGATCCAAGTGCCACAGCAGGTTGCAAGTTTTCCGCACGATAAGCTGATGTTGATGGCGGTGGTTGTGGCACTGGCGGTGCCATTAGCCCACTGTGCACCTCAACAGTGGGAGCACTGTGTGTAATCGGTGCATCGTTGTAATGTGAAAATGCATCCTGAAAGCATTGCAAACTTGGCTGATATGCAGGAGGTTGCAGCTGGTGTAGAAAATGTTGCTGCTGCTGCTGATGTTGCTGATGTTGCTGTTGATGCTGTTGCTGATGTTGCTGATGTTGTTGCTGGTTAAATGCAAGGTCATGATGCTGCTGCTGCAGTTTATACTGTTGCTGATGTTGCTGCAGCTGCAGCTGTTGATGTTGCTGCTGCTGATGATATTGGTATTGTTGCCATTGACATGATCTATTGCGCTCCTGCAACTGTCGTCGCTTTTGTGCAATACGTTGCTCCAAATTGCCAAGTTCAGCCTTTAACTTTCTCTTTATGTGTTCCTTTTGTGATTGCAAGTTTTCCTCCTGCTTTTTACTCTCGATCATTTTATGCATGAACATTCGATGATAGTCGGCATGTTGTCGCTCACTGAGCAATCGATCAGCATAGACATCCTTAAGGGTTTTATTTATGCTCCTTAGCTGCTCATCCTCCTGACACTTTAAACGCTGATAATGCGCGTTGAGTTGCTGCAACTCCTCTCGTCTAGTTTCCAATTGCTGTTGCTCTTGATAGGCGGTTTGAAATTGCTGTTGCTGCCACAAGAAACTTGATTGTTGCTGCCGCAAAGTATCCGATAGTTGTTGCTCCTGCGCTCCTGGTGCTGTCTGTATAAATGCATATTTCTCATATTGCTGCAACAGTTCGCTTGGCAGCAACGATTCAACGTAATGTTGTTGCAGGTTTTGATTTAAAAGATTTACCGCATTGTTGTTTACTCTAGTCGATTGTGGCAACTCCTCGGTTTGAATGCGTGGCAAGATAATGCGATGCATTAAATGCTGTCGCAGTGCCAAGTTTTTAACTTGTGGTTCAACCGATTGAGAGCTGGATGTTGCTGTTGGCATGCAGTTTGGGACACCAGCAACATGTTGCTCATGTTGTTGCTGCTGTTGCTGCGGAGTATCTATGGTGTGTTCGACTTGATAGTGTTGTTGCTCTGCTGCTGCTGAACTTGACAGCTGTAATGGTTGTTGCTGTTGCTGCGTCTGTTGCTCCAATTCAATTGCAGCCACTTCGGGAACTTCTACTACAATCTCTTGTTGTTCAACCGCTGCAACAGTTGCTGTGGCATCCACTTCGCTGTAGCCCACGCAAATTTCAGCATTCATATTGTGTGAATCTTTTAAAAGACCCATTTTTATACTGCTGCCGTCGCAGACTGGAAAGTGCCAACGAAACATGGGTAAGTGTTGCTCATCCTGTATGTCCGCTAGCAATTGATTATCCTTGGGACGTCTGTAAGGGATTGTAAATATCTAAAAATATTTTCGTATTAACTATTTATATTTTTCATACCCTAACTCCAAGCTGGAGGCTCTCTTCAGCTGCCGTTTGGACAAACGGTCAATTAATTCGTCAGTCCCGTCGTCCTCAGTCTCTGTCATATTTGCATCAACAATTTCTTCAAGTACAATGCAACATTCATCATCACTATATAGTTGATTTGTATCCGCTTGCTCTGGTGTTATATTGGGCATGCTAATAGGTTCTTCTTTAATTATTAATGGCGTTTTCGATGTGTCCGCATTCTCCTCAAGTTCAATTCCTGTTCTCAGCTTTCGCTCTTTTGACTTTTTTCTTCTCAGTTGTTGGGCCACATAACGAGCACGACCTGATCCTACGGGAAACTTAAGCATACGTATGCAGTAATCACGGTTACTGCTAATTTGATCTAGGGTATTCACTGCTGAAGAATATCTGCGCTGATGAACTTCGCTCCGAGCCAGTTCCTTGGGAATAAATAAATTTCCATTACAATAAACACTCGCACGACGTTTTTTCGTCTCGGCTCTGCAATACCAAAATTCTATTTTAATTTGTTTACAATATATAATACGTATCTTAGAAAGTACTTACATTGAAAGTGAGTGTCTTGCTTCTAAAACAAGTGGTTTGTCTTCACGTTCCTTTAAGCGACTCTCTTCCTTCTTTCCCGACTTCTGATCTTCGTTGATTCTGTTTGAACGAAAATTATTAAGTTTAAGATTTTTTTATTACCTTTTCGGTACTTATATATAAATCTTACAAAGCAAGCCTTTCTTCCACAACAAGCTGTTTATCCTCTCGTTCGTTTGATCCATTGTCTTTCTTCTTCTCCAATTTCTGATCTTGCTCGATGCTGAGAGCGAGAAAATTCAGTATTTTTAAATATTCATTATTTTTAATTAGCACTTCTCGATCTAACTTACATAGGAAGTGAGTGTATTTTCTGTGTAACATATGGACTATCGTCATTATTCTGTTCTGAAGCCTGTACTGAACCTTCATCCACCTTTCCAGAAGTCTGATTTTCTTTGAATCTGTAAAATCAACAAAAGTTAAAAACATATATTCTCTTTATATCTAAGAGATCTTACATAGAAGGTATTTCTTGAAAAACAAGTCCATTTTCTTTAGATTTATTCTTTTCCTTCTCATCTGCCGTCGCTTCAGTATCAATTCTATTCTCATCATGTTTATTTGTATTATTTAGTTCAGTTTCCTTAATATTGCTGTGCAATTGTTAATAGTTATTATGTTTACAATTAAATACCATTAACTTACCGATCGCTTGACAGTTTTCCGCTTTTTATTGTCACAATAGAATTGGACTCAGAGTCAGAGCATGATTCAAACGCATTCATGTCGGGTTGGCAACTGCATTCATTGGGATCCATGCTTTCATCTTTTATAGCGCGCTGACCACTTCTATATCAATGTTTACAATAAAACTCACATTCAACTGACGGAGTTATTCAAATGTCTGACTCTTGGGCTTTGAAATTCGATATTGCTTTCGTAATATTCGCCAAGCAAAGCGTTCCTTCAAATGTAAACCGTTGCGGCTTATCGTCCGTGCTATAATCAAATAAACAGACCAATCTTCAAACTCTTTTTCTCATATATGTATATTTGATGATGGAAACGAAGCATATTCTTTCATGAACTTGTTATTTTTAAAATTTAGCCGGAATTTTACAGTTTCGCTTTACAAATGTGTACCTCAAATCTCAATCGAAATTTTGCCCACGTCAGCAATTACAGAAGCGGATCTTTACTTTTTTTCTGGCTTATATACTCGCCAAACAATACAAAACATATTATTTCACAGAGCTGGTAACAGGGTATTTTTTAGTTTAGCATTAGCATACTATTTGCTTGTACATTTTTTTAATTTATCTTAATTTTGATTAATTTTTATAATTAAATATTTTATATGCAATTATAATTTTTTAATTATCTTCTTACTTTCGTTGTTGTCTTAAACTAAATAAATTTGGTTGGTTATGCATTATTCTGTTTATTTGCAATCCCGTCTCGAAGCTTTGAAGTTTGATTTGAGTTTAAGTCCTCGGTTGTTTACGAATTTATATCCGACGCTTAAAATAAACAAGCGTCGCGTTGCACAGCCAAAAACTGAATGAGTGCAACGGAAATTAACTAATAATAAAATGCAAGTGTGACTACTGCGTCACCTTTACCCGTAGACCGAACAATTATGGCGCACAAAATGTCTAAAAGCGGAATAACTAATTTAAGATATCCGTTAGATAGTACAAAAATAAGTTAATAATCAACATGGAATTGAACACGTATAACACAAGCTGGATAAACAGCGCTTGGCTATCGTTAGGGACACGTCAGCGTAGTTCGTGTCCGCTATAAATGTCGCCCCAATTCCCGGCCCCATTGATGGCCATCGGCCGCAGTCGTAATAAGTTTGACCACTGGTAATTCCTTTGCAATTGACTGTGCTTGCAACTGTAATTGTTTTGTAATGTCTTTGAACCCAACTGTTTAGTGTCGAGACAACGCGCATAATGCATTTTCTTTACGTTGCGGTAAGAGCGATTCTTATTTTGGCTCGTTTAAATTAATTTGAAATGACCAACAAACATGTTGCAAAATTATACTAATTTTTGGAATTTTTTTTTTTTTAATATTCTATTATTGGTAGTATATGCTACGCTTGCTATGCGTAACATAATTATGTTTATTATGTTGCCTGCAAAACCATTCAAAAACAACGGGCAACTTTATTTAAAATTTGCGCGGCAAACAAGAATCGATAGCTCGTCTTCATATTTGAGTCAGTTGGCAGCACCAACATTATTGTAGGACGTTTGGACGTTTTGGCCACACTGAAAAATTTAAATTTAATTGAGTGCAAATTAAAATATAAAATAACTATGAAGTTAATTAATAATTTGATGAAAATTAAAAATTCGAAATTAAACAAAATCAAGGTAAACAATTTAATGAAGGTTTGAAGTTCGTCAGCTCTTTGGGAAGAGAAGTTAGATAATTTTATTGTAAAAGAAAATATATATATATATCAAAATATTGAGAAAAATCTAACAAAAATTTTGAAATAATTTTAAGATTCTAGAAACAAAAAAATTAAAATCCGAAATTAAGTACAAATATTAAAAACACCCAATTTCGGAAATGTACTTGTATTTTAAAGTACAAAAAATCAACCCAGATTGGGAAATTTTGCAGGGTGGCAATCTTCTACACCAGTGCTGGCAAGTTTTTATGAAGAACAATAGCTGTTTTTGTCTAGATAGCATCTAAGTCTGAAAATAGTCAGATTTAGCTATAAAGCCAAGTTGACAACAGAGCTCTGAGGAACTAAAAAGAAAATAAAACTTCGATTTGCTTAAAAACTGCAAATTGTGAATAGTTATGGACAAGTTAACAACAATAAGTGCCACGCTGTTCATGGCTGCCGATGTGTTTGCCATTGTGAGTCTGGCGCTGCCCGATTGGATAATTACGGAGGAGGCTGGTATGTATTAACAAACACACAAAAAATATGCAAAACAATAGCAAATTGATTGTATTGTGTATTGCAGGTGATATACGCCTGGGACTTATGTGGACCTGCATGACGTTGTACAATCGGCCACAAGTTTGCTATACGCCGGACCTGCAACCGGAATGGCTAATAGCGCTTATCTGCATTTTCATTGGGTGCATTTGCATCACGACGACCGTAATACTGCTCGCTTCCAGCACTTGGGACCGCAATGTTATTCCATATGCCCGCTGGGTGGGATTTGCGGCAATGGTGCTATTCTGCATGGCAGCTGTTGTCTTTCCACTCGGTTTTCACATCGAAGAGATTGGCGGACAAGCATATCAGTTGCCTAATACGTTTAAAATCGGCATTTCCTACATAATGTTTGTGCTGGCACTGTGGATAACAGTTGTGTCTGAATTATTTGCAGGCAAAGTCTGCTTGCCCCACTTTTAAGACGTGCACCTTAACTCACGATTTGTGTGTATATAGATTTATAATAATTAGCTCATTAAGTTCAGTTTGTTTGCAGTTTTCTTCTGTGATTTGTTAAATGTTTTGTTTTTATTCGTACTGCTCTTGTATGTATAGGTTACATGTATATTATTTAACATTTAAGCCATATGAACACCACAAAACCGTCTCGAAGCAACTATAGAAATCTCCTTAGAGCTAATCGTATTCACTTTTGTATTAAAATGTACGTGTATGTTCTTTTAAATATATTTTATACTGATGATTGAAAAACCATACCGCTTAACTCATTAAATTTACTCACATACATCAAAACTGATTTATTTTATATATTTTGTAACACGAAGATAGATTGTATGTCGTACCCACAACATGAACGCCTTGAAGGCAACTAATTCAAGATCGCGCCTGCGTTGTATAAACATTATTATGAGTTCCACTTGAGTCTTGTTACAGTTTCTGAAATCTGATCCATGGGAATATTTGCTGACTTCGTTAAGAGACCCTGCCACGTCGTTATTTAACATTTTGCTGATAGAAGGCGATCGCAACTGAAAACCACTTGATGGCCCAGCTCTATTCGTCAGTGACAAAAATATATGAAATGACCATATTGATAAGACGAAGCCCTTGGTTCGGTTCGGTTCGCTTGTTTTGCTTTATTTAGAAATGTGGATTATTAGTCTACAGCATTCAAAAAGAATCATCTTAATGACGCAATTAAGACGAAAAATGTATAAATTACACTAGATATCAGCCAAAAAGTTACTGGGACTTTTTTTATACCCATATGACAAAATACAACTTTACCCCTTTATGTGTAAAGTGCGCTAAAGTTAAAAGTTGATAAAATTCAAAGTGTCTTAAAAAAAATAGAGAATACCACATTATATCTCGTAAATACTCTAAAAGTAATTGTATTTACCGATTAGACAAAAAAAAATTTTAAAAAATTCAACTACAGTTGAATCACGCTTATGTCGACATTTTGATGGGTTTTTGTATCCGATAAAGACTAGAAAACCTACAGACTTAACTACATCTGTGTGCAAGATGAGAAGACAGTCTGATTCGTTTTAAGTGGATTTTATTTTCGGTCGATCAGCGAGGGCTGTAATAAAAATACAGAGTCTGAAATAATGTATATTCTAAGACAAAAAACAATACTGATAGACAAGTCCCCAGAATCCCTTATTTCAAGTATGGGTAAGGCGCCTTGGCAAGGAACATTTTTTCCGGAGCAAAGATTTATTTGCGATCACTGAATTTAAAAATACGAATACATTGAAGAACATAAAATGAATTTCACTTGACATTTGTCTGAACAAAAAAGCTGTATATTTAATTGCCAAATTTAATTTATGCTTTATTATTCAATTTCTAATATTTCGCTTTTATCAGCAGTCTCGTACTAAAATTTCCTCCGAACTGAAATCCTAACTTTTTGCAAAGTCTAAACTCTCATTTCAAAATTTGGTAATTTTTTCGGCGCTCTCGCTCTTAATATCTTAGCAGTTACCCCCTTGCCACAGTGCTACAATACATGTACACTGTAAGTAAATAAAATGATACACTTTCATATTCAAATAAATTTATTTTATTTATATTCGTAAATAGTTCGATTATATTGTTATTTATAGTAAATTTCGGATAGTAATTACAGAGATATGCATAGGGTTCAGTTTCCATAAGTAAGAATCGGAGGTATACCATATTAAATGGGATATGTTCAGATAAGAATTGTTTGTACACTAAAGCTGCCGAAAAAAATCAAAATAAATATTCAAAAAGTTTCATATTGAAATTAGTTTAGCAGATCCATCTGGTATATTAAAGTGTGACAGTAGAAAATTTATGTAAAATATACAATATCATATATAAATAGATAGAATTTCGCTTAAGGTCGTTGATTATTAGATTAACCGCGTTGTGTTCGACCTGTGATGGCACATATTTTAGTTAACAATCTATAAATTTAAGCGCTGTTCCAATAGATTTCGATAGAGATGCAAATTCTAAACAATATATTTAAATACTCGAAAAAAATCTATTGGAACATAATTGTACAATAAATATGGTTAAATTCTATGTGTTATTATTATTATAATTATTAGCGTTGATTATTTCATTTTGGGGTGGGCTAAATTGCATTTGTTTTTCTTTTTGTTGGGTTAATTTTGCACAAATACATGTCTTATAGCAATATTCTATATAATATGTTTGAGTAGTCGGCATTTTCTATATATTTATATAATTATTCGCTGTTTAAGTGAGCTACTCTTTTAAAATCTGAATTCTAATTTCCAACAATTTGTGCTACATAACAATAAAATACTAACTAAAACAAATTCTTAGAATAAGCTCTAATGTGCAACGTAGATTTAAATGCTTAAAATTCTTAAAATTATTTCAAAATAAATAACAACATGCCTTAACATACATTTTCTAAACATAAGATAAATAGTATTATTAACAATATATTGTGCTACCAACTGGCCGCATTCAATTACAATTTACCATCGAATGGTGTCTTTACAAAATATGTGACTAGATTTCCTTTGCCCTTGACATAGGTGAGACCCCGGCACTCGCACTCGTAACCGGCGGCCATTAATATCTTAGCTGTATTCTCCGTAGTCTGGAAGTGAATAAGTTGATAAAAATGAGCATATGTCTTTTATAGTATTTTCATATTTATGTTGCTTACCTGAAGTCGTCCCATGACGCCGCATGAATCCATGCGGGATGCCACATTGACGGTATTGCTCCAGATATCATATTGGGGCTTCTGGGCTCCAATTACGCCCGCAATTACTGGGCCGTGATTCAGTCCGATGCGCAGGCGAAAACGTTGGAATGATTCGCGATTAATCGAATCCAATATGGACATCAAAGCAATCGCAAATTCAACCAATATGACTACGTTGTGCTCTTCGGTGCGTTTCTCATCCTGTGATAATAAAATGGGAGAAATAAAAAAGATCACAAAAGTTACATTTATTTGGCTTTTAGGTATTCTATTATGCTCGCATTCGCCTTTATTGGTCTGGTCAGCCAACGTGAAAGCCAATTGAGCGTATGCCGACTAAACTTTGGCTAATCCCTGCCAAATGGCAGCCCTCATTTAAAGCCCTTTCACTTTCCTTTTTTATATGTCCTGATTCTTTTGTATGAAGGGTCATTGTTTGATTTAACTGCTGGGTTAACTACCTTTTTTCTCTCTTTTTCTCTTGTTAGCACCCTTTTACTTCCTGACTCTATTTGTGTGTGTGGACCAAAAGTTTAATTAAACTTCTAAGCAGCGATTAAAAGACATTTAAACACTAAATAACATCTGCCAACTGAAATTGGGCATTTATTGCAATGTGCCTTTGAAATCACAGAGATTTGTATTGTTCGATAAGTTAATCTTAAATTTTTAAGCATTTTCTTTTTAAGAAATGGAAAATCATGCAATGAACAAAAGGAATTATCTAATAAGTTTATTTTTAATTTAATATATGTTTGAAAAAGAAGCACAATTATTTGTGATTTTTAAAATTTTATTCACATTATTTTAGAATTCATTAAATTTTAATATATTAAATTTAATAATCTTAGAAATATATATCTAATAGAATATCTACAGAAATATATTAAAAATTTGGCATAAGTACAACTGGTAATTATAGAAAAATTCTATAGGTCATTTGTAAGATTTACCTACACTAAAAGTCTTTGAAAAATATCTTAGCTTATTGAAATGTTGAAATTATAACACTTCCAAGTTAGTTTTGAAATCAAAAAAACTAGATATAAATTTTATTTTGAAGTACTTAACTATAAACTATAACCTTGAAGACTTCTTCTTATTCCTATTATATTAACGATATTTTGTGAATTAAACTTACCGCAAAGCTACGAGACTATTTTGGAAAAGCCGGGAATGCGAATAATGAATATTTACAGGATTAGTAAGAAGCATTGAAAAAACTTTGATTATTACAAGATTGACAGTGGAACAGAGAGTTGTCACAACTTACCGTGGCTCCATCCTCTTTTCCAGGTCTTAGACCCGATGCACACATATAGGTGCTGGCAATAGTCTTAATCTTTTCGATGCCACTGAATTTTGGTTTCAGAAGTAACTAGATAATATTTTTTGGTAAATCAGTTAAATATCGGCTTAAGAAATAATGAGATTTATTAACCTTATCGAAATCACAAATGATTTCGTTCAAGAGACGCAGACACTCCAGGCCTTGTTTGTTGACATCCGTCTCATCGTAGAACTCCTTATAATTGGGTATGGAGGCAAACATGACCGCGACACAGGAATAACTCTCGTGATACAGCTCCGTGGACCGTTCCAGATGCAGAAAATGTGTGGCAACGTGAGCTGGCAGAATGTTCTCCAATAGAATCTATAAGGGAGAAAATTAATAGAGCATTCAATGTGTTAATTGGTTGGCTTATTTGCTACCTTATTGATTCCTCGCATTGTTTCCACCTCCTCCTGTTCGACCTTCAACTTGGCCTTCCACAGAAAATCGGTTCGTGCCACATATTCACCCTGACGATCCAAAGTATGCAACACGGCAATCACGAGTAGCAACAACAAGAAACCCTTCACCTCAAGCGGCAAGCTGAAAAGAGGTTGGATTTAAAATCAACAAGATTTCAAGTTAATCCGTCAGCACTTACACATTATAGGAGTGGACCAGATTGTACTGGACATAGAGATCGCTATAGTGAAGCACAATCATCTGTCCAATTAGTGCTAGGAACATGGTTATGAGCTTGAGTATAAATCCAGATCGTAGGAAAGCTGAAATGGCAGCCAAGCTGACGGCGCAGCAGAAGAGGAAAATGGGAGCCTTGGGTACGGCATAGTCAATGTCCAGTGTTTGCATATCCCATTGGATCATACTACTATTGTAGCTACCGTCGGTGGTATTTGTGCTATTGCTGGAACCATCGGACGGTTCATAATCGGGCTGCGTATAGTTGATCTGTATATAGATAATTCTTATGTTAATCTAATCAATGCAATCATTGCATCTATTTATTTATAATGGTTTACAGTAAAAAACTAGTCGGACGGAGCTACAGTCGGGCATTCTCGACTGTCGGAGACCCCGTACTTACTATGGCAAAAGCTAAGACTGTAAAAAATTCATACTTGATTTCCACCCGATCGGTTCCATGATAGCTATATGATATAGTAGACCGATTTAAACCAACTTTGGACGGAGTATATAAAACCAAGTTTTATGTATATTCTATACGTTTGGTTACGATATCTCATAAAACATAAAAGTTTTTCATACCAAGACTTAATTTTCGCCTGATCGGTTCTATGAGAGCTATATGTTATAGTGCATCGATTTAAACCAACTTTGGTAAGGATGTATAGGACTAACTTAAATGAATGTTTTATAAGTTTGGTTACGATATCTCATAAAATAAAAAAGTTTTTCATACTAAGACTCGATTTTCGCCCGATCGGTCCTATGACAGCTATATGTTTCAGTGCTCCGATTTGAACGAACTTTGGACAGGATATATGAAACCAAGTTTTATGTATATTCTATAAGTTTGTTTACGATATCTCATAAAACAAAAAAGTTTTTCATACTTAGACTTTATTTTCGCCGGATCGGTCCTATGACATCTATATGATATAGTGGACCGATTTGAACCAACTTTGGCAAGGATGTATTAGACTAACTTAAATGAATATTCTGTAGGTTTGGTTACGATATCTCATAAAATAAAAAAGTTTTTCATACTAAAACTTGATTTTCGACCGATTGTTTCTATGGGCGCTATATGATGTAGTGATTAGATCCAAAAAAGAAACAAACTTTATCTGCCTGAAATATAGAGGAATCTACATACCAAATTTGGTGTCACTAGCTTTTAAATTGTTCTTATAATTTGGATATGAAATCTTTTTCGATTTGTGGGCGTTAAAAGGGGCGTGGCCGAATGTTGAAACAAACTTAATCTGCTTGCAACATAGAAGAACCTACATACCAAGTTTGGTGTCTCTTGCTCTTATAGTCTTTAAGATCTAGGTGTTCATACAGACAGACGGACAGACAGACAGACATACATATAGACAGACAGACGGGCAGACACATATGGATATATCGACCCGCCTGTTGATGCTGATTAAGAATATATATACTTTATAGGGTCGAAAACGCGTCCTTCTCCCTGTTACATACATTTATTTATTTTTAAAGTTGCGGGTATAAAAATCAAATTGGAAAACAATTATGAAAATAAAAGATATATTTTAAATCTAAAATGTTTTAGATTAACAGTCTATGTAGTGTTATTGAACTTACCACACTAAATACGGCACAGGATGAGATGAGTATATTGACAATGATGAACATGGCCAAACGGAGAAATCGACTGCTAGCCACAACCTGGCCAGGACCATTACGCTCTGTGGTCGAGGCATGCATATCCGGGACGGACATGTTGCTCAGATAGAGGAACAGGGCCAACGATATAAAGCTGGCCAGCAGAGAGCCTAGTAATGCCAGATTTCTGTTGAGTACCAAACAAATCTGAGTTAAACAAATCGACTACGGAATTAGAACACACCTACAATTCAATTACAATCAACTGGACGATGGCGAGCGACAGGAAGAGGACAAAGGCGCATATCAGGTCATAGCGGAAGTGCGTATCCGGCTGCTCACGGTACATGGCCTCCCGTGGTGTATTGCGGTACCACATGGTCAATGGCTTTAGCTCCGTGGGCGGCCCCAAGAAGTTGAAATTAAAAAAACATTTACGCTCCGGCGGCAACAAATTTGATTCAATCATGGCAATGCTCTGCAAAATAAGAGGGTAAGGGATAATAGAGTTTACTTAACTTGTTGCTCTAAGCAACCATAAGGAAAGAGGGAGTATATGGAACGGCAACAGGAACAGCAGCCGGCACACAATGGTTTCAAAATCTAAACTTTTTATTGTTTTATTTAATTTGGCAAACCAAAGCTACAAAACTTAGTCCAATTCGTATAAATCATTTTTCAGCCAGTTGTGTGACATTTCCTGACAATTGAAACTTGATTTTAATTTTGTGCACAGCTGCTGCTGCTGCTGTTGCTGAACTCTTGACCCTTGACATCAGGCAAAACCACTTACCGCCAGGCCAATGTTCTTCACCAGCTTGGACTCGGCAATATTGGCAAAGGGTCGATCGGCACCCCAGCATTCCACATATTTGGTCATCTTCGATGAGGGGCGATTGCGGGTGACATGACCTAAAATCATAACGCAAACAATTTGATTATCGAATACAGTCAACCCACAAAACACATCCGAAAATAAAATCAAATTTAGGTCAATTCAATTTAGAGAAAAATAAAACAAATGAAAAAGTGAATACTTTTTTCTAATTTATTGTATTTAAAAAAAATTTTGTATAAAATGTAATTCACTTTATAAAATAGAATAGAATAAAAGAGAACGAATATTGAATTTGTTACACTTTTAGATTATTTATTATGTTGCTTTTGACTTTAATCTTTGACTTTGATTTATTAATATTCAATTTTTAAACTTGCGGACTTCTGTTATATATTTATTCAAATTTTACAAACTTTAATAGACTATGGTTAAATAATTTATCGTAAATCCAAAAAAAAATCATAAAAATCACTTCAATATTGACAAAAACATATCCATGTGAATGGGGAATACAGATGGCTTTTACATTTTACTGGGACGGTAAATAATGATAACTTTGTTTTTTTATTAAAAAAAAAAATCGTTCACTTCTAGTAACTTTAAAATAACGTAAAATACACAACAAATTTCTTTAAAGCTAATCTATGCGATTCGACAATAATCTTCAAATTTATGATTTTATTTTTTTATGCATAAAATAATCGCCATTTATAAGCAAAAAAAAAAAAATAGAATTCTGGAAATAATTATTATTTTATTCAAGAAATAATCATTATTTTGTGAGTTTTATATTTTTGTTCTCAAAAATGATAATAAATTTAAAAATAAAATAATAAAAATAAAAAAATGATGGTTATATTTTAATTTTTATAATAAAACTTATAATGATAACAGTTTCTGTTAACTATCATACGATTATGTAATTTAATTTAATCCTTGACTTTATAGTCAATTTTTAATTCATTTTTAAATTTTTCTGACAGCTTCTTTCATTAAGCATGTGCAACGGCGCGTTCCATGCTATAGATTCGTATTAAAAAGGCCATCAAATTGGCCTTTTATAAGCTAGATATGTGACGTATCTGATGTCCTTGGCATAATTAAAGCATATATAAACCTATATAAAACCACAGCAGCTACAAGGGGAACAAAGCTCAGCTGACTTTCAAAGAAGCTTAGTTACCAATGGAACTGTGTGGTCCAGACTGTGAGCTGTGCACCACCTAATCAACGCATACTCTGACCATGGTCAAGAGAGGCCAATCCGTAAAAAAATGTACTGCAGGCACATCAAATTTACGATGCAAAAGTTGCGACAGCAGCGATAAAATTATGCATAAGCCGCAGCTCATTTGCGAAAGTGATTTTCAACTGTTGCGTTTTATGGGCAACCACACCTCAAACCTCAAACCACAATCAGAATCACAGCCTCAGCCACCCACTCAACCACATGGAAGTTGTCGACTCACCCGCATGACTGCGAAAACTTTCACCGCTGTGGATGGACAGCTTGCGTCCCTCGATGAAGGCGCCGGAGGAGCGTCGTCTGTCGGCGAAGGACATTAGACCTGCATGAAAGATGAAGATGGAAAATGGTAATAAAAATTTCAACAAGTTAACGACTATGCAAAGTTGAAACACTCTAGCTAAAGTTAAACTATTACTGCCTTAACTTAGTCCGATAATACAAAACTCTCGCTACAAAACTTATAATTTGAGGATGAATATTTTATACTATATTTGTACGTAAATATAGATTATATAATACATTTATTAATAATATAATTAAAATTAGAATTCATTTAGGTCTGTTAGTAATCAGGACTATAATGGTTTAGTTCTATTTTAGCATAGTTATATTTTTTAATTTGATAATAATATCTACATTTTACATTAGATAACTGAGACCATAATTTAAAAGTGGAGCTTAAATTAAATCTAAGTCTAGCCTGCCTATAATAAATGACGCTTAATGACGTTATTTACAGTAGCTCCATTATATATTTTTATTCTTAGTAAGCAAAGAGTATCTGAGTACATTATTTATAGAATATGTAATACATATCTTCGAATCTACAAAGTATAAATACTGTTAGAGTGCATCGTTTAAGAAAATAAAAGATGTTTTCACCAAGAAACCTCCATTCCTAGTCCGCGGTTATGAGTTGAAAAATTTTTTAATATTAGTCCTCGCAAGGACAAAAATTATGTTTTTAGAATGATTTTTATTTGATTTTGAAAGTTCTGGTCCTAACAAGAGTTTTGATACCAATCTTGTTAGGATCGGACTAACAACACTAAATATGCTAATAATTATTATAATTCATTCATTAATTATAATTCATTCTAAGAATATCAAAAAAAAAAAACACGTTCTTCAACTCCAAAACCGGGGACTAGGATTGATATAAGAATTATGGTTTCTTGGTGAAAACAGCTTAGAATGAACCATAGATTACGATCTTGGGTTACCATTTGTCAATACAAATCGATGCACTCAAATATATATTCTTGATCAGCATAAGCATCCGAGATTGTATATACAAGTTTTTTAAATGAAGCGTTTATTATAAAATGTCTGACTCTATGTATCTTATTATTATCTTGGAAAATTTAAATTAGTTCAATGTAATTATTAATATATTTCTAAATTTTTAATTATAATTTTTTTAATTATTCTATGTATGTTAAGTAATTAAGTTTAAAACTGTCACAAGTTTTGTAATTCTGGATATCGATCATATTAACCAAATATGTTAGTTTATTCCCTTACCTTGAACGGACAACTTGCGACGAGAGCGCTCCGGAGCGTCGGCCACTGTTAAACTATTTGTGCCGGCGGTTGTGGCAGCTGACGTTGTTGTTGTGGGCGTGACGTTGACCGCATTGGATGCTGTTATTGCCGGGTTACCGCTGTTGGAGATGCCACTCTCGCTGCCGCTCATGCTTAGCAGATCATCGGCAGGCAGCGACAATGCTGCCGACTTGGGCGCAGATTCAGAGGCAGCAGAGTCGCCGCTACCACGATGGATTATAGTTGGTATGGACTCATTGTTGATCTCCTGATCAGCGTGTTTGCCAACCAGTGGCTCCGTGGCAGCCGCATCCTCCTCCTCTTCGGACAGCTCCTTGATGGACATGGAGGCGGCAGAGTTCAGCGGTGCATGCAACGCTGCATCCTGGCTGTTCATCGAGGTGGGCGAAAGTTTCTCGGCGCCATCAACGGCCGTTGACACCGGACACCGTGTCTCGGTGGGCAACAGCTTCTCGTTTACATCGCCGTCCTCCTTCACCGGTGTCGCCGGCTCCACTGCCGGCTCCGTTTGCTCGATGCACTCGACCACGCGTGGCACACTATGCATGTAGGCGGGCTGTCATGTTGGCAGACAGGTTTTAAGACAGGTTAGAAATCCGAATGCTTGGAATGATACCATTACACTCACCTTGGGCGGCACAATGAGATAGGTTTCGATTTTATGGTCCGCCAGATATGCATCGCGACCACCACCCTCTCCCTGTTCCACCTCAAATTTGTCGCCCAGAAAGTCCAAAGTTTGCTTTGTAATGTGCACGCGACTGTAAAAAAAACAGTGCGTATGAGTAATATATGTATTTAATACTATATCCGTATATTCTATCTTTCTTGTTTCAAATGTAAATGAAGACATCTTTTCGCTCTCTCTCTCTCTTTTTCTCACACTCTCTCTCTTTTTCCCTGTTTCTCTCGCCACTTCCGTTTCTTGATTGTAATTTTATATATGCCTTTGTTACGCATTTGCAAACAATTCGTGCATAACACGCGAAATGTGCCCCTAACTTTTATTCAGCTCATTGAGCACATTTCAATTCAATTTCGAATAATTGTAATCCACGTGATACTCAGATGCATGTCAATTGAATAGAAATGGAAGTTTTCCTGTCTTCCTTTTCTTTTATTTTAATAGTAATTTAAGCTCATAAATAGATTTGGAAATCCATTAAATTTGCAAATTGACGAAATAAGATCTAAGATAAGAGCGTTAGCACTGTAAGCCATTTTATTTTTTAATGTTTTATAATTTATGTAGTTCGATAATACAGAAATGTTTAATTAAAAAAAATAAAAAAAAATAAAAAAAAATTAAAAAAAATAATGTACATATAAACGAATAATACAAATTTTCACGAGAAAACTATGAATTTTTTTACCTCTTCCTAAATTTGTTTTTTTGATATTTAATACTGTTTAATAATAAATTCACTTTATATATTTTCAACTGAATTGACAATTATAATTTACATTGTGAACAGTAAAAAACAAAAAAAAAACAGATAAATTGAAAATATATTCTTAAATTTTACTAAAGTGGAGAGAGTAATACCTATGGGTTTGGCACTCTATATTTAAAAAAAATTTGAAATTTTCGGGCTAGTAAAAATTCAAAGAGAAACTCTTCATTTATCTAGCACATTCTGCGCTTAAGTAAATCTTTTTGATTGCAATAACTACAAACTATATTCCGATAGAAACCATTATTAGCAATATAATCACAGACACTTGTCAGCTGTCTCAGTTTATAAACTATTATTAGAGCGGGCGTTACTCTAATTGCAGGAGGCACTTGCTACTTAACTTGACCTTGGGTTGCCAACTAGTTGAAGGTAAAGCCTGAAGCCAGAGACGGGTTTAATTGCAACGTTGATGGAGACTCGTTTAAATTGCCATTATAAAGTCTACCTTGACACCTGCCCACCTGCCCACCAGTTCACTTTTCCTTCTTCTTCTTTCAAGTGGAAGTAGAAGTGTGTCATCAACGCGTTGTAGAAATGTAAAAGTGAAACTTACCCCGCAACGCCGCCGCTCTCCATGTGGTTGGCCAGGGTAACATCATCGCTCCAAACATCAAATTGCCACTTGCGTAGGCCAAGGACACCGCAGAGCACATTGCCCGTGTGTATGCCAATTCGCATGTCAACATTTATGCCGGTTGCCTCACGCACGTGTCTGCCGGAATAGGAATAGGAATAGAAATAGAAATAATATATATTTAAAAACTAGTCGGACGGAGCTACAGTCGAGTATTCTCGACTGTCGGAGACCCCGTACTTACTATGTCAAAAGCTAAGACTGCTAAAAACTCATACTTGACTTGGACCCGATCGGTCCTATGACAGCTATATGATATAGGGCTCCGATTTAAACCAACTTTGGTCAGGATATAAAAAACCAAGTTAGATACATATTCTATCAGTTTGGTTACGATATCTCTAAAAACAAAAAAGTTTTTCATACTAAGACTTGATTTTCACCCGATCGGTCCTATGACAGCTATATGATATAGTGGACCGATTTGAACCAACTTTGGTAAGGATGTATAATTATGGTTAGAATATCTCATAAAACAAAAAAGTTTTTCATACTGAAACTTGATTTTCGACCGATTGTTTCTATGGGCGCTATATGATATAGTGGTCCGCTTTAAAAAAGAAACAAATTTAACCTGCCTGCAATATAGAGGAATCTACATACCAATTTTGGCGTTACGAAGGCGTGGCGATGTAGGAGGCGTGGCCGAATTTTGAAACAAACTTGATCGGCCTGCAGTATAGAGGAACCTGTATACCAAGTTTGGTGTCTCTAGCTCTTATATTCTCTGAGATCTAGGTGTTCATACAGACAGACGGACAGACAGACAGACGGACAGACGGACATTGCTATATCGACTCGGCTGTTGATGCTGATCAAGAATATATATACTTTATGGGGTCTGCCACGCCTCCTTCTGCCTGTTACGCACATATTCGGTAAAACAAACCCAATAGACCCCTGTACTTTTTTTAAGTACGGGGTCTAAAAATACATAAGGAATTCGGAATGAAAGCAAATGGTTAAAACAATGAATGTCATACCGTATGCATGTATACTGTATATTTACCAACTCGTTGTATATAGTTTATATAACGAGTACAATTTCATGAGGCATAAAACAAAACAACCTGCCACATTCAGTGTTTTAGGATTCTACTCGTATACGGCACGCGGCTGGACCAGGTTAACACACACTGGTAATAGCTTGGCTAACAAGTCCTTGAGTTATTAACATTAAATGGTAGTTTTCTGTAGTATAGTATGTTTTGTGTGCGTTTTCTGGGCCAAATGAGCCGCAGCAGAGGCAACAAATCGCCTTAGAAAACAAATCACTTGGGAGTCCTTTTGGTTTATTTGCTTTTGTTCTTCTGTGGGTCATTGGGTTCTGTTTGTTTGTTTTACGAGTGTAATACTTAGACACTCGTACAACAATAACAACAAAAAGAGCAAACGGATGTGGCTGTTGATTATGCTGGAATTTAAGTATAACCTGAGTATCTTAAGTGTCAAGTTCATCTTCACAACGTGACCTTTTAATTTGTAAGACTTGTTTGGATTTAATTTAATTATGCAAAGTCACAAGGGAAGTTTGTTCATATAAGTTACTTTATTTTCAAACTCTTAAATATAAAATGCATAAGAAACTAAAGATTTTAAAATTTCTTTAATTATTCGGAAATATTTACAAGACAATACTCAGTTAATATAATATTCCAAGGACCTTGTAACTAAGCAATAATTTTTAAGACTTGTTTAGATTTAATTTAATTATGCGAAGTCACAAGGGAAGTTTGTTCATATAAGTTACTTTATTTTTAAACTCTTGAATATAAAATGCATAAGAATCTAAAGTTTTTCAAATTTCTTTAATTATTCGAAAATATGTACAAAACAATACTCAGTTAATACAATATTCCGAGGACCTTGTCAAAATAAAATTCAAATAATTTTTGTAAATTTAAATTTAAAGTAATACCAATTTAAAGAGTAATATCTCGCAATAATACTGCACACTTTAATAAAAAAAAGTGTTGCATACTTTTGCGGGCAATTGTTGCTTGTACTTAACGTTGTCGCATTGCTCGGCAATCAGCGACAAAAGAATATGCAAAAAACGAATACAAAAGACCGTCTGCTGCTACGTTGCACAATTAAACTTTCACCTTGCTCTGCCACACACAAAGAAACTCAAGTGGCAAGCGAAAAGTTGGCATTTTCATAAGGAGACTGGCGATTAAAACAACGGCTAAGTGGAAAACTTGCCTTTTGCAACCTCGGATTGTGCTCAATGGTCTGCTTTGCTGCATGGGAAAAACAAAGCCAAAAAGCAAAGCAACAGTCGCCCAGAGATTAAAAAACAAAATGCCTTTTGGGCCAAAAACAAAAGAAAAAAAATAAAAGAAATGGAAAGAAAAGAAAAATTTAATGAAATGTAGGGAAAGAAAGCAACTGAGCCAGAGTCAAATAATCCACACAATAGAAATGATTGTACAGTATCGAATAAAAAACAGAACAATAAGATTATCAAATGCACAACGAACATTTGTTACTCTACTCGGAGAATAGAATTTTTTATCAGAATGATTATTGCAATGCTAAAAATACTTTTAGTTTATTGATTTTAATATACATACATTTTCTAAACAAATCCAATCATAAGTTCTAAGTTGCCAAAGTACCCTTACTCTCAGGGTATATACGCAATAGTATTGGGCAACTTTTAGAGGCTTTATCTACTGGCTGCTTGAGCATAAATTCTTGCATGTAATAAAATTGCTTTTGTGTCGATATTGTGTATTGTACTTTATGTTATTTCATTTTTGCACTCTCCTATCTCTCTTTTATTTATTTTTTTCTTTTGTGAGGCTTTTTTATTGCATAATACGCTTTTAATAGGCGCCATAAAGCCGAAGCCTGTATGTGCTTGTGTCTATCTGCAGGCAATTAAATTTGGCATGATAAAAGGAGGAGAAGAGGCTATAAAATGATATGCTGACATCCATTTAAATCCATATTAAAGCTGAGAACAATGTCAATGCATTTTTCAATTTATTGTTGCATGTGTCAGCGGCAATGCAAAAGTGTGTTTACAATTGTGTTTACACTTGTGTGTGTGTGTGCATTTGTATGCGTATGTACTTATCCCCCTATAACCCAAGGGAGCAGAGAAACTATCAAAGTGCTGAAAGTAAAACAAATGTTTATACAAGTCCTGACAGCAACTACATTGACACACACAGTGCCACACAGAAAAACCACACACATCAAACATTGAGTGTCAAAAGGGATTGCCAAGGGCATACATGTCGTATACGCAACGCGTGACAATGTTGACTTTATAAAGAGAGAGAGAAAGAGAAAGAGAGAAATTCACCTGATGGCATCGATCATTTGCAGGCCCATGTTGACGCAATTGGTGGCATGCTGTGGTCGTGAAATTGGCAGCCCCGAGACACAGTAATAGCAATCTCCCAGAATCTTAATACGCAAGCATTGATTCTCCTGCAAAGATAACGTATCATATGTTACATATATACGATCAATAAATGACACACAATTCATTCACTCACCTGTGCAATTTGATCGAAGCGGCCAAAGAGATCGTTGAGTGTCTTGACCAAATCACTGGCCGTCAATGAGGACGACAAGGGCGTAAAGTTAACAATGTCTGCAAAAAGTATTGTGACATTCGTGTGCCGCTGCACATGCAGCTCGTGAAAGCGAGTCGCCGAAGTGGAAGCTTGGCCGCCAGCCCGCTGACATGCATCCGCCATCTTCAGCATAATGCTACGTTTAACCTTGAGAAAAATATAAAAAAAAAAATATGTTAGACATTAAATAACTCTTTTTTAATCTCCAAGATTTAAAACAACCAAACCTGCGAATATATTAATTCGATATAAACAATAATCAGTAGGTTAATTGATAGTAATAATTGAATAAGTTTTCTATATAAAAAAAATGTTTTAACTTAAAAGAAAAGGGGGTAAAAACATTTTGTAAACATCCAAATTTGATTGGTATGTTATAGCTCTTATATTCTCTGAGATCTAGGTGTCTATACAGACGGACGATCAAGACTTCTTTGAGGAAGCAAAAATATGTGGATACTTACAAAATCATGTAAATCGAATGGAAATTTTGATAATGTTTTAATATTTTATTGTATTATTGATAAGTCAGAAAAACAATACGTTCTTACTATAATATCGAGTCCTATTTGCAAAAATGACTCAAGCGGTGTTTTTCCCGAAATTTGTTTTGTTATGGAAATGTGTTTATAAATACCAACAGCATCTGCACCCAAAGTATTAAATTTTAATTTTATATATTTACGGAAACTATGTCCTGTAGAATTAGCTTTTTGTCGTTTGAGTCATTTTTGCAAATAGGGCGGCATATGATTATATAAAATACGAATTATATATATATCGAGTTTGGCAACGCCTTCTTCTGACTTCAACTTGCATTCTATAAACTTAAACTACCCTTGGCACAGTGTACAGAAAAGAAAAAGATCTACACTGATAAAAAAAAGTTCTAAAATCAAGATTTTGGTCTTAGAATTAAGGTTTTTGGTCTAAAAAATGCGTCGAGAACATAAAATTCTTAAATTAAGAGAACACACCTTGATTTTAAGAATAAATGTTTTTAAAATTAAAACTAAAAAATAAAATAAATAAAAATTATTTTTTTGTTTTTAATTTATGAATTATTTACATTTTATTCTGTTTTAGTAATTTTGGGGTTTGAACCGCCGACTACTGCTTCACAACTGAAGCGGTCTCTCTAACCAGAGCGCCACTGTGCCGCCATTTTTTTGATACGAAATAGTACCTATTTATTCTATTTTAACAATTTAAGATTTTTATTCTTATATTTGGATTTTAAGATTTTTTAAATTAATAATCTTAGCTTTAGTAATTTGGTCTTAAAATAATCTTATTTTAAGAACAAAATATTTAAGATGAATGTTCTTGATTTTAGAACTTGGTCTTTTTTTCAGTGTATATATTATATGATTTCAGAACTTACCTCGGCAGCTATATAGGCGGGTATGACGCTGAGCAGAAGCTGCTCCTGTTGCTCCTTTTCGCACTCGAGTTTCACACGCTGCTCGATGCCGGTGCGTGTTCCATCCACAGTGCGATTATGTGCCGCATCCGACATGATGCGATAGTACAGACCGGAAACGGATGCGCTGGCCAGCATCACAATCTCGCCAAAGAGCTGACAGAGCAATAAAACGAGGTCAGATGTCGACAAATGTAGTGATGTAGTGGGAAAGGGCAATGAATAATAGAGTCAATTGGAAGGCGGCAAGAAAAAAACCAACAACCAGTTTTGTTAGACCAATTCAGACCACTGGCCTCTAATCGAAATTCCCAACATACAATTGTGTGTGTTGCGCAGCTAATTAACGCTGCCACAATACCAGGCTGAACATTTGGCATTCTGAATGTGTGGCAGCCACAAACGCACACACACTTAAACACACTCAAACACACACACACACACACACACAACTTTTTGTTGGTGAGAGAAAAAAAACCAACCAAGTGCTTAATTTGCTATTGCTCTTGAAATGCCTGGTTATTCATTTGGACAACACAAATATGTATATAATTAACATATTTCGCAATTATAGTTTACATGAGAAACTAATTAAAACTACGTATTAAAAATTGACATCACTTGTAATTTACAAATAGTTAAAGTGGCAATTGGCTGCCATATTTTACATATTATTTATTTAATTTACTTATCGTCAACTAAAGTCGATAACAGAAATAAGTTAAACGTTTAAAATCAAATAAATATACAAAATTGTATGAAATAAATATATTGAAGTTTTATAAAAATATATTTATAAATTTTTTAGAATATAAAATTAAAATTTAAACAAAGGCAGTTTATACCCGACATTAATTAAAGGATAAAATTCAAATTAATAATAAAAAGTAGGATAAGTGAACTAAAATATCTCAAAAATAATGTAATATTATTTACGAATATAAAACTTTAAATATAAACTAATGCAGACGACATTATAAAATTAAATTAACGATAAAATTTAAATAAATAATAAAAAACAAATATAAGCAATTAATTTTATTTTTTTATACATACATTTTTAAATTAGAGAATGAAAAAAGCGTGTTTAAATTTTCAACACATTTGACTATGTTAATACGCGAATTAACTGAATATTCAGAGGCAACTAATTGTAATCCCAGAGGATGCCGCGGTGCAGTGTGAATAGCGTATGGAATAACTTACCATGGGTAAATTTGGTGCATAATCTGGACTGGTGCCGATTCTGTAAACTATATGAATGGCAGTCATAAATAGGGCCAGGACCACAGAGACCGGCCAGGAAATGGGCAGCATTGTATGAATCCCCTGCAAAAGCAATGGCATAAGTCCAACAAATCCTTGCCAACAATTCAGATAGTTGCTTACCAGAAACAGGGCATACATTGGCAAAGGAGCCAGCTCGTTGCCAGTGATGGCCGCAATGGTGCCCAGTGAGAAGGTGGTAACAATGGCAAAGGCCAGAGCAGCTGCTGGTGAACTAAGCACCGCCGGAGACTGTAGAGCCGTCAGTATTGAGCCAGAGATTAGGGCCGCCAATACGAGCAACAGTGTCTGCAGCAGGTGCTATAATCCCCATCCGGCACCACACAATATAAATTAACATTTCCACTGAGAATGGGAGGACTAAGTGTGTGTTGCACTTACCTGCTCGTAAACGATTCCAATTATTATGGATACAACGCATGCCACCAGCGATGTCAGCAGTCCCGATTTGAACAACGACTTACGCAGCCTCTGACGATAGCGTGTATATAAATCGTTCAGGTGTATATCCTCAGCTGCAATGTACAGAAAAGTCAAGTGCTTTTGCCATTAGTGCACAGCATTAAATGGGCAATTTCAGTAGCAAGTACAAGTACAATACAGTTGTTATATTCGCTTAAAAGCTATCTCCACTGTGGCATTTATAAAATGGAAGCTCTTTCCACACTGAACACACCCGAAGTTAAAACAATTGGTTCTCCTCAATTGACTTTAATTGCAGGCGAAATCTCTTTAATAAAATTATACCATTACAAATGAAAACCGTTTATATCGATAGACATACATACTATGGTATATATAGAAACGTGATTTCATTTTCCATCCATAAATCTGCATTAATAAAAAGCATCATTAACTGGACGCGAAAATAAAATTTATATTGCATCTAAATGCGACCAAAGTTATAAACTGCTCGATAAATGGTTCAGTTTTGCACAATATTGGACTTGGGGAAATATTTCAAAAATGTCTGGGATTATTAAATCCACAACAGAACTATTTTATCTTTCCATATTTTCTTTTTGTTTTTATAAACAAAAAATCTATATACCTCAACTTGTTGGAAATTTAAAATTAATTTTAAATAAGACATTTTATTTTGTAAGAAATAAAAATGTATAAAAACGATAGTGCAAAATATAATTGAAAATTTTATTACAATGTTATTATTGTTACATAAAGAATCATATAGTAAAAGTTATGCTCTTAGATGTATTATTAGTAACAAAAAATTGGCATTTTATCAGTAAATTGTAGTGAGCGGCATTAAAAATTAGTAATAAGTTATTTGAATATTGTAGAGTTATAATATCCCTTAGGCACGTTCTCCCATACTTATTTATCTCATGAGCGTCACATTACTTTGAAATCAAAAGGTCAACACGCACTTTCGATTGCCAAATACGTCAAAACTAACATATTTTTTCGGTTTTCTATTTAGTTTTTAGTGTGAATGTGTGTAAATCGATATGGATAGTAACCAGGTGGCCTGCTAATTGGTGGCACTTAAAGACTTTGATTTATTTATGGCACAAAAAACATTGTTGGACAGTGTTCGATATATCTGGCACGCAAGGTGTGGGACGAGTTATGGTTATTTATAGTAACTTATACCTGTATGAGGTGCTTAAATTTTCGTCTGTGCGCTCTCTAAAGCATTGATTTTTTTTAGATACTTATATTTAAATTTAACAGAATCTATTGAAGTGCGTTTTAGGTCTATTAAAGGCGAATGACCAAATAAACTTGAAGGGTCAAGTGTGTCTGGCTGTCGACGGCCTTCTGCTGTTGACACACACAGGTCAAGCTAATTAATGGAGCCGAAATTTGGTAAATGAGGTACACAAAGCAAAACAGAAGACAAAAACCAAAATCATTTGTAACTTTCGTCGAGTTAGAGTCTGCATTCAATTCAAAGAGACTAAGCTCCTTCAAAATAATAACCTCTTGACAAGATAAGGACCAACAATATAAAATGATTTCAAGTGCATGATTATTAATAAATGTGACATTTCACAATTTTTATTGGGACATTACAAACAAAATGAAACGCATTTAACCGCAAACTTGAGGCGCGCATTAAGGATAAGAATCCCACTCCAAAAGACCGGATGACTGTAAAAAAATTTTACATGTGCTACAAGCAATATAAAGAGCACAACCTAAATCAACAGAATTGCTCAAAAACGAGGTGTATTTCAAATTATATTGACTTTGAAAATTGTTAAAATGGAAACAATTGCATAGAAATCGAATAATTTAATTTAATTCAACAGACGAGCATTTATAATGCAAGAAACTGTTTGAATTTTATACATTTATTTAAATAATATTAAAATTTTTTAATTTTTATAAATAATGCAACCAATTGTTTTATAATCAACCCTCGCAGATAGACTATGCCGTGCACTGTGGCTGCCTTCACTTGTTTATTCTCTGCAATCAAACAGAAATTCTTTTGACATCAACTGAAAGCGTTGCTGAACTCACACACATACACAGATGAAGTAGGTGTGTCTCCATGTGTCGGTGTGTGCGTGTGTGTGAGTGTGAAAGGATGACAGATGCTCCCTCATATGTCTACGGCATTGCTGTGCTGTAGGTCATAAAAAGTAAAGCGTCTAAAGCGAAACAGTTGAAGACTGTGGCTGACAACAGAGAACAGAGCGTTGTTGACTTGCGAGGCTTTTGGCATAGATTTTATACGACGATGCGGTGAATGGTGAATGTAAAGCCACAACGGCTTTTGATAGAATTCCATGTGATTAAGTACGTGCAGACACATGTCAATGCTAGCACAGACAGCGCAAGACACGTAAAAATGGATATGTGCAATACCATCCAACAAAATATTAATGCGCTATACTCGTATTCGGATTGACAACATGTGGGGTTAAGGCGTCACCCTCTGATATTGAATTGTGGTCTTAAGTCACACAAAATTTAAATTTGAGTGCTAAGCAAAGAACCTCGAATCAAATATTTCGCGTCGAAATAGTCAATACTTTAGCACACATACTTTTCTCTTTTAAGTCACTGTTAACTAAAATAAGAATGTTAAGTATAACAGTTACGCTGTAAATATACAGTGTTCTCTTTAGCTCTCATACTTTTCTGTTTTAAGTCACTGTTAACTAAAATAAGAATGTTAAGTATAACAGTTACGCTGTTAATTTACAGACAGTTTAAAATTTAAGCTATTAAGTTGAATAGTATGCTGTTAAATTACAGTGTGCTCTTTAGCTCTCATACTTTTCTCTTTTAAGTCACTGTTAACTAAAATAAGAATGTTACGTCTAACAGTTACGCTGTTAATTTACAGACAGTTTAAAATTAAAGCTATTAAGTTGAATAGTATGCTGTTAAATTACAGTGTGCTCTTTAGCTCTCATACTTTTCTCTTTTAAGTCACTGTTAACTAAAATAAGAATGTTAAGTATAACAGTTACGCTGTTAATTTACAGACAGTTTAAAATTAAAGCTATTAAGTTGAATAGTATGCTGTTAAATTACAGTGTGCTCTTTAGCACACATACTTTTTTCTTTTAAGTCACTGTTAACTAAAATAAGAATGTTAAGTATAACAGTTACGCTGTTAATTTAGAGACAGTCTAAAATTGAAGCTATTAAGTTGAATAGTGTGCTGTTAAATTACAGTGTGCTCTTTAGCTCTCATACTTTTCTCTTTTAAGTCACTGTTAACTAAAATAAGAATGTTAAGTATAACAGTTACGCTATTAATTTACAGACAGTTTAAAATTGAAGCTGAACAGTATGTAGTAAGTTGAATAGTATGCTTTTAAATTACAGTGTACATTATTTAACAGTAATTTGAATAAAGCAAGTCAAAATCTGGATACCTTTCTGTTCCAAAAGTGTTTTCTGTCATAGCAACATTATAAATTTTTATATAAATGACAAATTAGTTAGCAGTAGGCAACAGTTAAATTCTAAGTTTTTTTTTTTGGTAATAAATTGCAGTAATTACCATGTATAGAACGAACGGAGATTCAAATAATAATATGTCCCACTCAATACGCCGAGCATACGGTCCGCAGCCACCACAGGTAAGTCGAGTCTGCTGCTTCAAACTGAATAAAATTAAAGTTCCACTTCTTACAGTTATACTTGGAAAGCACTTCCTCAGTGGAAGAGCAATGTATGAGGGACGATCGCTATTTCAATTTATTGTACAAGACGTACGACAACAGTAATCATGGTATTACCCAACGAATCAATCATTTGGGCAGCACAGGCCATTTCAATGCTAATCGGAGTACCTTGGACTTGCAAAGAAATGAAACAGAGAAGGCATGGAGATCAAGTCTTTTAGACTATACACAAATGGATGCTGAATTAGCTCGCAGTAAGCAGAGAATTAAATAAATATATGGATACTACGAGATCTAAAGTGATAATTCTTTCAACTCTAGTACAACGCGATTGTGAGGCCATTGAGAGCAATCTAGCGAGGGTTGAAATAGCTGCTCAAAATGGTAAGTTGGATTTGTCGAGTTGGTCTAAAATAACTGCTTTTAATTTCTAGACAATCGTCCCAAAGTCCCAGATGACTCTAGCCATGATTTAGACCTGGTTGGCTCTGCATTCAGAACAACTGGCCATTCCCCATCTCGTGTTTCGGCCGCAGGTCCTGATCGAAATTTGAATTCTCCCTCAACAACTCTGTCTACCAATCTTAGGCTACGATGTCATCATAGTGCTGCTATAACCGAAGTTCCTTCCACCTACCAACTGCCGACAATTGCTGAACTCGTTAGAGTTAGCACCACTGAAGTGGTTCCTTCATTGCCAACCGAGCCTCAAACTTTTCAGCAGGAAGTGAGAAAACAGTTGGAATCCAATGCGGTTCCCGTTCCCGGGTCCAATACAGAGCCCTATAGATGCCCCGTGTGTTGGAACTGTGTGCGTCAACGAAAGCCAGCATCAACCACATGTGGTCATGTTTTCTGCAGCAGTTGCATTAAGACCGCACTGCGCACCACATGCAAGTGCCCCGTGTGCCAAAGATTGATGACAACGCGTCAGATTTTTCGAATTTACATTTGAGCAACGATAATGATGGGTTACAACTAATTACTCGTATTTTCTTTTGTATCAACAATTCCAATAAATTTCAAGTGTGCGCGCACGAAAGTATGCTGCGATTTTTTTATCAGTCGCCATTTCAAAATGGCAAAATTTAAATATTACACATACGCCATGGCTTGCGGTGGTTGCAACATAAAATGCAACAAAATGCAAAAGAAAATTCTGAAGGGCAACAGCAACTGCTGCTAGTGCAACTCCTTGTTCTGGTTCTTTTTCTGTTGCTGTTTCTGTTTCACCCACGCAACAGCCACCTGCTGCAACATTGTAAATTACGTGCTTCAAGACGGGGCAAGTATTACAAGCTTTACGTGGCTTCGTGTGCCGCCTGCCAAGGCCAACCAAATGGTCTTGCAACACGTTTTAGTTGCCTCGACTTAACGTGGCAAATATTGCAGTAGATTTCCAGTAAAACATCCCACTCGATTTAAATTTATTGCATTTTTTAAATTGAATTAAAGTTAAACTGCACACTTTTCACTTTTCTACATGAATTAACATTTATAAGTTCAACTTTCTTCTTCCTACGGATATTTCATTTTGCTGTTGAGCCAACTGATTTAATTGGCAGGCAATTCGTTTAGGATTTAACTGCCGGCCACAAAATAAATCAAATGCTCAAGCAGTTAAGACAAAAGTAATCAACACCTTTTTTTCCCAAATAAATAATGCTCATGCTGTCCGAAAACCAACAGCACCAAGTGGCCCACAAATTGGGGACACAACAAGTCAAAACAATAAAAAAAAAAAATGATGCTACACAGAATCAGCTAATGGCAGGTGAATATAGAGAGTAAGAGGATGTCATGCCATCGCATTAATCAAGGAGCAGTCGAAGCCTTTTGGCTATGGCAAGTGTCAGCATCAAATAGCCAAACAAAATTTCCGTAGCTGCGTACAGTGGAAATAAAAGCTATATAAATGGACTTTTAAATCAAGAAAATATTTGTTAAAACTCATATAAGAATAGCATTAAGCAGTAATATTTATTCGATATACTTAAGTTCATTTCTGTTGTTTACCAAAAAATTCTTCTATTTGACCCACTGTGCCAGTCTGTCGACACTCAGCGCACGTAGTTCGCTTATTTCTCTTGCACAATGTGCGACCATTTTGCAATTTCTTTTTAGAGCCAGAAGCTGGCATTCTTCCTGCTTACTTGTTATTGTTGTTGTGCGTGGTTGCTCCTAAATAATAGCCACCAAAGACAATAGACAAGGCCCAGTGAACATTCGTTGACACTCGACTACCAACGTATTTTTTCCAATTTACTTAGGATAGTCTTTTCATATTTGTTACCTTCGGCAGAAGTCAATCAGCCAAAACGTTGGAGTTTTCTATTTGGCAAATGTCCTTCAAATGTTGAAAAACTTTTTTAGTTGACTGCTTTAAGGAATTTTATACTTTGCTCCTATCATTCTTTTTAAATCTTTATCAAGTTGTCTTTTTTCATGCATAGAGCTGCTTCTCGTATATCAAATTTCAAGCAAATTCTAATTTTAAAGCTCCTCACACAGATGCACTTACTCAACAGCTATTTCCATAACTGCGTCCATTAAGGTAGCCACTTTCAGGCTGCTATAACTTTAGTCTTTCACAATATGCAAAGTGAACATGAAAATGGTAAGTGCACAGAGGCAACATAGCTGTGTATAATAGAGACGGATATATGGTAGAAACGTATGGAGAAAGAGAAAGAGCAGTATCTGCATTGCATTTACTCTCTAATGTTATCGATAGCCTTGCATCCCGACACTTTCACACTTCCCACAAGGACATGCGATGCGCATTTAGTGACAAATGCTAATTTAATATGAGAAATCAGTGACAATGCAAATTGAATTTGCCACGAGCAACAAACGCTTTGCAATACAAATGAGATATGAGAGTTTATCTATAGAAATACACTTTTTTTGGGGCCTAAGCTGTTCAAATCAGACGCCACAATCAAAAGGCATGCATTGTACGCATTTAAATGCGAGCATAACAAGCAGAATCACAGATCATCGTCAACCTCAAATTGTAAGTAATATGCATATTTTAGTAATAAAAGAAATCTCAACAATGCTCCAGCTTAGGCCTTATTTTCACTGTCAAAGCAATTTACATATTTATATATGTGTAGACATATATTTCTTTTTATACCCTGTAACCATGTTGGAAACTAAAAAGTGTCTGCCCTCATTTTAGTGCAGAACTTTTGCAATAACAGCTGGCGATTAACATAACCGGTACCGGAACCGTTAACCGAAACCAGTCGAACCCAAAATAAATTATTTTTCAAGCACCGAAAGCTGAACCTTTTTTACCGGTACGGTTTCGGTACATTCAACAAGAATTTTTTGTTGTTTTCTGAATGTACAATGGTACAAATTTAATTTTGTTTTTAATTAAAAAGGCTTTGGTTTAGTTAGATTCCCTGAATATAACATTCTAGAAGACTGTTAAGAAGAAATGTTAACAACTTCAACACTTACTGTACTATGTAGCGCTAGTTGTCTCGCTCACACACACACATACATATGGCGTTAACATTTTGTGGCTAAGCTTATTTTGATAGAGTCACAAAATAAAACTGTAACATATACAAATACCATTTATGTTATACAGGCTGCGAGTAAATCGTATCTGCTAGTCGAGCAATGTTTACAAGAGCACTCCTGCTTGTTTCGTTCTATCTTTAGGCAATGCCGCCTAATACACGTAACCCCGGCATGCAAATCCGTCAGTATTGTTTGATACTTCCATCGCTAAGTGCGACATATCTCATGTGGTATAAGCCAGCAATTCACGAACATGCATCAAGAATGCAAACAAGGCTGCATTTGTGTGAGTGTAGGCTTCAGCAATGGTTGCCACATGACGCATTGTGTCGCATAATAAGCCTCACACACCGACCCAGTTATGGATATATGGTACATATGTAGATATGTAGATATATGGTAGATATAGATATATACTCTTATATAGATATGCATAGATATAAATTGAATGCTCATTTCGCATGCAATTTGCATTTGAATTTCTATTTATCATATTTATTCTGCTGGTGACAATTTTCACACCCAACGTGTTGTTTTATCAAATATAAAATAAATAAAATAATAATACCAATACTTTAGGAATAAATAAGATGGCAATAGAAAAAATAAAGTTTGTTGTATAACAATAAGAGCTTCATTTGAATTATTGATAGACGCTTTCGATGATTGACTACCTGAGCATTTTCTTTCAAATCAAATCAAAGTATGAATTAAATTAAAATAAGAAATAATACAAGATGTTTCCAGCTGTAAAGTGTTGTTATTACTTATCATTAAGAAATGGATGCATTTTCATAGCGCTATTTGGAATATTCTGCTCCGGGTTAAATATAGAATTCATAATATCAATCTTAAATAGTAATTTGCTTTTTCTTACTCTGTATAAAAATTAATTTCAAAATTATTTATTTCTTAGAATATCCTCCTATCCAGCAAAAATATGTATTTACAGGTAATTAGATTTTTGTATTCATTCGTACTTTGATTACAATTTTGAATAAAATTTGAAATTTCTGTTAAATGTAGAGGATCCAAATGGAGCATGTCAGCTTGCAGCTGAATTTGTAATGATGCTTGCGTCAATAATTCTATTAATATCCACCATGGTGGTAAGAATGTACTTAACAAAATATAGGAGACTTTTTAAACTTTCTTTATTTTTATTTCAGAAATGGCCATATCTCATAATTGTCTATGTAGTCATTTCTGCTCTGCAAACTCTCTATTTATTATTATATAGCATAGTTTCTTGCATAATGAGTGTTAACGTTATTGCAAATTTCAGCTTAAGCGCCTGCATTGCATATTGGTTATGGGTTGTACTTTCCTGTGGTAAGCTAATTAATTTTAACATAAAGTTATTAATAAAAGTATCCTATTGAAATCATAGGTACTTCACCATATTTTATATATATTGCTATCTCCTATTACAAGCTGAAGACATCGGAGGACAATGTTGAAACCGTACCATAAAATATGTATAACAAAAGTAAATATAAATGGATATCAATCGAAGAAATTCCCATTTCCCACAAATTCTTATATAGCTCAGTGTAGATTTTATAAATGATGGATTTCCTCAGTCAGTCCATTTAATATATCGAGACTTTCTCGAGTTTACTGAGCATATGCGCAATTTCGTAAATGTAGCTGCTTTTACAGACACAAATAGAATACTCATTTCGTATGCAAGTTGCATTTATTTAAATTCTTATTTGTACTGTCTACGACAATTTATACACCCAACGTGTTTTTTTACTATGTATGAATCTTTATAAATATCGGAATTTAAAAAATTCACTCAATAATACCAGAACTTGTAAAATATACATAAATAACTTAGTAGCAAAAAAGTGTTAAAGAGCACATTAAATGGAATTACTCGTTTAACTCTTTATGGTGGGAAAATCATTGATAATTATTAAATGAAGTTCAATTGCAAACATTTTACCCATTATGCTGGGCAAATGGTTTGTTTATCATGGTGCACACACATTTACAGCCCAATCAATTTACAACTTTTCAGTCAATCACAAACCAATCCCAGTGAAAAAATTATGAGCGCAATCAGACCAAGCCAATTGTGGGTCCAATGCCAATGCCAGTTGAGGGAGGGTGGCAACTCTGGCGCCAGACGGGGATTCACTGGCGACAGGGCTCCCAATGGCAGCAACAGCTGAATAAACAGCAATAACAGCAATAACAGCAACAGCGATGATGATGATGTGGGCATCAACAGAGTGACAGTGGGAGAAATATCGCACAAAGCACTGAATACCGTTTCATCGACACTTTTTCATTGAATTCAATTAAAAGGCGAAATTGAAAATTGAAATTCAATTAAGATGCTATAAATACGTTGGGTGTGAGCTGCTCTGTATGTATGTGTATACAGCGAGTGAGAGAGGGAGAGAGAGTGCAAACTGTAAAAGCATTTCTGGATACAACAAGCAACCATCGAGTGATGATAGATGAGCTGCTGCTGCTGCTGCGGTTATCTATGTATGTACAGTGTGCACATGTGTCGCCAGGGATTTATTTTTTTCTTCATTTTTGTCTGGTTTTTAATGGCTCATCAACACTTTGCTCACTCAATTTGATGTTGGAGTATTGATGGCAAATAAATTGATACTGCAATCAATCATGAAAGCGGGCATTTGGAGTGCGCGTGCACTAATTAAGATAGAACATTTATTCTTAACTCAACTGGACTGTTGTTCAAATGAGACTAATAGATATCTAAGATATTTTTATTGAGCAGAAAAAAACCTTAATAGCTTTAGTGGCTCCCATCTTATTTAATATTTTTGATAGGAAACATCATGTTAATATTTTTATATTCTTATATTTTACCCAAAAATAAGAAACAAACCTTTTTTAATAATTTAATTATTTTTTTTGCTTAAGATTATGTTATATTCTTGTTATTTAAAGTATATCTCAAAGTAAATCATTTTATTGTAAGTTAATAAATAAAAATTAAACATAATCAATATAATGTAATTTTTATAATTAAAAGTATATTAATAACAGTACCTTGTATTATGTTGTTACGCATTAATTAAAATGTAAGCAACAGCTTCTGTTAAAAACAATGCAAATTAGCAGACAACTGTTAACCACATTTACAGATGCTAATTTTACTTGGCCTCTACTGGCTAATGTTAAATATATGTTATAGAAATATTTATTTAGAATAAATCTTGCTAAAGTTAAATCCAGTACAGGTCTGAATCTTTTTATATCGTCCAATAAATACTTTTACTTTATTCAGTTACGTTAATAATTACAATTTTAGAAAACAGCCTCAGCTGTTAATCTTTCAATTTTTAAACAAACTTATGAATGGGTTTTCTATCTGATTTGCCGTCTATTAACCAAAGATAATCTACTTTCTTCCTATTGATTGCGCACATAATTTGTAAAACCACCAAAGGCGACAACCGAGCAGCTGCCTTCAATTAAAACAATAAAGAAAGTAAAGAAGAAGCAGACCAAAGCCCTAAAACAAAGTACAAGCGGTGGCAAGAACTTGGACCTTGTTGAACTTTGTTGAACGCAGCACAGCGAAGTTAAGCAGGCAAGTTTACGGCCAAGTTACTTCCCCAAAGAAAAGAAACTCCAACGGCCGTGCAGCAGCACAGCTATGCGGTTTCTCAAGGCTAAGTAGCTATTTTGAAGCAGTGCATTTAAAATGTAAAACGTCTTCTGGTCCCAAAGATAAATTGCTTTATTTAAATGTAGATTAAATTATGCAGCAAAAATATTAATAGTTCAGCGACTCATCCTAAAGCACACAAAATAAATCGACACATTTATCTAAGGCTAAGTTTGCTTATAATGACAGTACGGACAGTAGATAGCATATTATAGCACATTATATTATGTCTGACAATTTTTTCACTTGTCTTCCACATGGCGTATACATAATTTATATACATCACACACACATCCTTACTGCATGTTTTATTGCTTGTTCAGCTGTTGATATGCAATTTAAGCAATTTGCTGTTAATAGCAGCACGAATCCTATGCGGATACGCGGCGTATGCGCAACGTCTCCTTTATGCCTCAGTGCCAGAGTCAGTTTTGTGTTGCTGTTGCTGCTGTTGTGGTTGTTGTTGTGCTGTCAGCTTAAATATTAACTTTTTGCATTATTCTCAATTTAAGCAATTTATATTATAGCCTCATTAGCATCATGTAAATGTATGCGTATGTGTATGTGTGTTCCATGTGGCACAGCTTTGAGTTCTCTCATCAAGATGCTAATGGAATTAAAATGAAAATTGAGTCAACAATATTAACACACTTAATACACAGAGAGTGAGTGGGTGATAGGCAACAGGGGCAATGACTGTGAAATTTGGTTATCAACACGTTGACATTGCTGTGGATGCTTCAAATAAGTAGAGGAATCTGTTGGCATTATGTAGTAGATTAGAATCTTCCATTTCCAGTACTCTAAGCATTTTCATTCAAATTAAATCAAAATTATCTATAAAAATTTCAAATTTAAGCAATGTGTTTGGTCCACAAGTGCTGCGGTTGCTTGTCGCTAAGAATTGGCAGTATGATCATTGGAATTTTCGGAATACTTTGGTCTGGTTGCAACATATGGAACTTAACAACAATTTTAGAAATTAAAAGTATACCAAATAGTCAAGCCAAGCACACAGCATTTTTGTTTACATCTGAATTTCTAATGTTAGTAGCCTCAATAATTTTGATAGTCTCCACTATAACGGTAAGTCAAAAAACATATAACATGCTTTCTAAATTACAATTCATTTTATTTCAGAAAAAGGCATACTCTGTGGTTATTTATATTGTCCTTGAAACTGTGCAAACTGGTTGTTTATTAGTTTATAGCCTAATTTCTTGCATCAAACATATCAATGTTATGGCAAATATAAGTTTATTTGCCTGCATTACATATTGGCTATTTGTGGCATTTTCCTGTTGTAAGTTAAGTCTATTTAAATATATTTACAAATAATAATTTCATTATGTAATTATAGGTCTTTCGATATATTTTATTTATATTACTGTTTGCTATTATTTGGAAAAGATAAAGGAGTACCGCGATGAATAAAAGTTGTGTATATAAAAAAATTATTTACATCTTAATATCCCACAGATTATATGTGTCCAAAGTCTAAGCTCACACAACCACAAGTATATTCTCTTCTTATTTTTGGTTCGTTTTCTAGGGTCACAAAATGTTAATCAATAAACATGCTTTGGGTATTTGTTTATTTTTCATAATATCCAATTGACCGTTGCCTTGTTCAGACATAAATTAATTGACTTGTCGCATTTAATGGCTGGATGCTTCACTTGTAATTGCCCCAAAGCGTTATTTTCTTTGTCCAAATTAAAATATTTTCAGCTTATTTTATTTTATTAATGCCGGTTTGGAATTTGCCTGTTGCCTCCCAATCCATAAACCTCAATTAATTTTGCTCAATAATTCCAAAAACTTTTGTTTGGTATTTCTCTTGCATTTAAAATATTTTTTTGTTATTTGAAGCAATTAACGAAATGCTTTCAATAAACTTTCTAACTTATTTGGCTTAACGAGCTCCTTAAAAAGTGTCATGAACATCATATACGCTGACACCCGCACAAATTATTCGCTAAGGTCGTGTTTTATTTTTTGGGTCGCCTATTTAAAGCATACGAATTTTCAATCAATAAACAAGTCGAAGGCACCGACGCCTGTTCATTCATAAAACTTTTACTTTTTTGCTTTACGCTTCAATCAATAAAAAAGGAACCGACAAGGCAACAGGTTGCCTAGAGAAATGCGACAAAAATTTAACTCGATATTAAATACTTTTTTTTTTTTTAATAATTTTAAAAATAAAATAAATACTATTTGTATTTTATTAAAATTATTAAAATATGGAAAATGAATTTCTTGAACTTATTTGATAAATTTTCACAATTTTAACTTCATTAATTCATTGAAAATCAAAGTAAAAGTCAAATGCAACAGTTTTAATTATTTTAAATATAAATTTCACTTTTTGGTTGCAGACAGCGTAGGCCGATCAAAACCAAACTAGCATTTTAATTATTTTCAACTCTAGCTAATTTAATTAACATGAGAAGGGCTGTCAAAGGAACTGCGCTGAATAAATGGGCGTGGGCAGTTAAAGAAGCATGGGCTGATGTTATCGTGACAAGCCCAAATAAAGTAGCACTGGGATTACATCAGCACAAAGCAGTTGGGATGGAAACCTGCGGCCAATGCGTAAACCAAGGACAAAGGTTAACTAGCTGATGAAATAATAAAATCGCGGATAGGGTTGACACTATAGCTAAGAAAATAATTTGAATTTAATTAGTCGAATATAAAATAATAAAAAAAAATAAAATAAAAATAAATGTAAAGGTAAAATAAAATAACTTGTATAATTTAGCAAAGTACACAGAAAAAAAATCAGGGATTCCGGGCTAAAATTAATCCCAGCGGTGTCAGAAGTACGGTTATCCCGGATTCTTATAGACCAAGTACGAAATACTTAAATCAAGCTCGCTTTTTCTCTACAATATTTTAGTTTTTGGGGTTTTGTAATATTTGATTTCAGTTAGATCAAATAATTTAGTCTTCTTTGACTTTTTTAATGTCGATTTTTTAATATCGTTGCCATTTTATCAACGTATTATCTTAATTTAAGAATTATATTCCGAATACATACTTAACAAATTAAAGCTAAAATCAAGTTTTATAAGTATCTTTTCGCATAAATATTAAACATTTTTATTTTGAAGTAGCTCGTCGAAAACACTTTCAGTCTGTGTTAACAGGGTATTCAGATGTTCGATCTAGATAAGGAATCAGCGCGCATATATTGCAATAATTTAGAAAGAATCCTTTATGAAACTAATTTGATTTGAAGTCGCTACTGCTTTTTGTACCCTTTTGTCTGACTTATTGTCAAGCTTTAGATTGAAGAGGCATTAGCGCGTGAAGGGAAGGGAAAATAGCTTTTCACACTTACCAGTTGTACCATTTTCCTGGTCGCTCAAGTCGTCGAGGGATGTCGACAGAGCTGTCGCCATGGTCGTCATTTCTGTCGTTGTCTTCATAGGTTGCGTTGCATTTCCGCTGTCTGTTACAATAATGGACGCGTTCGTGCCATTTTCCGCTTTCACAATTTGCGCCTTGTTGCCTACCATGGCAAAAGAGGAAATCCAGAAAACCAGAAACGACAACGACAACGAAAACTCACAGCCGCCAGCTGCGCGCTATGATTGCCTGCCCAATGCAGGCGAAGCGATTCACTTGTTGCCGACCCCTGAAAAGGAAATTGAGCGAGATTGAAAGAGATGGCATGAAAATGGGTTTCCTTCCGGTAAAATGACACGCAATTAAGCGTACAAATAGGTGCAACCCAAATTGAATTATATTTGCTTGCCAACATCAATAGGTCTTAAAACAAACTCTTACCTTTTGCAGCAAAAATTAATTTTTGAAAAAAATAATATTTCATTCAGATAAAAATTGTAAAGTAATAAATGGAATTCCAAAACAAAATTTGCAAATATTTTCCGTTTCAACTTCGGAAGGCAAAAGTTATTTAAAATCAAAAAGTCAAATTCTAACAAATTTCCCAAGGACATGCACAAAAATTGTATTTATTTTCTACATGTAGTCCAAGAGCAACGAGAGCAAAATCAGTGCAAAGTTTCATTTGTCGCTTTGTTACATCCGTTAGTTTAACTTAACTGTAATATCAACACACACACACACACACACACACACACATATATACACAAGCATAAATAAATAACATAGATACATTATGTATGTGTGTACGGACTGTGTGCAACTCTTGACAATCTCCTTGCCTCAATTAGAAAAGTTTCAGTTTAGCACAGTTGCGCTCCTGCGGCGATGGGAAGCTGATGGGGAAGTACACAAAGGACATTTCTATGGGTGAGACCTTACAGAATGCTGTCAAAGGATATGCGGAACATTTCTGCAACTGTAGATAGCTTTAGCTGAAAATCTTACACATTCTCTATCTTCCTTTTTATGGCGACAGCATTTCAAAGGTTGCAAAAAAATGTAAGAAATTTTTTAAATTAAAATTCTACTTGCTCAGCAACACTCTGGCAAGGATTTGCCAACTTTTGTACAAAATGAATACGACACGTATTCAGTACGTTTCAGCTTTCAATTGTTCATCTACAGAGTTTCCTTTGGTAAAAGGACACCAGCACTCTGCTTACATTAATTAGGTTGCAGCCTCCTTAATGAGAAAAGACATCTTTCTATGAAAGTAAAAAGCTAAAAAATAATAAAAATTTTCCCCAAAAATTCGGTATGTTTATTTTATTATAATTAAATAATAAACTATATTAGAAACATATTTATTACTCTGCATCAGTAATTTGCACACATTTCAATGCAATAAAAAGTATTTAAATACAATTAGCTACAAGCTTTTACCTAAGCCTTAAATCGCCTTATTAGTGTGCACACCAGAAAATAATTAATTTAAATAAATAATCCGCTTAATTTTGTTGCAGCTTTTCTATCGTTGCAATTTTTAAATACATTCCAAAGTATTGGGTCAGTTGAAATTAAAGTGAAACTAATAAATGAATAAAAACAGTTCATTAATAACTTGGTATTTATGCATTGAAATGTGCTGATTGCTTGTGCCTAACTGTTGCGTGCTTAATAACAAATAATATTCATTGACGCCACTGGCCTCAAACTGTTTAGCACCTCACTTAAATGTGTGCAACACGACGTATGCGTTATTTTAGTGCAATTCATAAAAACGCCAATGCAACAAGTTATGTGCATGTAAAACAAATTAAAACAATAACACAATTGAAATAATGTAAGCTTTATGCACATTTATTAACTTAATTTATGATAGTTTATAGCTCTTTGTATTACAATAAATTAATTTATATTTATTTAGCTAAGTCATTATATTTGCACTTTATACATAAACTGTTTATTAAAGTTTAGTAAAGTTCAAATGCTTTTTAATACTTATCCTATAAGCAGAGCATATCATAAATTCAAAGCAGTTTCAATGGCATTTTCACTTGAGTTTTGTTTTTTGCCATTGTTGTTGCTTTGCTCGCCAACCACTTGTAGATTTTCGCATTTTTAAGCAGCCAGCGAGCAAAAGGCGGCCACGCGTTTGACCTGCACTCATAACAACAACAAAACAACTTGGGAAAAACTACTCATAAATAAATATATACGAATTCTCGTATATACAAACAAGCATTGTTCTTGCCATCTCTTTCTGCTGTGTTCTCTTTTGTTTTGCCTGGCTTTGCTCGTTGGCGCATGTATTTCTGTTTTTGTTTTTTTTTTTGTATTTACATATATATCTACACATTCACACAAGTTTATATTTTTTTGTTTACACCGCAAAATTGCCGGCAGCACAGATGCATTTACCTAGTTAACTCAAGCTATTGCAACAGAGATGCACCTGAAGTGAAATGAAAACAAATGATTTTAATGGCCAGCAAAGGCAGCAGGCTGTTTCAATTTCAACAAGCAGGATGATTAATATTTAAAATGTTAAATTACAAAAATTTGCACAACAATTTCATGGTGAAACAATTTAAATATTTCTACACTGTCAATAATATTTTTTTTTTGCATTATTTTATTTATTATTTTTATTCAATTTTCATGCCATTTTAAAGTGTTTCGCTTAGTTATCATGTGCAATTGCCCAGAACTTGAACTTTAATATTTGCAGGTCACATTAATGACGCCAACATTCGTTGAGTATACGTAATCTTCATTTCATATTACGCATACGTCGTTGATATGTTTGCATGGCAATGTGCTGATAGGGTTAAATGAGCAACAGAGAAAAATAAACAAACTAGAAGCGAAACGGTTTTCAATTATCATTAATTTGCATCCAAGTTATTATCGAAATTATCATTAGGCGCTGGCGCTGGCGCACAGCAAAATTGTGCTTGTTAAATGACCAGTCATAAATTGTTCACTGTTATTGCAATTGTAGAGTTTCATATAAGTATGCTCGATATACTTCCCCTTAGAGTCATGTTAAATTATCAATTTGGCAAAATGTAAAGTCGTCTGTTTTCTTGCCACACTCATTTGTCACACACTCACACGCTCACGAGTACACGTATTTATCTTAGTTTTATATTTTCCTTTTGCACTCGCACACTCTTTCTCATTGCTTCGCATGCCATTTCCTTCAATAAACATTTTATACAATCCATTCAAAATATATATTTGCTTTAATAACCTTGCATTCTTTTAGCTCAACGCGTCGTTTTCCAAGTGTTTGTTGTTTAAAATTGATTAAAGCAGACCCCAGCCAACGACCCGAGGCATGTTCCCTAAACACTCGTACACACATGATTGAGTGTGCCAGTATGTCAGTATGTCAGTGTGTTAGTGCGTGTGTATACATATATGCGCGTACTTGCAATGTGTCTGTTTCTCTTACTGTATCTTTGACTTTGATCGCTCATGATTAATGATTACGCCCGTGTTTATTGCCTTTGCTACTGCATGTGCTGTAAGATATTACAGTTTTTATCGCTCCCGGGGGTTTCCTGCATACGAACCTGTCATATTTCAATTGAAGCACACACGCAAATGGCTCAAACATTTGCTTGTGTTGCCTGCTTTATTACAAGTAGTTGACAGGCCGAACTGTTAAGTAAAATTTACAGCCTTTTGACTGTACTATTAGATATCTGTTTGTAATTTAATTTATTGCACAATCTGACGGAAAAATATCTGCTGTTATTAACATTGGTATGTTAAAGCTTTACACAATAGCTAACATGTTTAGATCATGCTAAATACATTTTATTTACAGCGCTTTTAAATGATTGGTTACTATACATTTGTGTGCTATGTTAAGTAACAGTAAATCAATAGCAAACTGTTAACAACATTGATAAAATAATTTTTATATGTTAAATAATGGATAATGATATATGGTTAACTAAAGCTGTCAATAAAATTCTATCTTTGAGATATTTTAACCATGGAACTAAAATTGGTGCATTTTATTTTCAAGACGAAATGAACAGACATTAAATCAACCTCTAAGCAGCATTTGATTTGCTAAATTCATATCTTGTTTCTATAAGAATTAATCTCCTATCAGACAAATAACATAAATGTAGACATACTTATTATTATGCAATGTAAACACTTCGCATTATGACTGTCTATTGTCAAGAGATTAAGCCAAAGAGCTCTGACAACTTAATTAAAATGGTCAATGGTTTTCTATGTTGGCCAACGCTTAGCACTCAGAGAGAAAAACTTTAAGGAGTTAGTTGCCAATGGATACATACTATATCACAGCTTCTGGCAGAACCTAGGCCAGTTTCAAAAAGTTTGCCTAGCAAACAAGCTCAAAAATTTAATTAACGCGCTATTGAAGATACCAGGCGAAAGACAAAAGTCAGAATTAAAAGTTAAGATGGGCCTCCAATAACTTTATTAATTGAATGTCGAACAACTTTTGTGGCCCTAAAAGCATATCACGATGTAATGCAGTTTTCATGCAATTTGATTAAGTGCAAAATGAACTTATACACGAACTTTCAAGCAGCAAGCAGGCGAAAGTTGCCAAATTCAAGTGTTTGTCAAGACATTGCGTATACGCAGTGTATGCCAAGCTGCCTCACAGGCAACAGAGCATGTTGAATGCAGAGCTAATTTTTGGTTTTCAAAACCAAAATCACTGCAATATGTGGTCATGGGCGTAAATGGTTGCGGGCTTGTTTGGATTTTGTTTTTGTGGTTGCAGTTTTTTTTACACTTTTTTTTTAAAGCTTACCGCTTTGTGCCCATGAATGCTGATTCATTAGGAAAAGTCAGGCACAAACACACACGTACACAGGAAGAGAGAGGGTAAACTATTTAAATGCGCATTAGTGTAACCGCCTTTTAGAATGGGCATGGCTACAGTGGATTGCGGATTGCGGATTGTGGTTCTGTGGTTTGGCCTTCGTTGCAGTATGTTACCACGGCACGTAGTCGTAGCTCTTACCTAAAGCCAGAGGCAGAGTCAGAAATTGGGCGCATCTGAGTAAGAGAAATTAACGCCAGAAGCGTGACTTTCAGTTTGCTTTAATTCATTGCTGATTTTGTTAATACCATAAATTGCATTTAGTTGCCAAACACAATGTAATCAAATTGCTTTGTTAATGATATCAGAGTCAAGCAAACTCATCATTAAATTAAAGGAACGAGAAAGCCATGAGAAAGTCGCAACCTTGCCTTTTTTCATTGTGTTCTTCTATATATAAATTGTTCTGTTCTGCCCAAATGTATTTTATACCGGTTTTAATTTTATCCCTTGATAAGGTCATCCATATCCGGGGACGACCTTGACTCCTGACAGAACTACAGCTGCACTTGAGTGTTAGCATTCCGTGAATTGTAAATTCTATATTTATGGCGCTGAGAAAATGTTTTCAAACATGTGCTAAGCGATTTTATTAGCTGCCCCCGTTCATAAAACGGCCGACATCAAAAGTCTAAAAATAATTGCAGGCTAATAAAAACCAAAGTCGAGCAACGGCACCAAAGGGTAATTAACAAAAGAAATAAACATAATCCCAAGTAAAAGAAATTAAAAGCCCTCAAACAGAATTCCAAAAGACCATTTGTTTAAATTCTCCAACGCATTTAATTAAATTCATTTTAATTTCTTCATTTCAATTTCGTGCGCGTATTTGTGCAATGTGCAAGAGAAACATGATTTGCCATAAAATGAAATTTCAAGCCCATTTGGTCGTCGTCAGTCAACCAGTCGATCAATGGACCAATAGACTGACCAGTGGACAAAGCAAAAAGCCCAAAGATTTGTGCAAATGCGTCCGATTTGCCAATGATGATAATTATGATGATAATAATGATGATGATGATGATGTTGATGACGATGTCAACTTGCATTCAGTTTGCAATTTTTTGGGTGCTGGCAATATTTGAATTATGGGCACAAATATTATGAGCAAATAAATCAATTCTACAAAACTGTGATAAATGTTGTAAGCTATTTTTGACAGTTTAACGCGTTGCAAGTGTGAAAAAGTGCTAAAACAAATCTCTGACGATTGACAACAACAACAACAACAACAGCCACAAATAGAGCAAAGCACCTACACAGCTGGGAGATTTGTTGAAATTAATTAGCATAAGATTCGCATAGAATCTTCTAATTGGCACAGCTTAACAGTAGGATACCCTGTTTTCATAATTTAATTGCTGTAAATTCAATTGTATTAAAATACTATGTTTATCACCGATATATACACTACAACAATCTCTAGATAAAATTTAAAAGTTTATCATTTAAAATAGTCCATTAAATTAAAGAAGAAAATTTGGAATGTTATATTTTTTTTTAAGATTTTAGTTTTACTTATCAAAAATAGAAAACAAACTAGAAGCAAAAGAATATCGAAATTAACTAATAACCAAATTCTTAAGTGAATTAACAGATCGTTAAACTCGGCTATGTTTCGTATCCTACAAATATTTGTTAATCATATATATAAATAACCATGCTCTCTTTTTTCTTATGTAAGAACTCGCATTGTATACCAGAAACGATGTGTATTTGTCTTATTTACACTTCATTGTTGTCACATATTATTATGCATGTAATATTCTAAATGAGTTTTACTGGAAACACACACTACAAATGTTTCGGCATAATATTTATTTTTAGAAAAAAAAAAAAAAATACAGCAAACAGACGAGTCAATATTTACAGATAACGCTTTTGTTCCCTTTAAGTTTCAATTGTATTCAAACTGTTGTAAAAAATAGCAACAGTTTGACATTGTAAATATTATAGTGAAAATGTAAATATGCTGGTTGATAATGTGAACCATTTGAATTTATCTCCCTCTGTAATTGTTCAAAGTATAAAGCAAATTAGACCAATAATTACGCTTAATTAAAAACAATTAAAAAAAAATACTTATTGTTTCTTGTGTTTTCAGTACGCCCACATACATTGCGACGAAAGGCAAAAATTTAGGGAAACACAGGAAATAAATTTTAAGTGTTTTGCATTTCTTTTTATACCCTTTATGTTTGTGGTTTATTTGTTTAACTGTTCAAGTGGGTTTTCTTAATTCTGTGGCCTGATAAAAATATGACTTTACAAATAAGTAAAAATATATTTCTTATAGTAAGGGCATAAGATATTCGTCATGAAATTACTAATGATACTTTGTCGTACTTTTTTTCATTTTTTGGCAATTGGCGGTCACATGAAAATAAATTCGTGGGACTTTTTCAATAACCCCCGAGCAGCTTATTTAATTTTATTCTATTTTATCAGCTACATTTGTCTTTGTTGTTGTTGTTGCTGTTGTTGTTGTTGCTGTTGTTGTTGTTGTTCAAATTATTGTTGTTGTTTTTGTTGCTGTGGTTGCGACTCTCGTTCGCCGTCATTACACATGTTTATTATATTTTATATTTTTTGCTCTTAGGGCTTTTGAATTTTGGCTGTCGTCGCATCGGTTCATCATTGTTGTTGCTGTTGTTGTTTGATTAGGCGTCTAGGCTGACACATGGGGGCACTTAGATACAGATACATATGCTAGTCACTGTCACAGATACAGCTACAAATTCGAGATACAGATACAAAATCAGACACTGACACGCCCCGTGCGACGACACATGTATATGAAATTTTACACAAATGTGCAAATTTAATTAAATTCAAACGAGAAATAAATATAAAACGCTTCGCCTCGACATATATAAGTACTATATGCTATATATACTACATCGTGTGGGGTGTTTTGTGAAATTAAGAAGCTGTGTGACCTGCAAAAAATCCAACAACAACAATACAATTTGCTCTGAAAACCAATGAAATACCACACAACAAAACAAAAACAATTCAGATATAAAAAAAATAAGATTCATAACAAAAAAAAATTAAATTTGACAAAGTCAAAACGCTGAAAAACCAAAGAGAATCTATAATTAATAACGCTTTTAATTTATTTTGTCTGATTTTTAAGTATTTTTAGAAAATCTTGTGTGAAACTGAGCATTAATATTATAAAGCTGCGGGAATAAAAATATAAAAAAAATATATATATAAAAAAAATTTCCGTTATTAGTCTTTCAAAAAAGAACTACAAAGAACTACTAATTTCTGTGTTTATTAGTGTTATTTAATTCTCAATATGTTGTTGTTTGATACAACAAATAAACCAAAAACTGAAATCGAAATGAAAATCTTATATAGTGTATACTTGGAAATCTGCGTTTGTGCATATAGGGAATTGTGTCATCAATGAAAACAAAGTTATTTTTATTTATTTAGTTCATAACATATTTATTCTTTAATTGTGAGAGAGCATTATTATAGAAATTTAACTTATGCATAGCTTTAAGATCTCTATATACATATTATTTAATTCGCGCTAATAAAATAATTTACTATTTTAATAATAATAATAGTTAAGATAGACTGTTAACTTAAATATAATCTTAAATGAAGCTTTTTAAAAGACTTTGTAAAATATCTTATTAACATTTTGAAACAAAGCTCGAAGTGAATAACAATTATAGAGGAACTGATAAGTAGCAGTTTGTTATAGTTTCAAAATGACGTGAATCATCCTAACAGTTTGTTGGTTTTTTAAATAAAATATTATAACAAAAATACAGAAAATGTTAATGACTCATACTAAAGAGTTAAAGAGTGCGCCTAAAATACGTGTATGCATACCAGTTATAAGTATATAATGTATATAAGGTGTCACTTAATTAATTTTTCGACAGCACAATCAACATTGAGTGATTGATTTTGTTGGTTTTTTTTAAATGTGCAATTCGATTAGTTTACAAAAAAAAAGAATGATTATTTAAACTTAAAAATGAAATATAATTTGTCTCATTGAGCTTATTGGTTTTTCAATAAACTGTTTTATCGACGCTATCGGCAGCGGGCGACTTTGACTTTGATAATAGACCAAAGCCAAAATAAAAATTTGAACTATGAAACGTGCAGTCATTGAGTAATCAGATAAACATACTTAGTAATTTGCCGAGTTGCGTTGATTTATATATATATGTATTTATATCAAAGCGTTCTTATAAAATTTCAACGTTGTCTTGCCATAAAGATAAAAAATAAACTGTAAAATATATAAAATAAAAAACAAAAAACAGAACAAACGCCAAGAGTGGGAGGTTATTTATTAACGCTGAGCCATGAGCCAAAACAAAATCAGCGCGAGCATTTTTATAACTTGATTTATTTAAAGACAACATTTGGCAAATGATTTCGCGACTAAGTAAGTGATTATTTTTACACTATAGCTAAGGGAATTATATGATGAAATTTTTTACCTATTCTGTTCAGTTTTCAATCTAATTCAATTAAATATCGAGCAACCCTACTAATAAACTGAAAAACTTAAGTTTCGCTAAACCCTTATGACCTCAACAAATTATTTAAATAGCAACATTTTCTATAAGTTATTGAGTCGAAAACTTATGATAATAGTAATAATGTCAAAGTCAATGCCACCCACAAATGTTTGAAATAGTAATTCATATACCCGGCAAGTCGCTAACTAAATTTATTTGTGCCGCTTTTTGTATCATTTCTTTCATCACAAACACACACAAACGCACACACAGCACAGCTTCGCGTCCGGCCATCAAAATTGCAAAAAAAAAAAAAAAAAAAAAAAAAAAAACTTGGAAAAATACGAAACAAAAATGTTTAAATTGAAGAATATTTAATGCCCTTTTAAATTAAACTTTCTTATTACAATGTTTAATTTGACCAAATATAAGTTTTTATACAAAACATATAAAAATATAAAACATGTAAAATCCAGACTCAATTTAGCGTAAATCATTTTATGAAATCACATTTTATATTGGGTTACACAGCTCGTGACAAAGTTAATATACCGTCTATGAGAGTATTAAAAACAGAAGCAGCACGAAACTGACTCAATGTGACGCCAACAGCTGACAATTTGAGAGCAACATAATTTTTTATTGCTTATTTTTTAAATTCTCATTCAATTTATCGAATTCACTGGCTTCTTTCTTAGTATACAAGCAAATTAAAACAGAAATAGCCAAAACAAAAATTAAAATAAGTAAAAAGAAATGGAATAGAATGAAATAAGATCAGTTTGTCCAAGTTCATAAAATTAATTATAGAAATCAGAAATCAATGCCGATTATCGCTTATCACATTCACCAGGGGTTTTTCAAAGTATTTGATTTGGATGTTGATTTTAGCAATTGCCTTTGTTATTGTTCTTTTTTTTTGTTTTGTATTTTATTTATAACTTAATTTTAGTTGCTATTGAACCTAACAATTAGCTGGGTGGGAGAGGCTGTAAATAATGTGCGCTCATTTTGCCGGTTGCCTACAATTTGTTTGTTGTTTTGCTTTGCTTTTCTTTGCTTTGCGTTAATTAAAAGTTCTCATTGTGTGAATTACAGATACACTACCTAAATTATTGTAGGATCTTGTTGCTACGTAGTTGTTAATGTTGTTGTTTTTATTGTGGCAGCTGCTGATGCTGTTGTTGTTGTAGTTGGCAATTTAAACAAATTTCACATGTGTATATATAACTTAATTATTTATATCAATATACATATATACGTATTTTTATATATTATGCTGAATAGCGCGCGTTGTTAAATAAATTCACAGACACTTTCACACACACGCACATCTACAAACTCGCGCGCATCGACAAACGCGCGAAATCAAAAGCGTATCGTAATGAAAATCGGAAACGAGAACAACGGGAAAAACGAGAAAAACGGCTGCGAACCGCACGCCCGCACGGTCTAATCAGAACTGAGCGCACATTCTAATCAGAACTGAGCGATGTCCAACAGGCTGAGGCTGACAAACAGAGCAGACAGCGCTGTCGGGTGTCTACGCCGATTGCCTAACGAGCGTCTATCGCATGCTTGCCGAAGTCATGCGGCTCATTTTTTTTGAGTTTACTAAGGCGATACACTGGAAAAATTATTACTATAAAATGGAGTCAATGCGCATTTTCATACAATTATTATATTAAATACATCTAAATATATTTGAAATTTTTAAAATTTAAAATAACATTGAATAATAATATGTAAAAATATATAATGAATAAGGTAATTATATAAAAATAATTAAATTATAATTTCAATTCAATTTAGAATAATATTGAAATGCATTTTTTATTTTTACAAACCTCTCTACTTTTTCGCTGAGTGCAAAAATTATTACTATAAAATGGAGTCAATGCGCATTTTCATACAATTATTATATTAAATACATCTTAATATATTTGAAATTTTTAAAATTTAAAATAACATTGAATAATAATATGTAAAAATATATAATGAATAAGGTAATTATATAAAAATAATTAAATTATAATTTCAATTCAATCTATAATAATATTAAGATGCATTTTTTATTTTTACAAACCTCTCTCCTTTTTCGCTGAGTGCAAAAAGCGCTGCACCAATACAAACACACACAATGCTCTCTTGTTGAACCTGCCTGAAGCAGAGCAACAAGCACAACAAAATGTTGCCGACCTTGCCGCAAAATGTTGCTGAGCGAACACAACGCGAGCGTGTGAGAGCAATAGAGAGCAATGGAACTGAGAGTGTTGACAGTCTGTTGCTCTGTTTTGGTTTTTATCACGAGTGCCGGCAAATTGCACACACACACATACACACTTAAGCAAATTTTACTCAATGAAACACACACACACGCACACTCAAGTTCATACTCAGACATTTGTTGATATGTCAGACGTGGCGTATGCTTAATATTTGATATGGCGTTTCTTTAAGTAGCTTCTAATCAAGTGACACTTTTCACATACTTACTCTTGGTCTGCCTATTGGCAGTTAATCAATTAATCAATCAATATAAAATTGGTTCAGCATTTTATGAAGAAAAAAAAAGCAAAAAAAAAAAATACCAACTGAAAATATAAGTACATCTACTTATTAACTGATTGCAATTTTAATTTTTAAGTATGCATTTCAATATAATATTAATTTTGAGTATAATCATAGAAATCTTGACGAAAAGTGGATATGGAAAGTGCACAATTTTATTGTATATAAAAATTATATATAAAATAATTTGAGTAAAAACTTAATAAAAATAGATGTAGAAAAAAACTGAAGAATTTTAAAGAATAAATTGAAACAAGCTAAGAATTAAATGATCGATAAAGAGTTCTACAAATGTCAACGCTCTTAAGTTTTAATTTGTTTACATTTTGCTTCTCGAGGTACCCAAGAACACCAATCAATTTATTTGATCTATTATCTATTAGGTAAGCATACAACAAGTTATAGGTTTAATTGCTCTTATTGATTACTTGTCTTTTTTTTGCACTTGACAGCGTCAATTTCAATGAAACTTCAAGTACTCGGGCGGTTAATGCAATTCCCGTCTGCACTTCAACCTCAATTTCCCATGCTGTCAGTGGTGGACTTAAATTATATTTGATATTGCAACTAGAAGTTTAGTTCGATTGGAATCCCTTACCACTTGCTAATTTCAGATTAGCAGGATATTGACAACGTTTCTTTCCGGCTGCGTCTACGAAACTATCGGAAGACAAAAAATCTATATACACACAAACAACTAAGTGAACAAACACAACCTCACACATGTCACAGTGCGCTGCAGTTTGTTTGCTGACTTGTGCAATTTCCGTCTGACAATATGGGGCGTATACGCAATAAACGTTGAATCGATTAGATTCAGGCATTTCTTGTTAAAGTTTAACAGAAATCTTAAAATCTTGTAAGCAAAGAAATTTTTGTTGATATTTATTACATTGAATTATAGTTGTGTTAAGCTTATAATGCCCTTACAGTGCATGCATAAATTATGTGTATGACATGCAGTATTTTTACAGTCACGATTACAACACACACACGTACTTAAGTATGCATTTGCCATTTGCATAAATTAAAAAAGTTCAAACTGTTTAATCAAAAAACCGCCCCCCCAAAAAAAAAAAAAAAAAAAAAAAAATATACAACAAAAAAAAAAAACAAAAAAAAAAAAAAAATAACACACACCACACCCCCACCCCCCACCCATAATATCCACCCACAAAAAAAAAAATAATAAATTTTTTTTTTTTTTCCCACAAAAACACACCCCCCCCCCCCCCCCCCCAACTTAAAACAAAAAAAAAAAAAATAACCCCCCCCCCCCCAAAAATACATACATCATTCCAAAAAAAAAAACAAAAAATTACTCCCCCCCCCCCCAACATACACCAAAAAAATTACAAAACCAAAAAAAAAAAAAACCCCCCCCCCCCACAACCTTTTTTTTTTTCCCCCACCCTCCCCTCCCCACAACAACAACCACAACAACAACCAATCCCCAAATTTTGTCCCCCCCCCCCCTCCACATTAAAAAAACCCCAAACCCCCTCTTTTTTTAATCCGGGTCTAAAAAAAGGCCAGCTGTCGACTTAGTGCATTAGAAACTAATTTAAAATGTGTAAATCCCTTGAGAATTTTTACATAAGTTTCGCAAACTTTAGACAACAAAAAAAATTAACTAATTGAAGGCACAAATGGATTTAGCATAAATTTCTAAACTGTCCACCCCCAAACAGTGGACACTTTCAGCCCCTTGTCAATTTGAAAATGTTTTCTTGTTTTGCATAAAAGACGTCCCGTCCCATTCGAAATCAAAATATGTTTACTTATTGCATAGCGCGTTGGATTTGAAACTTGGCCACGACATCATTGGAAGGACACTCTCTGGTTGGCGTAAGAAACCTTTTACAAGTATTAACTTGGTCTTGAATTTATAATAAACTCAAGTTTACTTTGACCTTTGATGAGGACTGTAAATGGATCTGTTAGCCCAGAGTATACATTGATATATGTATAGAAATTCGATCGAATGCAAATTACTTGAGCAGGTCAATATCATAGATTAGCAATACAAATAGACTGAATAATTCATCGAATGAAAGTTCTATCCGATTAACTTTAATCACAGTTTATTTGTTATCCTTGTCATTGAGGGGAAAATATAAAAATGTTTATTTAATGAACTGTTATTAGATATGACCTAGTCTTGTCAATGCTAACGTGCTAGCATTAAGGTTCGTGCATTCTTAATGAATGTGTTGACCCTTGAACTTTACCCGAACCGCATGACAGCGAAAATCAATTGTGGTAACCTTTAAGCAATTTTTTAGTGGCATTTGGGTAAATAAATATAAAAACGTAAATGAAAAAATTTATTTTAAATTATTAGAGAGGCCACAGAGGCATCAGTTGGGCAGAGTATAAAACCTAATTACGGAATGTGCTTTAATTAGTGCGCTCCACTTAATTACAAACAGGAAAACTGCACAACAAACAAAGACGACAGCAACAACAACGACAACAACAACAACAACAAAGCGCACAGCGTGACAGACAATTAACAGTATCAGCGTGCGTATGTGTGCGTGTGTGTGTGCGTGTGAATGTATGTGTGTTTGACAACAGCTTGTCATATTTGCCATTTACAACGCCCAAAAGTGTGCTTTAGTTTTGTTTATTTATTTCACATAACCATTAAGTTAAACAGTGCTTTAAATTTAAGCTGCAAATTTAAACAAATTTGCTTGCTTAAAATTTATTGAAATATTATTTATTATTATTATTTACAGATTAAATAATTTTATATGCTCAGTAGAATTAAAATTTATTCTTTTAGTCGAAATTGGTATTTCAAAATATTTCAGTTTGCTATCACAAATATCTACGTTGTCGATATTGTGTCTAATACCTTTTTCAAATATTGAGCATACCATTATCCCAATTGCCCAATCAGCAAAAAAAAAACTTTAATATACACATGCCAATATCTGAAAATCAATGTGGATAAAAAACAACACGAAATATATAGGGAAAGAGAGAGATAAAGACAGAGAGCAAGACCACAGACCATTTGAATAAATATATTCACAAATCACACAATTTTCCAACCGTAAGAGAAAAAATGAAAGAAATTCAATATAAACGCAAATTATTTGGCTGTCCAATGGGAAAAGGAAGGGAATTTCATACCGCATTCCCTTCCTCTCACTCTCTCATTTTTTGCCAGCAATCAGAAACTTTGACTACCTTTTGAAAAAAAAAAATGTGCGTAGTGTTTATACGATGTCAGTCCCTCTGTCTGACTACGCATAAATCTGATAGCCGCTTTTAGCCACAACGGTCGCTGTATCTTTTATCACTTCGTCCCTTTTGAGTTTCACCCCCTATTCGATACCTTTAATGTGTCTATAAAGAAAATTTTATTCAGAGCTTTAAGGCAGAAATTTACTTGATGCTTTGTAACTAAAACTCAACCTCTACAATGGTATTTGATATCTAAAGTCACAAGAGTTACTTAACAAAGACTTTAAATGCTTTAATACTATTGACATTTCGTAGCAACTTAAGCCTTAAAGATTTATTTCCTAACGTATTTTAATATGACCACCCACATCAATAAATTCAATGTATTAACCATTAAAATTGCCTTAGCATATTAACAAGAATCTAATAATAAAATCAAGCATAATCTTGTCAACAGTAAGTTGCAAATATATACCCTACAATCAGTTAATGGGTATTATAAATCAATCGGAAACTACAAGCACATTTATTATAAATTCAGAAAAAAATTTTTAAAGTATTGACACAATTATAAAAGTATCAAACAAGGACTTTTACGACTGGAGTATTTCAGTATAGGGTATAATAAAGACAATAGGCTGAAATTCGAAACATACCATAAGCTTACTTCAAATTCTCAGCCAGCGTTAAATTAAATTCATCATACGACACGTAGTCCCTGGTGGCAATCGCCCAAAACTTTTGCACGTTCGCCTTGCGCCTTCGCATACAAAATGAACCGCACAAACAACAGAAAGTTGCACAAATCTTCAACATATTCAATTAAGTTTTAATAGACACATTTTGCAGATGTACCCCAAGAAAGGGACAAAATCCGTAATTTAATTTAACGACCAAGAAGAAGAAACGAGCCTCTTTTAGTTTTAAGCTAAACCGAAAGCTTCATTTATACGATATGTGACAGTCTGAAAATAATTATTTAGGCAATTGTTTTTAAAAGAAAACTGAAATGCAAAATAATGTAAAAACTGTAAATGATATACTACTAATAAGCATACTTTTAATACAAACTGTTGTGCAACAACGAGAAAAAACATACCTGTCTCACTATATTATTTATGAAGCTATAAACTTCGATGCAAGCTGCCAGCCGCCATTTGCAACGTTTCCACTTAAGTTCTACTACACCACGACAAAATGGCCGACACTTGCATCGATGTGTGTGTGAGTTAGTAAAGCTTATTATGCCCGGTTTATTTTATACCCTACATAAATAAGAATACAGCGAACCTTTTTTAAGTATCAAGGTATAGAAGGTTATAAATTAAAGCAAACAACTTTAGTTATTATTTGTTGAGTTAGATGTAGAATATCTTTTTCTATAAAACGAACAAAATAATTAAGTAATGCTAATTAAGTTATCATTTGAGACATATGCAATAATTTACATACAAAAGTATTAAATTTTTCTTAAGTAAGTTTGGGTAAATTATTTTTAAAATCTGACTGATATATAGAACCTTAAATACAGAAAAATAAAATGGTAAAATGTTTACAGAACATCTCCTGGTCGAGTGCTGAAAAATTTCTTATATCCTTTGGCATTTGGTTGTTATTTTCATCATGCCCAGTCACTTTTAATGGTTATGAACAATAAGGCACAGATGCTGGAATGCAATTGCAGCTGCATATTGAAACATTATTGTTATTTGAATGGCAGACGAAGCAGCTCAACAAGAATGCCATTAGTTGGCTTTAAAAATTATAGTTTAAGTCCTTTTACTTTGTTTAATATACGTATTTTTCTTTAGTCGTCAGTTTTATTGTCCGACAAAGCAAAAAGCACATTACGATTTTGAGTGTTTTCGGAAATGCCCAACGGCCTCCATTTGTTTGTTGATGTTCCATTACACGATTTTCGCTTTGTATTTCGCACATTTTCCTCAGGCTTTCCCGTAATTTTCAACTGCCAAGTTTATTTATTCATGCAATTGTGCCTGTCTTTAAAGCAATTGCCGTTTAAATATTTTATTTGTTTTTTTTTTTGTGTGTGCATTTGAGATTGTGTTCTCACCTGGCAACATGTTGATAATGAACGCAACGAAGGTAAACAAGCCTAAACAACTGTTCTAAAACTCTCTCACGCACACAGAACTGTTGTTTATACACCCAACAAAAATGGTTGTAATGATATTTGACACATGGAGTATGAGTAACTTTTCAGCAAACAACATTTCCGCTACTGATAAGAAAAAAATTCTTCCATTTAATTTCAGCGGAGGTTCAGCAGATTATGTTATCAAATCTTATTTTTTACTCATTGCCTTTCTTTAAACATCCAAAAATTTTCGCTAAAAAATTAACATTTAAGAAAATTCCATGCCATCTGAATACATCAGCAGTAGTACTATTACAAAGTTTTTGTAATAAGCAAATTTTGAAAGGAAAACATAGTATCAGCTATATTTAAATACATTTTATTCTCATTGCTTTTCAGTTGCGTTTTCTTCATTCGCTTAAATTGTACACAAATTACACAGACAAGTAGTTAGAATAGAGTACATGGTGTTGCATTTTGTTTATTTTGTAAGTTTTATATAATTAATTAATTAAATCAAATGCATTCAACAATTACACTTGCAGTACATTTATTATAAAGATGAGACTGCCATGAATACATCTTTGGACATTGGTATTAAATTTAAATTGAATTCTTACATACAAATACAATCAAAAAGGGACTTTCATTATGTTTAATACAAGGCAAAATGCACAAAACTTTCTTAAAGTTTATTTTTTATCATTAAATCAGTTTGCAAATATTATGTTATACATATCCAATGGCAATTAGAAGTGACTGAATTAAGTGGTACAACTGAATGACTAACTGATCGATTGATTGACTGATTCAACTGACTGACTGATTTGACTGGTTGACTTACATATAGAAATATAGGCGAAAATTACTTTTCATCAGCACACACACAATTTATATAGTATCAAAAATACTTCTCATGGTTTCATTTACAAATTTTAAAATACAAAAATATTTTGATTAATACCGTTAACGAAAATACTAGATAATTGGAAATTTTGGGCAACATTTTTACAAACGATTTTGCAAAAGTAATTTACATAAGTTTGGTACATCAGTATGTGTTATTATGTTTGGGTGTGTGTGTTTGAGTTTAAGTGTCTGTATGAAGGTGCAGGTTCTGTTTCTTATGCCCAGTCCTTCTTGATCTCAAAGGTCCAATCCCACTTTAGATGTATGTGCTTATCATCATCCGTGAATACAGAAGATACAGAGTATGTGCCACGCGATACCATACCCGAGGGCGCCTCCTCAGCTGGCGTTAAATAGAATTGTATTTCCTTTTTGGGGGGATAAGAGCCAACCATATGCGTCATTTTGTCCACTGCGATAAACAGAAATTTCAAAAAGTGTTTATATTAATTATTTTACAAATAATTAAATATTACAAAGGCTTACCCACAACTTAAGTCAATAGTAATTAAATTATCCATAAAACGTTAAGCATTAAAAAAATACAAATAAGATTTCCTCAGCACATTATTATGGTAAATATTGCAAAAGTAATAAACACTATGTAAGCCACACTAAATATGCCGCACAGCAGAGCAGTGCCATCAAAGCTGCTGGTTCCCATTCTAAAAGTCTGTGATGTGATAGTGTTAACAGTGTAATACCTACTGAAATGGCTTAATACGAAACCAAAGTTTTTTGCTTGCATTAAAAAGCCCTAAAAGTGCGACCGTGACAAGGTCAAGAGGGACTGGTCAAGTCACTTTTAATCAATATCATTTACATAGGAAAAAACAAAACTGCTATAGTTGTGTTCGAATTTCAATAAACCATTTAATACAATCAATTTCATTTATATGAGTACCTCAACTCTGCTTTAATGATTTCTAGCTATTTCTCTATGCAGTAAAATGTCGCATTTATGCAGTATGTATGTGAATAATACGCTTACCTGGCACACCCATTCGGTAGGTCTTTTGCACATACTTGAGGCCATGCACAATTTCACGTTGCACAATAAAATCAATGCGCACCTTGTATTGAACACCTTCCTTGATCACAAAGAGCTGTAAAAAATGGTAAATTAGTTATGCAACATTACAACAGATAAATTCATTGAATAAACACTTGCCTGCTTTTTGAGGCTACCAATATCGCCGCTTAAATCCAATTCCATATCATCTCGCCCTTCGACCACCAGCGCCAGTTTCTTAACAATAACCTTTCGCGAATCATTTGGATCTACATATATGATAATATACAATTGTTTTAGACATATGGCTTCATCATCAACATTATCTCTTGACACTTACCAACAATAATTTGTTCTGCTTGTGCAGCACCAAGCAATTTCTCCTTATAACGTCTCAAGCTCTCATCCTCCTGATCGGCGGCCATTATCTCTGCGATGGTCTTCTCCGGCGGTGCTTGGTAGTTGGTATCGTGCACATCCTCATCATGATGTTCTTCAGCATGTTTCGTCTCTGTTTCAGCCATGGCAATTGAACTGTGAGAAATATATAAAATATTTAAAATATGTTAATAATAAAATATAGGCAAATCCAACTTCATCATTTATATTTTAAATGAACAATGATTTACTCAAAGCTATTCGCAGTAAGTTGATCAGTTCAGCGCCTGCAACAAGTGGTTTATAAAAATATTTTTATCGTACACAGTATGTGGGCGATAATGGCTTTTTTTCAGCACATATGAAAAGGAATTTTTATTAATTTGCGATATCACTACGAACAAAATTGCCCTTATACTTTAACCATCATCAAACCCACTTTCTCTCTTACATATGGGACCACAGTCTCACTTTAAATTCTTTTTTTTTTAATTTTTAAAATCAAATACATTTTTAAATCAGACTTTTTTCATAGCTTTAAACTTGTGCCTTTAATAATTTGATTTTAATAGGATTTTTGTTGAAGAAAGAAAATAACATTTATTTTTGTGCTATTTTTAAAGATAATTTTACTTACAATTTCTTAGAATACTAAAAAAATATAAATTTCTTATTTGGAGACCCAGAGTACCTAGAGTAATTAAAGGCTGTGTTTTGGCAACTACATTTAATGATAATTTTAAACTACAACATTTAGTTAGTGTACTGAAGCAATAAGAAATTTGATCTTATATCGCTATATAAATATTGATATAATTATGGTTTATTATATGTATATGTTTTAAACTCTGTCCACTGCTTTTTCCAGTTAGATATTATTGATTAAATTCCAATTATTAACGTATAAATGAACGCTACTTGGTAGCTTGAGAGGAGCAGCGAGAGAGAGAGAGAGAGAGAGAGCGCATGTTGTTGCAGCTGTGTTCACATACTGTATAAGAACAAGTGTATGTAAAGGCCCAACCGAATACAGACTCACATACATACATATGTATAAAGATAAGGCAGGCAGGCAGCCGTACACTCACACACACAATAACAAACATGCAGGGCGATAAAGAGAGTAAGATGGCACTGGGGTGGGGTTGGGAGGTGTGAATGGGACAGGTCAGACCGGCATTGAATAATATTGACCAGAATGGGTTGACTACTAACACAATATCACCTCAAACACACACACACTCAACCACACATAGCAGTGCTTCATTGTTCTTTACTTAATTTGGTTTTGTTTTTTTTTTTTTATTTGTTCATTATCTGAGATTGTTATTGGTTTTGCTTTTCATTATCTAAATACACGTCGCTGGCTTTATGCCCATTTTCCATGTGTGTATGAGAAGCGATAATTTTGTTCCATTTCCATTACAATTACTTTTTTCCAGTTATGACTTAAAATGGTTTCGAAAATGCATAACGTACTAATTTAAATATAGTTGTTGAGTTATTGTCGGAGCTGTTATTGCTATTGTTATTGTGACGCATGGTCAACGACAAACCAGATAATAAAAATGTATTTTTATACAGTTTTGTATATTTTTGCTTGAGATTTTCTTTATACTACTCAACTGGAAGAAAAAAAAATTAGAATCATTTAAAAAAAAAACCGAATTCCGAAAACACACTTTTGCTTTTCATTTTCACTTTTGGCAAATTCAATTTTTTCATTGTATTTGAATTGATTTACAAAACGCAAATTAATTAAGTGTGAATGGAAAAAGAACAGGCCAAGAGTACATATGTATATGTGTAGTACTTTTTGAAACAATTCAATCTTCAAAAGAAACAAATTCAAATACCGAATCCAAACAAGCAAGAGTGAAAACAAAGATAGACAGAGATAGAAAGGCAGAGTATAACAGAAGCGGCATCAAGAAAAAACTTGTACGACCCCCCGTCAAAGTGTGATGGATTTCGATGTGGGCAGGGGGATTGTTCAAGGAAATACTTATGGATGTACATACGTACGCGTCGATGACGCTGCTTAGACAGCCTGATAAAGAAATGCACGGCACGCAACGACTACAAAGATCCAGACGCATGAATCACACACACCAACACAAACACAGACGCTGGGGCCGGCATTAATAGCGCCTAATACTTGTTTGCTAGCCATTTTTTTTCGGGAGTGGCGCAGCTTTGGCTTGCAGTTAAGCAAATTGTTTAAAACTTTTATAAAATAAGCTTTATTTTTGGCTATTTGCAAAAAAAAGAATGTGTGGACACACATACACATACTTAAATATACCTAAATACACAGAGACTGCAGACGCGAACTCACCTTTCTAATATGCAATATTAGTTATGAATGTATAATACACCACAATATCAGTTTTCACACAATATCTCAATTAATTTTATTAGTATCAAAAGTATGTAGTATCGTTAATATAAACAACCAAAAACTAGAAAAAGCACGCAGCGAAAAGTGAACAAAATGAGCTGTTCATTAAAATAAGCATCTGAACAAAGACGTTGCCACATGGCAGAGGAAAATACAGTTAATTTGAACGTCTGGCAGCCTTTCAAATTGATCTAGATCATATTTCATTTTAGTGCCTTTTTTCAAAAATGATCTTTTTCGTTATTTTTCTACAATAGTTTTAAAATTATTTCGGGATTTTCGTTAATAATTTTTCGAGTTTCGTATATTTGTTAAAGAATTAAATTTGTAAATTTGTTACGAGCTCCCAATATTCATAGAACTACTCACCTTTATTTTAACTAATATGAAATTTCATTGGATATGTTATAAATTAAGCAATTTTTTTAAATTTTTAAATCGCGCGCACTATCGCACTTTTATTCCAACTATCGGTATTTTCTTTCTGAGATTCAAGGTTGCCACACCGTTTTTGGGTTCAGCTGTTTGTTACTTCATCGCTGAATAAAGGGCATTTATTTAATAAACTTAAAATGCAAAGTTCCCAGTACCTGAATCAGATGCACACCGCCGACAAATTGGCCGAAGAGCCTTGGCCTGAAGATGCTACAATTTATCAGGTAGAAGGGTCATAACAATAATTTGGCTCACTCCTAACTAATGTTTTCATTTGTTCCCGGCAGCCTTTTGAGGCTGAACAGATCCTGTTGCCGGAAAACGCAAGTTGTCTGGCGGTCAAGGCGTATCTGAAGATGTGCAATCTTCCGTTTGGTATACGATCCTGTGCAAATGCTGAGCACATGTCACCTGGCGGACGAATGACCAAATTACCATTCATTCGAGCAGGAGCCTTTATTTTTGCCGAGTTCGAGCCAATTGTGAGTTTCGTTGAACAAAAGGAGATGGCAATTGGTGACTTTCTGGATGAGGACTCCAAGGCAGACATGCGCACGTATGTTTCGCTGGTGGAGAACATATTCACAATGGCCGAATTGTACATAAGCTTCAAGAACGAACGGGTCTACAAGGAGGTAACCGCACCCCGCAATGGAGTTGTCTTTCCTTGGCCCTTAAGCATGATGCAGAACTATAACAAGCGCCGGAACGCACTACGTCTGCTGCGGGTATATCAGTGGAATGATCTGGATATCGATGATGTCATCGAGAAGGTGTCCAAATGCTGTGAGACACTGGAATATAAACTAAAAGAATCACCAGATACACCTTTCTTCTATGGTGAATTGCCCTGCGAATTAGATGCTATTGCATTTGGACACTTGTTTAGCATACTAACCACAAGGCTGCCCAACATGGCGCTGGCACAAACTGTCCAAAAATTTAAGCATTTGGTGTCATTTTGCCGTTTTATCGATGAGAAATACTTTCAGACGAGGTGCTTACAAGATTAGTTATTCGATGTCTTCTTCAGTTATAGTTTTGTACATAAAAAAATCTGGCACAATTAACAATTTAATTTGTAACATTGTTTCTCATCAAGGCACTGCATTTTATTTTGATGATTTTGGCATTTCTACTTTCGTTATTTGTAAAGGACTTTAAAATAACTTGTTTTAAACTTTTCTTGCAGCAAATAAATCCGTGGCTGAACTAACACCATCGAATGTTAAGAGAGTTGACCTTGTGTTTGAATTAAATCTACTGTTTTATAAATGAAACTATTTCAGTTAAAGCTTTCGGCTTTCTGATTATAATGGTAGTTATATTAAATTAATTTAAACAAATTTGTATGCATTGTAAAAATATATATGCAAAACTTTATTCAGCGGTCCTAAAATTCATTTCTTGTCGGTTAATTAATACCTATAAAATTTATGTTGAACTGTTGCCTTGTTGATTGGTTGGTTTAAGAAATATATGTATATATACATATATAAATGTATACATACAACTCTGCGCTTATTACAATTTGTTTATATATTAGGTAGAATTAAATTTGGTGCAGAATTTCATTACATGGTTTAAAAATTTAAATTATAATCATACAGAGTTTATTATTACAATTGTTGAATGATTTGTTGCCATTAGCAAATATTTAAGTAACTTGCAATTTAAATAATTCTAATTAATATTTAAAATTAGAATGCGTTTTATCTTTTTTAATTTTGATTGAAATTAGGTTTCATGATTTTTGAAAACTTTACAAATGACCAACAAATTAAAGTGCATAAAATAAACGCAACAAATTGATAGTACTTATAATCAAAAAATAGTCAAATTAATATTATTACATTTCCAAGCATTTGGCTGCTGAACCAAAAAATTTGACAAAACCAAACTCTAAAATCTAACAAAACATCTTCTTTGTCATCCTCATTATCATCTCCGTCAACGTCATCCTCATCGCCTTCTTCCTGTTGTTTTCAACAGCAGCAACGGCAGCAGCTCCGCTTGCGTCAGCGCCTCTCGTATTTGGTCACAGGCACAGAGAGACGCGTGCGCAGTCCATGCGCTGCGCTGCTGGCGTTGCTGCCGCTGCGCTGCAATGTGGAGCGACGTCGCTTGTTGTTGGTGTTGCTATTGCTATTGCTATTTGCTGGCAGTGTATGATTATTGCTTTTGTTGCGCGTCGTTGTTGGTCCATTGCCGCTGGCGCTGCTGTCGCTGTAGCGTTGCCGTTTGCCGATCACAGCAGTGTCTGTGTGAGTGTTTGTATGTGTGTTTGTGTATGAGAGACAGAGAGAGTGTGTAAAAGAGTTGATGAAATGGTGAATGTTTAATGTTTAATGCGATTTATAAATTGCTAACTCAATTATCATTAATTGGGGGCAGTTAAACTGTAACTCCCTGTAACTTCATCATCAACAACATCTTCATCATCAACCTGATTAACTGCTGCATCTTCAGCATTGTTAACTCCATTCCCATTCTCATTGGCATTGGCATTGGCAAATACAGGCACATCCATTGAGGCCATTGCTTCCAACTGCTCCACTTCAGACATTTCTGCTGTTTGCCAAAGCACATAGTACAACAAATGTAAATCCGAAACAAACGAAAGATAGAAAACAAAGAGAAAGAGAGAGTGTGGCATTTTGCCATCATAATAAGAATTTTGATAAACAAATTTTGACAACATTTTATCGTATTTATCTTCTTTTTTTTGTAATATATTAAATTTTGGGCGTTATCAATGAGAACCTCTCATGGACATGACGACGATGGCGATGGCGCAGTGATCTCGATAATATGAGTGCACGATTATATGTACATATGCTGGTATGTAAATGGATTCTCCCAGAATCGATAAAAGCTATGTGTTAGTAGAGCTCTCATAAATACCAAACTTAAGTCGAGTTTTATAAAGTTTTTTTAAAACTAAAAAAATACCAATATATTATAGATGATTCTAATTTATCAGAAAAATTTTGGCAATGGATTTAAATGGAGTGTTTCTGTATGAACTACTTATTATTATTTTTTTTTTAGTATAAAAAGATTTGAAAAAGTATATTACTTGTTAATTTTTTGAATAGAGTATGCAAGTAATTTTTTATCATGAAAATATTAAACCGCTAATCAAATCCCTAAACAAGTTGCGAATTGAAAAGCGACAAAGAGACTATCTAAGATCCTATAACCAATGATCTGATAGTCCAAATGTAAATAAGTTCCTTAATTATTTTTTTTAATAGAGTATGGAAGTCATTTTTTATTGAAAGTATCAATCCGCTAATCAAGTCTCTGAACTATTTGCGAGAGTCAAAAATAAGATTCTATCACCAATGATCTAGTCTAGTCCAAATGATCTGGATGTTGTGGTTTCGATGATGAAGCAGAATGTTGTGATTTAGTCGATGAAAAGCAATGTCAATATGATTGAAACTAGATTAGGCCATGGCCGATATCCACTTACCTTTGGTGCTAAGTTTACGCTTGGACATAGAGTTGGCAGTTCTGCTTTCGGGGGCACTGAGACGTCCACCGCTGGCAGTTCGTTTTAGACCCGGATCGGATCGACGCTCGCGTGTATTGGCCAAATTGCTGACGGTCGGATGATCGGCACTCTTTTTGGCCACATTCTTGCTGCTGTTACCACTGTTGTTGGCTACACCGCTATCCTGGGCATCCAGCGCCGCTGCAGCAGCGGCAGCGGCATTAGTGCGCTTCAGATTGGCCGGCATGCGTTTGGGCGGTTGCATTGCGCTGGCAGCGCTGCCTGCTGAGGTAGTTGCGGTATCGTTGTTGGAGCTGGGCGCCGGTTTCTGAGGCGACTTATGCTTCAGATCATCCTGCTTTTTATGCATGCCTACATCCAACCAATACTTAAGTTGCGCCTCACGCTGACGCTGCATTAGCTCTTGGCCGGCAGCGTATTTGCTAAGCAATCCCTGCAGCTTCTGCACCGTCTTGTAAACCGTATCTGCCGCAATCAGGCCGTAATCGAAGAGGGAGCACATGTGCAGTATGAAATTGCGATAGAGATTCTTGCGCACAATCTCGTGACCCTTGGCATCCAGAAACATTTCGCAGGCCAACGGCAGCTGGCAATCACCCACGAAACCATGTCGCATCACATGCAAATTCCACAGCTTCATTAGCTCCTTTTCACCCTCGTTGACATCGGAGAATTCATCGATCATCTGTATGGTCTTTTGGCGCAGCCAAAGCGGATCACTCTCACCCTCCGAGTCAATATCCAGCTCCTTTGGATGCACCGGCAAACAGGTCTCCGTGTGGTGATATAATCTATAAAATGTTTAATAATTTCACATTAAAAATTAAAAATAAATTAAGGAAATAAGCAAATAAGCAAACTCCACAAATTTTTGTAAGAATTAAAAAACCAAAGACAACAAAATTAATACAATTTAAAGAAACATAAAATAATATGAAAACATACACTAGTAAGATCAAAAAATAAATATTTTCAGAGTACAAAAGTTCGAAGAAATTCAAGATTCTATTATAAAACATAATTTACATCATTTCTAGTTTTGCCATTTATGTGATTCTCACTAATTTTAATCTATTTTTCTGTTTTTTCTTATTAAACATAAAAGAAACATATGTTATTTAAGAACAATATTTTTGACTTTGCGCTTTCCCAACTTATATCTATTTAATTTCCATTTCCCAATTAAATTTTTCTTGACTGAAGCTGCCCGATTTTTATTTTCTTTTTAAAAGTTTCCTATATTTGTGTGCCTAGTCGATTTATTAAATTAATTTTTAAATGTCATTACGGAATATATATAAATTGTTTGCTTATTTTGTTAGGGGGCTTACCTATTATGCCCCGTTATATAGGAGCGCTGATTGCTGATATCATCCTCATCCAACTCCAGAAATTCATCTAGGCAGGTTTTTTGACGCCTCGGCCGACATACCATTAAACTGGTGACCGATGTGCGCCTTACCGGACCACAGGTTCGTGCAAACGATGAACCCGATGGACCGGCCAGATCATATGGTGAGCCCGCATAGGAGCCATCATAGGCATCATTAATGGTGACATCTATGCGTGCACCGCTGCCCGCCGGCTGGTACGTGAAGTTGAAGCGGGCGTGGCACAGTTTAAGATGTTTGAGGAGTGCATATAAACGCAGGCAGTCCAATCCACACCACGGACAGTTGAGTTCCTGTGTGTACTCGGTTTGTTGGCGCGTATTGTTGCTATACATGAAATTGTAGACAATCTGTATGTGCTCTGGTGTTGCTTTGCAAATCATGCCATTCTTTAAGCCACTGCAATTATTATTGTTATTGTTATTATTGTTGTTATTATTGATGTTAATGTGACTAAGTTCCGCCTCGGCATCCAGATGTTGAACATAACGCTGCATCTCTGGCGCTGCAATAATATCTGGCAATGGTTCATTGGACAAAGTCAAATGGAATTTGAGCATTGGACTCTGCTGGTACACATCGTAGGTCAGCGAGAGTGGAATGTAGCTATCGGGCATTGTCTCCCAGGTGCATTTCTTTGGTGAGAACGACTTAATGCTAGATGAATTCAATGGCTGCAGCATTGCCTCATATTCGCCCTCGGTGATAAATCCAGTTGACTTCTCATACAATATCAACTCGGAGCCGTACATCTTCTCGTTGGAGCGTGAACGTTTGTTCGGTGGTGTAGCTGTTGAGCAAAGGAATAGCAGGTATTTATAATAAAGGAGAGAAACATATGTATTATGTGTTTGTTTGTCTTGCCTGCATTTTCATCGTTGCATGCTTGTGGCTGCATTTTGATGCGAAAGAGCAGCTTGTAGAGCGTATGCTGTTCCCCCATGGGTCGCATTGTCTGCAGCGGTATGCTGATGGTGGAATGCTCCCCAATGCGTTCCTTGGGATTGTAAATAATTTGGCAGCTCTTGGTTAGCAGCTCTTGAAAATCTAGTGTGCTATCCTTGCGCTTGCTGCGAGTTATTTTATAGAGTGTTGTTTCCACACACACTGATTCGCCCGCTTGACAGATCAACTGCTCCTGCCCCTGACCCGGTCGCAACAGGTCATCAGTGTCCTGGGCCTTAAGCTTCTCATGCAGCGAATCATAGATGACATGCAGGTAGTTTTGGGTTACAGCCTCAGACTTTTGGGTAATTGTGTCCAGTATTGTATCGATTTTGAAATTAGCACGTTTCTTGTTATTGCGTGACATGCGCTCCTTCATATAGCTGAGCGTGCGGTTTAGGAATATGGGCTAAAAATGTGCAAAGTATACAGAAAATGTGTATATAACCATATATGATTTAACTCACGTTTGTCTCGTGGCGGTTTCGTAGGTAGCGATATATCTGTGTGGGCTCTGTGAATACTCATTGATTAGTTTCATTGATGATGGCATTCACGGCATTTACCACTTACTTTCAAAAGCCTGCAAAAAGAGTTCCTGCTCTTGTTGGTGTCCATTCTGTTTAGTGTGTGTTTCCGTGGTAACTGCTGTTGATGAAGCAGCAGCAGAAGCAGCAACTGGGGGTGGTGCTGCCAACGTTTCATTTGTTGTAGCATCGCCACCTTGGCCACTTCCACTAGCCAGCCCATTTATGTTGTTGTTGTTATTGTTGTTACCCGCAGCGCCCACAATATCTGCATTGTCCTTCTCACGTTTTTTTGTTGGTGCCATTGTGCTTTTGTAAGCGAAAGAGCGGAGAAGGGGAAACTCTACACCTCAGCCGTTTTACAAACGCGCCGCTTGCTCTCACACACACACACACACACGCACACAAACACTTCTCCCGTCTGGCTACACTTTCAGCATACAAACTAACGTTGCGTTTGTTTCTTAACACATTTTCTACATTTGTACACTTCATTAACTAATTAATGTTTATTTTAATTGCAATTTGTTGACTTTTCTTGCCGTTTTTCTTTTCGGCGCGAAACCTTTTGCTTTGTTGCAGCGTTACCGATGTTATTATGGAAGTCGTGACACGATACGACTGCATGATGTGTGCTGATAAAACCAACATCGTAACGCCCTCGATGTGTTTTTCAACACTTGTCAGTATAAATGTAAATTTTAGGTATTGATATTAAATATTAAAAAATCGACAGATTTGTAGCAAAAATTAAAAAAATTCTAGCTACAAAATTAAGAATTTTTCTAAAAAATAAAAGGTGTAAATTTTAAGTTACAATTTTTTGCATTGTTTTCAAAGTCATACAGATTGCCAGATCAGATAATTTTGCAGGATGACAAGCTTTGGACCTGGTGGCAACACTATACATTAACATAAAAGCGTGCACTGAAAAGCAACTAAATTTTTGTGTTTTTACACAATAAAATCAATCTCAAAGAACAAGGTAAATAAATAAAATAAATTTGTTTGTTAATGGGGCATTTAGTGAAACAAAATACAATGACAGTTATGAACTAACCGCCGGTACAACGGAACAGCTCTTGCACCCACACATGCACACACACACACATTTCTGTCTGACTAATTTTGTTTTACAAATTATTTTGCAGATCTGCAACTGTTTTAAAACCTTAAGAATTTTAAATAATTGTACGTAAGAAACAAACAAAATGGACAAAAACAGCGCGGCATTGTACAAAAAAATGCAAACCGAGGTTGAGTCATACCAAGCCCTGCAAAAATGTAAGCATTTAATTGGATAATATAATGATTGATTTTAATTCATGATCTTTTCGGCTTGCAGCTTGTCTTAAGGTTGTAAAGCAACGTGCACTCCTGGAGAGTCAGCTGAATGAGAACAAGTGTGTACTGGATGAGTTAAATTTGCTCGGATCAGACAATAAAGTGTACAAGTTGTTCGGACCGGTGCTGGTAAAACAAGAACTGGAGGATTCACGCCAAAACGTTGGCAAGCGCATTGAGTACATTTCGAAAGAATTAAAGGGTTCAAGCGATACACTGGAAAACATGTATGTTTTAATACTTTATCAACTGTTAATGTTTTATACTATATATCATCTTTTGCATTATAGGGAAAAGGATATGTTGAAACATCGCGAAGCTGTTGCGAAGTACCAACAACAATGGCAAGTTGCAGCAGCCATGAAGTGAAGTAGCGGGCTTAAATTATTATTTATTAATCTGTTTGATTGTTCAAAGGCATTTACGACATTAACAGACATCCACATTAATTTGAAATCAATGAAATACACATGAACAAAACTATTCACATTTCGATAGTAAAGTATCTGGCATAAGCCATATACCATATTTGAATGGAAAACTAGAAGTGGGCCGTGCCGGTCCTCGTGACCCATGGAGCCTTTATCCAAAATAGTCGAATTTGGTAAGGCCGGGCCGGGTCCGTGCCTAACTTTGAGGCCCGAAATACATTGAAAATTAACGATTTACAATAAAATTAAAGGTTATCTTTATCCCATTAAAAACAATTAACAATTATAAGTAAAACAAAAACCATTTTGAGCAATTCGTGCCGGGTTCGGGCTCGTGACCTTTTTAAGACGGTAATATCGGGCTCGGGTCGTGCCGGGCCTGAAAAATGAGGCCCACGCCCTCTATGCGAAACAACACAAAACTTTGTTAAATAGTAAATATTTTTTTATGTGCAGCAGATCTGATGAAACGGTTATGTTAATTACATCGGATTAACATGAGACTATCATGATATTAATTCTGTTTTACTCAAAAAGGCAGAAAAGTGTTGGAAAGTTCCCAAATATCGATAACAGCTGATTTAGGTTTTCAGCCCTGAATTAATGTGCGAGCGAGATAAACTAATCGAGAGCATTTGAAACACTGAAATTTGTACCACAAATTGCCACGAAGAACAGAATTCTCTTTGGTGCCGCAACATAATTAAACAATAATTGTTGCATAGTTAACAAATCAAATTATTAAGCTACTTCTTTAATAAAGGGAAAGAAGAATGGGCTCGAGTCAAAGCATACACGTACCCGGCGGTGGCACCGAAGGTAAGAAACGCACGCAAACAACCACGTAAACTGCAAACTGTGTCAATGAGCCCAAATATGTACTGAGTATTGAGAGCCAATCATATGCACACACGCGCGCACACACACACACACGATTCTGTTTAAGTTAAGTAAATAAAATATAAATTTTTAACAATAGGCTACCACGTACTCAAGGTGCAAGACAACTCGCCCGGCCAAAAAGCTGGCCTGGAGGCATTCTTTGACTTTATCGTAGCGATAGCCGGAACCCGTCTTGACCAGGATAATGATATGCTTAAGGAATTGCTGCGTCAGAATGTGGACAAACCTGTACGCGTCACTGTCTATTCGAGTAAAACACAAACAATTCGCGAACTGACATTGACGCCCAGCAACAATTGGGGAGGCCAAGGATTATTGGGCGTCAGCATTCGCTTTTGTTCGTTTGAGGGTGCCAACGAAAGTGTCTGGCACATATTGGAGGTGCATCCAAACTCGCCAGCCGAGCTGGCCGGACTGCGCGCCTATAGCGACTATGTGATTGGCGCCGATGCCATACGTCATGAGAATGACGATCTCTTCACACTGATCGAGACACACGAGCAACAGCCGCTAAAGATGTACGTGTACAATTTGGACGACGATGCTTGTCGCGAGGTGACCATTAAACCCAACACCGCCTGGGGTGGCGAGGGTGCTCTCGGCTGTGGCATTGGCTATGGCTACCTGCATCGCATACCAGTACAGTCAGTGCCAGCTCCATCGCCGCCGGCACCGTCAACTGGACCAGCTGCAGCAACGTCGACGGCAATGGGTGTTGTTAATCCCGTAACAGTGCCTTTGGTGGCAGCCACAGCGGCCAGTGCCGTTGTTGCACCAACGTTACCTTATATACCGCCACTGGCCAACACATTTGGCTCAACAAATGCTGAGATTCGGCCACCAACTATTGAGCCGCCAGCTCAGAGCATTTTCAAGACCTATTTCAATCCGGATGACGGCACAGATGCTTTAACAACAGCTTTAGAAACCCAAGCTATGTTCAAAGATCCGCAGGAGCCCCCAACGGACAGCACTGCAACTCCAGCGGCTGTAGCGACGCCAGCACAGCCTGTGATGCATCCTCAGCCTGTGTTGCCTCCTCAGTCTGTTGCTCCGCCCCAGCCTGTGGTGCCTCAATCCGTAGCAGCGCCTCAACATGTTGCGCCGCCAGCGAACATCTATATACCCGGCGTATTTGATCCCAACGCCCAGCAGAATGTCAACGTGAGTGTTGGAGGCATTCCTGCCGCCCAATTACCATTTCCACAAGCGACGACAGCAACATTGCCACCACCAGCAGTACCTATGTTCTCCATGGCCGCATTGCCGCACCAACAGCAACAGATCTATATGTCCGCACCAGCCGCACTCTCGTATCCAGCTGCCGGAGCCGCTGCCCAGACAGTGCACACATATCCCCAGGTGCAGCCATCAATGGGAGGACTGTTCCCAACGCAACCAACGCCGATGCCGCCCCAAATGGCGCACGTTTTCACGCCTCAACAGCCACCGCCACCGGCAGCGACATCGAGCAGTGAACAAACGTCACCAGGTGCAATGGTAACTGCTCCGACTAACTGAAGACAGCTAAAGAATGACGCGACGTGACGTTGTTGGCGACTCTGCATTGTCGTTAAGTTTATCATCTGATTGTTTTATTGATTCTAATAGCGATTAACCGAAATCACAAGTGACAAGTTGTCAAACACACATTTCAGAGCAAACTGCATTAATAAATACAACTTATATATATATAAATATTTAAATAAATGATACTTTAAAATGTATGCAACGGTAATGGTAATCGATTTTATATTTAGTAAAAGTCTACCAACTACATGGGGCTTTTCTTTTTTGTTACAACACTGAACCAAAAAAAACTTAGCAAATAACAGTTTCATAATTATAAATACTAAGTAAATGTCTATCAATTACTAAAATTCTATAAGGCATGTAATGTGCCCTTTAGAAATATTCTCAGCACCATATTTCCTTTCAACATAAAAAATATAGAAAAATGTTCAATGCTTAATGTTTTTGCTTAAGCTTCATGAAAAGAGTCGAATAGATGTAGAATTAATAAAGTATATAAGAATACTTTTTCATAATAAATTGAACTTAAATTGCCGCGTTACGTTTTAAATTTAATATGTCTACAACAAACAGCAGACTTATCGATTTGTCAATTAATGGCAGACAACAATCGATATAAGAACTGCAGGTACGCAGCAGCTGCAGCTAAAAATGCTTAATATTTAATGCAGCTGTTCTTTCTGATGTTAAATAAGATATTTAAGATGTCATTTAAATAATTTGCTGTCGATAAATAAAATATACATATCAATATTTTTCATCGAATATGAGCTGTATACCGCTAAGCAAAACAAGTAATTTGTAAACAGCATATTGACCTAACCGCTATGCAAAACAAGTGAATTGTAAACAGCATACAGGCCTTAAAACCCGGCAAGTTGTTTGCACTGTTTCTGGCTGGAAAGCATCTAAATTTGTTATTGTGGGCGCTTTTACACAGTTTAAGCAAAAATATTAATAGCAAAACTTTGCCGAATATATATTTATAATAGTCAGATTTCCAACTAAAAGCAATTTCAAAATTTATCTAGCAAACGAACACTGAAAATAGCCAAATCTAGCTATAAAATAGATAATCTCGCAACAGTGCTTCAAACCCCGTCAAGTTGTTTGTTATAAACACAATAAATATATAATTTGTGAAATATGTCAAGTAAAAATCGAAAACGAACGGCAAGCAGCAGCAGTAGTGCCGAGGAGCCCGACAGCGAGGAGGAGTCTCGTCTAAACGATTTACGAGAGCGAGACGAGTTCGCAAATCGGCTAAAACAACGCGATGAGGATCGGACGCGAAAGGTTGTTGAGGCCAGCGGCGGTCGGAAGGCAATTGAGGAAGCTACCAAACGCTTAAAGCTGGAGCATGAGGATCGTGACAAAATTGTGCCGCATCTGCGTGTCCAATCTCGCCGACAGTACTTGGAGAAGCGAAAGGATGACAAAGTGGCTGAACTGGAGGCGGATATACTGGATGACGAGTATCTCTTCGAAGATAGCGTGTAAGTATGTGTAATAATTAATATTTTTATTGCTGACCTCTTCTTACACTAGGCTAACCAAGCGGGAACGGGAGGAACGTCAGTATAAGAAACAACTGCTGAACATAGCCAAGGAGCATGAGAAAGCCCGGGAACTGGAGCGCGTACAGCGCTATAAAATGCCGCAAGATCTGAAGAAAGGCGAACGTTGTAAGTATAATTCTTATTACTTCCCAAATGAGTGTTAGTTAATGATATTCTGCAGCAGAGTACGTGGAGGTGGATGAGTTTGAGCAGCAACCAAACTCAGAGCAAAGGAAATGGGAAGCGGAGCAATTGGCCTCGGCACGTTTTCAGTTTGGTGCCAAGGACGCCAAAGCAGAGGAAGAGTATGAACTATTGCTGGATGATCAAATTGATTTTATTCAGGCCTTAACACTTGATGGTAATCGTGAAAAGGCAGTCAAGCAGCCTGAACTAAGTGAAGTGGAACGCAAGCGTCTAACACTGGAAGAGACCCGCATATCGTTGCCTGTGTATCCCTTTAAGGAGGATCTTATAGCTGCTGTTAAGGAGCATCAAGTGCTCATTATTGAAGGTGAAACGGGCTCTGGCAAGACCACACAGGTCCCACAATATCTAGTCGAGGCTGGCTTTACCAAGGACAAAAAGATGATTGGGTGTACGCAACCACGTCGTGTTGCCGCCATGTCGGTGGCGGCGCGAGTTGCTGAGGAAATGGGTGTTAAGCTGGGAAATGAAGTTGGCTATAGCATACGGTTTGAGGATTGCACCTCTGATCGCACCATACTCAAATACATGACGGATGGTACACTGCATCGTGAGTTCCTCTCTGAACCGGATCTGGGATCCTACAGTGTCATGATAATTGACGAGGCTCACGAGCGCACACTACACACGGACATTCTGTTTGGTCTGGTCAAGGATATAGCAAGGTTTCGGCCAGAGCTCAAGCTGCTCATATCGAGTGCGACACTGGATGCTGAAAAGTTCTCTGCCTTCTTTGATGATGCACCCATTTTTCGGATACCTGGCAGACGCTATCCAGTTGACATATTTTATACAAAAGCACCGGAGGCAGATTACATTGATGCTTGCTGTGTGTCCGTACTGCAGATACACGCCACTCAACCCCTTGGTGATATTTTGGTGTTTCTAACTGGTCAGGATGAGATTGAGACATGTCAAGAAGTTCTACAGGATCGCGTTAAGCGATTAGGCTCTAAAATCCGAGAGCTTATTGTCATTCCGGTTTATGCCAATTTACCCAGCGACATGCAAGCTAAAATCTTTGAGCCGACGCCACCGAATGCCCGAAAAGTGATCCTGGCCACAAACATTGCGGAAACGTCGTTGACTATCGACAATATCATTTATGTCATTGATCCGGGCTTTGCCAAGCAAAACAACTTCAATTCACGCACAGGCATGGAGTCACTGATGGTGGTGCCAATATCCAAAGCATCCGCAAATCAACGCGCCGGACGAGCAGGACGCACAGCGCCAGGAAAATGCTTTCGTCTGTACACGGCCTGGGCATACAAGCACGAACTGGAGGAGAATACGGTACCAGAGATTTGTCGCATTAATCTTGGCAATGCCGTGCTCATGCTTAAAGCACTGGGCATCAATGATTTAATACACTTTGACTTTCTTGATCCGCCGCCACACGAGACATTGGTGCTGGCTCTGGAACAACTCTACGCCTTGGGTGCACTCAATCATCACGGCGAGCTTACGAAACTGGGCCGTCGCATGGCTGAGTTTCCTGTGGATCCCATGATGGGCAAAATGCTGTTAGCTAGCGAGAAGTAAGTAAATATTTACTATAGATATTTATACACTTTATTATGAACTTATATTGTATGATATCCTGAAACTTGGGAACAGAAATTTAAAAACCAAAGCTAATAAGCTTGTAATTCAGAAATATAAATAGCGAAAGTAATATTAGGAATAATGTTACTGAGACTTAAATAATATTGGTCAAACATAAGGAAATCAAAACTAGGAAGCAAGTAATTTATGTGTAAAAATAAAGAAACCAAATTTATGAACAGTATCGACCCTTTAAAAATGTCACTTACGATTATTTCGCACAAAGGGGTCGATATAGTTAGGAATTTAAGATAATGAATACAAATTTAAATTGCAAAAATTAGGAAAAGCTGAATTTGCAGGATTTTTAATAAACTATTTTTAATTTACAATTTTGCACTTTTTTCTACTACTGATTAACTTTTTCCCCATTTTTTTTTATTTTTTTTATAATTAAGTTATGTATTGATTTAGATAATAGGTTTTCTACATATAAATAAGATGTTATATTCTGAATGTTTTTCAAAATTAAGATTCTAATATTTTGGTATTCTTTTTTGTTGCTGTTGAGTTGACAAGTTCTACTTTCTTTTGACCATCCATATTTTGAATTCCTTAAATTTGGTACTGCCAATAGTAAATATATGTATTTTATCTTATAGATACAAGTGCTCAGAGGAAATGGTCACCATAGCGGCGATGTTATCAGTTAATAGCGCTATCTTCTATCGACCCAAGGATAAGATTATACACGCCGACACCGCAAGAAAGAATTTCAATCATATGCACGGTGATCATTTAAGTTTGCTGCAGGTGTATAATCAATGGGCCGAGACGGATTACAGCACACAGTGGTGCTACGAGAACTTTATACAATATCGATCCATGAAGCGGGCACGTGATGTAAGGGAACAACTTGTTGGTCTGATGCAACGTGTCGAAATAGATATGGTTAGTTGTCTGCCAGAGACGATCAATGTGCGCAAGGCATCCACAGCTGGCTACTTTTATCATGTGGCACGTCTGTCCAAGGGCGGCCACTACAAGACCATTAAGCACAATCAAACTGTCATGATACATCCGAATTCTTCGCTATTCGAGGAACTGCCTCGTTGGGTGTTGTATCATGAGCTTGTCTTCACCTCCAAGGAGTACATGCGACAAGTTATTGAAATTGAAAGCAAATGGCTGCTGGAAGTGGCGCCACATTATTATAAAGCTAAAGAGCTGGAGGATTCTACAAATAAAAAGATGCCCAAAGGATCAGGTCGTGCTGAGATGACGCAATAAATAAAAGTACAAATAATTATAATTGTTGTTTTAATTTAAAAGATTATAAACCTTGATTGGTGCCAAGATACATTTCTATATATCAGGAACCACGATTATACTTTTTAAAATAGGATTTTTTTTTTTTTTTGAGAAGGGAGATTATGAAATAACCTTTTTTATTTAAAAAGACATAAATTAGAGTTGAAGTCTACCGTTAACTTTTATTAAATCAAATTATACAAATGAAATAAAAAATTTTAAATAATTTGAATACCCGAACCGGAACCAAACTAAATTATTCCTTAGGAACCGAAAATCGAAACGTTTGTACCGGTCCACTTTTCCAAAAATTATTTGTTTCTTTCTGGATATACCATAAAAAATCACTTAAAATTGAATTCAGGTTTATCTCGATCAAATACGTATATACAAATCTGTTTTTGGTTTCCAACATATTTTTTTAATTTGAATGTTGTTCCGGTCTGACACCCTATCTGAAAGTTAAAAACCAAATTAGAATCTTTTACCGAAGTAACTAGTTGTTTCGAGACGTACCGGAACCAATATTTGTTTCGGTTTGATTCCCTGGTATGTACTATAGAACGCAAAGTATATCAAAAAATATTTGTTTTAGTATACTTGTTCGTTTCTATAAAAAAGTGAATTAAATTATTTCTTTTTAATTTTTAGAATCAAAATGTTTATAGTGTTTTCAGTAGAGCTCCATTGTATCTTTTCTTTCTTCGAACTCTAAATGGCGATTCTTTTTATAGTATATGTAGATTTGTATTTATTTATGCATGGACATGAAAAAAGCTTTTGTTTTTGGGGAGGAAGTATTATTAATTTTAGGTTTCTTTAAATGGGCGACATTTTCATATACATTTCATGTCTTAAACGATAAACGATAGCAGCGATTACTTGACAAAGTTGGGATTCTTCTTTAATATGACAAATCCCTCCATGACGGGCGTCAGCGAGATGTATTCATCGGTGGCCAATTCGGCACGCTCGCCAATGGCCAACAGCACGGGCGTAGTATGTGTCTGGAAGCCAGTAATGGTCTTCGGTTTGCCCGCCTGACCAACCACATCGATGGCAATACCAACGCGGACCGGCACCTGTAATTGATTGAGCTCCTCATCGAATGTGATCAGCATGCGTGCTTGCATGGCCGGCACCAGTGTGTAAAGCAGATAATGGGAACGATTTAGGATTAGATTCTTTACGTCCAGCAGAGATACCAATGTTGCCATCAGACCAGCAACAGCCATAGGATTCATTAGCTGTCGATCACTGTGATATGGACTCAGCGATAGTGTGCCCTTGCCCAAATGGGTCAGACTCTGGGCAATGCGCACCATGAACAAATTGCTCGGATCCTTTGAATGATATTGGGCCAACTGGCGCAACATGGAGGCGAGACGTGCATTATTGGTGCCAGCACCGACCAGACCCATGGCAAAGATGGCATTGTGTGCGACTTCCGCATCGACATCGTGCGAAAACTTGCTTAGAGTATCCAGTATATTCAGCTTAGGATTTGAGGCGGATATCAGACCCAATGCCAAGGGTACGGCACGTCGAATTGCCGGCTCGCAGTATCGCAATAGATTGCCAAACGAGCGGTATGCCATCTCGGCACCAATGTCCTCGCCCATGGCAATCAATGCAATGCCCAGCACAGCAATTGCTTGAACAGGTGACAGATCCTTCTCCTTTTCCTTCTCCTTCTTCTCCTCCTTGTCCTTATCCTTTTCCTGTAAGACAAAATGTCAATTTGCTGGCCTTTTTTAATTATAAAAAGTCTTACCTTTTCCTTGCTCTTGTCCTTCTTGCTCTTGTCCTTCTCCTCATCAGCATTTGTGGTTTCATAGTGATCGGAGCAGATGTGCAACAACTGTTGAATTTTAAGCACATTGCCAGTGCCGGCATAGGCGCATATATCCACCATGGTGGTGGCCATGCTGCGTTGCGGCTCCTCCAACACTTCCAGGGTCATCATAACTGCTTCCGTTGACTTTTGACGTCCCAAATAAAGCAATCCCAAGCCCAGCCAAAGGAAACGCGTATATGTATCCTTCATATCGGTTTTGGTCATGCCCATGATGGTCTGCAGCAAGATCTCCGTTATTTCAGCATTGCAGGTGCCAACACTAATCAGACCCAGCGACAGTGCAGTAATGCCAAGAATCTCTACACTGGGCGATGTCTTACCGGTGCTGGCAAACACAGTTTTCAGCGTATCGATGACAATAGCTCGGTTGGAGCCGGCATATGCAATGCCTAGACCCAAAATGGCTCCAATACGCATGCAGGAATTTTGATTATCAATATAATCGGATAGCAATGCATGTGCTGGATCTACCTCGTTGCGAATGCCGCAGTTAACAATGCCACAGGCAAGCAAAGCACCCGACTTGATATTGTCATCGGTGGAGTACAGATACTTGTCAATCATGGTCAAACCGCCATCCACATCCCAAAGCAGAATTAAACCCAAAGATGCTGTGGCCGATAGCATGCCGTGCTCCTTGTTCTTATACAGCCATTTGTTACCATCCTCCGATAGGAGCTTGTCCACACCAAAGCCAGCATTCACAAAGCCATTGACGAAGCTGGCAGCCAAATTCTGTTTGGCCGAATCCACTTGAATGGATGCGAATCGGGAGCGAGAGTTATCCAGATGAGATTTGTAAATATCTTCAGGCGTTTTTGGCTCCATGATGTCCAATTCACGTGCCAGATTCAAGAAGTGCTTATTTAAATTGGCATTCGACATGATCTCCATCAAATCATCATAGTCCGCAACAGATTCATCCAATTCAATGCACACCTGTTGGCGAGCCAGCATAAAAGCCAGTTGCTTCTGCATGGCTGCCTCCTTAGGCTCCTTAAAGATCTCGCCAATCTTTCCCATATCATTCAACATCAAAGCCAATCTCATGGCTTGCGTGTGCTGTTGAAACTTGCGCGCCAACTGCAATGCCGTCTCCAGAATGATAGTATTATCGGGTTCTGGGACATAGGGATAGCAGGACTGCAGATAGAGGCAGACGCGCGGATATGCCGATTCATCCACATATTCGGCGAGCAGATGCAAATGATCAATTTCAATGAGCAGATCACAAGCATCTGCCTCCGCATTATGCTCCATATTATATGGTATTATCTGCTTGACCAGCTCAATTAACTGAGTGCGAAACTCGCCAGTGGTGTCGTGATAATGTGCGGATATTTCGCCCGACAAATGACGCACATACTCGTGTCCCCAGTCGCCAATGGTTTGGGTGCGATCGCAGAGGAAACGATACGCCAGACAATCCTTGCCGCTGCCCATTGTCATTGAGAGCACCGAGATGATGTCGGCGCATAGTTGACGTGTTTGCTCATCAGGCATATGCTTGTAAACCGTTTTCATTGTTTCATAATGGGGACGCATGAACTTCAATGGCTTTGGCACCGATGTCATTGACGTGGTGGAGGCGCGGATTAATTTCGCCATCATTTCCAACGCTGGCTTGTACAATTTTTTGTCACTCTCCTGCAGACGCTGCACCAGCAGCTCCAGCTCCTCCTGCAGCTGCTGATCCTCATCCGATAGCTCTGGCTGCTGTTCTTTTTCATCCTTTTTGGCTTTGCCAGCTTCTTGCCCTTGTCCCTGGGACGCTTGTTTTCCCTTCGCATCCTTTGCATCCCCTTGGGGTAGCTGCTTTTTCTCGAGCTTCGACTCACCCGTCATATTGTGCTAGCGAGTCTTTAGTCTTTTGTTCAATGTAACAAATAACGAAATTTATTTTATTTAACAATTGCGGCGTTCACTTTTCTCTCCGCCTTCTTTTGTTTTTTGCTGAGTAATTTTACAAAGCGCTTTTTTGACAGCTGTCACATATAGTGGCAGCTCTGCCAACTTGTTTGAAGAACACAAAGTGGGATCCTTGAGCCCAAAAACGGTGTGGCAGCCTTGGTTCGCGTTCTTAAGCTCATTTTCATTTTCATTATTAATACAAATTATGAAAAATACCTATTCAGACTTGCAACTTCTATAATTTTAAAGCTGAAATTATGAAAGTTTTTCCAGAATGTTTGTTAAAATTTTTGCTGCACAACAAAACTCTCAGCGTTCAAAAAAAAATGTGTGATATAATTTCGAATTTAAAATTTTGAATAAGCTGTGTTTTTTTCCAAATAATTGCTATTCGATTTTAAGAATTTAAATTGTGCGCCGTTTTAATTTCTTGATCAATTTTTTGTTTGGGCTGGCAAGTCTGTCTACAATTTACTTTGAAAACAAAACCATAGGTGGCGTAATTATGTTTCACAATAAAACGAATCAAATGGCAAATATAAGAATTTTGGTCCAATGTTTCGCAAACAGACAAAAGGTGGCGCTTTCTCAGGAGCGAAAATTTAAATCTAAATTGCAAAATGCAATAATAAATGAATGATTTGATGAAAATTAAAAATTCGAAATTAGGTAAAATTAAGGAAAACATTTTAATAAAAATTTTAAGCTCGCTACCCAAAATGGAAATAAGTTACAAATTTAATTCTAGAAATAATATAAAAAAATCGAGAAAAATTTCAACAAAAATTCTGTAAAAATCTAAAAAATTCTAGTCTCAAAATTAAGAAAAATTCCAAATTATGTGAATTTTCATGGGTGCACCCAAATTTTAATTTTGATTAAATTAGAACAAGTTGCCAGATCGGGAAAATTTACAGGGTGGCAGCCTTAAGACCACCCGGCAGTCAGTTGAACACATGTTTTAAACCGGCGTCTTGTGGTTTTGATTATTTTGTTTAATAAAATGCTGCGTGTTACACAAACGAAAAACTCGCTGCTCGATGGCGCCTCCATGAGCGGCGAGCTCTATACGACGCCCAAGGATTGCGAGGATTTCTTTGAGAGCATAGAGAAGCCCACAACGGTGATTGCAGCACCACGCTCCACTTGTAATATTTGCATTTTATAAATGTTGTGTTTTACTAATTGATATGTATTGTTTAGTTATAAGAGCTGGCGTGTTGACCACAGTGCGTGGCTCTGCTTACATGGAATATGGCAATACCAAAGTGCTGGCCATAGTGGCACCACCGCGGGAATTGGTCAGGTCAAGTGTGCGTCGTGTGAGCATGGGAGTCATCAATTGTTATGTGAATTTCGCAGCATTTGCCAGCGATGAACTGGAGTTGGTGCCGGAGCGGGAAAAGCATTTAAGCAGTATGTTGACCAAGGCACTGCAACCTTTGGTGTGTCGCAATGAGTTTCTCAATTTTCAACTTGACATTCGAGTGCTGATCTTGGACGACGATGGTTGTTTGCTGAGCACAGCCATCAATTGCTGCGGCGTCGCACTCATCGAGTGTGGCATATCCACATATGACCTTATAACCGCCTCCACAGCGTGCATCTATCGCGATTATGTGTTCGTCAATCCCAGTGCCAAGGTGGAGGAGTTACTCTGGCAGCATCGAGGCGGCAATGCTTTGTTGGGCAGCAGCAGCAGCCATGGGAAAGATGAGCCTGAGCCAATACAAGAGCATGGACTGCTGATCAATGCCAGCATGGACACATTCGAGCAGTTGGCACAGTGTCAACAATGTGGTTATCTCAAACCGGAGACTTATGTGCAACTGCTAGACTATACGCTGGAGATCAACAGATCCCTGCGTGAGCTTATCAAACGCGTGCTCACGGAACGTGTCCAGGAGCAGCACACGCTGGACATGCGCGAGCGGGATGAGGATAGGCTGCAGGATGAGCGTCTGGCTGCCATCATTGAGCGACTTCAGCAGCAGGGCCTCAATGAGTTCATCATGTCCAACATTAAAGAGGATCCACACACCGCCAAATAAAATCTTTTGTTTTTTAAAAAAACTGAATGTTTTTAATTTTGAGCTTAAATACCTAAACTGTTAACAATTTGTTGTGGTCTTAAATAAGGTGGATCAACACTACAACACTACTACTGTTGATCCGTGGATGCCTCCAAGACAGCGCCAGAATAGGCCAGATCCCAATAGTGTTCCACCTGATGCTTTTGAAAGAACTCTCGTGCCATTTTCTCCATTGGGAATATTTTGAATTTGATTTCGCCAAAGTGACGACGCTGACTAGTTCCCTCCCAGACGAGCACACAGGAATTGGCCACATCCTGGCCATCGTTGCCCTTGACCAGATCCTCCTCCCACTTGATGCGATGCAACATGAGTCGTCGGTATTTCTTCTGTTGCTTTGGTCCGCCTTCGACAACAACGACACAGCAATCCCGGAACAGGGCAACACTTCCGGTCATCTGCAGTTGCTTGGCATTCGTTTCCACTTTGAACTTTTTACTTTGATTGTCCTGCAGGTCACGGATGCGATAGACGCTCACATGGACACCACAACTGGTATCCTCCTTCAGCTTGCGTTGCTTCTTCTCGCTCTTCTGTTCGCTGGTTAGCTTCCTGGCATTGTTGGCATCCTCGTGCGCCTTTTGACGCTTCGCCATTTGCTCCCTCACATGCGCCTCAATCTTGGTGGGATCTTGGACAGCATCGGTGCCCAGCACACGCATCAGATTCGAGATGCGCAGCTTTGGCTCTGGTGGCGCCACCAGCCCCAAGCGTATCTTCTCCTGCTCCTCCTTCCACGCTTCACGGCGATTCTGGCGACGCAACTTTTTGCGCTCCTTTTTGGTCAGAAACACAGGCAAATATACCGGCTTCAATGGTTCATCTGGGAGAAAATAAAGAAACATGTTAAAAGATGCAGCAACTAGTCGTCTCCTTATTATTATTTTTAATTAATTACCAAGGACAATGTTTATAATACTTCAAATATGATTTAATCATTTCTTTATACAAGTGTTAAAAAATCATCAGTGTTATAATTAATTACCAAGGACCATGTTTATAATACTTCAAATATGATTTAATCATTTCTTTATACAAGTGTTATAAAATCATCATTTAATAACAATTAATTTAAAATCATAACATTCATCTTAACTTAAATTTGTATTATTAAATTTAACAAATTATACAAAAACTTATTCTGATCTTAAAATAAAAATTTGGTCCTTATTTTCACACTTTAATTAGATACAACTTTAAAGAAAAAATGTATTTTATTTTGATAAAACTTGGTTAGTATTTAAATATTTTAAATTAGATAAAAATGAAGAAATTTTAATAAATAATACAAATTTTAATTTAGATCAAAAACAAGTGTAAACAATTATTTAATTTTGATAAAAATTTGGTTATATCAAAAATAAGTCATTTTGTTTCTATTTCGATAAAATTTGCAGTAAAAAATGGATCTTATTTACAGGATAATCCCTTTTAAAATTGTATATCTAAGATTTTGCTCTTTATCCAGATTATTATTTTCAAGTCAGCTTTTTCAAAATTCACTCTTTTTTGCAAATTGAACTTTACATATTTTAATTATTTGTTAAATCAACTAATATTTTTGTTATTTTTTTTTTTTTTTAATAATACTAAATACTATTTATTTGACTTTTCTGCTTCAAGCTATAAATATAAAAATGTTTGTCCTGACTGACTGAGGAGGATGGAATTTTGCCGCAACATAGCTGAGACTATTTCAACGTGCATGTTAAAATATGATTTCTGATCTTATTGAAAATGTGAATATTATGACTGGAATAAATATAAGAGCAGATAAAGTGCAACTTACTTGGCGGCTTCATCTGCGTGGGATGCTCTATGAGATTACTGATGGCTGTTTGGCGTATGCTGATCTTGCCACTGGCCTCATCCACCGTTTGCATGTCCTGGCTAAGGATGACCGAGTCCCACCATTCCATGGCGGGCACATCGTCGGGCATGTCCTGCTTGGGGGCGATAAGTGCCAGCTTTGTGGCTGAGGAGATGCCCGTCTTGCGGGCTATTTGGGATATCTCATTCTGGAGTCGCTCCAGCTGACTCTTCATCCGCATTCGCTCGGCCAGCTGTTGGAATTTGCCAGGCTCGTGGAAGCGCAACGTTCGCTTATTTCGCACCGTCGGCTTCAAGGCAATGCGATCGTCAAAGTACTTGATGGCATCGTCCTGACCGGTGCTCGTCGAGCCGCTGTTGCCGCCGCTGCCCTCGGGTCCGGTGGTCTGACGCTGGAACACCTCTCGCTTCTTGGCGCGTATGTTTGCCTTGAGCGTGGGCGTCACTGTGGGTATGTTGATGGCACGTCCACTCTTGTCCACGGTGCGTCCCTCCTCGTCCAGTATGAGGGGCTTGGGACGCTCCTGTTGCTGCTGCGCAGCTGCCGCCGCAGCTGCAGCCACTGCTGTGGGCTGTTGTTGTATTATATTGGCCAGATTACCAGTTAATTTGGCTCGTATCTGGGCCTGCAGCTCGGCTATCTTCTTGGCCTTGTCCGAGTCCTCGGGCGTGGGCTTTTTGGATAACGCCTGGGTGGCCAGTGCCACCGGCATGCCAATCTGTGGCACGGACGCCAGCAGAGGATCCTTGTCCCGCAGATTACTCAGCGCCCTTTTGCGCTCCTCGATCTCCCGCTGCGCATGGGCCATCATCAGTTTAATTTGTGTGGAGCTCAGCGATGCGGCCATTGCATCCACGGAGGAACCATTCTTTTCCTTGACATCAAAACGTGACTTCTTGGGTGCAGCATCGACGCCGACGTCGCTGCCAGCGCCAGGCGCGCTGCGTTTGTTGGCTGAGGATGATTTTGATTTCGGTTCGTCGGCGTCGGCGCTTTCGGCATCCTTGCGCGTTATAATGGACGACATAATATTCGCAATTAAATTGATCTGACTGAAAACGTTAAAATTATTTACCAAAAACTTTGCACATTCCGCTTAATCCGCATATGCTTTTTTTATATGTTTATCTTCTGCGAAAACGTTTACGTGAAAATTTCTTGAGCAAAATGAACAGGGTTGATTCTCTCGTCCGACTTTAAGTGCTGCCATTTGTTACAGGAAAAATAGCTGTTTCTATCCGGAAAACATCTGTAAAACAGCTAAAGAGCAGTGCTGCCAACTTTCCTCAATAAAAGTCATGGTGCGGTTGCTGAACTTAAATTTTATTTAAATGCAAAATGTCAAAAATTAACATTTTAATACAAATTTTAAATTTAAAATTAGATAGATATAATAAAGGTACAAATTTTAATGAAGGTTTGAGGTTCGTCACGCCAAGGGGGAAAAGTTACAATTGTAATTCTAAAAACTAATAGAAAAAATCGTAAAAATTCTAATAAAAATTCAGCAAAAAAATTTTCACTTAAAAATTAAACAATTACCAAAAAAGAGAAAGAAAACTTTAATGCTACCAATTTTGACCAAAAATGGTACATGTTGCCAGATCGGAGAATTTAGCAATGTGGCAGCTTATTGCGCATAAGAAAAATTTAAGAATTTCGACCATTTCACTCAATTGGTCACACTCTGAAACTTAAGGTTGCCACATCGGTTTAATAAACACAAGTGTCGTGTGTGCTTAATTTATTTGTTGTGAAAAGATTTTTTGCGCTTTTATTGTGCATAAAACGTAAAAAATTTGCATTTAATTGGAAGCATGGCATCAGACGAAGAGAATGACGATAATTTTCAGGGTGAGTACAACGTTTAAACCTATGTTTTACTGTGCTGAAAAATTTTCGGCAGAAAACGAATACCGACCGAGCCGTGGTCATGTTCAAGCGAGTGGAGTGAGCAGCAGGCGTCAGCGGCTGCCGACGACGTCTCGTTGCCGTTGCCGCGCTGTGTGCGTTGGCTTTTATTATTGTTTTCTTTTAGTTTTGTTGTGTCCATATACCAATTTGCCATAAATGAGATAGTTGTGCAATAAAATTGCCGCCGTCAATTACAAAATTATGTGAAATTGTGTATTTGACGCGCGATTTTTCACATTTTTGTGCCTCCTTCATTCTACACAAATTTATTATTGCATTTTTATGTGCTGTGTTTCGCAAATGCAGCTCTAGTATGCTATAAGCGTCTCGCTCGCACTTCGAGCGTGTCTGCGACGGTAAAACAGATGTTTTTCACGCTTGTTTTGATCTTTCCTTCCGTTCGAAACGAAAGGCGCGCAAGCAATAAGAATGTAAAGAACCTAATAAAAACGGTTAAAAGTTTAAATAACGTGAGAGCTGCAAAGTTAAACAATAAAAATATAGTCCACACAATCCAATATCAACAATTTTAGTATTTGTCTTTGATTTCAGGATTATTCAAAATGTTGGTTTTTAATGATGAGAATTAAAAAACAACATAAATGAGTAATCTTTGCAATAGTTGTGAAATGCTATTAATTAATATGGATGGCCTGCTTAAGCCTCTGTATTGATGTTTTTTTTTTTAAACTTGGCTGACTAGATGAAGTTAAGTTATATGATTTGTTGGTAATGAATTATATGAGCAGAGCAATTTTATTTGATGCTAAATAATACCATATACACTAACAAAAGTGTTTGCCATCGTTTTGCAATATTATGGTGTTATCTCACCGCGTACTATAGTGTTCTTGCTCTAACGCATAGGATCTGCCAATGCATAGAGTATTGTTCCCTAAAACAGTGTGTACACACTGTAAAATGAGACTTGCGCGATGTGGGCAACTACTCGCTCACTCTCTTTCGGCTCACAAACGCACTCGCAACCGCAACCGACGATAACGCCGCGTGAAGTGGGCTGCTTTGGAAATTTTACGATTCATTGTTGCTTGGACGTGGCAGCCATGACGTGATTTCTGACTTTGACTAAAAAAATTTTTTGTTAAAATTACATTTGTAAATTATAAAAAATTATCTTAAGGGGAATACGTGCATTATAAAACCAACAACAAGAGCTCAATTAAGTGTAAATTAAAGTGTGTGCAAACAATTGAAAGATATCAAAAATATTGTGTAAGAAAAAATTAAAAATAATACATACTCACATACACATGTATGTTTGCATATGTATACATATGCATATGCAAGAAGAAACGTATAAAAGAATATGTGCAATATTGAAAATATGGTCAAATCCTAACGTTGTTTTCCGCTGCCTTCTCTTCCCCGTTGTGCCGTGTTAAATTCATATCCGATTGATTTCTCCACATTGGTATGTGTGTTAGTGTGCGTGCATCTCGGGCGGATCGTCGTTTAGTCTGTCCGTCTAAATGAGGCAAAGGCAGTTGCCAGCATTTACATTTAGCAGTCGTCTTTCAATATCATTAACGCAGCCGTGTATTATATTTTATACATATACACATGCATACATCAAATACATATTTACGTCTGCTTGCATGTGTGAGTTTGACTCGTTTGCTCGCCAAGAGAGAAGCTCCCCCTCCCTTGAACAGAGTGGGAGAGGGAGCTTGCGCTTGTATAAATGTACATATGTATGTATGCGTGTACGTGCATAAGTTTGTGTATACGAGCGCGCTATGCACGCGCGCGCTCCAGCAGCTCTCGTCCTCCTCGTCGTCTTCGGCCCGTCTCTCTCGCGCTCAACCACCAACCCGCACTCGTCGTCGTCGTCGCCGTCGTAGTCGTGTTGTCGCTGACGAAAATCGGCCGCTGTTGATGTCGTTGTCGCTGTTTTTGTCGCCGCTGCCAATGTTATTTACGCGATTTCAATTTACTTACATATAAATAATTTTATTTCCAATAACAAATACAAGCACAAAAGCTATCAACCTTTATGTACGTATAACGATTACAAGTGCTTAAACTGCAAGTAACAAATAAACCACAACTACTCACAAAGTAAGCAACAGAGGGTGGTAAAAAGAAGAAGAACGAACAGAGAATTTGCTGGAATGCGTGGAAAGCAGTATAACAACAACAACGCTGCCGCCGGCTCATGTAACAAATAAAAGCTAGCAACAACCCTCTTTGTGTACAATATATACTTATATATGTATGTTAATTCGTGAATGCTCCTCCACTCTTGCAGCTGCTCTCGTATTTTCCTTTGATGCCTCTGTAAATGTTTTGTAAAACTTTGCTATTGACGCTGTTGCACTGCGAGGGGGCGTGTGCTTGCGCGTGTGTGTGTACAAGTTATCCTAGAAATCGAACGTGGGCAGCAGCAGCAGTTTTTAGAGTCTAATTTTAACATGTGATGTGCGCGCACATCACTGTTGTTATCGATACAATGACACACCTATCGATAGTATACCTAGAATTGCAAATTGTTGTCGTATTACTTTTAAGAACAACAAATTGCAAGAACTCTGACGTCAGCATGTAGGTATCATCTCTTGCCTCACACTCTCTCTTTTCTTTGCTTTATCGTCGTCAATTTCGCCACTAAACATTCCAACAGCTGTCTGCCGTATCGTCATTGGCAGAGGGGGAGGAGATGGTATCGGCAAGGCCTAATTTATAACAAAAGCAACAAAAGCATTTCGACTGCTCTCACCAGAATAAATGTTTTTAAATTTTGCTAATGGGCATTCAAATACGAGCATTTTTTTTTCTTTTTTTTTTGTATTATTAATTCTTATTGGAGTTGCCGGGTTTCATTCTATTTAACAAGAAGAAAGTGATAAATTTAATACCAGGCAACTCTTTGAATATGACACAATTATAATAGATGCGATTCGATTGTAGTGCATTTGTACATATTTTATTGACATATAAAATGTCGCTCAAAAGCAAAAGCTCATGACAGCTGAGACAACACGACTTAATCGCTTGAGAGGAAGAGAGAAAGAAAGATGGTGGGAGCGTCGCCCAATGGATGCACTCCATTCGTTGGTTGATTATGCCTCGAGTAGAGTATGTACATGTATATGTAAACATATTGCAGTATTGCACTGAGTACATTGAGCAGAATAAAGAGCAGAGAGCGCGAATGCATGGAATTGGGAGAGTAAAATATTACTCCAATTGTCAGGTGTAAAATGCTTTGACGCATTTCATTTCAATTTACGTACTTTGTGCGAAGATAAAAAAATTTCAGCTTGGTGCTTATACATACATTCATACATTATCAATACAATATGATCATCACGTTTGAGGTCAAACAGCCAAAACTGTTAAGCAATCTTTTATATGTGTGTATGTCGTATTGTTGATTTGTCAGTCCTGTTAATAGTTTTGAATTTAATTAGAGAACAAGAAAAGTAAATCAAATGATAGATAAATGTTATTTCAATAACCCAATTACAAATGCATATCTCGATCAAATTATACACGCAGTATTTTTGTTACCCACCTTTGTCGCTTGTGTATGTGTGTGGACACACTGATTTTCTATAATTTGTATTTTCGCTCGCTGTTGCTGAGGGCCACAACATCGACTCGAGGCACACACACAGTCAGCCGAACATGCACATGTATACATACAAGCACAGAAAACTTGCATAAATCTGTTGAAAAGATATAAAAACGACAACAACAAAAACAACGAAAACAACTGTGTGGCGCCCCAAACTGAAATAAAATTCAATACAAGAAGTGAAAGTATTGTGTCTGCGTGACTGTATGTGTGTGTGTCCGATCTTGCCTTGCCTTTGGGGTATGCGAGACAGCAAGTAGCAACCGTTGACGATAGTCATGCATGCTGATGCTGTCACGCTCACACATATTGCATTTAATTATGTCAAAACAAGAAGCAGTCAACAACAAGTGGTGGTATTTTCTAAACGCATAAAGTTGGCATTTTCAATGTGTACTTAATTAATCTAAGTACAAGACACATGTATTTATAAAAACAATCATTTTCGAAATGTGTAAACAGAGGTTTGAAATTTTCAATTATTTGTGTCTTTTTTTTATTATTATTTATTCAGTTCAGTCCTCACCTATAAACATACATACATACATATATACATGTTTATGTAGTTCCGAGAGCGGATCTCGTTGTTGTTGTTGATGTAGGTGCTTTTCTCATTTTAGCATTTAACACGAATCTGTGTATTCGTGTGCGCGCGTGTGTGTGTTTGTGCTAGTGTTTGTGCTTATGTTTGTGTCAGTTTCTATTGCTCTTAAATTGCTTTTGTGCTTTTACAAGTACACATAAATACAATGAGACAGACTGTCGGATATTGTTGCTTGTTGGGCATGCGAATGAAATCGGCAGCGTTTGACATTGATTACCGTAATACCTTGTGTATGTGTTTGTGGTTGCCTTTTATATTTGTGCAACTGTTGTCTTTTTCACCTATTTACTGTAATTGTGTTGTTGTCCGATCACGAGCAGAGAAGGCCGTATCGCTTCTCATTAAAAACATGTGTGCATTTATGTACATACATGTACATATGTATGTTTGAATCTCTAGCTACTGTGCTGCTATTTTGATGTTGGTAAACTTCATTTGTCACGTGTATACACGATCAACTCTTGTCCACATTGAGGAAAAAGTCAAAATCAAAATTTTGGTAGTGTATAAATTGTGGCACATATAAAAAATGTATAAGAAACAAAACAATTTGGGTAACTTTTCGGTTCAGTGGCTTATACCATAGGACAAGACATGGACTAGGCTCGCAAAACAGTTTATATACCCCGTAAACTCAGGGCGTGGGCTCGAACTTTGGTTCAATTTAATACAAAAAATTATTTTTTATAGTTTAGTTTTTTCCTCGAACCGGTTCTGTTAGGTTATGTTGAGAATCGGATTGAAGCCTTGATAAAATATCTGTAAATGTCTATAAATTTTTATTTTTTTTGTTAACAGTATTGTTTTTTAGTCTTATCTTATTTAAAGAAAAAAAAATAATAGTAACGGATATATTTGTATACCTTGTTTTAATTGCTGCTATTCTCTCAGTGTGTTTTGCTGTGGCCTCAGCCCTCCACAAAAAAAGAGGTGAAAGTGAAGGTCATTAATATTTGCATATGGGAATGTTTACGCATTGAGAGTGCACGAGTATAATAAAAATAACGAAAATGACAAAACTTCAATTTGTATATGTATGTATGTTGGTACATTATACATACAGAAATACACACATGTGTCTATGCCGCTATCTCGTTCCCGTGGGCCTGTCTGTCTGCCTATTTTTGTCGCCATTGTGGTTTTGCAAGCGCTCTCACCTACACATGTACATATGCACGTCAACAACGCTGCTCTCACTCTCCGACACACACACATACACACAGGCCCGCATACTTTTGCGGGGGTTTTTATAGTTGTCGCGGAAAAACATGGATAGCTGTTATTGTTGATTTTTTTGTGTATAGACCTTTTCCTAATTGGTTCAATAGTTTTGTAATTGTTATCGGGCCCCGTATGTTTGTACATATGTATAACACAATTTTTGCTTCAGTTGTTACCAAAAATAGTTTTATGTGAAAAGGAAGCTAGCCATTTTGCTTTATGGGTGTGTCAAATCCACAAATAAAAGTATGTCCATTATTATTTACTTGCATACCAACATATGTATTTGCTTAGATATTTAAAACAATAATACACCGATAACAAAATCGATATCGCTTTGGTTATATGTATGTCTCGAGATAGGTGCAGTTAATCGGTTGATTAAGACAGTGCTGCAAACTGTCAACATGTGTGCAGCACGTTGCCAACCAAGTGAATAATTGTCGCACTTATTTTAATTGTGTGTGTGTGTTTGTATGTGTATGCATATATATTTTGATTATTGTAATCCGTCGTTAACTTTGGCATAGTTTCGTAGCCGAGAAACCAGAAAATAAAACCAACATTAAAATTACCAACCAAAAGCAACAACAACAAAAATAAAAACAAAAACAACTGGACTGCAAGAGCTGCACTGTCGTCAACGGTGTTGTTGTTGTTTATTTATTTATTTTTCTCTTTGCCACCCGACATGTTACATATCGTTGTTGCTGTTACTCTTATTGTTGTTGTTGTTGCTGTTGTCGAGGCTGCTTTGCGGTTGCTTTAGTCATATTTACGGCTGCCTATAATGTTTATATAATTTTCGTATCTTTTTCTCTTTTTGCACATGCATACCGAGGTTTCTTATTGGTTGGTGTACTCTGTAATTGTTGTTGTTATTATATGTAGTAAGTGGTGGGTTGAGGTGAATTTCTGCTTTCTGTTTTGAAGTGTGGACTAGTGCAATCAAAAAAAATAAAATAAAAACCAAAGCTCAGCTTAAGTGCGCGATTTGTAGTTGTTGTTATTGTTGGATTGGCCAAAAAGTAACGATAATTGCATTTATCTTTGTATTGTGTTTTTTTTTTTAGTTTAGTTATTGTTTTCAATGCTTATCGTGTTTTTATTGTGAATATCAATAAAGTTCTATTTCATATTATATTCTAGTAATTTTCAGAAATACAAACAATATAAAGCTGTCAAATATAATTTCTACATTTTATTTGTAAATATTCGACCATATTTTATTTGAGTTCAGACAAAAGACACCGGAAACAAAGAAGACGAAGGTGAGGGCTGACTCTGACGTTCTACTTTTAAAGCTTAAACAAATAAACACACACACATACTAAAAAAAAAAATAGAAAAATGGCACACATACAGCGACTAGTTAAATTAAAAAAAAAAAACCGTAAACAGTGGGGGAGCGAGAGAGAGAGAGAGAGAGAGAACTCTGCGGAAGTTCAATTAACAATCACAAAAATGTCGGAAGTATGAAAACAAAAAAATAAGTGGAAAAGTGTTATTTAATAACAAATTAGTTGGAGTAATAAACAAAAAACTTGATTGCAAGTTACAAATCCAACTCTTAATTATGTATAAGCATATGTAAAATATGTATGTATGCAAAGTGCATTCTCATTTGGGGCAACAATAAAAAAACAACAAAAGGCAAATGTATCATGAAATATTAAAAAGTTGATTGTACGCTCAATTTGGCTGACCTTCAGTAAATTTTTATTTTATTTTTCAAAGATACTATATAATATAATACCGAATACAAATCGTAAATACATATGTATCTGAGTACGTTTGTGTGTATAGTATATTAACTTTAAATGACATACAGACAGACGGCAACAGACAACATCGAGAAATTCACGACAAGCTTAAGATTAATATGGATGAGGGGGTGGGGAGTATCAGTTAACAGTCCACAGTTAACCGCTCTCTGTGTCCGCCAATCTCTCAATATTCGTATTTTTTGCTGTCTGTTTTGGTTTTGTGTTTGGTGTCGGTTTTTAGTCCAGTTCGAAATTGCCAAGATTGTTGTTGTCTCTGTCTTAGTTGGTCTCTCCACTTCTCTCACAGTCTTGCTCCAATAAGAAGAAGTAATCCAACTGAATCTGGGAAGACAAGTTTTTTTCTTTTAATTTTGTGAAGCTTCCAAAGCTTGAAGCTTTGCTTTGCTTCACCGCTCATTCGGCAGTCACTTCTCTTTCTCTCTCCCTTTATCTATCTTTCAATCAGCTTTGACTTCGTTACGACTTGAGCCTTCTAGCTATGTTGTTGAATCGGGTTTTAATTTTTGGGTGTTGTTGATTAGCATTCACAAGTATTTGTAAGTGTCTGTGTATGAGTGTAAGTAGCAGAAGCGATCGCCGCTCTGATCAACCAAGACAATATTACGAAATCAAAACAACAGGAATAGTAGGAAAGACCTTTAAGTTTAGGTAATTGTAAATTAGTCGTCAAATTGAAACATTGTTGTAAAATCCAAATCATTTTAAAACAACTGACTAAAACTATGTTTAAATTTTTGTTTTTCAATACTTTTTAAAAACTTTTGTTATATATATATTTAGAGACCCAAACGTGTATAACAGTTACAGTTAAGACTACACGTTTTAGAGTGCTGTTATACAATTACGGATGTATTGTCCTGGTTATATAATACTTTATCAACAATTGTTGGTGCCAACAAATTGCCTGATAATATTAGATAATATTGAAATGATTATTGGAGAACTAACATTAAATATTTTTATTAATTTATTGAGATCTCAAAATAATCAACAGTATAATAAAATGAAAAAATATATTTAGTGATAATTATCTTTTTTAAAAGATCAGTTTTGGACAATATTTCGAATGTCGATTCAAATAATTAAATTTATAGAGCTTAAAGACTGGTTTACCTATTACTTTTTTATTCTTTGTTTCGTCTTCCTTCGTTGTTTCCATCTTATATTTAAATTTACTTTTAATTGTCGAAGAACACAATAAAACCAGAATCTTGAATTTGTAAATCACATTTAAAGTTTAGTTCATTTGTGATGTTTTCTGCCTTTTTAAAGCCAAAAAGCACAGCTGCTTTTCTGTGTTCATTTGATTGGGTAATTCTCTTTTTTTTTAAGTTTTCTAATTAACAGATAAGGTAAACACACGCACAAACATTTGTAATCTTATCAGAATAAATAAGAAACTTAATTTTATGCCCATTCACGGTCAATGTTTTCTATTTGTTTTTTCTCTTTTTCAATTTGATTATAATTTTTTCATATGTCAGCGATAGTCTGAGTGGGAGAGAGTCCAAAATAAACGCATTTCCGTTGAACTTTTGTTACAATCATAAAAAGCAAAGCAAAAAAAAAAAAAAGAAATTATGCAATGTACATTGGCTTTGTTGCTTAAATCGGTCAATGAACGTTGTTTTTGTACGGCGGGATTGTTTCGGTTCGGTTTGCTCGTTTAACAAGATCTCTTCCAGGTGAAGCTTATAATTTGATTGGTTGTTGTCGTCGTCGTCGTCGTCATACAACTTGTTGTTGGTTAAGAGGGTGAACTTTGGGATCGTTCGTTCAGGCCACAGTTCATTGTACGCGTTTGTTTGCATTGTGTGTTGCTTTGCAAAGAACACGTCGATATGAGTTTGCTTCAAATATCTTGGCCTTGACATTTTTCCATTACTTTTGCTCCGTAGAATGAGGTGATAAAGGGAATTCCCGGTAAGAAAAGTACTTTATAAATCAAATAACTTTCGTGTATATCACACACATTAGAAAATATGTTTATGACGTTTATAGGCATTCTCTTCATTGCCATGACTCATTTAAAGGGAACTGTTATAATTATAATTGTTTACTGTGTATTTAATCTGAACTAAATGTCGCAACTTGTATGAATAATGTTGCTTATCGATTACTATTTTAAATAGCCGATGATGGATTACTTTTTAAAATTGCATCGTAGCCTAGCCTTTGTTTATATTTATTAACATTGAGATTTATTGTTGAACCTTCCCAACGATGATCGTGTAAACGGGCACGACGACACCGTTTAACGCCTTTCTCAATATGAAAATAAATAATAATATGTACACTGTTTTGATGCCTGAATCGTGAGTCACATTTCCTAACAATGATGTTGTTGCTGTTGCTCTTTGCTAAAAATAGCAAGTGTTGAATATACAATACAAAATTTAAAATATTGCAATACATACATACTTACTAAATATGTATGTATGTGTGTGCCTTATATTGCTGAGAAAATTGTGCGGCCTAGCTTTTGTTGTGATGTTGCTTGTGGGTATTGGAAGTGCACAAAATGTTGCATGGCATTTTGGGATTCCCGTGTGGGCAATTACCGCCCAAAGAGAGAGAGAGAGAGAGAGACAGAGAGCGCGAAGAATCGCGTCGTGTCGTCAACAATTGATTATTCATTTCACACACTCACGCACACTTCGACACGCTGTCAACTAAGAGAGTGAGAGGTAGAGACTTGTATTCCCCAGCGCCCTCTTTTATCGTATAAATATTATTTTTGTTGTCGTTGTTTTATTTTGTCGCATTACTACTCGACTTTTGGTTTACCGTGCTGTTGCTGCCCTACAACATTTTTGAACAGATGTTCAGAGTCTTTCGTCTGTGCCTATTAACGTTTATGCGTTCCTAAAATATATATTTTTAAATGCTTTGCACGTATTTTAGTGCACAAACCCAAACCTACTTATATTTACATAAATACAAGTGTATAAAGCCGTAAATGAGTTTTTAATGCGCTTTGTTGTTTGTTGTTGCTGCTTCTCTTGTTGTGTTTGTTGTTGTTGTTCTACTAGGTCTCTGCATATTTATCGATTCAACTAAATTTCGATCGATTTGGCGAAGGTGGCAACGCCGTGTCGCTGGTGCACAGATTAACGAGCTTAGTTGGGTCTCAGTGTTATGCCTTTTGCTCCCTCACTCTTTCGCCCGCTCTCATTTGACATTGTTATCAATGGTTGGTTCTCATTCTTGTTGTTGTTTTAAAGAAGCGCAGCACAAAGCAAAACTGTCTACACAGCTGTCAGCTGCACTGCCAACACTTATATGCGGTTGTGTGTGTGAGTACTTGTATTATTCAATTCTTTTTAGAAGCGTGTGAGATTTTTGTTACTGCCCTTTTTTCGAGCATTCCATTGCACACGTTCACACGTTTTTCATAGATTTCTGTGGTATATACATACTTACATACATATATATTTTTGGTGGTTGTTGCTCCTGTTGTTTGTTGTTTAATGCCTGCGGCCAGCTGTTGTCTGCGTGGAGTCCTCCTCACACAAAGACACAAACAGGCAAACGACAGGCACATTGCGTCGTCCCGTCGTCTCATCTCCGTCTCCCTCTTCGTATCCACCCGTTGCTGTCTCGTATCGTTGTTGTCGTTGCGCAGTGCATTGGCCTTTCGTTCGCCTGGGCTCTCAATGCTATTTAAGCGGTGTTCGGAGGAACGACGTTTTTAACAAATGGCTGCCGACATCGTTGCGCGCTTCAAACTTGAAATTGTATTTTTTTATTATTGTTGTCGTTGCTATTAAGGTTTCATGCATACAAATATATTTCGCTTTTTTGGCTAATTCGTTTGACGTAGACTTCATATTGGTTGTTATTAAAAAACACACAAACACCAACAACAAACCAGGGGCAACATTATTATATATTTATTTGTTGTTAAATGAACTTCAAATTGTTACCTTGGCTCACAGCTTTTATTTGTTAGTTTTTCTGTGTAGCGGCATGTGTGTGAGAGAGTTTTTATGAGCTTTAAAACTTTGCGATTTTCTATAAATCTCATCCTGTTCGACTACAACAACTATATATTACCCAACTATAATATACGGATGTGTTTGCGGGAAAACGAGACGAACATAGTTTTCCTGATTTCTGTTTTTCTGTCAATTTGACAGATGCATTGCCCGCCTCTATAAGCAGAAATTCGCAAAGAGATCGTCAGGTGTGTGTTTAACTACTTACTGCAGCATACATATGTATGTACATATTTGCAGATACATTTTTCTTATGTATAAGACACATTTTCATGTACATATTCATGTGCGATTGGTGTAGCTAAAATTCCTAGTACAAAAACAAACAAAGATAAGCCCACCACCACACGCAGGCAAACCTCTCATTGTAGCAGTTAAGTAGACACAAAAAAAATAAGTAGGCACGAAGACAGACACGAACGAACGAGCACACGACTAAAATGCTAACACAAAAACATACATACAAACACATCGGGCTAAGATCTCTGTCTACGGTAAATCTACCTGAAAACGGAAAATTTTTGTATGCAAAAATGTCAAAAGTGAACACAAAATAACAGCAAAGAGTATCGTGCAGAAAAAAAAAACGGAAAACGGGTGTACGACAGTCACGCTCTTAAATACTTACGATGTGTACTCTCTTTAAAAAAGAGAGAACCCTTGAGAGAAAATATGTCACGTAACGGTATGTAACGTAAACACAAAACAGCTGAGCAGTACGTAACGAGAACGTATGATCGCGTACGCGTACCGTAAACAAATACAAGTGCATTAATACAATACATACAACAACAACTTAACAACGGATATTAACAGAAGGAAGCGGAAAACAACAAAATTTGAATAAACAAGAAAATCACTAGAGCATACTAACTTTTTGTTTCTTTCTAAAGTGTTGAGTGAAAATAAAAGCAAAATTGTAATTTTAATAAAGATCCAGAGAAGCAGAAATCAAAAAGGAAAGAGCACGGCCATAATCAACAAGCAACAACAACTACAGAATCAACACATCGGCAAAAAAATAACAACCAGCAGCAGGCACAACTAAGTACGCTAAAAAATATTTTTAATAAACCATTTTGAAGTGATTTTGACTGAAATTGGTAATAATTTTATAGAGAAATAGTCATCAGAGTGTAAACCAACCAACAAATATCAACAAGAACAGCGGCGACCAATTTGAAGAGCTTTTTTTGTGTAGCTGTCAACACTAAAAGCAATAGCACTTGCTATCGATTGACCGATAAACCGATATATTCACTGTTTATAACACTGGCCAAACCACAGCGAGCACAGCTGATTGTGCCACCCCGTTGTGTTGCTGTGTGTGTGCGGGGCAGTGAAAGGTTTGGTGCGTGCCGGAGCAGCCGTGTAAAGAAACAGTATAACAACAGCGAGTGACGTGGTGGGAGAGAAAAAAGAACAACAACAACGATACACTCACGACCACAACGCTCAGGTGGCAGACTAAAACAGCTGTTTCAACATCGCAACAATAAAAAGTCACTGAAATCTACAAAGCGCCTTTGACTATTGTCATATAAATGTAATATATACATGCAAACACACACACACATATTGTAAGTACAATTGTTGTTGCGTCTTGTGTTATATTTATTATATATATATATATATTTTGTTTTCATATTGTGACGCGTGCCCTGTGCCTGTAGCTTTTCCAACTTTTGTGAGATAATTACACACGTATAAATTCAACGAGAACAGCAACAACTAAAAAGTAAGCTAATTTTTATAATTTTCTAAGACGTGCAACGGGGCCCAAGCTTTTCGTGATATACAAACACACACACACTCACACACACAATTAAAAGGTATTAAGCAAAAAAAAAAAAAAGAAAAGAAACAAATGTAGATAAGCAAATGCTGTTGGTTTTGTTGAACAGAAAAAACGTAGAGTCTACACAAATCGCTCTCTAAGAGTAAAAAGAGAGAGCCAGAGAGATAGAAAAGACTGAGAGACGCGTAACGAATAACGGAATGGCCAACGGCCAGCGGCAGAGTGCCAAGTGCGCACATTAAATTGCAAACTTGTTTTCATTTTCGCTCTACGCTTCACTTCCATAATAACTACATTACAACAACAACAACAAATACTACATGCAGCAGCAGTAGTAGCAAGTGATACAAGGCACGTACGTATTTCAAACGAAACATCGAGACGTTGTTTGGTTGTTGCTTTTCAAGACACGGAGCAAAGCGAGTGAGCGTGCGAGAGTAAAGCCAAAGAGCGTCAAATTGAGCGCGCACCTATGTATGTCCATGGGTAGTATGAGAATGTGTATGTTGATGTGCATGTGCGAGAGATACGACAACTGCTGCCGTTGATCTGCTCCGTCGCGTCACACTCGTCGACGTCGCTGTCTTAGCATTGTCCACGGGGCGGCGGTGAGTGGTGTAATAATAAACGAGTGCACAGCAGCAGCAGCAACGGCAACGGCAACCACTTGAAAGCAACTCGTTTCGATTTCATTTAGCAGATACCTTTTGTACGTTGATTAAGATACCTTGGACACACAGACAAGAGTAATATTTATATGAAAAAGGAAATCAAATGCAATTGAACAATAAATTGCTAAGCAAAACAAAACGTAACGTGTAAATAAGTTAATTAATTTATCGAATTCCAGTGCCAACAAAGTGTTAAAATCAAACAGCAAATTCCAAAGCAAAAATGTCTTGAGTAAAAGTGTTGGCGTAAAAACCCAAAATACATGCATACATACATACATATATTCACGTACATGTGTGTAAACTCACGCACACAATATCAATTGAACAAAAAAAAAAGTGGTTAAAAGGAATTAAAAATTAACAATATTTCAAGTGCTTGAACTCTGTGCCTACAATTTGAATAACACAAGTGTGTGAAATTGTTGAGGTGTGTGTATGCCAAGAAAAAGATATTCACACACAAATGAACACATATGCAACTAATATAAAAGTGGACAAAAAAATATTATAAGCAGCAGAAAAAATATATATAAAAAATCAACGTACAAACACAGATGATTTTTAGCAAAAGCAAAAAAGAAAAAAGATCAAGCAGCAACAACAGTAGTAAAGCCAATCAAAACAGCAGTTGTCTCGCTTTAGCACACACTGCGATCAATGTGAACGAGAGAATAGAGGCAACAAACCAGCGAGCGAGCGCGCACACACCACCAAAAGCAGTCAAGCGACCGTGTATCCATATTAGTGTGAGTGAGCGGGTATATTTGTGATTGTGTGCGAACAGCATTGATTGCTGGCTCTGCTCTGCCTCTGCTCGACGCTGCGCTGTCTTTGATTTTGCTTATGGCTGCCGCCGCCTGACTTTTGAGCGATTCATACACATTGACAATTTGAGCACCTGGCGCAGGAGTCGCACTTTCAACTCAAGCAAGCAAAAGTTACAACAGTCATCCGCACGCCTCGCACACTAGCATGTAAAATAATCATCAGCAGCAGCAGTAGTAGCAACAACACCAACTACAAAAGCAACGACTATAGAAACAAGAGCAATAAATACATGCCTACCTTAACCCAATTAAAATACATACCATATTATTTAACAAAAGAAATTGTGTTATTTGCAAGTAGCACACAAAGAGAGCAGCAACAACGTGGAGTGCAAATATGAACCAGACTTTTTGAAAGTAGAAAGAGAGCAAGAGAAAGAGAGAGAGAGAAATGAGACATATACGGAAGTGAAATTCTCAAGCAGCAACAAAAATACAAATGAGTTGTGCGTGTGAGTGTAATTGTATTTGTGCCTGCATTTCAAATCAAAAAATTTAAAGAAACAAGAAAGAAAAACGCAACAAAAACAACAACAGCAATAGGAGCAAGTTTGCAGTGTAGCTCAAAACTCTCAAGAGAGTCAGTTTTGTGTTAATGTGTGAGAGTGTGTGTAGTGTATATCGGTATAAAAATGCTATGCATTTGTCTCTGTTTCACGTCTTAGCAACAACGTAAATTTTACTTACGATTACAACATACTAAAAAAAATATTATTAAATTGTACAGAAACTAAAACATCAACAACAAATCAGTTGCAATTGGGCCACAGGCGTCGGTCGTCTACGTCACGTCAGGATCATCACAACAACAAACAAACAACAACTAAGCACATTCAGCAGCAGCAACATTTACAACAACTTCCAGTTACAGTTACTTCCACTGCTCTTCCGTGTCCGCAAAGAGAAAATTTGTTTTATTTTTTTATTTGCATTGTCAACCACTGGCGTGCCAGCCAATATAAAATATTTGCCATTCGCCACGCAACGTCACGACGACAACGCAGCCAACTTAACAAGTAAATAGAACAGTAGTAAAAGTATATAGCTATTGTATATTGTGTAGAAAACAACGGAAACAACAAATAAGAGAGTAACAATTGTGATCAGATACAATTTGGAGGGGGGCTCGGATACGTTATGAGCAATTCGATTGCATCAACAAAATGCCTGCCCAATGTATCGTTCTCGTCCGGCAATTATGGTATGTCACAAAGCCACCGTTACACCGATGATACCAAGGAGTATATATTCCTTAAGCTCACCGACTCAGCGTACCGTGCCATCGAGGAATATCAAAGAAATGAAAATGCCAATCGTTTTGCGCCCGGCCAGTGTGCCAAAATTCAATGCAATGGCAACACTGGCATCATACACTTCCCGCTGCCCATCAACGATAATGGCAACAATGTTGCTAATAACAACAATGGCAACGGCGGCAACAATATGGAAAGTGGACGTAAATTTGGTTTTACCATTGACGATCTTGAGGGCACATTGGAGTGCATACAGCAACAGCAGCAAGAGCTTGATGTCCTTGGTGCATTGGCGCGACGAATGCGCATTCATGCCAACGACGATGTCTACGATACCACACGCAGTAAAATGGCCCGCGCCGAGGAGACGGAGAAGAGCAAATGCATACGTGAGATCAAGCCAAATCAATCTGATATTGGGCGTAAGGTGAAGAAGCCGTCATCAGCAACGGCATCGTCACATCACAGTGGGAACAACAGCAACAACAACAGCAACAATAGCAACAACAGCAGTAGCAGCAATAGTTTTAACAGTAACAATAGTCGTAAGTTAGTTTCATCGCCATTTAATGGTCTAACATCATCAGCATCAGCAGCTGTCGCAGCAGCAGCAATTTCCTCACGCTCGCCCAATCCTAATCCCAATACCAATCCCAATCCAAATATGTTGGGTGCCAGCGGTACAGTGAACGGAAGTCGCAATAGTGCGGCAGCTACACTGGCCAACACATTTGCCAATGGTATCTCGCAGGGTTATGCACTAAGCGGCAATTCTCCCAGAGACAGCACAACATCAACTGTTGCAACAAGCCAACAAGCAACAGCAACAAATGGTGGTTCAGGCGGAGGAGGAGGCAGCAGCAATGGACGCAATAAAATGCTTAATGGCAGCAGCAGCAACAATTCTCGCAACGGCAACACCAAATCCGCTGCAGGAACTGGAGGAGGAGGAGGTGGAAATGGTAACAACAAAATGTCTGATGTCTCACGTCGCAATATACGTGAGCGTTTAATACATTTGTTGGCATTGAAGCCATTTAAGAAACCCGAGTTGTTTCAACGTTTAAAGAATGAGGGCATCAAGGATCGGGATCGCAACAATGTATTTAGTATACTCAGGGACATAAGTGTTATGCCACACAATACGTATAATTTGCGGCGACAAATGTGGAACGATGTCGATGAGAATTGGCCATTCTTTAGCGAACAGGAATTGCAACAGTTGAAGCGTCGCAAGCCACAGAATCTGACGCCACCAATGAGCTCGGATGCGGGCAGTTCAACATCTGGACAAAGTCCCACATCCACCCATACTGGCAGTCCGCCACCATTGATAGGTAGTCAACAATTGTCTTCGGTAATGTCCGGAAATCATAACCATAACAATGGCAACAACAGTCTTAAGCGCAGCAGCACTGAGTATGATGAAATGCTTAACACCACCGGCAAGACCAAAAAGATGCGCATAAGTCATTACACTCGGGAAACTGGACCAATTTCCAACTCCTCCTCCTCCAACACTGTGCCCACATCCACGTATCGGAGCAGGACGGGCAGCTCGGCGGCTGCCTATACGCCGCCACAGCGTCAACAGCCGCATATGGTGGATGAGCACAGCAGCGATTTGAGCTACAATGTGCTGGATAACATAGATGAGTTTAGGAGCATGGCGGCAGCAGCTGCCGAGCAGCAACAACAGCAACAGCAGCAACAACAACAGCAGCAGCAGCAACAACGTGGCAACAGTCGACGCACCAGCAGCTCTTCCTCGTCCAAGCAAAGCGGTGGCAGCACCGACAAACGCAACTCCACGGGCAGCAATTCGAGCAGTTCCAGTGGCTATGAGACGCAATTGGAGCGGGATCGCAACAGTCGTCAGTCGGCGTCGGCTTCGTTGGCGCTGTCAGCAAACAACAACAGCAGTCGAAAATCCTCAACAACGCCACCAAAATTGGCCGCCAGCTTTGTGCGACAATCGGGACCGGCAACATCAACAACTCAGCAGCAGCAACAACAAAAGCAAAAACAACAGCAACAGCAGCATCATCAACAACAACGAAGCAGCAGCAGCAACAATATCAGCAGCAACAACAACAACGCGCACGATGAGTACAATTCATACAACAACAACACGCACGCCGCTTCCAACAGCAAAAAACGCACGAGTGACAGCAACAACAGCAATGGACAGCGACAACGCGGCAGCAGCAGCAACAACAACTATCAGCCGCAGCAGCAGCAACAGTTGCCAGTGCAACAACAACAACAACAACACAATCAACAAGTGCATTATCAACAACAGCAACAACAACATAATAATCATCAACAACATTCTAGCAACAATCATCGCGAGTCAACAACAACAACAACCACAACAACGAATCATCATCATCAACAGCACCATCAAAAACAACAACAACATCAATCGAATGCAACAACAAGAGCAACTGGAACAACTAAAACTGCTAAACATCCATCGCCCACACAACAACTGGCTGAGGCAGCACATGCATATGCAACAGCTGCAACATCCGATGCAAATGCCAATGATGCACCACGTTATGACTTTAGTCAATATGCGCCCATACGCACACTGGAGGTGCGTAGGCGCTATAAGAATGAATTTCAGAGTGATTATGATGAGTACTGTAAGCTGTTAACCAGCGTCGAGGGTGTGAGCAAACGTTTCCAGGATCTATCCAAGCGTTTGGAAGGCGCTCAGCAGCGTGGCGGTGATGATTACGACCAAATCAAGCGTCAGATTGTCAGCGAATATGAGAGAATCAATAGTGATCGCAGCATTCATGAGGAGAAGCAGAGATTTGATTATTTGCATGCCAAATTGGCGCATATCAAGCAGCTGGTTATGGACTATGATAAGACTTTGATAAGCGCCGGTCCAGACGCAACGGCTGCGGCTGCGGCGGCTACAGCTGCTGCTGCTGCAGCGGCTGAGGCTCAAGCATTGGCGGCAGCTACAGCAGCCGCAGCTGCTGCATGTTTGGCCGAAAGTACTCACTGTAGCAATAATAACATGCAACAGCAACAACATCAGCAACAACAACGGCAGCAGCAACAACATCATGCTGTTGTGACGATACAGCAGCAGCAGCAGCAACAACAACACCATTACAACAGTAACAACAACAGCAACAACCACGGCAGCCACGACAGCGATTCGGATGATAGTTCCGGTAGTTCTGACTCTAACGATGATGATGATGATGAAGATTGCGATGATTCCAACTCCAATACTGATGACGACGAACGCTACTAAAAAGAAACAGAAATAACGAATCAATCAAATCAAACAATCAATCGGAATCAACACCAACATTAAGTTACTTTAAATACAACAACAACAAAAGCTGCAGTTGCAGTTGCAACCAATGTAAAAAAGCAAAAAAAAAATAAAATAAATGAAGAAATAGAAACTATTATACATAAAATATATATAAAAATATATAGAACAACACTTATTATATAAAAGGAAACAGACATCAAAACACAAACACCAACAAAGCGTTCTAAAATAAAACTTGTACTAAAAACTAAAACAAAAAAAAATGTTAAAATTATGTTAACAAATTTAAAAACACAAAACAAACAACAACACAATACAATTTGCAAAACGTGTCGTAAAAAGCAAAAGAAAAAATCACGCATATTTTTTTATGAGAATTCAAAAAGAAAAAACATTTATTTAGACCTAACAAAAAAGGAAATATGTATAGAGTATGATTTTTTGTTTTTATCCGTTTTTGTGTGTAATAATAACTATATTATTGTCAAGAAACTTTTTTAAATATATACATACATTTATATATATATCTATATATTATAGAAGACAGAGAGTGTGTATGTTTTCTTTGTTTTCAAACACTTTGATAACTTTTTAAACTGTTTCTTATTTTTATAAAACAAACACCAACACACACACACAAACATCAATTTGTTACGAACACAATCAATTCACTTTTGTTTTTGCTTTTTTTTCATTTAATATACTTGAAATTATGAGTATATGATTTCCTTTTTAAAAAATTCCTCTTCCAACCGTACACCAACGACAACAACAACAAGAACAGTTTATCTGATGTGCGCACAGTGTGCCCAGAGATATTTGTTTTTCGACAAATAAATAAACTAACACACACTCGGAAATACACACACACATTTTATATGCTTCTTCTTCTTCTTCTTCTGGTGGTGCATGCGGGCGTGCCTCTTTAACAATAGACTGAACTTTTAAACGGCTTGTTGATTTTTTTTATTAAAAATACTATACTTATTTTGTAGCAGCTTGTGTAGAAAAAATTAAATTTTAATTTGTGTATAACTAGTTAATTTTTGTTATAAATTATTTTTTGTGTCTTTATAAATCGTACACGAATTATAATTTTGTTTAACTTGTTTTCTTTTTTCTTCTCAAACATTTCGATGCTTACAATAAATTATTTATTTTATTTCGTTTGCCTGTTTAGACAAATTTTTGCTCAAAAAAAAAAAAAATACAAAGAAATTTTAATGAAACGAGAAAATGAGAATAAACAAGTAAAAGTACTAAGTAAATGAGTTATAGACATGATTGTGCGGTTGTATCAGAGCTGTGCGGCCCCAAATGAGCTGTTTTGCTTTTAGTTTTAGAACAACTTTAAGCACGTTACAGACGCTTCCTTAAAAAATATATATATGTATGTATAAAAACGAAAACCAAAACAAAAAATATCAACCAAGTAAATTACTTTGCTTGAAAAATTATAAAATAATTTGCTGAAACTCTAGTGTCCAAAACAATACAGAATTAAAAATAAAAATAAATCGAAGAATGTAAGAGAAAGATGTAGAGAGAAAGAAAATAAATCACAAAACGAATGTAATGGATGGAAACAACCAACAAATTTTTTTGTTAGCTATTTCGTTGCAATATTTTTTATATACCATATTTAAGTAGTAGAAAAACAAAACAAATGAAACGAAAAGGGAAAATCAAATGAAACAATGAGATCAAGTTGCAAAAAATCAAGCGTTTAAAATCGATTTGTAGCAATTACAAACAATATTAAAATGATATATACAATTTATATACAACAACAACAAAAAAATACTATATATATATATACCTATATACAACAATGACATTTGATAAGTAAAAATAAATGAGATGAAGGGGAACTTACTAGTTTTATATGCATAAATGCCACGCCCACACACCACAAACATAAATAAAACAAACAAACACACACACATACACACCCACAGCATACACATAACTAATCTACTGCAATTACAAGAAATAAAGAAACTTATTAATGATAAACAAACAATAAGAGAAAAACAAAACAAAAAAAATTATGATTGTGTAAGCCGCAAGGAGAAAAGGAGTAAACCAGATCAAGAGACATGAGAAAATTATTATTATTATTATTATTATAATTATTATTATTATTGTAAGTTTAAGAGCAAAACCGCTGACAAAACCAGCAGAATTAAAAATCTTAAAAAAAATGAGATATTGTTATATACTAGTAATTATTAAGGCGACAAACAAAACAACAAAAAAAGAAAACAGACAACAACAAAAAAAAAAAATTAACAAAAAAAGCAAAGAAAAATAGAGTCAAATAAAATATTGAATCGAAAAAAAAAACAATTTATTTTATTATATTTCCGCTGGGGCCTTAGGATCTTTTCAGCATTCATTATTCTTGTATAATTTTGAGGAGTTTTTCGCTTGAACATGTACCACGGTAAAGAACGAGCGTGCGTGAGAGCGATAGCACTCGTGCATGCGATCGTTTCTAGAGATATCCTATTAATCGATAACCATTTTACTTGCCGATTTATAGAAGAAGAAGAGGCGGTCGAGGATAATGCTCAGGTGGCTGAACTCTCCAATGACTCCGATGCGCCGTTGAAACCCAATGTGAGTAAATTAACTAAAATAACAGCAAATACTTAGACCACTGATTAATAGTGTGAGCTGCCGCAGAATGACGAGGATGATGATTATGATCCGGAGGATAATCGCGGCAAGAAGAAGAAGGGCAAGAAGCGAAAAACGAAGAAGGGCGAGGAGAAGGGACGCAAAAAGAAGAAGCGCAAGAAGAATGAAAGCGAAGAGGATAGCGATTTTGTGCAGCACGACGAAGAGGTGGAGTATCCAAGTACTTCATCCAAACGCGGACGCAAGCGCAAAGAGGAAAAGGAAAAGGCTCAAAAGGAGAAGGAATCATCATCTTCAGGTAAGCGAAACAACATTACAAGAATATTAATAAGGATAATAATAAAAAAAATTAGAATATTCTGGAGGAGACCACTTCTTTTTTAGTTTTTATTATAAAAATTAAATTTTAACATATCAAAATGATTTATTATATATATTTTTTTGAAATGAAACACACGAAATCCGAGTTGATTATAATTTTTAAACGAAAGGTGGAATTACACTATTTAAATTTTTAAAAATAATTAAAATTACGGAAGTTTTTTGGTCGAAAAAATATAAATTATAAATCTTAAGATCATGTTGAAACTGCATAGATTACCCTTAAAGAAATATTTTGGTATATTTCATGTTTTTTTTTACAGTTACTAGAAGTGAATGATTTTTGCAATTGAAAAAAAAAAAATCATTATTTACTGCCCGTGATTTTTATAATAAAGTTAGAAATAGTAATAATTTTTATATATTAAAAAAAGAGCTCATTTTTAAATAATCATTATTAAATTTGAAAATAATAATTATTTGCATATATCAGGAGTGCCCAGAAATCGAAACCAACCAAAAATATATGGATATATTCGGTTGGTTTCGCTTTCTGTGGCACCCCTGATAAAAATGGCAGGTACATAGCGAAGAAATAGTAAAATAAAAAACTAAATTAAATTAATTTTTTTTAGTTCTGAAGATTAAAATAAAAATCGGGAGATACAAATAATTTTAATTATTAAAATAAAATAACGCATAGTTACTAAACAACATCTCGATCTTTAGGCATGCCTTCAGTGGAGGATGTGTGCTCGGCGTTCAGTGTGTGCGATGTGGAGATCGAGTACAGCGAGGAGGATCTGCAGAGTCTGACCACGTACAAGGCATTCATGCAGCATGTGCGTCCCATTTTGCAAAAGGAGAATCCCAAAATTGCAGCACCCAAGCTGATGATGCTGGTGGCCGCCAAGTGGCGAGAGTTTTGCGAGAGCAATCCTCATATCCAGCAGGAGCAGCAGCAGCAGGCCGGAGGACAAACGCAGCCGTCAGCAGCCGAGCCGGATGAGCCACGTTCATCACGATCGTCGCGCAACGAGAAGCCTGATGATATCTATGAAGAGGAGGAGGAGGAGGAAGAAGAGGAGGAGGAGAAGAAGCCGCGACGCAAACGCAGCGGACGAAGCAGCAATAAAAAGGGACGTCGTCCATCGGCCAAGGTGCCCACCTTGAAGATCAAGTTTGGCAAACGCAAACGCGATAGCTCCGACGAGGAGCAGGATGCAAGTGGCGCCTCTGAGCGTGATTCAGACCTTGAATTCGAGCGCATGTTGCAGAAGTCGGATGACAGTGCCGATGAGAAGGATGCCAAGGATAAGGACAAGGAGAAGGACAAAGACAAGGACAAGGAGAAGGAGAAACAGCCGACAGAGGCTTCTGCGGCAGCAGCTGCTGCTGGCCAGGATGACGGGGCTCCCGTGGTGCGTAAGAAGGCCAAGACCAAGATTGGCAACAAGTTCAAGAAGAAGAACAAAATGAAGAAAACAAAGAACTTCCCCGAAGGCGAAGATGGCGAGCACGAGCATCAGGATTACTGTGAGGTGTGCCAACAAGGTGGCGAGATCATTCTCTGTGACACGTGTCCACGTGCCTATCACCTGGTCTGCCTGGAGCCGGAACTCGATGAGCCGCCAGAGGGTAAATGGTCGTGTCCGCATTGCGAGGCCGATGGCGGTGCTCCCGAGGAGGAAGACGATGATGAGCATCAGGAGTTCTGTCGTGTGTGCAAGGATGGCGGCGAGCTGCTCTGCTGCGACTCGTGCCCATCGGCATATCATACCTTCTGTTTGAATCCACCGCTGGACACCATTCCCGACGGCGACTGGCGTTGTCCACGCTGCAGTTGCCCCCCGTTGGTTGGAAAGGCCGAGAAGATCATCACCTGGCGCTGGGCCGTCCAGCGTCGTGGCAGCAGCGAGGCCTCCACCTCGAAGAGCGCCAAGATGGGCAACCGTATCCGTGAATACTTCATCAAGTGGCACAACATGTCCTATTGGCATTGTGAGTGGGTCTCCGAGGTGCAACTGGACGTGCATCATCCGCTGATGATACGCTCGTTCCAGCGCAAATACGATATGGAGGAGCCGCCCAAATTTGAGGAATCCCTGGACGAGGCGGATACACGATTCAAGCGCATTCAACGCCACAAGGACAAGGTGGGCATGAAGGGCAACGACGACGACGACGAGGCTGCCCTCGAGGAGCGCTTCTACAAGAATGGCGTCAAGCCCGAATGGTTGATTGTCCAGCGTGTGATCAATCATCGTACCGCACGTGACGGCAGCACCATGTATCTGGTGAAATGGCGCGAGTTGCCCTACGACAAGTCCACCTGGGAGGAGGAGGGCGATGACATGCCCGGACTGCGTCAGGCCATTGATTACTATCAGGACTTGCGTGCCGTGTGCACCTCGGAGCAGACACGTGCCTCTAGCAGCAAGAAGAGCAAAAAGGGACGCCGTACCAAGAAACTGGAGCTTGATGATGAGGATAGACCGGTGAAGCATTATACTCCGCCGCCGGAGAAGCCCACAACGGATCTGAAGAAGAAGTACGAAGGACAGCCCGCATTCCTCGATGATACCGGAATGCAACTGCATCCCTATCAGATTGAGGGCATCAATTGGTTGCGCTACAGCTGGGGCCAAGGCATCGATACCATATTGGCCGATGAAATGGGTCTAGGCAAAACTATACAGACGGTCACCTTTCTCTATTCGCTGTACAAGGAGGGACATTGTCGTGGTCCCTTCCTGGTTGCCGTGCCCCTATCCACGCTTGTGAACTGGGAGCGTGAATTTGAGCTCTGGGCTCCCGATTTCTATTGCATCACATACATTGGCGACAAGGACTCGCGTGCGGTGATCCGTGAGAATGAGTTGACGTTTGAGGAGGGCGCCATACGTGGCACAAAGGTGTCTCGGTTGAGGACCACACAATATAAATTCAATGTGCTGCTTACCAGCTACGAGCTGATCTCCATGGATGCACCGTGTCTGGGCAGCATTGATTGGGCCGTTCTGGTGGTGGATGAGGCGCATCGCTTGAAGAGCAATCAGAGCAAATTCTTTCGCATCCTCAACAGTTATGCCATTGCCTATAAGCTCCTTTTGACGGGCACTCCATTGCAGAACAATTTGGAGGAACTTTTCCATTTGCTCAACTTTTTGAGTCGCGACAAATTCAACGATCTACAGGCGTTCCAGGGCGAGTTTGCCGATGTGTCCAAGGAGGAGCAGGTGAAGCGTTTGCATGAGATGCTTGGTCCGCACATGCTGCGTCGTCTCAAGACGGATGTCCTTAAAAATATGCCCTCCAAGTCCGAGTTTATTGTGCGTGTCGAGCTGTCGGCGATGCAAAAGAAGTTCTACAAGTTCATTTTGACCAAGAACTATGAGGCATTGAATTCCAAGAGCGGTGGTGGCTCCTGTTCCCTCATTAACATCATGATGGATCTCAAAAAGTGCTGCAATCATCCGTATCTATTTCCCTCGGCGGCAGAGGAAGCTCCCACCTCCGCGGGAGGCATCTATGAGATCAATTCGTTGACCAAGGCAGCTGGAAAGCTAGTGCTGCTCTCCAAGATGTTGAAGCAGTTGAAATCGCAGAATCATCGTGTGCTTATCTTCTCGCAGATGACCAAAATGCTGGACATCCTGGAGGATTTCCTCGAGGGTGAGCAGTACAAGTACGAGAGGATTGATGGCAGCATAACGGGTACACTGCGTCAGGAGGCCATCGATAGATTCAATGCTCCGGGCGCCCAACAGTTTGTCTTTTTGCTCAGCACACGTGCAGGAGGATTGGGCATTAATCTGGCCACCGCTGATACCGTCATCATTTACGACTCGGATTGGAATCCCCACAACGATATTCAGGCCTTCTCCCGTGCTCATCGTATTGGCCAGGCCAACAAGGTGATGATATATCGCTTTGTCACCCGCAATTCAGTGGAGGAGCGTGTGACGCAGGTGGCCAAGCGTAAGATGATGTTAACTCATCTGGTGGTGCGTCCCGGCATGGGAGGCAAGGGAGCCAATTTCACCAAACAGGAACTGGATGATATCTTGCGTTTTGGCACTGAGGATCTCTTCAAGGAGGATGACAAAGAGGAGGCCATCCATTATGATGACAAGGCCGTTGCCGAACTTCTCGATCGTACCAATCGCGGCATTGAGGAGAAGGAATCTTGGGCCAATGAGTATTTGTCCTCGTTCAAGGTGGCATCCTATGCCACCAAAGAGGAGGAGGAAGAGGAGGAAACGGAGATCATAAAGCAAGATGCTGAGAACTCGGATCCCGCCTATTGGGTTAAACTGTTGCGTCATCACTACGAGCAGCATCAGGAGGATGTGGGACGCTCCCTAGGAAAGGGTAAACGTGTGCGCAAACAGGTGAATTACACAGATGGCGGCGTCGTGGCAGCGGACACCTCACGGGATGACTCCAACTGGCAGGACAATGGCAGCGAATACAACTCGGAATATTCCGGCGGCAGTGATGAGGATGCCGGCGATGATGACTTTGATGAACAGAACGGCGAACGCAAGGCCAAGCGACGTCTGGAGCGACGTGATGATCGCCCTCTGCCGCCACTTCTCGCACGTGTTGGTGGCAACATTGAGGTGCTGGGATTCAATGCCCGGCAGAGGAAGAGTTTCCTCAATGCCATCATGCGATATGGCATGCCGCCGCAGGATGCCTTCAATTCGCAGTGGCTGGTGCGGGATTTGCGTGGCAAATCCGAGCGTAACTTCAAGGCATATGTGTCCTTGTTTATGCGTCATCTCTGTGAGCCGGGAGCGGACAATGCCGAGACCTTTGCCGATGGTGTGCCGCGAGAGGGATTGTCCCGTCAGCATGTGTTGACGCGCATTGGCGTCATGTCTCTGATTCGCAAGAAGGTGCAGGAGTTTGAGCACATCAATGGCTACTACAGCATGCCTGAGCTGATCCTCAAGCCCTGTGAGCCAGTGCGTTCAGCTATCGGCGGTGCCAAACAGGAGCAGGCCTTGGACTCCACCGGCTCCACGACATCGGCAACGGCCAAACCACCGGCGGAGAGCGCCACCACCAGCAACAGTGCAACGCCAGCGACAAGTGCTGCTCCGAGTCCAGCGCCAGCTTCCGAGAAGAGCGAAGATAAGGCCACTTTGGATAAGGCAACTCCCGAGAAGCAGGAGCCCAAATCCGAACCAGATGCTGCTGCCCAGGAGGAAGATAAAAAGGTGTCGGATGCAGCTGTCAAGCAGGAGAAGACTGAGGAGTCTAGCGATGTTGAGGCCAAGTCCAGCACAGGACTCGAGGCGCAGGTCAAGAGCGAGCCAACCAAACTGGAGCCCAAGGAGGAGGCCAAAGAGCTGGCACAGCCCAAGGAGCTCAAGGAGGAGCCCAAAACTGAACAAAGTGACGACAAGGAGAGGGAGAAGGAAAAGGAAAAGGAGAAAACTAGCAGCGATGAGAAGACAACAACAACAACAACTACACCAGCAACTACAACTTCAACTAATCCAAGCGTCAGCACAATCATCGATGATGATGACGACGATGTGATGATTGTCAAGGAGGATGGTGAACTAGAGAAGCCCAATGCCAGCTCGAATAATGCCAATTCACCCAAGGATCAAAAGGGAGCAGCCGCAACAGCTGGAGCTGGAGCTGGAGCGGGTAAACAAGTTGAGGATAGCCTGGAGGTGTTGAAGCGCAAGTTTATGTTCAATATTGCCGATGGTGGCTTCACAGAGCTGCACACCTTGTGGCTGAACGAGGAGAAGGCAGCAGTGCCTGGACGGGAGTATGAAATCTGGCATCGTCGCCATGACTATTGGCTCTTGGCCGGCATTGTCACACATGGCTATGGACGTTGGCAGGATATTCAGAATGACATACGCTTTGCCATCATTAATGAACCCTTCAAAATGGATGTGGGCAAGGGCAATTTCTTGGAGATTAAGAATAAATTTTTGGCTCGACGTTTCAAACTGCTTGAACAGGCGCTTGTCATTGAAGAGCAGCTGCGCCGTGCGGCATTCTTGAATCTCGCCCAGGATCCGAGTCATCCGGCAATGTCGCTTAATGCACGCTTCGCTGAGGTTGAATGTCTCGCTGAATCGCATCAGCATTTGAGCAAGGAATCTCTGGCTGGCAATAAACCCGCCAATGCGGTCCTGCACAAGGTGCTCAATCAGCTGGAGGAGTTGCTCTCCGATATGAAGAGCGATGTCTCACGGCTGCCGGCCACTTTGGCCCGTATTCCACCAGTGGCGCAACGTCTGCAAATGTCCGAGCGTTCCATATTGTCGCGCCTGGCGGCCACAGCTGGCAATGCCTCCAATGCTGGTAAGTTTATCATTATCCACATCGATTGAGGCTTCTTTTAACATGTTTGGTCTTCTTTTCCCAGCTCAATTGATGGCACAATTCCCCGCTGGTTTCCAGGGCACCACCTTGCCGGCGTTCACGGGTGGACCCGCTGGCAACTTTGCCAACTTTAGGCCACAGTTCTCGGTGCCCGGACAGCTGTCCAACAATGCCGGCTCCTGAACGCCTAAATGTCGATCCTTCTCCTAGGCGCATTCAAATTCCATGAAAATTAATTACTCTTCAGCTAAGAATTTAAATACGTATATTAAATAACATACATACCCAACAAACGCATACATACATACATATATATACTATATTTATCATAAAAATAATCATTTGCAATGAAATTATTACAAACAGTTCACAAATTAATTAATTACGAGTATTTGCCGATTTCAATTTAATAACATATTGACAATTATATACATATATAATAATGCTTAATTACTTACTGTGTGATTTCATTTTATATAGTTACAACTACAATATAAATTCCAATAACATTGCAAAAGAACAACAAACTCATGTGTATTTATTATAATTGTAACAAAATTAAAGTTGGTTATTTATTAAATTAATTGGGTTTAGAGAGAAGAAATTTTACCAAATGTTCCGAAAACATTTTTAATTTTTATAAATCCAATCCTTTTTTTTGATAATTAACACATCACTCAATAATAATTGTAAAGTATTTTTTTTGACCGTAAAATAAAGTTAAGGGAGGTAGGTAAGGAATTAATGGTTTCAGATAAAAGCATTTTCAAAATCTAGCATGAACGCCTATGAGAATGATGTTCCCAAAATTAGGCCCGGGACTTATTGAATGATGTGTTATATAATATTTATTTTTGAACATAGTGTAATGAAATATGGATCAAGGGGACTTTGACAGTCTAAAATATTAATGTATAGATTATAGAATTCTAATTATTCAGTTGAGAGGTAGAGCTAAAGCGGAGCATAATCTTTAGTCTTTCAATTCACCTTACAATGGCTAATGAAATTGGGGAAATTAGCAATAAAAAGTATGCAACAACATTCTTGAGATTCATAAGACAGCTTAGTTTAAAATAAAGGCTGAAAGAGTCGGGCAATATTTTACATTATATATAAATAAACACGTCGTAGTTTCATAGGTATAATTGGAATTTTTCTAGAGCGCAAGACATGCACCATCTGTAGCCTTGTCTCCCTACAAAGCGAATGGTGTTCATGAATCGAGTGAAAATAAAATGTACACACACTTTGGTAAGTAAAACAAATTTCATTCAAGCGACACTTTTTATTTGATACTTATAACATTTGTTTCAGTTATTTATCATGCATATGTTTGAATGTATATTAAGTATAAATTAGTTAAGTTTGTATATGCATATATATATGTATTTTGTAAAAATCAAATACATAATCATTACGACATTATAATGTCATTTGATAAGCGCAATACTAATTTCAGAACCAATAAATTGGTACGTTACAAAACCAATGCACACACATCATATACCATATGAGTAAAATATGTGAAATTCGTAGCATATTTCCAAATATATATATTTGTATGTATATTGCTAATTAATATCAAGTTTTCGACAACATTTGACGAGCAATTTGCCGTCCATAGGCATTTGGATATTCATTTAGATCTCGATTTTAATCTTGATCTTATTTACAGTAGTTACAAATAAATGGAATTGCATACTTTGTATATGCATATACACGTACATATTTATGAATAAATGTAATTAACTAGAAGCGGGGCTCTAGCGGGCCTAATACAAATTCCAAAGTACAACAAAAAAGAAGTGATAATTTCAAATGAAACAAAAAAAAGAGAAACAAATGTAACAAACAAGCTCTACACATTGGCCAAACTGATGTAATTAAATAATCTAATAATAGCAAGGTAATTAACTGACAAAAACAAATTACAAGCGAATCTAAGTTTGGAATTATACATAGATTTAAAATATTTATAATTGTTATAATATGGTACACACAGTAAACAAAATCACATTTGCCACGCGAACAACAAAAACTCAAGAAAATCTGCACCCTAAATTCAGATATTGTGGGGCAACTAATAAAACTAGAACAGCAAATTAGCTTATAATAGTAAATAACAAAGAGCATAAGCACACACACACACACACACACACACTCATACGCGCATTTACACTCACACACACACAACTACACACACACTTGCAAATTAATTAGAAAAGTATATAGATTTAAGCGATTGATCATAGCCTTTAGCCCTTTTAGCTGCTGCAGAAGGCAACAAATACAACTGCAATATTACGATATTGTGCATAATTTCTTAAGATCGCCGTCCGTCTCATCCACATCCAGCTGCAATGAGGCATCGTTGGACAGTGCCCGTCCCTCGATGTTCGGCAAATATGGCTCATAGTCGAGACCCTGCCGTTCGTAGAATAGCAAATAGGCAGCACTCGGATCAATGTTTGGCTTATGCGATATCTCGCGACAGGAGCTATCATTGTAACAATACCAGGAACCAGTTGTGTTTGATGCATAGGAAATGTAGTGACCACCATTTAGCATGCCCGAGTGCGACTATAAATAAAAGTATGTTATAAATTGAATTAATTAGTAAAAAGGTTAATTTTCTTAAACTTACCACCACGGCGTACAGCTTGTATCTGGGATCGAATTCATCAACATCCGCTTTGAGCTTATGCTGATGATAGTCTTCGAATTCGCCATCCACAATTGGTGTCTTTGTGAGGCTGGTGGAGATCAGACGCTGTCGTCTGGCCGCATTACTCGATTTACTCTGACGCAGCACGTTGCCAGCTGAGTGTGGCGTTTCCTTTGTTGTTGTGGAGGCTTCTTCTCTTGGTGGATCCACATCCGTATCTATTGGTTTTGACTTGTCTTTGTCGCTGGTATCGACTTCATCCATTTCGCTGACAATTTCATTGCTTGCCAAATCCCTTTTCAGCTCGAGCAGCTCCTTGTGCCGCAATATGGTCTCCTGCGGCACTGAGGCCAAATAAGGTGTTGGATCAAAGTCATCAAAGGGAAAGTGCACCACTTTTTGCGATTTCACCCACTTGCCGTTGACGCAATTGAAACGCTTCAAGTGCACAATCTACGAAAGATAATAAAAATATTAAATTGATGCAGTTCATTTACAAGATGATGTCTCACCAAAATGGGTGGCAATTTCCATATTTGCAGTTTTTTTGTCGCTGGCTTCTTGCCCTTGCAATGACTGCAGTGATACCACTGTTCCAGCTTCTCCTCGGAGGTAAAGGCGCGCAGGCAATGATTCAAATCCACGGGCTCTACTTGTTCCCGCCGGCTTATGGCAATTGTCTCATGATCCACCCAAAGCTGAGCATAGTATATGAATGAAATATGTTATATCCATCGAGTAGAGCTTCATTTGATGTCAACTCACCCGCTCCAAGGTGCTCTGATAACGTAAATGCAATGCAGTTGGATCCCAATCGATGGCAATGGTAAAGTCTTCAAAATATTTTGTTGCTGGCGTATATGATAAAGATGCTGTATACTCCGGTGCACGTTTCGTCTCCAGATTAGGTAATGATGGGCATTTCACATTCATTTTTGGCGTCGCTGCGTTGTCTGTAAAAGATTCATATTAGAAATGCACATTGAAGGTTACTATCCCCATTGAAATACTCACTGGGCGTCGTGTTGATGGGCGGTAGTGCACCCTGGAGCACATATTCATTGTTGCAACGGATTTCACAGCCGCGACAGAAACTTGACCAGGGACAAATGGCGCAGGTGAGTCCGTCTGCTTTGACGGCGCGCAGCGTAAAGGGAAAATCATAGCCCAGACTGTCATCACTAAAAAAAAAAGATAGAGATGAAATATCAGGGATTAAAAATAATATTAATAGAACCAAATTATAAAAATGTTCTTATTTTATTCTTAAGTATTCTTCCATTGCACAAAAATTATTAAATAACAATATAATACAAATTTAAATAAAAATTTATTTTTAAAATAAAAGTTGAAATTTAGTTAGTATTAAAGTTAATTCCTAGTCCCCGCTTTTTCTCTGATAAATATATATATTTAAAATGTGTAGCGTGTTATTATCCTGACAAGATTGGTATCAAAACTCTTGTAAGGACCAAGACTTTATAGAATCAAAGGACCAATTGTCCTTAAAACGTAATTTGCGTTCATGAAAGAACTAAAAACACAAATTTTTTTCTACTCAAAAAGCGGGGACTAGGAATTGATTTAAAAATTATGGTTTCTTGGTGTAAACATCTTGGAATTAAGCATAGATCACAAATATTTTTTTTTTTTTTTATAAATTTTGTGAAAATAAATCGATGCACCCAAATATTCATATTTCATATCGACTTACCAGTCGGCAGCATGATTCGCCTGTTCGGTGGTAGCTGGCAAAGGACTCAGCAGACGACTGACTTGCAGCCAGACGGCGCAATACAGATCCTTGTGGGTGCCGCCATCGCAATTGGGTATGAGCAGGGGGACACCAAAGAGACTGGGTCGCGTCTTATGATAGGAGAGGAAGTAGCTGTCGTGGCGAGTGATTTTTCGATGGACAGCTACCAGATATTTGCCCACCTTGTAGGGTTGTGAGGAGCGACGTGAATAGACGCCGCTGCTAGTTTGATTACCGCTCGTGCTCTCCGGCTGTGAAGTAGTTATATGCTGATCCGGCTCCTCGCCCACTTCTTCATCTACATCATCATCATCATCATCATCGATGTTCACATCACGATCGTGTAGTGTGTGAGCTGTGCTCAAACCACTGGAGTGCTCATTGGTTGTGCGATAGGAGGCGCCATCATCGCTGTTGCTGCCATGTCGACTCCCAGCCAGCTCGGCAACCGGCATTGGTTCCGTTAGCGAGCTTTCCATGGAGTTTTCGCCCGAGTGATTCGTATACGATGGTGAGCTGGTGTTGCTTCCAGTGTGCAGCAGTTTTGTGGATGAAATCCGCTTTTGTTGTGCAGCCACATCATCCATAAAATTGTTCTCCGGACTGCAGCTGAGGATCAGCGACTCCTGTGTCGAAGTTTTGCATTAATTACTTTACATCTACGTGAGTGTATTTATACGTATGTTTGTGTTTGTGTGTGTGTGTGTGTGCATGTTACGTCTGTAGTATGTGTGTGTGTTTAAGCTTTTAAAAATTTTAACAATTAACGTAAACTACTCGTAAAAAGGCAACATTTTTATAAAAACTAGGATAAACGCTCAAAAATCTACAACATTTGAAATTATTGCGGGTGTTCAGAATTAGATTTATACTATATCTATATATATAGTACTATTTATAAAAAGGTATATTAAAGTTTTTTAATATTTGTTAATTAAGTGGGCATAATATGGAATAAGTGGCTTCTGTGGTTGCAAATGAGTAAGACCAGCAATTGCAATCTGTACAACAAAGGATGATTCATTAGAAACTAAAATTTATATTAAAAAGTAGTGCTATTAAATTATTTAATTAATTTACAATGCAACTAGACCGGAAAATAAATTTAAAATAATTTTAACATTTATACAACTAAGGACAGTTTTCAATAACAATGGCATGTTATGTTAAACAGTAGCACCAACATAGCGATAACAGTCAGCCAAAATATTTTAAACATTTTTATAAAAGTGTAAACTGAATATTTAAAATTGAGGTGAAGGTAATTTAATTTTATTTTTAAATTAAAATTTAAGAGAAATCTTAAATTGTAATGCTATATATATTATTTTATTATTTAAAACAGAAATGATTTAGAATGCAGTTAAAACAGGATAAAATATAGTATAATTTAATAGTATCATTCGTTATATATTTCTTAAAGTCATATAAACCATGAATCACCCTTATGTACAATTGAAAAGCTAAGAAAATGTCTAGACTTATTAAAGAGACTAATCTGTACCAGAGATGACGAGATAAAATGTACAAAAAAAAACGGTACAGGGAAAATAAAAAAAATCAAACATTTGCATATCTGATGAGTAACGATAACGATAGGTGGTGAATCTATGGTTGAGAATTGTTTTAAAGCAATAAATTTACAATAGATAACTTTTTTAAGGCCAGCAACATATTAAATGTGTGTGTATTAGTATCAAAGAGGATAGGCATAAAAATTACAATAAATTACAAAATTACAAGAGTATTTAAGAGAGAAATTTTAGACTAGATAATATTTGACTATAGGTGCGTCTACGAAATCAAATAACAATTACAAAGTTAAGACGGGGTGGAGGGAATACATTAGATAAGGTAGCCCACAAACCAAACAGATTTAACATATTGGTATTTAATATATATAGATTTCGTAAAACAGACGAAAAAAGGCAATCGGAAATGTTTGCCAGAATATGCTGCTCAATATTGAATGTTGAAATTGAAATTCTTATTTTTTTTTTTTTTGTTATAGAACTGTTTACTTTTATAATTCATCATCGTCGCTGGAGCGAGTTTATCCTAGGCAAATGGGGGTAAATTTGATATTTGATAATTGAAATTGATAGAATCTAACATATTAAATACGTGTATGTTAATATAGTTTAGAAGCCATACCTTGAAGCAAAAAAGACTGTGGGGCATGCACTCTCTTTTTCCAAAGCACCGGCTTACCTTTCCGGCATCATCTGGCTGCAGTTCGTGCACTTGGCCAGCATTGCTGTTGTATTTGGTCAACTCTTGAACATCTGTGCTGCTGTTGGCAATCTCCTGACCATCTCCGACATGTCCATTACAGATAACACGCGACGAGGACGTACGATTTGAGATCTGCAACGTGCTAAGCGATGAAAGCGAATCCTGTGCTGTAATTAACGCTATAAAATGGACAAAGATTAGCAAGACTTATAATTAATGGTAATATCAACATTTACCCGAACTACGTTGTATATCCTTGAGTCCCTGCTCTATGTGCATGCTTAATGCTGAATTGGATCTCGTCCTGCTGTTGCTTTGTTCCGGTAATTGATACACATACAGATCCTTGGCACTCTGCGTTCTCAGCTTGTCCTCATCGGCGAGCACCTGACGTATCTGCGAGTTCCACAACTCACAGACGAGCATAAAACTCGATTGCAGCGGACAGAGCGTGGATAGCTTATGCTTCAAATCGCCGTATTTGCACTCGGAGTTCAGACGTAGACCATACTTAATGGGCACACTGCCATCTAGCAGTATTACTGCAAAGATACAATAAATTATATTTTCGATTTATTACAAAAGCTAGGCGAAAATTTAAAAAATATAGGTTAACGACGGTTAGTGAATTTTGTAAAAGAATTCTCTAAGGCCTCCTTAACGAATCTCATGCAGAGTTCCATCTATTGTCCACAGAATACGTTGACTCATTTCTCAACGATTTTTGGGTCTGGTGTTCTGAAGAGGATTGTTACGTTACAAACAAACATATATGATCACATCAGCTATGGATAGACAAAAGGTTACTAGAAATATTCTAGGACTAACTTGATTTGCCTAAGGGCTTTGTACACTAGTATAGTATAGTAATGTGCAAGTTTACCAATAATTAAGCTATTATTAATTAAACATTAAATAGCTAAACTAATAACTATGAGTTGAATTACACATTAAGTAGCTAAACTATTGGTAAACTTGCACATTTTCCTTGCTTACACTGTCAAACATAGCTATACTCTCTACATTTTACTGAAAAAACTCTATGGTGTACAAAAGCCTGTGTATATAGCTCTTATAGTCTCTAGCTCTTAAAGTCTTAGAAATACAGGTTCTCGTACAGACGGTCGGAGAAACTTAATAATGACTCCTTTTCCCTTGTACTCGAAAAGTACAAACTTACCTAAGACTTCCAGATACACATAGTTCTCCACGGGCAGCGGCAGACTGAGCAAACTGAAGGGATCGAAGCGCACGGACTCGTGACCGCAGCCAAGGCAGCTGACTTTGGATTTAAGCTGACCATAGAACAGATCTATGATAATGGATTGATTGCGAGCATGATGTTGGGACCACGCCTCAGCGGCAACAATCTTATCGGGTCGCCCATTGGAGTCCTTGAGTTCGCTGTACGGTTTCTCCATGACCCGATTGAGATCCTCGTGCAGGGCATCCAGCAACCATTCGAGCAGCTCCTGCGAATCGTGCTGTCCACCGCCGGCAAACTGTGGCGCATGTTTGTTGACACAAAAGCGCAACTTTAGCGGTGCCACGGAGCGTGTCGTGGCCGTCCACACCTCCTTGAGCAGCTCCGCATAGCGCATGGCCAGTTGACCACGGGTGCCCAGCTTGTTGGCCGCATTCACCTCGAAGCGATGCATCTGACGGTGGAAATACTGTGCCAAAGGTTGTGTATTAAACAACACTTGAAGTGCCGCATTCATAAAGCACGTGTTGCCCAGATTGTGCAGCCCCGTGGCACCCGGAGCATGCACGGACATGATGGAGGTGCGTGTCATGCGTCGTCGATCCCCAGGGCAGGTGCCCACTTGACCACTCTGAGCGGTGGCCAGGGAGCCGAGCTCCTCGGGCCAGGTAAGATCCTTATTGCGTATCTCGAGCAGCAGCTGATCGTTGTCACGTATCACTAGCTCCTTCAGGCACATGGTGTCCTCCTCCAGCAGTATGGCACTATTATCCAGTGTTGCATTCGACGGCGGCACATGCCACAGACGTATATCCTCCGGCTTCAACCTCAGCTGTTCGCAAAGGAACTCACCCACCTGACGCACTGTGGCAAGTCGACTAAATGCCGCCGTGTACGCCAGATAACGTTTGGGTGGCTGCAACACACTACTAGCTGCAATGGCCGCATAGCCACCTCCAGAGGCCAATACTCCATATCCACCACTTGTCGTTGATCCCCAGCTGCTGATCTGCGTTCCAGCTCCGACGCCCGTGGATGTAGTCTGCGCCTGATGCAGCAAAATGCGCAGATTAAGCGGATAGAGCTCCAGTTCTACCTCTGAGTTAAGTGGTTGAATCACCTGGCACAGAAAAAATGATAAAGATTTTAAATAAAATAAGTTGAACATGAATTTATTGCTCCTGTTGCTATACCTGACGTGGCAATGGCAGATTATCACCATACCAACGATTTAACGCCTTCCACAGCGATTTGGGAACTAGCTCAAAGTCGTGACTCTGCACCAGAGGCGTGTCCCTTTTCAGATGTCCCCCCTCGCCGGTCAGAGTGCGTATATTGCGATGAGGATTCATTGTGATCAGATTGCTGTTGTCAATAGGTCCTGGACGTTGTTGTTGGCCACAGTGACGCCCCGCTGAGATGCCGCTGCTGCCAGAGCCAGAGCCCAGGGAATAGCTATCGTGCTGCTCCAGGCTGTGAGTGTTGAAACTTTCATCACAGACGAGTGCCTCATCGACCGCACTGCGTTGACTGGCGGTGCGTTTGCAATACTCGCAGGTATGCGCCGTGTGCTGGGTATACTGCATCCAGTTGAGCCACCAATCCCGTGATATCAAATACCAGAACTGTCCAACGCGGTAAGGTCGACGCTCCTCGCGCTGCAGCCAACCACGAACAATATCATATTCCATGTGCTTGCATTGTGGCCAGAGGCCAAAGACTATGTGACAAAGCTCAAAGATGAGGTCCAAAAGAGGTTGCATTAATCTCAGACCACATTGAACATTCCACAGCATGAAATCCTCCGCCGTAAGTGAGACATTGTCCCTGGTAAGGGTGCTGGGAACTCCGTCGGGACTTCTGCGCTGGGCAAACTCCAATAAATCGCTGATGACATGCTGTTTGGTCAGTTCCTTGTATTGTTGTGTATCGCGATTCTCCTTCGCCACAAACAGCAGCACGTTGATCATTTGCAGCGTCTCCTCGTGACTAAGCACACCATCGCGGTCCACATCAAAGATCTTAAAACAGACTGCAAAAACCAATTGAGATTAGATTTGATAAATAGTTTCCCATTGCGACACTTACACCGAGTACGTTCTACGCCGGGACCACGACAGGCGGCACTGACGCCACAACAGAGTTCCTTGAAGTCGATGTGACCATCGCGATTCTCGTCAAAGGCATTGAAGAGTCCAGCAAGCGCATTCTTTGGTATGGGCGGACTAATGAGCGGCCCCAAAAACTGCAAATCAATTTGACCATTCTGTGAAGTGTTCTTCAAGCGCCAAAACTCCTTCTCCAAATCGCCAATGTCCTGTACAATAAACGATAACATTATACATAGCTTTATGATACCTCAAGCAAATTTACAATAATTTAAACTTCAAATTATAAAAATAAAGAAAGAAATGTATTTGGAAATAATAGGAAAAATTGCTTTAATTTATCACACTCCGGTAAAAGATTAAATTCAGATTAAAAGATACGTTTAAATTTCTTTATATCTAAAATTTTTTTTTTTTATCTTACTTTGAATTCCTACTTAAAAACTTATAGTTTTGTATCTAATAGCTTTGTTAGTACTACTTGTAAATATTCTTAAAGGGAACCACTACAAATAACTAAACTTTTTATAAAGTCAATTGTTATGTAGAACTGGGGGAAACTACACTTATATTTTCTTTGTGTTGATCGGGGAGGAAAGTGTGACCTTAATGTGTTAAATCTAATCTAATCATCGATTGACTACAAAACTGAAAACTTATAAGTTTGAAGAATACTCAACATGTGATTTAATTGTTGATAAAATTGCGTTTAAATTTTATGAAATTGATAGGTTGGGATTTTCATTAAATTAACACTATTAATTAGTTTAATATTCCGGGAATTTCTCAGCTATGATCAATCAATCTTGATTCATATTTAAAATAAATATATTTAGAAAGGCAAATTAAATTAAGGGGGAATAATGCCATCATGGAATGTGTCAAAATACTACTTAACAGTATTGAAGTAAATGTAATGTACATAAACTCTGAATAGGAAGGAGGATATATTAATTAGCTTCTTACCTTTTCCTCCAGATGCGTAACTCCTGCTAGGCTCTGGTAAAAGGTGGGGGTTTCTAGCTCAGAGGTGAGACTGACACAATTGTCGGCCAGCAGCCATTTGGACAGGACCGTGGCATTACGATGCTTGATTATCCAATCCTGGAACTGTTCAAAATTGGCCCTTTCGCTTTGAGCAAACAAGGAGACGCTTTCAAACGGCGCCAAGTTGACATTACGCACATACTCCGACTTAATGATGTAGGTGCCAGCATCGTTGCAATACAAGTTCCATAGAAATCTGAAAGCACAACATTTTGTTATACATTTTTAATACATGTAATTTATCAATTGAATTTACATACTTAGTTTTCTCCTCCTGGGTGCCACCTGTGATCAGCACCAGGCCGCAGAGCAGATCTTTAAAGGAAATGCCGCGCTGTGTACCACCACAGGCGGCATATAACATGTCCGTGATCTTTGGCGGAACACCCTCGCACAGCACATCCTGCTGGAATGCATTGCGACTGAGATAGAGGCGACCCACGCCAGCTGATTTCTTGAAGGCATCTTTCAAGCGTCTCAGCTCGGCATCGCTTACTGTTGATTAATTGATCAATTAATTAGAGAGATTGAATTTAGGTATAAATAGAAACAAATAAATCACTCGGCTCATCCATGACAAAAATAAAAACGATTAGGAGAATACCGAACACGTTTTACGATCTTGCGATTTCACACCCACCGCATCTAATGGGAAACTTGTGACGTTGCCCCGTTTATACAAATCTTAAGAAATTCAAATTATTACTTAGAAATCAAAAAATACATATTTCTTTAACATACATATTTGCATTAGTAAATTATTGTCATTGAAATATTTTGTAACAGTTTTGTTTAGTTATAATTTTGATCTTTTAATAGTAATACTTTGGATTTATTTATTATACTATTTTCTCTGGAAACTAATCTTATGATAAGGAATGTCTGATAGGTGTAGTATGTACTTAATTTATATAATTTTGCAAATTTCAATTGGCACAAAATAAATTAATTTAATTAAAAGATTTATATTTGGAACTTCTTAGATTTAAGCTGGAAACCAATAACATAAGATGAACAATTAATTTCAATATTAAATTTTTATGGGTAAGTTGCTGAATCATGCGCTTTATGCACTTTATTTATTAATACGTAAACCACAGATGATTAAAATATCGTAACGCACTTACGTTATAAATGTTCAAAACAAACAATGTCGCTAAATGTGAAACGTTAAACACGTAATCAATTAACTGTCAATATTAAATGTCGTTTATAGCTATTGAGCGAAGGCGTGTCTCTAGGTGGAGGGGGAGGAGTGGGCGATCAGGTTAAACATAGCAAGCAATTCATAATCACAAATTGGGCATGAAAAGCAATGCGGAATAATTTTGCAGAGAGAATTATTATTATGCGACGTCACGCGACAAACGGAATTTCATTGCAGAATTGTTGTTATTGTTGACGCTTTTGCTTTGGTTTACTCATTTTCTTTTATTTATTTCTATTGCATTTTTTCTTTTATTAATTTCTGCATTGGACTTGTATGCAGTTGGCAGTTCAAAGGGGCAGGGAATGTTGCAAAATGCCACTGGACTTGCATACATTTTAATAAGACGCAAACCGGTCTGTTGTGTGCCAACAATCGAGTCCGTCGAGCACCTGGAACCACACGAGTACGGTGGGGAAGGGAGGGGGAGGGTACAGGTACAAATATAGACGGGGCATCTTATCAGCAACGCTCGTTTTCTTTACCTTAGCGGTTGCTCATAAAATGACACAACAACAAGAACAGTAGCGAGATGAATGCCGATGCAAATTGAGAGAAAAATTAGACAAGGAAAACGACAATAACAACTACAAATACAACAACAACAATAATGAATAACGCCAATGTTGCATTGTCTCAACGTTATTCACGCCACCACCCCCTCCCCCAACCGAATAGAAGAACCACTGTTAGACAACGGAATAACGCGGCTGCTGTGCTTTTCTATTGTGACGTCACTGACTGCGACGACGCAAATACTCATACACTTGCAGCACTCGCACACACACATACACTTACACACACATGCAGTGCTGAAATTTGCACACAATAACCCAAAACTAAAGAATAAGGTGGAAATGAAAGAATAAACCGAGTCCAGCAGCAAAAGGCAGCAATAAAAAAGCATGGAATATAGGAATGAAAACAACAACAGAATCGATAAAGCGCAATTACACCTGTGTTAGTGCATACTATTATTGTTTTTGTTCTAGAACTTGATGTTGCGTACTCGTTATGACCCATTTTTAATATGTGTGTAGATGTGGATGTCTCAGACAATGCTGCCAGAATTTGAAGGTTAACACTTACCACGTTTGACTGCATCCTCGTAACTGATGCAAGCATGTTTGGATTCTTTTGTACCCATAATTGGCTGGGCGACGACAGCAAATTCTTGAGTGCTGCTTCTACTGCTGGCGTCGCGTCGTCGTCGTCGTCGTCTTGTGACTTCACTTCTCACATTTGTTTATGTTATTTTTTGCCGTTGCCGGACCTTGAGAATAAATCACAGACACAGAGTCATATGCATGCAAAAGCTAAACTTTTTTAAATTTTATTTGTAAATAAACTTTTTTTTGTCACACTTTCATTGCTTTCAAGAATAGCTGTTTCTGGCTGGAAAGCATCCGACCGAGACGGAACAGCTGATTTACAGGCGGTGCTGCCAACTTGTTTTAGCAGTCATGCACGTACTTCGGAGTTGCCACCCGACTCAAAAGGTTGAAACAATTCTCACAGTTGCCCCAAAATTTATGCAATTGCTGACGCCACTGTACCAAACCCATAAGCTCTCGATCCAAAAACATGGCAAGTGTAAAGACACATGGAGATTAACGCATAACTCTTGCCGAAAATTTCTACAAGGTCTTGGAACGTAAACGTAAATTCAACAGCGCAGCCAATTTCCAACAGGGGCTGCAGCTGCATAACAAAGAACTGCAACGGGTATGAAATGTTCGATCAGACTCGGGCACTGGCTCGAACTCGTTGTGCTTTTTTCACTTTGCTCGAGCGATCGGTTCGTGTTCGTTTGAGCGTGGGCTTGAAACAAACGGTAAGATTGACTTTTTTATCATCTACATCCAATGGCCTTGTCAATTTTATTGTGAAAAATCTCAATAGAAAAATAATATCATGAATAATTATGGATACATCGGATAATGAAGTTCGAGGACCCTTAGCAGAAAAACTGGGTAATAGTCTATTTTGCGGGGCCAACTCCAAATCGAAAAAAAAAGAAACCCCAAATAGAGGGCAATTTATCATGAATTAAATTCTTGTTTTCGCCCTCTGGGGCTAAATGAAGGCCATCGAGCAACTCTTTTGTTATTGCATCAACATAATCTTCCTCCTTATCATATGACTCCTCCAAAACAACAGACAAGTCAATTTTTCTAGACTTACATCCCTTTTTTGCCCTTTCAGCCGCGACTTTTTAACTAATGCTACTTGATCGCACAATTGCGAATGAACCCGACAATATAAACACTCCACCGTAACACAATCGTCTATCGCCATTTGTTTTAAAAAATGCCCCCTTCCAAAATGTAGGGGATTCGCTTATTATTTAAGTTCTCTGCCATTTGATTTTAAAATTTTTATTTATCGAAATCGAACGAGACGCGACGTTCGCGGCGTCCTAATGGTCCAAATGGCTGCTGTTAAATTCACCAATCTGGCAATATGCAACACTATAAGTCAAATGACATATTTGGTAACTAAACAATTTTCAATCTTTTTTTTTGCGCATTTTCTTAATTTTAAAGGAAGAATTTTTAAATTTTATATTAGAATTTTCTAGACTTTTTAATATATTTTTTTTGTAAAATAAAATTGTGTAATTTCTCACTCCATGGGGTGACGAACTTCAAACATTTATTTAAATGTAAACTTTAATCTAAAGTAATTTCGGATTTTAAATTTACATAAAATTGTAAATTAATAAAAAAGTTATGACATTTTTTATATTTGCAACAGCCAAATTTAAATTTACCGACTTGGCGCCAGCTAAAAACTACTTTTTTAGCAATCGAACTTTGAAAATAGCCAAAACTAGCTATAAAATAGTTAAGCTGACAACATTGGTAAGTTCGTGCTTTTAGAAAAATAAACAGCTGGTTTGTTACAAGCAAGCAGCTGTTGGAATAGTAACCTTTATCACTTTGCAGCACTGTATATCGATAAATCGTAACCTTTCAGCAATACATAACACTGCAACGAACCAATCATTTATTGTACGGGCGTAATTAGAAAGCAATAATTAAGCGTAATTTTTACGTGTAACCAAAAACAATACACTAAATAATTGTGAGTGCAGCACGTAAATTGTAAGAGAACGCGCGTTGCTTTGTTTTTGCAATTTAAAGTGCTTAAATAACGTCGCCATTTTTTGACAGGCTCGAATCGACACACATACAAAAGAAAACCAGAGTCAGAGCTGAAAAAAAAGAAGACTGTGCGTGCTTGCGTGTGTTTGTTTGTGTCGGCTGTGTGTGGTTACGTCTATGAATTTTTTATACATACCAAAACCTACATACAAATTAATACATACCCGCAGCAGCTGCAGTCAGTTACAGTAACTTAATCGCCGATATTAGCATTCATATTAGTGTAGTGTATAGTAATAATAATAATAATCGAAAACCACTGATTACCAACCACCGCCATATATACGAACTCGACAACAGCGGCAGCAGCAGTTATCGACGTGGACGATAACGCCAAAAAGGAATAGCAGGCAGAAGTGAGCTGAGGGGCATACGACGACGACGAACTGCTTATTTAATAAAATTCTGGAACAAATAAAAGCACAACTGTGATTTAAACAAATAACAACAGATTGAAATGGCCAAAACGTACGACTACCTGTTCAAATTGCTGCTTATCGGCGACTCTGGAGTTGGCAAAACCTGCATATTGTTTCGATTCTCGGAGGATGCGTTCAATACGACGTTTATATCCACAATAGGTGAGTATTATAATGATCGTTATCAGTATTCATTCCATCATCCATTAACAACAGAGCGCCAACAACAAACACAGCAACCAAAGAGTCAAACATTTCAAAGTGCATACATCATCAGCCACAGAGTCAGTCATCCTCAGTAATCAACATCGCTCTCTGTCTTTCTCTCTCTCTCTCTCTCTCTGTATTTTTTCTTTGGCTCTCGCTCGAACTCTCTGTGAAATTTTTTAATTAATTATGACGCCGCCGGGCAGCAATCACAATTGCAATAGCACGAATATTTAATACCAACTGCTGTATTCAAGCTCATGCTCTCAACCTCGTCTCTTGGCTCAGCAGTAAGCTCTCACGCACACACACACCCGTAAATTGTGACTCATTTTGAATGCTCTTTTTCTTGCTCTCTGCAATGCTATTTGTCATAATTATTGTTGTTGTGCTGAAGACAAGGACGTAGTGAAAAGGGGAACAGAAGCAAACGATAGCAAACAAAACATATAAGAAATACGGAAATGGCTAATCGAAGATGTTGATAAATAGGGTTGTCAACTGACATTAGAAATGAACTAAGAAAGCAAGATAAGTCAAAACAAGTCTTGCTCATTGATTCCATGCAATTAAATAAGTTCGTGTCATTGAACTATAATCTACAGTTTGTTAAGATTATCTTAAAGCTGCAGTCGCAGACTGATAAAGTCGCGCATTTGTCTCAACCGCAGCATCAAGACAACCCATAATCGTATTGAGTGCGACGAGCTCAGCAATTTGTCTATTTATAAATACATTTGGCACAATTCCCTGCACTAATTCCAATTTGGGTTATTTACTTAACGCGACGACAACGTTTCGAATCAATTGCGTATTTTCAACAGCCTCTCTCTCTCGGCGTTCTCTTTGAGCTACATACATACGTCATGCAGGTTTTGTGTTGTTTTTGCCAAAAATTATCATCTTAATTAATTTGTTGTTATATATGCTTATCACGTGCCTTTCTTCTCTTTTATCTTTTCTTTATTCGCAGGTATCGATTTTAAAATTAGAACAATTGAATTGGATAACAAGAAAATCAAATTGCAAATATGGTAAACTAACGACATTAAATTAATTACAGATATTAAAGAAAATAAAAAAAACCAAAACATATTAACATTATAGGGACACTGCCGGCCAGGAACGATTCCGGACAATCACTACGGCATATTACAGAGGTGCCATGGGCATTATGCTTGTCTATGACATAACACAGGAGAAATCTTTTGAAAATATTAAAAATTGGATTCGAAATATCGAAGAGAATGCCGCCGCTGATGTGGAGAAAATGCTGCTGGGCAACAAATGTGAACTGAACGATAAGAGACAGGTGATTATTTAACTAACGTCAACTAAAATAAGTCGACAAATATAAATTTAAAACAGGAGTAAAGAACATAATCGAAACTGTAACCCTCAAACGGTATAAACCGATTGAAAATGTTAACCGGATCTGAAACCCGAAGCAAAACCAAACTGTTTTATTATAACGTTACCGAAAAACCGAAATTATTCAAACCGAAATAAAATAACCGATTAGTAGTAACCGATTCACCTATAACATTTAATTTCTATGATTTTGAACGATGTTGTTTGTATCATAATTTTTAAAACTATTTAAATTTAAATATTGATCTTATTAAAAAGTTTTTTTTTTATCAAAAAACACTTTCGGTATTTCGAAACCGAAAATTAAAAAAAAAAACCGGTAACCGTTGCAAAGTATATATACACAGATTTTTAAAACCTGACAGCCAAAAAAAAATTACAAATATAACCAAAACCAGAATTTGAACCGACATTCGATTTGGTTTCTACCATGATTTAAAATATAAATAAATTTAAAATAATTGAAAAATATAAATTTATTATTGAAACCTTACAGGTTTCGAAGGAACGCGGAGAACAATTGGCTATTGAATATGGTATCAAATTCATGGAGACATCCGCGAAAGCAAGCATCAATGTGGAAGAAGCGTTCCTCACGCTCGCCAGCGATATCAAAGCGAAAACAGAAAAGCGAATGGTAAGTAAAATGTTTGGACTTCTTTCTTAGTAATGCTCTAATCATTGTTTATTGTGGTCGCAGGAGGCGAACAATCCACCCAAGGGAGGTCATCAACTGAAACTCACAGAGACTCGAACAAAGGACAGTTGGCTGTCAAGGTGCAGTCTGCTTTGACGTGGCAATGTGCGTGTGGCACTGATGCGGCATGGTGGTAATAATTATGATAACGTATGTGGTAGTAGTTTTCTTAACTCCTGTTAAGTCCCAACAACAATAATAATTACATTAAAAACGAGCAAAACTCCCCTGAATATGCGAGATAATGAAATAATAATTATAATATTAATATTAATATAAATAATAGTAAAGCTAAAACATTTGTATTTGCAAACGTGACAAGACCACAAGTTGTACGAAATATGCATACGAAATACTTATACATACAATATTCATTTAAAGTTTAAACAAATTAACTGACACGACTATTGTGAAAACCTAACCAGCCCGCCCGCCCGCCTATCGCCCCGCCCCGTTCCGCCCGCTCTGCTTTGACCTCTCCTTCGCCTGGAAGCATTTCATTTTTATTATGTATAATTTATTAAAAAATTTCTGTAGCACGAAATAAGCAGCCAAGGTTGTTCACAATTTGTAAAACAATGACATAATAATAAATTAATAAATTAGAAAATAAATATATATATTTTATATATATTTATATTTAAATGCATATAATATATATATGTAATTTCGTTTGCATTCTGAAACAATATTTTAATTAATTCATTTAACATATAGATCATTTCGTGTACAACCCATGAAAATCCTTCAATTAATTTTGGAAAGCTGTTTAGGCGCGTACGCACAATTATCATAAATCGGTCCATTAAGATATCGAAATAGTTCTGATAGTTGCGGGTGCTTCTCCATATATACATACATACCACACAGGGCATTGTCAATAAACATACTGTTATTATCTAATGAATTACATGAATATAATTAATAATTATTGCGTGATTAGAAAAACGAGAATAACAAATGAAATGGATATGCACATTATGCAATACGAATAACAACAACAACAAAAACAACAAGAAAATCTACAACAAATGCAGAGCAGTAAAATACATATTGTGAAATTAATTGATAACTAAATCTAAAGGCATATTTGATATTAATTAATTATATATGTATGTATGTACTTGTAATATTAATTATTAAACGTATACAATTTTATATAATAAATCATGTGCAAGAAAGCATTCTTTATCATTTACTCAATCCTACGTACTTGAATCGAACAGAGTTCTCTTATTTGCTGCACCACAATATTTTCTTTACTTAATTTTATTTACTTTCACAATTTAACATTTTACACAGCTGTTTAATTCTCATCTCCATTGTCGCATTAGTTAATGTCTTTATGAGTAAAAGCAAAAATTGATCCACTTCATGACGGTTAAATAATGTTGCAACGAGTTTATCATATTTGTTTAGTATTCCTTCTGGTGAATTATTTATTTCATTGCATCTTTATTTTTTTAAACCAATAATAGAAAGTACTTAAGGTAAAATAAACTTTTTAATATCGAACAGATATTCCACTGAATGGTAGGTTCTTCAAATTGACTTTAGTCCCCAGAGTATTTATTAAATGCTCTTATTACAAAATCTGCAAGGAATAAAACTCAAAGATCATAAAGTAAAAACAATTGTTTTATCTTAGTGGAAGTATTTTTTAGATAATAATTAAGTAAATGCTTAAATAGAAAAAATTGCATTGCATAAAACGACAAATTGTTCGCTTAAGCTAAACAGAGAATTGGATAACTTAAAATTAAATACAATTAATAATAGGATTTGAACAATGACATAGAATTAGAGGCACAACATACAATACAAACACACAGGCACCTATACACACACACACAAACACACACACACAAATACCGTTACAGATACAAACAAGGTCAGACGTAAACATAACTTGGACGAATTACACGATTATTACAAATTGGATTTGACAAGTGGATGCAGATAGATAGAAATGTGTATAATAGCTAAGTGAATTGCAATATTCGTTGTGCTGGACTGTCCTTCATCAATCAATCACATTCGACGGATGCATGGATTATACACTCTCAGCTCCCAGCCAGCTGCTGTTGGTTACGCCTGTGGCAGGTTCTGATAATACGTGGCAAGTATTTTCCACGCATGTGGTTCCATAAAGCCGTCGGGTGGACTGGTGCCAGTTTTGGCCAAGCTGCGCATTTTGGTCCCCGATATGAACTCAAAGTCATCCTTGCGCTGTGGCTCAAAGAAGGCCATGCGACTGGCAGTCCTATCATAGGCGGCCACACGGAAAGGCAGAATCTGCAAGAAGCGAGAGAGAGGATGGTAATTATCAACTGTATTCGATTATTATTGGAGACTGTAACCCACCTCCATGCTGTCCAGTCCCTGGGCCATTTTGAGCACACGAGCGCCGTGCGTAGCATCGTACAGATTGCCATCGGGATAAGCCTGCTTATCCGGATGCGGCATGCCAGCCGGATCGCGACCCACAATGTAAAAGTTGGCGCCCGCATTCATGCGTGCCTTGGCATGCCATTGCACCTCAGTGGGCCCGGCGTACATCATGGGCGACGGGAAGATGGCCAGCACGGTATCCTCGCGCCGCAGGACGCCCGCATCGAGCACAGCCTGATGCTGAGCCATGCGCACCTGCAGCGGCACATCATCATCCTTGGTCCAGCCGCCCAGTGGATGGAGGAGCAGAACTGGCTGCTTGAAGCCACGTTCCAGCAACTGTCGTTTAGTGTCCTGCATCAGCAGAGCATGTCCATTGTGGATGGGATTGCGCAGCTGAAAGGCAAAGATGGCATCCGCATTGAGCTCCTTAAAGCGGCAGCGCAGTTCATTAGGAGTCAGACGATATTGATCCAGCCCGTCCTTCCAGCGAATCCGCTCAATGACCGCCAGTTCGCCACCAACCAGATAGTCGCCGGACTCGTAAACCTGCTTGCTATATGGATGATTGGGATTGCTGGTGCCAAACTGACGACAAAGGCGTTCCTCTTTGCGCTGGTAATAGAACTCGGGACGACGCAGTATGGCTACCGCTTGACCCTCGTATTTTAACGTCAGGGCGGACGCATCCTCAAGTCGTTGCTTGTCCTCTGCACTGGCACTCAGTACAATGGGCACGGAGTGATTTTCGCGATAGGAGACATCCAATCCACTTTGCAGCGTGTTGAAATGCAGCGTCTGAAGATACTCATCCTCTCGCATGAAGCCTCGCAGTGGATACGCCCAGCCCTCGGAGAGCACCTGCACCCATTGCAGCTCCACAGTGCTGATAGACAGGGCTGGCAGTGATTCCGCCTCATGACGCAGGGCGTCCGCTTCGCTCACCTCGCTGGGATACAGTTCCGGCAACTGATCCACATCACGCAGGGAGCGCGGTATGATGCCCTCCTGCTCCAGCAGTGTCACCAGCAGCTGCGTCGACTCCCGGACCGTGTAACCAGCCGTGCTGACCACCAGTTCCGGATGCTGCGGACGCTCGTACTCTTGGGTGATACCCGTGAATCCCTTGATGACACCCTCTCGCGCCTTCTTGTACAGTCCCTTGACGTCCCGAGTCTCGCACACATCCAACGGCGTGTCCACAAAGATCTCGTAAAACTTCAATCCCGCATCCTTGTGTATCTTGCGGGCCATCTCGCGATCATCCGCAAATGGCGACACAAAACTGCAGATGGACACGACGCCGCTGTCCGCAAACAATTTGGCCACCTCACCCACCCGCCGAATGTTCTCCTCGCGATCGGCCGGCGTAAAGCCAAGATTCTTGTTCAAACCCGTCCGTATGTTATCCCCATCCAGGCCATAGGCGGGTATTCCTCTAGAGACCAAATACGCCTCCAGCTCAAAGGCAATCGATGTTTTGCCAGCACCACTGAGACCTGTCAACGCAATAATAAATAAATCTATATTATAACTCAATCAAAAATTAAATCTTTTGTTGTCTTAATTTTCTACTAAAACACTTAAAAATTTCTTAAATAATTTATTGTTATAAACTAAGAATTGTTTAAGCTATTTTTAACTTGAAATGCAACTGAGTATCTGTAAATCGAATGTCAAATTGTATCTTATCTAGAATCTGAGATTGTAAAAGAGCTAGGGCGTATCAAATTTTTCAATTCTTAGATCTACTCAAAGTTGAATCACATCACATCAAATAACAAAAAATGTCTAACTTCGGATCTTTCATTGCTGAAGTCTATTGAGTATAAATTCAAACTGCGAATTCACTAGTTATGAAAGATACACATTTCATTTTAAATATTAGCAAAATTATTAATTATTCATATATTATATAAAATAAAAAGATTTATTTAATTTTTCAAATATTTATAATTTTTTAATGTTTTTAAACAGGCGTAGCTTGGAAAAACATTGACCGATTTCAATGATCTAATATTGATTGATTTAATGGATTTAACAATTAAAAATTCAAAAAAAAATGTATATCAATATTACATTGTTTTGTTATTTTCCCAGTTTTTATATTTTCCACTGTGTAGATTTGTGGAAAGTACTCACCCGTTAGCCAGACGGTGCAACCTCGAAAGCCCCGGCAGAGGCCCAGGTTCTTACCACGCGTCTCCCGCGTAACATGATGCTTCTGTTCGGTCACATTGGTTGCCACTTGAAGGCACTGCAAGAAACAAGAAATCAAGTAAACGAGATTCTTTTAGCTGCCGTTCATTCTTTATTTTATTAACATAAATTAATATTCATGTCAAGATGCCATGATGCCAAAAAGTGCCGACAGTTTGGTTTACGCTCTTTGAGCCGCGCTTTTGACCCTAAAGCGATTTTATAATCGTTACTGCCATTCAATTAGCTGATTCTGCACAGTTTGTTGACCCTTTCAGATGGCATGACGACGCCAACTCGTGTGTGAAAGATCGCAAATGGCATTACCCCGAGGGAATAATAGATAATGGATATCCCATTTATGAACAGAAAAGAATTCAATGAGCAAAAAAATGAGATAGGGTTATAAATAGCAAAGAACAGAAGAAAGCCATGGCAAAGATGGAAATAAAAATCTTCAGACGTAAGCTATTAAATGTTATATTATTATTATAATAAATATATTTAGAAAATTGAAGTATTAAAGAAAATATTTGGCAAATTTTATATAATTTAAGCGATTTATTAATTTAAAAATGAGTAATTGTAATATAAACTTGAAAATAATTCAGTTTATTTTTAATTTTCGATTCTATACAGCTTTTACAGGGCAAAAACTAGTCGAGTTTAATTTACAAACGATTTTAGAGTTTTTCGAATGAACAAATTTGTGTCAAGAACACTTAACGTCTTTCTAGAAAAACTGTATTTTTAATTTGTAACGCTTTTTTGCACTACGCAGAAGAAGTTGAACGCATCGAGAACATATGTTTGTAGTCATACCCTTCTTTTGATGTGGGAATATAAACCAATTGGTGGATTGGGCATTGTGATTGTACTTGGCTGAAAGGCCTTATGCTAAAGGAATATGTTAAATATTTATTTTGCACTTAAAAGAATACTTTTTGGCACGTCTTTCAATTTTGTAGGTAAATACTGAAAGAAATAACTCAGAGGGAAATGAAATTCAAAGCGACGACGATTGCGATTCCCTCGATATTGACGAACGCAACGAGAGTTGAAAGCGAACTGAAAGTTTCAATAATATTTACCGTATTATATTGCGGCCTCATAAGAGGTAAAACGAGCAAAACTAAGAGAGAGAGAGAGAGAGCGAGAGAGCAACACTGGCAGTCATTGAGAGAGCGAGTTAAACCTTCTTTTAGCTCTTGAGTCGCTCTCCATCTGGTTTTCAGATCGTTTTCTATCTTTCAAGCCAAACACAATTGTATTTTGTTATGATCATCTCTATCTGTGTGTGAGAGTGTCAGTGTGTGCGTATCTGTGCATGGACAATGTTTTCGCATTGTGTTTGTTTTTATTTTGAACCTGGCACATTGATTATTTAAACATTGCTTAAATACTTTGCTGCAAATCTATTTATAAAGAAGTCTGACCCGTTTACGAATTTTAAACTACGTAAACAACACCATTTTGAATTAATGTGAAGAATTTTTAAATAAATTTAATTAATAAAAAACGAAATGATTAAACATTTGCTATACAAAATTTCACCCGTAAAAGTTATTGTATCGACTCAAATTTAATGCAGAAAAAGAAAATCAAATAATTTAATAAAGAGAGGTCTTTTAGATACTGTGTAAATAATGTTTAAATTATTTTATTTTGATAAATTGTTTATTTAACTCTGGTTTTAATTAATTAACAGAAATAAGATACAAAATTGTGTCAAAACAATTTAACTAGTTAAATAAATCAATAATAAATATCTATAGGGAAGTTGCTGAAATTTTCACAACTTTCTTATCAGTGGGAATACAAATAAATACGGTAACAAGCCGAACTAATCATTTGATTGTTATGGTAATAACGTGATTTATGTAGTACACCAATACTAATTAATATGTATGTAAGGCATTGATTTATCAAGAACCCAAACAAAAACTAAACAAAATATTTCCAAGTATATATACAAAATTCTTAAAAGGGGAATTTCTCAAGCGAGATCAGTGTCATGACCCTTTAAAGTGAGTAACGGCACGATTTGAAATTGTTTACAATTAAGAAAAACTCACCAAATCACTGCATTTATTGTTGTTATTATTATTGTTGTTGTTATTGTAGAGGAGATTGGCGCGTTTTGTAAACATTTTCCAAAAAAATACGTGTATAAACAAATATCGCACAAAAAGAAAGCGCAACCCAACAAACAACAAGAGTAAGAGCAACGTCAACAACAATGAGAGAATTTGGATAATTAAACAAGTGAGAGTTTTAAAGTTGCCCGGACACAACCCGAGTGGCCGCAAAATAATAAAAACCCGCTGAACTTTCTCGTTGAAGCTCGGAACTGCAACTGAAATTTTTTGGCCGATTCGTGCGTTAAATGCAGCAAAAATAAATCCAAGAAATGTTAGCCAAGAGCAGGACAGAAGGCAATGAGAGAAGCAGACGAGTTAAAAGCTTATTGACAAGTTTTTAATGCAAATAGGAAGTCGTTAAATATCAGACTATAATTTTGGAATTCTAATTTTGGAACTAATAAAAATTAAATAACAAGGTCCTTTTAAGAGGGGAGGTGTGCAGGCAATTATTTATTGCACAAAATATTCAATATTGGAAATAAATTTGATACTCTAAAAATCCGAAAAATTAAATCTCAGACATTTCAGATGTTGCAACATTTCGTTCGATAGTTTTCTTAAGCATTGTCATTAAATTCACTAGAGGTTAGTGGAACATAAAGCAAAAAACAAATGTTTAGAATTTTAATAGCGTCATAAATATCCGTTGCTCTGCTTTTAAGCTGAAGGTGTATTCAAATTGTTTTTAATTTTTTTAAAGAATTTTTATATACTTGTGCTCATTATACTCGATTAAGACTAATGAGTTGCAAAATAATAAAAATGAAAAAAAAAGACTTCAAGTTCACGTTTAAGTACGTGGTATGTGCAACGAATGTCATTAAATTTTTGTAATAGCTCAATGTTTATAAACATTTTAAAAGTCATGCACTAAAGTCATTTGTAATGAACCAACGTCAAAACAAAACTATTAAATATATGATGTAAATTTTTATAAGACAAGCAACAGGAGTGGGTAAGTATGCCCCCTTACCTAAAAAGATACAGGGTATGCCAAGGGTTGTCGTATAAGAATTAAGTAGATAATCATAGCTTAAATATTATTACGAGTGCAGATAAAACCCACTAAGTAGATAGAAAAATTGCAATGTTTGCAAAAGTGAAGGGAATTCAATTGTTAACTGAATATGACGACCCACATACACGTATGATTAATTATAATACAAAAACAATTGGTCGCGAAATTACAACAGAAACATATATTTCTTGACCAACATACAACCATATTTATTAACGTGGTCATTCAACTTTTGTCTAAAAATGGTCGCTGACCAAGTTTTTAGCCAAAGACAACAACCACAAGTCAGTTGTGGTTGAAGTGTGAATGAGATACAAGTATCTTAACATGTTTACAATTCGTTAGCATGGCCCAAAACATAGTTTGACTTTCTTTTCAATTTCAACTAGTTTTACTGTGACTGTAATAACATATCATGCAAGTATTTGTATGTAATAAACACGCTTACAGAAAAACCTGTTGACTGCATATTGCATAAGATAAGCTATAACATTTACCTTATCTGTGAAAAATTAACGGGGCAACAAACTTAAATAATCTGGGATTTCAGAGACAGCCTTGAAACTAATCTAGAAATTATTCATTTAAAAGATTAGGCTAATATTTAATAAATTATTTTTATTAATTTACTCTTGCAGTATTATAATTTTATTACGAAATTTATTGCTATAAAAATGTTTAAACTAAAGCAAATGCTGTTATCTTGTAATACTGAATTTTTAGAACCCTTTTAAAACTATTTAAATGCAACTTTGTAGAGTGCAAAAATGCTAGAAATTCATTTATTATTTGTCTTTTTAATATCATTTTTATAATGCAATGTAAATTTGTTAGTCCTTTCTTAACAATCTTAACAAATAATCTTTGTATTGTAAGGTAAATTAACTTTAAAGTGCTTGAAAAGCTTATTTTAATTTGTTTTTCATCTGCCTGGTATAGTTATACTTTATACTTTCTTATCTTTGTAGGTCATATTAATAGAAAATGTAAGCTAACAAAAGTGTGGGTCAGTGTGAGGCACCTTGCTAATTGTAGATAAGATTGCGGATACGACTAAAATTAAAAATAAAAGACTAAGTCAGGCAAAATTAAGTCCAAAATGAGTTTCCCTTTCACACGAAATAGCATTATTTTTTAAAAAGTTCAAGAAATGCTATAAACAAGCAGAAGTTTATGAATAAAAAGTTGAACTAAAATGTGTGAAGAAAATTCTAACAGCTGTTAAAATATTCTGTGCACTCTTTGCACTTGGGGTTCCGTGACCGAGTCACCAATTTCCTCGGCCCATTTGTACAAATACAGTAAGGCAGTTGTGGCGCAAGAAGTTTCCAATAAAAAGATACATTTGTATTGCATATATGTAAATATGTATATGCAATAACTTACCGTCTTTTGCCGCTTTTTGCTGTGTTCAGGTGCTTCATTCATGGCTCTCGCTCTGGCAGTTAACACAAATACGTTCACCCACTAAGCTAATGCAAACAATACTGATATTGCCACTGTTAATGCGCAAAGGCAATTCACTTTTTATTTTTTTGATTTGAATATTAAACGCTAAATTGAATGAAATGTTTGGCGTTGTGCAATTGCGTATGTGTGCGTCGCTAATTGCGGGTTATGTGTAGCTCTTTAATTAGGAACTATTTATATTGCACTTATTAACTTTGAGCTTAAAACTAATTAAAACGAATCTTAAGAGCTGCTATAAAATTTTGTGATTTATCTTTCACGTACACACACACACATAAACACATGAATTGGCCAACAGCTGTTTGCAAATAGTGCAGGTTGTTTGGTTATCGATAGCAAAGTTATCGCTCGCAGAAATAGGTTGGCAGCACCGCGAAAAACAATTATGGGAGAGGGAAATTTGAAAATAAAATTACAATTTATTTTGCAATTAGCATTGATAAATATTCGTACATTAGAGCAAGCCTTAAGTACTACAACTATATATGTATATACTATCTAATAGGGCGGCGGTTGATGCTGATACTGCTGCTGCTGTCCCATCATATTCGGTTGATTTGGCATCTGTCGCTGCAGCTGTGCCACAAGATTGGGTGTCTGCTGTTGATTCATGGTCTGCTGTTGCTGGACCATGCCGCCACCGCCGCCAGCACCTGCACCACCGCCTGCCTGTGGTCCGCCGCCCATGCCACCACCGCCCATTCCCTGCATCTGCATCATCTGCTGATGACGCAGCTGATGTTGCTGCTGTTGGAATTGTTGTTGTGTTGGAAGTACGCCTGGTTTGCCGCCACCGGTTGGTTGCTGGCGTGCATAGGGTGGCACCTGACCAACTCCGACGCCCACACCACCTGGTCCAGGTCCCATCATGTTTGTCATGGTCACATTGGGCGCTTGATTCATATATTGGCCGCGATTGTTGGCCATCATGCCACCTGGCACAACTCGTTGTTGTTGTTGTTGCTGCTGCTGTTGTTGTTGTTGCTGCTGTTGAACAGCCACCGCTGCAGCCATAAAATCGGGATTATTGCGTTGCGCCTGCTGCATCTGAGGATTGAAATTGCCCATAAGTCCAGCTTGTTGTTGTTGCTGTTGGTTTGGTGCCATTCCCACACCAACACCAACTCCTCCGGCGCCCCCAGTTTGCTGTTGCATGCTAGGCTGTTGTTGCTGCTGCTGATACTGATTTTGAAAGTTTTGGAACTGCTGTTGCTGCGGAATCATGCCCTGTTGTGGCATGCCACCCATGCCCATGTTTGGATTATTGCCAACAGCTCCAACGCCAACTCCGACGCCTACTCCAACACCGCCATTGCCGCCAGCACCGCCTCCCTGCATCATGGGATTGGCATTTGGATTGGCCATGCCCACCATGCCTTGACCCATCTGCTGCTGCTGCATCATTGGATTCTGTGGCATACCCTGACCCACCATATTCATGCCACCCATTTGATTTGGCGCCATGGCACGCATGTTGCCACGTAAGAATTGCTGCTGTTGTTGTTGCTGCTGTTGTTGCTGCTGCTGTTGCAGCTGCTGATTGGGATTCATTTGCTGCTGTTGCACATTCGGTTGCTGTTGTTGCATGGCATTAAATGCTGCTGCTGCCTGTGGATTCTGTTGTGTATTCATCTGCTGTTGCTGTCGCATTTGTTGTGCATTCATTTGTTGCTGCTGCTGCTGTGGCACCTGTTGCTGCTGAGGCGGTTGCTGCTGCATGGGATTAAAGCCACCAGGTGGCTGTTGTTGCTGCTGCTGCGGGTATGAACCAGGATGTCGCAATCGCAACATCTGGGTTAAGGCTTGCTTCGAATTTGTAGTCAATGTAGGTCTTTCAATGCGATTCACTGAAAAAGAAAATTGATAAGATTAATGTTTGAGTCATTGTCTTTTAGTGGGAATACTTACTTTGCATATTCTGTTGATATTGATACTGATTGTGATGCTGCTGTGGCTGTTGCTGCTGCTGCGGTGCATTATGCCATTGCTGTTGTGGCTGCTGTTGACCTGGCATACCTTGAGGTCCACCTGGTCCAGGACCCTGCATGAAGTTCATCTGCGCATTCGGCTGTCCATTGCCGCCCACGTTTAACTGCTGTTGCATTTGATTGGGCGTCATTTGTTGCATTTGCTGCTGCTGTTGTTGCTGCTGCTGCATCAATGCATTCTGCTGCTGCATCATAGCATTCGGTCCAAACTGCTGCATGTTCATCTGCCAAATAAAGTGAAATTAATTTGTGTGAAATGCAAGCTACTTTTCCTTGCTTCCTACCTGCATATTCATGGGCATCTGTCCCATTTGATTGGGCGGCATTTGCTGTTGCATATGTTGCTGCTGTTGCATTTGTTGTTGCTGCTGTGCATTAGGCGGTTGTTGTGGCTGCGGCGCTAGCTGTGGCTGCTGCTGTTGCGTGTTGACCACGGGCGGCGTCTTCGGATTCTTCGGCTTCCGTTTACGCGTGGTGGTGCCTTTGCCACGTCCACGTCCGGTGCCTACCACAGCGCTAGGCGACTGATCCACTGAAGAAGGCGTATCCGCCTTCATCATTTCATCCTTCTGCAAAGGATATCATGTTAGTATGCGAAAAATCAAAAGAAAGTAAGATAATATATCTAACATTTTATAACCTTGCAAAGTCTGTGTTAAAAAAACAATAATATAAACAATCTGTAGGATTGGTAGAGGTATCTCAAGGAAGAACATTTCCGTATCAAGTTACATCAAGACATCTTTAAGACTGAGAAACTTGTGTGCATAAATGCAGACAGAAATATATATAACACATGGAATCGTGATAAATTTCTAACCCTCTTTGCAGAATTATACAAATGTCGGAGCACCTGCTCTACTTACAATGCATATCTTCTCCGGCACCGGCTCAATATCCTCCGGTGGCAGTGGCAAGGGTTCATAGTAATAACTACTAGGCTTGACCAGACTGTGCGTATGATATTTGAGATTACGATGCGCCTCCTCGTAGGTGAGTGGCTTGCGTTCCAATTTGACGGCACCGAACCACACCCAAGACAATGGCGCTGGATTCTTGTGACCCTCGAGAATGTCCCAAACGCTGATGCGTTGTTTATCCGAAATGCGCAGCTGTTTCTTGTCCATGTCACAAATCTTGTTGCCCTTGGTGTCCATACCCGCATGCTCACAGGCAATTACCTGCAGAATATAACAAAGGATTAATTAGGATTTTTTCCACTGGTTCTGTTGGGGATTACACACCTCTGTGGGCTGCTTGTAGAGTGGCAACAATTGTCTGATGACACGTATCGATGCATTGTTCTTTTCGCCAATTTCCTTTTTGAGTTTCTTCATCAAATTGAGATAGAGTTTCTTGTCATCCCGCTCCGATTGACTGTCGGAAACAAGTGTGGAGTGAACCAATGTGGCCAGCATATCCACGACAGTCGTAAACAGCTCCCGATTGCAACTTAGATCCACAACACCTTGACACACCAACTGGGCCAACAAAATGGCCCAATCTGTGGTGGGTGTGCTGTTCTTTTGAATAGCATCAAACATGCCACCCACCAAAGAAAATCGCAGCTGCAGTGCATCCAAGATTTCCTCCCGCGCCTGCGGTTCATCGATACCGCCAATCGTATCCAGCTTTTTGTAGAAATACGTTTAAGTTTTTGTAATACATAAAATATTTGTGGATTTTAAATCATAAAAGTAAAAGTAATTCCTATTCTTTTATCTAAATAAAAATACATGCAATAATAGTTGAATCTAAGTTTGTATTTAGAAATTATACAACTTCTGTATTTAATTATAAAATTTGAAGTTTAAATTTTATTTGTTTTTTATAAAAGTAACAAATAAAGTTACTATATATTAAGAAAATAAATATTATTTCTAATATTATTATTTTAGATAAAAATAAGATTTAAGACTTGATTAATTAAAAAAAAAATTACAATAGTTATTTAATGCAAAAAATCTTTTAAGTCGGAAAGAGTAGGAACATAAATTACATTCCTGGTATAATTATTCAAATTGAACTAATATTCTTAAATTATTTATATTAATTTTTAAAATTATTACAAATTTAATGGAAAAATCCCAACAAAAAAATAATATCCGGTCTGGGATATTTTGTCAAAAATTAGTATTTTTGAAATTTAATTTAATGAAATTTAAAAAGAAGAATTTCTTTTAAACTCAATGTTTATTTACAATTCGCTATTTTTAGAAAGTCTTTAATAAAAAGAATATTTGTACTTACCTCCGCAAAGGATTGTAGGCACTGGGAAAGCTGTGAATAGAGTGAAACGAGCAGATTCTCCTTATACTCATCCTGTCCCTTCAGACAGGTGAGAATTAGACCCAAAAACGGTTGGTAGTTGAGTGGCATCTTCTTGTTGCGAGCTGTAAGGCTGCCGTTTCCGCCATAACTGTTGCTGCTGTGGCAACTGTTACTCTTTTCGCGCTCATCGCCGCTGCCAGAGCTGTTACAATCCATCTTGGGCACCTTGGAGAAGTAGTTCATGCTCTCGAGCACTTGTCCGGCCACCCGTAAAATGCGTCCCTGCACAGCGGGCGTTAATTTCGCAATTAATGGCGCCACCAGCCATGTGGATGGTTTGGGTTTATGTGTGGCCTTTAGTGCTCCTGGTAGCGTCACCTCCTCCATGTGGAAGACATCGATGGCCGCCCGAGCAACCGTGTCGAGCCACACATTCAGCTCCGTATTCGTGCTGAGCGATTGTCGATACATGAGCTGTAAGTCCAGCCAAGAAATGCGCAAGGTCCACTGATCCAAGTGCTCCAAAATCCTTACAATCATCGATCGCTGATCCAGCTCGGAAATGATGTTGAACTCCGCCTCCGGATAGCAGATCATGTGAAGCACACGCTGTGCCTGCTTGGCGGTCAGCATCTCATCTATTATCATGTCGCACAGCTGCTCGGCATTCTTTAGACAACGCTCCAGGACATGCTCCTGGGCGCAGATTTGTTTAAGCACAGCTTGAGCAAATTCCAGAAGTGAGATTTGTTCATTTCCAGCCAAACTGCTGCCCGTCGTCTGCTGCAGTGACTCCTGTTCACTGCCGAGGCTGCCCAGCTGTAAATCACTTGTGCCCAGAATCTGGCTAAGATCCGCCGGACGTTGCTCGTTGCTTTTGGGCGTGCTGCCGGGATGAACGGGCGTATTAAAGCCACTGCGTTTACCGCTGCCAAAGGCGCCACCACTGCCAGAAGAGCCCAATCCACTGGCAGCCAAGGGCGTCTTCAATGCCGCATTGTCCACCACTATGAGAATGGCCTTGAGCACGGCCAGCACTGCAGCAATGGGTATGGTCTTGTGGGCACCCACCAGTAGATGACGATCACAGCTCAGACGTATACTAAAATCACTGCCCACAGCATGCAGAGGATTGGGCGATGTGCTCACCGAGTACATGCCCGGTTGGGGAATTTCCAGTGTCTTGAACAGCTTCAGCACCAAGTGACAGGTAAGACGGGCGCCCGCCTCGGCGTCCACACTCAGCTCTCCTCCTCCGGCGCCGCTGACTGAACGCGCCAATGTCGGCAGTGCAAATTTACTTACGAAATCCGCCAGAGAAAAACAATGTCGTGCCACGAGAATGCATACAAAGACAGCTAACGCGTTGTGCGTCTTGCCCTGGCCAATGTCCACTTGTCCGCCAAGATGCGGATAACGTGGACTCTTGCTGCCACTGCATAAACTCTGCAAGGCTGCAATCCATTCCTCCGACAAAACATTGCAGCTGGCGGTTAACTCCGCACAGGCCAAGGCCACATCGTTGAGTCTCTCGTTGTCCGTCTCCCGGCAGACGGCGATGACGGCGTTGGACACAAAACTATACACATTCGCTGAGGATTCGTGCAACTGACGCAGCCAGTGGGGTTCCAATTTGCCACCTCGTCGAGGCGCCACAAACAGCTCCTGCAGCAGCTGGGGATTGTAACCCTGTGGTGCGAGGCTGAGAGAAAAGAATTGAATCGAAATAATTTATTAAATCTTTATAAATATTAATTATTAATTTTAATTAAATTTAGCACAGCGAGTAACACGTTATTGAATCATAACAAATGAATTAAAGTAAATGATTTAAATTAACATTAGAAAAACTAAAATAGAGAACATGTCGGAGACCCCGTACTTACTATGGCAAAAACTAATAATGGAAAAGATTAAAAAATATTTTGTTAACTTAAATACCTATTCTATCATATTGATTACGATGTCTCATAAAACATAAAAGATTTTTATACTAAGACTTGATTTTCGACCGATCGGTCGTATGACAGCTATATGATATAGTGGTCCGATTTGAACTAACTTTGGACAGTATATATAATACCAAATTTAATACATATTAAATCAGTTTGGTTACGATATCTCATAAAACAAAAAAGTTTTTCATACTAAAAATTGATTTTTGACCGATTGTTCCTATGGGCGCTATATGATATAGTAATCCGATTCAGAAAAGAAACAAACTTAGTCTGCCTGCAATATAGAGGAATCTACATACGAAATACGGTGTCACTAGCTTTGAAATTGCTTTTATAATTTGGATATTGTCATAAAGCTGTAATACTCTCTGTGACTCACCTGAGCTGTTCGGGCGTATTGAAGATATCCTTGAATTGCTTGATGCATTTCAGCTGCTGATAATACTCGGCCGATTGTTCCTTGCCCTGGAGTAGGACACAGGATTCATGTAGATCGCTGAGATAGGCAAGGATGCAGCGTTCCGCCGAGCTGCATTCCCTGGGATCACTCACATGACGGATGGTGCGACAAAGTCCCTCGAAGACAGACACTGTCTGCTCTGGTGATAACAAAAGGCAGCTATGATAGCGTCTCAAGATGCTGACAATATAAAGGGCCAACGAGGTGGTATACCCTCTGACCATGTTGGACTTTTTCAACTGCAACTGATGCTCCACCTCGGGCAGCTCCTTCAGCAGATGATCGCACAGTTCAAGCAAACTATAAATGTTGAGAGCCAGCTCCATTAAATCAAAGAGGAATGCCACATGCTCCTGCACCGGCAAGTAGTTGTTGTTGCCCAAGGCAAAGCCATTGAGCTGTTCCAGGACATTGGCAGCACATTGGGCTGTGACCACATGCTGATCAAAGTATGCCATGTGCTGGCACTTGGCTGTGGTTGCCTCGAAGTTGAACTCGTTTCGGGAATGCTTCTTTACTTTGCCACCCTCGGCGACATCAATGCTAAACTTTTTGGTAAATAGTTTGCCGATCTCCTTGGACATCTTCTTGACGGCATGCTTCTTCTCATCCCGCTCCTTGCCCACGCCAAAGAGCAGTATGTAGCGTTGATTGCTCTCGCTGCTGTAGCTTGACATGCTGGGATCATCCTGTGGTATCGGAAAATGTTTGGTGTACACATAATGCCGGGATATGCTGACGCCACTACCAGGTGTATCGACGCCACCATCACCATCACCCGGTGGCCCAATCTTGGGACTGTCGGGCGCCTCATGTTGCTGTCCCTTTTCCTTAATATTCTGTACCAGCTTATCCAGATCATCGTCCACGTTGGAGTCGTCAAACTCATTGTGCTTAAAGTCAATCCCAATGCCCGCTCCAAAGCCATCGTCATCAAAGCCATGCGTGGTTGTGGCGCTGCTGCTGGGAGGAGGCGGAGCCGGCGGCGGAGGAGAACTCTTTGTTGCCGTCTTGTGCACTAGCGTTGATTCCAGCAGCAAATCCCCGCGAGAAATCAACGTGTGCATGTAGGCATTGTGGGAGAAGACATCGTGGCGAATGAGAGCGCTGAAAAGCTGCACCAGATTGGTGAATTCGGTTCGCTGTTGGGCGCTGCTGTTGTGCTCGTCCAGGACAGGAGCATCATGGTCGAGGAAGTGCATCAGGACATGCTGAAAGACGGGTAGCCCATCAATAAGACCCGCACCAGATGCTAGCGAATCCTTGTCCTCTTTGTCGCCACACATATCCGCTGGCGTGCTCGTCACATCAATCTGACGCTTGTCCAGCAATATGGCCACCACCACAGCACGATGTTCACCCCAACGCTGACTGGACACAGCCCATTCACACAGTATTCTCACTGTGTCCGCATCCTGTTTGGGCTCATAAGCCGGACGCTGTTGTTGCTGCTGCTGCTGAGGATCATCCTCGGAACGTCTCAGCTGCTGAGATGGTTGTGGTGGGAAGATGTGCGCATAGAGCGTGTCCATTGAGTTGCACAGATCCATGCGATCAAAGCAATGTGTGTCCAGATGATCCAATGTGGGCAGCACATTTGTATAATGATTCTTGCCCGCACTTAGCCACTTGGAGGCGAACCATCGCTGCTCCGCATGCTGCGTCCTCAGCACAATATCCGCCTCGGCAGCACGCAGCTGACGACGCAACTCCTGATTGGTGCGTGAACATCGTGAGGGCATGGGCAGCACAGAGGGTGCCAAGGGCAGATGATCCAGAGGACTGCCCACCAAGGACGAAGGCGCACGATGTGCGGCAATGCCGCTCCAGACCAACGCCGTTGGGCACTCAATTGTAATCACCTGCAATATGGTGCTCAGATAAAGCACAATATCCCGATGATGTGGACAGTTCATGTAATCCTGCAGTGCCTGCTCATAGGGATCCACCGCTGATTGTTGTTCTTGCTGCAGCAATTGCTCCTCTGGCGCATCTGTATCCATGGGTTGGGTCTTAATTAGCGCCTGTTGCTGCTGCTGCTGTTCCACAGCCGCATTGAGCAGCTGCGCCAGCTTCTTGGCAACCAGATTCGCCATTTTGCGGCATAATCTCTCCGACTGAACAAAGTCGTGCATGTATTGCAGAGCAAAGCTGAGCACCAGCTTCTTTAGCGGCTCATCGAAACTGGTCTGGGTGCGCATTTTATCCAGCAAATCGAGTATCCAGTTGAGAAACTCCTGACGATCCAGCAGCGATTCCTCGTACATGTATTTACTCAACTGATGGCAATACTTCCAGTATTTCAATGCATTTCGACTATCTTCAAACTGGCTGCCAATTCCTGAGATGCTTGACCCCGGCGGCACGGCTCCAGAGTTTGCCACAGCCGCGCTTCCAGCTGCAGAGCCGCCCAGTGTGGCCAGTGCTGTGCCTGGCGTGGCGGTAGCTCCAGGCACCACGCCTCCAACTGCTCCGCTGCCAACAGCACCCGGTTGGCCATTGGCCGGACTGTGTATAGGCGGCAGCGGACTTGCCATGCTTGGCACTGGTATGAGATTAGGATTTGCGCTACCTGTGGTACTATTCGTATTGCTGCTGCTGTTGCTGATATTGGCGCTGCCATTGCTGTTGCTACTGGTGCTGCTGTTGGTAGCCGAGCTGCTGCTGCCGTTCGCTTGTACTCCATTCTTATCATGCGCTGTTAAATCATCAATATCACTTGCTTAGAGTTGAGCATTTTCTAGACAATATTTGTACTTACACTGCTGATAGTATTCCTGGAGCTTGGGCAGCAGCTCCTTCATGAACTTGATCATATTACTCGTCCATTCAGCGGCTGGATCATAAATGCTGCGTTTTTTGTTCTTCGACTCGGAAAAACTAAGTGTATAGGCGGCACTCAGTTTGATGAACCATGTGGCACGTTGCATGTTAACTTGATTCTCGCACAGCGTTATAAATATCTCCTCTTTCTTGTTAAATGAAGGCGCCCGTTTGGCCAGACTCAGCAACGGCTTATTTCCGGCCAAATCCTTAAACCAAGCATCCACTGTGCATTTGCGTCGCGGCGAAACCGGCCAAAAGTTATCTTTACAATTGATTTGCTGCTTCTTGCGCACGGTATCTTGCAGCGTCATCAGTTCCTCCTTTTTGGCCAGAACCCCGCTAAAGAAGGCGCTCACCTTGCTGGCATTCACATTTGAAGTATGCGCCGTTCCAAATTCATCGGAAAGCGGCGGCGTCGTTGTAAAGCCATGTTTCACATTCGTGGGCGTCAATTCGTCCTCGCGCTGTTTAGCGTCTTGTGGATAGATATCCGGTGGCCCGAGACGTGTGCGCTTAAGCGGGCGCTTCTCCTGCAACAGCGAAAGCATCTTGCAGCTTTACAAATTTGCTTTTACCTAATTATTTTGCAATTTCTCAGTAATTTTCACTAGCTAGTGTTCATTTTGTTGTTTAATTGCTCAATTGTTTATTACACTTTACAAAGAGCGAAAATATTTCTTCTTCTTCCCACAGCGTTGCCACCTGGTCTTAGTGCTGCCATCCAGCCGAATGGCTGCCTCCATGTTAAATTCACCTATCTGGCAACGTCTATATTTTTAGCTCAAATGTCAAAATTGGTAACTAAGAAATTTTTTACTAATTTTTTTCAAATTTGTTAATTTTGCTTTAATATTTTAAATTTTTGTTGGTATTTTCAGCATTTTTTTTTTATTTTTTTTCAGAATTAAATTTGTTACTTCTTTCCCCTTGGGATGAAAAGCCTTAAACCTTTATTAATATGCTATCCTAAATTTTAAGTAATTTGAAATGTTAAATTTTCTTAAGATTATTAATTTATTCCAACTTTGTGGCATTTTCATATTTGCTATATCTAAATTTAAATTTGACACTACTGGCGCCAAGATCGGGTGAACTTATTCAGCAAATTGAACTAGAAATCCCTAGAGTAATCGATAAATATAGTTGGCCAATAAAACGATTACGATAACGCAGCTGAATTTGCTAGATGGGAAACTTTTGCTGGGTGGCAACCATAAGGTCAGTATCACTTCCCCAGCCAATTCGTTCTATGTTGGATTTGCACTTGGATTTTAATTAATTAGAACAAAATTGAAATAAGCGTCAATATAAAAATGTCCAACAATAACACGGACACTGGCGACACAACAATAACAACGAGTACATCCGTACAGGATTACAACCCGAATCCCAACGATGGGGAGCCATTGAAGCCCCGCGAATCGCTGGTAAGTTGCCTAAGCGCAAATCACCCCTTCAGCCGTTGTCTAATCTATAATCTTTATGCAAAAGATAACTACAGCTGTAAGCTTTCTACAAAATACCAAAGTGCGACACACTACACTCATCCAAAAGCAGCAGTTTTTGCGGTCCAAAGGTCTTACAGCTCATGAAATACAATTAGCATGTGAGAGAGCCGGTGTTTTTAGCCAAGATCCGAACAATCCAAACACTGTCATAAATATTGGCTCACAGTTGGCGGTGTTGCCACAACAAACGGCCTTCGGCAGGCTGCGGGAAATGCTACACACGACCGCACTGTTTAGTGGTCTCATCTATGGCATCTTTTTGTTCTGGCGGGTAAGTAATCTGCAAATTTCCTAAATTCTGAATTTGTACTAACCTATGCGGTCATCCACAAACAGAAATACATTGCACCGTTTCTGTTTGGAAAGCCCAAGAAGAAGCCAGTTGAGAAAGCCTTGGAGGACATAGATAAGAAGGTGGAAACCAGCAGTGAATCCCTGAATAAGGAGATAACATTGGTCAAGGACATGATTACGTTGCAGCAGAAGGAACAGACGCAACAAATGAATCGTGAATTCAGTAATTTTCGAAGCGATTTGGATGCGATTAAGGGTTTGCTATTAAATCGCAAACAATTTGCATCGCCAGTGGCTTCCATGACGTTGCCCACCATCCCAGCCTGGCAATTAGCCAGCTCGCCGCATCATCACCGTCATAGCAACAATAGTCAATCCGATGATAATGAGAAGGCTGATGATGCCGGATCTGGCTCGGGATCATCTGAAACCGAAGTGGTTACCAAGAACAGTGATTCTAGCTTAGAGATCATGTAATTAGCAATCTAAAGGCTTTAATATATAGCTTACATTAACTGGCTATATGTTCAAATTTAATTTGTATATTGAATTGATTTAGACGGTTTTGCGTTTGCGATTTAGCATTTAAGTTTAATAGTCCATGGCTAATCCATATCCATAGTCGCTACCAAAAGATAACACACGGAATATACACACACAACATGTACACAAATACGAATATATAAATATATATATAATAAAAACAGGTTTGAATAATTTGAAAGAAACTTTAATTAGGCGATTTTGTTAATCTATGCGACAAGAGCACCGGGAATTTATATTTTAATAATAAAAAAAAAATGAAATGATTGTGTGGGAAAGTTGCTGGTGGGTGTCTGGGAGAAGTGATAGATTATCTCAGTTAATATTTGTTTTAAACTTATGATTAGGATTTACTTTTTATCTAAATTGCCGAATTTCCAATTTGATATACTTTTTTTTGCTACGATTCTATTAAATTGGCTAAATTTCCATTAAATTTGATTAGAAGGGGTATCTACGATGGCATCCAATTGGCAGCTTAACTCAGCCATCAAATGGATTCAAATGTGACAATCCCATTTATGTTCATTGTGCGGTGCTTAATTTCTTGCTATTGATTTGCTTTTATTACAAACTTGGTTCTCTGCACGATCCGTTAGTACTATGTATCTTTTTTTCGACTACTTAAGTTAATTGTTTTTTTTTTTAAATATTTTTTTTATCGATTTGTACATGCGATAAATTAGTTTTGTTTTAAGTAATAATCCTAAAATATACGTTTATAGTCTCACAAAAGATTGTTTAGGGCTTATTTATATATATATATATATAATAATTATATATCAAATTTCAAGTGCTGCACGGAAAGAACAATTCAAATATTTAATTTGAATTGATCCTCAGTGCGAGTGCAAATTTTTTGTATGTATATTATGTTTGTGTGTGTTGTGTTTAAAGATTGGAAAACAATTAATATAAGTTTTAACACCTCCGATTGAAGAGATAAGTGGAACCCATTCTACCCATACTATGTATGCATATATCTTTCATATACCTCAACTGGTTCTTCAGGGTAGCTTGGCCCTTTTTCAGGGTAAATTGCCAAAATTAACAACAGCCAGGCCGTAGTTATCTGCTATATTATAATATAATTTGATAAAAAACATATGTACAATTATTAAACTTTAAACTTGTAACCGTTAGTTTTGAAATTTTAAGGGTATTCACATATTTTAAGAACATTCAAAACAGAAATGACACTAGAATAATTACATTCAATAGGCCCAAATTGTAGTACAGTGTCATTAGAATAGAGTGTGAATACCCTCAAGATATTTGTTTAAAACGATGGCTTAGAATATAAACGCTAAATGAAGGAAACACAATAGTGGTACTTAGCCCCATGGTGCACAGTTAGCTTAGCTTAGCTTACAGAGAATAGAATAGAATAGACGAGTAGTTTACAAGAAACAAGTACAAAATCTAAACAGCTGAATTAATGACCGCTGTGCTGTTTATGCTTGTTGTTGCCCCAAATGCCGAAGATGCTGCGGATGTGCTCGCTGTTGCCGTTATGCTAACAGCTGCCGCTGCTGCTGTGCTCCCACCATCCGGATAGCCACCGGAGGCAGGTGCCGGCGACAATGACATGGTCGATGATGACGGTGATGAGCAATCGCTTTGAACACTCATCGTTGGCGAGGCAGCAACCAAATTGCTGCTGCTGCTTGTGTTGCTGATGGTTAGGGGAAACTGCGATGGTGTCCCAGTTGGTGTGTGTGGCGACAGTGGTGTTAAGACGGAAGACGTTGACGACACTGGACTCCCAATGCTGTTGGCGCTCGTTGTGATTGCTGATGTCAATGTTGCTGCTGCTGATGTGCTGTTACTGCAACTATTACTGCTGTTTGCTGTGGTGGGCGTGGCAGGCGTTGATATGGCAACAGCTGATGATGCTGTCGATTGTGGCGCTGTGGTTGCCGGCGGCGATTGTTGCTGTTGATTGGAGTTATTGCCACTGGCAGCTGCTGCTGCTGCAGCACGTTCACGCTCCCGGTCACGCTGCGGCCGGAAGGCTTCGCGCAGCGCCTCCACACGATTTTCATTGGGTCCCCAGCGAGCATAGCCAGCGCTATTTTGCAGCCAAACCACTTGGGTGCCCTGCATACACTTAATGAGCACCTCGGATCTGTTTGGAAGGTAAATTGTGTTGGATTAAATTTGGATACACTTGTTATTCTTGTCGCAAAATGTGCAACTTATTAAACTTAAGTTCATAAAATCTTGATCGAAGACATGCCCTCTGTTTTTAATTAACTCAGTTTTGAAGCTATTTTGATGAAACTTGGTACAGGTCGGACTTTTCGCTAAAGATATTACATTTATTAGACGCATCCGAATAGGAGCGTTATATCATATATCATAGAGATAGACAACATTCAAATTTTAGTTTTGTCTTATAAATTCGGACAAATTTCAAATTGGTCCACCCGATCATATACCTGTGATAATAACGATCCGATTACATATGTATAACGAAAGCATTATATAACCATCGGTCGAAAATCAAACCTTTTGCATGTAAGGCTTGTTTTTTTGTTTCTACTGATATTCCAATTAAAATTTTGACTTATACATGCAGACCAATTTCAAATTGGTCCACTTATATAACTGTCATAGTAACGATCAGTCGAATATTGAATTTACATGTCGACATGTCGAAGGCATGCCTTCTTTCTATATATGTATATACTATATACTCACTTTTGCATCATATGCTGATAGCCATGTCGATATTCGTGCGCCATTCCCAGCACAACCATCGAGCGACGCTTGTACATGCTCTCCTCCAGCTTGGCTATGCTCTTCCACTCCGGCAGAAAAACAATGAAGCTGTGCAACGAATAAAAAGTTAAAATTGAGTTTAAACTTTCAAAGGCCAAGGAACTGACCTCAAGGGCTCCATGGAATCTGTGAGCAGTTTATCCACGTGCAATAAGCAGGCTTCGATGAGTTCCTCGCAATGCGGCGGATTCACTTGGAAGGAGCCAGAAACGGGCTTAAAGTCCAGAAAAGGTCTGCGCACAAAATTAAGTTTAGCTAGCTTAAAATGGAGATAATAAATTGGACTCACCCCCTGGAACCAAAATAGGCGTCCGTGTCTGCAAACGCTGAACAATATTGCCGAAAGTAGGAATTGAATGGCGAAGCGAAGCATTCAAAGCTGACACCGAAATGCCGATGAAGACACTCGAAAACTGGTACCGGCAGTGCCGCCTGTGTGAGCTCAGCCTCCTGTGAAGAGTTGAGAGCATTACCCAGGAACGTTTGATAGCGCTTGAGCAAACACCAGACGCGTCCAATGAACAGATCAAACTTCTTGTCGTCGAAGCAATTGTGACGATAGAGCTGCTCCAGTTTTTGCAGATAGGTGAGGTTAATATACTGGGCATCCGGCTGATTGATAGTCGTGGGCGTGTACTTGATGATCATGTGATCGCGATCCTGCAGATACTCTATGGCCGGCATGCGAGGTGAGGGAACCGCAAACTGTATGGGATAGCACCAGACCTTCTTCAGATGTGGTGGAGGCGGTGGCGGCGTTGGCTCTGGTATGCCATGCTCTTTAAGCAGCTGCAGGTGCCGTTCTCGAATTTTGCGCGCATGTTCCGCAGACAGATGAAAGATTTTAATGCACAACGTTTCCACAGAGCTCTTAACCGTTTCCACCAAATGCGGTTCACATTGGCGCTTCAGATGTGCCAGACGATCCTGGAAATCCTCGTAGCTGGCGCCGACGGTGCGACGCAACCATTGAAATGTATCCTCCACATTCCATTTGACGACCTTCTTGGATTCGGCCGGCGCTGAACGTGACTCGATGATTTGTTTGGCAGCCTCTGCGTAGCGGGAAAGCTGCTTGCGTGCATCACCCGTGAATTTGGGCTTAACAATCTTAATGGGTATATCGGCCATGATCTCGCGATACATCGAGCTGGAGATTTCGGGCAGGCAGCTGCTGGGCAGTAACGGATCGCAGCCGGTGTCAATGACCTTACGCTCCATGAGCCAGCGATTGAACGAATCTCGTGGCGCTTTAATATTCTCCCTGCGCATACATAAATCCTCATATGTCTTCAACAGCTTCATGCTAAAGGCGGCGCGCAATGCTTCAATCTCCGGATGCGGTTGTGGCAGCAACGTTGGCGGACGTTCAACAATAACCGCATTGGTGCACACCTCCAGATCCCAGGGACCGGCGAGCACAAACTTCTTCATGGGCGGACCACCATGTGGTCCCATGTGGTGCTGTTGCTGCTGCTGCAGCTGCTGATGATGCGGGTGTATGTGCATGTCATCCGACGGTCGACGCTTCAGGTGATGATGTTGATGTTGCTGCTGGTGCGGCGTCATGGGCGTTGGTCCACCCACGCCACTGCCTCCTGCATGACATATGCCCAATGGATCGGTAAGCGGATCAAAGGGACGCGCGCCTGGCATTTCCCAAAGAGATTCTCCGGTCACCTTGTTCCAGTAGTACGGTCGATTCTCTCGTTTGGACCAGAACTTGCGCCAGCCCTGATTAACCAATTCAGCGGTCAATTCCTCACCATAACCACCCGGTCCAAGGGTTGGCGGACCTTGCGGTGTGTGTGCCATAGCCTCCAGCGAAGGTGGGGCATGATGTGTTTTCGTAGGCGTTGATGGTGACGAACAGCTGGCCACCGGTGAGCTGCCAGCGCTCATCATGTGTCCAGCAGCATCTCCAATTGATCCGGTGCCAGTTGGTGTTGTTGCTGTCGGCGACGGCGTCATATTGTTGGATGCACTCGCTGTAAGCTGATCCCAGGCACTTTGGGCACTTGTGCTTGGCTGCATCATGGGACTCACTGTGCCCGTGGAGGCGATCACCGATGGCGGCACCTGCAGCGCTCCCAGATTGTGCATATTGCTGTTATTAGCTGCCATTTGAGCTCTGCAAGAATAAACACAAATACACACGCACACATTAATTTCTTGTGTTTACGTTTTTTTCTACTAACAGCAAGAGAGGGCAAAAGAGACAGAGAGAGAGAGCGAGAGAGAGCGTACGCAAGTCTAGCAACCACTGAAATACTTCGGTTCCAGCTTAACGGCAACTAGTCGGCAAGAAACACTCAGCGAAGCAGCAACGCAAGCCGGAGAGTACGCGCAAGTGGTCGAAAAGAAGGATCGTCATCAATGTGACGTATACACATATACATACATATATATATATAAATATGCCGTTACTGAGCCAAGAGCACGCACTTCTCCCCCTCCATGCCCACACCAACATAATTCATGTTCGCTGAGTGAAGCTTTTGCTGAGAGCGGCGCGCATGTGAGTCGAGTCGTGAGAGCAAGTGCGAGAGCACGAATGAGAAATCAAAACAAATTGCAAAAGAATAGAGATTTTCTGCCTGCTTGTGTATATGTTTTGACGAGCGTGTACCTAGCGTATGCGCACCGCACAAATAAAAATATACAAAAATTTATTTGCAGGCAACTTTGTTGCTGCAATTTACTACACACACACACACACACACACACACACTAACAAAGTTTGCATTACATGCCATAAACAATTTCAGCTAGCTTAATAAAAAAAACACTAACAACACTCAATAGCTTCTCTGTGGTTTCATGTCGACGTCATGTTAGGCACACAAATAATGGCGCGCTTTTTACATCAAAACACTCGTACACCAATTGCAGCTAAAATCATAATTTTTATAAATTATACTTTGTTTTTAGTAGGCGCAACGTAACAATTTGGCGCGCGGGCATAATATTGTGGCATTTGTAGCTCATGTTATATATTTATAAACAACATTGCGACTGCACCGAAAATTTCTCTACACTTTCTTTTCAACCACATCAATAAAATCTACGCCTTGCTGCTGCTGCTTTGTGTGGTCATATTACGAACGCGCTTAAATGCCACTAAACTCACCTATTTTCAACTATCCTATTATACAAAACACGCACTACGTGTTTTCAAACATTTATAACGCTCGTACGCAAATATTTGATACGATTTATTTATGTTTTATAAATAAATTTCTGAAAAACTTGTCTGCTTTCCAGCCAAAAACAGCTATTGTTCCCCCACTAGTGTGGAAACACTGTTTTGGTCCAAAGGCTGCCACCCGGTCCAAAGGTTGCCACAATCAAAAATTATCTGATCTGGCAACATGTACCATTTTAAGTAACTTAAAAAATAGATACTTTTTCCTTTAAATTTCTTAATTTTTAAAAAAGATTTTTTTTTAATTTTTTCGCTAGAGTTTTGTAGAATTTCTTATATTTTTTTTAGAACTAAATTTGAAAATTTAAAATTCAAAATTAGATAAAATTTAAGTTTATTTATGTTTATTTATGAAGGTTTGAAGTTCATCACCCCTTGGTGAGAGAAATTACAAAAATTAATTCTAAAATCAAAGTAAATATAAAAAAATAGAGAGAATTCCAACAAAATTCTGCAAAAATTGGAACAATTTTAGCTTCAAAATCGATGAAAGTTCCAATTTAGATGAATTTTGTTGGGTGCACACAAATTTTTATTTTGATTATCATTTTGCCAGATCGGAAAATTTTAGCTGGGTGGCAGCCTTTGGACCGGGTCTTCCTCACTGTTTCGGTCTAGACGACATCTAAATTTGTTATCTTAGGCAATTTTGCAATAGCAAAACTTAGATGAATATTTATTTAAAATAGTCAAATTTCCAGCTAATAACAATTGAGAATTTTTTTTAGCAACCACACGATTAAAATAGCCAGATCTAGCCATAAAATAGCTAAGTTGGCAACAGTGTATCTATGAGATACAACTTTGTTATTAATCTTGAATTTTATTCTTTCTGGATGGAGGCTGCGGAATGTTTACCAACAATATTTACATATATTTTTAACTAATTTGATGCCTGTAGCTTAAGGCAAATTTCAACGCTAATAGTGAGATCTGGCTTAAATCGGTTTATCAAGCGTAACAAATTCAGCTTTTTCGCCTTGGAATTGTTTGATTCCAGCTCATACAAGGTAGACAGGTTCACGAGTAAACTCTCATTCAACGATTTCTGTGGATTCAGGTTAATGGCGCGTTCGTACAAGTTAATGGCATCCTTGAGTTTTCCAGCGTAGAGTAAACAAACGCCCATATTGTTCAATATCATTGTATTGCCCGAATCCAAATGCAACGCCTTTTGAAATATCAGATAAGCCTCTGGGAAGTCATTTTTGGCGACAGCTATAAGACCCTTGTCCACCAAGTCACGCAAATCAGGAGACGAATTGCTGTTAATTATAAATATTACTTAAAAAAGTAAAAGTTTATATTAATCAATGTACACTCACATTTCACGCAGCCGCCGCGAGACGGCAAACTTTTGTTCGGCTCCAAATATATCGCCAATTTGCAGATAGATGCGTCCCCAGGCCGAATATAAGGATCTCTGCTCCTCTTTACTGAGAGTAGAACGTGTGAGAAGCATTCCGCCCATAATGTCATCAATCATGCTGAATTTCTTCATCTAAAAAAGCAATCGAATTAATAAAAATGAAAAAGGAATTGACTTGGATTCCTCACCATTAAAGCGCAATTAATAATTGACTGCAATACACGTTCAGCTCGACGCTGCCAAAATTCGGCTGCTTGCGTATTTTTCAATCTGTCATAGTGTTCCTTAATCTCATTGCTGGTTACATGTAATTCAGAGAGCTGATCCAATGCCAGGTGTGGCTTGCCCAGGTAAATGGGCAGTTCGGCCAGAAGTAGACGAAACGAGAAACATGCGATTGAGCCTTGCTTTCCATTATACATCTCAGGATAGAATTCAAAGAATACATCAGGTCCATTCAGTTGGCCAAAGGGTTCGGCTTCCGCTTGCAACAAGTCATATTCGTCTAGCTTGGCCAGCAAGGCGAGACGTGTAAACCACAATTGCAATGAGTGCGGTGAATGTTTAGCTGGTTGACCAGCTCTTCCATATCCCTGACCATAAATGGTCAACAATCTGCCAGTTAGATTGACTGCAGCCCGAAAGCAACCGGCATTTATTAGGGTGCGTATACCGCGTTCATCCTGTGTTACATTCTCCACTCCAAGGATTTTCCGTTGCTGCAATTCAGCCTCATCCAGATGCTGAGTCACAGCAATACGTATGGGATCAGGCTAAAAAACAATTGCATTATAGCATTTCAAACATATTAATTTAAATTTGTTGCTTACCAAATCATTGGCTATGTGAATGCCTGGCATTACGAGATGTGCTGCATGATTGCCCGTTTCATTGGGAGTGGGAAGCTGCCATAAGTTTCTTACATCGTCGCTCACTTTTATAGGCTCATCAGCTTCAGCTGTTTCCACATACTCAGGCGGTTGAAAGCAACCTGTAAATGTGCTGGCCAACATATTGCTGCTGCTTTTCTCAGCTGTTTGCGTTGGCTGCGTTTCCTTGCCTTTCGATTTACTGTTTGTCAGCTCATCAAAAAAACTGGGCGGATCGTTGGCGAAGTATTCGCTTAAGCGTCCGTTTGAGTTGTTTGTCATCCCGTGTTTAATGTGTTTATTGTTTTTCTTTTTTGCACTTGTCGAATCGATAGCTGTCCAGCACTGGTGTGGAAGGCTGCCACCGTGATAAATTTTCCGATCTGGCAACTTGCACCATTTTAATAAAATAAAATCAAAATTGCATCCAAAAAAATTCACCTATTTTTTAATTTTTCCTAATATTGAAGATAGAATTTTGTATATTCTGGCAGGATTTTTGTTAAAATTTTGTCGATTTTTTGATATTTTGCTAATAATTGCTGATAATTGTTTTCCTAAATTTTATCTAATTTCGATTTGAAATTTTCATCAATTTATTAATTTATTTCAAAGTTATTCCATTTAGAAATTTGTATTCACTTAAATTTAAATTTTCTAACGCGCTCTAATTAAAACTGATTCAGTATTTATTAATTACCATCTGAGATACCAGAACAGTCTGGTATATTTTAGGTATTAAACTTAACAACGTTGCTCCTCACTTAACGCGCGCAGTTTAAATTTTGTAAATTTCGATAGCCAGTTTTTAAGCAATAGCACAGAACATCGATATATACATAAACATTCCCAAGTAAATTTGAAGAAAAAATACCATCTATTTTCTATATTTATTTATTGCAATTGCATTATTATTGTACAAAAAGACAATTTAAGAATATTCTAAAATAATAAACATAACGTCATTTGATGACCAAAGTTTAACATTAAAATTTTATTTACAAAAGCAGCGCCTGCGCATTTCAATTGTAGAACGCCATCTCTTTCGCTCTCTTCCTCGCTCTTTCTCTATTGACCGTTGAAAATGGTTTCGGGATAATAGCTGGGTGCGTTGAACATGCGCGGGAAACCGTTGGCATCCAATTGACCCACAGGCAGCATAATATCACTGAAAAATAAAAACAACAACCAAATCAAGTACATATTGTATGAAGAAGTGTGGGTGTGGGTGTTGGTGTGGGTGAGTGTGTGTTAGAGAGTGTATGAAATTTGACGCCCGTAAACGATAAAACACAGCGGGGAGTGCGGCAACAACTGAGAGGCAGAGAGGCACATGCTACACGCATGCGCTCGGTTTCGGCATCGGAGCACGTCAACGTTGGCGACCAGAGACCGAAGAGGTCTATAAATATGCATAGGACCGTGCACAAGGAGCTGCAAAATTGGACATAAAACACGCTCAAGTGCCTTTTAGAAAAAAAAACGGCACCGGACCGCACTGAATTGAGTTTGGAAATCGGATTGGTACTGGGACATATAGTAGGCGAGTATTGGTAATGGTAATGCTAAGGGAATCTTGACGCAAGTGTTTTACGGTCACTTAAACGAATTTCTTAATGCCAATTCGAAAACAATTGACTTTTTCTCTCTATTTTTCTTCCATTTTTTTTTTTTGTAACATGCGTTGAATGAATTGTTTTACGAGTTATGTGGAAAACATATTGTAATTAGTTTCGGGCTACATAGAAAAAAAACTAAACTGTTTCTGTTCTATTTTGGACCCTGTCCTTAGCATATGATCTATTAAGAGTGTCAAAATCGAAATGTGCGTAACAGTCAGAAAACGGCGTTTCAGACTCAGATTAAAAAAAAATGTTGTCTAAAGTCTGTAATATAAATGTATTTTTTTATAAGTTCACTTTAAAAAAATTCTGTACACTCAACTTGTAGATTGAGATTCTCAACGCATTTTTTTTAGAAGAGTGGACTTTAAATTAACACTTTTTTTGAAATCTTAGCATTTTCTTCTAAAAACTCCGCTTTTTCAATTCAAAAACTTTAATTATTCATTTTTTTTTTGTGTGGTGAACTTACGGTCTTTGCTGCGGAGTGCGATCCCTTTGCCTGCGATTCTTGAACCAATTGGAGACCTGTGTCAACGTCAATCCCGTCTTCTTGGCCAGCGTCTTTTTCTCGTCGGGCGTTGGATAACGATTGGTCAGATAGCAATCCTTAAGAGCATTACGTGACTTTTCCTTAAAGCAATAGACTGTCTCCTCACCATCCCAAATGGTCTTTGGCAGTGGATACTTTTTACGCAGCCGATATTTGTCCACGGCGCCCAAAGGACGACCACGCACCTTTTCCGCCTCCTTGTAGTGTGCCTTGAACCACAGACTCTGCAAATCCACATGGTATTTCATGGAAAAACAATGTGTCTCCAGCAGACTGTAGAGCTCATGAAACTGTCCAAGATTATAGGCAACCATGGCGCGGGCCCTAAGAACGCTCTCATTTGTCTTGAAGAATTCGCTGGGTGGCAGACTGCACAAAAAATTGGTTAACTTCTCAATGTCGCCCTTCTGCTGCAGTGCCTCACACATGCATTGAATCTACACGGGTTAAGAATTTTATGTAAATGGAAGATTGGATAGGAAAAGTTTGCTGTAAGCTAACCTGATCTGTAGAGAACTGCAGCATTTTGGCATCGATGGGAAAACTGCCCACGGCGGACATATTGTGTGCTGCCGTAAGATTTGATATCAGATGTCCACCACTTGATGCTCCTGTGCCGCTCATCCCTACAGGACCACGTTGTAATCCGGCACAAAGTGTATCCGTTTTGGTATTGCCATTAAGATCGCCCAGACTAGTATTGCCATTCTCAAAGATAATACTGTTCAGCGAGGGATAATGTGTGGGCGTGGTGGCTGCTGTGGGCGGCGGTGACTTATCATAGTCATTGGTTATGTCCTGGAAACGTCGCTCGATGAGATCCTTCTCTGTGGGCTCGTAGGGTGCAAATTTATCCAATTGCAAAACTGTTTTACAGGAAATATTACCACGATAGCCTGCAAAAGAACAAAGAAGGCAGGAAAATATAGTAGGGAACGTATGCAATAGATGAAAAAAATATCATGATTAAATTATAAAATTTTTTCCCATTCCTTTCATAATTTAATACAAAGATTATGATCAATTATAAAATAAAATTATATTCTTCTCAATAAAGTTTTAATGATATTCAATTATATGGTATTTAAAAAACTTCAGGATATTACAAATAATATTATATTTAAAATATTAGTAACATTTAAACTATACTGAACTATAAAGCTGTAGACTTCGAGATTTTGTAGAATTGTTTCCATTCCAGAGATCCCTTTCAAAGATATTATATTATTCATCTATTCAAAGATAGATATTATTTATTTATATGACATTGTCTTATAAATATATTGTGTTCAATAATTTCCCTTTAATATTGCTTTCAATGATCAATAAAGCTTCAATGATGTTTAAGTACGATATTTAAGACTATAATCCAATATATTTAATTTTGTTAATAATATTTAATACTTAATTACTTTTATGCGGCACGTGTGAACTAAACTTATTACTTCTTGTTTTATAAGCTGTTTATTTTTCTTTCTGCTCAACAAAAATTTGACGCAAGAGAATTCGTTTCTCACGTGCTACTTTGCAGTTCAGCAAGAACTGAAACCCCCCCTGTAACTTACTCTATAGTTCCTTAAGAACTTCTCTTCTCTTCTCTCCAACTGAACCCGACCACGTCCGCCCAAATGCATGTGACTAATCAAATTCTGCACATGAGCAGTGCTTTTGCTGTCTTTCGACACCTCAGACCTCAGACAGGGCATAATCATAATATCATATTGACCAGAAAGAGACATAAAGTAAATATATACAGTGACATGCGATACATTCATATTTACATATATATATAAACAATAAAATATATATAAATGTATGTATTGCTATGTAATCGCATTATTAAAATTATAAAACAAATTATTGAATATTGTTATTGTGTCGAAATTACAACAAAGACGTCTAAAATTTAATTTCTTATGCGAATTCCAATAAACTATTTCATAGAATCAACATTTTCATTCATAGTTTGATTGTAGTTTCCATAAAAAGTGAATCGAGAAGCTCTTTAGATTGTTTATTCTTCTAGTTACAAATTACTTGCACTGTGAGAAAAAGTTTTATTATACTTTAAATATCTAAGAAATTTCATAATTTGAATTTAGAACGCTAATGACCATTGTATACGGTAATTTCATCCTTTTATTGGTTTATTTCCAGTTCATTTTATTGCAGAAACTATTAATATAAGTTAGAGTCCTTTTACCCTTACTAATTTATGGTTTTGAAAAGTGGGACATTCAAAACCATTTTATTGGAAGTTGCAGTTAGCATAATTTAAAACATTTCTTTAATAGAAATAAATTTTTTTTTGAAAATAATTTATTATTAATCAATAATTTTTGGTTTTTTTTCTTTTTTGCAGTGCAAGTATATGTTTCAGTATACCAAATTGACGAGCGTCTAAAAAATGTGTAATCTTCAGCAAAAACAAAAAATTAAAACATAAAAATAAAATCCCAGGCTTTAATTGTTTATGCAGCGCCTCATTGACGCCTGTTTTAAGTAATTTGATATCAATTTTATGTATATAATTTTTTTTTGTATTCGTTTGGCTAGCCAAACTGATAAGACTTTGGCTATATGTGATGGAGGCTTACCAGCATTTGGCAGAAAGAGCGAGCCATATGCCATGGGTGAACTGATATTATCATGTTGCACGGCTGAATGATCCGATGAAGTGCCGGCGGAGCTGGTTGAATCCAAATCACCATTGATGGACACGGATAAATTTGTGGTATCCATATTTTTATCAAACATATTTTTTTTATTTTTCACTTGCAACAAACACAATATTGGTTGGTTTTGATTTTTGGCTAAAAAGCCGCAATTATTTGAACTGCGTTTTAGTTTTAATACACAAATTATTGTAATTTTCCATTAAAATATAACAAATAATAGCGCCTCAATTATATGATAAATAGTTTAAATATTTAAACGATTTGAATATGGTTGTTAACCGCTGCCCGTTGGCGGCAACTCGACGCTTTCGCTTTTCAAACTCAACTGCAAGTGGCAAAGAGAGCGACAGCAGCGAAGACGAATGAAAATGTGAACTGCATTCAAGGCTGACGCCTGAGGCTGTTCCGCTGCCTGCGGAAACGGTTGCCTGAAACGTTTGGAAACGGAACGTGTTGTTAAGGCCGCGGCCTGTTGGCTGTTTTGCTGTTGCTACGCATGTGTGCGTGTGCGTGAGCGTGCTAATTAGGGATGGTTTATTCGCATTGCCTGGTCCTGTGTAAGTGGGCGTTGCTTAGTCAAGCTAGACGCCATTTTGAATTTGCCAATGAGAAGAAGACAGACCATGCACACATTATACGTACATATTTATGCATGTATAGGTGCGCATAGGTTATCTAACATTTAGCATAAAGTTTGAATTGAAAAAAAAAACGACCTGACCTCATTCATTTGTTCGTTTATTCGTTTGCTCGTATCTAATGAATGCCGTGTGCAATTCGTAGAATTTACATCAAATTTCTTTGGCATTGCTTAATGCCATTTTGTTAGAGTTTGCATATAAAATCAGTCTTTAAAGTCACCAAAACTCGCTGCAACACGATGCCCAAACAGACTCTCTTTATAAAGGGCGCGATGCAAGAAGACAAAAGAAAGAGATGGAAATAAAATCATTTGTAGCTGCTGCTTGTCATCTAATGGCATCAAATTTCAATTACAGAATGTTCTTCCTCTCATTCACAAGCATTGGGAATCACAGTGCGCCACTTCAATGGTGTGATCAAATAGTGACATGACAAAGGTGACAACAGCAGCAAATCCACAAAAAGGCTAAACAATGGTTGCTTCGGCAACAGCAGCAACATTTTATAGCTGCTTCTGGCTGCTGTTGTTTTTGAAGAGATTTCAATTTAAGCATCAAATTAGGAGGGTTGACAAAAATTCGTCATACTACCAAAAAAAAATCCCAGAGCCTGTCACACGCTTATACACAGGGGAGATTTTCGATTTGTCACAGCATCAGCTCGCGATCAAAATGAAGAAGGGAGACGACGACAAGCTGTCTGAACGTTGACATCGCCACAGGTGCACTTGTTGTTATCGATAAACGATATTCGCTGCGCAGGAGCTTAACTGCAGGCAGCTTTTGTCATTGCTCCAGATTGTGCCATTCCGTGAGGGTGTGTGTGTGTGTGTGTTTGCCCTTTAATTGACCGCAATAGGGCTTGTAATCGCATTAGACTAATTTTACTTATTTGATTATTACAATCACGTGTCAGGACTTAGCTGCCAAGCAATAATGCTCACACTCGGTAGCATCAAAATGCTCAACAACCATACGAAGCGACGCGACGCGCTTTCATTCCCACACTATCATGTTTTGCTGAGCTTTGCAGATTTTTTCCTGAGTTTCCAATTGGTGTCCAATTCATAATAATGCAGCCGCATTAAAAAGTGCATTTAAAGTGAGAATCGAGGATGTTTTTGGGGCCATACATATATTGTTATAATATTAATATGTGATGCAATTTTATGCTTATACGCAGTTTGTATCTTAACAAATGTCATAATATAGACAAGTGAGCTATAGTCGAGTTACCATCTATAAAATACCCGGTACTCAACACATATAAACAGCAAGTCCAGTAACTACTTTGACAAAAAAAAATTCGTTTAGGTTTTTTATTTTTACCCCTTCAAAATCTTCACCAAATAAGAAGTATATAAAATTTAAATATAACTAGTTTTTCAAATTTTTTTGGATATCCTTCTATTTGTTGATCTTATTTTCTTTTATATTTATTGAATTAATGAGCCAAAACAAAAAAAAAAACCAAGAACATTTCTGAAAACATTTTTATAAATATAATTTAAATATTTAAAAATCTTAAACATTTACAGGCTCTAAGGTCAACCCTTACAAACTTTGAGTAACGGGTACAATGAGCTACTTCAATCTTTTAGTTTCCGTTTCTGTAGGAATATGAAACATTTTCACTCATAAATCTATATCTGGCTGTTCATTTCGATTATGCATATTGAAAACGTTTACTCATAACTTCTTACATAACGTAACTATTGTCTATTCGCATTTCCATTGTCATATCTTAAATGCGCACAAATTACTTAACTTCTTGCTAAAGATCCACACCAAATTTTTGGAAAGAAAGTAACCTGTACAGTAATCCCAGACTAATAGCCCAGAAAATAGAGCAACCAAAATGTGACAAGCCCACCAAACAGCTTACCAGCTGTAATCCCAAAATTCTGAACAAAACGTCTGCAAAGTGTATGTCTCATTCATCAAATGTCTGATCCTTTCTCTGCTTTATCCGCTTGTCGATCACACAATAATGGGCAAACTCAGGATTCTCTATTGTCCTTTTTAGTGTGTGTGTGTATGTGTGTGTGAGTGTGTGTAGGTGGGGGTTGTTTTGTTGCGTATATGAAAGAAGAACATGATTTTCGCACCTTGTCGTCAATTGTTAAATAGAAATGTTGGGAATTAGAAACTTATTTTAATGGGCGAGATGCGTTTTCGAGTAAGAGTATTTATAGATATGAGAAAAACGGGAACCAAAAACCATGACTAATTAATAATATTCAGTTTGCTGTACTAATTGGTTACGGAAATCAATCAATGCCCACGAATTTCCACCATTAATTTTAAACATATGCTAGGAAAAACTTTTTACAGCTAATTGGATATACGCGCCAAAAAGGGGTTGTAGTTGTGGTCGGTGTTTTTGCTGTTATATTGCTGTGGGTGTCATCGGTCCAATGCTTAATGAATGTGCAGTGTAAGTTGATCCTTAGTCCAACAACAAGAACAATCTCATTAATTTCGATTAATTCCCTGTTGTTTAATGGTGTTCATTTACCTCAACAACAAATAAAGTTTACTACATAAACTATTTGTATACACATTGGAGCTTCAATTGTTTTTATAGTATTTTAAAACTATCTAAAAGGTAAGATAGGGTTACTATTCTTTTTTTTTGCCAAGAATTTCATTGTAAATATTTCATGTGAAGGAAGTGGAAAAACTAATCCCTTGATAAAAATCATTTGTAGATTTCTGAAATTGATTTCGAGTTGAAAAATTCTTGCTAAATTTCTGGATCTTTACCAAATAAGAAATATGCAAAATTTAAAGGGAAATTTTTCGAAATAGTTGTTTTTGGCAATCTTTCTATTAAATGAAATTTAGTTGTTTTAAAGAAACAATATATTTATTTTTTTATAGTCTTTATTATGGCGAAGTTGTAAAAACTTGATCCTCTTTCATTTTATGAAATCGTTTTCACTAATCCCTTGATAAATTATCATTTCATTGTAAGAATTCCATATGAAGGAGGTGGAACAATAATCCCATGATTAAAATCATGTGTAGATTTCTAAAATTCATAACGTTTTTATGCTTTTAAAATATCAGCTGCATTGTAAGAATTACCAAATGAAGGAGATGGAATTATAATCCCAAGAATGGGAAATGCTTTATTTCGAATTTGTGGTTCTTGCCGAACGTTTTTTTTAATAAAAAATATCTTACTGGATTTTTTAACGTCTTTATTAGGCCAAATTGTAAATAATTAAGCGTATACCATATTCTCTGGGGATACAATTAGTTGTTTTAAAACAATCAGGAGCATATTGGTCTAGTGGGCATATGTTGAGTTGTTCCCCGTTGTTGTTGCAGCCACAAAATGAGCAAATAAATCACAAATGTTTCATAAAACGTAATTGAGCGCACTTCTCGCTGCGTTACGCACCCTTAAAGTCCCCTTGCCCCGAGAACCCCCGACCCCAGGGTCGTCGTTATGGCTACACAGTTGTTATACGAACAGGAGAAAAAACAATGTAACCCGATATGATTTTTCATATATACATACATATACGTAAGATTGTATGGCAACAAGGTATGCACACGATATAATCCTGTTGCTCTGAGAGAAGCTGTCGGAAAAGAGAAGGTTTTTTTGGGGGGTTGAAACGCTAGCTCCGCCTACAGAAACATTGTGGAATGAAACAGCCGTGCTTGAAATTAAACGAAAGCAAAGAAAATAACGCATTGGAAAAACAGTTGAACAATTTGTGAAAACATTAGAAAAAGTGCTTGGAAGATTATCAAACATCCTTGGCGAAACGACGCACACTTCGGTAGTTGACATTGATCAGTCGCAAACTCCCTCCAAGCGTCGCTAGAGGCTTTACAAAGTTATTTAAAGTGTCCGCAACGGGCTCCAAAATGTCGCGAAGTGAACACATAACATTATAGAGAAATATCATGGGAGGTTGTAGGAACCCATTAAAAGTAACTGTCAACGCCGGTTTGACCAAGTAATCCGAGGTCATATGCAGCAGACCCACTACGAGAGAATTAATCACAGAGTATAAGACGAATCTATAGGATTGGAGCACAAATGCCACCACAAAGGCGACACCAATGTGCAGCAGACCAAAGAACTCGGCCCAAAAATGTGTAGCATATGTTGTGGCTCGATCTGCCAGGACAATGGAATTGATCTTGGGATGCGTGTCCGTAGTGCTCAGGTAATCCGCACATCCGTGCTCAAAGGGATAGATGCCAATGCAAGTGTGACGCGCTGCCGCCTTCTTATTCCACTTGGGCGATGGCAGATCATCGATGATATTGTGGGCATGTTGAGGCTGGCACTTGCACATGTTGTCCAGCGAGGCGACAATGCGATCCAAGAACCCGGGACGCTGCTCCTTTATCACTTCCTTGCCCCTTGTCGACGGCTGTTTCGTCTTGCTTGGTCTCCGCCGCGGTGGCACCGCAAATTTGGCACGTTTCACTTTGGAATAACGTTGAAACTCGATGCGATTTGGCTTAATCACATTTCTCTCCGGCTCCGCATGCATCTCGTAGAGCACATGGGATGGACTCGATAATACCGTCGTTGTTGTATCACCCTGTCCCTCGTTATCGAACATATTGTATTGCGATTTGGTCTTTTGAAACAATTCCGTATCCGTCGAGTTGCTCAATTGAGGTAACAACTTCCTTAATGGCGATTGCAGCTTGGCCGTCACACCCACATGATGTACCTCAACCTCGATTAATTGCGAGTCCGAATGGGGCGAACTGAGCTCCCCGATATCGGACATTCCCTATTGATTACAACTACACAACTTCTATATTCTCCAGCATTTACATGACACTTAAAACGTCGAGAGTTTGAGATGTGTTCGTATAATTAAAATAATTTACTGAGATTTTTGTTAGAGTACGCAATGTAAGATATCTCTTTAAAATACTACTGTAAACAATTAGACTTGTACGTATATTGATCTCGGCCGTAATTTATACAAAAATTATCTATGCTGAAAAGCCTGGTTTTAAACCTATACAAAAATTTAATTCGAGCTTTTACTGCAATAATTTTGAAAATCTAGAAATTATGTTATCTAATTATATCGCAAATATTTTATATAAAGACTTAAGTTAATTTCTTACTTTAAAGGGTTTTTAATAATAATAAGAATCTTACTTATGAGCAATTTTAGAATAGTTTTCTTTTATTTTAGCATTTTAAATAATTTAGCATTTAAATAAATTTCTTTTTCCAAGGGTTTTTTAATAATAATATAATTAAAATTTAAATGCAGTTTGATTCGCGTGCTTGGCCTAAAAAAACATTAAATATGCACTGCGAGATATAGTTGAGAATCTCTATTTGGAAAAAATTTATTTATTTGCTTTTAATATTTAATGCAAACACATTAAGAATTTGAGAAGGAAATCATGTACAAGTTGCAATGTTTCTGATTCAAGTACTAAAATAAACATTGTTAAAAATAAAACTGCTATAAATCTATTCAATATTAAATATTATATATAAATCTTTATAATATATAAAACAATTATATATAAAACTATATTATTTTTAAAACAATTATACATAAAACTATATTATATATAAAACAATTGTACATAAAACAATTATATATAAAACAATTATATATAAAAATATATTATATATAAAACAATTGTATATAAAACAATTATATATAAAAAAAACTATATATAAAACTATATTATATAAAACTATTCTTATTAAATAGTTTTTAAGCTTACAAAATAATGTTTAATAATTTTTATAATAAGCTTATAGCGATCTGCTTCTTATGCTACGAAGTTGCCCGCCGTTGCTGATCCGTCTTCTGCGAGCGCGTGGGGGTCTGATAGCAGAGCTCTGTTATCTTAGCAGTGCCAATGTGAGTTTAACAGTGCCAATGTGAGTTTAACAGTGATGACACTGGCATTAAATTAAAAACTTCTCTCCTCTTGGGGTTACAAATTTCGAACCCTCATTAAAATTTTAACCTTTATTTTAAAAAATTGTAAATTTCAAAGTCGCTTAAAATTATTGTTTTACTGCAAAGTTTTGGCATTTTAAAAATTTCAATAAATAAATTTAAATTTGTCGCTTAAATGGCGCGAAAACTGCGGAGAGTACTGTAAATTGGGGCTGCCACCCTTTTCGATCTCGCAACTTGTTCTAATTTAATAAAAAAAATATTTATTTCTTATTTTTGAAGCTAGAATTTTTAAAATTTTTGCAGAAATTTTGTTGGAATTTTCTCGATTTTGTGATATTATTTTTTCATTTTTTAGAATTAAATTTGTAACTTCTCTTACCTTTGGTTGATGAGTTTCAAACCTTCATTAAAATTTATATATTTTTTTTTTAATTTCGAATTTTAAATTTTCATCAAAAAGTTAATTAATATCAAAGTTATTGCATTTTAAAATTTGCACAAACTAGAATTTAAATTTTCCCGTTTCGATAAGCATCGATATGTTTCCCGAGGGAATCGCAATTTATCGATTTGTTAAATTTTAGCAATTCCGTCTCTAGCCTATCGATAAATCTGTTATTGCGCTGTTGAAACTTTTAGTAACTGTAAAATCGGACAAAAAGGAGAAAGAAAGAAATACAAATTAAATCCGGCATTTTGTGTCGTCTGTCTGGGTGACAAATTCAAACAGTAAATAATTATTTAGTGCCTTAGATTTACTAATCCAGCATCAGGGAATTTTTCGAAACGCCTAAATGTTTTCATCGGTGTGGAAAAGTGTTGCAAGCGGCATTGAAACGCAATTGACTTCATACTATTTTCGAGGTTCGTCCAAATTGGCAGTGAACGGCGTTGCAGTCATTCTGTCTGGTGCTGGTGCTGGATCTTTTAAGCGGTTTCTGGGTGTCCAATTCTGTCGCGTCAATTGTAATTTATCATTGTGTTTTAATCTTATCTCATCCTCTCTCTCTATCTCTCTCTTTCTGTCTGTCTGTTTGTTCTGCTTTGCTGTATTTTGCATGTTTGTGACCTGTTCGTTGTGTTTACCGTTTATCTGATCCGTTTTAATTCAACTGCTTCCCCCCGTCTTCCTCCTTCACCTGCAGTACAAAAGTTGCGGACTGTTGGATTAAGAGGCATGCATAGCACAGTGGAGGACGTGAAGCTAATTGGCTTCGATGTGAAGATTCTGCCAGCTTTGCAAGATAATTACATGTATTTGATTGTGGACAACAAGACACGTGAGGCAGCCGTGGTGGATCCCGTTGATCCCGAGCTGGTTATCAAAACCGTTCAGGCGGAGAATCTTACGCTCAACAAGGTTCTAACTACTCATCATCACTGGGATCATGCCGGCGGCAATGAGAAACTGGTGAAGTTGTGGTCTGGTGATAAGTTGGATGTGTATGGCGGAGATGATCGAATTGGCGCCATGAATCACAAAGTGTGCCAGGATGACACCTTCAATATTGGCGACCTAAATGTGCGCTGTTTGTCGACTCCCTGTCACACCAGCGGACACATTTGCTATCATGTGACCACGTCCAGTGGAACCAACGAGGGCGCTGTCTTCACCGGAGACACTCTATTCCAAGGCGGCTGTGGGCGTTTCTTTGAAGGCACCGCTGACGAAATGTATGATGCATTGTGCACCAAACTATCCGCATTGCCGGACAATACCAAAGTCTTTTGTGGACACGAATATACATTGCAGAATATGAGCTTTGCACGTCATGTGGAGCCGGACAATAAAATCATACAGAATCGCATTGAGTGGGCCAAACTCCGCCGCGCTTCAAAGGATCCCACAGTACCTTCAACAATTGGCGAAGAGAAGTCCTGGAATCCATTTATGCGCGTGAATGAGACCACTGTGCAAAAGCATGCCGGTGGAGAGGCTAATCCCATTGTGACCATGGGTGCGTTGCGCAAGGAGAAGGATAATTTTAAGGCTTAACATGAATTATAAATAAATGTGATTTTTGATCAAGGATTAGCACAAATCAGTTTTTATTATTATTTACATTTACAATTTTTGAGTTGCGGAATTTCTATAAGCCATCCAAAGGCTGCCACCCTGCAAAATTTCCTGATCTGCCAGTGTGTACTATCAAAATTGGTTATTTAAAATTTTTTGATATTTTTTTTTTAGATTTTTCAGATATTTTGTTTGAATATTCTGCATTCTTTTAATATTTTTTAGAATTAAATTTGTAATTTTGCTTCCCTTGAAATTACGAAAGTCAAACCTTCAATGAATCAGGGCTGTCCTTAATTTTGCCTAATTGAGAATTTTACGTTTTCATTCAAATAATAATTTATTCCAGTTATTGGATTTTGAAATTTGCAATAAAAAAAACTTTAACTTGTCGCTTAAATGGCGCGAAAACTGCGGAGAGTGCTACAAATTGGGGCTGCCACCCTGCAAAATTTTCCGATCTGGCAACTTGTTCTAATTTAATAAGAAAAAATATTTAGTTGCAACTATATTTAGACATGATTTTGCAGCCCTGGGGCTTTTTTGGCACCAATAAATGACGAAAATATCGATATATCGATATCGGTCAGCCGATGCATTCGCACCACAACAACAAAACAGAGCCGCGGCGTTGATATTTATTTTTTCTTTTACAAATTTTAAAGTGTTTTGTTAAAAATGGACCAGCTAAAAGGCTTAGTTAAGTCCTACGAAGCGTGGGTGGCCAAGAATTCCGATGTGGTGGGCGATTTTGAGACGACGGCCAAATGGGTGTCATATTTTGTGGCAGGTAAAGTGTATTTCAATTAAAATCAAGATAAGACAACAGTTTTTGGTGATGCAATTCATATTAATTTAGGTCGTATATCCAACTCGAATGTGCTCTCTGAGCTGGTATACACATTATCCAATATACTGGTGTTCTACAACGATCGCATCATCGACAAGGCACGTGCTGCCAGCGAAAACTCTGTGATCCGTCTGCAATCCGGCCTTTGCTATCGTCTAAAGGTCACACTGACGACTCTTGAATATTGCGAGGTGTTTATCGAGATATCAGCACGACGGCTCTTTGGCCAAAGAGGCAAGTGGTTGGTGATAGCGCTCATACAAATTGTCAAGGCAGCCGGGCGCTTGTTTTTGCTTAAACATTCGACTTTGGACATTATCACCTCACCGCCCATAACGGCTCTGAACCGTCGAGCGCTGAGCAAACAACGACAAGCACAAGCCTCGGCTGCCGAGAGCCTGCCACAGTCGGAGCATTCCATAACATTCCAGCTAAAGCGCTCGGGTCGCCTCATTAGAAAAGTCGAGGGTGCACCTCCTATACAATATCGGGATTTCAAACTACATGTGGATAATGCAGATGCGGCTAAAACACAAATTCCCCGAGAGCTACTTAATGCCGAGTACCTGTATATTGCCAAACCACTGATCCATCTGGCTGCCATGGGTCTGTTTGGCCAACGCAGCTGGAAGCAGTACATGATCGCGTTTTCCATTGATTTGTACAGTGTGCATGTCTATCGCCAGCATCGCCACTTAATGTCCCAGAAGCAGAAACTGGAGCTCAGCAGGCGTTGCATTAATCTAATATATTTCCTTGTGCGTTCGCCCTTCTACGACAATTACAGCAAGTCGCGCATTGAAAGGATTCTGGGCTTTGTTGCCGATCATGTGCCCATTGCCAAGGTAGTGGCAGGTCCTCTAAAGGATTACATTCCACAGTGGCAAAACACGTACTTTTATTTGTGGTCAACTTAAGGCTCTGCAACAAGTATTCCGTTTTAGGTTAAGCTCTAAAGTTATTTTTTATGGATAAACGGGCGGTGAATAAAATTAAGAGATGAAATGTTTGTTGTCGCTTTGATTTTGTCTCTTCAATTTTCTTCATTCGGTTTAAAACGATGAATTTATTTGTGTTTCGTGTGTTTTGTATGGCTTTTAAATTATATTTGGAACAATATTTGTACACATACATTAAACGATATTATATGTTTTCTTTTTAGTTTTTTTTTTTTTTTTGTAACTTACATGCTAAACTATACATAACAATTACGCGAATTGGCTAGAAAAATCTGTAAACACACACACACACACAATTCTGTCTCAGAACTTCAGACTGAAGCCCGGTCCCATGGCCATTTGACGTTGGGTTAACCCAGCATTAAGCACAAATCCTGTACTGGCCGCCGTTGCACCGCTCTTCTTGTTACCCGTAATAATGCCCGACGCGAGCTTAGCACCACCAACAGCACCACCTGCTGTTGTAGCTGTTGCCATGGGCTCATCACGTCCCAGCTGCTTGAATTGTGAGCCACCTGAAGGCGGCTTTGGAGATGAAGCTTGAGCCTTGCGTGCGCCCAGCTCACTCTTGGCCGGCCAAGTGGGGAACATGGATGGATCGATGGGTAGTGGCAGCTCCTTAAAGTAGGCATGCTTAAGCGCTGCATCAGCCGTCAGTCTTTGTTTCGGATCGTACGTAAGCAGGCCCTGCAACAGCGCCAGACCCGCATCAGAGGTTTTGTCCTGGAAATGCTTGCGGAGCTGTGACACGGGATAATCTGTAAACTGTGAGTTTTGGCTCAACATATTCTTTACAGCCGGCAGTTCCAAGTATCCTGGCCAGATTTTTTCGTTAGGTGTGCCGAGTTCCTGCAAGGAGAATAGATAAATTAATGTTAATCTCTATTTTTCGGGCATCGTAACGATTATAGTAATTAAAATACAAAAAAATAATTTGACTATTATTAAATCTTACCTTAAATATACGATTAAGCTCATCGATTTCGGATTTTCCCGGAAAAATTGGCCCCATTTGTAGAAATTCGGCAAAGATGCAGCCCACAGACCACACATCAATGGGTGTCGAGTATTCTGGGGAGCAGAGCAAGAGTTCCGGTGCCCGATACCACAATGTGACCACCAACGAGGTGTACTTCTTCAATGGTGAACCGTATTCACGGGCTAAGCCAAAATCACCGACTTTGAGTATGCCCTTGTGGGAGAGCAACAGATTGGAGGTCTTCAGGTCACGATGCAGTATCCAATTGTCATGTAAATGCGCCACAGCAAGCAACAGTTGTTGGGTGAGACACTTGACCTCACCCGGAAAGAAACTCTGCTTGCGCTGCTTCATTGTCTCCATTAACGATTTCAAATCATGCTCCACATAATCCATCACTATGAATATCTTATCCATGTTGGAGCCAACGACAATTTCACGCACAGTTACAATATTTGGATGTTGTCCCTTCAGCAGGGTGTTAATCTCACGTAGCGATGTGATGGGAAAACCTTCCTTTTCCTTTTCCATTTTGAGACGCTTGAGAGCGACAATTTCGTTGGTGCGTTTGTCCTTGGCGCGATAGACGACGCCGTAGGTGCCTTCCTCGATGCGATTGAGACATTGGAACTCCTCCACCGAACGACAGCCTTGGACTCCTGGATAATAGTTGGGCAAGGGAATGCCTTTGTCATCACAGGGCGGCAATTCCTCAACAGTTGCCTTGGACAGCTTCTCCAGGTCTGCCTGTTGCTGCTGCTGTTGTTGTTGTTGTTGCTGCAGCTGCTGCTGTGCCATGCCCCGCTCCTCGCTGCGTGTACTGCTGCTCCTCGAACGTTGTCGCTCCTCCCCGCTGCTGGCAGGTGACCGGGACCGGGAACGAGAGCGGGAATGCGAGCGACTGCGACTGCTGCGACTGTGGCTACTATTGCGACTATTGCTATTGCTGCTCCCGCTGCTCTGACTGTGCTTTGAGCTCTTGGAGCTAACGGAGCGTGAACGTGGCCGTTGCTTGGGTGATTTGTAGAGTGCTCCTACACTTAATGGACTATCGGGTAGGGGAACATCTTCTTCATCTTCGTCCGGTTGCTTGTGTTTCCGTTTGCTGCGTTCCTTCTTCTGTGGTTGTTGACTCTCTTCGCTCTCTGCTGAATCACTGCCAGTCTCAGCACTCTCCTCCTCATCCTCATCTTCTTCGGATTCACTTTCCTCCTCGGTCGCCTCACTTTCATTATCATTCTGTTTGCTGGACTGTTGCTTTACCTCGTCGATTGACGGCTTGCTGCGCTTGCGACGCTCGTAATGCGCATCCTCCAAGTTGACTTTCTGCTTGCGCTTGACTATATTGAGTCCGGCTGTCACACTGGCTGCCACCGCCGTGGGACTGAGTGCGTCACTGTGTTCGTTACGCTCTCGCAGCAGTTGCTCCCTTCGTGCCTCCAGCTCTTCGCGTGCAATTTGCTTGCGATGTCGATTCTCCCGCTCGGCAGCCAAGATCTTCTCACGTCTCGCCAGCAATTCGGGATCATTGGAAGTGTTGCGACGTTGTTGTTGTTGCTGTGCTGCAATTGCAGCTGCCGCTTCCGCTTCGGCGCGTCTTTGTTGTTTGCTACGCTGATGTTGTTGCGTGGTCGCCTCGGGACTGTCCAGCAGCTCAATGACCTGACCATGACGCAACTTGTGACTGTGACTGCTACGTCGTGATTCACGTGATTCCTTGCGGCGACTATGCGACTGCGACTGTTGCTGTTGCTCGTAGTTCTCTTCCGTCTCATAGTCCTTGACGTATTTATGCCGCTTGCTCAGCAGACGCGAGCGTAGATCCTGTTCCAGACTCTCGGATTCCTTGGCCTGCTCGTAGCCATGCTTACTGGCACGACGTGGCGGCTGCTCCACATCCGCATAATCAGCATGCCGACTGCTGTGATAATAATCTGCACGTGATCCACTACGCGATAAGCCCATGAGTTGTTCTTGATGATGATGCTGCTGCTGATGGTGATGATGATGTGGATGTGCATGTGCATGTGAATGGGCATAGTTCTGTGCTGGTGGTGGTGGCAGTGGCAGCTGTTGCTGATAGTGATAGGCATGGCTTAAATGCTGATGCTGCTTGGAACGCTCGCTGCGATGCTGATGATGTTGATGCTGATGATGATAACGCTGTTCCAGATCATCTCTCGTCCGATATTCAAAGCGATCCCTTTCACGCTCCCTTCGCTCTCTCTCTCGTTCGACGCTCTCTAAGCTGTTGCGCTCCTTGTGCCGACGATCGCGGGAATGTTTCTTCTTCTCACGGCGCGTACTTGCCGCATCTCGTCCTTGACTGCTCGCTGCCTGTGGCGGTTGTATATACAGCGCATCCGCATCGTGCTCCTCATCATCGCCACTAAAATTAAACAAATGGAAAATTTTACAATTATTACAATGCCAATCATTACAAATTGTTGAAGATCAGTTCAGTTTAGTTTTTTGACCCAGTTTCTGGTTTCCCAATGTTGCTGACGAGGCGCGCTCTGGTTGCCCAACAAATTCTTCATGTTGTTTCTTAATCCTATACTCCTTTTAATTAATTAGTTGCAGTAGTAGATTTTGGTCGTAGTTGATTACATTTTACGTTGCCCGTCGGCTTCAAATCTCAAGGCCACATTGGAAGAGATCTAAAGCATATTACTCTAGGTGGAAATTGATAATAATCAATAGAAAACAAATAATACTCGGTGTAGTACATATTAGCATAAATAATACAGAGTAGTACATGTACAATATAATTCTTTACAGTGGATCCTTGAATAGTACACATCATTCTTACCAAAATTTTTGAGAGATACTCTTCTCCGTAAAATTAACATAATTTTCTTTAATTTAGTTAATGAAACGATATTGTAAATTTATAACTCTTGATGATACCATACCCTCTTTACACGTGGATTTTTAATTAAATTTTTCTTCGTTATTACAAATTTCATACGAGATTATTGTATTACAATATTCAATAGTTTTTCCTACATTTGAAATAATTCTTTTTTTTTTAATTAAGTCACTGCCGTCTTTCCGGTACAAAGTTTATATATTTCATAAATAAAAAATATATGTAAATACGTAGATAACTTTACATAAACTTTGTAGCAGAACAGGGTAATATTTTATAAAACATATTGTCTCTTAAAAATTCTTTCTCTTTGAGTTCATATTCCTGTAGAGTCCTAAATATAAATCTAATGTATCCAGATTTCTAGGGTATTTTAAAGTCCAACATAAATAACATTGCCATAGCCAAACTTTAATTTCAGTCTTGTCCGTTTCTCCATTTGGGACATTGTTTCCACTTCTAAATTCTTGCAGGATTTAAATTGTTAAAAAGAAAATTGTAAAATAATTGTATATATATTATACCATAGTTTGTGTTATTCAAGGTTCCACTGTACTAATACTTACTTACCTGTGCGTCCAACTCCTTATGAATTATGCCAATAAGCTTAACAATTCCATTGGAGCATTGAGTTGAATTTTCGATGGGCTGTAAAATGTAAACTAACGACTGCAAAATCTGCTAGAAAGATATTTTTAAATAGCGTGGGACAAAAAGACATACTATATATATGATAATATATATATGCATAGAGATGACAGGACTTTGAAAGGCATTAGCATTTGTTAATAAACAGAAATTTGTTATCGATTTACCGCCAACATTTGAGATCACTCTCTCATTCCCTCTCTCTCTCTCCCTTTCTCTCATTTAAACGGATTTTCGCTTGATTATGCATATTCGTGTTTGAGGAGGGGGGCCGTGTCCTGGGCCTGAAGATTGCTGCCGATTCGCCATTTTACACACTTGAGCAGCTGGGCACACTTTGAAATTTGAATTTCATTTAATTTCTTGCGTTCGGCTTTTGAAAATTGTAATTTTTGTTTGATTTTTATTTTTTGTATTTGTATTTTTATTTGGTTTTTTTTATTTTTTAATTTTAGTTTTAGTTGTTGGCCATCGCGCGCCTCGGTCATTTTGGGACAAGTACACACTTTTTGGCCTATTTGCAATGAAAAAACTCAAGTCAATTAAACGGTTCATTGGATTAAAATTATGGTAATGTCAATAAATTGGATTTTTGTTGTTTTGTTATTTGCTATTATTAAACATTTTGTAGGCAATATACATATGTCTAAATTGTACCACTAAGCAAATGACCTATAGAGAACCCATACCATACACTGATAGTGTTCAAATACGGACCGTTCTTTTTCTTTAGGTCCATAGTAAATTTCACCAGCGGACACTTTCAGTTGTAGATTGAGATCACTATAGGTTTTTTGCGTAGGGATTGTACTGTAGCTTATGTACTGATAAAGCAAGCGTAATGATTTTTTAGTTGTGTGGGTTTTTTGAACGATTAAGTGATCTACAGGTTTTGCAAGGGCGCCACTGTTCTCTCTCTTTCTTCCTTTTGCAGCTGCACATCTGATTTTAAAGTTTTTTTTTAATCTTAGCAATGCAAATAGCATAAAACATGATGAAAACTTTGCTGAATCATGTTAATAAAATGTTTATGTAGCACGCAGACTTCACATGCAAAATTTTAACGTGACGTCACAGTCTTTGTTAACATTCTGTGGAATAACAGACCTGCACAATGCTCAACCTTCTGATCATTAAACCGTGTCGGGATATTGGATTTTTTGATTTGCTTTTGTAAATAAATATCACAAATCACAATATAACGCTTTCAAATAGATAACAAAATATAATAGGATGCCGCACTCAATACACAGCAGCTTCCACACACACACACACACACACAGCAATTGCGTGTTAACACGCGCGCATGCATATGAATGTATTGTGTGGCCTGCGTACGTGTGAATGTGTGTATGCAGCAACAATTTTACGTGCGTTTTTAATATATATTTTTGTACACACCTGATATAGTGTCCGTCATTGGGGCTGCGCAACTGTCCATCTTCGCTGCCAGATGAATTGACCATTTTGGGTTTGGAATTTGTGTGTAGATGATAATATTAAGAGTTTGGAGTCTGCTGACGCTATTGTTGCCTCCCCTGTCTATGGCTGCTGATTCACCAGTAATTTTGAGCAGCCTATATGCAACGTTATTGCACTCTTTGTGTCCAACGTCTTAGCTTGCAATTCTGGTGCATTTATCTGACCTTCAATTGGGTTTTCGGTGGATTTTTACGTTTTTCTTACAAAAATAATTACAAACGTTTGCAATAGCACAAACGTTTTTTTCTCGCAGTCGGCCAGGGCTGCAAAACACAGGAGAAAAAATGGCGTCTGTCTAATGTTGCCATACTGCTTAAAACTTAACAGACTAGAGTGCTGCCAACTTCTTAAAGAAAAAAATGGTCTTTCCTGCTGGGGTGGAAGTATACTGAAAACATTTGAAATAACAAAGTAAAACGGCTTTTAATAAATAGCTACCATCGATGTTTTCCAATTATTTATAAAATATCTAATTGTTTGTCTAATTTCACACACATCCATAATTATGGCAGATGGCTTAAAACAGGGTGGCAGCGTTGAAGCAAAACAGGGTGGCAGCTGTGAAAAAGCTAACGTTTTTTGAAAGCTGGCAACAGTTTGGCACAGCTGTTGTGCCAGCTGACTACGTTTTTCTTTGTACCTGTTTCCGACATATACTTTAAGAAATTATATTTGATAAATTAAATAATGCTATTGTCGGGCTATTTACGACGCTTACAGCCATGTGCTGGTGTTATGCGTCGACGTGCGACTACAATGCCGAGCAATGAAACAGATAACAATATCAGTTCGACTGTCAAGCGAATCCGTCAGGAGTTGGCACAGGACAAACAGCAATTAAAGTGGCGAACGCCGATTGGGGATCGTCCCGAGGATTGGAATAGTAAGTTAAAGCTGTTCTCGAACTCGGAGCAAACATCGGATTTTATTGTGATGATGCAACGCCCTATTGACCTAAGTGCAAAGAACGTGAAAAAATGGTGGGACAAGCGTCAAGAACGCATTGAACGACACATGCAACAGTTTATACCCGAACGCCATAAGATATTGGGCCCAGAATTAGCCTCGGCTCATTTCATACTTTATCGCGGTGGCGCTGTCAAGTTCATTAATGATCCCAAATGGCATCGTGCCTCTGAGGATGGCGAATTTAATCTACCGAATAAATTCAATGCCACCTACAAAGTGGAAGCGCTTCGCTGCGACAAAATGCAGTTATATTATGAGGGACTGGAAAACCTACGCTGCTTGGAGCACCTTAAGTTTCTATCCTTTCACAATGTGAAAACTTTTGACGACTGGTGTTTGGATCGTGTTTCTGGCAGTGAGTTTCCACGCCTGGAGGTTCTTGATATATCAGGCACTAATATTACAGCGAAGGGATTATGCTGCCTCTATCGTCTTGGCCAACTGAAGCTTCTGATTATCGATGATCCAAAGCAAACGCTAGAAATGGAATTGTCCGCTGCGATGCTAGAAGCATCGATGCCGGCACTTAAAATTGTTGCAGCCAATACAATACACAGCATAACATAAAGTTGTTTAAAATATAATTAAAAAAGAATGATCACGTTAATTTCTCGCTGGTTTGCTTTTCATATATTCAGCCTTTATATCCGCACGCTCCTCAACTGGTGGTAAATAAGGTTCGATTCCTTTCGCCCGACGATCGCTGCGTACCTTGTTCTATTAAATAAATAACCGTCTTTTATTGTTTAATTAATGGCTATTTATTAGTCACTTACCCAGAACTCTTTGCAATTATTGTAATTCACAAAGTAAACTTCACATTTTTCCCGGTCGAAATTGTTTTTATTTAGACATTTGTATGATAACTCTTGTTCCTGTACTTAAGCTGTTTATTATTTAAGTCAACTTTTATTGTTTAATAATCTTACCTTTAGACAGGGATTATCTCGCTCGGCGTTGCTGTTTCGGGGCATTGTATATATTTATTTTTAGAAATTATATAAATCAAAAGAATATTATTTTGTGCGTTTAAGCAACAGCTGTCAACCAGTGTTGTCAACTTTTTAGAGAATATATAGTTATTCCTGGCCGGCAAACATCTAAATTAGTTTTTACGTTCACTTCTGCAAAGTTTTAGAAAAAATATAAATAGCAAAACAGTGCCGAATATATATTTAAAATAGATTTTCGACTAATAGCAGTTTTCAAATTTCTAGCAATCGAACTTTTAAATAGCCAAAACTAGCTATAAAGTAACACAGCAACAGTGCTGTCTATGGACAACAGGCAACAAAATTTAACAGTGTTAGAGAAAAATGGTAGTTTGGCAACACCTTAACTTACGGCCAATCGATTTCTTCAAGAACAAATATCGATATTTTGTAGCACATCACAGATTACCATCGCTAGTCACGATCAGTCCTAATGAATTTTTAATTAGATATTTTATTTTTTTTATGTATTTGTACTTAAATGAATTTTCTACTATATTGATTTTTTTAGTTGTATAAATTGACATACAATGATGGTCTAGAAATGAAAACTGTGCTCTAGAAACGCTCTGTTATAGCACTGTTATACCCTTTAAATGGTTCTTATATCAATTTACAGATTAGCATTTTCCAGCTAGTTAGCAGCTGTTAAAGTCGTAATGTAGCGTCTTTTGTCGATTTTAATTCAAAATTTTACAGCCGAATTAATTTTTTTATGTAAATTTAATTAACAGAATTCCACATATAAGTTGCACACATAAGTATCTCGTAATTTCAATATATTTGTTTTAGAATTTTATTATTGCATACTGTTAATAACATTTTAGTCAAATGTTAGGTGTTCGTGCTGTATGCGCGTCTGTCACTTAACAGTTTCAGCGCAACCGTGGCCACAATTTGTCGTAAAAACGGCACGGAAAGCGTTTTTTGTTTTTTTGCGCGGAGTTTTGATTATAATTAATTATTAAGTATCTAATTAATACTCGGTTGAGTGCGATATCGAAATAGACAATAACAATTACGCTAGAAAACAGTTGAAAAGCAAAGCAGTGTTTGTGTTCTATGTGTGTGTTGGTGTTTGTGTGTGTCAAGTGAGTGCGTTATAAATAAATCGCCAAGAAGCTGCGTGCAAAAAGTAGACGCCAAGAAAAATAAAGAATGTGCCCAAACAACAGAAGTGCAAGAAAAGAAAGTGTTTTTACGTTTATTTCCGTTATATTTTTAATACATTTCTAATTGTTTATGATCAAGTAACAAAAGGCGAAAGTGCATTTTTACATGTAACGCTGCAAAAGGTGAATATCGCGAGGGAAAATCATTTGCATTCTGCGACGACGAAACCAACGAATGAGGCTGTCAAAGCGTAATTGTAAAATTCCACTGTCTGGCGCAGGCAACAGTCGCAGTCGCAGTCGACGTCGCAGTCTGCTTTACACACACATGTGTACATGTGTTTCTATATAAAGAAAACATGAAGTTTTCTGAGGAAAATGTGTGCAAAAATGTATTAATAATGTGTGTATGTGTATTATTTTGTGCAGCTAAATTTACCAAATAAACGCTTTTGGAACTTCGACCTGTTTAATTTACTTTGATTTTGGGAAAAAGGAGCGTTAAATTTGTAACACGCCGTGTAATGGATGCAACATCAATAATAACACAAGTTTCCCGCGATGATGAACAACTGAACGTCTATCCAAACGACAAAGGAGGTAAGAAGATAGCAAACTATGTGTACTATGTGAAACTATACAACACTAAGAAAAGCCAATGAGTCATCCGTCAGCTCAAACGGCGTCATAACAAAGACGAAACACAAAAAAAAATGTCTTAAAGGACAACTGTCCACGAAGTTTCGACTGCCCCCTGACCTTAGTAATTATTAAGGCACCCTCCCATTAAACCAATACTAACAGAGTATAGTTATTGTTGCTCTTCTCGCTCTCACACTATTTGTATTCGTTTATATGTATGTTTGTTAGTGCGCAGCTGTTTTCTTGCCTATTGTGAATGATCTAACCACTTGCTTTAACTTCTGACGTCGCAACTTGCAAGTTTAAAAGCGCCACCTGTAATCAACTGTGACGTCATGCATTTGCCAAGTGCACGCAAACAGAGAAATAAACGCTCAACAAATTGCCTTTACTTTAAATACCTTTGCATGTCCTAGCCATTGAGATGGGAAGAGCGAAAAATACTTATAAATATATAAAGAGACAGAGAAGAAAACAATTGAAACCACAATTAAATTGCACACTTTTTACAACAAAGATAAAAACCCGCGCGAGAGAGGAAAAAGGCGAAACCGGTATTGAACGGAGTCAACGTCGACTAGTTTTCGTAAAAACAAACAAACAAACAAACACACAAACAAAGCAACAGTCGGTTAACAAAGCGTAGCTTACAAAAAAGCTTGAATGAACAACGGTACAGAGAGCGCGTGTGCTTGTGGCAAAAGAGAGAAAGAGAGCGAAAAGTTAAAAGTTGCATACATGTACCATACATATGTATGGTATATGTGTGTATTTATTTATTTTTTAAATATATTCTCTTTTTTTTTACTTTTCTTTTTTTTTTTAATTTGTGCAGCAGCAGCAGTGTACAAAGTGCCCAGAGGTGGGGCCAGAGCAAAATGACCGAGCGCCTTAAAGTAATAACAAAATTTAATCTAATCTGCGGTCGCAAAAACAGACATATTTATGTATGCATATACACATGCAGTATATATAAACACGTATGTACATATGAATGCATGTTTGTATGTACAATTTCTGCGGTTAGGTGCTAATTGACATCTCTCGTTGCTTTGCCTAATGAGTTTGCTCCACTCAGTCGCTTTAGACAGTGCTGCCAATTTAACTTAAAACTTTTACTCAAATATTTATCAATTATGGGGGGTACTTCCGTGTGCATATCTGGCTACGAGTACATGTGCGTATGTATGCGTATGTTGCGTAGGCCTTTTCTTCACTCTTTGACTTGTTGAGCTTTGTGACAATAAAGTGACGTCGACGTCATCATCATCACACACACAGATACACTCACACACACACACACAGATGCTTAATACTTTAAGTATTTGTGTGTGGGTGAGAAGAGCGCAGAGCTTTAGAACCGGCAACAGTTGAAATATGTTTCTTTTTTTTTTTGCTTTCATATATTTATTTTTTTCAGAGTGGGTGCCGCCTAAGTGCTGTCTGGTTTGCCTAAACGCCTGTGTTTAAATATTTATATAGATACATATATGTGTATATGTACATATATATACGTATATTTTGTTTTTATGGGCAAACGCTCTAGTATTTTATTTCTAGCTATAGCTGCCTGTGATTTTCAATTTCTCAAGGTCTTCAAAGCAAATGACTTACACACACACACTCACACACACACACACACACACACACACACGAACACATTGTTAGTGTGCGTTTTACCCTTTCCAAAATAAATAAATAAATAACAAAAAATGTGATTATTGACGTATTAATTTGTCAAGGCAAATGTGTTAATAATACAGATGAAAATCAAGTAACGAACGTATCGTGTTTAATTTATTTGATTAGAATCTTGAAAAATATATACAGAATATCAAATAATTGTATTAACAAAGACCCAAAACAAAAAAAAAACACAAGTATTTTCTTTAAAATAACATTTTCTTGATTGTAAATATATTGCTCTAATTGCATTTCCAAGAAAAAGAAATAATGTGAATTAACTATTTTTTCAATAAGAAAACTTTTTCTGTGTCTAAGCTATTTACTGTTCATCAAATAATTTTACTAAACTTATGAGATTTTAAATAATTAATCAATTCAATCTGCTGACAGACTACACATTAGTACATTTGTAAATGCATTTTTATACTCTCAATTTTACATACTGAAAAATTAAATGGGTTTTATAATACGTTAATGATGTTTAGCAGCGAACAATTGTTAATAACTAATCTTTAAAATGTAAACAAGACAATTAATGACAACAGCAATGCAAAAAAAGCTAAAAAAAAAAAAAAAAATATATAATAAACTGTCAAAAAATATGTTTGAACTGTTATACGAGTACTGTAGTTTATATAAACAAACAGTAAAAAGTTTAATCAATTGTAGGCAAAATGGTCACACTTAAATGTCAAGTTTATTTGTTTGAGCTTTCAAACTTTGTATGACACCTTAAAGATTAGCCGCTGATTTGTTATCGATTATTACCTCGAGGAATTTTAGTAATATGTATTGTGTGTAAAACTTCATTTATTTGAACTGATTATTTATATACATAAAATAATGATTGACTAAGGGCCGCTTGTTCAATGTCTAAATAAGGGGTTTGATATAGTTATCAGCGATATATTGACGTAAAATGTATAGAAATTAATGTCAAATTTGATAAACTTTCCTTGATAAAATCTAAGAAGACATTGACAAAATCTGTTAAAATATACATTAGCAGCTAATTTTTTTTTATCGATTTATTTGAAAATAATCATATGCTGGAATGCCATTAATATTTCATCTATTAGAAAAAGGTCATAAATATGTTGTTGGATTGATTAAAATGTTTTTATCACACACTTTGATTATATTTTTATGAAAAACATATGTATCGAAATTAAGACATGAATTGTGAACTTTAAGCGAATACCTAAGAATTTTTCTGCAGTTTGCAACATAAGAAAATCTAAAATATTATTTTTCTGCTCGTTAAAAATGTTCTATATTTTTTGGCGTTGAAATACATAAAGCGGATAGAAAGATAAATATGTGTTGGCCAAGAAATCATTAGTTGAAACGGTATCTATATTTATATAAGTTCTTAAAGAATATGTGCGTGCCGCGTGCTGTGCAAAAATTTTAATGGTCTTCATAGCAGAACATTTCCTATATGTATCTAGTAGATAGTATCTACTCATTGATGGATGGATATGTATGTATGTTTGTATATTTACAGTTGAAAAGCGATAACTAATTTATTTTTGGTGCTTTTCGAAATCCCCCAAAATAAAACAGGGGTCAATTGATGCGGCAAACAAACTCGTCTGATGAATACTATCTAAATTTAAGAGGGGAAAAGCGTTCGGTATTTGGGTTCATTGACCTCTGCACTTGGTGCTCTATAGTTGGTATTTTGTAAATTCCAACCCCCAAAGCGACATCTTTGTGCAAAATGCAATAAGGGGGCGTCAGCTTTTGCTCTCCATGAAGCCCCCTTTCTTTCTCGATTTTCCTCTTTTGTAGCAGGTGTTTTTTTTTTTTGTATTTTTACCGAGCTTGTGCAAACATCACGTGCAGAGTTGAACAGACAAAAACAGAACAAAAAACTGTTTACAGGTCGCTCGCCATCACTTTTATGTGTGTATTTGTATCTGTATTTGTTAGTGTCTCTGAACTTTTCAAAAAAGAATACTACATACATAAATATGCTGAAGGTCACGCTGGTGCCAGCGCGCCCAAGAACTGAAAATGATATCATATGTGTATGTCCAGATAACAAACTCAATATCAACGCGATTAGATAACACAGCCACAAAAATTGTTTAAAGTTGGGGCGTTGTTTTTGCATTGTTTCAATACGCCTTCCTTTTCTTCTTATTACTTTTTGTTTGCTTTAAATTCATTATCAACAAGAGAAAAAGAGAAAGAGAAGTGTTATATTCTCGTTACCGAAGATTTTATACACTTGCGGATCGTTTCTAAAGTAGCTATATATGTTAACAAAATAGCCATCTAAATTGAATTTAATTTTTTCCCGAAATATTAAGTATTCAAAATTAAATGTAATAGAATGAATGAATAGTTTTTCCTTTACTTAAAATTATCAAACTTTAAAAATATAAAATTTTAATATAAAATTTCTTAAAAATAAATATGAGTTTTTCTTTCAATGTTTAATTATAGTCTGTAATACCCAGACCAAGGGTATATAAATAGTACATAATATCAAGCACACAACAACTCGATTATATACAATTTTTTTTCTGGCAAGTAAACACTGAGAATTGTCAAAAAAGAAAAAAAGGAAATGAAAGAAACGGTTGACATTTTCATTGCCATTCCGCGTCGGCAAACTGAAAATGCGAAAATGTATTTCCCAATTGACGCGTAAGGCCGTTTAACAGTCTGCTGCGGATTTCACATTTGCATAATTCTGCATAAATAAATGCAACAATATTTGTATTATTATATATTAATTTTTTGTATTTAGTTACATAAATCTGCAATTTAATTGAGCGCACGAGTCGAGCAGCCAGACAGCTGTTTTTTTCATTTTAATTGAAATCAGTTCAAAGTCGAATGTAAACTGGTAGCTAAGAAAATTCTTTATCGGATTTGTTAACTAGTTGGCAGTTTTTAAGGACTATTTAAAAATGTTTTTCTGTAAAACAATCGGTGAATATTTGCTCCGTAAACTTTAATTAAATTATGATGATTGTTATGATTGAATAATTTTTAACAATTTTGTTATATAAAGCTATTAAACTAGTATCATTTGAAAACTATATTTAATTATAATATATAATATACCTTTACCCAATTATTAATTTTTATTGACCAACTTGAAGCTCGATAAAGATATGTTTTGTAAAATTCAATTAAATATCGAACGCTAGCTAGATTTTTTTAATTTAATATTATTATTTTATTTAATTGAAGCACTTATAGCAAAATGTAAATGGCAAATCGTGACTTTGGGCATTTCACATGTCATGTACCACCTACAAAATTGAATGTTTGCGATTATTACGGTCAGCTGCATGCCAAATTTGGTGTCTATTAAAATCTGATAGACAAATTGAGCTCATATAATGGAGCTATAAATATAGACAGGCAAAAATAAAGAAAATCAGAGACAGAGAGAAAGAGAGAGAGAGAGAGAGAGAAAAAAGAAAGAAAGAAAGAAAGAAAGAAGGATAACCACACACATACAAAAAGTCAATATTTCAATTTAAAGCCTTAAAAATAGGACAAAGCCTATTTGAGTGTGATACCAGAGAGAGGGGGTAGGAGGCAGTGTGATGCGGGGGCGGAGACTTGTGCTCAACGAAGTTGAACCCCTCAACATGCTCGCCTGCACATCAATCAGGAACAGAACCCACAGACCTAAATATAGATAGGCTGCCTATCAATAACGGCCAAATGTTGCCGATGTCAGTTCAACAAGTAGGCGACAAATGGATACCAACTCCCTCTCTCTCTCTTCCTCACTCTCTGTCTCGCGTGGTTGACTTTTATGCAAAGTTATGTAAAATATGGCCTGAAGTGTTTGGAGCTACTTTAAGGCTTAAGCCCAGGACTCTTCAACATTGTCGTCGGGCGTTTCACCTTTCAACTGCCTAATAATCGTATATTTGTGTGTGTGTGTGTGTGTGTATATTTGTATGTGTGTGTGCTCCTATCACGTTCTCAACTCGTTATTGTTGTTGTCAGGCCTTTCATTATATGCTTTTGCGACAACGCTCATAAAATATTCAAGTACAGTTGCACTTCACAATGTCGTCCGAGTAGGGACCGTCTAGGGGTACTAAGTACTTAGTACTGGGTGCTAGATGGTTACCGTTTCTAAGCTCGGTTCAATGAACCAACTAACGTCTAGCTTAGCTGCTGGAGAATCCTACTTTCTCAGCCAACATGCAACATGCAGCACTCCATTCATGTTGTTATACCCATTAATTATAGAATACAAGGGTATATTATATTTGTTAAATCTTATGTTACAGGCAGTGGGAGACGTGGCCTATCCTATTATAATCCCTATTTAGGGTATATACATTCTTGATCAGCATCAACATCCTAGATCTCAGAGACTTCAAAAAGTAAACTAACCACAGCAAAATATAAAAATAACACAATAAGATGTAGAGAAAAACTTTAACACATCCATAGTTTTTAAGATAAAATGTTCTTTTTGATAGTAAACACTTTCTTTTAGTATTTTTAATTATCCCACTTCAATTCACCATTATCGGCTAAATATAGGAGTAGTTACGCCTGTGTTAAGCATTTAAATTATTGTTAAAATTAATATTAATATTTGTTTAATACCTCTAGCATTTTTACCTTATTATACTTTCAGTATCATATTTTTAAATTATGCTATTTATTTTAAATCAATGTTTTATCGACTGCTTTAAGTCATTGTTAATTAAGTAATTTCAATTTTTAAATTGAGTTATGGGTATCTTATAGTCTAGACGATTGCCTTCTTGCTTTTGCCCGTCAAGTGCTGTTTGAATGTTATTTTCTTTGTTTCACACAGCAACAAATGCAATTCGAAGGGAGGGAGTGAATAGTTGGCTTAAAGGCTTCACCGCAGTGCTTAAAGGTCAATTGGCGACCTTCTTACTTCTAACGAGGTGTGCGTGTCTGTCTCTCTGTCTGTGTGTTGTGTTTGTGTGTGTCTGTTTGCATGCAATTATAGCATTTCCCATCGATTAAACGCATGTATGCATGCTAAATTTGTTGCTTCTCCCTTCTTTCCTCCCACGCATTGTCGTTGTTGGGTTTTTCCTTTTTTTTTTTAGATATATATATTTTTATTTCGTATCGTTTGATATCTATTTTAAGACATTTTCACACACACAATTCGTACTGAAAGTGTTTTGAAAGATTTGCATATTGCGAGAAAATCAAATATAAATGAAAAATTTTTTCTTGTATAAACATTTATATAAATTTTATTGATGCGTATTATAGCCAACATTTATTGATCTATGCAATATTTATTTTGCAATCAAAATTTGCTTAACTTTGAGGCGCTTACATAGACAAAATGGGGCTTGTTTGTTTATGATATTATTAAAAACAATTAGAAAGTTCTTAATTAATAACTAATATTTATTATAAATTAAAGGTTTGAATAAGAACTTAGTTAAAATCAGAATGAACGCGGAATGAAAGCTTTTTTTTTTAAAACTATCGATAGCTAACTATAGTTTGACATCCCTATGGTGTTATCAACTCACGTGAAAATTATGATTGCCCTATCGTAATCATTTAACAGACTGAAAAAAAATGTTTGCTAAATAACAATCACTTATTGACCATGTGAATCATATATCTTTCCTTTTATTAATAAAATTAAATTTTAATTGAGTAGTAGTTTCCCTTTCTTTTTGTTCAGTGTATAGAAGAATTTAATTGTTTGTAATTGAAGCAATCAATACGTATTCAACGTTTAAAAATTCATTCAATAATTTACTTTAATCTCGTTTAGTTAGTCACCAGTGGCAGACGAAAACTTACTTTGATCAAAATAATAAAAAAATAAATATAATAAGAATTTTTATAAGCCCCTTCTGACATTTTCAAGGCCGATCCGTCAATGTGCGGCTAAAATTGATTGTGCACAGTTGACTTAATTTTTATTCAATGTTTAAAGCGGATTTTAAATAGACACGAGGATAGAAGATATAACTTTTAACTAGTTTAACTGTTGTTACATAATTTTGTATTTACTTGTTTGTTAATTATATATTTATCTATAGTCGATTTAGTCAGTTGACAGGAAGAAATTATTTAGAAGTTTAAATTGTATATAAATTTTAAATTTATAACTGAAGAGATATGATTATTTATTACATATTTATTTTAAATGTATTTAATTTTAGATGATGTTGATCGTTTGAAACCACAAAAACGAGGAATATTTCAATCGCTACTTTGCTGCTGGCGACGAAATCGAGCGAAAACAAATCAGAATGGCACACAGATCGATGGTTCAACAACACCGCCACCCTTACCGGACCAACAAAGGTACCTACTACCTCAGGTTAGGCACTCCGATATGCATAGAAAATGCATGGTTATCGATTTGGATGAAACTCTAGTGCACAGTAGTTTTAAGGTAAGCTAATAATTGCCATAATATAAATTTAAACATTTAGAAATCTAATGTGGAATCTGTATCTTTTAGCCCATACCTAATGCCGATTTTATAGTACCAGTCGAAATCGATGGCACTATACATCAGGTTTATGTGCTAAAGCGACCGCATGTCGATGAGTTTCTTCAGAAGATGGGTGAACTGTACGAGTGCGTTTTGTTTACAGCATCACTAGCCAAATATGCAGATCCTGTTGCCGATCTGCTAGACAAGTAAGTGTTAATCAAAAAAATGGGATAAAAATAGATATAACCAGTTGTCAGAGAAACTGTTGAAGAGATTCGAAAAATCAAAGAGATCCAAAAATTGCAGACTTAAATAGACAAATTTATTTAGACTTGCTTAGATAAGGATGAAAGAAGATTTGAAAACTTGCATTTAAATAATTAGAAAAGTTAGAAATACATTTTTTTTTTTATTTTTGATAGGGGTTTGTTTAGGTAAAACGCAGGGCAAGGTAGAAATAAGTATATCTGAAAACGTAAAGCTACCATGATTGCGGTTTAAATCAGCATGGAGGACAAGGTTAAATCATGAATAACTGATATGATGGTGGTATGAAAAATGAGACGTTAGAATATGTTGTGGTTACAAAAGCAATGTAGTTAAAAAAAAAAAAAATTTAGATAGTTATCTATATTTTGTATCTATATATATTATGATATGAGAAAAATGTAGATTTTTATTAGGATAAGATAGATGAATGATTAGAAGACAGCCAAGCAAAATTATTAATTTAATATATGTTCATGAAGCATTTAAAGATGAGAAAATAATAATAATTAATTTCTTAAAATTAAAATTTTTTTGCAGATGGAATGTGTTTCGTGCAAGACTGTTTAGGGAATCATGCGTTTATTACAGGGGTAATTACATTAAGGATCTAAATCGTCTGGGACGGGATTTACAAAAGATTGTCATTGTGGACAATTCACCGGCCAGTTATATATTTCATCCCGACAATGCTGTAAGTAAACTAACCTTTATAAATTTTATAAACAATTTAATTAAAATCTTGTTGTTTCATTTGCTAGGTTCCTGTCAAGTCGTGGTTCGATGATGTGACCGACTGTGAACTGCGTGAGCTGATTCCGCTCTTTGAGAAGCTAAGCAAAGTTGATTCCGTCTATTCGGTGCTCTGCAATTCAAACCAGCCGCTAAACAATCAAACAAATCAACAGCATACGCAGGAGTTGCAACAGGCGCCACAACAACAACAACAACAGCAGCAGCAGCAACAACAACAGCAACAGACCATCTCTGCCACAACAGTTATTACACAGGCGACCACATTGTCGGCACCGACCATGCTGAATACTGCAACACAACAGCAACAGTTGCAGTTGTCAAATCCGCCCAATACACAAAGCGAGCTGCTGCAGAAGACGTAACATCAGTGGGAATTAATGTTTATAAATATATGATAAAGTTTATACATATTATGAGACCAAGCAAAGCAAAGCATGAAAAGCATAATCCTGCGATGCCTCCAGCAATATATATATATATACACACACACACACAACCCACAATAGCAACATTGAGAAACTCATTGGATGAAATGCCATGCCCTTCCCCAAAAACCAACCCGCCCACTCTTAACGCATTGCTATAATAATCCTTTCTAGACTAAGCTAAAACTTTTATTTTTTTAAACTATATATTTACAAGGCATATTTGTTATTTATTATTATTTTCTTATTATTGTTTTTAACCAATGTGTGTGCGTGTGTAATTTTTATATGCAAAAAGCAACCGCAGATAGCAAAGAAAAGCCACGCTTTACCCTCTATACTGGGTATTTCCCCACACCTCTAATCTAATAAAAAAAAATCATAAAAAAAAACTATACATAATAACTATGTATAACTAATAATCATTGAACTTTTATATACACTATATACATATATATAAATATACATAATTTAAGTGAGCATATTTAACAAGGCAAAAAAAAAAGAAAAGGAAAAATCTAATTCAGCTAACAGAAGGAAAACAACATGAAAATGAAATAAAAAAAAGAATAACTATACATATGAGCAGAGATAAAATCAAATTCAAAATAGCATATATTTACATATATTTTTTATTAAAAACAAAAACAAAAGAAAAAATAACAACTTAAAAAATGAAAAAAATCTACGTGTACTACAAAAAAAAAAATATATACATCTAACATATATAGGCTAAACATGTGTATACACATTTTTGCTTAAGCTAAGGCATGTATAAATATTTCGTAAATTTATTACCACGTTTATGCGGGTGTTCCTATTCGTGATTTTTCCGCTGAAGTCAAGATAAAAAACATGTTCATGATCATTTGTTGTCGCATGGCTAATCGCGCATACGAAGCTTGGCATAAACGTTAATTAATATTTAGTATGCACAACAAGGGCACAATTCAAACTGTGTTTAGCTTCAATATATTTATTATTATATAAATATCTTAATTATTTTGATTTTTTTTGGCAGTATGCCACTTGTTGGGCATCCAAAGTCTGCGGCATGCACGCAGTTAATTAGCGGGAACTCCGTTTATACGTTGCACAATATCATGTATAAGTTGCTAGCACAATTGACGGTTTCTCACATCATATTTATGCACAAAAACATATCCATAATTAGCTCGAGATACAGATGTATAGGCAAACTACAGGGTATCTGAATCGATATCACCCCATTGTATTCACACATCATGATATTGTGTCACGCATAAACGTAGCCTTTTTAATTGGCTTTTTAGTATAATTTTTTATAACTGAAAAGCACATTTTATTATACACTTAAACTTGTATTTTAATTAACTTTCATTTATCAAGTGCGCTTATAAAACGCATTGCAATATTTCTTTTTTCCCTACCTCTTCCCCCCTTACCCAATGTATGACCCCCTATCAATTAATTTTTTATCGTACGGTGCGGACATGTTTTGTGTTTTATGTGCGGGCAGTTAAAAATAAATAAATGAATGGAAATATTTACAATAAAGCTTCTACTCCGACCAAGTAATTAATATGATACGAGTACATCTATGTATAACAGTATAACACTTATATATTGAGCTCAAGCTGGCCACGCCACAACCCACCTAAATATATTATATGTATACTTTATATAGATGCGACTATATACCGTTACACAACATGAAGAACAACAACAAAAGACGCTAACGCAATCCACACACACACACACATATACACACTGAAAACACACCGACCAGTGCCGTAACGGCTTTCCGATCGAACGATTTCAGTCACGTTTCTACTTACACTAATTCTCAACTAGTTATTTTTGCAAACATTTCTAGTGTGTAAGCTTTTATGATTTAACTTATCAACTGATAACAAACAAGCAAAAAACACAAGTTTGGGCACGTTGCAAACGCGCGATATTCTCATATAATTTGCATTAAAGCAAAATTATTGTTTGACCAACAAAACTCAACAAATTAAATAAAAAAATAAAAACAAAATCATAATAATAACTCATAATATTGTATATCATTTACACTGCTGCTAAATTGTAATAAACGATAGCAACTAATCACATGCGAAATTTAAGTATAAAATGCGATAACGATAATGTATTTTAATAACGCATATATTTAACTGTTTTACTTTTAATAATAACAATAATTGAAAAAATAAAAAACAATACCAAGCAACACTTAATTTATCATAAAACAGAAAATTTCTATTTTTAAAACGAGCCTATAAATGTAATGCATAAATGTCGGAAAAAGAAAAACAAAATCAATTTAAATCTACAGAAAAATTTGTCATCAAAAAATAAAAAAATTATTAAAACCCAAAACAGTGCGATTGTTATTGAACTTGGAATGAATGGAATAAATAGCGAGTAAAAGGTGATTTCAGTTAATGCATTAAACTAAAATCAATTGATTTACCAAAAATAGCTATTCAAGGTTATGAAAAATTTTAGTTAACTTAAATAAAGATATGGAACTTTTCGAATGGAATCGAAAATGAGACAATATTCCGAAAAGCTGTAAAAATGATTTTTAGAATAGAAAACTTGTAATGGGTTTTCTTTTTGAATACGGAATAAAGTTATATTTATTATTAAATTTTTAACGCACATTGTTACATACACCTCGCTTTTGATTCTACATACTATTTAATACACATATTTTGTCTTGAACTTATTGGCTAAACTAAAGACGTAGGCAATGAATTTTTGGTTGTCTCAATTGATTCTGCTGTTAATCGGGCCAAAAAACACTTAGATATTAGGGTTTGTTTGCGTGGTTTCGTTTTACTTCTTACATTTTATCATAGTCTTTTAAAAGCGTTTCATTTCTGTTAATTTTTTTTTCTTTACTCTTCTTATATAACAATGCAAGCAAACGAATATAAAAATGTTGTTAAAACAAATGACTTGTAGCAAATCGCAGAGTGAAAAGTACGTTTCCGTTTTGTATAATCTCAAATACAAAATAGTACATCGAAAAGTGTTTTTTGAGTAATTACAAACATACATACATAATTGTATATTTTATATATAGTTGAAATTGTTATTTAAATTTAAATGCATTTAAGTAACGTGTTACAATTAGAAACGGTTCTTTAGCTACGTGTGGTTGTTTGTCTTGTTGGTGTGTTTGTGTGTGTGTTGTGGTTGTTGTCAGGTTGTTGCACTTTTAGAAATTCCATCATTGATCATAGGTGTACATAATTTCATAACTATATCGATATAAATATGTATAGATGTCTATTTTTTAAATATGCAATATTTATTTATATATATTTTTGTATATGTATATCGTCTTTGTTGTTACACTATAACTTTTATATTTTTACTTAAATGATTGCTGACTAGACTAGTGCGTATTGAATCGGATCGCGTTTTAGAATTATTTCTCTTTTAAGTATGCAAATCGTATTTTCATAAACATATAAAGTACTTTTTGTTTGTTTGGTGTTTAGTTATTTTGGTTCATTTGAAAGCTGCTTTAATGACGAGCAGCTTGGATTTGTTTAAAAGCGATTATTCAGATTATCCAAGCTTACTCAAAGGCAACCGCAACCTATTTAACTATGTATATAAACTTGCTTTTTGAATACACATAACTTTGAATAAATATTTAAAATTCATATTGTATTTTTAATGTGCGCTTTACAATTTGTTAATCATTGCGGAAATTGGAAATTTTAAATATTGCACGATTTTAAATTAATTACTTTACGCTCGTCTTAATTTTTGATTTTCTTGCGATAGTTAAATGTGTTTTGTTTAATTTATTTTTTTTCACTTTCATCGTAGTCTTTATCATTTGTTTTTGTTCGGTGTGAGCGTTTGAATTTTTGGTATTATAAATACTTGAGAATGACAAACAATATGGTATTGCAGTTAGTTTAAGAAATATGATGAAGAAAATGTACAGAGTTTTGTAATTACAAGTAAAATACATGCACAATATATGTACGTATATATATTAAGTTATCGAGGCATAATTAGTAGCCTAATTTACTCGATCCGATATCGGTTTGCGGCGACGCTTCTGTCTTATGTCTTTTGCTGATAGATGTTGTTATCTTTTCAATTCTTATTGTTGTTGTTCTTGTTTTTTTTTTGTAGTTGTAGTTATATCGTTGTGTTTGCAGCAGCGCGTACCAATTACAAATCACTAGAAATAATACAAAGCTAATCGGGGGGCATATATTTTCGTACTCGTATCTAAAGCATTGTCTTGCACATTGTCTTGTTGGGCTAAACATGTGCAATGGGCATTTGAAGCGTCTTCGCATCCCGATAGGACTTATCCTACACATACTGATGATCGCCAGCTAGTCCATCATTATCAGCGCAATCGCCTCGCAGCAGCGGCTCCTTCTCAATTGTCTGATGCACCTGTGCATCGTAGTCATAGTAGTTCATCCAATCAATTCGACGCGGTTGCACCAAACCAAAACAACTGCATTCCAGGAAATCAATCAGATTAAGCAGTGGACCACGCGTAAATGGGCTGTGTCCACCTTTAAGCTGGAAATGGCGATAGCGACCTCGATTCATGCGCTCGTTGGTGGTCATGCCCAGGCAAACCACCTGATAGGTCTGGCAAATGGTCAACAGAATGACCCAGGACATGTGCAACAAGGCGTTGCCCATAACCCAGCCGACCCAGGCATTGCAATTTCCAATAGCTCGCATGGCGGTAAGGAAATCTACAAAAAGAAATTCCGCATTAAATTGTTTAAGTCGATTATTCGTGTTAACGAATATAACTTGAGATTATGATGTTAAACTCACCGTCAAAATGAACATTACACTCATTAACATAGTATTTGGAGGCACCGTACAGCATCCAGGCGCACATGATGAGAAGCATCCAGAGAAAGCCCATAAAGTAACTGTGATTCTTGAGACCAATACAATTGCCCACCCAGGGGCAATGATGATCGAAGCGTGCCACACAACGATCACATACAGAGCAGTGCTTCGAGCGTATAGGTCGACGCACCAGGCAACCCGAACAGAAGGAAGCGGGCTCAAAGCCAATCCCACCGCGTTCCGACAGCTCAATAATTGTCTGCAATACAAAATTAAATTATTATAATCAATTAAGAAATATTTTACACAAAGGTGAACTGAGAATCTAACATAAAAAACTTAATTTTTAAATACCTAACCTAAATTTAATTTAAGAAATACAGAAATCCTAGAAAAGTAGAAGTGAAAACCGGAAATGGCCTGAATATTAATATTCAAATGATTCAAGAAGATTTTAAGCAAATGTTATTGGATAACATAGTTTTATTTAACTGGGATCCAGTTTTCTAAAGTATTTCTGGTAATTGACCGAATATTAAACAGTACTAGTAAAAAGTAAAAAAGCCAAAATCAATAATATTTTTACGAATATTTTGTTTTTCGCATATCCCTTAAATTTTTTCATTTTAGGTTTCCTAACAATTTTATGTTGAAATATGTTTAATAATTTTTTTGTTCTTTAATTACAAGTTTACTAGTTTTGTGTTAATAACTTTTTTTTTTTTTGGTGTGTTTTCTTATTTAGGCCAATAATTTCTCAGCCAATTCTTAAATTTGTTCCATCTGTTTACCTTGAATCGCTGCTCTCTGGTGGGCCGTATAATGCCGGGATCGCCCTTCCAGGATTTGAGAAAGCATACCCATAGCGCCAGTGAAGAGATTAGGAAGCACACGGTAGCTGCTAAGGACACAGCATCATCGATATACATCAACCAGGTGACATAGAACCAAGCCTTAGTGGCTAGATAGACGGAAAGCGGCAGCAGCGCCATTAGATGCTCATCAAACAGCGTTTTACCAATCGTATGGAATACGGCATAGAGGCAGCCGAGCAGGAAAAACTTGATAATGTACAGCGTGTTAATGGTAAAGACAATTCCGGCCAAATAGAAGGCGGTAAATGGACAGGCGACCATGGACCACCAGCGTAAGCGTTTATCGTGCCGTAATTTGGAGACAAGAGAGCGTCGTTGTTGTGATGTGAGAGATGCTTCTCTGACACGATCCATTACCTTACTGCCAATCCAAATGGCACCTGTTTGAGCCTCCAACATGGTAAGTGGTGTCTCGGCTCGCAAATTGGGCACATCCAGCGAAGCCTTTGACTTAAGCACCAGTGTCGATATTGCAGTTGCATTACGAGCTAATATGGCCCAATGCAGCGCCGTATTGCCGTGCGTATAATCAACCATAGCGGGATTGGCGCCCAATGTAAGCAGCAGACGCACTGGATCCAGGGCACATACCTGAGTAAATGAAATAAAATAATTATAATTTTATTTTTTGAAATCAAAATTAAAATTGCTTAATAGGTTATCAAAAAATTAAAAAAATTTTACTTACAAACCTACAATACTAAAATATATAAAACTATTATGTTATTTTTTTGTGTTTGTATTTATTTATTTAAATTCGATTAAAACCAGTCGACGAAATGTAAAAATTATGCATTAAATAAAACAAAATTCAAAAAATAATAAAAGTGAAGAATATACTCGATTTAAGATAATGACTGAAAATATAAAAAAGTTAGATTACGTTGAGATAAGCTACTTAACGTCTGGGGAAATAACATGGCAATTTTAAGTATTTATTTCACTTTTCGACTTGAAAACCATAAAAAATTAATTTAAGTAATTCATAACCGTGAGTTAAATTTCTTGCCACAAAAATTAAGGACATAATACTTAAATTTTCGACTGATAACTTAAAATAAATAAGTAACAGTAATTTGAACAAAAACAATATTTTCGGTAGAAATGTTATCATCAAGTTTCCCAATTATTTTACTTCAGCACAGTTGATGTATTGATGTATTGTATAATCAGGTGCATTTCTAAGCTAGTTAACTAACCTTCCAGGCAGCCCACATAAGTGCCGTCATGCCGCCGCGATCCTGCAAATCGGGATCCACACCCTTGGCTATGAAGTAGGCCACTAAGGCGGTGTGTGCAAACTGTGCGGCAATGTGGATGCAGGAACAGCCCTCTGCATCGCGTATACGCGGATCGGCGCCCGCTGCCATGAGGAGAACCACAGCGCCCAAGTGACCTTGTCGGGTGGCCCAGTGCAGCGGAGTTGCATTCAATTCACCGCCAACAGCGTCGACGGTAGCGCCTTTTTCTAGAAAATATCTGATGATATCTCGTCGATTGTTGATGGCAGCCCAGTGCAGCAGAGTGACCGTTTCACTGTCCGGCTGATTAACATCCCAACCGGACTCAACCAGCTCTCGGACGCGTGCTATCGCACCGTATTGTGTAGCCTTAACGATATCGAAGCCACTGTAATCTGGTTCCACGGGCGCTGTGGGTGGTTGCTGCGCTATCAGCGCAGCCTGACGATCGTTATCCGTTTGATTACCAGCTCCAGGCACACACGAGCCTGTTGTGGCCGCATTACAGGCGCTTTGGTACATTTTTCCCAGCGTGTTTTTTATTTATTAATATTGTGTGAGTGTGATTCACTTAACATCCCCCACACGCACACACGCGCATACACACATACACATACACACACACACCCCCGCCAGGTAATGAAGGTATTGGGTTGATATTCACAGGGCAAGCATTTTGCTGCGTATTATTGCCAGCAGCAGCTTAATAGGCGTGCACTAAGAAATAATCATAGGCGCACTGCTAAGTTCTTAAATATTTACACAATTATTAGTTTTTAATGCGTTTTACGTTCCCCCTAAAGTCTTAATAACACTGGTGTGGAAACACTGTTACACCAAACGTTGCCATCTGGTGCAACGGCTGCCACCCTGTAAAACTTTCCGATCTGGCAGCTTGTTCTAATTGGGGCTGCCACTCTACATAATTTTCCGATCTGGCAACTTAAATATGCACTGCGAGATATAGTTGAGAATCTCTATTTGGAAAAAATTTATTAATTTGCTTTTAATTTTTAATGCAAACACATTAAAATTAAAAGTAAAAAAATAAAAAAAATTTATTTATTTAGCGCCAAAACCATAACTAAAATGACAATCCGCTGGAAAATCGGTTTAGTTTTGATCAAGTTATTGTTTAATGTTATACTCACTTTGACACTGTTAAACTCACATTGGCACTGTTAAACTTACATTGGCACTGCTAAGATAACAGAGCATTGCTAACAGACCCCCCACGCAGCATATAAAAGCCGGCCTTTCTAGCAGTAGGGCAGGACTTGGGTGTTCGGCGCTCGCAGAAGCCGGATCAGCAACGGCGAGCAACTTCGTAGCATTAGAAGCAGATCGTTATGAGCTAATTATAAAAATTATTAAACTATATTTTGTAAGCTTAAAAATTATTTAATAAGAATAGTTTTATATAATATACTTTTATATATAATAATAAAGTTTTATATATAATTGTTTTATATATAATATAGATTTATATATAGTAAAGTTATATATATAATAAAGTTTTATATATAATTGTTTTACATATAATATAGGTTTATATATAATATAGTTTTATTTATAATAAAGTTAAATATATAATAAAGTTTTATACATAATTGTTTTATATATGATATAGTTTTATATAAAATTGTTTTATATATATGTATATAAAACTATATAGTTTTATATATAATTGATTTATATTTAATATTAAATATAGAATAGTTTTAGAGCTCTTTTATTTTTAACAAAATCGAGAAAACTTCAACAAAAATTCTGCAAAAATTTTAAGAATTCTAGTTCAAAAATAAGAAACATTTCAATTAAGTCAAATTTTCGTAATTGCAACTTAATATGTTTTTTTATTAAATTAGAACGAGTTGCCCGATCATAAAATGTTGCAGGGTGGCAACGTTTGGTTCAATACAGTGCTTCCACACCAGTCGAAATTCGCAAATTCTGCTTGTTTTCCCGCGTTACAACGCGTATTTTTGCGGCTTTTAATTTGCGAATTGCTTGTAGATTAGTTGTTTTATTGATTAATATTATACACAGAAATAAACAGCATGGATAATAAACGCAAATTCAATGGCAATGGCGCAGCCAATGGTAACTTCAAGAAGCCCAGGTAAAAGCTTTGTTCTGCATGTAGACAAGCTGAATTTTAAAATGGAATCTTGAACTTGCAGAAATTTTGACGACGATGATGAAATGGGCGGTGGCTTCGAAGCGGAGCTGGCCGCCTTTGAGCCCAACGATGAACTGGATCAAACATTGTTGTTGGGCGAGGGACCCGAAAATCAACAGACAAGCGAACGCTGGTCACGGGCAGCGCCTCCTCTGTTGAATCCCAGCGAAGACAGCTTGGTATTCCAGCAGCTGGACGTGGAGAACTATTTGGGGCAACCGCTGCCAGGCATGCCGGGTGCCCAGCTTGGACCCGTGCCTGTGGTGCGCATGTTTGGCGTCACAATGCAGGGCAACTCGGTGTGCTGTCATGTCCATGGATATTGTCCATATTTTTATATTTCGGCACCGAGCAACTTTGAGCAGCGCCATTGCTCGGAGCTGCACGAGGCGCTGGACAAGAAGGTTATCGCTGACATACGCAACAACAAGGATAATGTGCAGGAGGCTGTGCTGGCCGTGGAGCTGGTTCAACGCCTCAACATTCATGGCTATCAGGGCGATGAGAAGCAGCTGTATATAAAGATCACCGTGACGCTGCCACGTTTTGTGGCCGCCGCATCCCGCCTGCTCAAGAAGGAGGTCATCATGAGCTCCTTTGACTTTCAGGATTGTCGTGCCTTTGAGAATAACATTGATTTCGATATACGTTTCATGGTAGAAACCAATGTTGTGGGCTGTAATTGGATTGAACTGCCACCAGGTGTTTGGCGCCTCCGTGGACGCAACTCCAAGCCGGCTCCCGAGTCGCGTTGCCAGCTGGAAGTGGATGTTGCCTACGATCAGTTTATATCCCATGAACCGGAGGGTGAATGGTCCAAAGTGGCGCCTCTGCGCATCCTCAGTTTTGACATTGAGTGCGCGGGACGCAGAGGCATCTTTCCGGAGGCCAAAATGGATCCGGTTATCCAGATAGCCAACATGGTCATACGACAGGGAGAATCGGAGCCGTTTATCCGCAATGTTTTCACATTGAAGGAATGTGCTCCAATCATTGGCAGCCAGGTGCTGTGCTTTGATAAGGAGACACAGCTGCTAGACAAATGGTCGGCATTTGTGCGCGAAGTGGATCCCGACATCCTCACCGGCTACAACATTAACAATTTCGATATACCCTATCTTCTTAATCGCGCTGCTTACTTAAAGGTGAAGAATTTCGAGTATCTGGGCAGGATCAAGAACATACGCTCGGTGATCAAGGAACAGGTTCTGCAGTCCAAGCAAATGGGCAGACGGGAGAATCAATATGTGAACTTTGAAGGACGCGTTCCATTTGATTTACTTTTTGTGCTGCTCCGAGATTATAAATTGCGATCCTACACTTTGAATGCGGTGAGCTATCATTTCCTGCAGGAGCAGAAGGAGGATGTGCATCACAGCATCATTACGGATCTACAGAATGGCGATGAGCAGACCCGACGTCGTCTAGCCATGTACTGCCTGAAGGATGCGTATTTGCCGCTGCGTCTGCTCGAGAAACTGATGGCGATTGTCAACTACATGGAAATGGCACGTGTGACGGGCGTGCCACTGGAATCTTTGCTTACCCGAGGACAACAGATCAAGGTTCTCAGCCAGCTGCTGCGCAAGGCCAAGACCAAGGGTTTCATCATGCCATCCTACACCTCTAGTGGCTCCGACGAACAATACGAGGGTGCCACGGTCATTGAACCCAAACGTGGCTATTATGCAGATCCCATAAGCACACTCGATTTTGCCTCACTGTACCCGAGTATAATGATGGCCCACAATCTGTGCTACACCACATTGCTACTGCCAGGCGCCAAGGATAAACTGGGATTGACGGCTGACCAAGTGGAGCGCACACCCGCCAACAATAGCTTTGTCAAGGCGGAGCTGCGTCGTGGTTTACTGCCCGAAATCCTCGAGTCGCTGTTGGCGGCACGTAAGCGTGCCAAGAATGATTTGAAAGTGGAAAAGGATCCTTTTAAACGGCAGGTGCTCGATGGTCGACAGTTGGCATTGAAGATTTCGGCCAATTCCGTGTATGGCTTTACAGGAGCACAGGTAGGAAAGTTGCCATGCTTGGAGATCTCTGGCAGCGTCACGGCCTATGGACGCACCATGATTGAGCTGACCAAAAATGAAGTGGAATCGCATTACACACGTGCAAATGGCTATGAGAATGATGCCGTAGTTATTTACGGCGATACGGATTCGGTTATGGTTAATTTCGGAGTCAAAACATTGGAGCGCAGCATGGAACTGGGCAGAGAAGCGGCTGATTTGGTCAGTGCCAAGTTTGTCAGTCCCATTAAACTGGAATTCGAGAAAGTTTACTATCCCTATTTGCTGATTAACAAGAAACGTTATGCGGGATTGTATTTCACCAAGCCGGACAAGTACGATAAGATGGATTGCAAGGGCATTGAGACAGTGCGTCGGGATAACTCGCCACTGGTGGCCAATCTGATGAATTCCTGCCTGCAGAAGTTGCTCATCGAACGCAATCCCGAGGGAGCTGTGGATTATGCCAAGCAAATAATTGCCGATCTATTATGCAATCGCATTGACATCTCCCAGCTGGTCATTACCAAAGAGTTGGCCAAAACGGATTATGCGGCCAAGCAGGCGCATGTGGAGTTGGCGGCCAAAATGAAGAAACGTGATGCGGGCACTGCACCCAAATTGGGGGATCGAGTTCCCTATGTGATCTGTGCAGCTGCCAAGAATACGCCGGCTTATCAAAAGGCAGAGGATCCTCTCTATGTGCTGGAGAATAGTGTGCCCATCGATGCCAACTATTATCTGGAGCAGCAGTTGTCCAAGCCACTGCTGCGCATCTTTGAGCCCATTTTGGGTGATAAAGCGGAGTCGGTGCTGCTCAAGGGCGAACATACACGTACCCGGACTGTGGTCACCTCCAAGGTGGGCGGCTTGGCGGGTTTCATGACCAAAAAGGCAGCCTGTCTGGGCTGCAAATCCCTGATGCCCAAGGGCTATGAGCAGGCCTGCCTGTGTCCGCATTGTGAGCCCAAGATGAGTGAACTCTATCAGAAGGAGGTGGCATCCAAGCGTGGCTTGGAGGAGACCTTCTCCCGCCTGTGGACCGAATGCCAGCGTTGTCAGGGCTCCCTGCATGAGGAGGTGATATGCTCCAATCGGGATTGTCCCATTTTCTATATGCGGCAAAAGGTGCGCATGGAACTGGACACCCAGGAGAAGCGTGTGCGTCGCTTTGGATTGCCTGAGTGGTAGTTGCCCATCCACAAAGATATGTTATACATTCTTACAATATAAACCTACAATTTAATAATTATATTACTAGAAGTTATTACAAAGTTGTGTGTGTGTGTTTGGATAATTTTCGATTTTTTTGTTTTTTGTTTTTTTTTGCGCAAGCATTTAAAGAATTTCCAACTCTCTCTCTCTGGGTGACACTTTGGACAATTTTACAAGGGGGCAGGCGTATTTTGGATGGGGGTCGGACATGACTATTTGCGGCTCTGTAGCGTATTGGATAACCAGTCCATGGCCTGGTCAAGACCTTCGCCCTTGGTGGCCGAAGTTTTGAAAATTTGAAATGTGCGATTTTTCAGATTCTCCAAACCTAACGCATGATGCACCTCAGCGACGGTCATGCAGCCGTCCATGTCCTGTTTATTGGCAAGCACAACGAGTATCGCACCCGCCAGCTCCTCCTCCCGCAACATGTACAATAGCTCATCCTTAGAAATTCCAATGCGATCCCGATCCGCAGAGTCTACCACATATATGATGGCGTCTGTATTGCTGTAATAGCAACGCCAATAGGGTCTGGAATAAAAAGTACACATACTATATATTAAAAGAAAAATAAAAAGCGAGAAAGTTTAACTTTGGCACACCGAAGATTATTTAAGAGTATTTAAATGGTATAAAAGACAAACACTTAAGGTCTTAAGAAATAAAGTTTTTCATATTATGGAAGCTATATGACATATAACATACATCTGTCATCAACATACATAACATACAATCTGTGAGAATAGATGAAACATGTCAAAAAATAAACGGATTGTTCCTATGACAGATTTATGATATAGTTTTATACCCCTGACAAAACAATACTAACTCTAAAGTCTGTGAGAATAGTTGAAAAATCTGAATATAAACAAAGTTTTTTTTATACTACAGATTGATTTTCAACCGATTTTTCCTACTGCAGCTATATAATATTGTTTAACACCCTTGCAGAGCAGTGTATTTAAATGTTTAATGTTGTAAAGGCAAACACTTAATATACTATCATGAGGGTATATGAAACATCTCAAAAAATACATTTTTTCCTAATAAAGATTGATTTTCAACCGATTGTTCCTATTTCAGATATAAGATATAGTCATCTGATTCAGCATATTTCCACACACAGATTGATATATATAGAAAGGCGGATCTGCGCCAATCTTCATCAAGATAGCTTCAATATGTATATATATATTGAATATGGCCACGCCTCCTTTAAGGCTTCACACACTCTGCGAGAGTATAAAAATATGATTACTTCAGTGTAGATGCTCACCTAATACTTGTCTGTCCACCCAAGTCCCAGACTTGGAACTTGAGGTTCTTGTATGTGACCTGCTCCACGTTGAAGCCAATTGTGGGTATCGTCGTGACGACCTCACCAACCTGCAGCCTGTACAGTATTGTTGTTTTGCCGGCGCCATCGAGACCCAGTATTAATATACGCATCTCCCTGGATCCGAGCAGACCACGAAAGTAACTGAGCACCCCACCTGCAACCAATCATAATGAATAAAAAAAAGAAGTATATATTAAAAGGTGGTGACTTTTATGACTGGCGGCAGACTGAGTGAATAATCGAGTTTTGTATTGGATATTCGGTTGTGCTACCATATTGTGCATCCTACCTACCCATAATTGAAGCTCGATTGCAACGTGCTAAGTGCCTCTAAATGCTTAAGTTTTAATATTAACTAACTAATTGTATTTTATTGCTCTTTTAACGAATTCTGCTCTTGTTTTCACTAAATGACAGAATTTTGTCACTCACAGCGAACGTAAACATGACGTGTCATGGCATACGTTCAGCAGATCAAAAATATTTTTATTATAATAACTGACTTAATAAAAATTTATTGTATTGCAATTAATAAATATATAATTGTGTAATTATTAATATAGTATTTTTGTTTACTGCATGATTTTTGCAATTTGTATTTAATATTCTATTCGGTTGAGCGTAGCCACATATTGCCGGCACATAGGGTTGCCACACTTTGAATTTTGTTATACAGAGACGTCCGCCATTGTCGCGTCTTTCGTCCAATAAAAGTGTGAAAATCGTGAAACATAAAACGCTTTCAAATTGTGCAAATAGGTAAAAATATTGTGTAAAAACTACGCAATTTAATGTTTTTGATAATAACTGATGTGTGGCATGTGAAATACAAGCGCTACAAGCATTTATAATATGAATTTTGTGGCATGTGCAAAATGCGAATTGTAAAATGTGTGTGTGATGAGGGGGAGAAGCAACAAAGCCGAATAACGATTACATATACAGTTTATATACATTTTAATGAACTTTGTGCAAAACGTAGAGCAATATACTGTTACAACTTACAGCGAAAACACCGTGTACTTATATTTGCACAACATTTTAGCTAATATTTCTAGTGGCTGTCCAGTGTAAAGCGAACGCAACCGAAACGTAACGAAAATGGCCTCGCCCTCGCCGGCGAACAGTCCGATGCCGCCTCCACAGGCGCCCAGCCCCATGGCGCCTCCCTCACAAAGTCCAGCGCCCTCGCCACACAGTCCCTATCCGCACCAGCCGCCTCAGGGTCCGCCGCAAGGACCACCGCCTGGCGCGCCGCATATGCAGGGTCCACCGCCGCCGGGTCATCCGGGCGGACCCTACGGACATCCCATGCAGCATGGACCACCTGGACAGGGACCACCGGGTCATCATATGCCGCCACATCATCAGGGCATGAGTATGCGTATTCAAAATGCATATCTTTATTGTAATCTCTAATATTTGTTTACAATTCGCTTACAGCACCGCATATGGGAATGCAAATGCCACCAAGTGGACCGAATATGTCACCGATTGGATATCAAACGCATGGCATGCCGCCCAATGTAAGTGCAGCAATAAGCTCTTAATCTAATTCTATGTGAATGTATAGTCGTTGATCTGATCCGCCTCCTTGATAAGTTGTATTACCTCCTGAGCAAGCGAATCCTTGCCAGCAGCCACAAGATTCGGTTGCATTACATTAAATTCGCTGCCATTTGTATTATGCACAATGCCGCCAGCTTCGCGGACCAATAATACTCCTGCTGCCACATCCCAGGGCTTTAAATCGTCCACGTGATACGTGTCCAGTGTGCCTTTAGCCACGTAGGCCAGAGACAGAGCAGCGGTAGCTAGGCAACGTGTGCTATCAATCACCAAAATATATATTTGTCGTTTCTTATACTCTTGCAAATCCTTAACTTACCCAGCGGCAACGGAGCCCAGTTTATAGACACGCTTGATATTTTTATCCCGCCAAGAAGCATTATTTATAAGTGTAATTTCATGACCAATCACTGAGTTGGATAACTGCAAGAATAACTATAAATTGTAGCCGGAAACGAGTCGCATCTTTGAGCGATACTCACCGTAGTTGCTCCAGATACTTGTATAGGCTGATCATTTAAATATGCTCCATGACCTTTTCTGCTCGTATAAAGTTCATGTGCAGCCGGATTGTAGATAATTCCCACTACCATTTGCTTACTAACCGCTAAAGCAACTGAAATGCCACAATGTGGAAATCTATGTATATAATTTGTGGTGCCATCGATGGGATCTATGATCCATGTTGGTGCATCCGTCAATTCTGGCATTTCCTTTGATTCAGCCAAAGATTCTTCGCCTATGAATCGCGATTCAGGAAAGGCTTTGAGTAAACCTTCAGTTAATTTTTGTTCAATTTGTCGATCGTACACAGTGACAAAGTCATAGAAGTCGGACTTCACCATAACCTCCTTTTTGATCTTATTATAGCCTTCCTCAAATATTGGGCCACATTTAATGACCAGATCTAGTGCAACATCGTAGTACTCCTTGAGCTTTGTCTCGCTTATAGTGCACGTCATATTTTAAATAAAGATAAACAAAAAAGTAAATAATAAATAACGCTGTACTTAATCAGAATTCAACTGTCTGATTGGATAGCTTCTCAAGTACTAAATCAATTTGCAATCTTGTTTATATGATAGTGCGAAACTCGCATAGCTTTTTAAGAGCTTTTTTGGAAAGCTTTGAAAAGAGCGGGAGAGTGAGAGCGCAGAGATAGTGAGCAGCAATCGAGCTTTTGATTTGAATACTCGTTTAATTGTTTAACATGTCAAGCTTAATTTGTTTTTTGTTCTTTGTTTTTACACCCGTTACTCATACAGTACAAGAGTATAATGAGTTCGTTGCAAATTAAGTAACAAGGAATTAGCTTACATGGAAAAAATGGGTTTTTATGTCAATTGTACTCTTTATTTGAATTTAAATAATTTATAATTACGAGTTTACGAAAAAATCTTGTGCTGAGAGTATATATAATAATATTAATAAGCTATAACTTAGCAATCATATGAGCTAGAGACTTCAAATTTGTGGAACAGACACCTATTACTCAAAACTTTAAAAACATCATCAATTCTTATTAGGTTCAGATATAGTTCTTCATGTTAAAAATTCGCTTTTATTATTCTCAATAATTCCACTTAATCGCATAGATATTGTAAAAATCTAAAGGTAGTTATGGCCTTTTTAAGTTTTTAATTAACGTGTTTGCAGTTATTTGTATACCTTTGGAGTTTTAAAATTCATTGAGACAGTTATACAATTATTTATAATTTTAAACGTCAGCGCCTCCCACAGATTTCTCTAGATCCGCTTTGCGTAGCAGATCCTCGATTTCCTTGCGTAACTTTTCGGTGCCGGCACAAATTAAATCCGGTTTCATGATATCAAACGGTGCACCAAAAGGATGCGTTACAACGCCTCCAGCCTCTTGTACCAGCAATGAGCCAGCGGCACAATCCCAAGGATACATATCCTCAATGTAGAAAGCATCCAAATTGCCAGCAGCCACCATGCAAAGTTCATCCACAACACAGGAATAGGCTAACAAACTGCGAGAGGAGAGATATATGAAAAGAATTAAAATTTGATTCGCTACTGGGACTTACCGTCTGGCATGTAATCCCACATGGTAGATGCGTTTGATATGCTTGTTGGCCACGTTATGGACGTGCAGCAAAGAGACTTCATAGGCCACATTGGCATCCCTTATTCGCTCACAATCACTCACATGAATCGGTTTGCCATTGCAAAAGGCGCCCTGTCCCAACTTGGCTGTATAGAGCTTTTTCTGGGCAGGATTATTTACAATACCCAGCACAATTTGCTTATTAATTGAGAGTCCAATTGAGACGCAAACATGTGGAATTTGCTTAATGAAATTGGAGGTGCCATCAATGGGATCTATGATCCAGGTGGGGGCATCTGTTAGTTCCTTGGACATGTTATTATTCTTGGCCGTCTCCTCCTCGCCAATGAACTTGTGCTGCGGATACGTGGCCAATATTTTGCCCATTAGAAACTCCTCGATCTTGTTGTCATAGTCCGTAACCACATCATAAAATGCACCCTTAATATCGACATTCTTTTCCGTACGTTCGTAACCTTCTAATAGAATTTCACCCGCTTCTACGGCCAGCGGGTAAATGAAGTTATACAATTCCTCAATTTCCGTTAACATTTTGTAAATGTATTCAATGATTTTAATTACGAATCCGTTACGTTCAACTACTCCCCACAACAGACGATTGACAACTGATTTCATCAAGCGGAGCTCCATAAACATTGAACTCACTCTCATTCTGTATCTCTCTCGCATTTGTTTACATTGTGCTTTAAATTATACGCTCAATAAACTTAAAATTCTCCAGACGCGATGAAATGAGATACACTGAAAGTTGAAATCTGTCTGTTGCTTGCTACTCGCTCCCGTTTTATCTCGTTTGATTTGACGACTACAAATAGAAGCCATTATCTTTGAACAGACATGTGTCTATGCCATGAAGTAGTCAAATGAGAAATTACAAAAAAAATATTAAAAAAACTAGCAAAGTACAGTAAAAGTTATGCTTAAACGATACCATTAAATATCTTGACAAAAATCTGATAATCATCTACAATCTAATCATTTGTTAGGCTTAATTATTATAATCTCATTTTCCTGGTAATGACTATAAGATTCAGTGTGTTGTCCAAATTTGATGGCTGTATTCTCCATTGTCACTTTATCAGGGGTGCCATACTCCATAAAATTTTTGGAGATTTTGGTTGATTTCATATTTTTTGGCCCCCCTTTTTTTGACTAGGCGAACATTTGTCTAACTTCATGTTCTTTATTAACACTTTTAGTCTCCTCCATTGTAATTTTCAACGAGCTAATTTTTTTTCTAAGTAACTATATTCAAACGTAATTTCTATATATTGCATATCGTGAACTGTTGAGCATAATTTATATTTACAAGTTTTTCAATGTCAATTTAATCAAAGTTTTATTTTATAAAACATTTTATTGAATACAAAAAATTGCTCTATTATAGGTTTTTTCATCATTCGAATTTAGATTCCGTCATTTGATTCGCCTCCTCAATTAGGCTTATAACTTTTTGAACCAGCTCCTCTGTGGCGGCACAAACCAAATCAGGCTTCATAATATTGAATTTACCACCTTTGGTATGATAGATGCAACCTCCAGCCTCGGCTACAATCATAGCGCCAGCAGCAATGTCCCATGGCTGCAGATCATCAATGTGATAGACATCACATTGACCCGTCGCCACATAGCACAAAGAGAGAGCGGCGCAGCCAAAGCTACGAGTGCTGGAGGGGGAAAAAAAAACAACAAGAGCTTTCATTAAGCTCCCATACTCACAATTTCTCTTTAGCTCTCTTAAACTTACCCAGCGGCATTTGAGCCCAACTTGTAAATGCGTTTTACGTTTTTGTCCCTTGTAGATGCAGAGTTTATCAATGAGATTTCATGGGCAACCACAGCTTGGTTAATCTGTAAGGAAAAAATTTAAAGTAGTTAAAATTTATTATCTTATTCGTTAATGAAGATTCGTTAATACGGATGGTGTGTTTATTTTACCTTTGTAATTTTCGAGGAGCTTATGCGTTGGCCATTTAGGTAGGCTCCATGACCCTTCCATGCTGAGAACAATTCATTGGCTGGGGGATTGTAGATAATGCCTACGACCAGCTCTTTATTGATGGCCAATCCCACAGATATACAGCAATGTGGAATGCGATGGATGAAATTCGTGGTGCCATCGATGGGATCTATTATCCAAGTGGGCGCATCTGTTAATTCAGGCTGACGTTTCGCTGCTGTCAATTCCTCCTCTCCGATGAATAACGATTCAGGAAACGCAGCCAGCAATCCTTTCATTAAAGTATCCTCAATTTGTTTATCATACACAGTGAGAAAATTCCAAAACTCATCTTTGATTTTGTAGTCCGTTTTGGCCTCCGTAAAACCTTTCATCAGTATTGGTCCACATTTCTGCACCAAATCCAAGGCGACATCATAATATTCCTTTAGCTTTTTTTCGCTTATTAAAGTGTTGCTCATAATTCTTGTTGTAAACTCTTCAAACTGATGCTAACCACTGAATTGTATTAGCTCAATGTAGTAGTTTTTATGCTGCCAAAATTTTGTATGCTCAAAATTATAAAATCATATTATACCATATTATATAATACCACGACAGCCAAATAGCCCAATGAACAGATAAGTTTTTATTATGTTTTATGCTAGGATTACTTGCCTAGTTGCCTGTGAGCCAAAATTTGAATCTGTTTCTTCTTTTTCTTCCTTATCTCTGACTAGTTCCACAGACACACATTCTGACATTCTGTTGTATATCAGAAATGTCTGAACTGTAACAATTTAGAGTAACAGTTTCGCATAAGTTTATAAATAAAATGTTTTTGTCAAGAGCAAAACGAAATAAGTGTGTAATAATATTTTTTATTCTACAGTTTTTTCTTATTACTTATTTTATGGCCGAATTTCCAATATTTTCACATCACACTTACTTATTATTTATTGGTAAAAATTAAAAGAAGTCCCATTTTTAAAGATTTTATTTAATACAAATGAATTATTTATGTAGTTTTAGTTTTTGGGTAAGAATCACAGTCAACGAATAATCACTTGAATGTATACTCCGTAATTTCATTGGCCTCATTGATGAGGCTTATTACATTCTTGACCAGCTCCTCTGTGGCAGCACAGACCAAATCAGGCTTCATCACGTTAAATTCCCCACCTTTGGTATGATAAATGCAACCTCCAGCTTCAGTAAGAATCACAGCACCAGCTGCAATATCCCATGGTTTCAGATCTTCTACATGATAAAGATCACATTGACCTGTCGCTACATAGCATAAAGCGAGAGCAGCGCTGCCAAAGCTGCGAGTGCTGTGCAAAAGAGAGCGGACAAAATAAAGCTTTTATTACGCTCAAACTTCCTTTCACGCTCTCTCATACTTACGCAGTGGCATTTGAGCCCAACTTGTAAATGCGTTTCAAGTTCTTGTCTCTCACAGCTGCAGCGTGTATCAAAGAGATTTCAAAGGCGACTACGGCTTGGTTGATCTGTAAGAGAGAAGAGAATGAGAGGGAGCTTTACGTTTTATTTAAGAGAGCGCAGAGAGCACGAAAAGTCTTGTTTATTATGTATCATACCGGGAACATGCAATAACAAAAAGCGAATTTAAAATGTTAAAATTGATAGTGAATCATCATGAGACGGTTAAATTCACACTGCAAATAACTTATCATCTTGTTTATATGTAGATACGTTTTTTCAGCATTTATATAATAATCTCATTCTTACCGTTGTGATTTTGGAAGTGTTTATGCGTTGGCCATTTAGGTAGGCTCCATGCCCCTTCCATGCCGAGAACAATTCATTGGCTGGGGGATTGTAGATAATGCCAACGACCAGCTCTTTATTGATGGCCAATCCTACAGAAATGCAGCAATGTGGAATGCGATGAATAAAGTTTGTGGTGCCATCGATGGGATCTATTATCCAAGTGGGCGCATCTGTTAACTCCGCCTGTCGTTTAGTTGCAGCCGACTCCTCCTCGCCAATGATCAATGATTCAGGGAACGCAGCCTGCAATCCCTCAATCAAAGTATCCTCAATCTGTTTGTCATACACGGTGACCAAATCATAAAAGTCCGCTTTGACCTTGTAGTCCGTTTTGGGTTTTGTATAGCCCTCCATCAGAAGTGGACCACATTTCTGCACTAAATTTAAAGCGACATCATAATACTCCTTCAATTTCGACTCGCTAATTGGATGTTTGCTCATGATTCTTGTTTTCGACTCGTCAAACTATTGCTAACCACTGAATTCTAATAGCTTAAATGAACGGCATTATAGCTGTCGAAAGCTTTTCCAAAAGCTTCTTTTGGGTATGCATTGAGCTTTGAACTTTGGGGAAAGGGGTATTAACACTCTATGAATTTGTATACAAATACAAATAAATGATAAGAATAATTATTCAGTTTATGAGCTTGATAGCATCATAGTTATCTTTAAGATAATTACAATATGCAACTCATCACATAAAATATATCTAGATACATACCTTGTATGTAAAAGATATGAATTGTTAAAGTAAATTTGACTTTAAAGTGGGACACTGATTTTAAAAAATAATAAAGTTTTATTACGTTTTAAGCACACTATTATTATTCATTCACATCCTCGCTACCCACAGACTTTGCCAGATCTGCTTTCCGTATAAGATTCTCAATTTGCTTTCGCAGTGTCTCTGTGCCGGCACAAATCAAGTCTGGTTTCATAATCTGAAAGGGACCACCATAGGGATGGGTTACAACGCCGCCAGCTTCACGTACAAGTAAATAGCCCGCAGCACAATCCCATGGATACATGTCCTCAATGTGAAAGGCATCCAAATTGCCAGCGGCGACCATGCAAAGTGAATCCACGACAGCGGCGTAACCCAATAAACTGAAGAATTACATTATCATTTAGGTTTATTTCGATGTTTTATTTAATATGTACTCACCGTCTAGCCTGTGAGCCAATGTAGTAAATGCGTTTGATATGCTTGTTTCTTATCTTTGGCGCATGGAGCAGACATACCTCATAGGCCACGTTGGCAGCATTGAGATGCTCACAGTCGCTCACATGGATTCTGTCGTCATTACAGAATGCGCCCTGTCCCAACTTGGCTGTGTAGAGCTTCTTTTGGGCAGGATTATTCACAATACCCAGCACAATTTGCTTATTAATCGAGAGTCCAATTGAGACAGAGACGTGAGGGATTTGCTTAATGAAATTGGAGGTGCCATCAATGGGATCTATGATCCAGGTGGGGGCATCTGTAAGCTCCTTGGTGATGTTATTATTCTTGTGTGTATCTTCCTCGCCAATAAATTTGTGATCGGAATACGTGGCCAGTATGCTGGACATCAGAAATTCCTCAATCTGATTGTCATACTCGGTTACCACATTGTGGAACTCGTTGCATTTCAGGGCAACTGATTTGCCCGCATTCTGATAGCCTTCAAGCAATATTTCACCTGCTCGAATTGCCAGTGGGTAAATGAACTTGTAAAGTTCCTCAATTTGTGCTTCGCTTGTCATTTTTACGAACGTTGTCACCTGCCTTCAAACTGAACTCGTACTGAGCAATCACAACTTAAAACGGGTTTCCATGGCAGTTGTACACAAAGATATTTTCAAGATAATTTGTTAACTTTTCTGAAAGCTTTTGTGTGGTCATATTGCGACTGCAAATGATGCTAAAATAAGTAAGAGAGTGCACAGTGGGGCAAGTGCAATAATTCTGCTTTCAAATAGGAGTGTGTAAAAGATCAATTATATTTTTAGAAAAGTAATTTTAATTTTGAAGTTTATTTAAATTTTGAAAGCGCACAGTGAAAATAAATTCAGAAATTGTAATGTAAAATGCATATATGCAAATTATGAATGAATTAAAATTTAAACTGGAAAAAGTTAATTAAAATTTTAATAAAAAGGTACCAACAATTTTTTTAATTATTGAACAAATCGAAGCAAAGTATTAGACAAAGAAACTATGATTATTATTGAATACCAAATTCGCAAAGTAGCTTAAATTCGTTGCATATTCAGAAAAAATTTTAATTTGTAACTGTCAAAGCTAAATTAATGTTCAATTACAAATTTATTTTATGACGTCACAGGTTGTACCGAATATTACTTGCCTTTTCAGTAAAAAACAATAATAAAATATACATTTAAGATACAGTACAAGTACTAAATTTAATGGGCACATCCATATTGTTGAACATAAATTTGTATAATTATTGTCAAATGTTCATTGTATATCATAAAAGCTGAGTTTATTTTTTGGTTAATTTTTGTGTCGATGTGTAATTATAAAATAGCTTGAGTATTATCAGGTCTAATTAAGTAATAACAAAAGTTAAATAGAAAAATATAATATTGTAGCTTTCCCACATATTTCCAATTATTTTCTAACCACTGTACTTTACTGTAACCATCATTTTACCATTCTTATGATATTCTGTCTTATCTCAATGTGAAGTATGCATTTTCATTGCAGGCACCCGCACAGCCTGGTCAGGGACCGCCTGGAGGACCACCCGGTGGAGGACCGCCGGAACGTTCCGGGCAGGAGAATCTGCATGCTCTGCAGCGGGCGATTGACTCGATGGAGGAGAAGGGATTGCAGGAGGATCCACGTTACTCGCAGCTGTTGGCCATGCGCGCCACATCAAAGCATCAGCATCTGAATGGGAATCAGGTGAATCTGCTGCGCACACAGATCACAGCCTATCGAATGCTGGCACGCAACAAACCCATTTCCATGCAGATGCAACAGGCGCTGCAGGCGTTGCAAGTGGCACAGCAGCAGCAACAACAACAACAGCCGCCGCCTCCTCAAATTGGACCACCGGGAATGCCTGGAGGACCACCACCAGGTGGACAGCATGCAGGACAACCGCCAATGCAGCCACAACAGCCGCCGGTAACAGGAACACCACCACAATGTTCCACGCCGCCCGCGAGCCCATATGGTCCGCCTTTGCCGGGCCAGAAATTGCAGCCGGCGCCACCACCTCATATGCAAGGACAACCGCTGCAGCCACAAACCCCACTCACAGGTGGGGCACCATTGCCCCCACAACAACAACAGCAGCAACAACAGCAGCAGCAGCAACAACAACAACAACAAATGCAGCAGCAGCAGCAGGCACAGCAACAGCAACAACAACCACTGCAGCAACCGCCAGAGCAACTGCAGCATCAGCTTCCCAATGGTGGCAAACCTCTGGCCATGGGTCCCGTTGGTGGCCCTCCTTTGATTCCTCCCACGCCCATGCAACCACAAGGCGTGCGTCCAGCGGCTCCTGGTCTGCCCGGCAGTCAAGTGGCACCACCGGGACCACCACGACCAGGTGCACCGCCTGGCCAACAGCAGCCGATGGCAAAGCCGAATCGTGTGACCACCGTGGCCAAACCGGTGGGTCTTGATCCAATAACGTTGCTGCAGGAGCGGGAGAATCGCATTGCCGCACGCATTTCGTTGCGTATGCAGGAGTTGCAGCGACTGCCGGCCACCATGTCCGAGGATCTGCGTCTGCAAGCGGCCATCGAGTTGCGTGCGCTGCGAGTCCTGAATTTCCAGCGGCAGCTGCGCATGGAAATTGTGCAGTGCACACGACGGGACACAACGTTGGAGACGGCCATTAACATGAAGTTGTACAAACGCACGAAGCGTCAAGGATTGCGCGAGGCACGAGCCACCGAGAAGCTAGAGAAGCAACAGAAATTGGAGGCAGAGCGCAAGCGAAGGCAGAAGCATCTGGAATTCCTTGCTGCAGTGCTGCAGCATGGCAAGGATCTGCGGGAATATCATCGCAACAACAAGGTATGTGACAAATTATAAAGGCTTATAAGTTTGTGGCAATGAAGGTAACAGGATAAAGGCATCTGTTAACAGATCTGACCCATTTTTTTTGTATTCATTTGCAACTGCAGGATTCATTCTTGTTGCCTTTCACTAATGCCATGTCATTCCACTTTTAGGCACAGCTAGCACGCATGAACAAGGCCGTGATGAACTATCATGCGAATGCGGAGCGGGAACAGAAGAAGGAACAGGAGCGCATTGAGAAGGAGCGTATGCGTCGTCTGATGGCCGAGGATGAGGAAGGTTATCGCAAGCTTATCGATCAGAAGAAGGACAAACGTCTGGCATTCCTTCTTTCGCAAACGGACGAGTACATTAGTAATCTCACCCAGATGGTTAAACAGCACAAGGATGATCAGATGAAGAAGAAGGAGGAGGAAGGCAAACGTCTGCAACAGTACAAGAAGGAGCTCCTCATGAGCGGAGAATACGTGAACGTGGATGAGAGCAGCATTGCGGCCGATATGCGTGTCATTGTTGTAGAGCAATGCAGTGGCAAGAAGTTAACTGGAGATGATGCACCCATGCTGAAGCATTTGCATCGCTGGCTTAACATGCATCCCGGATGGGATTGGATAGACGATGATGATGATGATAGCGAGGAGACGCCCGAAAAGAAAACAAAACCAAAGCTCGAGGAGCTGCCACAAACGGAACGCAATGCCGCCGCCGTGGAGGGATCGGAGGATACCACAGACAAGTCCGCACAGCCAGGCGATGCCCAATCCAATGATTTGATTACGCAAGTCAAGGTGGAGGATGATGAGTATCGTACGGAGGAGCAAACGTATTACAGCATTGCCCACACCGTGCACGAGAAGGTCACGGAGCAGGCCAGCATTATGGTCAATGGCCAGCTGAAGGAGTATCAACTGAAGGGTCTCGAGTGGCTCGTCTCGCTCTACAACAACAATCTGAATGGCATTCTGGCCGACGAGATGGGTCTGGGCAAGACCATTCAGACCATTTCATTGGTCACCTATCTAATGGATCGCAAAAAGGTCATGGGTCCATATCTAATCATTGTTCCGCTATCTACGCTGCCCAATTGGGTGCTGGAGTTTGAGAAGTGGGCGCCAGCCGTAGGAGTGGTCAGCTACAAGGGAAGTCCACAGGGTCGTCGCCTCTTGCAGAATCAAATGCGTGCCACAAAATTCAATGTGCTGCTCACCACATACGAGTATGTCATCAAGGATAAAGCGGTGCTGGCCAAAATCCAATGGAAGTACATGATTATCGATGAGGGACATCGCATGAAAAATCATCACTGCAAATTGACGCAGGTGCTCAACACACACTACATTGCACCATATCGATTGCTCCTTACGGGAACTCCGCTGCAGAATAAACTACCAGAGCTCTGGGCGCTGCTCAACTTTTTGCTGCCCTCCATTTTCAAGTCGTGCTCCACGTTTGAACAGTGGTTTAATGCCCCCTTCGCCACCACCGGCGAGAAGGTTGAGCTGAATGAGGAGGAAACCATTTTGATTATTCGACGTCTGCACAAGGTGTTGCGTCCCTTCCTCCTGCGTCGCCTCAAAAAAGAGGTGGAACATCAGCTGCCCGACAAGGTCGAGTACATTATCAAGTGTGACATGTCGGCACTGCAGCGTGTGCTCTACAAGCACATGCAGAGCAAGGGCGTCCTGCTCACCGATGGCTCCGAGAAGGGCAAACATGGAAAGGGAGGCGCCAAGGCTCTCATGAACACCATCGTCCAGCTGCGCAAGCTCTGCAACCATCCGTTTATGTTCCAAGCCATTGAAGAGAAGTACTGCGATCATACTGGCGGACATGGTGTGGTTTCTGGTAAGGATTTCCCTCAATTCTATAATTTGTCCAGTACCCAAAAAGGTACAATTGACTTAGAAGTGTGCTGCCTTGTTTGTAACAGGCATCATTAAGTTTATATATTCTCTATATAGTAATGTATGTCTTTATGAACACGTAGATCTGAGAGACTGTTAAAGCTACAGACACCATACTTAATACCCCTGAACATTATAAGCTCATGATGAAAGAAAAATAAAAGATAGGAACAATTTAATAGGAAAAAATTCCACTATAGATTTTAATTGACGAAGTAAAAGTTTTTTTTCAATACTCCATCATCTTAAAATCATGTCCTGTTTTACTTATATCCTAAAACAGGCAGGAAGATATTTATTTTTGACATTCTTTCACGGATGTAATTAAATTCTATATCAGTACTCGTGTGTTTAATAGCAATCATAATTATTTAAATGCAAGTACAATAATGAATTCTGCTAAATACAAATTAAATTTAATACTAATCTCACCGTCGACTTTCCCCACTAATTTATTGATATTAACGAATCTTTATTTTTGCAGGTCCTGATCTTTATCGTGTGTCGGGTAAATTTGAGCTCTTGGATCGCATCTTGCCCAAGCTGAAGGCCACCAATCATCGTGTGTTGCTTTTCTGTCAGATGACGCAGTGTATGACCATCATTGAGGATTATCTTGGCTGGCGCCAGTTTGGCTATTTGCGTCTCGATGGCACCACCAAGGCCGAGGATCGTGGCGAGCTCTTGCGTAAATTCAATGCCAAGGGCTCGGATTATTTTGTCTTCTTGCTATCGACACGTGCCGGCGGTCTCGGTCTCAACTTGCAGACAGCCGATACGGTGGTCATATTCGATTCGGATTGGAATCCCCATCAGGATCTGCAGGCCCAGGATCGTGCCCATCGTATAGGGCAGCGTAATGAGGTGCGTGTGTTGCGTCTTATGACGGTCAACTCTGTGGAGGAGCGTATTCTGGCCGCGGCACGATACAAGCTCAACATGGACGAGAAGGTTATCCAGGCGGGCATGTTCGATCAGAAGTCGACGGGTAGCGAGCGTCAACAGTTTCTGCAAACGATTTTGCATCAGGACGACAACGAGGAGGAGGAGGAGAACGAAGTGCCCGATGATGAGATGATTAATATGATGATAGCGCGCAGCGAAGAAGAGATTGAGATCTTTAAGAAAATGGATATTGACCGCAAGAAAGAGGATGAGGACATTCATCCGGGCAGAGAACGTTTAATTGATGAATCCGAGCTGCCCGACTGGCTAACCAAGGATGATGACGAAGTGGAGCGTTTCCATTACCAATACGATGAGGATACCATATTGGGTAAGTAAATCAATTGCAACATTTGATAAATCAGAGTTTTATTCATTATAATTTGTTTATTTAGGACGCGGTTCACGTCAGCGCAAGGAGGTGGATTACACGGACAGCCTCACGGAGAAGGAATGGTTGAAGGCCATCGATGATGGTGCCGAGTTTGAGGAAGAGGAGGAGGAGGATACCGACTCGAAGCGCAAGCGTCGGAAGCGCAAGAATCGCAAAGATGAATCCGATGATGATTCACTCATATTGAAGCGCAGACGACGTCAGAATCTTGATAAGCGTTCCAAAAAGCAAATGCACAAGATCATGAGCGCTGTCATCAAGCACACACAAGATGGACGCACGCTCTCCGAGCCGTTTATGAAGCTGCCGTCGCGCCAGAGGCTTCCCGATTACTATGATGTGATCAAGCGCCCAGTGGACATTAAGAAGATTCTGCAGCGCATTGAGGATTGCAAATATGCCGATCTCAATGAGCTGGAAAAGGACTTCACTCAACTCTGTCAGAATGCGCAAATCTACAATGAGGAGGCATCTTTAATCTATCTGGATTCCATAGCATTGCAAAAGGTGTTTGTTGGTGCAAGGCAAAGGATAACTGCGGCAGCGGATGCAACGGCTGTCGCTGCTGGCGACAACACGGGTGACGCTCATGGCAATGGCGGTGGTTCGGATAACTCTGATAATGATGAAGATGACGGCGATGATGGCTCGGATGATGAGGAAATTGCAACCACATCAGCGGCAGCAGTTAAAATGAAGCTAAAGCTTAACAAATCATTAGCCAGTGCACCGGCCACGCCCACGCAATCCTCGACAGCGGCGTCGGTGGCAAACAGCGGGGCAGCGACCACATCCAAGAAACAGACGCGTCGCAAACGCTCACAAAAGAAGTACACCATATCCGATGATGATGACGATGACATGGACTAGCTACCATTGGGCATCATCTTCAAGCGAGCGTCGAACGGTGCAACTAATGAATGCAACTAACAATAAGTTATTTACACTTAAATTAAGTGGCAGTTTGCTTATAAGTTTCTCTTTAATCCAATACCCCAACTTCTTCCTCTTCTCCGGGTCCCCAGTCCCCAGCAGAATTGCAATAATGAAACTTTCAACAGTTTTTTCCGCACATACTATAATACAGAAACTCAATGATATATACATATATATTTAAAGAAAATAATTTTTAAATAAATCTATACATACTTGCAGTCTGTCAAAACTAAACCAGACTGTCTTAATGCAAAAAGCAAATGGAATTTATAAATATATATACAATATATATAGAGAAACAGAGTATTATTCGTTGCAAAACAAACAATAGACACACTAAACATACATGTTTTTAAAGTACATTTGTTTTGTTCAATAAATGCCAAGAAACAAGGGAACGAAACCGAATTGAGCCTACAATAAATAATGAAAGTATTCATCACAGAACTCGTGTATAGAAGCAGCATACTCCTCGTCGCCGCTGTCATTACGTCTCAGCGCTATTTTATGGGCATTCGCATATAGATCCTCCTCATCGATGTTGACATCATCGCATTCTGTAAAGTATGAAATATGTTTAATTAACTGTCAATTGTGAAGGTTGAGAAAAAAAAAAATCAGTCGCTGCTTGATTTTGATTTGTGTCCAAAAACAAAGTTCTAGAAGTTTACTAATTTACGAACAATTCTCGACTTAATCAAATACAAAATGCATATAAAGTTCTTTATTATTAGTCAGAATGTGCAAAAAGTGTTTTATTTTGATTTATTTGTGCTTAGAGAAATGTAATTTCTTAATATGATCTTATCATTACATGTTTGTTTAACAGATAAGATAAAGTTTACTATAATTACTTTATAAATATTTGGTGTAAATATAAGATGGAATCGTAAACAGCTATCACCACGGATAATGTTATTCAATGGTCTGCTCTTAACCCTGATTATAGGAGTTATTCGTAAAAAGTAAAAGAAAATGAAATTCATTGATTATTCACAAACTGATACAAATGCAATCAAGTGGAAGAAAAGCTACGTGTAAATTTATTAATAGCATAGGAAATACATTGTTCAGATATCGTGTGTAGATTTCCTATTAACTCACCTCTATACTTTTGTTTTCTCCCCAAGCGTAATTTGGAACTTGACAGCACCGCCTCATCGCCCAGATCCAGTTCGTGATCTGTAGAGGATCGGGAGTAACGCACGGGAGGAGCTAGAAACCAATACGACTGCATGATGCTCTTTAAACCAGGCATTTGTCGCAGTTCTTCGAGTTTCTCTGGATGCTTTACAAGCGATTGAAATGCTCTCAACTGTAACGTTGCCGGCTGTGATGTGGAGTTAATCAAGCGTATGACTGACTTGGCAGCTGTGGAACAGACCATGGGATAAATTTTGACATGCGGATCTGTTGGAATATTCGTGTATGCAACGCCCAATGAACGACGATTCAAATAGAACTCCAAATGGCCACGAGTGCGATCTAAAAAGATTCCCACCAGGCAGCCCTGCGAAAACTTTTGGCCATAGGGCAACTGTTCGCCGCAGTGCTGGATTTTGCCATTGTATGAATAGCCCCAGGATTGAGCATTTGTGCCCAATGCGGAGACAAAATGAAATTTGAATTGCTCCAGATTAACGCTATCGGTGCCTATGCCAAACATCTAGGAGAGATAGAAATTAATACAATATAATACATATTGTGGACTTTTCTGTAAATGAATGGATTAGAATGAGGAATGGATTGTCTTATCAGTTCAACTGTGCCATTAGTCAACCGTGCACTGATTTCCTCATTTCCACTCTGACAGTAAAAGTGCCCCTATTGCATTGTCTTATCTATGAAATGTTGCTTATCTTGAGACTATTTTAATCCATGCAGATAGATGCACTTCACTCCACTCACCACATCTGTGCCCGCTAACGCTGTAATAACACGCATCTCCCAGAAATGCACTTTGTCATGCTGCAGTGGCTGCTCCCCGCGTGCAATGGCCGTGCCCTGGCTGTATGTAGGATGGAATATGATATTTCTGCCAACGATGTGGGCATCGGATTCGTCATCTTTATACCACTGCCACTGCAAGCCGTTACCGCTGTCCTCACCACAGCGGCATGTCACCATATCGGGTATATTTCCTTTGTGATTCGCCACATCAATGGAGGTGGGAAAGCGACAATCGCAGAAGCCGGGACATCGGAGATCCTGATTTGTACTTGAGATTGGTAGCATCCTGATATGTTGTTGTTTATTATGATTATTGATTGGCCCAGATTCGTTCCGTTACATACGCTAACGAGGTCGCCGAACAACTGATTTGCTTATCGATTTGTTGCTCAATTTATTACAATTCACAAAAGAGCGCCGTTTGTTTACTTTATTTACACTGTTGCCTTAACCATAAAAAGGGTTGGCAGCCTTTACCCAAAAACGGGTTGGCAGGCTCAAGCCCATATTCATATTGTGATCAATTTCCAAAATGGACTTAAATAAAAAACTTCTTTGATCTTTAAGCATAGTTTTTGTAAGAACTTTATATAAGGTTTGGAATTAACAAAACTTAATGTCCAGCATTCTTTAAAAGTGCACCTTTATTTTATATAATTTCGAATTAATAAATTTCATTAAGTTTAAGACTAACAAAACTTAAATTGCGCGCCATTTAGATTGTGATCTAAAAATAGCTATAAAATAGCCAAGTGGTGACTGCAACAAACAGTGTTGATAAATGCATCAAAATATATCGCCCGACCGCCACGAATGTCATCTGAAAGTAGCAGGAATGCTAAATGCGAAATTCGACAAAATTATGCAACAATTTTCAAATTTCTAGCTTAAAATAATAACATTTTTGCAAATAGATTTTTTTTAAAAACGATCTCTAACATGAAAAATAATCTTTCACGAACTGCAAGATCTGGCAGCGTTCAAATAAACGAAAATTTTTTCTGCCAGGTGGCAAGTCTGTCAAAAAGCAGAAAAAAAGTGCAGACGAGTGAATTTTTGTGCTTTAATATAGTTAAAAATAAGTGAATTGTGCAGTAAAAACGAAAAGAAAACATTAAGCAAACATGGCGGATGCCGCTGCACGTCAACTGCAGTACGAGTACAAAGCGGTAAGTAACTGAGAAGTGTTTGCAAAAATAAATGCCGCCACATGCGGTAAACGTTTGCCGAAAAAAGTTTGTTGATCTTAACATTGTCTATTTTTTCGTTTTTTTGGTAGAACTCGAATCTTGTGCTGCAAGCTGATGTTCGTTTAATTGAACGTCCGCGTCGCGATGAAGCCACAGGTGAGGTGTGCTCCTTGGTGGGTAAATTGGATGGCACCCGGATGGGGGATCGCTATCAACGCACAAAGCCGGAGAAAACAGAGGAGCGCAAAGTGAAACGACAGAAACGTGACGAGGCACAGTACGATTTTGAACGGATGAAAGGTGCTACGCTGCTTTCGGAGGGCATTGACGAAATGGTTGGCATTGTTTACCGCCCCAAGACGCAAGAGACGCGTCAGACCTACGAGGTCTTGCTCAGCTTCATACAGGAAGCTCTGGGCGACCAACCGCGTGATATTCTTTGCGGTGCAGCTGATGAAATTCTCGCTGTCCTCAAAAATGATCGACTCAAGGATCGTGAGCGTAAACGCGATGTGGACAGTTTGTTGGGTGAAGTAACTGACGAACGATTTGCATTGCTGGTCAATCTGGGCAAGAAGATCACAGACTTTGGCAGTGATGCTGTAAATGCACTCACAGCAGCAACAAACAATGAAGAACAAATTGACGAGACCTACGGCATCAATGTGCAATTCGAGGAGTCGGAGGAGGAGAGCGACAATGACATGTACGGCGAGATACGCGACGATGATGCACAGGACGAAGGCGAAGAAGCTCGCATTGATCACACTCTGCATGCCGAGAATGTAAGTATTATAAAGGGACCCATAGAATTCTTCTCATATTTCGATTCACAGCTCGCCAGCGAAGAGGCTGCCAGCAATGTGAAGAAGGATCGTTCGCTTCATCCGCTGGACATTGATGCCTACTGGCTGCAGCGTTGCCTCAGCAAGTACTACAAGGATGCAATGGTCTCGCAGAGCAAGGCAGCAGATGTGCTCAAGATATTAAAGGATGCCGCCGACGAGCGTGACTGTGAGAATCAGCTTGTGCTGCTCCTGGGCTACGATTGCTTTGACTTTATCAAGCAGCTCAAACTGAATCGACAGATGATACTCTATTGTACTATGTTGGCATCCGCTCAAACGGACAGCGAGCGACAGCGTATACGTGAGAAGATGCGGGGAAATACAGCGCTGGCCAAGATCTTGCGACAACTGGACACGGGCAAGGCCGATGAGCAGGAGGAAGCGGATGCACGTGCTCATAAGCGTGGCAAGGGCGACGCTGATGATGGTGGAGCAGCTGCTGCCGGTCAAGTCGCCGGTGTGCGGCAATTACTGGAGCTGGATGAGTTGGCCTTTACCCAGGGTTCGCATTTTATGGCCAACAAACGTTGTCAGCTGCCCGATGGTAGTTACCGTAAGCAGCGCAAGGGATACGAGGAAGTTCATGTGCCCGCCCTGAAACAAGTCGCCTTCGATGCCAACGAGGAGCTGCAACCGATCGACAAGCTGCCCAAGTATGTGCAACCTGTTTTCGAGGGATTCAAGACACTGAATCGCATTCAGAGTCGTCTCTACAAGGCTGCTTTGGACACGGATGAGAACATGCTGCTTTGTGCACCCACTGGAGCGGGTAAAACCAATGTCGCTTTGCTCACCATGATGCGAGAGATTGGCAAGCACATCAATGAGAATGGCACCATTAATGCGCAGGATTTCAAGATCATTTATGTGGCGCCCATGAAATCGTTGGTACAGGAAATGGTTGGTAACTTTGGCCGTCGTCTCGCCTGCTACAATCTGACCGTGTCCGAGTTGACGGGAGATCACCAGCTAACCCGTGAGCAGATTGCCGCCACCCAGGTGATTGTGTGCACGCCGGAGAAGTGGGATATTATAACACGCAAAGGCGGAGAACGGACATTCGTGAGCTTGGTGCGTCTCGTGATTATCGATGAGATTCATCTGCTGCACGATGAACGTGGTCCAGTGTTGGAGGCCCTCGTGGCCCGTACCATACGCAACATTGAGTCAACGCAGGAGGATGTGCGTCTGGTGGGCTTGTCTGCCACGTTGCCCAACTATCAGGATGTTGCCACATTTCTGCGCGTCAAACCCGACAAGGGACTCTTCTACTTTGACAACAGCTATCGTCCGGTGGCTCTGGAACAGCAATACATTGGTGTGACGGAGAAAAAAGCGCTCAAGCGCTTCCAGGTCATGAATGAGATTGTCTACGAAAAGACCATGGAGCATGCGGGTCGCAATCAAGTCCTGGTCTTTGTGCATTCCCGTAAGGAAACGGGAAAAACGGCACGTGCAGTGCGTGACATGTGTCTGGAGCAAGACACGCTGGGAAGCTTCCTGCGGGAGGGTTCGGCCAGCATGGAAGTGTTGCGCACGGAAGCGGAGCAGGTGAAAAACACAGAGTTGAAGGAACTGCTTCCATATGGATTTGCCATACATCATGCTGGCATGACACGCGTGGATCGTACACTGGTCGAGGATCTATTTGCAGATCGGCACATTCAGGTGTTGGTATCGACGGCTACTTTGGCATGGGGTGTCAATTTGCCCGCGCACACGGTCATCATCAAGGGCACCCAGGTGTATAATCCCGAGAAGGGACGCTGGGTCGAGCTTAGCGCCTTGGATGTGCTCCAGATGTTGGGACGTGCCGGTCGTCCACAATATGATACCAAGGGTGAGGGTATCCTCATCACAAATCACAGTGAGCTGCAGTTTTATCTGTCGCTGCTGAATCAACAGTTGCCCATTGAGTCGCAGTTCATCTCGAAGCTGCCGGACATGCTGAATGCTGAGATTGTCCTGGGCACAGTGCAGCATCTGCAGGATGCAGTCAACTGGTTGGGTTACACCTATTTATACATACGTATGCTCAGGAATCCCACCTTGTATGGTGTCTCGCATGATGCCATTGAGGCGGATCCGTTGCTGGAACAACATCGAGCCGATCTGTTACACACGGCTGCCTGTTGCTTGGAGAGAAGCGGTCTAGTTAAGTATGAACGGAAGACGGGACACTTTCAGGTCACCGATCTGGGACGCATTGCATCGCATTATTATTTAACCCATGAGACAATGTTAACCTACAATCAGTTGTTGAAGCAAACGCTTAGCGAGATTGAGCTATTCCGCGTCTTTTCGCTCTCCTCCGAGTTCCGTCACATCTCGGTGCGCGAGGAGGAGAAACTGGAGCTGCAGAAGCTGATGGAACGCGTACCCATACCCATTAAGGAGTCCATTGAGGAGCATAGCGCCAAGGTGAACGTGTTGCTTCAGGCCTACATCTCGCAACTGAAGCTCGAGGGTTTTGCTTTGATGTCCGACATGGTATTCATAACACAATCCGCGGCACGTCTCATGCGTGCCATCTTTGAGATTGTCCTGACCCGTGGATGGGCTCAGTTGGCGGATAAGACGTTGACGCTCTGCAAGATGATCGATCGTCGCATGTGGCAATCGATGACACCGTTGCGTCAATTCAAAAAGATGCCCGATGAAATTGCCAAGAAGCTGGAGAAGAAACACTTTCCCTGGTCACGTCTCTATGATCTGGAGCCTCATGAGCTGGGTGAATTGATACGCGTGCCGAAGCTGGGCAAGACCATACACAAATTTGTCCATCAGTTTCCCAAACTTGAGCTATCCACGCACATTCAGCCCATTACCCGAGCCACCTTAAGGGTGGAGCTCACGATTACTCCAGATTTTCAATGGGATGAGAAGGTGCACGGCCAGTCGGAGGGATTTTGGGTGTTAATCGAGGATGTGGACTCGGAGCTGATACTGCATCATGAGTTCTTCCTCTTGAAGCAGAAATACGCCCAGGATGAGCATCAGTTAAAGTTCTTTGTGCCAGTTTTTGAGCCACTGCCACCGCAATATTTCCTGAGGATTGTCTCGGATCGTTGGATTGGGGCCGAGACCCAGTTGCCGGTATCCTTTAGGCATCTCATACTGCCCGAGAAGAATATGCCGCCCACGGAGTTACTTGATCTTCAACCGCTGCCCATTAGCGCACTGCGTCAACCGAAGTTTGAAGCATTCTATGCGAGCCGCAAGTTCCAGCAATTCAATCCGATCCAGACGCAGGTCTTCAATGCCGTCTACAACAGCGATGACAATGTATTTGTGGGTGCTCCAACTGGTTCGGGCAAGATGACCATTGCCGAGTTTGCCATAATGCGTTTGTTCAGCCAAAGCATCGACGGACGTTGTGTTTATCTCGTTTCCCAGGAGACTCTCGCTGATTTGGTATTTGCCGATTGGCATGAGAAGTTTGGGGCGCTGGACATCAAGGTGGTCAAGTTGACGGGTGAAACGGGCACGGATCTGAAGCTAATTGCCAAGGGGCAGCTGGTAATAACCACAGCGGATAAATGGGATGTGTTGTCGCGTCGCTGGAAGCAGCGCAAGAATGTCCAGCAGGTCAATCTCTTCATTGTCGATGAACTGCAGCTGGTGGGCGGTGAGGAGGGACCCGTCATGGAAATCGTTTGCTCCCGCATGCGTTACATTAGCTCACAGATTGAGAAACAGATTCGCATTGTGGCTCTGTCCGCATCTTTAACCGATGCAAGGGATGTGGCCCAATGGCTGGGTTGTAATCCCAATGCCACCTTCAATTTCCATCCTAGTGTGCGTCCCATACCACTGGAGCTGCACATCCAGGGATTCAATGTTACCCACAATGCCACTCGCATTGCGACCATGTCAAAGCCCGTCTACAATGCGATCCTCAAATTCAGCGCCGATAAGCCGGTGATTGTGTTTGTCTCATCCAGGAAACAGGCGCGTCTCACAGCCATCGATATTGTGACGTATGCTGCCTCAGATCTGCAGCCGAATCGCTTCTTCCTGGCGGAGGAGGAGAGTATTCAGCCGTTCCTGGAACGAATGTCGGACATAACGTTGAAGGAAACTATTGTCCAGGGTGTGGCCTATCTCCACGAGGGACTGTCCGCCTCGGATCGTCGTGTAGTCGAGCAGCTCTTCACGGCGGGAGCCTTTCAACTGGTTGTCGTCTCCCGGGACATGTGCTGGGGCATGAGCATCTCTTCTCATCTCGCTATTATCATGGACACACAGTTTTATAATGGCAAGAATCATTCGTATGAGGATTATCCCATTACGGATGTGCTGCAAATGATTGGACGCGCGAATCGAACCAAAGATGCCGATGCCAAGTGTGTGCTAATGTGTCAGAGCTCTAAGAAGGATTTCTTCAAGAAGTTCATCAATGAACCGCTGCCCATCGAGAGTCATTTAGATCATCGCATGCACGATCATTTTAATGCCGAGGTTGTCACCAAAACCATTGAGAACAAACAGGATGCTGTCGATTATCTAACATGGACATTCCTCTATCGCCGATTAACCCAGAATCCCAACTATTACAATCTTCAGGGCGTCACGCATCGTCATCTGTCTGATCATCTGTCCGAGCTGGTGGAGAACACGCTCAGTGATTTGGAGCAATCCAAGTGCATTAGTGTCGAGGATGATATGGACACATTGCCACTGAATCTGGGCATGATTGCAGCCTACTATTATATCAACTATACAACGATTGGTATGTGAATTCTAAATATATTCTTAGATTTAATTATTTCTAATTGTTTTTGTTATTATTTCTTTCCAGAACTCTTCAGTTTATCGTTGAACAGTAAGACCAAGGTCCGCGGTCTGTTGGAGATCATATCATCGGCAGCCGAGTATGAGGATGTTGTGGTGCGGCATCACGAGGAGAAGGTTCTGCGGAGACTTTCGCAGGGATTGCCCAACAAACTGACTGGACCCAATGAAACGGCGCCCAAGTAAATATAGTTATAGTTAATATTACATTTAAAATATAATTAATTCATATGTAATTCTTTTGCAGATTTAATGATCCTCACATTAAAACGAACCTGTTGCTCCAGGCGCATTTATCGCGGCTGCAAGTGGAACCCGAACTCCAGGGAGATACTGAACAGATTCTAAGCAAGGCGATACGCTTAATCCAGGCTTGTGTGGATGTGTTGAGTTCCAATGGCTGGTTATCGCCAGCTGTGGCTGCCATGGAGCTGGCACAGATGGTTACCCAAGCCATGTGGAGCAAGGACTCCTATCTGCGGCAGCTGCCACACTTCAATGCCGAGATTATCAAACGATGCACGGATAAGGTAAGCGATATAAGCCACAGAAATTGATTTCTATTTAAACTAATTGTTATTTATTTATTTTAGAAAATTGAAACCGTCTTTGACATTATGGAGCTGGAGGATGAGGATCGGTCGCGTCTGCTGCAACTGTCCGATGCCCAAATGGCCGATGTAGCGAGGTTCTGTAATCGTTATCCCAACATTGAGCTCAATTACGAGGTCGTGGATAAGGATCGCATCAATTCTGGATCAACGGTCAATGTGGTGGTGCAGCTGGAGCGTGAGGATGAGGTTACTGGTCCAGTAATTGCGCCATTCTTCCCCCAGAAACGTGAGGAGGGCTGGTGGGTGGTCATTGGTGATCCCAAGACCAATTCCCTGCTTTCCATCAAACGCCTCACCTTGCAACAAAAAGCCAAGGTCAAATTGGACTTCGTGGCGCCAAGTCCAGGCAAACATGATTATACCCTGTACTATATGAGCGATTCCTATTTGGGATGCGATCAGGAATACACATTCTCCATTGAAGTGGGCGATTTTCAATCGGAAAGCGAAAGCGAATCCGATTAAACGTATAACCGATAAACCTAACGAGCCAATAAAACCAAAACAATTTTTATCAAAATGACAGTTTATCGATATATTTCGGAGAAACTTGTTAGTTAATGCTGGCAAAACTTTGTGATTTCCTGGTATATTTTTAGTGATTTCGATTTCATAAATAACTGCAAGTGTTATTCCAACATAATTGCTTTAACGGATTTTTAATTGTTGGAAAGTTTGGTAATTGTCTATTATATGGGCCTCATCTCTAAAACTAAAAAAAAAAAAACCACAAATAGGGGGTGATTTATAATGAATTTAGCAACAAAAATTAGATTGGGGACTCAATTGGTTTATTTTTAAAAAATCTTTGAAGTTTCCATACAAATTGAACTATTTTATTGTAAATAGTGTTGGTAAACGGACCACAATAATGACAAGTTGCACAAAACAACAATAAAATAGTTCATTTTGTATGGAAACTTTAAGGATTTTTTAAAAATAAACCAATTGAGTCCCCAATCTAATTTTTTTTGCTAAATTCATCATAGATCACCCCCTATTTGTGGTTTTTTTCTTTTTAGTTTTTGAGATGAGGCCCATATAATAGACATTTACCAAAAGTTTTATATAAAGGCGACTATAAATTCACAAGATATAAGATACACTTTAATCCTTTTAACCACTCACAGATACGGCTCCGCCTCGGCTGGCGCCAGAGTTAAGTCCATTATTGGCATAACTATTTGTGGAGGCAAAATTGATTGTTTGACCATTGGGCAGGATAAAACCTAGACTGTGTGAAGCACCCGCCGAATTGCTGTTGCCGAAGGGATTGAAGTTCTGGGACTGGGTGGCTGTACTGGCGGCGGTGCCTCCAAAGGAGCCGTTAGCACCTTGTGACTGAAAACCCTGAGCTTGGCCAATGGCCGCTGAGGAGCCGCCGTTAAAATTGCCACTTGCAGCACCATTTGAGGCAGTCTGTTCCTGTCTGTACCCATCGGAACCCAAAGGACGCAGTGGCTGCAGGTTTACATTCGCATCGACAGTGGCGCCATTGGGTCCCACGCCAACGTTAACGCCAGATTGGGTGCGTCCAGCGCCGGCTTGGGTACCAGCATTTACCTTGCGTTGACGCTTCACGCGCTTGTGCGCCGCATAGGCGCCATTGAGAGTTGTTTCCAGTGCGGAACGCACACGTCTTACATTCTGACGCGCTTTGGGCTTAATATGCAGATTAGATTCCAATACAACCTCTTCGATGATGGTGGCACCATTGGTAGCTGTTATAATGACAGTTACATTTGCATTAATCGAAAAGAATCGATTATAAATATTAATACTTACGCAATCCCTCCTGAACCTGCTTCTCGTTGCGCTGCCTCTGCTGCGGCGCCGCTGATGTCGCTGCCAGGCAAACGGCTGCCAAGATTAGCATACAAATTGACAAATTCATTTCGTTATTGACTTTATTTTTGGTTAATAGAAGACTAAGCACGTCCGACAGCTTCGAAGCGCCAGAAACGACTGTTGGAAGCTGCGCACGCCGCTTGCGGTTTATTCCACTTAAAACTCTCACTTTTCAAACGCCAGGGGGCGCCCCCTTTGTAGGTAAGCGTTAATTGAGCTTATAAATATTTAAATGTTATGATAATCAACTTTTTGGCATATGTAACAAAACAAAAGACCGAAAAAAAATCAAAATTTAAACAACAATTTTTAGTTTTTATATTTTTTTTTGTATAGCAAAAAAAGCGGAAAAAAAACAAGTCTACAAAATTTGTAACCGGTTTCTCGTTTTCTCAAAGCTCATGCAGGAACTAGTTTGATTTTATAGCTGTTGTTTTTGTTGGAAGCTGCTTTTTGAATTTCCTTTTCTGGAACAGATGATGCCCAGAACTCTTACATATGTATATATATATATATATATATATCTGTGCGTGCATTTGTATTTGTGTGGGTCGGGGGTGACAAAGAGATTAGGCGATGAAACCCAGTGAACTTTTCAGAGCGATTGCGCAGCTGCTACCAGTGTTCCATCTTGGCTTGTTTTAAGATTTTTGTAGCGATTGATTAACAATCGTTTTTAAATCATATTTCTTTTCCAAGTCGTTTTAAATTCAACGCTATATAGAATTAAAATTCGAATAAATTTTATTTCTTAAAAACTCATTTAATTTAATTAATAATTAAGTAAACGTTTAAGGTTCCTAAATAAAAGACACAAATAATTAATAATTGAATATAGAAACAAATTCTATGCATCGACCGAAATTTTAAGTGAAAATTAACAAAAATTAGTTTGCTGAGATCTCTTAATTTTAAAAATATTTTATGTTTGCTAAGTTTACATGAATGTAAATGGAATATGCACATACATGATGAATGTACTTAAATAGAAACAATAATTGTAGTATAAATTTGTTTGCTACAACTTGAAAGTTGTCATGAGGCGCTTGAATGGTTTCAGATGTTTTCGAGATTTGCTTAGTGCTTACATGATTTATATGAGAATTGTGTTACTATATTATGCTTAAGACTTATGCATTAGGTCAAGGAAACAACAAATCTGAGCACTGTTTGATATACATTTAGTATTTAGTTTCTAATTATGTAGTTGAATGTAGCTGGTTTAGCTGCTCCTGCTGCTATTGTTGCTGATTCTTCGAGAGCTATTCGATGCCATGTGCAAAGATCATAACCAGACCTGGTTCGACCATAACATCCTCAGTCATGTGGACGTTGTCACAGCTTAGCACAAGCACCGCCTGTTTGCCTGCAATGACAAAGCCTTTAATTAGTCAGGACAGATGCTTTTCGATGTTTTCAATTCAATACTCACCTGGTATGCGCCGACATATGTAATTATCATAGATCCGTCGATTGTTCTGACGCGTTTCCAGCGAACTCAAGCCGCGGGGCCAACGTCGCTCGTGACAGTTCTCCATCAGGCTATCCAGAATATGAGGCGGGCAACCCGATTCCGACAATGCACGCTTAATCATAAGCTAAGAAAATGTAAATATATATTTAGAATTATTATTTGTGGGATGTGCTGTTGAGCTCGTCTCACCTGCAGCGCATCGTCGGGTGTGGAGATCATGCCGCCCCAGCGTGTGACACGCGCTCTAGCCAGGGCGCTGCTCCAGCGTATAACCTCGTCCCGCTCCATTTGATCAGCAATGGCGCGCATGGCCGGGTTAGACACGCGCATTGCTCGCATAAAATCCTTAAAGAGTTGCAACTCCCGCTTCAACTCGTTAATGGTCAGCTGTTGATCATTAAGCTCCGTCTTCAGTTGTCCCATTTTCTCCGTTTGCTTAACAATCAACGTGCGCAACTCTCGCACACAGTTGTGATCCTTTAGCTCGTCCTTCGGTATATCAAAGCCACAGCCCTTTTCACATGGAAACGGACGCTTTGGATTGTGTACGCACTCCTCCAAATGTGAATTGTAAGCATCCAATTTAAGCACAGCTGTGCAGCCATAGGGCGCATTGTCGCAGGTAATCGACAGCCTATAAATGAAACAATTATTAAAAGATACTCTTGTACAGTGGTTCACAACTTATTTCACTCAATGCATTTACCTATTCACCTCTTATTTATATCACCATCCCATTACACTAATTTTAAATATATTATGTGCAAGATTTGTGGGTCAAATAAGCTGGCTGTCACTGTATTTCAACTGTGAACTGACCAGAGTGGGCGACTTCTTACCTGGACAGCAAGTTGCGCAATATGCGAGGCACTGCTCTCAAATTGGCTGTTGTTAGTGCATTGCGATCCACTGGACACGTGGGTTGCCGGGATAACCACTCATTGATGCAGCCGCGACAGAAGGCATGCTCGCACATGACCGCCTAATCAAGTAATTGAAAATTGAAAATGTTACTTTTGAGGTTTTCTGTTGTTGCTGTTGTCAAACCTGAAGCGGATCTTCCAGCACACCGGAACATATGGGGCATGTGAGCTCCTCGTCCACCTCGCCTTGAAAGCGATTGACATCGTAGCCCATTGCAATTTTTATTTTACGTCTAGCTACATCAACATTTATTCAGTTTCTGAAAATTGCAAAATCTTTTTTTTTTTGCTTGCTGCCTGTGAAGTTTTAGTCAGTGTTGCCAACTTTTTAGAGAAAAAAAAACTGTTTCTTTCTAGAGAGCATCCGACAAACAGCTAAAAGTGCGATGCAAAATAGCTAATAACAAAACCAGCCAAATATTTTGTCATTTCCAAAATCGGGGTGGCAATCTTGAATCACAGAAAAAAATTATCGATAGTTTTAACGTGTGGCTACGTTTCTGTTTAATAAAAATGCGATTCTAAAAAAAAAAGAATTATTTCGAAATTGATCTTTTTTGTAATATTCTAAATTTTTAAGACAGAATTTTGTTAATATTTTGCAGATATTCTGATACTTGTTAGTGGTTTTAATAGTGCTCAATTTATGAGTGTGAAAAATTTCTAAATAAAATTTAACTTATCGATAAAAGTGTACTAAATGACCGATAATTAGATCAACAAATAACTGATATTTTCATGGAGGGAAATTTCAAAACTACAAGAAAAGTTTTTCTATAAAATGAATAACAATTTGCCTATGGTTTTTGGTTATTGTTTAATGTATAAATACTGAGCTTATGCTCTTTTTGGCATAACGCTTAGCAAATTCGTCAGGCGGCATAAAATTAAAATTAAAACTGCAACTAAAAACTAACACGAAACATCTACAAACGACAACAAACAACGTAAGATTCCATTTCCACAACCAGTGCTAAATTTCATTGCGATCCTTCCAGCCATACTTTTGGCGTTGTTGTTTTTCTTTGCTATTCTTGTTACTATTAAAATTAGTAGATTTACTGGGCACGCAATAACATGAGCGCTGCTGGGAATCCAGATACGCTCTACATCCTAGTGTTAGAGTGCCCGTGAACAGCATTTTGGCAGCCGCTTTGCATCCCTTGATCACTAAATCGCTGGCAATAGACTCCTTATAGCTATCGCAGTGTCTATATAGGCAACGCTTGAAGTCCAGATCGCAGAGTTCCTTATCGCTATTGCAGGTGTCATAGCAAATGTCATGTGCATTACAGCATGGCTCCATTTCCGCGGCGGGCAGATACTCTGTGCTGATCCTCAAGCCCAGACTACCGCAACCGTCAGGGACTGGCGTGTAGAATTTATTTTGCACGGCACGCGGCGCTAAAGACAAGAGAGAGAAACACGTCAGTGTTACCACATTTACATAATGATTAATATCCATTTGCGTCAAACACTTACCCGTGCCTCCGCCGTCCGGCACTGGGCACTGAAATACACAGTTTTCTTCAACTGCCGCATCAAAGACCTCATGAACGGTTCGGAATTTACGAACAACTGTGATGAAATTTTTGAAAACGTCACCAAATATGGCCTCCGCCGCAATGATGGCATCCCGAAGATGAACAATTGTGCTAGATCCGTATCCCGAATATGCATATGTAAGAAATGTTAGTAGGTAAATAGCCAGCTTCATCCAAGAGAACTGCATTTTCTTTGTCTTATGTGCGTTTAGAGCATTAAAGAATAATATGCGTCGTGCAATGCACTGTTTACTATTTATGAATATGTATTAGTTGTCCGGACCGGATATTTTGATGCAGCAAAATAAACAGCTGTGCATGCTGTAAACTTTTTAGATGCAAAATAGCCAAACAGCTGTGCAGTGCTGCAAACTTTTTAGAGGAAAAGTAGCTAAGCCGCTGTCATCAGCTGCTATTACCTGTATATGTAAGTATTTTAGTAGTTCGGTCACACTGGTACCGGTAATAACAAATCGACAACTTTTGCGTAATTTTAATTCAATGCCACTTTAAGAAATATATTAAATTAAATGATGCTTTCATTAAACATAAAACGTGCGCTGCGTGTCTTAACAACTAACTATGTGCATCATATCAGCAATCAACCCCCTACCTCGCTAGAAATTGCGAAAGATGCAGAGCAGCCCTTGGAATTACCGCCATATACTGCAGAGCAGCGTACGCAAATCTTGGACGCCATCAATAAAAACAGTGCCGAGCAGCTGCTAAGGTATCTCTATTTATTAACTTGAAGATTGCGAAATAATAACTTTTTACTTTTAGCTACGACATAACAAAGTCGCGAGTCATCAAACTGCAAACGTGGAAAACTCGTAATGGTCCAATGTCTGAGTTAAGCGATATACTCTTTGTGGAGGGATTTGGATTAAAAGTGGCTACCAAGTTCTACAAAAGTCTGCTCGAGCCGGTTGCCAATCGAAAGATTAGCGAAAAAACTCAAAAGACTTCTCGCACAGCACCATTTGTAACACCCACAATAGATGAGCAGCAGCGTCAGCTTATCACCTCCAGTGTGGGAGTACGGATTGGTGTCACCAGTGTTAGTTGGGCACGTTTGGAGCTACCAGAAAAAACAAGTGCTCCTTGTGTGCTCAGTCACTGGCAGCATCACGAGATAAACGACAAGAAACTGCATCTGGCCGAGCTGGTGCGTCGCTGCATCTATGTGGCACATCAAATCCCCCAGGCAGACTGCTTTATTCTGGAGAATCCACAAATGGCACAGGCCAGCAGCAATCCCGGCAGCATTGATCAACAGAATGTGAACATTCAAAGAGCCCAAGTCACTGCAATCCTTAGCTATGCCTTGATGGCCCGAACTAATCCCAACGAGACCACAACAAATCTCTTCTATCTGCGTCGGTTTCTTACAGCTCGTCTGTTTAATCATCTTGTGGGCACAGAACGCGTCTCCTCCGAGGACACAATTCTCAACATGATGCGCACACATTACAACATTGAGGAGCAGCCAGAACATGGAGAGAAATTATATCTGTGTAACCAAGTGCAATTTCCTTCAAGTCTACGTAATATGTACTCCAAGGTGGAACGCTATCAACGGGAGCTTCTCGGCCAGGCATTCCTCCTCAATTTGGCCTTTGTTCGTCTCGTGCTGCTTCAGGATCCGTCCAGCATAGCCAGCGTATCGCGCAGCTCCAAAAAACTGCCGAGTGATCAGGAATAAGCACACATGTTAAATAGTCGATAGTATAAAAATAAATGTTTTAATTTTTAAATTGTTTAATTCTTAAATATACAATGAAATTGTTAAGTGCAAGTTTCGGGAAATCGAACGCAGCTTTTGTGTGTTTTGAGTGCTGGATATTTTGTCGTTTAAAGCTTGCGGTCACACTGCCAGTGTTGCCAGAATATTGTAAGCTAAAATAGCTAAATTGAAGAAAATAAAAAAAAAAGCTACAAAAAAAAAATTTAAATAAATAAAAAGAAAACAAAAATGAATAGTTTCTTGAACAGATTTCGGACCAAGAATATATTACGAAAATAAACAAAAAATGTGTTGTAACCTACTTCATTGGAGCAACAATTATATTAATACGACAAAATCATTTTATTATTCTTGTAGCATCTCAATAAATGTTTTAGCTTTTGTATTTTTTAAATCGATCAATAAAAAGAAATACGGCGTAGCTAAATAATTATTTTAAAATTTCTAGATTTCTAGCTAACAAGCATATTAATAATTTGTCTAGCTATTGCAAATAAAAAAGGGCTAAATCTAGCATTAAAATTGCTGAGATGACAACACTGCGCACTGCAGCTTTTAGTTTGGTTTTATATTCCACTGAGAACGGGACGTGTTGACGCTGTGGCGCTTTACGTATTTTTTTTATCAGATAATTTCGTAAACATTAAAAACATTTTGTAAATGCATTTAAAATTATTTATGTGATCTATTTACGAACTCCAAACAAAATTGCCAAAGTCTGTGACTCAATTATTATTCATTAGTTAATTAAATTAAACATAAAAAAACAGATGTTTTATTGGCATTGATTAAATTCGTGCAATATTTATAAATTAAAAAGTGTGTCAAACAGTAGCTTCCCGTTCGCAGCCTACTTTCAAGAGACTCCCTGTTATCTATTTATTTATAAAATATCAGAATTCACGCAGTTCGGTCATGAAAGAGTGAAATTTTGAATGACAACAACAACAACAAAGCAATGCATTCCAAGTGAAAGAGAAAACGAATTGCCAATAAGAAAAGGCAGCAGTTGTCGCGAAGTAAGGGGGAAAGGGCAATACATAACAGTAAAGCGTAAAATATTTGGGGAATATTGCGAGCCCAAAATGAGTGCCTCGACAACGACACTGCCGCCGAGCACCGAATACAGCAACAGCAACAACAACAATAATAATAACAATAGCAACAATATCAACACCTACAGATATGACAACAACACCAACATGTACAAATATAAATCGCCCATTCATGATGATTCCATATTGTCCTCAAGCTCCAGTTCCTGCTCTCCCTTGGCCTCGCCACATCTGATCAAAAGCAACAGCTACAGCGGCACAAGCACTTCCAATTTCCCAATGGAAACCAGTGACACTTCTAAGACTGCCTCGGCTAATGTTGCCAACTCTACTGTGAATACCAATGAGGAGAGTAGTGAATGCGATGCTTTCCTCGTTAATTCCAGCCCTGGCAACAGCACTGGCACCAGCACTGGCAGCGTCCCTGGTCGACGTAGCATCAGTCGTACCAACTCTTACCTGCGTCGTAACTCGTGCTGCATGCGAATCCATGCTTTTATTATGCGCAATTGGTATATCAGCTATTTGATACCGATTTCCATACTGGGTCTCGTTCTAATCGTTGCCTACCTCACCCGCAACTATGCCAAAGAGCTGCTCTTTTGGATCGAGACACAGAATGGCTGGATAATCTTTGTCATCTTCATGGCACTCTTCACCCTTGTGAGTTTCCCCATCGTTGTGGGATATCTTGTGCTGCTGATAACTGCTGGTTACCTGTTTGGCTGGTGGAAAGGCTGGTTAACTGTGATTCTTGGTGCAAATGTGGGCATTGCCATTGCCCATGCCACAATACGTAGCTTCCGGCATATGATATCCGTGCACAAGTAAGTAAAGCAACTGACAATGACATTAGCTTATTTATTTACTAAGCAGTCGATTAAAAACGTTTGAAAAAACCGTACATAAAGTTTATCAACTTTAGGTCTTAAATAGTTTATTTAAAAAAAATATATATAATTTAGTATTTTTAGCTTATATGATGTAAACATTCTTTAGTGTTTATTCATTTAGACCAAAAAATCCCCTGTTTACTATCTAAACTGTTATCTTAGCATGACGACAACAAGCAACCGTTATACTGTACCAACAAAAAATTAATAAAATTTATATTTGAAAAATTTTATTATGTGTCTGCTATGAAGTATTATGAAGTCTCATTATTATGCTGAAAACTGTACTTACAAACAAAATATTAAGCTTATGGCTTAAATTTTTAATAGAAGTTTTTAGGATATTGTTTAAATTAGTTAAGATTCGTGTAATGATTTAAGTGTGTTTAAAACTTCATATTGATGATGTTTTACTCGATATTTGGGGTCTCATTGTGTATAACGAATAAAATGCTTACCAAAATCAAATATAAATTGTATGGGGTTTTCGTTGGTTTTCAGTTAATTTGTATTTCTGAATCACCAACTGATTTAATTATTAGTGAACCTTGAAGCTCTTTTTTATAATTGTAATTGAAATTATTCCTTTGCAAGAATGCTCAATTGTTTTAAGTGACATTTTGAACAATTGTTATTTATTTGTCGAATGTCATCTTTTTACTGAGTTTATTGACCTTTTGAGTAGACGCAATTATGTTAAGTGTAATAACAAAATTTAAAAGTTTTAGACCGCGAATCAATTTAATTTTACCGCAAAGTCCACTTTGTTTGGAAAGCAGTGCCGGAGTCCTTCAAGCAGCACCGACAACTATTCCAGTGTCCGAATTCGTAAAGGAGTGCAAACCTTTGTCCATTCCGGAGTTACGTCAAAGTCGAGCAAAGAATACAGCATCCAAATGGACAGTGGCAGAATATCTACAGGGAGATCCGTTCAGTACGGCGGCCCTTGAGCCGGAGGAGATCAATCAGCATCGTTCGATTGTCATGGAGTTTCTCAGCAAGGAAAGACAGAGAAAACGAGGACACACACATGTGCTGATTGTTGCTGGAGCGGAAGCGGTTCCAGGTTATCCATTCCGGCAGAGAAGTGAGTTTCTGTATCTCTGCGATTGCCTGCTTCCGGGTGCAGTGCTCGTGGTTCTACGTAATCGTCAAATGGAGCTGTGCACGGTGTTATGTGAGCCGAGAAGGGAACGAGAGATGGATCCGACGCTGGCAAAGATCGCTTGCAAGCGCTACAATGTCGATCAGATATTAACCCTGCCACAACTGAAGGAATTGCTTTGCCGCCGTTGCAATCATGCCAGTGTCAAATTGTGGTTCTCCCTGGATAAAAGTGCATTGAGTAAATACATCAGCGAGTTGGCCGATCTTCTCAAGCTCTCGATAGACTGTCCACGTCACTTAATGCAATGTGCGAGAAGCTTTAAATCCGCCAGGGAAATTGAAACCATTAAGCGTGCTCATGCTATAGCTTCTCAGGCGATGGAGGAGCTGATCTCGGAGCACACACCACGTCAATCTTTGGAGCGATTGCGCTTACAGTTTGTTCACAAATGTCGACAGAGATTCGCCTATCAACCACTGCCTTATGAGCCCAAATTGGCAATTGGATTGGGAGGCATCTTGCTAATGGATGCGGCTTGTCAGTATGCTGGTTATTGTGGCAGCCTCGCTAGAAGTTGGCCCATCTTTGGACGCTTTACACCTCCGCAAAAGGTTATCTATAATATGCTCCTCCAACTGCGTTTCAAGTTGCTGAACTTGGTCGGAAAATGCGATTCCATTGTCCGCTCGCCGAGGGAATTAAATATCGTTTATTTAACGCTTCTGGCAGAGCAACTTAAGGAACTCCGTGTTCTGCCCCACAATATGGACAATGTGTCGAATATCTTTGAGGCAGCTGGAAAATTCAACTGTTTTCCCAGACTCATTAAGCATATTGGCTTGGACTTGGATGAGAGCAGTGAAGAACTCCTTAATGATCCCATTATGCCAGGAAATGTCTTCTCATTGCAGTTGTCCATTTGTATACCTCAAGATTGTCACCACGCCTATCCGGAATTTCGTGGCATTCTCTGCATTCTGGCCGACAGCATTCACATCACAAAGGATCAACGAGTGGAGCTACTCACAGGAGATTGTACCTCCATGGGGCGGGATCTAGAAAAGCTACGGAATAAAAGTCTAAGGGCCGAACGTATTGCAAATTCATTTTAACTATAATAGTTCCCCGGAAGTAAATTCCATTTAGGCCTCTAAAAACAGATGTGACGTCGAATAATAAACGGGGTTAGAGGTGCTTTAGTATACAGACTGAACGTAGCTGGCTTGCTAAGAGGATTTTCTGATAAGGCAGCCAGATATCAAAAACTAATGCTAGAAATTCTTGTTTTATTTCGCAATCAGCAAAGCATTATAAATTAATCTATTATGTGTTATCTGTCATACATATAAATTTATATTAATAATAATATTTTTTTTTACAATAGTCTATAAAAAAGAAAAAAAAAAATTTGTAAATGTACAAATTTTCTAGCAAATAATCGAAAAGGAAAGAGATTGATCCATACATTCGAAAAGAATCTTATTGGTTTTGTTATATTAAAAAAAAAAATAATTTCATTTGAATTTGCTTAATTTAAACATTTTTATTGCATGTTCATTACAAACTTGTAACCAAGAGCGTAACAACCATTCATTGCAAGTTAAACTATACTTCTTATCAAATGGTGAACATTTTTTTAAATTCTATTTTTATTACTCTAGAGAATCGTTGTATGGTTCAAGTGCTTTATCAGCCAATAAAAGAGACGCTATAAATAACGATAGCAACTACTCAGCGTTTGTTGAAACAATTGCCACTCCTCAATTAATATTTGTTGAACATGCTTCGATAGTCGAGAAATTGAAATATAAAAATAGGGACATGAGATAATAATGCTTTATTATTTTTAGAGAGTTCAATAACTTTTCTGACACACAATTTAGATTTATTGTAGCATGCATGTATGCCTTTACTTGATATGTTAAACTCTTAAATAACTGTCGACAAATCAGACAAATGAGTATCAAATTACCATTAATTAAGCAACACTGGTAAATTACATTTTCTGACACACAATTTAGATTTATTGTAGCATGCATGTATGCCTTTACTTGATATGTTAAACTCTTAAATAACTGTCGACAAATCAGACAAATGAGTATCAAATTACCATTAATTAAGCAACACTGGTAAATTACGACCCGAACCGAAAACTTAGCCAAGTTAATTTCGGTTGCAGGGTGATAAACTGGTTAACCGCCTGTTGCAGCGGGTGATTGACGCTAATTAAACTGTGATTAACTTTGATAAACACATGATTGGTTAAATTATAGGCGCCTGGTTAAGAAGGGTCAGTGTAACACATTCGTGCATAAAATAATCACAAAGCTAAAAGTTGTTAACAGGATATGTTTAAATATGACAAACTGTTTTATCGATCGTGTGGAAAAACTATACAAGCAACAGATAATCATGATTTACTATTAATCGCAATTATAGCACCCAAAAGTGTGCAGTATTTTTAATTAGGTAGTAATTTATAAATAGTACTTTAATAAATATGGAAATGAGTAACGGGTATTCTAAAGCCGGCATCTCAACTAACGTTTTTTCGACTAGTTTTATATAATATTCGATAGCTTTTTCTAAACTTACTTTTTTTTTGCTGGTTCGCTATGTTACAAGCACCTCTCTAAATAATATTGTATTTATTTTAATTCATTTTATATTATTAGTATGTATAAAATTTAATAAAAAAAAATTTTTAAGTTAATATTAAATGCCATATTGATAAATTTATTCAAGTCTTATTGTAAGTTGTGATCTGGTTCGAAAGAGCTTTGCAATTGGTTACAGGTCATCGACATGGGATTTAGCATGCAGTTTGTTGGAAACAAGTGAAATGAATGTCCGGTTTGGGATCAGTTGAAAGCTGATTCACAAACTGATTTAAACAGCTATCAACGTGAAATATATATGTGGGTTTAAAACAGGTTTCCGCTTAAACACTAATTTAAAATAGTGCATGAAAAATTAAAATAGTTGTTTAACTTAAAAATAGTTCATGTGCCATTGCAAAAAGGAACTAGTTCATTTCTGATTAATAGAGAAAGTTAACTAGTTTAATAATCAAGAATTATTTACAAGTTTTTCTTGACAATTCGTATCTCGATTTCAACAGACTCTGTTTATATGTACATTCATATGATGGTTTTTTTTTTTGTATTTGTATTTCATATTTTCTGCGTAGCTTTAATTGCTTTTCTGTTATTTTTGCTATTTTCAGATTGATCAAAAATGAGACTGGACGAGCAATATTGCGCGTTATATCTGGACCCAAGGCATTTCGAGTGGTTCTATTTACGCGACTTACGCCGATACCTTTTGGATTGCAGAATGCCATATTTGGAGTAAGTCTGACTAGGAATACCTAATATTTTGATATAAATACATATAACTTCTATCTATAAAACTTCTACATATATCTATAAAAAGGTGTTTTATTGTCGTGTCGCTTTAGTTTTTTGAACTCGCAGAGTTTTCCCAACTGGGAGACAACCTTTTAAAATGTTTTCAACTTTCGACTTGCGACTATCAGTGAGGGACTATCTATACATAGACATCTGTACACATACATACATATGCCCAAGTATTTACTCATTCAAAATTGATATATGAAATCGTCTGTTTGCATTTTGTTTGAGTTTAAGGCAAGTTTTGTGTATTTATTCGTTTATTTACACATTTGGAACGCGTTCCCTATATGACATACGATTTTTTGAAATCAGTTTGTTCAACTACCGTAATAAGATTTTAACTGTGTCTGTATAAAATGTAGAGTGACAAATCAGTTTTGTAATTAGTCATATTTAAGTTTAAAGGGAAAAATAAATTATAATCAATTAGTCATGTTGTTAACTATTAGCAAATACCCTGTAAGTAATTCTTATAATTCTTCTTACTCACAAGTACTTTTTTTTCTGAAGAACTACATGATACTCTGTAAATTTGTTAAAGGTAATAACTTATTCATTCTTTAGTCATTGACATACCCCTCTTTAATCGTATTTAATATCCCAGGGTAATAAAATAATACAGCTGTAAGGTTAATGGAATACTGAACTTGAAATTTGTACAAACCGGATTTCAAGGCTGTTGAAAAACTTTCAACCTGAAAAGTCAATAAAAATACATTTAGAAATGTAGTTATTGGAAATTTCAGATTTTTTTTTCATTTAAAAATTAATTAATTTACTCAGATTAGATTTTATCACAAAAAAATCTTTAATTATACGCCCTCAATTTACATTAAATTTTTTCAGATTAGTTCGATTAAAGCACGAGATTATCATTTGGCGACATTTCTGGGTCTGTTGCCCGCCCAGACGATCAATGTTTATCTGGGCTCCACGCTGCGATCCATGCACGAGGTGCTCAATGACAACGATTCCAAATTGACGGGTTACATTAGCTTCGTGTTCGAGGTGAGCGTCTTAACTTAACTTCTACTTAGCATTAGAAGTACATACACGTATACACAATGTTTGACTTTTAAATTACCAGATAGGTAAGCCTTATAACAATTGTTTAGTTTGAAAAGCAATTTGCTTTACTTTATTGATTTTCTGCCTACCAGCTGCTCTCTCAAAGTAATGTGTGAGTTTTCGTTCTTTTTTTTTGACTTGCGTGATAACGTTGCAATTTTTCGTGACCTTTTCCTTGATTGCACAAAAGTGCATAGCTTAGACTCTTTATTTTGATGACGTCTTTAACAGTCGAAAATTTTTAAGGCAAATAGTCTGCTTTAATGTCAAGAGAAGAGCTGCTTTGTTTAACGACAAAAAAAGGGAATTTTATTTTTATAAAACTTAGATTTTGCCTTACATATCTCTTTTCCCAAAAAACATTTTTTTTTTTACTTTTTAAACATTTTATTTCTTTCGTGGAATACAATTGTGCAGGCGAAAAACTTAAAATTTTAATAATAGAACAAAATGTGTAATAATGCTGAAAAAAAGTATATAAAGTTTCTAGTGAAAAGAAGGCATAGTCAGTAAAGCAACCAAAAATTTAGGGGTTTTCGATTGCATTTTTTTGGTACCCCATTGTATATATCTATATGTTAAGAGTTTGCATTTCATTAAATTCACATTCAGATGAACTCTTAATTTAGTTTAATTCGTTTGAACTGAGAAATGTTTATGGTACTGAACAAAATTAGAAAAAAAAATTTCCGTCAGCTTAATTTGATTCAGTAATTTATAAATTTGCATTAGGGTCTATTGCTATCTCTTTCTGGTTATAAAAGTTTACTCATTGGTTTTTTTACAAAAAAAATGTTCGTATTCTTTTTTTAATTTTTGCAAATTTGCAGAAACTGCCTAAAAGTATGCATCATTTTAATAATTTATGAACATGAATTTGTACTTATCTTACTATTTTAACTGTCCCCATAATTACTAATGAACTAAACTATGTATTTACCAGTTTTCCTAAACTGTAAACATTTTCCTCTTTTGTTATTGCATTTAGTGAAATTGCCTTAAAAACTGGCAAAAGTTTCATTACATAAAATAAAATGATCTTGTTTAGGCTTAAATATTAGTTGTAAAATCAGCGCTTGAATTTTGATTTTGTCACCTTTTAATGAGAATTTATACGCATTTAAAATATTAAACATTATACACGTGTAGTTTGCTGTGAGAAACTGTAGATGACACTAAGTTCATTATTTTAAGTAAATAACTTGGACAGTACTCTGACGCAGTTGAGAGTTTTTATTATATGTACATTACTATTTCTTTTTACTGCAGCTACCTAAAAATATGCAGCATTTATGCAAATTATTAATATTTTTCAGTACATAACTTCAACCAAAAGTTTTTATGCATCAGTAAAATTAAATACAATTTTTAAAATTATCACCTAACTATGATCATTTTATTTGTTCCTACCAATTAGGTCATTTGTGGCGTTGCATTGATGATTTGGGTGGTTCAAAAGGCGCGAAAGGAGCTGGCGGAAACTTTGATGGAGTCGGACTACAGCAACGATGGCAAACCCATCGATATACAAGTATAGCAGGAATCGGAGGAGATCTCATCCCTGCCCTGACCCCCAGTGACTGCCGTTGATAGTGCGCTCTGCTAATTCGAATTGGAATTATGTTAAATATTTGAATAGGTCTTCAAGTAGTATAGTTTTGCAATATAGAATGAATAAATTATTAAAAGTGTAGTGATAATGTTAAAATTAAAAAGATACCAAAAGAAATTGTCGCAAAATATTTGTTAATTAATACATTTTTAATGAAAATGCTGTGCCTAAAATACAAATATATAAATATACAAAAAGAATATATATATATATACAATTATATAGAAAATGAACTAAATTTAAGATTAAATATACCTCGCTCTATGTTATTGGAATGTAATGTAAAATGCTCACAGTTTGCTCTTAAACTCAAATAGTGCTCTCTAAACTCCAAATTGTGCTAAATTATTTTGAGTTATAGTAATAAAATAAATATATTTATATAAGCTATATTAAAATGTAAACTGGAATTTTAGAAACGTCTTCTAGTTAAACTAGTTCGCCAACTGCGCTGTCTTTTGTTCATGTGCTGTTCGAAAATAGTTTCCAAAATGCTTAAAGTAAATTCGACGTCTTCATAGCTAACGCACATGGGAGGTCTAAAGCTGAGCACCTGCATTGAAGCAAAGAAAAATTCAAGATATTATTTATGTTAAATAATATAAATTTATTTATAATAATATAATACATACTTGAAGTTAGAAAACTTGCGTATGAACATGAGTTAGATTACCCCAAAAGTTTTAAGGAGGTAGTATTAAATCATGGTTTTCAAATGATATGTGTAAATAAAATATTAATAAAAGTTAAATTAATTTACACTTCCAAGTCGTACTATTTTTTTTTTATTTTTAATTTTCAATAATTTGAGAGCTAGTCTTTATTTTAATGTTTTATTTTGGTTCTAAATTGATTTGTTCACATAAAACTATAAATGCATAAAAAATACAAAGGTCTAGCTTTGGTTCAGTTATTCTTGTCAATTTCTATAAATTATTTTTGTTTGGCCAATGTATCCGCGATAGCACGACCGAGAACATCCACAGCAAACTTGACATCGGCATGGGTAATGCACATGGGAGGCTTAATGCGTAGGACCTGCAAAAGATTGGGGTTTCAGTGATGCATGGAGATAGGAAAAGAGAAATGAAAATAATAGGTGCGTAAACAGAGCTGATTAGTACTGAATATGAGATAGCATGCTAAAAAAACTGTCTAAAAGGCAACTCAACAAGCAGATGAAATATCTTAGGCGTTCCCTGATCCATGATACAATTGCAAGGAGTTGGGAAACAGGAAGTAATGGAAATAATGCTGATTAATACTAAAGATGAGAATATGCCCAAAAGCAGAAATTAATGAGGATTGCAGGTGCAGTTAACTTAATAAGCATATGAATTGTCTTGGATGGTACCAGATCGCTTAATTGACTTACATTGCCATGCAGACCTCCGCGTCCAAAGAGCACGCCCATATCCTTGCATGTCTCCCAGATCTCTAGCACATGTGGCGCCGCCAAAGGAGCACGAGTTTCCCGATCTCCGACAAGTTCCACGCCAATCATCAAACCCTTTCCACGCACATCGCCAATTAGATCGTAGCGCTGCTGTAATTCACCCAGACTCTTTAGGAAATAAGTGCCCACGTCGAGGGAATTGCGCTGCAGTTGCTCCTCTTCGATGACATCCAGAACAGCGATACCCACAGCACTTGCCATGGGATTACCACCATAGGTATTAAAGTGAAGTGCCATTCCCAGTGTGGCGGCAATCTCCGGTGTTGTGACAACTGCGGCCAGGGGGAAACCATTGCCAATGCCCTTGGCCATGGTGACAATGTCCGGCGTATAATCGTGGCCCTGGAATCCCCAGAAATGTTCACCAGTGCGTCCAAATCCGGTCTGCACCTCATCCGCAATAAAGACGCCGCCATTGGCGCGAACCAGATCGGCTGCCCGCTTCAGATAACCCTTGGGATACTGAACAGTACCACCAACTCCCTGGATGGACTCGGCAAACATGGCTGCCACCTTGCCACGTGGCAGGGAGTACTTGAATGTCTGCTCCAACTCATTGTAATACTCCGATCCTGCCTGACAGCTATCAGGAGCACAATTGCAGCTACGTGTTGTCTGCACGGGCGAATCACGGCAAGCGGATCCTCCCCAAATGCCCAAATACGGATCTGGATTCATCACATGCTGGATGCCATTGTTGACACCAGGCAGAGGGTATCTCCAAGTCGAATGTGCCGTCAGGCCCATCGTATACGGCGACATGCCATGATAGGCATTGCGGAAGGTCAAGATATCCTGATTGCCCGTATACAGGCGCGCCATCAACATGGCCAAATCATTCGCCTCGGAGCCAGAGTTGACAAAGCAAACGCTCTTCAAATTACCCGGAAATTTGGCCACCAAACGCTCCGCATACTCGTGAATCTTTGGATGCATATAAATGTTGGTGGTATGCCACAATTTGGAGGTCTGCTCCGCCAGCGCCTGGTTTACTTTTCTGGAAAAGGATTTAGTTATTAACTTTAACCAAATATGATGCAAATTCCGAATTTATTTTTAGAACTTAAAAAGAACATGAATTTTAAAGAAATAAAAAAGAAATAAGAAATTTTAAATAATTATTCAAAGTACAAAAGTTATGTAAATTCTTATTCATTAATAAAAAAGAAATAAAAAATAAAAAAAATTAAATTTAAAAAGTATTTATTTATTTTAGATAACAATAGCTTTGATTCTTCTGAGTTTACTGTTCAATAAGTGAAATATCTATACACTTTAATTTACTAGTGGGAATCATAAAATAATGCATACTCAATTTATTTTTAAATACATTGGTAGTCATATATTTTTTCATGATTTTTAATAAAATTTTTTTGATTTCGCATATTTCAAATTTCGGACTTCCTTACTTTGCTTACTAATTTTAAATATTCTGATCAAATTTTATTATATTTTTTTTTCTAACAACAAGTTTTCTAGACTTAAACTAATTTTTATTTTTAATTTGGGCATTTTTAGTATTATTTGAAGTTCCAACTACAGAGTTCAACTTACGGATGACAATGACCCACGGAGACCGTTACAATGCCCCCAAACATGTCTAGATAGCGACGACCCTCGTGATCGTAGAGCCATTGCATATGTCCAGCATGGATGACTAGTGGCTTCTTGAAATGCGCCGACAAATTGGGTGTTAAATGAGTCTTTCGTGTCTCCAGTATCTGCTCATAACTGGGACCCTTATAGGCAGCAGGTTTATGATTACTTTCGGGCATCTCGTTCTGCATCTGCGACATCACAGCTGGAGCTGCCTTCGAGTGCAATGTGGAGCTGGCACGGCTCAGGGTGCGTCCTGTGTGGGCTAAAGCGCGGAGATATAAGCGGAATTTTATTAAAATTAAATTCGAAAGTCTATGATTTTTTGATCCACAGTTAATTTTTATCATGGTTGAATTATTGATTCAATTTTATTTGAGACTATGAAAATTTAAATTTAAATCTTTTATTTTTTAAATTTAAATTCAACTATTAAGATCTGTATAAAACTATATATCAGGATTTCGCCTCACATATATTTTCGAATCTTGTTTTCCCAATTAACCAATTGACTATTATCGAAAATTTGTTTAGTCTAAGTGAATAAATTAAGTAAACAATGAGGTTTTAATTTAGAGATTAGTAAAATTCAGTTTTGCAACTATTATTTCGAATTATACCTACTATCACAATCAGAAAATTAAAGTGCATTGTTGATAAAGATAACAAATACATTCAAAGGAAATTCCCACGTATACAGAAAATACTTGTACACTTTCAGGTAGGTCAAGTGTGAGATCAGTTAATATTTATGGATTTGGCGATTATTTCAATAATCTCTCGACTTTCCTGTGCCAATCTGAAACACGTGACAAATCAGACAGTCAGATCGTGGGACAATCAGAAATTCAATTCATTGAGGTCCATGTCAGAATGTATGTAAATTGAATTAGAAAAGTGTGAGTGGGTCTGTTGAAAGAACCACAAAGTAAATTGAAACCGAAGCGTTGCATTTTTTATGACGCAGTTTCCTATATCAATATCAATATCATATAACAAATATAATAATGTCGTACAGCTATTATATGCATATTAAATGAATTGTTTACAACAAATATCAGGTGAAGTGTAATGTAGTTGCAGTCAATTAATTATTGTTTAATGCGCACAAATATTGAAACACTGTTGCGGCTTCAAGTTCCTTAAACTTTTCTACTTAATTAAATCTTTACATTAAGTTTAAATCGCACGCTTATGTAGAGTTCAAACAAGGTAAAAGCATTTCTATTTTTAAAGCTCTAGTGCCAAGAACAGGCCATTCTTTTATTATAGAGGCTCTACTGATAAGTATACTGATAAGTATTACCCCCCGTAGTTGGGTATACTCCAATATTAACTAATTATGCAATTCAAACCAAAAACACTTGAGAGCACCTGTCGTGTTATCAGCTCTCAGTTCTTATCAGTCGGCGGTCCACGCTTGCCGGCGAGATTAGACCTCCAGCATTTCCACACATAGAGATATGTTATTTGACTGTTGGGTTTCCTTATCACGTTCTGTATTTATGTGCGCAATTTCAGATCGCGACGGTCAATGCCATTTTGCTAGTAAGGCCGACAAACATTTCCACTTAACTTTAAATTCAAATTAATTTTACTAATCGATATTAATATCGATAGTTTCCAGAGTTTTAAACGCATCGACCAAATTCAACATTTTAAGTTAATGCATCTTTCCCGTAGTCCCTCTCTATGTCTCTCTTTATTTTTCTTATCAGTTTTATTCCAATTAGACTTCAATTTTGATATACCTTTTTTTGCAATTCTTAATCAAATTTAATCAGCAGTTAATCATACGCAAATTGGGATGAAAAATTAAAAACAACTGATTACACTAGGCAACAAATTTTGACTTTTTTCTTCTGAATTTAACCAAACCGACTTTTTTATTGGTTTTTTTATACGGTTTCAGAATTGGGCTGTTGCCTAGTGTTATTGTGCACCAGACAACTATTAATCATTGAATTTTAACAATACATAATTAATTCAATAATTATAAAACAAAAACAATAATAACACCATAATAAACGTAAATTAAACGTGTTATAAATATCTAAATAAAAACTTGTAAAATTTTATGAATAAAGATTGAAATTTATCAAGAATTTATTTTGATAAACATAATCATAAAACAAGCACATGTGTATTCTAGCACACAAATTTCATATATATAGATATATAACATACATATACACCTTATAAATATATAAAGATGTACATATTTATTAATTTACTTATACTCACACAATATTATCTTGGACATCATGTTGATAATTCTCTCTGATTTCCTGATCTATATTTATGCAAATGTTGCAATTCAAACGGCACACTTCCTGATTAATTTATTTACAATTGTATTATTTACAATTTCTCTTTACACTAGTGCGTAGGGAGCAATGATTAACGGGTTCAGTTTTGATGACGATCTCGCACGAATCAAGTGAAAACGAACCGCGCGTAACGACGTCCAAAACGAAACTGAACGAAATGGAATAGAAATCCAGAGACCGGCATCGTTGCTGCTCTCCTTGTATTCGTTGGAATCGTAAACATTCCCGAAACGTCCGAGATTGGAAGCGTGTGAGTAGAATATAAGTGTGGAGCAAGTGTGGATCGAGTGTAGATTGCGTCTGTCTTATCTATTGGTAGTTCTACAATGTCAAGGTTGTGATTGCGTTAATAAAGGTAAATAATGAGATTATTCTACTCTAACAGCGAAAAGTCCTCTCACTTTTAATTGAGGTTTTCAACTTGAATTTTAAATGTTTACAAATTTATCGGATCGATGTCTACGCAGGGTTCTTTTTCCTTGACACACCTATAAAAATATTACACATATATTAGTACATTAATTAATAATAGTATTCAACTTACTCTGCAACTCCACTTCACTTCATTTTGTTTCAGCTCTGCTCATCGCTGCATTAGAAAAGCAACTGACGGTTGATGATCGTGGACTGCTCTATTTATACACTGTGCACTGAAATGCGAAGAACTGATCACTCAACCACATACATTTACCCCAAGTCTCCACACACACACAAACACAGACCGCCTCTCAGCTTCTCTTGCAAACACCCACACATGTAATCATTCTTAGCCACAAAAAGGGGCGGGGTACTAAATTGAAATATGAGTTTCAGTTTTAGCTACTGTTTCGGATATGTTCGCTTTTTGGATTTCGGCTATCGGCTAGGAAAAATCTTTGTACATCGGCTTTGTAACTGTTACCGCTGTTTTTTTAAATGTAACGATTTTGAAATATGCGTAATGTTTCGGTTTTGAATAATATAATATATCATATCACTAAAGTAATATTTCGGATCACTAACAAAGACTAGTCGGAAAGACTATAGAGTCTAGATCCCGATTAAAGAATACCCGTTACTTATTTTAGTACTTCATTGAAACTACTACCTAATTAAAACGACTAGGTGCTTGTATGAAATTAATTATTAATAACTTTGTTTAGCTATTACTGCCGTTCTACTTGATGCGTTTAACTAAAATAATAGATAATATTTATGAATAAAGTTAATTATCATACAAATACGTATTATCTTATCAAATTTAGTTTGAAAACGATGATAAAACCTTAACATCCTAATTGAATTTAATACTTGGTTGAGACGATATTAACAGTTATATATGAACCGGTTACTATAAGGTTTATAGTTACGGTTTCCAATTTAAATTGGTTAATTCCGGTTATCGGTTATGGTTTTGATCCCTGATTGTGGGGATTCCCGCTAATGGTACAATTTTACTCATATTGATACATTTCCTATTGATTGGTACATTGCATTACTTTTATGGTACAGTAATGTACACTATGACAAAGAGTTCCAAAAGTATTCCACCTTTAATATAGTTAGAAATATATTTTCAGATGATAACCAATCAGAAGCAGTAAATGTAGTGCGGATTTAGTGAATGGCAACCAAAAATCAATAAAATAAATTATTTATCTCTATACATATTTTTATAAAAATTTCAAGATTTTCAATTTTTTTTACTATTTTATTAAATTGGTTGTTTTTGCGGTTAAAGCACAAACTACGAACACAAGTGCACAAGTTCTTTTATATATGTAATTTAATATACTTGCATTTATTTTGTTTTTAACAAAATATATTTACGCTGTCTGTTGGAGGTTTTGCAGATTAATTAATTTAATTATTCCCTTGTTAGCAGATCTAAATGTTGTTTCTTTTTTTTAGTTAATGTTACAACTGTGTCGTTTGTTTTACAATATTCCATTTTATAGATTGTTAATAATTTTTGATAAATATACAAACAGTTTGTTATTTATACAACACAATTTTAAATATGCTACACTTTGTTATAGTAAAATTTATATATATATATATTCCGATAATTGAAAACAACATCACGAGTCTGCGCTTTGATGCTCCTTCAATTGCCGTGTCCTTTCAGTTCGAATTCTTCACAGCGATTTTTATATATAAAGTTATTATATATATATAAATTGGGGAATTTCAGATACTAAAAACAAGCTCTAGGTGGCGTTGATTGGGCGACTTTAAATGATTATACAAAACCAAATCGGAGAAAAAAGCGCATTCTAAAAACCATTTTCCTCATCAAACAACAAATGTGGCTATTAATTAAAATCGGTGTACGGATCGGGATTGGGACTTCGAGGCGTCGTTGCTGCTGCTGATGGATTCTCCAGATTTGCAGCCATTTGACGCAGATTATCTACGCCCACTAGCAATTGCCTAAGAAAAAGATTATGAGATTAGTCATAGAATACATAAGATATAGTTTTATTTACAAATACTCACCTTAAGTTCTGCTCGGCATTGTCGGCGGCACGCAGCAAATCCCTCGACAATTGATGCGTTCTGGACGGACGCGATGTGTTGCTGCTGCTGCTGTTGCTGTGGCTGCTACCAGGAGTCATCACAGGAGCAGCTGCTCCAACATGCTCGCTGACATCGCGCAAAGCAAACAATTCAGCCTGAAAGGATTATAAGTAGTTAAACTCATTGATTTTTTCTAAAAAATTAAATACAATTTTTAAGTCAAAATAATAAAATTATAGCATATGGAGCTTTAAATTTCACTTATAATTAGAAAAATGTGATTAGACAAATTAAAAATAAGATTTATATTATACATTTTTGATAATAGGGGATGCTTTAATATTATTTCATAATTTTTAATACAAAATTATAAAATATTAGTTACACTTCAATTGTTTTATTAAAATCATAAAAATTCTTATTTTCCAATTTTGTATTATACAAAGTTTATTAAAAAAAATTTAAAATTGGAGACTTTAATAAAAATTTAGTTATAAATAAAGTTATAATATTAAAGGAGCCTATCAGGAATTTTCATTTATATAATTTCTAATTATAATTTTTTAACTTAAATGAAAATTTTTATGTTGGTAAAAATTAAAAGTTGAAGCTCAAATTTAAAAAAGAAAAATGAGGTTTAAATATTATATATTTTTTCATCTAAGATAAACTTTAATTTATAATAAGAGCTAAAAAAAGTATATCAGGAAGTTTCATTTAAATAATAGTATTTCGGGTTTAATTTTTTTTCAGCTCAACTCCAATTTTCGATACCAGGACACCCCATATAAAAAGTATATCAGGGAGACACACTTTCATATAGATAATGTTTTTAAGTTTGATTTTTGTATATAATTTGTCAATCTTTGCCAGCAACTCACCTCCAGCTGTGCCACCTGACGCCGCAGACGTTGTGTGGTTTGTGTGTGAGTTGCTGCCGCCAGCGTCTCCCTTCGTCGTGCATCTGTCAACGTCTGTAGCTGCTGCTCGACGTCGTGGACACGACGTGTTTGACTGCTCAGCTCAACGCGTGTCTCCTGGAGTTCGCGTTGCAAGCGTTCGTTCTCCTGCCGCAAGGTGGACAACTGCATTGTGCCTCCATCTGTTTCCTGTGGCGGTGAGTCGATGGAATTCGAGGGCAACCCGATGGCCACATCCGCCATCCGCTGGGACGAGTGTAGTATGGGTCCGTCGGATAGAAAATCCGGCAGCATTTTACCCGTGGAACCGCCTGCCTCGCTGGCCGCTGGCAAGGATTGGGCAGTACTGGGCAGTCCAGCGATGGGCAGAAGCAGCGCTCCGCCGCCAACAGCACCACTACAGCTGGGCGCCTCGGCAGCGCCTAGTGGGGAGTTGGGTGGCGAGCTGAGATGCGCCTCTTGACACCACGCCTCTGACAAATGATCCTGCACAAAGTCTGGCAAAGCCGAAGCGGCCCCAGCACCGGCCACGGCCACGTTTGACGTGTCCAGCGGCAGATCAAGCTTCATTTTGGACGCTGTGGCCAAAACCAAACGATTAGGACGCAGTGCAGGTCGGCGACGGGGTGAAGAGGAAGCAGCGCCTGCACAATGGGGTGGCGGCATATCATAGCTGGAATAGGATCGCGGCACATAGCGAGAATTGCTTGCAGTCGCGTGCAGATTCGAGGCAGCCGAGGGAAATATATCTATAGAGACAAATGAACATATAAATAGAGCATTTGACAGTTCCTATAACACCGGACTCACCATCATCGACGCGCTCGTCGTAGAGGCGACTGTTGCGCACCTGGGCGAGACCAACATGATCATCGTCATCATCGTCCAGCACAACGCCTGTGCGTTCCACCTCCAGACGCAGATCTGGACGTGGTCGTGTGTTACCACCGGCATTGCCACTGCCACTGCCGCTACCACCGCCGCCACATGCCGCATACTCGGCCAGACTCGCCTGCGAGTCAAAGGAGCTGAAGCGCGGCGATCGTTTCATCTTGGAGGCGGCGCTGCTGCTGCCGTTCAAATCCGGTTGCATGTGGCTAACGGACGCGGATTGTGGCACCTTTGGCCTGGCGCCCGTTGATGTCTGCAGCGATGTTGTTGTTGTCGTGGCATTGACATTTGTTGTGTTGCCACTTTGACTGCAACCGCTACTCGTGCCACATGTGGCATCTAGAGATGTAACTGTGCTTGTGGGCGCTGTTATTGTGCCGCTGCTGTTTAGAAAATGCTTAAAGGAAAATGTGGAGGAGGAGCTCGACGAGGTGTTGTTGCTAGTCGCAGTTGTTGTTGCTGCTGTTGTTGTTGTCGCCGCTGCTGTTGTTGTGGCTCGTATATTTGTGTAATCGTTGCGACTGCTGCCATTTAAAAACAAATCTGCAACCAAATCATTGATGCTACTTCCGCGCGTTGTTGTTGCTGCTGCTGCAGTTTGCTGTTTGGCATCGCCGCAGGCTCCAACGCCGTCGCCTGTCAGGTGTTGTTGCTGTTGTTGTATTGTTGTTGCCGTCGCTGTCGCCGCTGCATCCTCCGTGTTGATGTTGTTCCCATTGCCATTGGCCATTTAAATGTCGCCAGCCGCCGATATCACTTAATCCTTATGTCAGCTGCTGTCTTCTCCGATTGCTGCACTCCTTGTGTTTGCCTTTTGTTGGCTTTTGTGTTGTTTTTTTTCGGTAAATTGATTTTAAAGCGGAGAATGAATGAAACAGGGACGATAGTCGATAAGAATCTTCTTTTAAACCAAAAAACCATAGGTGGCGTATTTATGTTTTGCAATACAGACAAGAGGTGGTGTTGTTTTTCGCTGCAAATTTTGTTACACTTTGCGTTGCATTTCTCTGTCGACTAGAGTTGCACTGTTGCCAACTTAGCTATTTTATAGCTGGATCTGGCTATTTTCAGAGTTCGTTTGCTGGAAAAATGGCTATTTTAAATATATATTCAGCTAAGTCTCGATTCTAATAGTTTTGGTTAAATTGTGCAATTAATTTGGTTTAATTTCGAAATTTAAATTATCAGATTAATTTTTTTTTTTAGTTTTTCTCATTTTTTAATTTTCAATTATTAACAGTGATTATTAACATATCGACAAAATAAGTTGACCATCGATAACAAAGATTGTTCGCGACTAACGACTACACTTATCGATACTTTGATCTCTCTCTGAAACGGCGCACAATTTCAATCTTTTAAGTTTTTTTTAAAATAATTTTTTTATTATTGATACTTATCAAACTTAATGAAAATTTGTAAATTAAAATCAAATAAAGGCGATCTTTTTATGAATGCAGGGAGATCGTTTGGTAGAAGTTGTGCAATAAAGTTCACTTAATTTAATACAATAAATTGACCAAACTCTAACAAAATTCCTGCAAAAAGTCTCAAAATTCCATCTTCAAATTAAGTAAATTTCACAAAAAAAAAAGTTTTATTTAGAAATGGTACTATTTTGGCAATTGGACTTGCCGGATCGGACATTTTTTGTGGCACCAACCATTTCGGCTAGGTGGCAACGCAAGCTCACACTGCTCTCGTAGTTTTTGTTTTGTCTTCGCACTCCTTGCCTATTGGTTCAGTGGAGAACGGCAATTTCGGGCATAAATGCTGCTAATTGGCGCAATATATGCATAATTAATGCAATAAAAAGCGAAAGGCGAACGTGCTGTGTAAATAATATAAAAAAGTGAATGCTGTAACTAATTAACAAAAAAAAAAAACACAAAATCAGCAATAACAAAAAAGCAGTGCAAGGGCGGCGTAAAGAAAGTGGAAAAGAAAATTCTGCGTAGCAAACAAACCGGTCGGCGCGCAACATACATACATACAAATACAAACGCAAAGCGTCTTCAATATCGTATGCAAAAGACGCATTTTTAACAAAAAAAAAATAAATAAACGTACGCAATCCATACAATACAACATATATACAGTGTATTTGCCATATACTACATTTTCTTTTACATACATATATATGTACATACAATATTTGTGCTGACTAAACGAAAAACGCAAAAGGCGGCCGCCATATGCGACTGCGATTGTGACTGCTGCTGCTGCTGCGGGGGTGACAGCACGAGCGGCGTAATAAAGGTGGTGAGAGCAAAGAGCTTAAACGACGCAACGCAACGCGAGACGAGACGAGGGCGACGGCGTCGCGACGCTCACCTTTCGCGTATTGTAAATTGGTTTTGCAAACACAAACTAACCTCCCGACCCCGATCCCGTCTGGCCGACTGCAGCAGCATCGTGTGTTCCACTTTTGGTAGGCAGCGCCCCTTTGCTATACACAGGCTGTCCTGATTTTAGTGCAAGAGAGTGAGAGAGAGTAAGAGAGTTGGAGAGCTAGATTAGAGGGTCAGACGAGTGACAATGTATTAGTGATCAATAGCAATAAAAGTTACTCTCAATTGTGTTGGCGCGCTCGCGTGTGTGTGTGTGTGTGCGTAATAATTTACATATATTTAGTAATAAAATGCAACGGAGCTGTAACTGCGACTGCAGCAGGCAGGTGAGTTCCAATTAGAAACAAACGGCTACAACTGAAGTGGCTACCTACTCTCGGCATGCACTCATTCATTCAACCATCCATCCATCCATGCATCCATCCCATCTATTCATCCTTCTGTTTGTGGGGTTGTATTATTTCTGCTTCTTCTTCTTCTGCCTGGCCACGGCCCCATTTATTGACTTGTCTACATTTCTTCTCCGCCTTTTGCTATATACATACATACACATGTGTGTGTGTGTGTGTTTATGTCTGTCATTGCCGTTGCCGTTGTCTATTCCCTTGCATCTCTCTCTTTCTCCTTTGCCCACGCTTTGCTTTTGTATACAAATTATGGTGCGCTTTGCTTGTTGTTGTTCTTGTTTTTACAGTTGTTGTTGTTTTAAGCTTTTATGGCATTGCTGCCGATGCCGCTGCTGCTGCGTCGTGCATTCCACTCATTTGTTGTTGTTAATGGACTCGTTGTTGGCATATAGTGTAAACGTTATAAATATAGATTTTAATTTGCTTTTACCGCATTCGAAATTGATTTCTGTTTGTCCTACAGTTAATAAATGTTCTGACCCTTCCTCATCCCCTCCCCTACCCCTATACCTCCCCTAACACACAAGCGAGTTGTGAAGCGTGCAATATGCCAAGAAAAGTGAAAATTGATCTGGGTCACCACCCTCAGCGGTAAAGGGGGCAGGGGAGACTCATTTTCACCTCTGCCTTAACCTGACGTCTTCTGTTGCTTCTGCTTCTTCTTTTCCTCTGCTCGTAATTCAATTAACATTTAGACCCTTTATTTCCCCTCCTTCCTCTTTGCATTCACTTTTCCAATTCTTTGACCCATATTTGGCATTTTTATTTTGGTTTGCTTTGTTGTTAATTAAAATTTGTAATTCTCGTGTTATTTCCCTGCCGCTGCTTTGATAAGCAGCTCAAAAGATTTTCATAGCAAATTAACAGTTTATATTTACTACAAGCTCAAGCTTTATAGTTTCATTATCTCTTATTTGTATGGACCCCGAATCTGTAGAGAGGGAGGAGTTTTTATATTGTCCCTCTCTCTCTCTATCTCTGTGTGTGTGGGTTGTGCTTACGTGTGTAAGTGTCGCCTTCACCAATCAATAGCCGCATTTACTGTGCTTATTCATTTTCCATTTTCTGTGAATTGACTTTTTTCTATGACACTTTTCCAGTTTCCACTTATGTTTATTGTCTTTTTGCTATGGTTCGTGTTGTGCCTTCTTTGAAATCGTGTCTCTGTTTCAATGATAGCTGTGTGTGCACTAAGAGAGATCATATGATTGACTTAAAAGCACCTGGAAAGCCTTAAATCTCTTCAACAAAGATAACTTTGCCTGGATTTGATTTGACATCTCTTTAATTTATTTATTTAATTATTATCATAATGCAGATTTAGCTTTGAGTATCCTAAAAATGATCCTTAAAATATTCTAAAAGCTCCTGATAAGGCTTAAATAATTTGTAATAATAAATAAGAATATATTTACGAAATGCCTAGATTTGATTACAGATCATTATGTCCTCGCAAAAATAAGCTTTAGCTTTGCGTGTTTTAAAAGATATATTAAAGATATTTAAAATATACCTTAGAAAACTTACAAAAAGCTAGAACATTTTTGTGTTAGTTAGCTGCGTTTAATTTGAGAAAACTTTCTGTTAAATTTAAAGAGATTTGTAGATTGATGATTTATTTGAATATCTTATTGAGTATATATATCTTATTGACGCCTTAAAACTTTAAGAGAAATTCTTCTCTTTAGCTGGTTTATGACCAGTTGAATTTAATTTATTCCAATAAGCGTGTTATATTAATTATTCACAAAGCAACTTAAACTTTGAAAAAGACCTGAAAGGTTTAATGAACTTGGAATAAAGTAGCTTTAAGTTTAATTATCAGTTATAGAACTGACATTCATTAACATGAATATGTTGCGGGACAGCTTAATTAAACATTGAAAAAAATGTCATGTGTGTCCAAAGGATTAAATGGATTTACCCCAATGACAAGTCTCATATTCAACCCTTCTTCTAGTCTATGATTCCCTTATAGACAACCAACTAATTGCTTAGGACGATTAAATGTTCAGGTGTCCATTTGTCATTTGTAAATTGGCAATTGGCAATTGCCTTTTGCTATTTTCCATTTTCTATTTCCCATTAAATTTTTTTTTTTTATAAGGATTCCTTTCATTTATTGCTTTTGCTGTTGGCATTTAACTAATTCGTTTCCTTTCTCCATTTTCAGCTCTTCGTGCTGCTTGCGAATGCGTCGCAAGCATAGAAAGGTCGGCAGAAGTTGGATCAGGATTTAGTCGGGATTCAAATGTCGTCGTCGAGCAACGGCGGCATCAATAGTGCCACAAATGGCCGCAGTGGCAGCACTGGCAGCGCCAACATCAATCTCAATCTAAAGGCCAAAATTGTAGGAGGAGGCGGAGCAACTGGAACTGGAACGGGAACGGGAACAACGACAACACACAAGACATTGCCGGACCTTAAGACACAAAGGAGCAACAGCAGCGCTGGCAGTGGAATTGGAATTGTGGCCAAAACATTGGCCACCCATCGGCGCGACAGTTCGCATGTGGAAAAGTCCCAGTTGTTGGAGAAACCCTTGAGTTATGGTCCGCCGCAGCAGAGTAAATCCTTGGGACTCAGCAAGGAGCCAAAGGAGGGGCATCTGGTTTACTGTGAGGGTAAATTGCAGTCGGGTACATTGCAGTCGCTAATCATGCACATGGTGCCAACACATGAATACTATCCGGAGCATGGTTATCTCTCCGCGTTTCTACTCAGTGTACGTCTCTTTATACGGCCCCATGAGCTGCTCGCACAGATCTCAACCAACTGGGAACAGCAACAACAACAGGCACTATCTGGAGCGGGAGCTGGAGCTGGCTGTGATGTCGTGGATGACGCAGTTGCTCACTTGAATTCCGCCTCGCCGTTGACCCAGCGCAAGGGAGGAGCAACTGCTGCAGCTGCTGGTCACGATTTGGAGTTGGAACCGAAGCCACAGCAACGCACATTGACACAACGTTCGGCACAGCATTGCATACGTTTGCTATCCGAATGGATTGAAATCTTTCCCTATGATTTTCGGGATGAACGTCTAATGAATCAGGTGCGCATCTTGGCCAGAAAGTGTGTCTACATTGACAACTCACTGGGCAAGCAAGTGTCGCGTATTCTTCAGCTACTCGTGGCCAGATTAACAGAATTGGAGCAGTACGAGGAATTCCTACAGACTCTCAATAACGAAGCCAGCTTGGAGCAACAATCATCATCGCAATCGAATCATCAACAGAATCATCATCATCATCATATACATTTGCATAATCCATTTCAAACATTTCTGGGCAGCTCTCATACATCTGCGAGTGGACATGCTACAAATGGTGTTGCGACAAGTGGCGGCGGATCATCGAGTGGCGGCAGCACTGGCAACTCAACGAGTGGCAGCAACTCGGCGTCCAGCACACCACAACCGGATGAGGTATTTGGCATTATGGACATCTGTCCCAGTTGCGAGCATTTGGCTCATCAGCTAACGGCCATTGAACTGGAGCGTCTTTCGCACATTGGACCCGAGGAGTTTGTTCAGGCCTTTGCTAAGGATTATCAGCAGGCGAAAAAGGCAACAAGCGATGGAGTTGGTGCTGCCACAGTTGCAGCCGGAACGGGAGTGGCAGCGGGAGCGGGAGCGGGAGCGGGAACAACAGTTGGCAACTCCTTGAACGATATGAAAAAGACACGCAATTTGGAATCGTATGTGCAGTGGTTCAATCGTCTAAGCTACTTGACGGCCAGCGAAATTGTTAAGGTGAGTGAAGAGCAGGAGGGATTAGCAAGGGATGAAAGTATGCTAGGGATTAGCTTATGCTAACATATTGCCAAAGTCATAAAAAAGGCTTTAAAAAAAATGGAAAAACATGGCATTGCTTAAATCAATAAATTTAGCAAGAGCACTATAGAGTAGCCATAAAAGCGACGAAAAAATATCAATAATTAGTGTGAATTGGATAATGTTCAGCAAGATCTGATAAAGAAGCACGTTGAATAGCAAAAGATAAGACTTGATAATGGTAACCTACTAAGTAACAACAAAATGTTCGTTGTAATTCTCAAGAACTTTAGCTAGATAAGAGCTTTATTAAATTAAATCGTAATATAGCCAAACAGTCAAGCATCGCTATAGTGAAATTCTTCTTTATTTATTAATTAAACGAATTTTATTCAGCATTGAACTGTTTACTTCGGTTAGTACGCTGATACGCTGAAGATATTTTATAACAAAATAAAATTATTGTACTTGTTAATTAATTTCTCAACTGTCTGTATAATTTGAATTACAACTTTGTCTTTCTCTCTTCAAGATTTTCCTTTTGAAAAAAAAAATGAAAATTTTAAAGATATTTAGCTTTATTTTGTCGTAATTTATTAATTCACCAAATTTTTATTTATTATATTAAACTTATTTTTCCCCTCATTGCAGTATCCCAAGAAGAAGCAGCGTGTGCGCATTATTGAATATTGGATTGAAACGGCACGCGAATGCTTTAACATTGGCAATTTTAATAGTCTGATGGCCATAATAGCTGGTCTAAACCTGGCACCCATTGGCAGGCTAAAAAAGACGGTAAAATATATGGATAAATAAATAATTCTGCAACAATTCATTACCTAGTTGTATTTTTTTTTTTTTGGTACAGTGGTCTAAAGTGCAATCGGCAAAATTTTCTGTGCTGGAACATCAAATGGATCCAACATCGAATTTTAATAGTTATCGCTCGACGCTTAAAGCTGCCATGTGGCGCTCCGAGGGTGCCACAGAGGAACGCGAACGCATAATCATTCCATTTTTTAGTTTATTTGTTAAGGATTTATATTTTCTAAACGAAGGCTGCTCGAATCGGTGAGTAATTACAAATCACTTTATACTTTTTATTAATTTTAATTATATCTTCTTATTTGGAAAACAGTTTGCCAAACAATCATATCAACTTTGAGAAATGCTCACAACTCGCCAAACAAGTGATGGAGTTCAATGAATGGAAAAAGGTCTGCTGTCCATTTGATAAATTGCCGAATGTAATTGCCTATCTGCAGCACAATGGTGTGCTTAATGAAAACACACTCTCGATGGCATCGTTTGAGTGTGAACCGCCCGAGAATACCGAGGAGAAGGATCGCTATAAAACTGTGAAAGCCGAAACGAAGCAACAATTGCTGCAGCAGCTACAGGAGCAGCAACAACAACAACAACAGCAACAACACCAGCAATAGTTGACTCTAGCTATTTTAGTCTACATATTAATTAAAGTTACGCCTAAGCGCTTGCCATGTTTTTATTTTTTTTAACTTAATTTTTACATAAGTCGATTATAAACTTTAAGACGGGGTGAAATTGTTTAGGCTAATGATTAAGTTAAGCGATTCGTTCAGACAAGGCGCATGCGCTGCTCTTTCAAAATCGCTAAATAACTTTTAAAGTTTTTTACGGCACCCTAAAATACTTAAAATTATAATGAAACCCATTGAAATGCATTATCCCATACTAATTCACTATTTACCACTCATTTTCATTATCCAAAACTGCTTTTCAGTGATAAGCGGTGGCGCATGCGCAATAACTTGACAAACATTTTTTATGAAACGCAAAGCATCTCCAGAATGTTGCCAGTAATTAATATAATTTCATTTAACTTAACAGTTAAGCAAATTATGAACAAAACAAGAAAAAAGCGAAACGAAACGAATGTATGTACTTAAAGCATTTTATTGCCGCAAACTTATAACTATATTTATTTGTACACAAGCTTATTTAAATTAGATGAAAACTGAAACGGGCGGGAAGAACATTATTATTTATAAATAATGTCATAATTTATTTTCAACAATTTGACAAACTTGCGTACACACGCGATATATATTGTAAGCAAACAGTATTTATATTTATATATTTACACAATTTTATAGCTAAATTAAATCATTTTTACTATTCAATTCAATCGATTCGTCAGACGCTTTTGTCCTGTGAAGCTTCAACATTTATTAGCAGCGTATATAACGACAAACAACAACAAGAACAACAGAAAGTACACCTTGTGGTAGCTACAATGATGCTTTTCCTTTTTAAGAATTTATTTTTATTCGAGCTAATTTCATATTCATAAGAATATTAATATATTTCAGAAAAAAGTAAATGTGTATGGAATCTCTATGATATTAACTATAAAGGGACAAAATCAACAACAAAAAATAAATAATTTCAGCAAACTGCTTTTAAATAAATCAACTGAAAAAAAACAAACATTCTTTAAATACAATTACACCCTGCCTATTTCCTTTCAAACGGTTGGTAAATAAAATTTCAGTCTCAAAACAAAGTTTAAAAAAAAATCTGTATTTTTTTCCATTTATTTTCAATTCTACAATTGCGTGACCTTAAAGTTAGTAAAGATTGAAATTCACTCGAATTTTAAGAATACAAATTTTATGGCATTTTAAAAATTGCAATAAATAAATTTAAACTTGTCGCTTAAATGGCATGAAAACTGCGGAGAGTGCCGAAAATTGGAGCTGTCACCCTGCAAAATTTTCCGATCTGACAACTTGTTCTAATTTAATAAAAAAAATATTTAGTTGCAGCTACGTAAATTTGACTAAATTTCAATTTTTTCTTATTTTTGAAGCCAGAATTTTTAAAATTTTTGCAGAATTTTAACTTCTCTGACCTTAGGTTGATGAGTTTCAAACCTTCATTAAAATTAATATATATTTTTTTTCAAGTTCAAATTTTAGATTTTCATCAAAATGTTAATTAATTTCAAAGTTATTGCATTTTAAAATTTGCAAAAACTAAAATTTAAGTTTTCCAGTTTCGATAAGCAAAGCGCAATTGTTTGATGTTACGTGACAAGGGCTGATTGCTATTTTTATCGACTCTAATAAAAAGGGTTGCCTTCATATCGATAGTATCGATACCTCATTTAAGCATCAGCTGTGCGACGGCATCTCTGCTCAAAAAGTTGCCGGCTCTGCCTAAAATGGTACGGACCTGCCAGATCAGACATTTTTACTGGGACCAACCTCTTGGGTCGGGTGGCAGCACTGAATCAGCCCCTACACACACACACACATACATATACAGCCATTAAAACCGTCACACAGGGGGAAGCGGCATTCGGCATTGGCGCTGTGTTTTATACGCGATGCGATTTTGTTGGCGTGCAGACGTCTTTACGGTGAAAAACAAATGAAAATCAAAGTCAAAAAGGCGCATAAAACTCTCTAATTGGAAACAGAACAAGTATAGAAGAAGCATATCAAATCGAATTTTTATCGTCAACTCGCAAGCAAAACAAAGTTTGCGTAAATGTGTGGGTGTGTGTGTGTGAGTCAGTGAAGTAAAGTGCATTTGCAATTTCATGAATGTATGTTTGTTTGTTTGTGTTAATTACGTAGCAAAGACGTGAAAAGGGTGCTGCCACAGCGGCACCTACGAGCACCAGGACGATTCAATTGGAGTCAACGAGTTGCGTTCAAATTGTTGCATTGAAGTGCAGCTAAAACAAGAACCTGTTGTTGTTGTTATTATTATTGCTAGTGGGCCAAAAACAAAGTACAGAGGAAACGAACGGAAAAATCGATTGTGCTCATTTTTGTTTTGGTTCATGTTTATGCAGAATTGTGTGAGAGTGTGTGTGTGTGCTAGTTGTTGTGTGTAAGACTTAATAAGAAGAGATACAAGAGACGTCGCGCAACAGTAACATAATCAAGACGATAATTCTCGATAAAAGTGTCCATTATCCAGAGGACATCAATGCACATGGCATGACTCATGCAGCGCTGCATAATAAGGCTACAAACAAGCTAGAAAAATGAAAAATCATCAAAAGTATGCAAAATTACCCCAAGATTTGGATTTGAGCTTTCAAAGTGATTTGGATTTGCTGCCGGACACAGCAGCCGATATCGATGTCGATGTCGATGAATATAATTTAAGTGGCACGCCACCTGCTGGTTTAGTGCTAAACGACGACGGCGACGACGATAACACTGGCGGTGGCGGTGGCGACAACGACGACGAAGACGACGAAATTGTCATTGCAGCGCAGGTTGTGGGCGGCGGTAAAGGGGGCGGCGGACTGCGTTTAGCCACACGTAAGCAGCGTAAACAGCGCAAACAGCAGTTGGAGCAGCTGTACAACAACAAGAATAAGATCTGCGGACTGGGCAGTGATAGTGTTATCGAGGTAAGTTAACAAATGCAATCGATAAAACATTTTTTTACTCTCGTAAATCGTTTGTTAGTAATTTCAATATTTTAAGTCCTCCATAGTGAGTTTGTTATGTTGCCTGATTATCTCTAAATTTATTATAACGGTATTAAATGCAAAGTTACTTTTCTTGTTGAAAAATCTCAGAAAACCACATAAAGTATGTACTTATTTAACCAAATTGAAAGATAAAAGAAAATGCCAGTGCCACCGAGAAATGACAACAAAGCAATACAAAGAACCGCATAACAAGGGACAACAACCACAAAAAGTAAAGGGAAGAAAAAAATCGATAAGACAACAAAGGAATATTCAACCATTTGTAACAGCTTATGGCTCACCACCTGTTTAGATCCGAGTTTTAAAGCGCGACAAAAGCCAAGAGTTCAAATCTAATTTCTATTGTCGTGCAATTGTTTAAATAGGTAGAAACAAACAAAACTCCATTCAGTGGAAAATTCAACGACAGAGTGTGTGCTTTTCTTTCCCTCTGTCGCTTTTAATGCGCTGATGTTAATGGATTTATGTTGTTGTCAAAGCCATTTGCGGGGCGGACGTAATGATGTCTACTTAAAATGTATTTCTGACTTTCAAAGATAAGCCAAGTGTCGTCCTTTGTGTTTGTGTTGAAAATGTGTGTGGAGAGAGGAGTCTGACCAGTCAGTTTCTCATCAGTTGTCTATCACTAAGCTTATCTCTTAAATAGGTTTAACGTATTCCCTGTCATTCTGCGAAAAATACGATAGAAAAAAAGCATCTATCTAAAGAAATATATCTACAATAATTGGTTTATGTTGTATCTTAATTTTAGAACTTGTCGGTTTTTTCCTACTCAGTTTTTAAGTCTTATTACCGATTATATATATTTGTTTCATTTAGTTCATATTTAACCGCATTAAATACAGCAATCTGTTACTTATATTTAATATATTTGATAATATACAAAATAATGTTTTTTAAAAGTATAAAAATTTTCAAATATTTTAATTTAAAAACAATAATTATTCAATTTTATTAATATCCGTTTAATGATCTCAATATCTAATTTAACAAAAATCACCTCGGTGACTACACCATATCAACGTAATTGAATTTCAGGCTTGATCAAACCGATATTCACCGGTTAACTTGAATCGGTTACAATACGGTTATTTGGGTTTGAATAATTTAGGATTCGGTATAATACAAATTTTTGTTTCGGTTACAGTTTCAGTTACGGTTACCAATTTTAATCGGTTTACATTTGTAAACTGTTAACAGTTTTGGTTCCAGTTTTAATCCTTGTTTACAGTTTAACAAACTATTTATTAGGCTAGGTCCATAAATAAAGTAAAAACTAAGTATGTTTTGTTAAGTAAACTAATACAATTACAAAAATTTATATTTATATTTATGACTAACAAATTTAATTTAATGGAGCGGAAAATCAATGTAATATTATGAATTTGTAATATTTGAAACTTAAAAGTAACAGTTCGTTTCTCTCAGCGTGGTCTTTCAACTTTAGACCAGAAGGGTCTGAAAAATCAATAAAAGCACGTATACTTTACCTCACTCAAATATATACTCATTTTTGTTGGCGTATATGAATAACTAATGGAGTAGAGTTTTTCGTAGTTAATGACAAGACTAACACCTGGTTGTTAAAAAAATTCGAATGTATTTACCTACCCAGCGGGCTTTTCGCGTAGCTTATGTAGTGTATATGAATAGTCCAGGTTTTGTTCAATCAATAATACATCATACCCATGTCATTCAAAGACGTTGTATATTTTAAAATGCGTTAAAAGTCTTCGCTTTTACAAATACTACAACTAATTGTGTCAAGTGTACTGTATGGTATATTTTTGTGTGGCACCACCTAGCGGTCAGAATGGAATTTAATTCGTGGGACAGGGAATACTATTTTCGATTTCGACAACATGGTAATAATCTTTTGACAAGCTTGTCAATCTCAATGCAGCTTATTGCGCATTGCGTGCGGAAGCTTACGACAACGGTCCCAAAAAATACAGAAAAACTCTGCTCGGGGATTACCCAGCTGACATGCAGGAAAATTCAAGGGAAAAAATCGTATGTGTGTGTGTCTTTGTACGTGTGTGTGGTCATTGTGTGCAATTAGCGGTAGTAAATTTATTTTTGCATTAAGCTTTATTTCATTGGATTTTCATTGTGAAAATTTGTTGGGACTACAGAGTTGATGATGTACCGTCTACGAGTATATATTTGACCCTAATAGCCTTAACGCTTAATTAAGCACATAAGCCTAATGGAAAATGGGTTTAAATGTCCCTCAATTCGTTTTCATTTGATTTCCAATTGATTTGACAATTTCATTTAATATTCAGATTACAAATGATTATTTACGGCACGACAACGTTTATTGAAATAGAAATACAAATTGTTAAACTAAAAACAATTGTGAATTACAATTAAAATTAATATGTAATCCTGCCGCTTTTATAATCCTTCCAGCATTTAGTCCAATGTGGACAATCGGGCGCCACAAAGCCTATAAAATACACCTTAGTTTTTTGCTTTTTTCACATATCACATTTGAACTTACCCGTTGCCATTGCAATGGAAGCTAATAACAAAAGTAGCGCTACTTTAATTTTCATTGCGATTATGTGTTCTTAAGTCTCAGGCAACTCGACTTCGACTGATGATCCGATCAATTACTAGAATAAATGCTCATGCTTGAAACGCATTTTTTATTATCGCTGGGAAACACCAACAATGTTCTATATTTATAAATATATATATACATATATATACATATTTGCCTATAGCTTATAGTTCATTTAATGTGTAGGTGAAATCTACATTTCAGATTGTTGTCAATGCATTTCCTTATCGTATTCTCAGCTAGAAACAACGCAATTTCTTCTCGATTTCTTTCGAACTTTCAAATTAGTCAGATTGTTAGTTGTTTTATATTTTGCTGCAATTATTGAAATTTTTTCGAATTTCGCTTAATTGCGAAATAATTTGACAAATAATCATTAAAAGCTGTCGTTTAAAACTTAAAGTGCTGCATGACATCTAAGATACTTTTTAAAGTTTATTAATTAGGTATTGATTACAATTGTTTAGATTTTTAATGCTGCTTTGACTATTTAGATAGCCAATTTTTTTAACTCTAAAGATCTCAAGATTCAAGACTAAGAGTTACCGATTGCGAATGTCGATAATTTTAGTGGTGCATGAAATTCAAGATCCTTGATAGTTTGTTATAAAAGTTATTCAGTAGTTTAATATTCAATATAAAAAATACATATACCAACAAGTTTTCCGACGGAATTAAATAAAAACAAGTGGGCGGTTACAGTCGAGCACGCTCGACAGTAGGATACCCTGAGCCCTGGTACTCTTCAATAAAAGTTATTTTCGACCAATTGTTCCTATGGCAGCTATATGATATATGAAGCCGATTTAAACCAAATTTGGTCAGAATGTACAAAACCAACATTAATGCATATTCTATTAGTTTTTTTTAAGATATCTCAAAAAACAAAAAACTTGTTCATACTAAAACTTCATTTTCGATGCATCGTTCCTAAGGCAGCTATGCGATATAGTAAACCGATTTTAACCAAATTTGGTCAGGATGTATAATACCAGCTTCGATACATAATCTATCAGTTTGGTTCTGATATCTCAACAAACACAAATCCTTTTCATACTAAAACTTAAATTTCGATGTATCGTTCCTATGGCAGCTATATAATATAGTTAACCGATTTTAATAAAATTTAGTCAGGATGTATATATTCAGCTCCGATACATAATCTATCAGTTTGGTTCTGATATCTCAACAAACACAAAACCTTTTCATACCAAAACTTAATTTTCGATGTATCGTTCCTATGCCAGCTATATGATATAGTGGTCCGATCCAAAAATAAAAACAAACTTGATCTGCGTATGGTCTCCAGGAACCTACATACCAAGTTTGCTCTAGCTTTTATGGTTTCTGAGATCGACGCGTTCAAACAGACGGACGGACGGACGGACAGACAGACAGACAGACGGACATGGCTCAATCGACTCGGCTGTTGACTCTGATCAAGAATATATATACTTTTTGGGGTCTGCCACGCCCCCTTCTGCCTGTTACATACATCCTGCCAAACACATTATACCCTTTTTTGCCCATTTTTAATGGGCTCAGGGTATAAAAATGGAGCGATCTAAAATCTAGTTATTTAGCTTCATTTGAAAACTAAAACATCTCTTTCTTCCAAGCAACCCCTTTCGTATTTATAAAGCTACTTAAAATACACTTTGCCCACAACACAATTTCCCACCTTGTCCCTGTTCTCATTCAGCTTACAGTGTCTGTGTGTGTGTGTGTGTGTATGGGTGTGTGTGTAACCAATTAATTTATGACCTGGGCCGGCTCAAATGGGGCTGACATCAAGTGTGGCTCATTATGGACAAGAGAGTCGGTTGAACCGGTGCAATCTAACCTACATTTGGCTTACGTTGTCCTCGTTGTTCTTGTTGCATGCATGCAGTGTTGGCAACTTGCAGCTGCTGCTAACAACATATATAACGCGCATACGCCGCATACAACGTGCAACTTGGAACTTGCAATGTGCGGCGTGCACAGTTTCATTTGGGGCCAAATGGCCGTTCAACATTCTCTTCACTATTCTTCACTCTTCTGTTTGCTTATTTTTGTAAACACAACAACAATAACAACAACAACCCCCTCTCGCAGGGGGTGGGAGTGTTTGGTCCTTTTGTGGTGCTGGCATAGGCGTTGGTAGGCGTGTCGCTCTGTTGCCTGTCTTAGTTGCTTTTGTTTTCGGATTTGTGACATGCAAAATATATGCAGAAAACGCTTTGTGCAACATGAATTTATAACACGGCTAAGAAAAATTTATCATTCTGGTCTGGCAACCAGGCTTACGGGTTTACACGAGCCCGTACACGGACATGAAAGGACCTGCATTTAAGCGCATTTGTTATTATTATTATATCATAATACAAAGGGCATTATTATGCGTTGTAACTCGGCTACGTGTTGCCGTTAATGAAGATTGAACGAGGAGCGATGAAAATGCTGCACCAGGGTAAAACCAAAATTGTACACGTTCTTCGTATTCGCTTTTCATGTCATTTGCTTAGTGCGAATATGCGGGAAAAATGCGGAATGCAGCATCAGTTTAATTTAAGGAAGTCACCAGATCATAAACAAAATTTAAGTTATATTTTGATCTACTATATCTTAAATCGATTTAAAATATTATCTTTTAAATTTATGTATCAGATTATCTTCTTTTTTATCTCAGCTATAGTCGAGACCCCGACTTTCAGGAGCTTATTTTTAACTGATTTTTACAACCCCTATTTATTATAATCCCTATAAAATTTATTTAAAGATAGCGCATTTACATATATTTTTAATTGATTAAAAATGCACACTTATTGCATAAATAATGTCCGACAGCAAGCATATTTTATTTTATTTTATGAACTATTTATTATCATTATAAGCACACTACATGCAGTAGTAGCATTTTTGGTGTCCTAACAATATTTTTTTATCATGACAGTGTAGGAATGAAACCCAGTTAGTTATTTAAATAAAGTTATATTATTTTTAAACTTCATTCCCTATATTGTATGTATTTTCTATAGTTTTCGCGTCATAACCTTTTTCCCCATTTTAAAAACTATCAAACTTCCACTAGATACTTATTTATTACTTTTATTTGTATTTAACTTTTACAAATATAATTTGCACTTTTAATTGGCCGTTCAAAACGTCGAGGGATGCGAAAAGCCGCGTCAGTTGGCCAAACTGTTAACTTGTACGAGAAACTCGCATCCTGCAGGCGTTGAACAAAAGTTTGTTTCACAATTTCATGTTCTACGTAGTTTTCCCTATCTATCCGCGTGCAACTCATGCCGCAGCGTGTGTTGCAATTGTTGTCACAATTTGGCGTTAAAATTTGCATTTTATTCACGGCTTATTATAATGTTGCCTTTTGCTTTCGCAGAAGCGGACTCCCTATATGGATTTACTTTATCCTTCTGTGCTGGCAAATTCCGCGTGAGCCTCAAATAATCAGAAAGCTTTCCGGCGCTTTTCACTTCACTTTTGATACGCTTTATAAATTTTCTGCGCATTTCCTTTGTTACACACCTCTGCCTAAATAATTATTTTGTTTCAGTTTTGTATATTTAGTTTATTTAACTGTGTTGTGTTTATTTTCATATCTGCCGTCTTTTATCTGTTTAAAATTGATGGGCTTCAAAACACTAACCCACAGCTCTGGCTTTCATCATCTGTTTGTCAACTATGCTAAATACCTACTGTTAACTTTTAATAACATTTTTAGTTCAACCAAAAATGCCGCAAATTTTTGTGCAGTCCCCAAAAAGTTTGGGCACCAAATTTAACAAATTGAATTAATTGCGTGCAAAATTCCAAACGTAAAGAGCACAAAAGCCACTAAATGTCGGTTACAACAATAACAGCAAAAGAACCTCAACCCCAAGTCATCCATCCCCTAAACCCAACCCAAAAAGTTGTCTGAAAACTGTGTACAAAGCCAGTCCAAATAAAAACCAAAATGTGTCCGTTAAGAGTTGATTGACAGGTTGATATCCTAGATATCCTTAACTCTAAATTTGTGATAAATTGTATTTATATGAATTACACAGCAATCGATAATACTATAGAAACCAGAAGTGATCAGAGTGATTGACAGGTAAATATCCTTAGACTGGTCTTAGATAAGTCAAAATATAGTAAATATAAATAATAATCGAATATACTATCGAAATCAAAAGGAATTAATCGGAGAGTGTGTCTAATGTGCGGAAATTCCGATTTTAAATAAAAAATCGGACTTAACTGTCACTAGCGATTATTTAATGTGAAGTTTACTCAATATATCAGTTTGGAATAAAAAAATTTTTTTATATATTTATAATTTTAATACATTAATTTCAATAGCTTAATTCTTTATAGTTTTAACAATGGATTCACGAAAGCGCAATCTATCAATATACATCAACTAAATTTAACATTGCCAGTTTCTTATTGCACATACCATTGGTGTTACTTTATAATACCCATTTTGGTTAAACTATTTTATGCGCACAGGGTATAATAAATGGAAAGGGGGAAAAACTCAGGCAAACAATTTTTAGAAAATTTTGTATTAAATCAAAGTTCAAAGCAACGGCATGTGGGCAACAACTCTCCACCCATTGAGAGAAAATGGAGCGTAGTCATGGAATGTGCAGACTGTACTGGGTGCTGGCGCTGTAAAATATGCTATAAATGCGAGTCTGACTGCAACATGGCGTATGCGTAATGTCGACTTAATTACCATAACAATAATCATAATGTGAGAAGCAAACAAGTTATGCAAAGAAATAAACGACGTTTGATTTTAAATGCAGCAGGAAATAGAGAATGGTAGAGAGAGAGAGAGTGTGTGTGAGAGAAAGGGAGAGAAAAGAAAAGAGAGAGAGAGAGTCAACAACAGCTGCCACTTGCAACTGGCAGTTATGACAACGATGTGAAACTTCAAGTGGATTGGGCTGTGACTCATGGAGTTGCCTTGGCTCGATAGTTTTTGGAGTAGATGAGTATAAACTGCTCTATGAGCCATCATAAACAATACAATCAACAGGAAGTGAGCACAACGAGCTGACAACATCGCACAGGAGTTGAAGCTAAAACCGGAGCAGGACGAGGAGCAGCGGAAAAAGGGAAAAAAACTTCCGTTCGTGATGCAATGATAAAGGAAGCCCCAGAAATGGGACTAAGCCATGGCCTGAAGTTGTGGCTGTGCCAGTGACTTTGCTCCTGCCTTTTGCTGCTGCCTTTTGCCGTTGGCTTGTAAACATGCAAAAATTGTCAATTCATATGTAACAGCAGCAGCAACAAGAGAAAAACACAGAAAATGGAGTGGATGAAGCTCATATAACGATGTGCCAAAGAACAGGCAACCAAACAACAAACAACAGCACCAACAACAACTATAACAACAATATTGCTACAACAACATTCAAACAACAATAGTGGCAAATCTGTGCTAAAAGAGCCCGCGGGACACGACGGTTATGAGCCCAACTCAGGGTCTCCTTACATTTTTCCTCCCTTTACTTTTTATTTCTTTGCTGCGCCTTTCTTTACCAGCTGTATACCACGTAATTATTTTTTTAAATGGGTATATATGTGGCATCAGGCTAGCATTGCTGTCATCCCCAAGAACAAGATACACACGAAAGTTAAAAAAAACAGCATTAAATTGGTGTAAACATTTTAAAATATAAGTAATTTTGGGACTATTTAGAGTTTTGTATTATTAAAAATCCTAACATTTTAAAAAGATTTAAGATTTTTTCGCTACTTAAAGTACACTTTTCAATTCTATGATTAATTTGCATGTTTTCATGCTCAAATATTATTCGGAGAAGATGTCTTTTTATACGAATACAAATATTAGACTGATAAAATTTGCAAGTCTCTTATTGGATTTATTTTACATTAGTGACATTAAGTAGCTCGTATTCTGTTTTGCTCTAATCATAATGCTATAAGTATTTATGTGAAACTCATAAAAATAATCTTTACATTAAGATTCCAAGTTCTAGGTTTTTTTTTCAGCAGAATTATTCTATTTTACTTAGTTATTTAAATTCATTTTATTTTATAATTTTATAGATATTTATAAACCGAATTAAATAAATTAAATTAAAATTTAATAATTAATGTAGAATGTAGAATGAATTTAATTATAAAATTATAATTTAATTTATTTAATTCATTCTACATTCAAATTTTAGCTCTACAGTTTCAATTCATTCTAAGCTGCGCCAAAAAATATTCTATTGAAATTTATGCGAATGTTGTATGTACATTAAATTAAATCAATTTCAATTTGAAATTATGGAATATAAAGTTACCTAAATGTATTTCAAAAAATTGATGATTTAAACAAATATAGAACATTTTGCAGTCGAGTTGTTCCCAATTCAACACATTTTATTTGTCCCCTCTCGCATTTTGTGGGATATTTTATGTTACTGAGAGAAACCGAACATATGCAATGTTGATTCATTTTATTCTTTTTTATTTTGTTTTTTGGCTGCTCAAACAAATTTTATTTTGAGCTTTTTTCTCCCCTTGCGTATTGACAACTGTAAGGAATTTGGCGAAAAAATGTATTGCATACTTAAAAGCGCGAGTAAATAAAAAATTGAGTAATGCATTGTTAGTTATGGTGAAAAACATTGGGTTTTTTTTAACAGTAAAAAATATTGTAAATATTTGTACCTATTAAAAATACAAAGGCTAATGGAAAACATTTTCCATGTTGCGTACTGTGATTTGCATAAAAACTGAGATTTATTATTACTACTATGAGAAAATATTAAACAAATATCGAATTTTATTTAAAAAAATGGATAATGCATATTGAATTTGTTATAAACAAGAGCGGGAACTTACAGCAAATAAAAATAATATGAAATGCTGACATAATGAAGATTAAAGACATAAGTTTCCATTGAAAACCATTAAAGGACATTTGCAGCTGAGCAGAAAAGTGCTTGACTCGTGAGACGTTGAGGAAACAGCTGCAAGTGTCACTTGGATATTTTTCAGTTTTCTCTTACTTTGACAGTTTTAATGACAAGTCGGGAGAGGGAAGCTGTTGAAAAGCGAACATTGATCGTCCGGCTGGTCGAGACAGGGTGAAATGGGCGGAAAAATAATACATATTGCGCAGGGCAAAGCAATTTTCATACATTTATGCAGGAGGAGTCACAACTTTAATGGGATGTGGCATCCACATTGTTATGACAAGCTGAAAATATATATTTGATTGACATTTTGTTAGATGCCCAAGCTGGCAGGCGTCACAAGTTAATGGAATATTAATAGTTGCTAAGTAAAATTGAAGTGAAATTTCCGCCAAGAAACGACACAAATGCAATTCCTGTAAGTGATAAATGAATCCGTAGCTCTTGTATAGTCCTTTTTATAGTCCTTGCCCAAAGGACATTAGGTGTCTGTTCTCTTGCCTTTGTTTGTTGCTGCTACGCTAAGCGGATTATGCACTTTGAATTAGACGCCAGCAGCTATCTTGTGGATCCTTCTGAACTCCCTTTGCTGCTAAGAAGCGTTCAACAAGCGACACCAACGACGTCTTGACAAATCCTGCAAAATGACGCGTTAAAGCTTTTAAAACATGGCCAACTAATTTAAATGCTCCCAAAGCTGGCAACAGGCTTTGTAACTATGTATATCCAGTGTTGCCTGTAGACGAATTCTACAAATGAAATTCAAAAAGTGTTGGCTAAAAAAGAAAATGGAACAGAGCACATTTGTCACAGCTGCTTTAAGCCAAGAAAGAAAAAAAAACTATTATTTAAATTTAAACCGAAACAAATTCACAGATTAGTCGAGCACTCACACACAAACTCGCAAAGTGGGTCAGTGAAAAGGATTCAACGAAAGGCCAAAGAGATTGCATGCTAAATTTGTCAAGCTATTAAATTTGACTATGAAACGACCAAGAGCTACTCTTTATAGCTCCTGACAAATGGGTTTGCTTTGCCCATCTCTATCTAGTATATTTATAGTTGAATAGACCATTCTTTATGGCACAAAAGTTTGGCTTTTGTTTCAAGTGTAATAAAGTATCTCAGATTCTAACACGTATATTTTATGTGTGAGTTACTTCCTAAAATTTGTTGAATATAAAGTATTAATTATACATTTTGGAATTTATCTGTTTTAAAAAAGTATTTTCTGTATCTGGATAATTGTTATATACTTTACACTTCTGTAAATATTTTTTTTTTTGTAATATTAATATCTTTTTAACTAAAAAAAATTTTGATTTATAAAGCCGAAAGGGAATATTATTCTTATTAAAGAATAAAAATTATTAAATTAAGAATTGTATCATTTTATCTTTTTAATAATATGTCAATGTTCTTTTATATTCTTTAAAATAAACTTAGATTTATAAAGCAGAAAGGGAATATTATTCTTATTAAAGAATAAAAATTATTAAATTAAGAGTTGTATCATTTTATCATTTTAATAATATGTTTATGTTCTTTTAAATATTGAAATTGGGTTTTAAGGAAAATGTTCTAAAATATGTTCTGCAATCTCGAACTATTTTAACTACATTAATATAATTTCAAAATTATTTAAAGTAAATTTTGATGACACTGATTACTTTTGTAGATTAATTTTTTTTAAATAAATGTTTTCAATAAAATAAACTAACAATTTTTGCGCTTTTAAGGTTGTTCTTATATATTGGATGTCTCTGAATATCAAGTATACGTATTTAATCGCGTGTCGCATCAAGTATTTCAGTTTTCAAATGTTGCGCCACGTGCAGGTTATTGAAATTGTCACAGGATATTTCTGGCTTTCAGCAACAATAGAAGCGTTTTATTCACACACAAGTGTGTAGGTGCATATAAATTGAATGGAAGCGAGTTGAAGTGAAATGACAGCTGTCATTTGAGCTGACATTTCATATTATCATAGCGACATCGAATTCGAGTACACATAGAGTATAGGGTGCGTGTATGCATAGGAATATAGAAGGTGGGAAATCATAATCAAATGGACAACTGAACAGTTGGCCAATCGGACTTCTTGGTCGTTAACAGCTGTGGCTATTAAAAGTTGCTGTCATTGTTTGTTGCGTGTTATACAGGACGTATACTTAGCTTCGCCTTGGCATTGACATTGTATGAACTCCCTATAAATAATTGACATTTGCTGCCAGATGCATAAACTTTTCAATACATAGCACTTCAGATCCTCCAGCCCCCTCCTTATTCCTCCGAAACTCACCATTCGTTACCACCATTAAGCTGACACTTGATTGTAGGAAACTTATTTGCTCGGCCAAATATGATGGCCATAATTTGGCTTATTTTACGCCCTCTCAACGCTCAAGTTAAGCACTTGAGCTGCCGAAATGTTTATGGCGTTTAATGAGATTTTTCTAGTGCCAATTAGCAAATGAAATTGAAATGCCCAAAAATCATTTAAATTGCGAGAGAGTCAGCAAAAATGTGACGGTAAGTCTTAAGAAAACGAAAGCTGCATTTTTTCATAATTAAATGCGCTGAAGCCTGTATTATTGTCTTGAGATATTAAAAAAACATTGAAAGAGTAGTCAATCATTTTTTTTTGTTCCTTATTTTCTTTACTTCAGCTAGAGGATAAACTGAAAAATTATAAACATATCTAAATCATTTTAAGTGGGCTATTCGTCACCACTGCATTAAATTTTAGTAGATGCTTGAGTAGATTTTAATTTAGTAGATTTTAAATTTAAATATCTCTATTGAATAAACCAATTTGAAAATCAGCATTACATTATTTACACGTAGATAGAACAAATAATAATAATAGTCTTTGTGTAAGCTCTTAGCTAATATTTTAATTACATTTTCTTAGCCAATATAGAATTTTAAGCTTACATCTTTAATCTAAACTATTGTCTCTATCGATTGACCAGGTTTTAAACATCTGAATTAATAATGCTAACAAAATATATAGGTTGTAATTCCGATTTAATCATTTTAGTCTAATGAACCTTTCCAAACACTCCAAACTTGCACTAGGTAACAGTACGAATTTTAACTGAAACTATCAAAATGATGAAAGTCGCATCGTTTATTGTTGTGACACTTATACGAGTAAACAAATGGCTGTAATTGCTTTTATCATGGTAATGCGATTTGTTGTTCCCAAATCGATTGCATATAAATGAGATTTGTGAAATGTAGAAATAGAGTACACATAAATATTTCATTTAGGGCCCAAACAGACACTCTACACTGTTTGTTGTCAGCAATTGTCCCATCGACCCACAGAGCTAACTGCAAGTCACAAATGGATGAAAGTCTATTCTCATAACTCAAACATTTTCAATCACACTCTAAAGCTGTCGATTTTGTCCTCAATGCTAACATTACAAACATACATAAGTTAAGATTATTTAGTCAACAAATACTCTTTCTTTTATTTAAATGAACTTGTAGTTTTTTTATTTTGTGTTTGTCATGAAATTTTAGAAATATTGAGGTAGAAAAGTTATTTAAATACTATCATAAAGAAAAATCGGTTAACTATTGTAATTCTTGAGTCAAAGGGTTTTATGAGCCTAACACTTTCAAAGAAAATATACCCCTTTTACCCTATTTTTAGGCGCAGGGTATTAAAGGCAAATACGACAACTAAACTCACAGCAAAATTGATTTCTATGATTTGTCAAGCGAGGAGAGATGGAAGAAAGAGAGGGTAAGGGAAGTAGAGGGGGATTTTCAAAGTTAGAAGTTGATTTTGCTAGTTTGCTGGCTGCTTGTTGATAGTTGATAGTTGATTGTTGATTGTGTTTGCTGTGCTGATGTGGTGCTGCTGCATTGTTTGTTTGAAATTTCAAACGATGACATAAATTAATTAAAAAATTTTTTGTTCTCTTTTTTTCCCTCTCTCGTGCATAGAATGAGCGCATTAAATGACGCACGCAGTACATTCAGAGTTTTCAACTCTTTTGAGTTCCCATTTATTTCATTCAACGAGTGCCATTTTTACACACTTGTTCACTGGCTTTTGTTCAATGTCAGGGCATCGCACATTTCGTTCCATTTAATGACAAAAGCCCCCTACACACACACACACACACACACCCACTCAAGCATACATACACTCTTATACACACTCATGTCGCAACCATTCACAGTTTATATTGTATTAATTGATTAAGGGACTTGCCGCGTAGTGGCATGACATTGTTATGGGGCATCATGCTCGTATTTATTCACGTTGCGTATGCGCCCCGTTGTCGAGAGAGTGCAAATATTTGTGTTGTTCATTTTGTTGAGGACAACGTTGCAGTTGCTTTTCAATAATGCATTATCAAATTAATTTCATTGAAATTATACGCTCTACGCTCTGTTCAAATACGTTGTAAATCATTCATAAAAGTTGATCAAGCAAATGACAAAAATTGCTGAATTATTGATTTCTATCAATTCATTTTGTTGTTGCAAACAAGTTGGTTCAATTTCTTTGATTTATTGCATTACTCGACAATCATTAACAATGAATTATTAATGTGTTATGCATTATGAGTCGTGTCGAGAAAACCAAATAAAAATTACTTTTATATTTACATGAATATATTTAACAATGTTTAATACAGCCAAGGAAAGATGAGTGAAAAAACAACTACATTGAGAATGAAAAGCACAATCGCTATATAGAAAACAATTAACAATAAAAGTTTACGATAGACTAATTATAAAAATTAAATCAAAAATAAAATTAATTTTTTAATATTTTTATTAATATATATGAATGACTTTTATTAAAAAAATGTATTATTGACTTTTATGATAAAAATGAGTTTTACTTGTGATCCCAGTAAATAATTACGACAGAAATATAAATTTAAATAAAACAGTCAACTATAAAAAATATGCTTTAGCCGCGATTCTTCTAATGAAAAACTTGTATTTTTATAAAAACCTGAATAGCTTTGTAGAAGTATTGTTTTTCCTTTACTTTCCTTCAACTTTTCTGTCTTCGATTTCGCAAAGTGGCTTTGTTTTTCAAGTTTATTTTATTGCTTACCGCTCTCCGTGCAGTTTTTCAATTAAATTTTCATATTGCATTTAACTGCAATGCCCGTCATAATATATCCCTGTTCTGTAGACAAGCATATTTCACATTTTCTGAGTAGGAGGAAACGTCGCAATCTCTTTTTGATATGTTGCACCCCAAAGAAATAAAATAAATATTTGCAATGTGTTGCGATGACGACGTCGAGTAGGATAGGGATGATGAGAAACAGAAGTATGCCAGCCAATGGGAAAGGGGGTAAGGGTAAACCCCATAAAACCCTTATATAAATATTAAGCAAGCACATCCAACAGAAAATCCCATCAAAATGTACACGTATATACAGAACGACATGTCAAACATAAAAGTCCAGGCGGCTCTTTTCAAAATGAGTTGTTGTTGACCTTAACAATGGCCTGGCAACCCTGGCAGCAGCTTCCACATGGATTAGCCGCAACTTACGAGCATTTTTAGTGCCAGCAGGAGAGGAGTGGATTTAAAATCTACCCAGAGTTGTGACTGAAGAGCCTGCATATCAGTTAAGGCAGTTGCAACATGCTGGCAACCCTGTCAACGCTCTGCCCTCCATTGTATGAGTATTTGCTGTGGATGACATACACAAAAGGCAAACATTCTGCACTTCCGTTGATAATTTTTTCGGGAGCCTTTATCACACACAATTGCGAGGGAATATCTATTGTAACCACTGAACATTCTCTGATTACCACAAAATGTTTATTTTTATTATTATTAAATCGATCCCTTTAATATTTTAACTAGTTGCCAATTGAAAATTGATTTCTTTTCTCAAATTGTAAAAGTTGTTGAACTAAATTTTCATTAAATTAATCAATGTCAAAATCTCAATAGAATTACAACAAATTTGTAGTCGAAAATTAGTCGTTAGAAATTAAAAGGCATGTTTTTTTTAAAAATTAATAAAAAATTGTATTCCAAAAATTGAAAAAAAAAGTAATCATAATTATGTAAATTTTTTAATGCAATTGAAAAATAAGTATTGTTTATTAAGGAAATCTTAATTTTAATTTTTAGTCCTTTAAAAGTTGCGGTCCTGGGTTAAAACATATTGCACTCGATGTTGCCCTGGCAAACCACAAAAATACATTTGTACACTTTACACACTGTTCGGACTCAAATGATAGAGCAGGTTGTGTGTATGGAAATGATAACAACAATGTGTGCAATATGTAGTTGGGACCACAACGACAACTCGGGACACTCAAAAAAAAAGTGTCAGTTGGTAAATGTTTTTTCAGAGTAAAAATGCTGTGAGACAGCATTCCGATTAGACCAGAGAATGGGTTTAACGCCGTTGGCTAACGTTTGAAACTGCAAAACAATTAAAACGGAGCGACAGGAAATGGAAAGGGATAGCAGCTGGGGTAGAAATAGGGATTTGAGTAGGGGCGGGGCAGGGGAAGAACAGCAACAGGCAGAGAGACGAACTACAGAACATATGCAAGGAAGAAAATATCCCTCAACACAAGCTAAAATCCAATTCAACTCAAACCCTGCTACCTTTTTCCTGTGTCACAGCAGTTTTTGTGGTCCCCTACCTTCCCCCTGTTCCCTTTTCCCTGCCCCATATTTTCTCTCTGATGTTGGTGTGTTGTGTTCTGTCTGGCAAGGGCTTTGCTTATGTCAATATGAGAATGGCTGAATTGTCAGTAACTCTCGCTCCCTTTCACAATCTCTCCCCTCTCTCTCTCTCTCTACATATATTTCTTATCAGCAGCCGCCAAGCCCACGTAAATTCCAGCGACTAACGAAATTTTATTGATGAGCAACTTGACGAAAGATGACGGCGAATGTAAATGCAATGACACAACGAGGTGTGTATGCGTGTGTGTGTGTTTGTGTGTGTGTGTACAGAGAATTGCGGAAATTGCCAAATGTTTGTGGTGAACTGTTTGTCACAAAGAATGTGGCGCATTGAAAGAAATTTCATTGAAGATGCTAGAGAAATTCACGAGACAAATTTGATGATTGAAAATTGTAAATAAAATTTGAATATATAGACTTAATATCAATATAGGTTCAATTTAATTTATTATTTTGACGACTGAAATACCGAACAAATTTTAATTGAATAAATACGTGTGATATTAAAAGGGTTATACAAACGAGAATATTATGATTATTTTAAACTCTAAATAAATCTAATTGTATTTGTGGAAATTATCTGTCATTTTCTACAAATCTTTAGCCACCTAAAAGCAATAACCAATTAAAAATGTTCAATTAAATTAAAATTGATTATTTTCTGGAATATAAAGGCAAAATACATTTTTAATAAATTGATTTATTATGCTTATTTTGTTTAGTTGAGTTTAAGAGCAATTGTCATCAACATATTTAGAAATTAGTGAATCCCATTAGTATTGCTTTGATTAAGTAAAAATTCATGCGAAATATTTTCATCTAAATATTTATCTTATCAGCTTAGCCCATATTTCTTAATTCAACTATGTTTATTAGTTGATAGCTTTAAAGTCAATTCCCATTCTACTCAAAACTCAATGCGCAATCATTTCTCAAAGTCAGTTGTTATTTTTAAATAGTTTTAAGCTACATATAAAACTTTTGAGCTGCCGCTGGGAAGCAGAAATAAAAAATGAATCCTAAAAAACAATCATAAATAGTCAACTCTTCTCGTTTTGTTTTCATTTTTTGTTTTGTTGAAAAAGTTTTCCAATTTAGATTTATAAAGCTACACAGCGCAAGTAAAGTGTAGCAAATAATAATATAAAATTTTTAAAGCATTTGCAGAGAAAAACGAAAAATTCCGAAATATACTAGAAATGGGTGAAAGTAAAGTAAATATACTTGGCCGCAGATCTAAACAAGTTGGCCACATGCAATTTTTAAGCAATTTTCATGCATATATACACAAAATTGTTAATCCAGACCACGCAACATGCATTAAAAACGTTTCTACTGTTCATAATAAAAGATAGATATATATGTATCTATATCTAGCTATCTGTGTCTGCATGTGCTGGCAACTATCAACGCAAATATGTAGCCAAATATTTTGCAAACTTCACCCACACGATGTGCATTTTTGGCCAGGAATTGGGAAACTGAAGTTGAACGGAGTCCCAGCCTGACTGACCTGACAGCCTAGGGGTAGGAATACTGTTGCTGCTAACCAAATTTGTATCTGTTACCAGACTGCGTGTGGTATGCCGCTGACAGACATTAGCAGAGCTTATGTTTTGCCTTGGGGTCCAGTCCATAAGGACCTCATCCTGGGCGAGACCACACTCTGTCTAATGCATGCGAAAATTGCAAAAATTGCAAGTTAAAAGTGGAATTTTCCGACAACTATGCAAAGGTGTTGTCTGTCTACCTGTCGCTATGTGTGTGTCTGTCTGTGTATGGCATTTATGCAGATGTTGCCATCAGTTATTTTCATAAACTCGACTATCTCTGGAAGGCAGCCAGATAATATTGGGATTCGGACAACACCTTCTACTGTATACACAATTTAAGTTATGCACTTTCTCAGTTTATTGCATTAAGTTGCTTTCAATTACAATTATAATTTGTTTCAGGTGCAAACACAAAGATGCTGAACTATTAAACTTGGCGTCATCCCAATGCAAATTTCTTAAGTGTTGCTTAAGAAATTTATTGCATACTTTTAGGGGAAGATTTTTGTTTCAAGTGACTTTTAAGTTGTATAGTTAGTTAAGTGATTACTCTAGATAAAAGCTTGCATTTTCTCAAACTAAATTTAATTGGAATTTATATTGTTTTGGTCTTGGATGTTGCATTCTTGTTATTTAGTTCAGACAACTTATATATATATATACATATATATATACTTGTTTCTTCATTATTATAAAGTTCACTTAATTTTAGTTCTTTTACAAGTTAAAAAAAAAATCTTTCTGAAACTAAGCTTTCAAGTCTGGCGTTGCATGCTTTTGTGCTGTCAATCAATACTGGAGGTTTTTTAATCTTATGTTAGATGCTTTTTATTATCTTTGTATTTTAATTATTTGTTTACCTCTTTATTTTCTTTTACCACCAGAATCTGTTTATATATATGCATTCCTTAAAGCCGTTTATTGTCGTTTTGTTTTATAATTATATGGAAAACTGTTTTATTTAACTGCAAGCAAAACAAACTTTGTGAATTTAATGGATTATTTAGTTGGTGTAGTACATTTTAATCCAAATACATTAACTAACCGACATACGCTACTTAAAACTCTTGTTTCTACACATATCATGGTTTGGTTTCCCTGCACTCCCAAATTGTTTGTCACTTAAGCTCGGGGTCATATTTTATGCGCTCTACCTTCATATCTCTGTCTCGCTGTAGATATCTCGCTTTAGGGGAAAACCTCAATGCGCTGTGGTTTGCACTCGCAGAGAGTGGTGCGAGAAATGCCTACAAGCTTCGGGACTCTCAATGACACTCAAATTCCAATAAATAACTTATGTAACAGCAACTGCGATGACTGTCAAATTGTGTGTGTGTGTGTATCTGTGTGTATGAGTGCTGTGGCTGGCATACAAAACTATACGAGTAACTACGAGCAACTGCAACTGAGCTGGCCATAACACCTCTCTTGACTATAGACACAACCATGTTGAAGCACCTTTCGTATGTGACTGAAATTCGCTGGCAATTTAATTGTTTCAATATTTCGCTGCGACTTATTTTCTTCCGGCCACCAAAAAGTGGGGCGGGGATTTTCGCAATGGGCTTGAAACATGTTCTGTTGTTGTTGTTGTTGTTGCTGTTGCTTTTTGCATGTTTGTCGTTATAACCGCAGAAACACAGAACTATGCCAGGTGCATTTTCGGGCAGAGTGTGCGGTTCTTATATCTTTTGAGCAGTTTTGCGGTTTTAACATCCCCCTAACTATATATAAATTTCTCTTGTGTGGATGGGTTTTATTATTTGACAAACTTAATTTGCGCGTGTTGAACTGGAAACTTCAGAATTAAGCTGGCATTTATTATGTGTACATATTTTTTGCGTTTAATTAAGTTTGCGATATTCAGTGTCAACTTTATCACTCAGTTTGTTAAATTGCTCGGCATTGTAGTGGCATTCCATTGTTTTAAAGGAATTTCTTTTTCTCAATTTTTTTATTTTTGGAAAATAAAATTTGTGCGATGTAGTAAGGAATTTTAATAAAAATTAAACTGACATTTATTTAAAAATATACATTTTTTTAAGATTTGAGATTGGGCCAAATTAATTTTATGTATTATTTTGCTTTAAATGGGGGGGGGGTCTTTTAAGTATTAAGAGAATTAATTTTATTTATTTTGAATATTAATGAAATTTATTAAAATGATAAAATGCTTTTATTATTTTCGAAATTTTATTTTATTTAAATTTCTGATGCTTTTCAAGGGTCTTAATCTGACTTTGTGTAGATAAATCTGAAAGTTTTTCTTTAACAAATTTAAGCTGGCGTTATTAAGGCAAAAGTAATAACCGGAATTGGTATTGTGTACCACTTTAGATACGTTTTTCTTATATATGAATTAATTCAAAACAAATTATATTTTATTTTTCTTCTTATGGAATTTCTTAAATTTTTAACCGGTACTGGTGCTGCGAACTTGTTCACTTAGTTACTTAACCCTGTCTGCAGGGTAGTAGCATCCCTTTCCTTTCCTACAGCAACCGTTAATCAAGTTATTTATGGGCTGCAGGGACATGTTTGCGCTTTTATGGGCATTATCAGTAGGCAACATGCGTGGCTTGACCACGCCCCTTAATATATGGAACGTTCTTGCCACAGATCAACGCACTCACTGTGTTTGACTTTGATTTAGTTTGGGGCCTCGTTAGCAACATTGAGTTTTACTTCAGATAGTTAACAGACTAAATGGGGGCAGGGGTATGTCACATAATTCGAAAAAGGACTCCGCGAACGCATTGTTTTTGAGTTCGATGGAGTTGCAGCAAATATTGCCACAGGACGAGTTCCCTGATACGACGAATTTGTTGCGCAATCGCAAGGATAAAGACTTGGGCTCCCAGCGAAGTAGCAAGAGCAATCAAACTGTTTTAGTAACTGAACCACATAATAATGATGATGAAGACGAGGATGATGATGATTACGATGACAGGACGACAACATATTCCGATGAGGTGAGAAGCGAAACTTTGTCGCCTTTGTCGGCTTTGTCTTTGGTGCTTGTTAGTAATTTGGCAAAATCATCGCAACGTGTTTGAGCATAATTTTAAAGCATAAATTAAATGAAATGTTGAACACGTGTGTCGATCCTGTGGTCTAGTTCCAGCTGTCTTGTTTGACTTGTTACCCACAACACAAAAACATAAGAACACAACACGTTAAGCTAATTAACTTAATTGTTGCTCATTTGCAATATTTTCGCATTGTTTTTTTGCCATAACTTGGGCAAATAAATTGCCTGGCTGTGGTTTTTTTTTATAGGGTGTCTATCATAATTATATGCTGAAATATGCTACAAATTAAGCTTAATTTTCTCTTCTCTTTCTTTTCATTCCAGGTACGTACTGCCATTTATTTACCCTCCTTATGCTACGCGCAATTAACGTAAGTCCACAAAGTAAAGAAAATCATCCTGTATAATTTGTACATCAGGTGAACGCTTCGTTCTCTGAAACAAACACAAGTAAAACAATCAGGATAAAGCCGCCCTAAAGCATATTTCACACCAAAAATAATTACCAAAAAAACATAAAGAATTAAAAAAACAAAAAACAAAAGAGAAGAAAAGCAAAATGCGAAAAAGTCGAGGAAAGTCACACAGAGTGTGCTACACATGAATAATCAAATTTGTCGGAGTCAGCCGAGTGCTGGCCCCAAGGCAGCAAATTGTGCAGAAAAAAAAATAAAAAACTTGGTTTTTGGCTGCTTCAACAAAGACAAAAGGCACATTACGTATACGCAACGTGTGTTTCAGGCAGACGGGAAATAACGGTCTTTGAGCCGTACCGATAAAGTTTCTGACTCGTTCAATTGGCTGTGAAAATGACAAGAGACGGAAAGAGAGAATTAGATGGGGAGAGAAAGCAGAACACACTTCTTCCTTGAGATATTCTTGCAGTTTTTTTTTTAGGTTTTACTTTGAAAAATTGGAACTTGATAAGTTGTCACTGCAATTAGCTGCCATTTTCAATTTAACTCAAAGTCAGCCACATTTATAATGTCTTCGTATACACTGTTGATATTAAAAATCTAAAAGACGGTTGTACTTTTGTTACGGGAAGTAGATGACATTGATCTGTCTCTCTAGAGATTAAGTATATAACTTTTAGTAACACGATCTTCATTAATTTATAACTTATTAACCCTCCATACACGATGTAAAAATTTTTAAAAGATAATCTAGAATGTGAATATATTAATTATCTTAAAATTATAAGATTCGAAATAACATTTTTGCTTTTATTTTCAATTGATATAAAACAAAGTACAGAGTATATTGCAGTCAAGCAATCTCCAGTATTGCAGTTTTACATACTTTTTCGCTTTCCGCTCATTATAGGCAAAGGTTCACAAATTAGTGCAGTAAAAAAACTGAAGAACTATCAAGAGGTCTCAGTCGGAAATGATAAATTAGTTAAGGCAAATGTAATTTTTATGTACGCGTCGACGCTTTTCCCGCAGGCAAAAACTGCGAATAAGAAACAAAAATAGTAGCAAATAAAAAAAAGAGAAGGCGAGAGTGTGAGAGCGAGAGAGAAGGCAGCCCTGTTTCTAGCAATTTACTAACAAACTAATGGCATAGTTCTGGGGCGTAAAAAAATATGTTGCATTAAAAAGTTTTTCGATTATTTTGTAGCTATTTTTTGAAAGTTTCTCGACTGAATTTACTTTACACTTTCTTTGCTTTTCGTTACTTTGCACACTTGATGAATGCTGTGCTAATGAGTATGAGTAGAAGGATATCAAACCCATAGCGAAGGTATTGTAAAGAAAACGCACCAAAATCTGCAAGTGATGAGCGAAGCGACTAAATTAAAAGTTGCTCAGTTTTGAAAGAGAGAAAAGAAGGATGATAGACTGACAAATTCAATAATGTTCAAAACGGAAACAGAAAAGGTTCTTTAAACTAAATTTTAAATAAAAATGTAAATTTTTGAGTCTTCAATGCTGATTTTATAAACACTTTCTTCGTCAATAATTGAAAAAGGTTCCTTTTACTATGATTGGTAAAAATTGTATAAAATTCGAACTTTCGTGTAGTTCATGGTCAGTTTACTTATTGAAGATTACAATAGACATTTAATATTCACTTTAATATTTGACAATTTGAGAGTTTTTATTCTTTACAACGATTATTGTATTGACTTTCTTCACTCTCCATAGTCACTTTACTTTCAAATAGCTTGCTTTAATTATAAAATAATTTAATTACTCTTCATTCCTAATTTAATAATTTCAAAATTGCGGAAAATAAATTTTTTTTTGTATGTCCTCCATGGAAACTTTATATACGAGTATATATTTTATGTCTTCCATGGTCACATGCTTTTATTTTAACACAATTAAATTAGTAAAAATTTGGCTTAATTACATGCTATAACAAAAGTTGTTACAAGCGTCCTCCCTTGTCACTTTCTGACCGTATAAAGAGCACTTTATTTCGAGTATTCTATCGTGAGTATTTTGTTCAGTTTTTGGAATGCCTTAAGCATTTGTTGGCCTTTTTTTGTAACAAAGCTGGAGATTGAGTTTTGTAGTTAGTTTGAAAGTTTTGTAGATTATATTATAACCTGCTTTTGAAAATCAACCAATTTCCTTAGCTAAGCTCTGTTCAAGTTCAATCGGCTTGTCAAAGTTTTCTCACTTCAACCTCTCTCTGTAATAACACTCAACTGTTTTTGTCTGTTATGTATGTAGTATATTTTGAGGATTTCTCATACCTTTTTCATCCAAGGATAACCCATAGCTGGCTCCCTTCATTTTCGTTGCACCTTGGCGTTTCAATCGAATGAACATCAATATTGATTTTGCTTAGTCAGTTTTTGCCTGAAAGTCTTTTGTTTAACTATGGCCAAGTTGTTGTTCGTCCTTTCGTCCTGTCGTCCTGTTTCTGTGTTAGTTGTTCCATGTTCCTGGTTTCTGGCTCTACGATGCCTTTAAATCAACACTTTGCTTCAAGTCGGTTAGTTGCCGACTTTCCTCGTCTCGTGCCTTAGCTTTTCTGGTATATTACTTTTGCGGCTTTTTCGCTATCCTTTCCTTCCCTCCACATCTCCTTGCAATCTCCTTATCCGCCTGCTAAATGGAAAACTTGTGGGCTGCTCATGGGGCACTTAACGGCTTTCATTGGTTTGGATGAATGGCTATGGCTGCGACGTGAGAGGAGATGCATGTGAAAAAGAATTTTATGGAGTTGCAAACTTGTGCTCGATGATGTAAGTGGCTAAAAAGTACATGCAACCAAGTCCTTCCCCCTTCCATTCTCCACACTTCTTTGCCACTTTTTTGTGGACGTACTTGAGTGCATCGTTAACGTCTTTTGCTGGCTCATCAGGTTGGCTTGAAAATTAAATTTCTAGCTTGTTTTTCTATTTTTTGCTTACTTCAAATGCACTGACCTGTATTTTTTGCTCCACTCGCACTCGTTTCTTATCTGGTAACTTTCCACTGAATGACTCATTGAATAATCGACTTCAATAGGTATTTGTTCCTGTGCTCTAATTATCGATACGTTGAAAAGATCAATACTTGAATTTAATTGCTCCTTGAATAGTTGTTGAGCTTCATAAATTATTTATAATCCATTTGTTATGAGTACGAGCTCTTAAATTAATTATGTTTACGAAAGGGATATAAAAAGACAGCGTAAATAATGTAAAAAATTTAATATTTTCAAGAAGAACATTTCCACTTCATAAAAACATCAGATTTTACGCAACTAATTATGCGGCTTTGGATGACAAATGTCAATAAATTTGTTACATTTTTATTTTATTTTAACGTGCGGGATTATATTTTTATCTTATATACCCTGTAAAATGAAGATTAAAATAGAGATTTGATAGAAAAATTAATAAGTTTTTGATTGGAGCTTAAGAAATATTTTAGTGTCTGTAACTAACTTGATGTTCATGCATATTTTCGTTTTATTTAAATTGTTGTTACTTTTAATATTATAGCGGGTATCTGAAGGTCGATCACACTCTCCTATTATAATCTCAGTTTATGGGATCAACACGTTTTATGCATTAAAAATGAATGCTGTGCACATAAACAATTAAAATTAAATAAATTGTGAGTGCGGTTGTAAGTTTCATTTGATAAATGTGCAAAAAATGTACACGCGTAATTATTATTACAATGAAAGGCATTATAAAAAGAGAGAAATTATAGAGCTGTCGATAAATGCAGACCGAGGAAATGCCATATAAAAAATAAACTGTGAGAGTTAATTTCATTTCATTTTTTTACTTTTCAGTTAAGTAGGGTTGAGGTTCAAATTAATTAAATATAATTCTTAATTGAAATGAGTTTGTTTTAAGTTGGATTTGAGTTTATTCCCGCAAATGTGCTGAATAAATAAATTTGTTGTTTTCATTTGCCGAGTTCAGGGATAAGCTTTTCATTTACGATTTTTAACATAAAATGTACTTAGTTTTATTTATGTAGTATATTTTTCCAATATAAGTATTGATTTATCACAGAGTTAGGATGATGGCTCACATGCTGAACTCCATGATCTATATCTTTTATCCTCTTAATTGACCTTTATTGTCACTATTTGTAAAGAATTTTCCTGATCTGTTTTGTATGTTTAATACAAAAATGTATAGATATTTATATATTTATATGTAATGTCTTCCAGCTGGTTCTTTTTACCATTTTTTTATATTAATTTGCGTACGTTTCTCTGACATGAAAAAGGATAATACCGCGTGACATTTTAAAAGCTCTGTTAATTTCACTACAATTTTTTTGCAGTGATTTATTTTGAATTTTGTAAATATTTTATGTTTAGCATTTTACAATTGGCCTTTCACTAGTTTTCACGCACTTTATTATTGTTGGAGGTAGGCAAATAAAGGGAAATTGTTTTCATTGACGCTGTTGTAATGTAATTAAAAGCATACAACAATCGCAATGTGTTTGTCCATTCCTTCAGTTGTCCTTTGTATATGGTTTTCTGTTTATTTTGCTAATTGGAAAAATTAAATTAGTTGCAACATGAGGCAAAAGTGCACTAACAATTGAATAAGCTGCGCGTGCAAATTGTTATTCAAATAGTTATATATGTATATATTTGCAAACTATGAAAAGAGAATATAGAAATTAAAATGGAATTTTTATGGATTTTAATTAGACTTTGTTGAAGCTTGTTTTAACATAGCTAATAGTCGTTTCTTTCAATATCCTAATTAATAAATAATTATGTCGTTCTGAGAATCATTTTGCAGTCTAAACTTACATTGCGTAATTTACTGGGAAAAACAAGAATAAAAAATCTTTAAAAATCCATCTGCAATTTAACTTATAAATTTGTACCTTTTTTCTCTACAGTATTATTCTATCTCACATTTTTTCTTAATTCTATTTTGAAGTCTTTTTTCCTGATTGAATCTTATATGCTTTCCAAATCATTAAGAAATTATTAATACGTATTTAGGGGAATGTTTCTAGTAATTAAATAAATAGATCTGCAAATCTCTTCTATTTATCAGTTTATATTTTTTAAGATGCCGCCTAAAAGCAGGCAACAATAATCTTTTTTCCTAGGTGTTGACTTGTTGGTGTGCGTGTTTGTAAGATTTATGTGGCGCCTGTGTTGGGTGTGTGGGGGTTAAGTGAGGTTAAGTTGCATGTTGCGCGTGGTGCATGCAACATCTTGTGCAGGGCAATTTATTACGCTTAACCGACAACAGGTGTCGCCTAAGTGCATTCTAGCCAGACAACGAGAAGTTGCCATTTGCATTTTATCTTCTGTTTAGGACTCTCAGGACTTTCAGGACTCTGAACAATGCATCATTTTTTCTGTTTCCTTTAAGAAAAACTTTATTTTTATGTGTGACTATTGAAATTGTGCTGCACAAAAATAACTTCCTTTTATATTTTATTATTATTATTATTATATTTTTGCGCCACTTTGACGGCAATTTCAGCGCATTATTTTCATTCTGAAATAAGTTTTCAATATGGCAAAAATAAGCATAATATAGCAAACTTCACGTTCTGCAAACTACAGTTTATTTCCCTGGTTGCCTTTTCCCCTACATACTCCCATCTTTTGATTCCCCGTTACCTAAGGAACTTTACCATCAAGTTGTTTTTTTTTCCACTCTTGTATTTGCAAAAAATGTGTAGTTTCCCGTTGCGTTGCATTTAGTTTCGAAGTTGCTTTACGTGCCCCAAAAGCATTTCAACTTATTGTTACTCCTCATTACCCCCCAACTTTAGTTTGCTGCATATTGTTTTTCTTTTGGCTTTTTGTCCAAAGCGAAACAGCATTTGTTGTGACTCTTTGATGATGTCATTAAAATTCAGCATAAAAAACTTTTTCTTTTAACTGAGCAAGTTAGAAAAACTGGAATGTTCACCGTGGTCACTTTTTTGGCATAGATATACTACATAATGAAGCCCTTGGTCGTAGAATGTTTGACAATTTTAATTAGTTAACAACTCCGCCATTCCCATTTCTTATTTGTTTATTTTTTTAAGTACAAAAGTTGTTTGTTTAAAATTGTAAATTCATTCTTAGTACATTCAAATTTTCATTCATTTAGTTTAGTTTTAAAGTGATCTTTTAATTTAAATTATTTAATGCATTAACATGCAAATAATGTGAACAAAATGTATTTAAATTGATTAAATCATATTCATACAGCACTTTTTAAATTTTACATGTTTAATCGATATTTCTGCCAGATTCCCTTACCATTTCATGTGAAAAGTAAAGTAAATGTTAAGTCTTAAAGTAGGAATTCATTGGACTTTCTTAACTTCCGCTTTTAATTCCCTGACATAAATTGTAAATGCGATTAAATTCAATAATACAAACGAATGATTCGTAATTACTGCCCCTATACACAACAGAAGTCGACCAGCTGAATACAAAAGAAATGAGAATTGCATTCAAAGAAAATGGCCAACAATTTTCAACGAACAGGAAAGATAATAAAAATCAAAAGTAAACTGAAATTTCAACTTAATTTAAAACCGGCATTCATCATCAACTTTCCTGTCACGAATTTATATGTTAAAATGCGACAAACCACAAAGAAAAATGGCAATTCCAGCTGAAGCAGAAGGAGTGGGATTGAGTGAGATAGAGATAGATGAAATAAAATAAAGCATAATTCATTTGCAAGTGAAGAAAGAGAGAGAGAGAGAGATAGAGAGAGAAAACACACAACACGATGGGATAGTACTTGGTACTACTGAGGTTTCTGACTTAACGAGTGCATTCAACAGGATATGGAGGCGGGGCAGAGCCACAGCAAAGGACAGTGGACGGTGGGGGCGGGGCAGGACGGGGCGGTACGGGGGTTACTGCCAAAGGCGACCATTAAGTGTGCATAAATTTCCATTTTACACGTAGAGAACAAACACATGCATATAAATTCCGTTCAGCCTGCTATGATAACTGCACGCACATATATAAAGAAAGGACATACAGGATATACACTCACACACACACATTAATACACACACACACACTAGCCTGCACTCAATTATATGTAAATTATCAGTCTGCATTGCGCTCTGCAACTGCAATGTACTGCAATTTCCAATTTCATTTCCTCCATTCACATTTCTCTCGCCATATGCTCCCGTCAATTTTATTAACTTTTATTATTAAATAATTTCAACAAAATTAAATATTCAATATTAACACTCTCTCTGCTTTCCTGTTATGCCTGAGTGTGATTTTGTGTGTTCAATTTCACGCCTCTCTCTCGGAATCAAATGCACTTTGAATTCCCTACCAGAGGACGTTCAAATATTGTCATGAAATTTTATTAAAGAACATAAATATACTTGCTATAAATTATAAATTCTAAAACTTTTTTATCACGGACAATATACAGCTCATATTTAATATGCAGATATTCTTTCTCTTAACAACTATTCCTGAACTTATTTCAATTCATAGGGTATTCCACATTCCATATTCGACACTTATTTTTTTAATTTTACTTGTCGCTTTGCTTTTGCCAGTTTATTATATAATTTTCTGTGTGTCGCACGCGGCGTATACTTAATTTATCTAGACAACTTCTATAGCTGCTGCTGCTGCCTTTCGAGCTGATTTCACTTCCGTTTCAGCCAACAATTATTTGCCCTATGCAGTTTTCACGTTAGCTGTGAGAAAAAGTTATCGGGAACTTTGTCAATATTTTTTGCAGTTTTTATTCAATTTATCCCCCTTTTTCTAGTTTTCTATTGTCTGCTGCTAAAGTTTCTCCTCGTTGTTGCTGCTTTGCACTTGAACATATTTTTAATTAATAAAATTTACTGTTTAGAGAGACTTTATTTCACACTGCTTTCTGTAGTTCGTTTATAGCATTCGGTTCTCTAGATTTACTAAGCTGGGAGTTTTCCTTTCAATTGCATTGAAATAAACGATTGTAATTCTCTGTTCATTTTATGTGTCTATTGTCTGTCTAAGAAAACTGTAATTACTCACTAGTTTATGACGGTTTGTCGTTTTTGCTCTATGGAATTTTTCAATTGAAATCATATCTATTTGTAAATGCAAATTATTAGATTAGATTGAAATAACACGAGCTGAAATAAATTAAAATTATTGCTTACTATATGAAATCTGTTATTGGTTATTGCTTATTATTTCAAATCTGTCATTGGTTAAAATGATGAAAACATATAAAAACATATATTATATAAATATATATATATGCATATTGAAAGTCAAATTCATGAAAATAATTAGTTTTTTATTAAAATTCTTAAGCAATGGAACATTTTATGGAACATTGAATAAGTTTATCAATTTTTTTTGTTTATTTTAAGCTTAAAAACGAGTTCTAATAAGCATTCAGTTAGCGTCTCATGTGGCATTTTAAACTTGCTATACCACTTAAATATATATTTTTATACATTTAATATAACCCCGTCGCACGGTTGCAATTTACATGTCTGTTTCCCACATGTGTCGTCTGAATTGTCACTTGAGTGTCACGCATTTGGGTTTGGATATTCCAACTGTGTTCTAACTGTGTTCCGACTGTGTGCTCTACTTGCCTTTGGCACATACATTGAAAATAAATTTGAATGCCACATCTATTAGTGCCGCTTGCCTTGCTCGAACAACCAGCTACTCCTTCGTCCCTTCATGCCACATTCATGCTGCACATCTAATGAAGCTTGCAACAGACAATTGCAGCAACAGCAACAACAGCAACAACAGCAACAAAAGCAACAGCGAACATGCAACCCAAAACCGGGCAACAACAATTGTCGTCTGCTTTGCATTTTTCAGGCAACTTCGTTTAGCATTTTGTGTTATCAACGTTCGTTGGCAACAGATTGCCACAAAAATTGACAAGGGGTAAAAGAATTGCTTGGGTGTGGTCTATGGCTTGATTTGCATTGGCAGCACTTTGTCGAGTCCGCTTAAAGTGCAATGACACTAGCTGAAAGTTGCTGACAACTGCAGAACAGAAGATTTTTCATGAAAACCAGTTACAAAGAAAAAACTTTAAACTTAGAGTTAGTTCACTAAAGATAATTAAATTTTTTTTCGTAATTTATTTTGTCGGAACTTTAGTGAATTTTGATTTACAATATAATCCATAATCCGTATCCTTAAATTGTAATCGTAAGTTCTAACATTTAATATACATACATTTTAAAAAGCATTTAAAAAATTAATCTTTATCGAAGCTATTCACAAGTTGTAACTAAATTTGATAGAGTTAGTTGTGGTTCATCTTGCAGAAAGCTTTAAATTCTTTTAAAACGTTAAGAGCTCTTTTCCCATTAAATTAAAATGTCTATCGTAGAAAATTCAATTCAATAATTTGCAATTAATTGTAACTTTGATCTTAATATTTGCTTAAAGCTTTTTATGTGCTTTCAAAGCTTTAAGGACTGTAGCTACTTATGTTATAGGTAGGAACGTTTTCAGCTGGTGTCACTGGAGCTTTTAGAGCATAATGCTATTTACAGCTTTGCTGCCACGCGGCGTATGCGCAATATGATATTATGCAGCTATCTAGTTAAGCTCTGCCAATGCATATTTTATATTATTTTAGAGGACAACGTGCAGCGCACACGAAGAATGTTAGTGTGTCTTACACTTTATATGTGTGGCATGCAATGCGTGTTGTTGTCGCCTCCCTCTCTCCCTCTCTCCTTCTCTCTCTCCTTCTCTCTCTCTTTCTTCTATTCTTTCTATGTGTGTATGCGTGTGAAGACCAGACTGGCAGCGTCTGCCCCGAGACTTGCAGCCATTTTTATCTCGTTGCGGCTCTCGAGTGTCAAAGTGAGTTCAACACCATTCCATGTGGCAACCCTGGGACAACTCCCCCGATAGCGCTGGAGGCGCTGCAAACTATTATAATGGCCTGCCTGCCTGCCTGCTCGGGCAACTTTACGATTTCTTTTCTTTCTATATAAAGTGTTGTATAGAAATTTGTTTTAACTTCCTTCCCCCCCAATCCAACTTGCCTCAGACACACATGACAGCGAGCAAGGACAACGACGGCGTTGCATATAGCAAATATTTGAGGCATTCAAGATTTATTCGTTTCCATTACTTGATGCAGAGAGGGAAGAGTTGTACAGGGTAAATCGGCTGTAGTATCTTGTGATTGCTACGTCGAGCACTCGCACTCCCGTTCACTTAGTTAGACGCATTGTGGAATATAACCCTCAGATCTCCCCTCTCTCTCTCTCTCTCTCTCTCTGTTCTCCCTTCCATCTACATATGTAAATGCAATCCATTATTGTTTTTCGCTTTGTAGACTTAACGTTGAGTTCAGTCTGTTTGCCATTCGATAGGATAGTTTGTACAGCTTTAAGCATTGCATTCATCTGTTTAAATTCTTAAAAAAAAAATGCACATGAAAAATCCGAAAGAATGGATGTGCGAGTGTAATTATGACATTGTGAATACAAGTGCTTGCAATTGGAGGTCTGCCACATGGAACTCGAAAGAGAAACTGAGAAAAATAACCAACATTCACTAGACTGCTGAGTGAGAATAAAAAAGATGTCTAATCGGTGTATATTCAGCTGAACAAGCTCTATAATTTTAAACCAAATATAAGATACTGTGGATAAAGCCTATTTTAAAAAATGAGAATTACTTAGAAAAGAAATTGAGAGTCTCTTCTCTATTAACATACTTATGACCTAAATATATTTAAAAATAAAGAAAATGCCACTTAAGTTAGGAACATTTCAAACGTCTCCTCAATTTATAAAATAAATGTATTAAAATAGAGAAAAGTTTAAGTAAAAAATTTTTTAATAAGATATAAAAAATTCAAAATTTAAATGCCATATAAAAATAGTATTTTTTGTAGAAATACAGAGAAGTTAGCTCAGGTTACGCAAATATAGGTTTTAAGTTACCGCTTAACCTTCAAGAAATGTCAGCTCTTCAAATGCACCTAAACTCACTACTCAACACCCTTTATAACGAAACCGCGGAGCAAAAAATGTCGTAAAACAGAAAAATTCAAAAATTTATTATGCCATGCATAAAATGCAAACAATAAGTAAGAGGAAAAATGAATATAAATAAAAAGTGAGCTGCAAAGAATGGCAACACTTAAAACTGTGAAAAGCTGGCCAAAAAAAGCAAAAAGGAAAAGAAAAGCAAGGAAGTTTCATGTAATTGCCTGGCAGGCAGGAGCAGACCCGCATTTAAAGGGATTTTTGTTTTGGGGCAACAAAGCGGCGAATTTCCACAATAATTGCATGCATGCTATGCACATATGCTATGTACTACATTTTACTATACTATATATATATATATATATAACCATTAAATTGTTAGGCAAACCTCGTTGAAGCCTGAAAATCTGGCAAACATTTTGGAGCTAAATTGGATTGGCAAATCAAAGCGTTGAATTTGTTGGCATTTGCATTTGGATTCCGTTCTGAATTTGAATTTCATTTGGGATTTCAGATTGATTTCAGAGCCTACAACTAGTAAAACATGAAGGCAAGTAAACTCATTCCTCAGTTTTGGCCATGCTTTGTGCAGGCTTTTCATAGTTGGCTCAACTGCAACTTGAGCTGCATTTAATGATCCAGAAAATGTTGAAATTACCACAATGCCACAAACAACATGTGATAGGGTATTTTGCTTTTACCAGGCCCGGCACAAAGCATTAGTACTTGTATAAGCTGCTTAAAAACCATAAACCATGTTGAAATCTGAGTTAACGCAATGGGAGAAGACCAACTAGAACATTTAATGGCAAGTGCTTAACTTCTATTTTAGTTTAAGCTAAAAATATATACATTTAAATTAAATGAAATCTTTGTTAAACTAAGTGGTTTAATTTAATATTGTATATTTGATTTACGTTTAATAATTGAACCTTTTTCACTTCATTTTAGACTCACAAAATAATATAAGGTCAAAAGAGATTCAAATAAATTTGATAGAAATTGAATTGAAATAAATATATTACTATAAATTGACTTCTGTAAAATTCCTTGTAATTCATGTTGAGCTGACTTCTTTTCTTTTTACGATTTACGTTTCATTTTAAATGAGGAGTCATTCTTCCGAATTATGGCATGATTCCAATTTACATAGATTTCAGCTAGTCATCGCTTGATATCTTTAACGAGACTATTTGCTCATCATTATCGGCAGCCCTCTCTTCTTAGCATTCAAAGCACTTTCATTGAATGGCAAATCATTTTTTCTCACATTTTTTTGTCTGTCGTGCTCTTCACAAATTTTTTGATACTTTTTGTGCATTTTCTCTGCATTTCCGTGTAGCTCGTTAGACATTTTCCAACTCAAAATTTGCGTAACTTAGGCCACGGATGCTGCTGATGCTTCTGGTGTTTTAACATTTTTCAGTTTTTACACGACATTTGCTACGCAAACAAAATAATTCAAGGGCCGAGAGTCATCTATGGCCACCCTCATCCGCACTTAGTGCCCGAGAATAATAGCCGCACTTGCTTTGCCATTTGTTATATCCAATGGGAGAGAAAGAGATTGAGGGGAATACGAGGGAAAGGGGCAGTTTAGCTGTTGACCATTAAGTAACGCATTGGGTTCCACGCTGTACGTTGGAGTTTTTGGTTGATGTTAACGATTGCAGTCGGATGATGTATGCGTCTCGTCTAGCAGCCATTTTTTGTGATTTACTAGCTAAAATTGTGAGAGATGCGATGCTTTTGCTTGGATAACAAAGTTTTCAACTCTTTAAGAGCTTACTTAAGTGGAGATCTAAAATATTTAATCCACATTAATATCAATTACAGTTCAGTTGAAATTTCTAACAGTTGCTCAAGGCAAAACAAGTTGCAGTGAATTGTAGCAAGATATTTTAAGAAATTTAAGAATTCTCTTTTGTTAGAGATCTCTCAGCTTTTGACTTAAGCTTGGCTGTACAAAAAATGTCTAAGTTTTTATTTAAGGATCAATTCATTTCGGACTTTAAGGTGCTTTCTTAATAGCTTTTTTTATGCAAGAAAGCTTCTATTTAGCCATTAATGTGTCATTCTTTGGTGTAAGTAACAAGTTAACATAATTTGTTATTTTAATCAGTTTTATTAAAACATTTTTATTTAAAATTTAAAAGTGCATTTCAGAGAAGTGCATTTAATAAAGCTCTGTTAAAGCTTTTAATGTGGTTCTAATGCTCTTTTAATTGATGTTTGTTTACATTAGGAGAGCACATATTTGACATACACAGTTTGGAATGAATTCTCTTTGATTGAGTGTCGCATATGAAGTGCCTTCCTCCTTTCTCACATTTTAAATGCGGATGTGCTTGTGAATTGACAAATAGCTGGCTATGAAATGCGATGCCGCATAATTTGACCAAGTAGATGTGATGAGCTCAACAGAGAGACAGAGAAGGGGAGACAGTTAAATGGACAGTGAGGAAAGACAGGCAAAAAAACCCAGCTGAAAATTGAATGAAATCGCACAACAGACGACGATGATTCGTTGAAGTGTCAACGGAAGCATTCGAGTGTGATTTTTGGGTTTGAAAATCAAATTTCAGCATTGCCCTGATGTTTGGCCAATACAACAACAACAACGAAGCAGGACAGTATGAATCTTGCTATGACCATGGCCATTTTTTGGCCAAGAGCAAATAAACAATTTCAATTTCGAGTGTCCAACTGATTGCAATTATTGAACTAGAAAATGCTTGACAACTGTCAATAGAAGTACATTCACATCCACATAAACCCGACAATTTCTTTCTCACTTCACTTTGATTGTCAGGATGTGGGTGTGTGTGTGTGTGGGCTGGGAACAGGAAGCTGGGAATTTTATTTGCAGCTTTCAAACAGTTTTAACACTCTGGACGCAACGAATGTGCTATGCTCATTATGACCATAAAATATGTATGCCAATTAGACACCAGTTAAGCCACAATTTGTGGCTTGCAGCCTGGACAAAAGCGAAACCCTTACCAAGGCACAAATCTTTAAGCCGTTTTGCCGACAGTCTTATTCAGACAAACATTATGTTACTGTGGTTAAAGCATACAAAAAAGAACTTGATATCAAATCAGATATTCTAGATTTTTATTAAATAAATTTTGTGACTAAAGAAAAGTTATTATTATTTAAAAATAAATTTTTTTACATAAATTAAAATAAACTTTCTAACAAACTTTAGTCAATTTATATTTTCTTTAATTTTTATTATCTTATCATATTACTTACCTAATTAATTTTTTATCTTTGTGTTGACTATTCAAAAAAGCTATTAGATAATAAATAATGATTAAAGTGTCTTAACACTTATTAGATTGTAAAGCCTGATTGGAATAGGTTTTTATAAATTTAACTAATTTTATAAAATATGCTGAAGGTAAATGTGTATTATTTTTAAAAAACTTCCTATTTTGTAAAGAAAGGGTATAAATAAATAATTTTTACCGTGTTCAAATAGTTTCATTACTTTTAGATTGCAGTGCTGACTTTAAGTTAAAATTCAGATAGCGAGAGTATTTTAAATATATCGATATTATTTTTAATATTTCTTACTATTTAAAATAATAAGTTTTTCAGTAATATCCTGTGTATTATTCACCACTGTGCCTCTTGCCCAGGTAATTGATGCCGGAAATTGTTGCAACTTCTCGTGCTATGCTCAAAGCATTTCCTAGTTGCTACCAAAACGTCTGCAACACAAGTCCAACTGCTGCTTCCCTTGTCTCTCCATTTGCCCCTTAAGGTATCCTGCAGGATCCTTAGTAAACGACATAAATTAATAATGACTCGCAAGAAGCGCTAACAGTTTGCGGCAACTTGTTTTGAGCTCACCATGCTGTCTTATTATTGTATTCTTTGTATATCTGTGTGTGTAAATGTATCTGTGGCAGGTGAAGTTGCTCCAAGACCAACTGAGAATCCTCTGTCAAGGTAGCATCATTAGTCAAAGCTGTTTTCCGCTCAACAGTAAGAAAACTTCCTCATCAAAAGCTTACCAAGAAACAAAATTGTAAAACCAAGAAAAAAGAAACAACTCTGCTTTAAATGAGATGAGTTAAATTGGAGTTGGGTTAACTTATCTGAAGTATCAGAGTTGATTAGCACGATTACAATTTTCCTAATTATTTGCCCACTCAAAGAAAGTACGCAAGCAGCCACAGAAATTTTTTATTGCATTGGATGTCAGGCAAAAACTGTTGACAACATTAATCAACAGTTGTTGCCTTTTTACCAAGGCTGACAAGCGACTTAGAACCGGAAAGGTTGAAATATTTTAATGAAACTCCAAATTAGTACTCCTTTATTGTGCAATAAAAAAATATAAAGCAATATCAAAAGAGCATTTGTTCACGTCTTTCGATTTTCAATTCAAAATACTCCATTCTTAAAACTTCACTTTTTATTACTCTCTATGCAATTAACAAGTTTATCCCTGAGAATCTCAAGTTTTTCCCATTGAATATCGTGGCGCCTATTAGTTTATGACCATTATTGTATTATTATTGTGTAAATAACGTCGTAATAGACCTGGCAGCGGCTTAAAAGATACAAATCTACAACAAATGATTGAGTAGACGATTGTCTAACATTACGAATTTGCATGCTAATTAGAAAGTCAAGCGGAACAATAAAAATTTACGCTTGACGGAATAAAAATAGCTAATATTTCGCTAATTAAGTAATTTTTGATGCCAAAACCATTGTAATGAAATCCAGCGGATTCCCTAATTTTCATATGTACAAATTTAAGTACGCTATTCCGATAGGAGTGATTACACTGCTTGGTGGATGCCATTTTATTATCAATTGAACTTGACCCACAGACACTGCTTCATTCCAGCTAAGCAGTTCCACACACTCCACATCTTATTCCAATCAGATTATTTGGCAAGCCAGCGAAACAACGCGTGTTCTCGACATTGAGCATCAGACCGTTCCAAAGTCACATCGTTCCCGCTGACAATGTGTTGAGCTTTCGCATATGTGTGTATTTCTGATCTTGCATACGTTTTCAATGAATATATCCGCTCTCTCTTTGCAACGAGATAACCTCTTTTTCGCATTTTCTTTTGCTGCTGAGTGCTCTCTGAGCGGCGTTCTTTTGCTCGTCTACTCTTGCTCTTTTTCAATAAAATACTAATTTTATTTGACATAAAAACAGTTTGAATAAAAGCATTATTTTATTTAATATAAAAATAACAATAATTTGTATAAAATTGTTTGGTTTTATATATCTTTTATTTCAAATACAGACTAACTTTTCGTTGCCACTGTTTCTTAACTTTTGAAGCTCTCTTTGCGCTATTCACTCACTCACTCAAAATTGCGCGCATTTTTCTTGCTGCTACGTTCGCTCCCTATGTTGCTTCTCTGTCTCTCTCACGCTCCAGCCGCTTGCTCTTGACAGGTCAGTTTGGCCACTCAGTCTGCAATTTGCCGCCGTTGAGTTTTGTACACGTCGTCTTTGTTCGTCGGCTAATTCGTCATTATAAATTGAAGTGGCGTGGTGTGGTGCAGAGTAAAAAAATCAGCAGTTAAATAAAGAAAAACAAAAGAAAGTGCATTGCAAATCGAATTGAAATAAAATCGAATTCTAAGTGCTTCAAGTGGCATTCCATATTCCATTTGTTGCGTGAGTAATAAAAGCAACAGCAACGCGCGCTCTCTTTCCTCTCTCTCTCGCTCTTTCTCTCTCTTTCTGGTTATATCTCTGTCTGTTTGTGCCGCTTTGTGTTGTTGCGTTTTATGTTGTTGTTTCGCTTGTTTTATCTGCCTATTTCTACCTGTCTGTGTACATACATTCATACCTATCTCTCAGTCATTTATCACAAAAACTCCCATCAGAGAATTCATCAATTCAGTTTCCTAGCTTTGTTGTCTGACAATTGGAAATTATTTGTTTAGTCGTATTCAAAGCGTTCCAATCGTAACGCCGGCTAAGCTCCCTTAAAATAAAAGATCATAATATGAAGTACATATTGGCAAGTGTGAAGTGAACTATCTCGACAAGTGAAAGTGGTTTAAGATCAGCACGATTTGAACAACAACAGGAAAATAATAAACTCAGTAATCTGTCATAGTCACCCGCAGAATAATAATGGCCACGTTATCGTTTTTCTAATATATTGTAGTACTTCAAAGCGAGAAGAAAAAAAAACAATAACAATATGCAGACATATTTCTTCTAAAATTTGACGTCATTACAATACGTTCCATACTTGTGTATTGTGTTTGCATCTGTGTTTCAGTGTTCCAACTGGAGTCACAATTCTCTTATTGGAAACATTCTTCGTGGCATGTTTTGATTCGGTCAGAACAACAACAACTATAGCATTCTGCTTACCTCGTTCTCCACATTGCTAAAGAACTGAAATACCAAAGACATAATGAATAAAGTTACCAACCAGATGTGCTTATAAATAGCTAACTACATACAAACACAGATACTTAAGTACTTTTGTCTATTTGTGTGTATTAAGAGCTGTCAACGACCCACGTTTTGTGATTTGATTTTCATACTTGATTTTTATTAAAATTCTTATCATTGAAAATTTATTTCAAAATGAAAAATTATCAATGAAAACAGGAACAAATCAATACTGTTATCTAAATGTCCGGTAACATTTTGTGAACTGATATAAAGTTATTGGAACACAGTTATAACCTTAGTTGTTGCCAATTCTATTGTTGATGAAGCACCGAGCAAATGCTTTTTTTTAACTATTTCATTATTCATCAGCAAAAGCAACCTTAAACATGCCTTAGCATATCAATTAGTTTAATTTAAATTTATGATAATCTATCATTACCTTTATAGAATTGTTCTCAAAGAATCGTCATTGTGCTAAATATGGAAAAAGAGAATATAATAATATAATATACGAGTTATTATAATAATGTTCATGTTTGCATCTCGTGCGTGACGAAAACTCTCACATTGAAAGCAACTGCAAATAAAAAAATAGAAAAACCTGATAAATAAAACTACTTGCAAAACAAACAAAATACTAAAGTATATTAGTTAATAGAAAAACTTTAATTAGCGTGCCTAAACACTTCTTAAATGTCGATTGAGTGGGTTCGGCACCCACACTGAATGATAAGAATTCACCTCATCGACGTCATCATCTTTGCCTTATCAAAATGATAGTCATCAATACGTCCGATGTAAGTGGTATTTATTGTTGTTGTTTTATTAATAACGTTATGATAATTATAGTAGTTTTATGTTACTTTTTATTGTGGTTATGGTGCGTGATTTCTTTAGTTGAAATGGTGCTGGTTTCTAGTACAAATTATTATATTTATCTTTAGTGCTTTATTTGCAGCAAAGTTTAGAACGATGCGAAGAACAAGACGTGCTATTAGCATATATATTGATGATGATCAGGTATACGATACATCTACATATGTACACATATAAAAGCATATTGTAAACGTCCAGTTCCTCGTAAATCTCTGGGGAACCACTTGGAACTATCAGATCCCCCTTTGATAGTATTTGCATTAGCTTGCTTGATTTCAACTATAAATCATTAAGTTTATATATAAATATATTTTTTGCATTTTTAATCAGTTGTGCAAATCATTATGGCCCAAGAACTGAGGCTACTAAAGCGTAATAAGTTATTGTCGTTGTTGAGATTATTTTTTTTATATATATATTTTAATGTGAATTTCATGTATAGTTCCCCAGTTAATAGGATCGGAACCGGCTGGTACTGTTTGAAATTTATTATTCTGTATATAAGTATACCGATTGGCAATTTGAATATGTGGAAAAAATTAAAATTTAAAAAATAAATTTTGATTACCATTTTTTTTTTTTCAAAATATGAAAATCTGAAAATTAGTGCATAAAAATTGAACTTAATTTGATTCTAAATTGTAGATTAGTTTATTTTTAGCATTTTATGTGTTTGTTTTGATTGTGTACATTAATATTAACATATTTTAATTAGATGAAAACATTTTCTATGAAAGATTGGAATTCTAGACAATTATAATTTCTGGAAAATTTTAATTTAATAAAGTCTATACATGCAGTTGTGTTATTGTGAAGTAAGTGATTTGCATATGTAATTAATATTAGTTGACAAACTAGTTGGCTCATACACGTTTCTTACCGTAGTAAAATCACCTAGTTTACCATATTAATTACAAGCACTTACCAAAGTTATTTTTAAACACCTATTAAAGTATTCTTTACTAACCCAAATATTCCCTCAATTTGGACTAAAACGCTTTCAAACTTAACAATGCTCTTAAAACTAGAAACATGTTTACCTTTGTGCACTGCAAACTCCACAAGCGACAACTTTTGAACCACTTTTCGATGTTTTTTTTATTTTGTTTCTTTTTGTTGTAACTGTCAGAATTTGAATACATAAACAAACTATTACAACAGAGGGAAGTTGCAACCAAAGGTGAATGTGGGCCAACTCAAATGGAGTTGGGGCAAAAAAAGTAGAAGAAGATAAATAATGAAAAACCTGGCAGTTGAAAAATGTGAATTGTTTGAGGTGCAGGTTTAGTTTGAATTGGCAAAGGAATTCATTGAGTAGATAAATCGATCCGTTTCAGTTTTTGCCTGTTAATTTTTGTTGCTTTGCTATTATTTGAAATTAACAAGTAGCCAGCATATTAAACAATTTGATGGGCCTCTCGACTTGTTGATGAGTTAAGTCCCCAGGGAGAAGAAATAAATCTGTTGAAAACCGACAAACGAAATTGCAAATTTCATCGCAATTTACTGTCCAAAATTGAGTAAGTGCTCTAAACTAACTGACAGTTAGACAGATGGACAGTCGAAATGGTTCAGCAAATTATATAATTATACTTGTGATTTGATTGCATAGTATTTAATTAGTGGCCACAGTGAAATTTATACGCTTAAATGATGTATGAAATCCAGAAATAAAGCAAATTAATTTTAACTTCATCTCCCGCATATATGTTTGTATAATTTTATCATCAGTTATATAATGTTTATAAATAATCACTGTAGTTCTTCCATTATATTTCGAATATTTTAACTTAATTATTCACTGGATATAATACAAATCTCAATGCTTTGTTAGTGTACAAAAGCAGTCCAAAATTGCATGATTACATAATTCGAAGCTCAGTAATTTTGCCAGTTCGCCTACCCGCATAAATTGCATCTCCTCGTTTTGCCTTTGGCCCCGCTGTAGACGTGGTTAACAAAATTTTATTTAATTAAAATGCACACCGCATAGTTTTCATAATGAAATGCCGTGCCAGTTAAAATATGAATGATTCTACCCCTTGGGGTACCCAGTTAAATGGCCCAAACGTCTGCCCCATTAACTTGTCTGTCTGTGGCAAGCCAAAAGAATTTTTTGGCCCAAAGGAAGTCTTTGATGTTAAAGCAGGACAGATAATAAACGAGAAAAACGAAGCACAGGATTCATTTACCATTAAAATTCTATTAATTTTGAAATTGTTATTATAAAATACTTAAGTTATAAATGACTACAAAAATTTCGCTTCATATTTTATTGTTGCAATAAAAACACGCAAGTTGAATTCCAGAGTATTGTAAATTAAAACACAGCTGCATTTCACGTTGGCCACACTGAGTGACAGAAATTTACGACCTGCCCAAAACACACAGACTCACAATTTGAATTTAATTCTACAGCCAGAGAAGTTGTAACTAACCCCTAATGGGAATGAAATCTATAAAAAATACTAAAAATAAAAAAAAATAAAATTAAAATAAGAAATGTTTTAAAGGCCAGGAAGTCACGTACTCGAAGTGCACTGCTTTGTCGGCTGGCCATTTGTGGGTGGTAGGCGGTGGGTAATGGGTGGTGGGTGTTTCTTGGTGGGTGTGGCAACTGGACATGACAGAGGCAAACCCATGTTGGCATGTAACGAAAGTTGACAACTCTGGAGGAAACTCATGTGGCATGGATAGTTGGATTGGGCTTGGGGTTTTGTCAGTCGTCGTCTGGCTTTGTGCAACACCATGAATGATTACAAACTTGTTGACGATTGCAAATTAGCTGCAAGTGGTGAGTGGAGCAGGAAGGGAAATGAGCCGTTGTCAAGGCTTTCAATTTGTGGCAGCAAAACGAAAATGAGAAGAAAATAGAGCTGGAAAATCAATGAAGAAGTTTTTGAATTGTGAATTGATGTGTAAATTGGAAACTGACTTGTGCATTAAATAATGCTATTGTTTAACCATATATTACGAACGTCTGAAAGTATAAAGATGCTTAGGAAAATTCTAATAAAATAAATAGTACCTTACTTTATTCCTAAGATTTAAAAATATTTTTAGATATTTATTTTAAATTTTGTCAGACAGTAACATTCTTTGATAATATTTTCATAACATTGGGAGGGTATTTTATTTTATAATAAACCAGGTTTCAAATTAAAACCTAACGAACGACAGAAATGAATACTCTCAATATCGACAAATATATTTTGGTATTTAGATTTATCACTATCTTTAATCCGTCATTATCTCATTAATTAACCTCAATTAAACGTCAATTATTCAGTTTGTCATCTCTCTAATTTATTCTCTTCTTTCCCTCTTTAGACGGGTCTAACCCTCACACCCGAGATGTTGCTCTCTACCTCCGAGTCATCGACGCACAGCGCCTCCGAGGTAGCAGGTCGATTGCAGGTGGATGTGCGCACCGGTTTAAAATGGACAGAGGCTAAATATCGGGCTAAAATTATTGGCCATAATGAGCTAAATGTTATTGAGGAGGAGCCCACTTGGAAGAAGTACATTGAGCAGTTTAGAAATCCTCTTATTCTTTTGCTCCTTGGCTCCGCTTTGGTCTCGGTGATCATGAAACAGTTTGACGATGCCGTCAGCATAACCATTGCCATATTGATTGTGGTCACAGTGGCTTTCATACAGGAATATCGCTCCGAGAAGAGTTTGGAGGAGCTGAAGAAACTGGTGCCGCCAGAGTGCCATTGTTTGAGGGAGGGACGTCTCGATACGTTCCTGGCACGTGAACTTGTGCCCGGAGATGTGGTGTATCTCAATGTGGGAGATCGAGTGCCTGCCGATGTGCGTCTCTTCGAGGCTGTGGATCTCTCAATTGACGAGAGCAGTTTCACCGGTGAAACGGAGCCGGCTCGAAAGATCACCGATGTTTTGCTCAACAATACGAATACGAAGGACCACAGCAATATGAAGAATATTGCATTCATGGGGACCTTGGTGCGTTGTGGCAATGGCAAGGGCGTTGTGGTCAGCACCGGGGAACGGAGCGAGTTTGGTGAGGTCTTCAAGATGATGCAGGCCGAGGAGGCGCCCAAGACGCCGTTGCAGAAGTCAATGGATATTCTAGGTGCCCAGTTGAGCTTCTATTCCTTTCTCATCATTGGCGTCATCATGTTGCTGGGCTGGTTGCAAGGCAAACCCATTTCGGAGATGTTCAACATTAGTGTATCCCTCGCTGTTGCCGCCATTCCAGAGGGTCTCCCCATTGTGGTGACCGTCACTTTGGCTCTGGGTGTCATGCGAATGGCCAAACGCAATGCGATTGTCAAGAAGTTGCCCACCGTGGAAACCTTGGGCTGTGTCAATGTCATCTGCTCGGATAAAACAGGCACGTTGACCAAAAACGAGATGACGGCCACGATTATCATTACCTCCGACGGATATATGGCGGATGTGACTGGCGCCGGATATAACGATCAAGGCGAGATTCACATTCGTCACTGCAACAATGTGGAAATGGCCAAGACTAACATTACGAATCTATTGGAAATTGGTGCTGTTTGCAATAACGCCTATATACAGAACGGCACACTCCTGGGACAGCCGACAGAGGGCGCTCTCGTGGCAGTTGCCATGAAGAATGGCATGTATGCCACAGCTGAGAATTATGTACGCATTCAGGAGTATCCCTTTAGCTCGGAGCAAAAGATGATGGCCGTCAAGTGTATTCACAAGTACAACAACAACAAGGAGGAGATCTTCTTTGCCAAGGGCGCCTTGGAAACCCTTTTGCCCCAATGCACCAAATATCAATTTGGCACCCAGACAGTGCCACTGACCAAACAGAACGAGGCTGAATTCCTTGCAGAGGCTTATGAAATTGGACGCAAGGGTTTGCGTGTCTTGGCCCTGGCCAAAGGACGCTCCATGCAGGATTTGATTTATTGCGGTCTTGTCGGTATTACCGATCCCCCGAGACCCCTCGTTAGGGAGTCCATCGAGATGCTGATGCAGAGCGGCGTTCGTGTCAAGATGGTCACTGGAGATGCACAGGAAACTGCAATGGCTATTGGTAAGTCCTTCATTTGCACTCACTCACTCTCTTGATTAGATCATTTAATGTGAGTCTTTTTTAATATGCATAAATAAGTGCTTCATGGTCACATTTGCACTAAAAGAGTTTAGGAGCAATATTTCTCTTTAACAAAATACGAGGTTCTTAATAATATTGTCATCTTCTAATATGAGCATGTTATCCATGGTCACTTTAGCACTTTACGTGCTCCATGGTCACATTATTTTTGCGTGTTTTCATTCAAATAAAATTAATAGAGTTTATGACTAATGGTTTTTTTATAAAAGAAGCTCTTCTTATTATTGTCATCTTATAAAACGATTAGGTCCTCCATTGTCACTTTATTCGCGCACTTTACAAGCAAATTGCAGAAAGCCGCTAAGGTTTTTAAATGTACAGTATTGCATAAAAATATGTTCAATTTTAATAGCAAGTCCTCAGTGGTCACTTTATTTAGTTGCTTTGTGTCACCAAATTTTATTAATAGATTTTGAGACTTATGTTCTTCTTTTACAATCAGAGATTCTGATGAAGCTAGTAAAATTGGAATTATATTATTTTAGCGGAACTTCGCTTAAACTGATGGAATTTGAAGTGTGTATTTCGATTATTTAAATTTAAATTCTAATTTTATTTAATTTTGCTTCAGTTAAATAGTAGAAGTCTTCCAAGGTCAATGGATTTGCTTGTTTTACCCCATTGGGAAGTTTGCTTTCATTATAATAGTTCAAACCAAAAGTTGTCTTATATAATTCGCGATCAAAATTAATTTTGCTATCTTTTGATAGTTAACAGTTCTCCATGTTCACTTTATTCGCGAATCTTTTTATCTTTTTTATTATAAAATAAGTATTTAAACTCCATTGTCACTTTAATTGCAACTACTCCTATCTTCAAGCTTCGTTTCAAGCGGTAAGCCTCATAGATTGTGCAGAAATATGTAGACATATGCATGCTCTCTTAAATCATTTTATCTGTCAAATCCAATTAGGAAATATTAGCCCATTTATCTTTTTTAGCTGATAAGAACACCCAACCTAACGTTATTTTAGGCAAAAACAAGCCGTTATAATGTTTTGCCCGAGCTGACAAATTAATTTTTTGGGGAGCATTTCTATGATTACCTCAACTCGAAACTCAATTAAAATCTCTTTAAGTGCTGCTCATGTTAGCCACAAATTGTTGGCCTAAACTTAAGTGCTGGCACGCCCAGTCGCCCTAAACTATGCAAATAAATTTGTCAACGCAGCGTAATTCAAAGTGGCATCTCCTTCCTTCATTCCTTCATCTCTGCCTGGCAAACCGCAATTTATGCTTTGCATAGAAATAATTTCAAGAATGGAAGAAATGTATGTACGGACTTATGTGAAGGGAGATATACACGCATCTCTATCTGGGGCTGAGGCTGAAAAGTCAAGGGTTAAAGGGCTTGTGCACAAGGCAGCGTTGCCGGACAGCCTAAAAGTATGCAAACAGAATTAATTAACCATGTCAGTTGAAGCTGTTGAAAGTTTTCAGTTAGCCGCAAAGTTGAGTTCTAGTTGAAGTTTCGGCTCAGTTGCACTTGGTAGGAATAGAGGGGGTGGGGTAGAAGACTCTTCTTCCACTTATTCCCGGAAGAGCGTGTGTGACAACTGTACTTGAGGTTCTCCAGATACATACGTATATATGTAAGTATGTACATAAATAGTTTTGTGTGAAAACTTTCAAGTTTGCTCTCTTCAAATTTACTATAGAAGCTGCATAAAATTGCTGGCAAAGTGCTTTGCTAACTAGAGGACTGGTATGCTGTTTGCGAAGCCAAGTACGCTGGAATCTTTTACAAGTTTTTCATTAACTGCAATGACCTTAAGTTTAACCATATACTAGGTATTTAAATTGAAATGGCAACTCCAACTCCAACGCCTCGTGGCATGTGGCATGCAACAAAAAATTCGCCAAAACTCGTTGAATAAAATACAAGAAAATAGAAAGACGAAAAAAACGTGAAAGAAATGCCGCAAAGCGAGCGCAGCAAATTGGAAAAGATAGCACACAAAGCCGCACACAGAGCAACATTAAAAAATAAACCAAGCAAAAAAAAAAAAAGGGCAAAAAGCAAAAAGTAGACGAGGGAAAAAAGAATTGGAAAAGAAAACTGCTAAGGGGTAAGGCAGGGAAGCACAGGTAGAGCGACATTCACTGATGTTGTCCTGCGAGGACCGGAGGGTATCAGCAACTAGGGAGGAGATTGGGCAAGGCCCACATCTAATATCCTGCAACGCACAGGAGGACGCATAACGTCAGAAGCAAAAGTAGAAGCATCAACAGCATCAGCAGTCGCTGAAATAATTAACTCTGACCCAACTCCCCATCGTCATCGTCAGAAGTCATCATCTTCTTAATTCTCATCATCATCATCATTGCTGCGCGTCTGCAGTGAACAGGAATTCATCAACATGGACAACGACTTCGGTTCCTTTCCGTTTCATCTCATGTATCTCGAAACTTTCATCAGCTCTGACAAAACCTTATAAAAGAAACTTCAATTCACTTTGCTTGCAATTCGCATTACCAACTCGCTAAAATAGTCTTCCAACCGGGTATATTAGGTTTCGGCATTAGCTTTGTTATTCTTTCCAATATAAATTTAAATTGAACTGCAACGAAATTAAGCAATTTATGTTGCCAGATCTTTGAAATAAAGATAAAATATATTATGAAATAAAGATAAAATATATTATTTTTGATAAATATTCATGCCAGTTCCGGTTTTTACTTCCAATTTTTTGGATTTCAAGATATTTTTCTTCCGACGTGTCATTTATGCTTAGTATTTATAAATTTCCCTTTTTTAGTTTATGAGACTAAAATTTTGCCAACTCAAGGGAAATTCAATACGTAAAATATTTCAAAATCTAAATTATAACAGGTTAAAGATTTTCACATCTGATATCTTGCCGAAAGGGATAACCGGAACAGGCCCGATTATTCAGTTAATATATGTAAAGTAATATATAAAAATATGTAAGGTAAATATGTAAACCTTTAGAAAGACTTATTTTTAGGTTTTTGATAAACGGTCGAGTGTCTCATCGAAAAAATGATTTTACATATTTGTTTTCTTAAAATACACTATGTCTATGTCAATCGATATATTGACATGGTTTTCAGCTTTCTAATGCAACATTCGCATTAAAAACTTTCTTAAATGTATGTATATATTTAAAGGGTATTTCACAGTGTTCCTTGTAGCTTTAAATTTTTTTTTCTGTCTGCAATTTCCCTTTCGTAGCTGTGAATAACGGTATAATTATAAAATACCCGAGAGTTTCAAGCGGAATTGGGAAGATGAGGGGCTTAACTGAATTTGATTTAATGCCTCGGGCGACGAGCGTGCATATTGATTGAAATTTTGACGTACAAATTGTAAATGAGCAAATGAGTTTCCTAGATTCCTCCCTTCTATCAAATGGGCCTCCACCTACCTAGACACAATGTATTTGTTATTGTTGAGATGAAAATCCGCTTAGAGGGAATCGGATGCCTAATTGGCCACCAACCTGGCCCTTTGGCCGGTTGTCTAGTTACTGACCAGCTTGGTTGTACTAATCCTTACCAATTTGGAGTACGAACTCTCTCGCATCTATCTTTGACTAAGGACAGACAGTTAGATATCAGACAGTTTAGTTTTCGGGGAAGCAGACATAATTAAGTTGGTGTATTTCATTTACAATTTGGTTGCCAATTATGCTGCCAGTTTTGTCATTAGCTCCCTTTAACTGAGTTCCTCGTCTAACGGCTAATTGAATCTGTGGTAAATTCGCTTGACTCAAAATCAGACTCTGCCTTTGGTTAAATTTACTCTGTCTCAAGTGTCTAAACACAAACTGTGAATATTGGTTGAAGACTGGAATTATCAGACGTCTAAGCACCGCATTTAATCATCATAACATCAATTAAAGCTAATTAAATTGATATCGATAGTATGTATTTCTCGTGAATATCGTTTAAATGTAACTTACAGTGATGGTCTTCATTATGTACCTGGTTATCGTTAAATAAATTATTGTCTTAAATGCCAATATTGTTATTATCTCAATAACTTTTTACTGTCACTGAGCTTTTCAATGTTGCCACATTATATTTTATGTTTTTATTATTATTCAATAATAAAGCTAATTATTATTTATGATCAATTTTAATTGTAATGTTTTATATGAAATTTATTATTATTTTGATTAAATCTATTTAAATACTTTTTTTATTATAATTAATAAAATATACATTTTAACAGAAATTTTTATTAAGAAATTCATTTAATTAGATTTTAAGGGACTTTCTATTGAATTAGTAAAGTTTAAATTCAAACAGACTTAATCTTTGCATTGCAAGTGCAATTGCCATTGCATTTCAGTTACTATGTTGTTAGATGTTTGCTTAACAGCTCGTCGACACGTATTAATAGACAATTAGAAGGACAATCTCAGACTAGGAGCTTCACTTGCGTAAATCTTAATCAATGCCACATTTCCGGACTTGTGTCACGCCTTAGGGTTGTTGTTGCAACATGCTGCTGTGGCAGCTGTTGCTTTGATTCTCTTGCAAGCTCGACACATATCCAATTAGCGAAATGCTCGGATATGCACTTGTAATCCACTGGCGAAGTCCTCTGACAATCAGTTTGGGGGCGTAATACACATCAATCGGCTTGGATGTTGATTTCACTCATGCACAAGGATAAATGCTGCCAGGATGTGTTTGTCCCACCCAGAAGAAAACCAAACGGAAGACAGAGATAATCACACAACGATTGCGATGCCAGAATGGATGTCAGGAAGCAGCCAGGATGCGGATGACAATGTCGGCGTCGAAAGAATTGTCACGTACACGAAAGTCGCTTAATAAACAGCACAAGCGATACACACCCCTTTCTCTTATCTTTCCCCTATCCTATATTCTCCCTTAAGGAGCTGACGATATAAATGCAAATGTCACTTGCAGCACGCCCTTTAGCCACGCCTTGAATTTTCCATTAACAAATGAGACTCGTTTTGTTGTTATATTTCTTGTAGTTTGCTCTTTTGTTTTTCCAGCACTGTGAAATTTGCTGCTTTGATTTTTCAGGCCATCAAAGTGGCAACTGAAGCTGAATGTGCTTCTTGCTTGTTGCATGCAACAAACTCGCTTCACATTTTCATAAACTTGGCCATCATTTTCATTTGCTTTTTCATGCTCTTTCTGCTTTTTCTTCCCTCTTCTTTACCCAACTTCTATCTAATCCGTTTTTCGCCTGCGGTTTTCTCTGCTTTGACAAATTTTTATAAACTTTACAAAGTTTTCCCAACTCTTCCACTCATTTTGAGTGCAACTTTGCTTGTAGCAGGCATAACTCTCCCTCTTTCTCCTCTCTCAACTATTCATGACATTTTCCTTAGGCATTTATCAAACATAACAACAAAGTTGTAGCCAAAAATTAAACTTAACAAATTTGTTGGGTTCATAAAGTTGTTCATGCTCGTTTTTCGCTTTGATTGTCTGCATCTGATTTTTGGTATATGTATTGTATACATATTATTTTTATTAATAATGCATTTTAAGTAATTTTTAATGTATCTAAACCTTTTATTAAATTTTACACTTAAAGCAAATTTTAAAAACTTTCAATCTATTAGTTCTTTGAATCCTATTTATGATCTTTTACTTATCACATAAATAATTTCGCAACTGTAGCTAATTTATTTTATTTCCTTTATTCTTTTTTATGTCCCAATACGATTTTTGTATGATTCCGTATAATAACTTCCCACCTATATTCATAAAAGTTGAAGCTGCGTCTAACCTTTTGACGGGGAGTGTATCTCTTGATAACGTATATCATGTTAAAAATGAAAATATTTTCATCAAAATGAAATATTGCCCTTCAATGAAAAAATGGTTATTGCAATTAAGGATTTTTTATGCTTTGTTTATGCGAAATTGGCAACAAAAATTGTTTTATTTATTTTTGTATTAATATGACATCGTTTGACCCTGGGAAATGATAAAAAACTCGTTTCTGATGTGCAGAGTGCTGCTGTCATCAGCAGAAATTGAATATCCATTTGAAATTGCAATTTTCACACATAGATATTGGAAATATATTTGAGATATGTTGTTATTGTTGTTACCTTTTGCGGTCAATGGCAATGATATGAGTCATCACGTCATCACGGGTAATAAAGTCGCTAAAACAGGTGTCTGATGACCTCGGATAGCCTACGATGACAATTGCAAATATAAATTGTAGTGGTAAAGCTTGTTTGATACATCTTACAGCCCAATAGAGTTGATTTTTCGAAAAAAAAAATGAGGTCAAAGTACCTACTTAGATATTTGATATAAATAAAATAAATATTTTTGATTTTGGTACTTTTGAAATTATAACCTTTAATATTAAACTATGTTTTAGCGTACAATTTGAAATAATTCGTTTGTTGTCTGAAATTCTTGTAAGGACATGCTGTTTTTTTATATAAAGCTTTCATATCAAATAAACTGTTGGATTAAAGTTTTATATAGTATTAGATTTTATCATAAAATCTAACAGCTGAATTTAAGATTTAACAAATACTCCGACTATTTAAAGCTGTATTTACCCTACACTTGTACGAAGTCAGCTTGAACCAAGCTTCTCACTAATTCTCAGGTAATCCCTTACCTGGTTTGTGGCCTTTGTTTGTGTTCCCAGGGGAAGGACGACTCAGCTTTTCACTGCATTTTCCAAGCAATTGACGATGAATCACACAAAAAGCAACAGGCAAGCAAAGAAAATGGTAGATGGTTGAAATGAAAGTTAAAGTTTAAGGTAGGAAGTGAGAAACTTAGGCAGCGGACGAACTTTAACTTCAGCAACAATTGTTTCTTTGTCAACGGGGCAATATTCAAAATTCAATTGTGAATGAATTGAAAGCCAAGGAATTTTCCTAGTTTTCATATTCTACAGTTGTTTTTTTCGCTTGAGCGCATTTATGAAGTATGCTCTAAAGAAGCAGCAGCTGTTAATGACAACAACAATACGAGAGAATGTTGTTTTTTTTCACTCGTCTCCATTTTTCATTATGGCGCCCGCGTATTTGTCTTGGCAAGTGCCAGGACGATCTCTTGTCCTGTTTGTATAAAATTTTTAGCTAAAGCGCACTGAAGTAAATACTAACAACAACAACAACAAAATCAACAATGAGTCTCGGTGCACACAATGGGCAAAAATGTGCGGCAAAATGAGCAAAAGCGAAACGTAATTAAAACGCATTCAACGTCATCTTCATCATCAGCTTGCAGCTTACAACTTCGTCCTGGCGCAGGTCGTCGAGCGAGACAATTAAAAGCAGCGTTGCAACCACCAAAGGATATCTTTTGCCATCCCCTTCCGTTTGCAGAATATGGCCAAGGTGGGCAGCAACTGCCAAACCAACTGCCACGTTACTTATACCTATTCCTATCCCAACAATCTACCAACAGTTTCAGTTTACAGCGCATCTTCTTTCTTTACTTCTCTCTTCTTGCTAAATTAAAATTAATGCATAATTTGAATACGCGCCATTTTCTTCTTGGCCAAAGCAGTTGGCGGTTGCCATTTTATGAGTACCATCGCCGGATCTACTCAAGTGCCATGGCAAATAGTTAACCCACCATCCAGTAAATTCATTTTTAATATTTTTTCTTGTGTTCTTTTTTATATGCCTTATACCCTGCCCTCATAAAATAAGAGAAAATGTGCAACTCCTAAATAAGGGAGTTGATTTTTTTATTACTGCTGCAATTTTTGCATTTTTTCTAAGGAAACAATATAAATTTTTCTTATATTTATGTCTATACAATCTAAACAAAATTTATTTAATATTTAAGAATATTTAGAAATAAAGGATTTAGAAATCTTGGACACTTAACTGAATATACAGACCTGTTCCAGGTTTAACTTCCTATTTTTATCGGTTTTAAAAAAATTGAATATTTAGCGTTGCATTTGGGCTAAACATTTTTAAATTATATATTATCACTTTACTAGTCTTAAATTCACCAACTCAAAGTGAATTCACTAAGGAATTTAAAAAGAATATCCATCATTTTAGAAACTGCTCGTTTTATCAGTGCACATTGAATATTTAACAATATAATTTTATCTAGGAACATTTTTCTTGCTACATCGTTACATGCATTGTTCTCAACTTTATTTATATTTTTTAGCAGCTATAACAATTTTTATTTGAGCTTTTTAATGGTCTCTGCGATGCGATAATTTAACTTAGAGTCATAAAATGTGAGCATGGAGGACATGTCAGCTTAAGTGTCAGTTTGTAGATTATCGTATAAACAAAAATGATAGAGAAAAGCTTTATATATGTAAATGAGATAGTTTTGCTTACTATAATATATTATTTTTATATTACAGCAAATTTGATTGGTATCGATACCATACACCATCAGACGCTGTCTGGCCAGGAGATGGATCAATTGAATGAGCACCAACTGGACAAGGTGGCCAACAATGTGAGCGTCTTCTATCGCGTCTCGCCGCGTCACAAGTTGGAGATTGTCAAGTCGCTGCAACGCACTGGCAATATTGTGGGCATGACTGGGGATGGAGTCAACGATGGAGTTGCTTTAAAGAAGGCGGACATTGGCATTGCGATGGGCAAGAATGGCACTGATGTGTGCAAGGAGGCGGCTGACATGATATTGGTCAACGATGATTTTCATACCATTATGTAAGTACTTAAATGACATCAGCTGAAAGTGGGCAGTAAATATGAAATTATATATCGATGAAGAAATATATATATATTTAAAATAAAATTAGATACATTTAATTGGAAAAGTATACTGAGAAGATAAAATAGTATTATACAATAATTTTTTTCCAATTAAAAATTAATTTTTTTTTTTTTTTTCCTTCCAAAAATAAATTATTAAATCAATAAATACAAAAAAAACCAAAAACCACAACAACAACAAAAAAAATAAAAAAAAAAAAAACAAAAAAAAAAATCCCCCATTCCCATTTTTCCTTAATCTGTGTGAGTTCAAAATATTTTTAATATTTAGATTTTACAAGGTTTTACAAAACCCAGAAATTTCCAATCATAATCAAAATGTTTAAGTGCCACTTTCAGCTAGTGTCATTAGCTATTCTTAACAAGCATTTTAATTATATTCCTTTCCTTTTCAGCGCCGCCATTGAGGAGGGAAAAGGCATCTTTTACAATATTAGGAACTTTGTGCGCTTTCAGTTGAGCACTTCGATAGCTGCATTGGCATTGATTGCATTGGCCACGTTAATGGACATTGCCAATCCATTGAATGCTATGCAGATACTGTGGATCAACATTATAATGGATGGGCCGCCGGCACAATCGCTGGGCGTGGAGCCCGTGGATCATGATGTGCTCAAGCAGAAGCCACGCAATGTTAAGCAACCGATGATCACGAAATCTGTGGTGGTCAATGTGCTCCTCAGTGCCAGCATCATTGTCCTGGGTACATTGTGGGTGTTCCAGCGTGAAATGGCCGATGGGACGCTGGGCAAGACCAAGCGGGACACGACAATGACATTCACTTGCTTTGTGTTCTTTGACATGTTCAATGCGCTCTCCTGTCGCTCCCAAACGAAGAGTGTGTTCACCATTGGACTGACCACCAATCGCATGTTCCTGCTGGCCGTTGCCTTCTCGATAATTGGCCAAATGCTTGTTGTTTACTTTCCGCCACTCCAGATGGTATTCCAAACAGAGGCGCTAACGCCCTATGACATACTCTTTCTGGTCACGCTCACCTCATCCGTGCTGATTGTTTCCGAGATCAAGAAATGGTTCGAGCGTTCCCTGGAGCGCAAAATGTACAGCACCCGGTCTGAGCTGGACTTTGTATGACAAAACGCAAGCGCTAGAGAAGAGTTGCATCCAAAAGCCGAGTAAATTAAACAATAACAAAATAATAAAAAAAAAAACCACAAAAAAATAGCAAAACTACGCAAAAGCCAAGTGAGGAGCGTGGCAGCGTCAACGGGGTGAGAGTGAGGATGAGAAAACGACCATAGAGAAGAGAAGCAGAGAAAAATAGCGACATGTGTGTTTAATTTTACATTTAACTTAGTCAGCGCCAAAGCCAACAACAATTAGCCCAAATCGAATATACCAATCGAACCAAAATTCCAATATGTCAATACATCAATATACGATATCAATATAAATACGTCAAGTTGTCAATATCTTCGGATCGAACATATTTTAATTGATTTCTCAAATGTAGTAGCAACAAATGTAAGCAATCAATTGAGGTGTTGTTTTTCCTCCACTTTACTTAATCATCTAGTTTCTTCAGTTTTGCAAAATATTTTATAATCATAAATATAATTTGATAATTTTATAATTAAATTCTTAATTTGTAAGTAGACAAATTTGCATGTATGTAGTGTGTATTTAAAATTTGATTTAGTTCTAAGTGAAGCTTGAAAGCAAATTAATTGTATTAAACAAAACAAATCTCTTTATATATCTCAACGCATCCGATAATACATAGTAATATATACGTGTATTGTTAACAATAATGTTCAATTTCCATATTAATCGATGCGATTTATTTACTTTGGCTTTCTATTTAAACACGCTCTAGTATTAAAATTTATGTTTAATTTACAAATTTTCATTTAAGGTCTGCAAAACATGTTAATGTGATATTATTTTAAGCACATAGAAAGCAATACAACACCGACACACACAAATGAAATGGAACTAGATTTCCCACACATGCATATAATATTTTATGTTTCTTCTTTATTAGCTCAACTGGTATTTCAATTCTCTGAAAAATAAATGTTTGCAATTTTAAATCACATGTAAATCAAAGAGAAAATTATTGTTTAACTAAATAACTAATTCAATAATTATTATTTTTCTCCAACAGCAGCATCGAAAAACAATTTCCATTTCGATCCAATGAGGCAGCAACCAATTTCCCCCCGACAAAATGTAAAATGAAATGTGCAACAAGAGTAGCGGGTAGAAGGAGAACGCAAAGCTTAGCAAATGGTTTTTTTTTTTGAAAAATTTTGTTAATTAATTTATTCGGTATTTAAAATTTGTGTACAACAACCACAACAACAATGAAAACTCTAGCGCGAGAAAGCAACAACATTTTTGAAAATTTGTCCAGGAGACCACAGTTCAAAATTGACAAATATTTATTTAGATATTTGAAGTCATAATAAATATTTGTGTAATTTGAATGGTAATAAACAAAATGAATTGATTCACAAAAAGAAACGATTTATGAATCTAAATGCAATTAATACAATTATATGAACCAATTGGTATCAATAATATTTATTTATTGTCAAGAGCAACAGCAATTCACGTTTAGGTTAACTGCAACAATAAAGCAATAAGTAAAACAATACACGTTAATTCAAAATAGGTTTTCATTAGAATTGAAATCGAGTTTTGGTATCCTCTTTAATCAAACATAATAAATAAATGGAAAAGCAAAATATTTATTTAGAAATAATCGAAATAGTTAAAACGGCAAAATATTAATTTGTTAAAAATACAAATATAAAAAATACCTAAATATTTGTTAGATTCAGTATGGTTAATACTTACATACAATTAAAAAGAAAAGAAATTGTTCTATTATCTTTACAGCGTTCATTCAGCATACCTTTTACAATACCAATATCTCACACATTTGGATTCATATCATCACATCTCAGCAAAGATTATATTACAAATATAACTTATTTAAGTAATTAACTATTCGAACACAATGCACCGAAACTTTTTAAGCACAACATTTCTTAAAGTTTTCAAACCTTCTAATTGATTAGGAAACCATATAATGTTTAGTAAGTAGATGATGCATATCATAATTGCACTTGGGAACGCAAGGAAAGCTACTCAGTAATCTTGAAATCCTTGGATCACAGCACTCCAAAATCCATTGCACTTTTCGGCATTTTGTCGATTTATCAGTTTTTATCACGGCTAAGCAAATAGTAACAAAATTTGTATACTTTAATGGACCAAGCATAACAAATTATTTAAATTATTTACAAACGCGAATCATAAACACATGACAAAAAACATACACACATCGAGTTCAAGCTAAGCTCTCATACTGCACACACTCATATATCATGGCAAAGAAAATGTAACGAAAAAATGGAAAAAATCTTAAAAACAAAAAAAAAATGAATGCAAGGGAAGGTGGAAATATCTTAAATTAAATTTAATGGAATCGTTCTACAAAGCAAGCAAAATTCATTCATAATCATAGCCCACACGCATACACAAAACATCTCATCCACAATGGTAACAATAATTAGTAAATTAAGTGTATTTAATTAATTAATTAACAACTATTGCATATGTGAATGTCTGAATAATGAAATTAATAATATACCAGTTAAATAACTAGCAAAATAACAGCAAACAGGTATTTTATTGAAAATGGTAACAGATTTTGAAGAATTTTTATGAAAAACAATATCCGAAGCTTGCTAACAATAATTTATACTTATTTTCTGATACGGATAATTGTTTGCATAATACAAATAACTAACAAATGCCCAAATGACAAAGATACTTAGTAAAAAAGTATAATTATACGATTGAAATACTATATAACACGTGCTATATGTAAATGTCTAAAACTTCTGGCTTAAATATTGCACACAACTAAATAATAATAACAAATAACTAATATATTTATTAAATATATAATTTTGAAGCTCAAAACAATTCGACTTTAGCACTATTTTTGAGATTTCTTTTTAATATTAGTTAATTGACTTGAAGAATGTATACAAAAATCTGGAATTTGTTTTTGTTAACTCTCTGATTCAAAGAAAACTATGCGCTAACTTAACAAACAAAAAAGATAACTATGTCTAACTGTGCTATTAAATGTAAGCTTAAATGATATATAGAAGAATATCCATAATAGAGCTATATAATGCGAATACGAGTATTTCTAAAATATTTCCTATACTTCTAACAAGCTCTACAGATAATTTAGCTTATGGTATGTTTTTGTTTTTACTATAGTGTCTAAGCTAACGCAATTTCAACCAACTTAACTTAAATTAAAGAATTTCAAATATTTTACATTTCAGTTACTAAAATCGCGCTCTATTTATCTAATACTAAACAAATTATACAATTAACAATAATATACCACTACGAGTATGATATAAATTATACCAATCTAATGAATATGTATCACCGAAAAACCAGAAATACAAATATTTACTAATAAAACTAACTTTATGTAGTACACAATCACGTTCTCCTTTCATGTTACTTTTGGTGGATTAAGGGGAAACTCATCTGAATAAATAAGTCAAATCCAAATTGGGTTTCGTTTATCGACGAACGTATTGTAAAATATATAATTTTATTTACTGATAGACGACACAGTTATCCCATAGACGGATTAAATTCAATTTCTATAAATCTCGAACTCCATACATTTAATTTGACTGGCTCGAAGGAGATTCTCAAATTTGGATGATTCAATACGGAAAGGGTCTTAAATGGAGAGAAAATATATTTTAAAAACGTTATCAATTTCACTTTTATCCGCTTACCTTCGAGTGATCGCGATCCAGAAGAGTATTGTGGACATGGAGAGTGAGTGGATTCTCCGGAGAGCGCTTATTGAGAACTCTCTTTAAGCAGTCGGAGCTTAAATCTGCAAACTGTTTATCCAACTTGGAGCTGGATAAGTTAAGTATCTTTAAAGAAGAAGACGCCTCTACTAAGTTCCACATCTGGGTGGCTGTGGGCAATGCACGCATCTTGATTAAATGCAGTTCTTCCAGATTCTTTAGTTCGTCGCAAAGGTAGTGCAACTGCTTGGATTCGATGTCATCATCCTGCAGCGTCAGTCGACGCAAATTTGGCATACACATAATGGTGTCACATACAGATGAATGGCTCCACAAGGCGTCGTTGAAGAGCAGTGATTGTACTCCGAGTGGTCGCATTTTTGAAACCATTTGCAGCACATACTCATCGTAGTCACGAGTGTAGAATGCCAATTTTCGAAACTTGGGCAGCTGCATCAAATTGGGCAGAAACTCGCCCAGCAAGTGATGATCATCGATGACGAGCTCCTCCAGAGTGGCAATCCTTGAAGCTGGTAAAATATCATCGCCGAAATTAGCACAATATCCATAAAAAAGTAGAGTCAGTTTACGCAGCGGCAACGAGCTAAAACTCCGCTGAAGTATCAACGGATCCAAGGATTCGCAACAGTATAAATGCAAATCCTCCAAGTGGTTCCAGCACCACAAATGTTCTCCAGTGGTGTCGCTTTGAAGATTCAATTTTGTCAGCTGGGGAAATAGTTGAGTCAAGAGTAGAGTCGCGTCATCCGAGACCGTATCGGCTAAAGACATTAAACAGTCCAAGCTGATCATTTTGGGAAATGCGTAAGATGTCCAGGATTGTAAAAGCTCCACACTTTCTCCACACAATACTAAACTTTGCAGAGATTCGCTGGCGCATTGTAGGAATTCGTGCATCTCATTTGGATCCCGCTTGAAATAATCCACAACATCATTATTTAAGTTGGCTTTTTTGAGTCGCCGCCAGTGATAATGTACATTTAAATGCAGACTCTGGGAAATGCGTCTCAAAGCCAGTTGGTCTTTTAAGTCTTCCACGTACTCCAGAATTTTTAGACGGCAGTCATCGTTGAGTTTATCAAACATTGCAAATTTTTTATAAGTCGTAGCTAAAAGTAATCAATTTCAACCTATAAATCCGACATTACAATAATGTATTAAACGTAAGACACGTACTTATATTCGAATATATATTTATTTTCCTTTGTTCTGATTAAAATCAACAAGCTTATTTGATAGTTAATTAATTATAATTAGTCGGCAGAACAACAACGTGGTGAATAAAGAACAGCTGATTGAACTGCTTTCAACAACTGCTTTCAAATACTCAACACAGCAGAGAAATGCACTGCTTTGTAACAAGTGCGTCAAGCAGTTTTATGGCGCTTGAATTGTATTTCAAGTTATTTTAATGAACAACTGCGTTTTTCTTTTTAATCGCTATTTATTAATAATAAGGACATGCTTACACAGTTTATGCAACGACAGAAAATTTAAAATTTTTTAATAAAGAAAAAAAAGCGGTGAAAATGTATATAAACTTTGTTGATTACGCAGCCAAGTTGAACAATAAATATAGTTTGCTTTGAGGAGAAAAAGTTGCCATGTACCTAGAAATATTACTTTAACTAGATATATACTTGTTTACATTTATATTTAATATTTTTCATATAATTATTATTTTTATACTCAACTTTTGCATATTTTTACTCAAAATGGATGAGGAGGAAGTTAAGAAAGATGCTCGCTATACGTATATAGATACAAAACCGACCTACAGCAGCTCTGTTCTAACCGGTCATTGGTTTATTACACGTTGTGAAACTATTCCCCAAAGCAAGACTGCGATAGTTCCATGCGTTTTGCTTGTGGGTAATACATCAGATGAGGTGTGCGAACGACATATGACGACCAACCAGGAGGATTATTCATTGGAGGACTTTGAGCCTAAGCTCATGTCACGTGACTATATCGATGGCAGAGTTAGTAAATATTTCAATTCGAAGACTCAGCGAGCAAGCCAGAAATATGTTGATGCCGAAAAGTATAACAATAATTATACGTCATTAAATATGTTGGTCTACGAACTGTGGCCCAAAATGCTAAAGGAGAAACTTGAGGTATCTTCTAAAAACACTTCAGATTCTGAGGCCTGCAAGAAGGTAATAAGCAGCTGGAAACCTGATACCCTGGATGCCTATGGAAATCATACCTCTATAAAGCGTACTATTTTCAAGGAGTCATTGTGTCCACCTCCTACAGTTTACAGACGTGATTTTATACCCAGATATCCAAGTGTACCGAAAAGAGCCAAAATGCCGGATATGATTGACAGATTGTAAGACGCGAGATGAGCACATAAAAGATTGTAAATTGTATATTGTAATAATGTATTTGACGATATCTGCTAAATTGTGATCCAACGATAATGTTTAAAATAGTTGCAATTTAAAGTAAAGAAAATAAACTTAAACTTCATTTGTTTACTTTCGTCATTTGAAATCAGTTTCAATTTATTGTTTGTTTGAGAATATTTAGTTATTTGATTTGATTTTTTCTTTTCTTTTTTTTTTGAATTGTTTTCTTGTTTTCTTGGTTCTTTCAAGTTATTTCCTTATGGAGTATATGGTTGCACCGCCATATGGAAAGCAAGTCCTAATTGGCAATTGGTTGGATCGTCGCTACGCTTTCGATGAGAAGGGCAATGGAATTTTGCCAGGTCTAAATCCGCCGCAAGAATGCGAGAAACATCGTTCCCTCAGCCAGGATACTTACACCTTGGATGTCTACGAGGGAGACAAGTGCAAAAGGGATTTTGTGGAGAAGCGAGTCACACGAATGCGCAACTTTTCAACGAGCAACTCGTCGAGTGTGAAACTTTTGGATAATCCAGCAATGAATAACAATTTCACAACAACAAATACATTGCTGTACGATTGGATGCCCAAGATGTTCCTGGATCACTACCAGAAACAGAAGCTACCTTCTGCTGGACGTCCTCAACTACCGCATAAGCCAGACATGTTACAGTGCTTCGGTAATCTGACAAAGACTCGCAACTTTACCGAACAACTTAAAAGTGAAAAGGCCCTCGATAATCTGCACCATATGCAAACCACCTACGACATTGCCTATAATCTCTCGGGCAAACTAACTCAACATTTTCCTGCTTTATAGAGTAAATCCTAAATTTTCAATAAACAACTGGAGATGCCGCAATATAGTTGGGAAGCTAGCAGGGTTAACTCCTGCGGCTAGCCTCACAGCTGTATTGTGAGGTCCCATAGTTGCGGAATACCCATTAAACTTGAGTTTCCATTGACGTGGGAGCTTACTATGTGATAACGGGTAATACGTATTTGATGTGCTGTTTTTATACCCTGAGCCCATTAAAAATGGGCAAAAAAGGGTATAATGCGTTTGGCAGGATGTATGCAACAGGCAGAAGGAGGCGTGGCAGACCCCACAAAGTATATATATTCTTGATCAGGATCAACAGTCGAGTCGATTGAGCCATGTCCGTCTGTCTGTCCGTCTGTCTGTCCGTCTGTCTGTCCGTCTGTCTGTCCGTCTGTCTGTCCGTCTGTTTGAACGCGTCGATCTCAGAAACCACAAGAGCTAGAGACTTCAAACTTGGTATGTAGGTTCCTGGATACCGGGCGCAGATCAAGTTTGTTTTTATTTTTGGATCGGACCACTATATCATATAGCTGCCATAGGAACGATACATCGAAAATGAAGTTTTAGTATGAAAAAGTTTCGCGTTTATTGAAATATCAGAACCAAACTGATAGATTGTGTTTCGGAGCTGGTATTATACATCCTGACCAAATTTGGTTAAAATCGGATAACTATATCACATAGCTGCCATAGGAACGATGCATCAAAAATTAAGTTTTAGTATGAAAAACTTTTTTGTTTTTTGAGATATCTTAACCAAACTGATAGAATATGCATTAATGTTAGTTTTGTACATTCAGACCAGATTTGGTTCAAATCGGCTTTATATATCATATAGCTGCTATAGGAACAATTGGTCGAAAATAAACTTTTATTGAAGAGTACTTGGGCTCAGGGTATCCTACTGTCGAGCGTGCTCGACTGTAACCGCTTACTTGTTATACCATGAGCCCATTGAAATGGGCAAAAAAGGGTATAATGTGTTTGGTAAATGTATGTAATAGGCAGAAGGGGGCGTGGCAGACCCCCAAAAGTATATATATTCTTGATCAGGATGAACAGCCGAGTCTCTTGAGCCATGTCCGTCTGTCTGTCCGTCTGTCCGTCTCTCTGTCCGTCTGTTTGAACGCGTCGATTTTAGAAACCATAAGAGCTAGAGACTTCAAACTTGGTATGTAGGTTCGTGGATACCATATCAAATTTGTTTTTATTTTTGAATTGGATCACTATATCATATAGCTGCCATAGGAACGGTAAATCGAAAATTAAGTTTTAGTATGAAAAATATTTTTGTTTGTTGAGATATCAGAACAAATCTGATAAAATATGCATCTCGGCTGTTATTATACATCCTGACCAAATTTGGGTAAAAAAGACGCACTATATCATATAGCTGTCATAGGACCGATCGGGTGAAAATCAAGTCTTTTTTTCAGATGTCTTAATCAAACTGATAGAATATGCATTTATCTTGGTTTTGTACATTTTAACCAAATTTTGTTTAATTCGGTTGCATATATTATATAGCTGCCATACAAACAATTGGTCGAAATTCAACCTCAGTGTAGAGGACCTGGGCTCAGGGTATCCTACTGTCGAGCGTGCTCGACTGTAACCGTCTACTTGTTCTCATTGTTTTTAAGTCGCTCTGATTTTCACTATCTTCTCGAACTTCACTTATCTTTTGAACTCTTTTAATTCATATCTAACCAAGGCTGCAAACATCGACGGTCAATTTTGAGAAATCAGTCAAAAACTCAAAAAATTAAACATATCTGTGATTTAATCAAAAAAGATATTTATTTAAAAATCAAATTTTATTTTTCTTAGTTAGCCCTAACTGTTGAATTTCTAAAACCATATCAACTGTTAAGATCGGTGAAAAAACATCGGACTTACAGATTTTTTAAAAATATCAAAATTATTAAAAATGCGTTACATTTGAGTTGGACACGTTCTTTTGGAATGTGTGCAATGTATGAAGAAGGCATGTTATTTTTGACAAATGTTTGAATGAATTTTTAAGGTTGAATAATTTTGTAATATGGTTGTGAAATGGCCTGGCACTATAGTAGGTAGAAGTACCAGTCATAAAATTAAGAAATATGAGTTGCAATATATTAAAAATACCATTACGTATAGAAGTCACAGAAAGAAGAGAACATTTTTTAAAAATAAAATTATTAAACTAAATTTTTTGCATAAATTAGCATTACTTGGGTTCTCATTTAAATTTGTATTTGGGCTGACGTGTAATATAATATTTTAATTAAAAATATAAATTAATAAAAAAAAACAATTGGCCTTGTGCACTGTGCGCAAAAAGGGTGAGCTTCTTTGTACATAAAAATTACTTTTTGCGCAGTCCGAGTCCTTGTTTTTTTTTTATTAATTTATATTTTTATTTAAAATTTTTATATTAAACTCAATTTTGTTCGTCACAAAATTGGATATCAGAAATTTTGGGGCTGGAAATTCTTTCGTCACTAGACTTTTACCTCGTTTAGAGGTTTTTTTTGTGGGATATCAGAAATTTTTGCAATTGCTTTTGCTTTTGACATTGTAAATTTATCATTGTTGAATATTTTTTCATATTTAAAAAAAAAATTTTTTTAATTATAAAGAAAAGTAGGGGGCTCCGCCCCCTGCTCGCATCGCTTAAGTTGCTACTCTACTGTCGGAAGCCCCGTACCTACTGTGAGAAAAAAAAATCCTACTAAGACTTAGACTTCGCCCGATCGGTCCTATGACAGTTATATGATATAGTGGTTCGATTAGAACCAACTTTCTTCAGGATCTATAAGTCTAACTTAAATGCATATTCTATTAGTTTTGTTTCGATATCTCTTGTAAAAAAAAGTTGTTTATGCTAAGACTTGATTTTCGCCCGATCGGTCCTATGACAGCTATATGATATAGTGGTCCGATTTGAACCAACTTTGGCCAGGATATATAAAACGAAGTTAAATGCATATTTTATCAGTTTGGTTGAGATATCTCATAAAACAAAAAAGTTTTTCGTACTAAGACTCCATTTTCCCCCGATCGGTCCTATGACAGCTATATGTTATAGTGATCCGATTTGAACCAACTTTGCACAGAATATATAAAACCAAGTTAAATGCGTATTGTGTCAGTTTGTTTGAGATATCTCATACAACCAAAAAGTTTTTCGTACTAAAACCTGATTTTCGACCGATAGAAAAATGTATACATTCAGTTAACAAGCAATATCTTCCAAACCCCTTGGTCAAAGTTTATGTTTCATGTACTAAAAAACGCAAAATTCTACGTACTACAACATACTTAAATTTAATAAAAATCGTTAGAGCCGTTTTGTCAGAAATCGCCAAAATGTAAGCTAAAAAACTTTATTTCACCTGTAAAATGTTACCTGAGTACTTTAGAAAAAAAGTTTAAAGGTACGCCTAAAAGCCCTCAAGCACACCTTTCCAATGATACCCAGAACATATCTATAGCTTCTATGGTATGGAAACTGGTGAGGTTTCAAATTTAGCGGGATTTAGCGATTTCCCGCTAAACTAGCGGGAAATTGAAAAAGTCGTAAAACAAAAATGAACAAATCCCCATCATAACATTATAGCTTTTTTAGCGCTTTGATACAAACAGACAAACAGAAAAACAGACAAACAAAGAAACTAACTTTTCACTTCATTTTTAGTATTCTACTAAAATTTTCAAATTTATTTATCTTTTGAACCAGTTATCGGATTTGGGTCATCAAGGTATCAAACGATATTTTTGATAAGAATTTAAAAAAAATAAATTTTACGTAAAAGCCCCAACGGCTCCATAAGCTGCGATCATATAAATTTTTCCCCTCCCACTTACACCCCCGTATCTCATGACCCAGGTAACTTAGCAAAAGTTTTAGTATGCCATTTTGTAAGTTAGAACTAAACCTTTCGATCGGTATATAACTCGATCTGATCGGACAGTCGTAGCAAACTTTCCAACTTAGCTGTATATATTGTTAGTCGCCTTTCGCACCCTTCGTGCTGCTTTCGTCACTAACGCGAACTGCCGTCCGCAGTGATTAAAAGTAAGTATTATTTTTTAGTTAAATGTCAAATTCTAGATGTCATTAATTACCAGATCTCTTACCTTTCCATATGTTTTGCAATTGTAATGAATGTACCCATTTTTATATTACAAGATTCAATTTATTTCATTTTCCATTTCTTGTATAATAATATAATTTTTTTATGACATATTTTAAGTAGTTTCTATATTTTTATTTTGGATGCCAGAAATTCATTGTAGTTTCATTTTATTTTTTAATTTTATTATTATTTTTTTTTGTTGCACATGCCGTGGCTTAGCTTTTTTCTTGGGGATTTATATTTTGAAATTATTAGGTCGATTAGACGTTTACAATACTTTTGGTTTTGGATTTGCCATGTTATACTCGTATAATATATATGCTTTAAATATTAATAATTATTACAAAAAGTAAAATTTGACGACATTAAACTAGACGACGCTTTGCATATATTTAAATCGCTTAAATATTTTACTTTTTGACTTCTGTTTTTTTTTTGGTTTTTTGGTTGCCTTAAAATTGCGTATTTGATTAATTTTTGGACATTTTTGACTGCCTTGAAATTGTTTACTTTTTGGCTGACGATTACATTATTAAAATTATGCTTAAAATCTAAACCAATGAGAAGTGTTGTGTGGTTTGTGGGTGTGGCTTGTGGGTATCAGTATCATTAGTATCAGTTGTAAATTGTTTTGTGTCCTACTTTTCCTTCCTTAGGTGGTCAAAAGTTTGTGTTGTGTGTTTTGTGTTTTGAGTTTTTTGGATTCGTGTAGTGGGTGTAATGGAATTTGCATCATGTGGGTGTATTTTTTTTAATTTGAGAAGTGTGTGCTGATTAAATGCTCATATATAATATATGTATGTAAGTAGCTTGTTTTTTTTTTTTTTGGTTTTTGCTTACAACAATTAAAATTTTGAATTTCCACTTTTTTCGTTTTAGTATATTTCCGTTGATATCCGTTCGGATTGTATATATGTACTTATTTACTTGCTTTTGTGTAATGATGTGTATTTTTTTCTTTTTTCCTTTTTTTTGGACTTTCATCTTTCTTCCATTTTTCGGTTTCAAAATTGATAAATATTTCTATTTGCTTACCATAATTTAGTATTAATTTTAGTGTTAATTTTAATACCTAAAGTATTTTATTTTTAGTATTACTTAAGTGTTGCTGAACTTTTTTTTCCACCTTTTAAGTTTTTTAACTTTTGTGTTCGTTTTCTTTTTGTTAATTAAAAAAATGATGCTTAATCATTTGGCTTAAATTTAAATTTGGTTTTTGTTGCTCCAAAAATTTAATTTAATTTAAATAGTAGTTGCCGCTTTTTTTTTAAATTTTGTAATCGCCGAGATTTGTTTTTGTATTAGCCGAGATTTTAAGATTTGGAAAAGGCCGAGAAGTATTATGTGTTTATTAACTTTTATCGTGTCTTTTTATCAAAGTTTATTTTGTTTTCATTGCCTTAAGGTCAAGTCATCATTTTCATAAATAAATTTTTATTTTTGATGTCAAAATTATCATTACAATTGCCATTATACCATTCATTTTAAATAAATACCAAAGTTTTCCTTGACGATCCTCGAATCTTACAGGACATATTTGATTTGCTTTTTTATTTTGGCGAGTTATTTGCTACCATTACATTATATTTTTATCCAGCCAAAATGTAGTTGAATTATCTTTTGACAGTTTCAAATTCTTTATCATTTCTTCATTTTATTAAATATATTAGCCACAAATATTGATTTAAACTTGAGTTTCGAAACATGCTTTGCCAGTTTTTAGGATAGTTTTAGAGATTTTCGCAGTGTTTTGCTTGTTGTTGTTGTAATTTGTTGTTGTTGATGTTGTGTGCAAAAAAAAAAAACAAATGGAAAAACTTGACATGGAAAACAATTATTGGTTTAGATTGAAAATCATAATAAAATCAAATCAAATCATAAAAATACTGAAATTTATCTACACTTTCAGAATTTTTGTAGCCAGTTTTATTGCTTTCATGTGCATTTTTAGTTATTTTTTCTTATTCTTTTATACCAATTCGTTATTATTCATTTTTTTTACCAGTAAAGTGAGATTTTTGTTGTATTGTTTTTTGTTAAATGGTTTGTCTCTTGTAATATAAAATGATTTTTACTTTTATGCTTTTTGTTATTTGTTCTCGTAGTTTTTTGTTGGTGTTGCTTTCATATAGTATTTTATTTGTATATGAATTAAATAGAAATTATACAAATTCATATATAAAAATGTTTAACAATCTTTTTTAGCTGTTGTTAGTATTTCATCTTTAAAAAATATAATATATATATGTATTCATTTGCATATATATACATAAATTTATTTGTTGTTCCTATTGTTGTTGAGTTTTCTTCCTTTGTTGTATACAATTATTAATTTTATTATACTCGTTTGATTTGCTTCAACTGATTTCGTTTAAGTTTTTACAATATTCGATTTTATTTCACTTTTTTCTGTTCGATTTAATTTAAATTCTTGCGTTTTTGTTTTGTCTATTGCTTTGCATTGTTGATTGGCTGTATAAAAGTTATTCAATAAGAAAAATGTATTGTTTATTGTACTATGGTTGCTGTTTTGCGGTAAATGTTGCATTTGTTGTAAGATGTTTAAGTATCTTGTAGGCATGCTGTTGTATATATTGTTGTATAAATCAAAAGATTCGTTTGGTTTATTATTCTGGTTTTGTTTATCAATTAATCAGGCTATGGCGGCTGCATCAGGTAGGCGTGGCTGCCAAAAGGCAACTATACACTCCTAACTGATCAGCTTTTATCACTATTGCTTTGTTTGATTTGTGGCTTTGATTTCTTACACTGATCAACAAGGATAAAACGCAATTATATTTCTCACTTTCTGATAAAAAAAAAAACTGGTAAAATATTACGAAATTTGTATGGAAATTAACTTAAAGATTGGTTTTCGTTTTTTTATGTTGGCGGATATGTTTGTTTTCAACTGAAAATTGTTATTTCATATGATTCTCAACTGGTTTTTGGGCGAGTGCTCAATTTATTATACATGTGTATGTATGTACTGAGCACTCATTGTTTCTTTTATTTAGAACATAAAATTTAACTATTTATTTTCATTTAATTTTATACAACGCATTTTGTTTGCTTGCGGAATGAGAATAATAAATAATTGATTTACTTACTTTGGTACTATTGCAGTTTTGTTGGGTTTACATTGTATATGTATCATTATAGCGTACTTGTATGCTTGTATGTACAGTTTTAGTTCAGTAAATACAATAATATAATATAATATAATATAATAATAATTATAAGTAGACTGATCTCCTTCATTCGGTTTTTGTATTAGCTGAACCGTAAATAAAATTTGTTGCTATTGTTCTTCTGTCTGGTTGCTCAGCTATTTCTATAGTTATTATATGGTAGTCCCTGTCAATTGTTTATAATAATTAATTACAAACTGCACTATTCAATTGAAAACATATTATATGATCTTGAATTCTTAAAATCTTTAAATAAATGCCAACTTAACAAATTATGTTCGTTTCTGTCGATCATTTCTATTGTTTTTTGGGTTCTTCTTGTCGAACTTATATATTAAATTTGTTACCTTTGTTATTTAGTTTTAATTTGTTTAAATTATTCATGTGTTATGCGAGCGCAAGTATTAAAAATATTTGTTTAGCATATTTCACTTAACACTTAGTCAAATATGTTATTTTATTAAAAGGGTTCATTAAGTAAATGTTACTATAATTGAGTTTATTTTTTCGAGTTTTGACTTTTGCTATTTTTTTGTCTTGTGTTTGTATTTTTGTTTGTTTTATTTAACTTTTGTTTAGTGCTATTTTTTTGTTTTGTTGATGCTGTTTTCTGATTGTAAAAAATTCTGTAAAATATTTTCGGTACTATTTCTCTTGGGTTGTTTGTTTTTATTTTTTGTTGCAATAACAACAATTCGCTTCATATAAGTATAATATAAATAAATCATTTGATCATTTGATTTGATTCCATTTGGTTATATCATAAATTACTTGTTCTATGGGCACATTGTGTGTATTGCAAAAAGTTTACCATGGCGTTAAATGTTATATCTTGACTTTTATCGTTATCTGTTTTGGGACTCTGGCTCTCTTTGTATATATAACAATATGGTTTATAAGGAGTTTAGCTTGGCGATTCGTAGGAACAAGAAATCATTTTATATTTTGGCAAATTTGAATATTCAGGGAAATAAATGTATAAATTAAATTTCAAATAATATCAAATAATTGGACTCTAAATGTAACTTATATAAATATTAATCTAATAAGTATTTAATATACTAACTCAATAAATTCGAGGTAGAATATTGACATCTATGCTTTAGTAAACCTTCTCTTTATCTCTCTTTATCTGTTTCTATCTCTTTCTCTGCTTTGCTGTTTTTTTTTTATTATTATTAATTGTGTTTTATTCGGTTCTGTTAATATTATAAGTATGTGTGTTCTATATTCAACTCAATTATGATCTGTTTCTGTACAAATATACATATGTATTGTATGGTATTGTATATATGTATGTTTCGTATGTCTATGTTACATTTTAATGTTGTAATGAGGAACCATATTTTGATTGTTGCACAAAACTAAAATCTGAAAATTAACACAATATAATCGAGCACTTACATAAAAGCCCAAGCATTAGATCTTTTTAGGGTTGTCAAGTTGCCATACTTAGTTTCAACTTTTTGCAATATATTAATTGGTTTATTTGTATCGAGCTATTTCACTGATTCATTCAATATTCATTAAAAACTAACGAGGCTATTGTTGTTGTTGCTGTTGCAGTTGTTGTTGTTGTTCAGTTAAATAATAAACAGTTTCGATTTTTAAGTAAATATTATTAATGTTTTTTTTTTTTGCTATTTTACAATTATTATTCTGTCAGTACTGTTTGTTCTGTGAGTTTTGTTTTCTTTACTTTTATTTAACTATTCCCTTAGCTGGCTGTGGTGTTCCTTCAATGTTTAATCTTTGCGTCAAATATAAGTAGATACATATATGTATATAGTATATACTTATATATCGTATATATATAGAGAGTATGTATTAAATACTTTAAAAAATATAATACACCATACATTTAATATAAGAGTTTAGGTTTTCCATTCACTACATGCTTTTGATACATATTCGTACATATGTATGTTATGTATACAGCATGTATCTAGTAGTACATATATTTCATTTTCTTGTTGATGTTCATCTTGATATTTGAGAATTCAACTAAAAATCATTTTTGAATTAAATGCATCAAATTATTTTGTCCCAATTTGAATGAAAATCAAATCAAACAGCTTTTTAATGGGCTTAGATCGGGATCGTAATTATTACATTTTATTTTTTTTTTTATATTATATATTGTATTATATTCATATATTATTTCATTTGAGTTTCTCATTTAAATTAATGCTTACCGTTGCTATTTCAATGTGTATTTATCTATTTATTTATATATTTCTCTTACTGTTTGTTGATTTGCTTCAAGTTCTATGTTTGTTTCTTGGTTTCTTTGATGCTTTTTATGATGGGTTCACTTATAAACTATTATCACTATTGCAGAAAGCGAAAGCGGCTGTACTCAATTTAATTATTTATTCAAATGAATATAGAACACTACAGCAGAGAAGTTGTTAGTTAATTGTTGTTGATGTTGTTGATGTTACTGTTATTGTAGGCATTTAATATGAATTTACTTTTGGTTTGATCTTCTGAACTGTAAGCCGGAAATGTTACAAATAATTTTTATATCATTTTTTTTTTACTCAAATATTATATGGAAACTTTTAATTTTATCATAATTTTCATGTTTTTGTTTATCGTTTTTGTCTTTGTCTTTATTATTATAGTTTTTCGATTTAATTTTAAGAAGAAAGGATTTCTTTCGAGTTTTTTTTTGCTTTGTCAAGTTGTTTCGAAAACAGTTTTCGAATTTCACTTTTCATTGTTTTCTGCGAGCAGTTTTTAATTTGCCAAGTTAATACATATTTTTTTTTTCATATCCATGCCTGTGTGTGTGTGTTTGTGTGTGGGTGTGTGTGTGCGAGTATGTGTATATGCTTTTACATATTTGTTAAATGGATGCTTTATTGAGACTGCAATTAAAATTTCTGCTATAAAAATTACTTGTATTTGTACTCTTGGTTATTTAAATTGGGCTATTGTTGGTTGTTAGGTATGCTTGTAACTTTGTGTGTTTCTTTAGCAGATGTTGATGATCATGTTGATAATGTTGATGGAACTCTGCTCTATAACTTTAACTATGTATATATACTGGGTTCTCATATATGTCTTCTTATGATTTGTGTTCAGGATTGGTTCACTTATGTGGCTTAAACTAGTTTATTTTATAGCCCCTTTATCTGTCTAGGCTGTTTTTCATGTCTCAAATTTTCGTTATTCACTGTTTTTCCCTACGATATCATCTTTGTAGATATTTTTACCATTTTCGGTTTTGTCATAGCCGGTTTGTTTTTCTTTTTTAATTATTTTTTTTTTGTCTTTCAAATTTATATTATAAGCCCTTGAGCTCATTTCTTTAAATTTCCACTGAAACAGCTGTTTTATTCATTTTCTTTATATGTTTTGGAGCTAACATAATTTTCTCTCTATGGTCTTTGATTAGCAACTACAAAAACAATATTCACTTGTAAGAAAATAAATAAAATAATACTAGTATAAAATTAAAATCCAAATAAACAGTTTTTCTCACTGATATTGAATGATAAATGGAGCATTTTGGAGAATTTTGGTTTTTAATTTTAGATGGTTTTCTTTTATCAATTTTCAGCGCCTAAATTTATGTTAAGTTTTTTTGCATTTTGATTAAGTGTATGAGTTAAATTTTGTTTTTTATGCCTAAAAATTTACAAAAGTTTTATGTATTCGTAATTTTTGTTTTTTTTTTTTTGCATTTATCACAGCGACATTCAGTCTAAATTTTGCTTTTATTGGAATTATAGCATAATTTGCCATAATTGATATAACTATTTATAGTAAATATTCACTTTAGTTAACTAAAACTAAACATAATTTTGATTTAAAGCCAAAAGGTGTTTTGTGTGTTGTCATTTCGTTATCGTATTTTTTCGATTTCGTTTTCATTTAAAGCCAAAAAGAATTGTTAAAAATTTTGTCTAAAAAGGCCTAAAAGTATTTATAGCTTAGTGTTAATTTTGGTTTTACTTATAGCAAATCATGCTCTTGTTCTTGGAATTTTCTGGTCTAATTCCAATAAAAGCCTCCGTATTGGATATCGTATAAATTTTTGTCATTACTCATGTTGTCGTTCTATTTGATGATGTTGTTTTGTTGCCTGTGTGCCAAAACATGCAATTTGTTGATTCAATGTGCCTAAAAAGTGGTTTTTTAAAATTTTGACTAACCTCTTATTATTTAAGGTATTAATAAAATTTTTACAATGCCAAACAATTTTCGTTAAACTTTATATAAAACTTTTGCACGTACTTTTGTTTAATTCAATTTAAATTTAATTGTTTGCCAAAAAGATACTATTTACAATTTTCATTAGCCCATTTGTTTGCCGAAAAGTTTTTGTTTTAAACTGAGCCTATCACAAAAATCAGACGCCTTGCCCAAGCCGAAAAATATATAAATGCCAAAAACATGTCTTCAAGAGTCAAAAGATACTCCATATTAAAAATGAGAAAATATATGCAAAAACCAAAAGAAAATCATAACAATCAATAAATATATATATAATTAAAATTATTTGTCGGTTTATTAAAAATGATTAAATAATATATGCAAAACATAATTTGTAAAAAACTAAAACAGTAAAAACAAATCAATTTCGCAATTTGATTTCGAATTGAAATTTAACATTAACCCTATATAATTACATATTGAGAGTAATTAATTAATTAATACATACATATTAAATAATGAGTAGAATTACTTGCAATGGGTGGAAACGAATTATAATTATATAATTAATTTCTTTTCTGTTCTGTTGTTTTGTTTGCTATAGGAAACATATGCTATTAGATTAATAACAATTATAAATGCTTTGACGGTACATTGGAAAATTTGATAAGAAACTAAATTTGTTTGTTGTTTATATTTGATTGCTTTCGACATCCACACAGATTGTATTGTTAATTATCGTATTAAGTTTTTAGTTCTTTGAATTTTCGAGTGCTTGTCTGACTATTGTTCATATTTGAATGTATGGCACCTGAAGAGTCACATCTGAATAACCTTTTGCTATTTTATATAAACAATTTGTGTGTTGAACTGAGTTGAATTGTGTTTTGGATTTGGGATCTGTGTGTGGACATACATTTGGGTCTATCAACTATACATAACTAATTACTAAATAAAACTCAACATAAATTACACACAAACAATTAGGGAAGACAACAAATGTTTGTTTCAATTAAATTTACAACTTAATTTTTGTATTAAAAAATTGCATATTAGTTTCATTTTTTATCCTTTTGTTTTGTTTTCTCTCTTCTTCTTGTTTAAATATTGTATAATAAAAAATCACATATCAATTAATAGAAATAAGAAGCAAAATTCGAATTTAAGTTTTTTTTGCTAGCTTGCGATACAAATAATTCAAAGATAAACTAATAGTAATATATATAGTATATATAGTTTTATATCTTTTCAGTAGCCTGAAGATCATATCAAATCAAGATTCCAAATACTACAACAACATATTATGTAAAACTATAATCATAGATTTATGTACGATATTATATAAATTAGCTGCTGTGTCTGTTTATTTCCAAATAAATTGAAAACATAATTTGTAGCTTAGCGCAGCGTCTACGCCTCCTAAACATCATCATATAATCGCCTATCTATACGACTCACCTCCCTCCCTCCCCTATCTTCATTACTCCCGCCCTTAGCTGCCCGTATCTATCACTTCACATCGTAAATTTATCCCTCACTCTCTATACTACTAACTGTACGCCTAGAAATCGTATAACTCATGCTTCAAATTTCGTTAAATGAACTTTTCGTATAAATATGTTTAAAGTTTAAAATCCTTAAATCGAATTTATGATTGAAAAAGGAATCGTATAACGTTGTGTTTTGGTTGATCTTCATTATAATTCTTGAACCATTTGCATTTGATATTTATGGTGTTATTTTCGATCTGCTTTCCGTTTTCTTTTGTATTATGTATTATGAAAGGAGTTTAGAGTCCTTTTCGAAAAGACTAGACTCTGTTCATGTCTCGCTCTGCATCTGACCAAAACTTTGTTTTGTTTTTTGTTGTAAAAACTAAGAAAATTACATTTTTTTTTTGTATTAAATTTATCGAAACAATTATGTTGTCGATTTGGAAAGGAATCCAAAATAAACGTTTACGTTTAATTATTTTGAAATATTGGGCGTGGCTGCAGCTGTTGCTATGCTTCATTGTTGTTGTTGTTGTTGTTGTTGCTGTGAGGATTTGGTTTACTGATGACATCATAGAGATCCGAATATCGAGTGTATGTGTGGGTGTATGGGTATTGCATGTGACAATGTGGGCGGCGGTGGCGGTGGTGCAACGCCATTGGGCGTGCCCGCCAACGCATGTCCCGCATGCGGATGTGGCGGATGCGCCGACGGCGGCGGCGGCGGTGGCAATGTTATCGACAAGGTCACCGTTTGTGGCGCTGCTACCGTTGAGGCGTGGGCTGTGGCTGTGGGCGTGGCAGCTGCACCGCCCACCGTCGTCGTGATATGATGCTGACTTGCTGTTGGCGGCGGCGGCGCCACCGATGATGGCGTCGGATGATGTGCTGTTGTTGTTGCCACCGGTTGCTGCTGTTGTTGTTGTTGCTGCTGTTGTTGTTGTTGTTGCTGCTGTTGTTGTGCTCCAGCTGCTCCAGTGGTGGGATGTCACTGGGCCACCACCGAGGTAGCGGCATTCTGTTGCACCACAACACCGGATGCCACCGCATTCGCCACAGTGACCGTCACTGGCGGCGTCGGTCCGCCATTGGCATGTGCCGCACTCGGCTGTTGTTGTTGCTGCTGCTGTTGTTGCTGGGCGTGGAAGGGATGCTGAAAGGGCGGGCCATAGCATTGTGGAAAGTAGAGCTCGTTCTTGACCACCGATTGCTGTGCAACAGCAGCTGCTGCTGCCGCATTCGCCGCCATGCTCCTCACCGGCAATATGTTGGCCTTGTTGTCCACCGTGGCGGGATTGTTGTTGTTGAGGAATTGTTGGGCCGCCAAACTCTTGACATCGTTCATCAAATGATTTGCCACAACTGCTGCCGAGGCAGCAACATTCTGTTGCTGTTGCTGCTGCTGTTGAACCACTTGTTGTTGTTGTTGCACCTGTTGCTGCTGTTGTTGCTGCTGTTGTTGTTGCACCTGTTGCTGCTGCTGTTGCTGCTGCTGCCGCCGCACCTTGGTGCTGTTCGGATTCATGTGGTTGTCAATGTGCTTCGTCACCTCATTCTCAGTGGCAAAGCGTCGCCGGCAATTGGGCATCGGACAGCAGAATGGACGATCGCCCTGGGGAAAGTAAAAGTAGAATACAATTTAGAAATGTCTCTATAAAACTCTGCACAACAATGTGTGTGTGGTAAGGTGGCTTCGGCTAGGCTACAACTACCTGGTGGGTACGCGTGTGCTGATCCAGTATCGCCTTCTGCCTGAAGTCCTTGCCGCACTGGCTGCACTTGTACGGCTTCTCTCCAGTGTGGATGCGCAAGTGCTGCAAAGAGAAGAAGTAATGATTAAATCAAGAAAACTTAACCCGAGCCTTAAGTTACTTTTTAATAAATACTTTTTATTTTGTAATTTAATTTCAATAAAATAAATTTTATAAAAAATAAATTATATTATAAATCAGAATACTACAAATATAAATAGTACTGGTAATGATTAAATCAAGAAAACTTAGCCCGAGCCTTAAGTTTCTTTATAATAATACCTTTTATTTTTTAATTTAATTTAATAAAAATTAAAAAAAAAGAATACTACAAATATAAATGGTACTGGTCGACTATTCAGTATCGATTGAATTGCAACTAATGAAGAAAATGTAACTGAGTACATTTTTTTCAGTTTATATTTAAGTCTTATAATATTTTTTTTGTTTTAAATTTTTAAAATAATCACCAAAAATTAAATCACTTTTCAATTTTTTTTAATAGCAATTTAAAATTTCTTTAAAAATAAAAACTTAATGTAAAATGTTTTGAATCAAGTGGTGTACTTTTTGAATCAAGTGGTGTACTTTTTATATATATTTTTACGACAGCACATTTGGCCCATTTGACGTCATTATCATCATTTGGCCCGAATGTGCACTTCATTTAGTACAAAATCCGAATGATCATTTTGGCTCATTCATAAGCCGATTTTTTGCCATTCGCCCCGGCGAATTTCAGTATTTTTGGATCAAACACGCGATGTTTATCGATAATTTCATGAAAAAAGCAATTATCACTTTAACCAGCTGTTTTGTCTAATAAAAAAAAAATTTGCACTAATTACATTTGCAAAATAGAAATGAAAATGTTCATTATTTCAACTTTTTATCATTTTTGCACAGAAATCGAATAACAGATTTATTTCGGGCGAATGATAAATGCTTTGACAGTTGTACATTTGGTCGTGGAAAGCCAAAAATGAGCCACATTCAAATGTGACCAAATGAGCCAAATGTGAGTGGTCGTGGAAATAGGCTATTAAACTTTAAAAACCATTTACATTATGTGATTACTATATAATAACCATAGTAACAACATACTTTTAATTTTCGATTTTTAAAATACAAATTTAATATAATATTTGCATGGATTTGCATGAAATTAGTTATTTTTTACTATGCTTATTTTAATAAATTCAAAATAAATTTCTTAATTACTTTTCCTATTATTGTCTCTAAGATATTCTTTCACTTTTTTGTATCGAGTATAAAATCTTTGATTTTTAATTTTGGGATCGTCTTACCTGATTCAGAATGGTTCGCTGCCGGAAGAATCGCGGACAATACATGCAGCCGAAGGGTTTCTCATTCGTATGTATCCTCAGATGCTGTGTGAGATGCGATTGTTGGCGGAAACGTTTGCCGCACTCCGGACAGGGATACGGCCGGGACTCGATGTGAATGCAACCGTGCTGCAGGAGTGTCGTCTTTTGCTTGAACTCCTTGTCACAGATGGGACAGCGCACGTAAAGCGGCATATTGGCTGGCCGGACTCCAATATGTTGCAGGACTTCGGGTAGAATCTTTTGACCTACTGGTAGGAATGCACTTAATTAATCTGCATATAGGCGAGAATTCAATTTGCAGTGGACTCGTCTACTCACCCTTGCTATCCTTAAAGTACGACGGATAATGCATGCCACCGCTGCCATCGGGAGTTCCCTGTGAATCATCGTCATGGTAACCGCCGCTGGCAACGGTAATGTCACCCTTTGTGTCCGTCTCCTCGCCGGGGAAGGGCACGTCCGAGGGCCAAAGCGTCGGATGCGGACCGTTCTTGAATATGAGATGGGGTGAGACATCTGTTCGGGGGACGTGTTGATCAGCAGCCGGGTGCACATGAAAGTAATCAAGCCAGAGATTGCCACTGTTAGCAGCGCTTAAATTTGGCCCGAAGCCACTTGCGATCTTATGACATATATCACCTAGCATCATCTGAACTAGAGATTTATAGCTTCTATTTATATATTTTTCAATTTCTTATTCTTTTTGGTTGTTTTTTTTTTTAAAGTTGTTGACGCTTTGAGACTTTCAAATGAAATGAGTTCAAAATTATTAATATATTTCTGACATTTATCTATAAATATATACTTTTTTTGAATGGAATTTAAGGGATTCCTAAGTTTTAATTTAAATTATAGCAAAAGTGCTTATAGTTTTTTAAATATTAAAATAAAAATATGTTTAATATTTGTTATTCAATACAAATGAATTTAAAATTTAATAGATTTTAAACTATTAAACTCTTGAAGATTTCTTCTTTCTTTTCAAATCAATCCTTAATTCTGTTCAAGTTCTTTACTCCGTTTATAAATATGTGCTTGTATTAGTGAGCTTTTGCTTCGATCTAAAGTTTCTCATATATCTTATACATGTTGAGCTTAAAGCTTCAGCAGCTTTAGCGTCTGTGTGAGCTGTGTGTGTGAGTTAAAATTGAATATTGATGATAAATTATTTTTAATTTTAAAATTATGCTCTTTCCATTGCTCGTTTCTCATTCTTTTTCTTTGAGAGACACTCAAAAAGTCAACAACTTAAATTTGGAATAGTTGAAATAAAAAAAAAGTAAGTGCATAATTTATAGAATTTAGGCCAAAACATCGCTCAATTTGTGGTAAGAATTTTGCAAGGGAATTTGCATTGCGGCAAACGTTGTATAAGCCAAACGTTTGCGAATCTGAAGATTCGCGCTAGCGCTAAAAGGACAATTGATACAATTAGCAGATGGGTCGAATAGCTGTCCCTAACTAATTGTACAATCGTTATCGTTATCGGTAATGGATTTGTTAACTGTCGCTCGCCTTGGTGGGTGCGCACATGCTGATTGAGGATGGCCTTCTGGCGAAAGTGCTTGCCGCACTCGGGGCAGGCGAAGGGCTTCTCACCCGAATGGATGCGTATGTGTTGATTGAGAATCGCGCGCTGTCGGAAGCTACGCGAGCAGTACGGGCAGGTGAATGGCTTTTCATTCGCATGGATGCGCAGATGTTGCGTCAGATGTGATTGCTGACGAAACCGCTTGCCGCACTCGGAGCAGGGAAATGGTCGAGCGTCCGTGTGTATCCGATCGTGCTGCAGCAGTGTGCTCTTCTGCTTGAAGTCCTTGCCACACGTGAGGCACTTGAACAGCCGCAAATCGCTGTGCGGCTTATTTTTATGCGGACGTCCAGGTCCCGACCGTCCACTCGGCGTTCCCGTTCCCGTCCCCGCCGCACCGCCCGTGGCGCCACCATTTGCAGTCGTTGCGCTCTCATTGGCATTGCCATTGGACTGATTTGGATTACCGGCACCATTCTGTGGCGCCCCATTCTGTTGCTGCTGCTGTTGGCTGCCCGGCAACAACTCTGGCAACGCATACGACTCGCCGCCATTTTGTTCCATCGGCAGAACGCCCTTGTTGAGATAGTGCAATGGCGGGAAGCCAGGTGGCGCCAGCATGCCACCCTGTGGCGCCCCATGACGCGGCGCATAATAGTCGGGCGTCTGGAAGCCGGGATCCCCTTGCGGCTGACCACCACCGCCTCCATTCTGTTGCACATGCGGATTCCCCTGTCCAGCCTCGCCACCATTTGTGGCAGCGTGCTGCGGCTCGTTGCTGCTTTGGTTTGGATTTGGCGCGGAGTTCTGTTGATTGGCAAGCTGAGAGAGAGTGAGAAATATAAATAGAAAGAAAAGAAAAGAGAGGTATTAGTACATGGTGACAATTTAAAAAGGTATTGTCAGTTATTTAAAAGTCTATCAATTTAATTGAAGTCGATTAATAATTTAAATTAAATTCCACCTTGCAGCTAATAACAGAATTCTTATACATCTTATATTAATCGAAAGCCTAACCCTTAACCGGTATTAACCGATTGAAATTGGTAATCTTAAATAAACCCCCAAAAGAAACAAAACATTTTATTATACGATAACCGAATATCCGAAAATATTCAAACCGAAATAACCGATTAGTAACCGATTCAGAAATAAAGGGTTAGTTTCGGTTTAATCAAGCATTTGTTTTAAAATTAGTTTTAATTTTAAATTTTAATATTGATCCGATTATAAGATCTTTTTGAAAAATTAAAGCATTTTGGAAAATATATTAATATTTTCAATAACTTCTTTACCCTGTTTATAATTTTCAAATAATAAATATCTGAAATATAATTCTTAAAACTCACTACTTATTTTGTTGTAAAATAAATTGTATGCACATTGGATATTTTAATTACTTTAAGAATCCTGCAAAACCTTAACTTGCTCTATATGGATATTTTCTTTTAACCTGTACTATTTCTAACAATTGCCTACTATTCTATCTGTTTACACTTATATATTCATGATCTACTGATCGAACCACATCTTATTTATCTTATTTAAGCACACAAGCTTTAATTTTTAATATGATCATAATTGATTTTCTTATCTTTAATAACATGTGGAATTATATTATCCCACAAAAAAACCTCTACACGAGGTAAAAGTGTAGTGACGAAAGCAATTTCTAGCTCCAAAATTTCCGATATCCGATTTTGTGACGAACAAAATTGAGTTTAATATAAAAATTTTAAATAAAAATATAAATTAATAAAAAAAAAAGAAAAAATCAACAGAATGTGTTTTTCAAATCATCTTTTTTAACAGTGAGCTGCAAGAATATCTAAGTTTTTTTTTTTGGTTTTTTGGTATTAAAATTAGGAAAAAAAAATCATCAATATGTAGTTGTAATATCCAGAATATTGGTTTACCTGATTCATGGCGTCGTCGTCGGCATTGCCATTGGCTCTCTGTTGTTGTTGTTGCTGCTGCTGCTGCTGTTGCACCGAAGGATACGGACTCGATGAGGGCGACACCTGCTGTTGCCGCCCATCGCCGCTGCCATTGTCGCGCGGCTCTTGGCCACCGCCGGGGGGACTCTGCGGCTGTCCCGCTGCTGCTGCGGCCGCTGCTGCCTGCGCAGCGGCAGTGGCATTCTGTTGTTGTTGTTGCTGCTGCTGCTGCTGTTGTTGTTGCTGCTGCTGCTGTTGCTGTTGTTGCTGCTGTGCGTTGAGATGCTGCTGCGCCTGTTGCTGGATATTGGGATACATATCGCTGCCCCATTGTGCGGCACTTGCCCCAATCGCGCCAGCATTACGTTCCGCATCCTGCGAGTCCTTGTACAGCACATACGGCTGCCCCGTATCCTGTGTGATGCAGTACATTATCTGGCGGGGAACCTTTAGACCTGCTGCTATGCAGGCAGCAAACGAGGCCGAGAAATTTATGGCCATTTTGTTGTTGTTTCTGTTTCTGTTTCTGTTTGTGGTTTAGGTTGTTTTTTGTTTTAATTTTTATTTCTTGTTGTTTCTTGTTATTTACCGTGTCCTTCGACTAGACACAGTTCTCTTGCTTTTGCTTTAAGCTCTCTTCGCGTCCTTATTGTTCCCTCTTTTGTTTATTGACTTTTGTTGGACATCTTTGCAGTTTCTTTTTGTTTTTTTGCTTTTTGCTTTGTGTTTGGTTTTTGCTTTATTTACTGCTTTGTTGCTTGTTTCACTTGTTTCTTTTCATGGCTCGCATTTTGTTTTTTCCTGTTGTTGTTGTTTTTTGTGTTTCCCATTTAAAATTCCTTTCTTCTTAAATGCCTCATTTATGTTTGTTTTCGTTTTAATTGAAATTATATTGAATTTTTTCTCTTTCTTCTCTTTATTTAGCTGTCTTTCTAGTTGATCTCAAACAAGCAATTTTCACATGGCATTTGGAAAACCCTGACTGAAAATGTAATTTCCGTTTTGTATCTAAAATCTGGGTAAGGAGTTCCAAGAAATTGCAGGCTTTTCTTTTATGTGTTCCTTTTGGGTTTAACTGCAAGCAGAAGGAGAAAAATGAAATTAGTGAAAAATCTGCTTACGAGAAAATTTCTTTTGAAAAAGTTTATATATTTTGATTAAATACAATACAACTATATATATATATATAAAACTCTTTGTCCTAACTCTCTAACTAACTGACAATGTTTTTATTTTATATCATATTTTCTTTTAATTAAAAAATTATATATTGGAGCTATCAACTTTGGAATATTAGTATTAAGTTTTAGAAAATATAATAATTTGAATAATATAAGTATTAACCCGACCATTTCTTGTGTTGTGTGGAATTTGTCAGAATAAAAAGTATCTTTTAGTCAAGCACTCTTATCTTATTAATAATTATAAAACATTTTCCAAAACTATTCTTTGGCAAGTAAATTAATAGCAGGATTTTAACAAGACAGGACTCGAACTCAGTTTATTTTTTCAAAATAAAGTTATGTGACAGATTGGAGAGCCAAATACACTTAAAAAAAACCCGAAATTAAAACTTTTAATTTCAAATAAAAAACGAAACTTTACAAACTTAAGAAAAATAAATGAAAGGGAAGCAAAAAAGACACAATACAAATGCGACGCAAATTAAAAACAATGAAGATCATCAGCGGCTGATTGAGAGGAGTGGCGCATAAATGGACACCGCATGCCAAGCAGGCTGGGACAACTCCCGCTAGCCTCACTTACCCCTCCATATCCCCCCTCTATTAACACTGCCTCCCACACCCCCATTTTAGAGGCAACTGCCAACTGACTGGCCACATGTTGTGCCTCCTTTGTTGTCATGAGTGGTTGTTGTTGTAGTTGTAGTTGTTTTTGTTGTTTTTGTTGCCTGGCTCTGACTCTTGTCTTTTATCTTTTCTTTTCTTTTTTGCTGTGTGCTTTTTTTTTGTTGCCCCACGACGTGCCAACTTTTTAATGCGGGATCAAGGTCTCGGCAAGCGTGCGGCTCTCACAGATACAACACACACACACACATACTTAAAGATACTCTCAGACACACACACATCTAAAGATACAGATATTGTGAGGGGTGCAGCCCACTTCGTGGCCTGTTTCGAGTGTTGAACTGTTGTCCTAAACGGCCAGAGATCCATTAACAATATACAAGTAAAGTGCCGTCCGAAACATGTGGCCTGGCCATAAACATCACTCCCTCAAGTTATTGCCTCTCATCATTTGCCAATCTCCTCGCAATAGACAACAACAACAACAACAACAACACAGCATATCAACTGTGATGTCATGAAACATGAAAACAGGCAACCAACAATCAACAACCAACAACCACTGAGTAATTGACTTGCTTAACAACTTTTGATTAACTTATTGAACCCATTAAACACAACACAACACTGCACTACACTTCACCACACAACACAATATAACACTATACTTTGATAAACTATAAAAATAAACTATTTCAACTAAAAGTAGCCAAAAAAATGATTATTTAACATAAAAAAAATTAAAAATATTCTTTTAAACTAACAAAAGTTGATATGAAATTAAAGCTTAAAAAGAAAAGTTTTAAACAAAATGGTTCAAAAGTATTGAAAATACTTCTGTTGAACAGTTGTAAAATTTAAGTCCTGTAATATGTACAATATTATTAACATAATTGACTCAGATTACATTAAAATCTTCTTAAGAACATTTTTATATATGTAAATTGTAGACTCCAAAATTGTTATGGAACAGAAATTTCAGTAATTATTTTTTAAGTCTTTATAGTATGCTCTTTCATTCCCAGCTAATTTGAATTATCAACTTTAGATATATACAATATATTTATATCTGAAAAATTTAAATGAAAATATGTTGCTTAGTTTTAAATATTAATAATGAAATTTGAATTTAAACTTCATTTATACATCTATCCTTTCTTTAAAAAAAAAACAAAATTCTTTTAAAATTTATAATATGTAAGGAGAGTGAATCAAAAAAAAATGAAAATTAGGACTTATGTTATATGTCAGTTATTCCATTTGTCACTAACTGTCTATGCTGACAAAGTTCAATATATTTATGATTTTTTATAATCAATTGCATTTTATATTTTTATAAGTATTATGTTCCCTAATTTAAAATGTGGTTTACTTGTTTTGTAAATTAATTAAATGTGTTTACTAAATTGGTAAAGTCAAAACAAATTGTGAAAGATATGGAATTGGTTGGCAAATGACGAAATGAATTGGAAATAAATCAATTGAAAACGTAATGCGTGTCAGTAGCAACAACAACAAGAATTACAAGAAGTTAACACTGCCGCATCGATGCGAATCGCAACGCATTGAGTAAAGAATCGAGTATATATAGTATAAATACGAGTAGTGCGAATACGAATCCGATTCTGATTCCGAGTGCGAGTTTCAGTTCGATTCATATATGAGGCGAGAGAACTAAACTACCTTGAACCCGTAAATGAACGTCGCGCCAACAAAACAGACTAAAAGATACGAGATACTCGTATTCATACTCGTACTTCTACTCACACTCATACTCATACTCATAGTCGTACTCATAGTCGTACTCATACTCATAGTCGTACTCATAGTCGTACCTCAACAGTTTCTCAGTCTTTGTTTAAAATGGCGCCCGAAGAGGGACCCACATTACCATTCATAGGGGTAGAAGGGGCAAGGGGAGGGGGAAGGGGGAGTGCAGGAACTGGGACTGTGGCAGTTGCAGTTGCAGTTGCACTTCGTGCCCGTCCAAGTCGAAGTCGTTGTTGCTATTTGTGAATTATTGCGCTCCATTGGCAGCGCGACAGCATTTGCAATTTATGCGTTCGTTGTCGTTGCCCCTTCTTCGTTCCCCTGCCCCTCCCCACTGGCACTTCAGCCACCTCTCCTTCCACCCAACCCTCCTATTTGCCTGAGTACTATTCGCACTATCTATGTTTGTTTTTCGCACTGCCTTGCCCCACTTCCCTCTCCCCCCTCAGGGTCCTTGCTTCTACCGATCTTACAAATGTAATGAGCGATTTTATATTTATTTTTAAATGCGTGCGGCCATTTAAATCAGTGTTAGCAGATACATTTGGTAAATGATTTAGTTAACGATCCCAAATCCCAAATATATCATAGTTTATGAATCGGTTGCTTTTTTCAATCACTCAACAGTTTCTGTTGGAAATCTCTCATCATTTTTGATATGTTCTCCTGAAAGTTTCTTATTATTAACTGTGGTTTAAATTTTTAAAACATTTGCATATAAAAAACTTTTAAAAAGTTATCCAAAATATACAAATATAATTTATAACCTTTGGTAAAACTATTAGGTCTGTTCCGATTTTCACTTTTTATTTTATCGGATTAACAAAAATTTAATTATTCATGTTAAATTTGGAATAAACATTTTTAAATTATATTTTATTACATTATTGAACTTAAATTCACCAGCTCAAAGTTAATTTAATGCGCTAAATATTTCCAGACTAAAATAAGAACAGTCTACATATCTTCACTGCGGACAAATCTTGCCGAAAATAAAAACCGGAACAGGTCTGTATATTGTAAAAATGTTTTCTTAAAACTAGAATCAGATTATCAAACCGAATCGAATATCGGTTTCAGTTAGTGTATCGGCGATGCTTAATTTTTTTTCCGGTTATTGGTTACAAAATATCTTTATACATAGGTTGCGCAACGGTTATCTTTTCGGGTTTAAAATACCGGAATGATTTCGGTTCAAATAAAAAAATAAGTGGTAGTTATGCAATAAGCTAGTTAATATATAAACAAAAATTCGTTGATTTCAAAAATTTCAAAATTTCAAAAAATATCTTTTTAATAAGATCAATTTAAGATCAATATTAAATTTAATTTGAAAAACGATGATTACCTCTTAAGAAATAAATTGAATTTTATTCTTGATTGAACCGAAACTAACCGGTATATATGAAACGGGAACTAATCGTTTATTTCGGTTTCAATAATTTCGGGTTTTTGGTTTCAGTATAATAAAAATGTGAAGTTTTGTTTTAGTTTTAGTTATGGTTACCAGTTTCAAACGATTAATAACGGTCTCTGCCTAAGCTAAGATTGATGTTAATTGCTCAGTTCAGAAGAAGAAGAAGAAGTTCAGGAGAAATTTAAATTTATAGAGTTTAACCACAATTTAAATTCTATCTGAACGTAACTCAATCTTATATAATTCGAGTATAAGTGTGTGTCAAAATATAAGTTCGAAACAATGCACATAAAAGATCATTCCGAGATTGTTTCACATACATTCGATGTGTAATCGTAAACCCCTCTCAAAGGCAACCGAGCAAATCGAAATGCAATTTAAAGTGATGAGTGAGCGAAGACTGAGGCAAAAGATATAAACTCCACCTACTTCACACCTGACAGACGAGACACAATAAACACGCGCGTTTGTGGTAGCAGTTAAACATACAACATAAAAGATACAAGATACTCGTACTTGTACTCGTAGTCATAGAAATGCACATGCATAAGATACAAAGATACAAGAGATGAATACCAGATATTAATGGCCATAAACGCCGACTGCCATTGGTTGAATCGTTGCTTGCCCACACGCCATTGAAATTGAAATAGAAATAGAAAAAAAAATATACAAAAGAGAAAAAGAAAAACTAGAGTAGAAATCGTATCTATACAAGCTCGAGGGGGAGGCGTTAACATGGCAGTTGACAACTTTCACTGCCAACGAAGCATGCACAGAAATTGGCTACAAATTTGGCAACTATGCATATAACAGGAAGATCGATAAAGTGGAGTATATGTTGCAAAGGAGGAGTAAAGATCCATCAACAGGAAATGCAGAGTAAAGATAAAAGCAGAATAAAGTATATTCAACAAAGATACATTTACATTTCTCTCTTTATTTGTCTAGGATCTCAACAGAATCTCAACTAACTCTTCTTGAAACCTCAACTATGTAAAGCACGCTGTTAATAACAGTGTTCTGTTATGTTTTGAAATAAAAGACTAATAAATAAAAAAATAAGCTTTAAAATTCTTTTTGCAGTTATGTTATTTAATAATATTTAGACAGCATATGATAAAATTTATGATAGTAGACAGAAATTTTGGAAATATATATGGGAAACATTGATAAGAATTGAACAGAATGGTTAAAGTAATATTAATGATAACTTAGGAACATATCAATGTATAAAGTTTAGTGAATAAAACAATTATGGCTTCTCAAAAATATATTCTCTTCTATTATTTATATTAGATTTTCAAAGATCAAGAGATTTACTTTACTTCAGGTAGTAGTCAGAAAATTGTTAACTTTTAAATTGATTTAAAATCTAAATCAATAAACTCAAATACTCAACTCAAATAAAATAACAAATAAACTCAACTTTTTTTTGAAAGAACTTGGATTCGTGGGCCTATCTATCTATTGTATTTATCTGCCAAAGCGCAAAAAAAGAATAAAGCGATACAACAAATATTTGATTTCAAGGTTAGAACAGAATAAAAAAAAATAGCAATAACCACAACAACAACAAATTGGCAAACTTTTTGCGCTTGTTGCTTCAACGCCAACAACAAAAACGAGCGCCAAAAAATTTAACGTAATTTGTGCAGTCGTCTAATTCAATACACAAAAGCTCCCCTCCCCCCTCCACCCCTAACAACTATAAAAGAGCGAGAGCTTAAAAGCCCGCCATAGACACAGAGTGAGCCAGAGAGAGGGAGAGCAAAAAAAAAGATATACTACAGGTAAAGCACAATTGCCAAATACAAAACACGACGAAAAAATGAGTCCAAAAAGAATGAAAAAAAAATGAGTCATGAAAATGCGACCAAAGCGTCCAAGCGTCCAACTTTTGTATTGTTTTTATTTGTTTTTTGGCTTTTTATGTTTTTTTTTTTGCAAACATTTTGCAAAATATTGAGTGTAACATCCAGGCAAAAGCAATTGTTTTACTCTCACAATGAGCATTACGGCTTTATCGTTCAGTTTTGACAACTTTTTTGTATCGACAGTTACATACAATAATTTCAATCAGTAATCGCTGCTTTATTTGTGAAAGATCGGTAATCATAATATTCTTCGTTTCAAGAAAATATATCAGTATCTGGTATCACAATATTTACACGAAACATTTTTTTGTGGTACCGATACCAAAATTTGAAATTTTTCAAGTCAGAAATTAATTATTATGATTGATGACAAAAGTTAACTTCTGAATGTCCCCAATTTTTAAAGAAATTTGATCAATTATAAGCTGTAGTGCTAAAAACTTTAGGAAATGACAGTAAGAAACAGATGAAAGTATAAGCGATACTTTTGTCTTCAAATTACATTTAAGTTACATGAATATATAAGTTACAAAAATTAAGCATATTTATTAGCTAAAACATAAATAAGTACAAAAAATCAGTGCATATTTTAAATCGATCGTATAATAAGAATATTCCAACTTTTCAAACGACTTCTTTAAAAGCAAACTCTATAAAATTATAAAGATTTTAATTCACGAATATATACATTTCTTAAGTGAAAGTGTATTTGAAAATCGATCTGGGTTTAAGTTTGTTTTAAATAGTTTTATCTCATATTCTACGTGATTATCTGCACATTTAATTAACGCGTCGAATTTTCGAAGTCGCCGACGTTCTGTGTGACAAACAAAAAAATTTAAAAAACGAGTAATGAGAAGAGGAAGATGAAGAGAGAGAGAGAGAAAGAGAAATAAGAGAAGATTTTGTTGCCGGCAACATTTCGAACTGAGATCTCGTATGATGATAGATGGGCCCGATTCGATGGCAGTTCCACACGCCACACATGCATTAGTTTATTGCAGATGTATCTGTTAGATACACACAACCACACTACATACACACTCTCTCATATATATTGTACATATGTATGTATGTATATATATGGAGAGTCAAACACTTGGGGCACACAATTAAGTGATTTTGCTTGTTTTTGTTGTCGTTCAACATTTTGTGGATTTTAGTTTTTTGTGCAAAATAAAAATTGTTGTTGTTGTTTTTTTTGCGCGTATAATTCATCATATTCCTTTATGGCCTGACATTCGCGTATAGCATTTTTAGATACGCACCAACACAGATTACACCCGCCTCGCCACTTCTCTTCCCTTCTTCTTCTCCTTCTTGTTCATCCTCTCCCTACACCCAAAATAAACGAATTTGGCCCCAGGGGGAATTTCGCAAAATAAAAAGAGCAAAAAAGAGAGAAGAAAAAAAAATGGCAAATGATTTGTGGCAAATTTTTTTTATAAACTTACAAAGGGTATTATAATTATGTCATACAACTTGTGACTTATTAAAAAGGTGATGCCGCACCGAAAATCGATTTCCAATTGGAAAGTTAATATTTCTATTAATAAATATTATCAAATATTATAATTGGTAGATATTAATTATAATCAAGATAACTGGTATTATATATAATATATGCGAAATAATCAAAATAACCCGTCTGTTCCGGATAGGGTATTAATTCTGCGGCGTTTCGATTAAAACGTTTATTCTTTTTTTTCTTTTTATTTGCTTTTAGTTTTTGCGTATTTCGCTTTGTTGTTGTTGTTGTTGCTGCTCATTAGTGCCGTTTTTGTGTGTGTTTCTCTGTGTGTGTGTGACTTCTCTTTGCAATCCCCCTTTGCCACCGCCCCCCATCATCGTCCCCTTTACCATTTTGCATTTTGTCAACTTGATTTACGCGCAAACATTTTCAGTTGTGCGTTGATCATTTCATTTTCGCAACGCTCCAGAAAATCTTTTTCTATTTTTGCTTTTCTGCTTTTCACTTACCTTTTTTTATTGCAAATTTTCGTTTCCTTTCGTTTATCCCAAATGTTTATTAGATGTGATTTCCTTTTTCTTTTATTTGGTTGGATTTTGCCTTGTTGAATTAATTTTTTTTGTTGATTTTCATTAATGCTGAAAAAGAATAAAGAGCACAAGTTAATAAAAGCACTATAAATTTATATCTATTGATTTAAGTTCTTAAATATCCCTAAGAAAGATAAATACAGCAAAAACTCTTTTCACACCTCACAAATTGTGGCCTTGGATTATAATTTGTTGTTATACAACTTTATGAAGGAAACTTGCCTGCTCTTTCCCCAAGGGGGTGTGACAACTAGAGGGGGCTCGAATTGTTACTAAATGGAGATATTCATAATATGAAACGAATTGCGAGATTTTCAACATCATACTTTATGTGAGAGACGCATTGAGTTAAGCTTTGAGTTGATTACAGTTTCAACTTTAATAAAAAAGTTCCATTGAGTTCTTGAAAGCTTTCAGTCTGTGCGAATATGTTGCGTGTCTTTTGGAAGTCAACGTCCGAATTTAATTTTGAATTCAATTTACTTCCTAGCTATAACTCTTAACTCTACCATAAAGGGTAGAACGAAGCACATTTCTATTTTGACTTCAATTGTCAATCATTAGTAGATACTACTACTTTTGAACATTACTTTAAGATATACCGAACATTAAAATCTTTTTAAAGCTATTCTATTAATAAATATTTTAAAAAAAATTTTAATTAATAATATTTTCAATTAGAAACAGAATATTTGAGCATATTAACTTTTATTAACTAAATTAATTATTTTGTTTAGATTCCTGAATAGGATTTCCAGGTGCTTAAATTTTTTTAACTGCACTGTGCCTATTTTAACAGCTAATAGAAATGTTTTTGAGTTAATCTAGTTAACGGATTGCATAAAAACCGATACCAATTCAAATTAACTAATTGACAGCCCATAAAAACGACTTTAAAACGCCCAACCCAAAATAGAAACCAAAAACAAACTATAAAACTAAAAAAAAAAAAACATTTAGAGTTTTAGCCGGCAGCGAGTGCACGTAAAAGCTAACAAAAAGCGATAAAAACGATAACAACGATAACTTTGTGTGCCGTATAAACAAAAACACACAAAAATTAAACTCGTTGGCAAATCAACATCATCTGCATATCTGTGAGGTGGAAAGGGGGAGGGGTAATAAAAAAAGGGGTTTGCTTAACTGCTATATTAGTGAGGGGGTATACATAAAAATTGTATATGCCACATTCACATGCAACTAACACTAACCTCAAAAAGTTTATTGCGCGCAGTTGCAGCGCGGCATGTAGACAAAAAATTGCAAAATGCAGCGGTGTTTGCCAAACACACACACACACCTACACACATACACACACAATTGCACTGAGAGCAGCGAGAGGCACTAATACACTTGAACAGTTGCACGTGCTTACAGAGACTCACACATACATAGATGCAGACACCCCCGCGTACCGTTGATGCCGCAGCTACAACAAATTTTGTATACACACTCACACACACACTCACACAATTTTCCACTTTTTAAGCAATTGCATTTAATGTTGCAAAATGTTGCAAACGTTGACAAATTCCCTAAGTTTGTAATTAATTAAATAAATCGCAGATCTATTTGAAATAACACTTGGCGCTTTTTTTCATAGCTGCTGCTGCTTCTTCTTCTTCTTCTTTGTCTTCTTTTTGCACCCTTCTTCCTTTGCTTTTTCTTAGACTTCTTGACGTTGCGTATACGCGGCGTGTGCTACACACGTTTTGTTTATTCCACAAATCGCTTTTCAATATTATTCTTTCCGCGCGCGTTTTCTTTTCTATTTTTTTTTTTAATTTTTTGTATCTTTTGGTTTTGTTTGAAGTTGCGACTACATTTTTGACGTTATTTTATTGCTGGCATTTTCCACACAGTCTGCGCTCTATAATACAAGTACTCTCGGTACTCTCCTGTATAAGTATATGCATGTACAATGTACATACACACACACACAATCACACATACATTTATAGACCGTGTGCAGCTTTTTTATTAGATGTCGACGTCGTCGTCGTTGGCGGTCGACGACTGCAGGCGGCGGCAACGGCAACGGCACAAAAAATCGAACAAAATGCCAAAAACAAAACTAACAAAATCAAGTACAACAAACCGAATCCGAAACCGAAACCAAAGCGAGGCGAAACGTATGAAACGAACGAAACGAAATAAAACTAAGCGCAAGGCGGCGAAGTGGCGAAGCAGCGAGGCGAAGTCAACGTTGCTGTCGTTGTCGTTGTCAATTTCGTCGTCTTTAATTCTTTTTTTTTTGTATTGCTGTGGGAGCGGAGCGCGCGCCAACTTTTAGCTATGGCTCTGGCCACGGGTCTGGGGTCTCTGGTCTCGCCGCCAACTACAAATACAATGTCTACACAAAAATAAAGCAAAAGCAGCGAGCAGCGAGCGGCGAACGAGCGAGCGTTAAACGATGAGCGGCGAGCAACTCACTCTCTTGCACACATACTCTCACAAACAAGACGAAGAGAGCAGCAACTTGGCGCTCTCTAAGCTTTTTTAGTCAAAACAATTGCGAATTTTTTAACTTTTTGCCGGCCCCCAGCTGAGTGAGTTTGTATGGAACAGAAGTTTTTTGGTGTTGATGCAGTCGCTCGCAAAGCTCTCTCTTTTTTCTCTCTTTCTCTCAACTTCTTGCGCTCACACGACGCGACGCAGCGACGACGTCAGCGTTTGGCGCTCCCTCTCTGTTGTCGAATTTCTAATATCGCGACATGCCGCTACAGCGACGCCAGCGTTTAAGTTAACGTTAACTGCGCTGCTAACAGCGCTGCGGTCGCTGCGCTGCATTTAGCGCGTGCTGCAACTGCACTTTGTGTGCGTTTACCTTTTTTTATTTTTTGGTTTTCGGGACTTTAGATGTATATTATGTCTGCTACTATTTGCGCATTACGATTATTGCGCAGTTTAGACAAGAGTAGTAGATACTACTACTTTTAGACGTGGCTAATTGAATGTTGAGTATTTGCCTGTCGCGTTGATACGCAGATAATGTGATTACAAATCAGCTTATCAGCTAAGCCAAGTATCTAGAAAAAGCGGAATAGAAATGATAGATACTATGTTTCCAAGAGAAAAAAAATATTGAATGCGGTTCAAAATTTAGATAGTTATTAAATATTCCAGTAATGTTAAAATAGATAAAAAGTGAAATAAGTGAAATTAAAATATTTTTGTATCTATAAAATTAAAAGATAGAAGTAGTTTTTTACAAAAAATAAATTAAAATGACTTGAATCTTTAAATCTGGGGACCAAGCAACCTATCTCAGAGCAGAAATCACTTCAATTTAACAATAAAATTTTTTTAATTTGACCTGTAGACCTGCTGACCAATCCCCCAATTTAATGTGCGCTAAGCACACTTAAAGCAATCAGCTAAGAACGACATTCATTATTGCCACAAAAAACCCGCTAAACGGGCCCAAAATTATTACCCCGCTGTGACCTGCCCCCGACCACGCCCCCTTCCATGGATTGTGGCAACGCCCACTCAGTCAGTCACTTATCGTGCCCAAAAGAACACAAAAATTTGCAATTGTTCATTTGATTTTATTGTTTTCCGGGTTGACGAAAATGTAGACCCCGAGGGAGGGAATTGTATTAACAGAGTAGCGAAAGGGGAACAGGTGGAGGAGGAAGATATATTGACAGGTGCGGGGCGTGCTGAAAGACACATGTACAAAATAAGGTAAATTATTGTATGATGTGTATGCAATTTTGTATAAATAAACAACGAAAATTTTTGTATAAGCAATCAAAATCAAAATGTAAATTTAAAAAAAGAGAAAAGAAGTGAAGAAGAAGAGAACAATCAAAAAAAGTACGAAACAAGTTGAGCATGCATAAAGGTTGGCTAGATATATATGTATATGTCGAGACATATGTCTGTACATAGGTCGATTTGTAGGTAGATATGTAAATTATTAACGACTGCTGACATCGTCTCTCTTGTCTCACCTTCCCTCCTCCTCTTCCTCTCACCCTTCCTCACTTCATTGTGTCGTGTCTTTTGTGCCGTTTTTGCATGTTGTTTACTTTCGTTTCGTTTCGTTTCATTTTATTTGTCTTAAGTTGTTTTTTCATCTTATATTATTTTATTTTTCTGGCAAAGTTCGTTTTTGCAATGTTGCAAAAACAACAAGCACAAAGTACTACAGAACTAGCAGATACCCTTAAGCAATCGTTGTGAAATTTTTTGTATTTGTAGGGATTGTGTTAAAATACAAACAAGACAAAAATTAAGGCTATATCTTTAGAGATGGGACTTAAAATAGTTTTTTAATTAATTGGTATAAAACAATCCAATATTTCTTATAAACGTATATTATTTCACACCAATGTTTCTTCTAAATTCAGCTGTAAGCATTTAAATTATTCTATAATACCCTTTTCAACTGACTTTACAGGGTAACATTAAATTTAAAAAAAAAATACTCAAAACGACAAGTTTAAGTGATTTCAAGCAATGAAACTAGAATAAAAAACACACACTGAGACACAGACACACTCGCAAAATAAATCTCTCAGCGTGCTGCCTAAAAATAAACATTGTAGTAAGTATCTGAAAGATACAAAAAGCAAAAGCGGCACATATAACGTAGAACATTGTCTATTGTCTTCGGCATTGTAAGATGCAGTCTATGCTTAAATATAGAATCTGTATCTGTATCGCATTGTTGGCAACACTTCTCTAAGTATTTGTATCGTTCTGACTGTAGCTGTATCTGTATCTTTTGCATTATGTATGTGAGTTGCCTTTGTTGTTGTTGCGGCTGTTTTCCTGTTTCAGTTTTCACTGCTTGTTGGCTCTGCCTTTTGGTTCAGTAACCTATCGATTTGATTTTGTTTACCTTTCCGACAACAAAGTAAGAATAACAACAATAAATGAAAATAAAACAAAATATATAAATGAAAAATTGAATGACAAATATTATGACATTTAATGACAGAGACAGAAAGCGAGATAGGAAAAGTCTATAGTCTAGCTTCTGGGATTACTTTACCTGATTTCTGATATGATTAAACTGTACGTATAATATTAATATTATTATATAATATATTACATAAATGCAAATCGAATGACAATTACAAGTATTATGACATTGAATGACAAAGCAAAATGAGAGATAGAGAAAATTCCGTACATATAGTAATTATAAATTGTGAGTCTACCTGCCAGATTTCTGATATGATTAAATTGTTCTTTTATTACTTTTTTCTTTGATTTTGTATTAATTTTTTTTTTCACGCCAATCTATAAATTGAAATCAGCATTCTAGTTGCTGGTTTTTTGCATATATAGTCTACATTAAACACACCATATAAATATTCAAACTTTCGCAATTATTAAAAATTTTAGTAGTAGATCAAATATTTTTAAATTTCACGATTTAGAAAAATATTTATTAAATATTTACATATATGCCAGATATCCTATATTTTCAAAACAGTTGCTTCAGTCAAAAATCCTATTAGTTCTATAAAGTCTTCAGTACAACAACGTAAAAGGATTCTCACCCACATTCCACTTAAAATGCAAAAATGTTGCAACTTCCCTGCAACTCTTTACCTCACTGCTTTTGGCCACAATTTCGAGTGGCTTTTGTCTCGACGCCGTCTGCCGAGGTTGGTAAAACTTTGCCTTACATTAAAAACTTGTTTTGTTTCCCCCCATTCCATTAATGTCAGTAAGGACAGAAAGGTATGAAAAGGGGACAACTTTAGGTGTGACCCCGCCCCTCTCTCCTCTTTCCTAGCCACTCAGAAATCTCTTGGCAGTTTTCACTTTCTAGCAAATTGCAAAGCAAACAAAAAACATGCAATAACGTTTATTATTAAACAACTTGCGAGAGTGGCTTAAAAAGGTAACACAAAATACTGCAAAATACCAACAAGAATACCAACAAAAATAACTAAAAAAAACTAGTCCGGAAGGTTATAGTCGAGATCCCGACCATAGGATACCCGTTACTTATTTTAATATATATGAAAATACTTTAAAGAAATTACTACCTAATAAAAGCTACTGCATACTTTTAGGATTGTATGGAAAAAATAATTTTATTAATAACTTTGGTTAGCTATTACTCCCGTTCTACTTGTCCGATCTTGCTGTATAAGCCCAACTATCTTAAAAACTGTGGGTGTGGTGGTATTTCGCGATTTGCGTGGGCGGAAGGGGGCATGTCAAAAATTTAAAACATACTTGACCTGCGTGGGGCCTATAGAAATCTGTGTGCCAAATTTGGTATCTCTAACTCTTATAGTCTCTGAGATCTATGCGTTTACATAGACGGACGGACGTATAGACGGACTCGGTTGTTAATGCCGATCAAGAATATAGATACCTTATAGGGTCGGAGATGCCTCCTTTTTTCCCTTCAAGTACTTTATATATGCATGTATATAAAATCCAATTTATATTTAGAAATAATCGCTATTTTTATTCGCATTTTGACACACTTGCCGAGGGCCACTCGAAAAGTTGTTAGACGTTGAAAACTATGTCATAATGTTTGTTGAAATTTCTTTAAGCGAATCGGAAACTAAGTAGTCGACCAGACCGACCCTTGGCCCCTAAGTGGAGCCCTTAACTAATCCTATTACTTACACGAGCTTCCTCATTCCACTTTTCAACTTTTCCGAGACCCATGCGTGGACTGCGGTGCTCTTTGTACGGATTTTCCACTCACATTTCCGTTAGATGCGTGCGAATTTTCACACTTTACGCATGAAAGAGCGCCACACTAAGTTAGATAGAGAAGGAGAGCGAAGAGGAAAAAGAGATAGCGACTTACGCACGGCTGCATTTTGTCACCTGTCAAATGATAAACTGTACTTTTTCACTTTACGCTTTAGTTTTCACCATCCGCTTTTGACTTTTCCCTTTGCTTATATTTTCTGGTACTTAAGCTCTTTATTTAGTCTAAAACATAACTTGCTAAATTGCATATTTTTGCAGTCATTTAAGGTAATTGCATTAGACTCGTTTGACATGTTGCTTATGTATCGATGAGAGGTCGCAAATGGGGGAAAAATTCAAGATTAAAGAAAAGCTAAAGAGTTGACTTAAAATTTTGTGAAAATCTTATTAAGTTTTCATATAAATTATTAAATTATAATAAGCTTTAAATAAAACTGAAAGTTCAGCTTACTGTTGTGAAAGCTCATTTTCTTTTTAACATAAAAAATTTGTGTGCTTTTAATAATATTTTTGGTAATTGACATAAAATTGATTACAATGTCTATAAAAATTTGTGTGCTTTTAATAATATTTTTGGTACAGGGTCTATAAATCTGCAAATTAAATTTGAAATTTGTTTTAATTGAATAAAAATAATAAACACAAAAGAGATTTGCATGAAAGCTTATTAATTAATACCCATTAAGTATATTAACGCGTTCGTGAACTTAAAGTTTTAAATTAATTATATTCCTCTCTGTCATAAAGTTTATGTGGTAGTCAATAAGCCAAATAGTTCATAAAACTTCAAGCTTAATTTAATTTTTTAAGCTGAAGCCTTATTTCCAAAACTCAATTAGCCAATTACCATTTAAGGCTCCCTCTAAAAACAATTGCCTTGAGTCGACAATCTTGTCTTATAATGAAATTTCAGTTTGTGGGACTCGATGAAACTCCCAAGTAATATTTTTAAGTTAATTGAACAGCTTTTGACTACTGTGAATAGTGGGCGTAGCTGGCACGTCAATTTTTGGTCATGTTTAAGACTTTGGCACAGACAGCTTTCAATGTAAATCAAATGCAATGCAACAAATAGTGGCAAGTTGAAGGGAAATGCACTTGGAACGAGACATTTACAAAGTTACTATGCACCAAAATGCAGTTGCAAGTTTACATTTTTTATGGCCCGTGTTGCCAACGCCCCAACAAAATGCACAGTACGCGTGTGGCAGTGTTGCAGTGTTGCAGTGTGGCAGTGTGGCACCTTGGTAGGGTGGGTCATTCGGTCTGCTTCATAGCGCCGCAAGAACTAACATTTTTTCGTTGCACGTTCGCAAAAAGTGCACTTGTCCAAAGGGGACTTGTTATTGTTGTTATTGCAGTCAGAATCAGAAAAAAAAGTACTCCTGGTATATAACAAAGGAAAGGGAGAAGCTAATACAAATACAGAGACAGGGAAAACCATTTTATGTATCCATATCCATTTCCTTTGGATACATTTCGTTGGACATATACAAATTACTAAAATATTTTATGTAACTTAAAAATTTGTGGAATACATATTTAATTTTTTTTTATAGATATGAGGGAACTATCGTAATAATTTTTATTTAACTACATATATTAACCACTATTTTATTACACTAGGCAACAGCGCAATTCTGAATTTAACCAAACCGACTTTTTTGGATAGATATGGGACCCCAGAGGAAATAAAAAAGTTTTTCATACTTAAGGTTGATTTTTGACTGATCGTTCCTATAGCAGCTATATTGAATAGTGATCCGATACCTACATATGCTAATTTATGCTGCTATTAATTCACACTGTTAAATCGGCTTTTAGTCTCTACTTTTAACCGTTGAGCTATTGTCATCATGATAATATTTTATTTAATATTTATTTACATAAAACCCCTGCAAGACCCTAACAAAGGATAGTCTTTCCATATTTATCGTTTCCAGCTCATATATTAAAGTCAGGGCAGAAACCTTTGCCTCAAAATAGCACACAATCCTTTTCCTCAAAAAACCAAAGTTGCAAATATTTAAATGTCCTCATTTGCTGGCCCGACAAACACGCTACCTTTGCAATTTAAAAAAAATAGTAAAAAAAAAACGATTATAAAAATCTTATTGAAATGTATATAACAAGAAAGAATATAACAGCACCGAAAAATCTCCAAAGTGAATATTTATTAAATATAATTATAATAATTATCGAAATATGATTTGTATTTCATCAATTTAAATGAATATTTGGTGTGAAAATTCAACTTGATAGATTTAAACAAGATTAGGTATAATTTTGCTTGGTATATCAAAGGTCTCACTATAGCGCATCTCATAGTCGTAAAACTGATTGTCGCTTTCTCATTCATTTTTTTTTTTTTTTTTTTTTTGACTGGGTTGAGAGTACAATTTTTGTATTGCGTAGCAACCGACGACATGTGAAAACAACTAAAATATCTACACCCTCAATCTCATGCCTCCTCCCACTTTCTGCCCCTCCCTCAAACAGACAACCCTTGCCAGCGCAATAAGATTCGCGTTGAGATCGACACAAAGTGCAGCAACCCACGTGGCGTATGAATGTGAATGCGAGTGTGAGCACGTTACGCATACGCCACCGTTGCCAGGCTGCTTTTTGATAGGCTGTTGACATGCTTTGGCCAGTCTGTTGTTTTATTTAAAACAAAAAAAAACGCTTAAGTTTTTCATGAATTTTTATTATAAGGCATGGTGGGCGTGGTCAAGGCATTATATATGAGTTGAAATTATAGACGCAACTGTGGAACGATGAAAGCTGTGAGCAAGCGAAACCCAAATTTGTATGCCTTAATATAATATTTATAAAACAGTGAAAAACTTTAGTAAAATGGTTAAGCGCTGTATTTGCTTTAGAATTTATTTATCTACCGTTTACTAAAACCAGTGGATCAAAAAGTAAAGATAATGTATAAATAAAAAATAATTAAAACAAAAAAAATAAAATAATAAAAATGATTCATTAAATTATTAAACCTATGAACGACTAAAGATAGCTACTAAATATATAAAAAAGTTAAATGAAGTAAAGAAAAGTTACTTTACATCTGCATCTGAAGTAATAATCTTTTAATACAACATTCAAAGATACAATTTTTAAGTATTTAATATATTTTAATATAATATTATAGAAAAGCTGAAATCAAGAACCAAATTCTCTAGAAAATCTTTTATTGAATAGCGAAACAGTAAGTCAACATTCCACATATGTGAAAAAAAGTATATTTTTTGTAGCAATTAAAATATTATACTCCATGAAACTTCCGTCGAGACTTGGCTGACATTTATATTGGAGCTCTAATTAAGCACTTCTCTCAGTTAACAGCAAAATACGTACTCAAAGTTAGATTTGGATTTGAATGTGTATATGAATCTCTAGGTACAAAACAAACTCAACTATGTGTAGATAGAAAATCTGTGACACAATGTGGATGGGATGCAAGTGAAAGTCATGAAAGACAGTGTACGTGTAGAATGGCAAACACAAAACACACAAAAGCGAAAATATGCGCGATATGCAGGCAACAGGAAGTTAGACAGACATAGAGATGCCCATAACTGGTAAGCCCACAACCCACAACCCCCAAACCCAACTGCTTAGCAGCCAAACCTAAACCACCCCCCAAAAGAACCCTTTAAACGTGCTGAACTAAACCTCAAGTGGGTGGTTGGTTGGATTTGGTGATGGTGATGGTGATGTTGATGGCGTTCGTTGGCCTTGGTTCTGCAAGTTGTTGCCACTTGACAATTCTCTACAAATCCACACACACAAGGAAAAACAGTTGATAGAGGAAGTAAATAGATAGAACATAGAAATTGTGGAGGTAAAGATAGAGCACACAGATTGTAGCTGCAACTGTCAATGCAACCAGCTGGCTGGACAATAGCTTGATTTTTTATCCCCTAATATAATTGTCAGGTATTTTATTTTTTTAGAGCCCTGGAAAAGGAACTCAAATTGCCTTTGAAGTCCCCAAAAAAAAAGTCAGAAAAATGAGTTAACACATGTGCTACAGGGGCTGAAATTGAAACCTTTTCCTGATGATGATGTGTCTGCTGCTGTCCTTCGTAATTATTCAGGATAAACATTAAAGAGATGGGCATACCCAAAATTTATTTGCTTTAAAACTGAATTAAAAAGGTAACTAATTAAAGAGAAAATTAATCAGAATATACAATATTAAACATATACAGATAAATATGCTGAAGACAGGGTTGGATTGGTAAAAATATATATAAACGTAGATTAAGTGAAATATATTAGAATCTCATTTAAGTTATTTGATTTATTAAGAAATTTCTTAAATAATGTTAATTTTAAATAGCATCATTGAAACATCATCTTGAAATAAATGGAAGATAAATTATAAAAATTGTTAGTTCTGAATTGAGTTTACTAAAACAATCCCTTATTTTATTTTTTGAACAAATCTAGCTTAGAAGAATCAATAAAGGAATACATTTATGACATTATAAGAAATTATAATAATGAGATAAGAGTTTTTTCCAAAATTTAGTGTTCAAAAATAGTGTTCAATATCTAACAGCAACAAATTAAGGAAAGGAAAACATCAATTAAAGGGGTAAGGAATTTATAAGATTCTAAAATAAATGATCGAACACTTAAAAAATCTACTTTTTTACTAAACATTTATTTTCCTAGATATGTTTGGAGTTTCCTTCTTATACTTTTTGACAACCCAATTTAGATTGTCAATGCAAGCGAATCAGAAGAGAAACCTTCGCTTGAAAAAAGACCATGTTACAATCTTTGCTGACTTTATAGACTAAGAAAAACAGACACTCTCTACCCCCGCCCCCCATTCTTCACATTTAGTTGTGGGTAATGATATGTCACGTTTGCTCTAGACTCCGTATTATAGTTGCATTCAATGACACTGCAACAAAAACAAAAACAACAGCAACAAAAAGAGAAAAATGAAAATTGCGCAGCTGCTGCAATAAAATTAACGAATTGGCATGGAAAAGAATGCAGCCAAAAAAAAAACCAAAAGAAAAAGAAGAAAGATGAGGGAGATAAAAGACAAAAAAAAAATAAAAAAATAGGAAAAGCTGAAAATGTGCAATTTCGGTGCGGTTCGTTGGATGCGTCGCTCTTTGGGTGGAGGTGGGTAAGGTGGTTCGTTTTTTGTGAGCGACGGTGCGACGGTGCGATTGGTGGTGCAGCTGCTGCTGTTGCTGTTGCCAAGTGCACACGCAGCGCAAATAAAAACAAGAAACGACCACATGAAGAAAAAGGAGAGAGAAGAAGAGGAGAGAAGTAGTAGTCGAAAAAAAACCATGTAAATTAAAGTTGTCATTAATGACATGGCTCACACGTGTGTAGAATCCATACACTGAAAAAAAAGACCAAGTTCTAGAATCAAGAGTATTCATCTTTAATATTTTGTTCTTAAAACAACATTTAAAAAAATTTCTAAAACAGAATAAAATGTAAATAAATCCAAAATAAAAATAAATAATTTTTATTTATTTATTTTATTTTTTAATTTTAATTTTAAGATCATTTTTTCTTTAAATGAGAACTTGGTCTTAATTGAAATGTTCTTAAATCAAGATGTGTTCTCTTAATTTAAGAATTTTATGTTCTCGACCATTTTTCAGACCAAAAATCTTAGTTCTGTGACTTAAATCTTAATTGTAGAAAATTTTTTTTTATCAGTGTAGTTACCCAACGCAACTCTAGAGCAAGTGATGTCAAATAAAATATATGCAAGAGGATGTCCATGGGAAACTCAAGAAAAAGCAGTAACATATTACATTTTCAGTAGCTTGTAAGGCTAAAAATCACTTACTAGTAAAAATGTTTGCTTTCCTTTTCATAACTTTGGCAGAAATAAATATTATAATATATATATATATATACTATTAAAAGTTCTAAAAATAATTTCGTAGTTTTTGTTTAGAAATAGAAACTGGACTATATCTATATATATAAAACTATTTGTCCTGACTCACTGATTGACTAACTGACTTACTGATAGTACCTAGGAATCCCAAATTTTAATGCACAATTTAAGAACTTTTCTAAAATGTTAACCATCATGACATTTTAATAAAAAAAAAGTGAAAGACTCTGATTTTTAGAACATCTAAATACAGGAAAAGCCAAGTGGTTTTGATTTATGAGAGTCTACAGCAAAAAACATGTGAATTTCTGTATGTTTTTCATGTGTATAAGTGCTACATGGCAGCACAGACACATACGCATTTGCGGAGAAATATAATTGCGCTCGTTTGTGGGGGGGAGGAAGTGGTAGTCAACCCATTTAAAATTGCAGCTACTTGCATTGCGGGGGTGGGAGGGGAAAGTGGGAGGAAGGAAGGGGGAGTGATACAAACTCATTGCAGACAGTCAGTCTCTTTCACACGCACACTCACACATACAGAGACCACACTCGACGTTCAGCAATGTCAAAAGGATGCTGACTGACCAACCCCATCCAGGCACTACGCCCCTGTCCCTCCCCCAGCCACTGCCCCCCCCCCCTGCCCCTGTCACTGTCTCTGCTGCTGTTGCTGCCGTTTGCCGTTAAAAATGTGTGGCGTCAACTGTACTTTTATGTACACACACACACACATACAAACATCTACATACGTAATTCATTTCATTCTCTCGCACATTTTTATATACGAAATTTTATTTCAATTCATTTAAAATATGTGTAAGCTTCCAATTTTTTTTTGTATTTGTTTTGTTTGTGGAGCGCGCTCATCCTGTCGACTTTTGTGCTTCGATTTTCAATTGCCAGCCGCAACAGCAGCCTATCCCTCCTGCACCCCCCTCCACCGTGTGGCACCCTTACCAACACAACCCCTTGACCATCAACCAACCCATTGCCTACTGGCATTTTCTCCTTTCAGCTCCAACAAAATGTGCGAGTGGATGGAGTCATTGAGGGGTTGGGGAAGCATGTGACTTTCAGGGTTGGGTGGCATTTCAGCCCTCGTTGCTGGCGTTGCTTTTGGGTGTCCGCGCAATTTTTTCAATAATTAATTTTTTGCGCGTAAATGCAATTTGCATGTGGATATTCTCACACTCACACACAAGTATGTATATATATACATATATAGTCGTCATATATGAGGTCCTTTATATAATGTGAAGCGCATGGATAACAGCACTTTTTATTGCATACTTTTTGGCGCGCGTTCTCGCCGTCTCCTTTTCTCACCACACTACTACATTGACCACATGCTCTATCTCGCTTCCGCACTTTTTGAGCGTGTTTTGTCAGTCTGTACTTTTTGCCATTGAGCAATTTTTATATAATTAGTAAAGTGCAGCTCAAATGGAAGGATATTTCAGAGAATTATCATAACAATGCTTTTGTATTGGATTTTTAAAGTAAAATATATTTTTTTTCATATGCCTATCATATATATTTTTTTACTACTCAAATAGAATTTTTGATGATAAAAATATTAAAAGGAAAAAAAACTTTGCAGCTAAAATATTAAGATAACCTGAAAAGACGTATTGTTGTTTCAAATTGAAGGAGTTTATCAATATTTTAGATATTTTTCTATTAGAGACTCATTAAGGTGGTAAACAAATTAAATATGCGTTTCGCCTACAGCTCTTTAATATATATATTTGTTCAAGAGCTTTCTAGGTTTCAGAATAGATATAATATATTATCTTAGAAAATACAAAATTTACAGAAAGGTTAAATAATAGTTACATCAGAAAAGATATTCAAACTAAAAGAAATCGGCTTAAAGAACTCTTGAAATGATAAATCTACAAACCTTATCTAAGTTTCTGTGAGCTGAAAGTAAATATTTTTAACATATCTTAAAATAAATATAATTATTAAATTTATAATTATAATATAAATATTTAAAGATTATTATAATTATAATTATATAATTATTTATTTCATTGAAAATATTTTTTTGAAATAATTCTATATTTTTAAAACTTAACACAAAATAATAGATCTATAAATTGAATTTAAGCTTCAACTAATCTCTATTAATTATTATTTTTTTTTCCAAAACATTCATGAACATATAAGAATTTGGTAGTGTTGGTTCGAGAAGAAAGTAAGTTGCAGGTTCTTATAGAGTCTACTTCGACCTTAAATATTAAATATTTCCACGTTTTTCCCCTATTTTATTATTAATATAATTTCGTCACTTACCAGATTTTTGTATCCCAAAATGTTTGCTGCTTTTCTAGGTTATGATTTATTATTCCAAATTACGTGTAGTTGTGACCGGGGGAAAAAGTTGTTAATTTTTTTGGGCCCAAAAACTGTTTGTCTTCCTTTTCTCCTTAATGTTGTTTGAAATTCTCAAATATGTTTTTTATCATAAATGTAATATATAATTTAATGTATAGCTTAAAACGTTGGTTTTTAAGTTGATTTTTTTTATCTGAATGGTTTTTTTCTTGTTTATATTTTGCTTGTTGCACTACTAATAATTATAATTTGTTTATGTACGAAATTGCTTTTATTTTTGTTTTTTTTTTTTGTTTTGAAAAAGGTTTTTACATGATTATTTTTTTAAGATCTTTTACTCTTTGCCACGATATGAATATTTGCCATTACATTAATTTTAGGTTGTTTTGGTTTTTATATAGATGGTATATTTTGTTATAAACTTGTAATTATATATATATAATTGCAGTGTTTGTCAAATTGTCTCTTGCTTTCCTCAGCCAAAAAACACACACACACAAAATGTTGTTGTCGTGTTGCTCCTTTCAACTTTTCCCTACGAAAAGTTTATAGTTTTTTCTTTTATTCGTTTTCCTTTCGAACTTTTTTATTTTGTTTGATCGCTTAAATTGTTCACCTTTTTGTTTTCATCAAAGTTTGAAAAATTGTTTATAGCTTTATATAGCTTTTCAGAACACTTTTTTTCATTTTGTTTGGTTTTTTAGTTTTTGCTTTCGACCGCTTTTCATACCAACGTAAATTTAAAGACGAAAATAGAAACCATAACACAAAAGTTCAATTTTTTCAACGACAAAATTGTATTTTTATTTTGTTTAAATTTTTATTATCTTTTCTAATTTGTTCTTCTTTTTTTATTTTTTAATTAGACACAAAAAATTTAACAAATTTTGGCTATTTCGATTTGCTTTTCTTGTTTTCTTTTATTGATTTTGCATTGTTTTGTTTTTGGCTTTAGAATTTGACTTTTGATTTTTAACTTCTGTTGTTTTCGTTGCTATTTTATATTTTTGCTTATTCCTTTTGCTTTGTTGTTTGCTGCTGTTGCTGTATTATCCTGTTTTGGTTGCTGTTTGTTATCGGTCTATCGGTCTATCGGTTTATTTGGGGCTTGGTTTTGTTTTCTTCTGCTTTGTTTTTATTTTTTGTTTTGTTTTAAGGCTATTTCGGTTTCGTTTCGATTTGTTGCTATTTCTTTGTTGCTTTGTTATTGTTGTTGTAGTAGTTATTGTTATTGTAGTTGGATTGGTTTATTGGATGTTTTTCGGTTTGGTTTTATTTCTTATTTGTTTTTTTGTTGCGCTTTGATTTTTGTTTTTGATTTTGTTTTATTATTATGTACTTCGTTTACAGTTAATTTTAGCTATTTCCTCTATTATGGTTACAATTTGCTTTATATTATTATTTTTTTAATTTTTATTATATTTATTATTTGTTGTAGTTGCTGTTGCTTTTATTGTTGCTGTTGTTGTCGGTTGGTTGTTGTTTGTTGTTGTTGCAGTGGTTGTAGTTGATGTTGTGTATTTGTTGTTGTAGTTGTTGTTGTAGTTGTTGTTGTTGTTGTATTCCAAATTTTGTTGTGAATTTTGTTTGTTAAATTTTGAGAAACTAACTAAAAATCACTTTTGGTTTTCGCTTACAACTGAAAGTTAACTTTAATTTGTTGCTCTTTATTAACTATTTCCTTTTATGGTTGTTATGTTGTTGTCGTAGAATTTGTTGATTTTTTTTTGTTGTTTTAAAATTAGAATGTTTTGAATAAATTAAAAAAATTATTAACTGATTGCACATAAGTTATTTAATTTTAATTTTATATCGTTATTATTACATTTGTAATTATTATTATGATGACTTGCCTTTATTATTATATTATTTTTGTTATTATTAGAATTATGATTATTATTTTAATTAACAAAACAATAGTTTAATAAGTATCAACAACGTTTTAACGTAATCTTTAAAAATGTTCCAAACAGTCAAAAAGCACCTATAATAGAAAAGAGCAGAAAACGATTAGTAAAAATAATTACAGTGAGAACAATAATTTTCCGTCGGCTTTTAGTAATAAGACTATTTTGCCGACGGCAGTAAGAAAATAAAATAATAATAATAATATTAACTTTTATTATTATATATAACCGTATCGATATTATTCTTTTTATCAACTTGACATCCTGTTTGCCCAAATAAATCAAACACATGGCTGGTAGCCACCCACACATACACTTTATACATAAAACTACAACCGCAGACATTCACCCACTTCCCTTCGTTCCCCTCTCTCTCTCACTCTCTATGTTCGATTGCTGCTACACTTACACACACACTCACTTACACAATACACGAACCTAACCCCAGACACTCGAACTTGCATAGACAAAACGCATTGTCTAAGCTTTGTGTGAGAGCAAACGCGAGAGCGCCGGATGCAGCGATGGTGAGAGAGGCAAAGAGAGAGAGTAAAAGTGCCACGGCAGGACAACGAAGCACACATAACAACAAACGGCAAATATGGAAATACAAAACACTAAACGAACAAACAAAAATTTCAAGTTCAAAGCACCGCTGGATGCTAGAAAGAGTAGTTTAGCGGGGTGGATGGGGGGAGGGAGATGGCAACGTGCCTTGGAGAGGCAACAAAAAAATATATAACAAGTAACAAACAAAGTATGAAACGTATGAGACAATCAGTAAAAGCAAAAGCTGAAACGTAGGCAACCAAAAATAGTGATAGAATCTAATGCCAAAAACAAAATTAAGGCGACGCGTCGCGACGCCAACGTTCTGCCAACGGCGACTGCAGCTGCAGCGGCGCGTCGTCAATTGCACGACACTGGCCACACACATAGATACAGTGTATAACCACAAAAAAGCACACGAATCTGTCAGATACAGAACCCATTTACATATGTACAATTTATACACATAATGAATCAACTGCCGACAATGGAAACACTAACAGAGTCAAAAGAAACAACAACAAAAATTTGAAAAATTGCTGAACCGCAACGATAGTCAATACTCCCTATGAATAGATAGATACTTATGTACATACACATTTAGTTAAAAGTATATACATATGTACATAGCTTCCCATTACGAGTAAGTTGAAACTGAACTGTTTTCTGTACTTATTTATAGCACATTCGCAATATGTTGCAAAATTCACAGCACTTTTCGGTACTTCGGTAAAGAGGGTTTGCGAAAAAAGTTCTTTTAATTTATTTCACATTTAGAACACCAAGTTAATGCGATGAAACTCATGATTTAATCACTTGACTAACTGCTGAGTTTTTAACACCGAGTTACGAGGCTAAAATTAAGCACGTTTTCAAATTGAGATAAATTTATAGACTGTTTTTCATGTCCAAATAAAATTCACGAAATGCATATATTTTTGTTAATATTTTCCTTAGTAAATAAATTGTTTATACATATTCATAACTGTAAACACACATCTTTAATCATTCTAAATTAAATTTTTAAGATTTTATAATAGTCAATTTTTAGCTACAAATTGGTATTCCTTTTCCTTTAGTTTTTTTTTTTAAATATCCTTTATAGAACACATAAAATATGGTTAATATGATTGATTCTTTTAAGCAAACACTATGAATTTTCTTCTTTATGAGCTCTTTACTTAAATAAGTCATATTAATAAAAATTTGTTGAATGCTGTTAAAAACTTGGGGATTACTATAATATAGTATCTACACTTTTCTCATATGCTTCACAGTATCTTTAGTTATCAGTTATCATTCTTTTAAAATTGATTTTAAGGTTTTTCCATCACAAAATTTCACAGTTTCAATTATGTTTGATTTGTAAATCATATTTCACACAGAATTTCAGAGTTTCAATTATCACAGTTCGTAGTTTTCAATGCTTCAAAGCTTTTAGTTGCAACAATAACACGTTTGAAACTGTTCCACACTTTGATTACTGTGATGAATAGCATCCAAATGCCAATTCACAAGGCCGCCAAACTTAAAAGCGTCTCCCAGTCACAAAATACTTCGATATTCCTCTTTTTGGCACTTCTTTTTGTAAGACACACAAACACACTCACAATCTATAAAACGTATACATATGCTTGTATCTTTGTGCTTGCAAGAGTAAGGGAAACGAAACAAAACACACACTAAATAACCATAATGAAAATAACACGACGAGAAATGTAGGAAGTGTTCTCAGTGTATGTGCAAGTGTATGTGTGAGTATCCCAAATGAAGCTGAGATGTATCGGCATCTCTGCAGACGCCGAAAAGAGGAGGAATAAGATGAGAAAAATTGAAGGCGAAAAGCAGATTCCAAAGCCAAGCACAGACACAGACACAGACACAGATACAGACGACAGACAACACAAAGAATCAGAATATAGCGAATACAAGAATGTCTTTTAGCGCGAAAAACTTTGCCTGAAAATATTGCGCGACGCGCGCTCTACGAAACGCACCGAAAACGGCCAAAAAGATGAATATGTGCAAAAATCTTTTGCATACGCTCAAGAACCCCATGAAATCGAACGAGCCAAGCCAAGCAGAGACGCAAACGCTGGCAGAGGCAGCGACGTCAGAGTCGCCAGCTACGGCCGCAGCTGAGAGAGCAAAAGAAATGTAAAATATAAAAAACAAAATCGCTGGCGGGGGTGTGTTGGGGGCGGCAACAACGTCAACGGCAGCGACTTTGAAAGAGCTTTTTACAGACGCGCGCGCTCAGACCACAAAAACGAAACGAAATGAAACGAAGCGAGCGCAAAAAGACGATGACGACGACAACGACAACGACGCGACGTCGCTGCGGCGATGTGGCCCCCCTATACAATACATACACAGATGCTCACAGGTACTCAGAGCCAGAGCGGCGAGAGCGCCAAGACTTGCTGCATGTATGCATATGTGTGTGTGTGTGTGTATGAGAGAGAGAGAGCGCGCAGACGATGGCAAACAAAGCAAACAAAAAGCATTGGGGGGAAAAAAAATTTGCAAAAAGCAACTTGGAGGTGTGCGTGTATACGAGTATGTGTATGTGCGAGTGTGCGATTTGTATGGCGTGGCATGGATTTCGCTCTGTATTATATGTGCTAGTATGAGTATTGGGATCTCACTGTGCGTGCTTGTCGCGCGACTGCCGCTGCTGGCGTAAGCGTCGCTGTCGACGTCGCGTGCCTTTGCAGTTGTCTGTATTGAAGTTGAAGTTGTTGGTAGTTTGGGTGACTTTACGGCCAGTAGCAGTGAAGGGTTAACGTTAACAGTGCCACTGCACAGCTCTCAGCGCACGTCTGACTACATGTATACATATATAGATACATACAGATGTACTCTATGCGTGTGTGTGAGTGCAGTTGCGACAGGAATGACGTCTGACCAGCGTCATAGCCTTTGGATGTCTCCTTGCGCTGCTTTGCTTCTTTTGGCTTTACGCTGAGCGCGTGAAAGTGTTACGATTTGAAAATTGCCAAGCTTAGAACTGGGTAAATCAAGTGGGTGGTGGGTGGTCTTTTTTAAATTTTTGACACGCCACGTGCTAAACGTTGAACATTGAAGATATGCGTAGATTGTACGAAAGACAGAAGAATACTAAATGTAGAAGATTGTGGTTATGTTGTACTTATAGATAGAATACCGAATACAGAGATGTATTTCCTATATTAAGATTTTGGTGGAAGAAATGGGTACAGATTGAATGAAAAAATTACAAACATAAAAGTTTGTTATTATATTATTCATTCATTTATAAAAATAAAAGCTTTCGACGTCGAATTATAAGCATTTACAAAGTTTGAAAACCGATATTGTAAAATTAGAATATTGGTATCTAATAAACGAGAGGCAGTTAGTGTAGAGTATGTCATTGTTATAGAAACCAAATCAACCGAAAATCTCCTATAAATGTATGGAGTATTGAGAGATTTTCAGTGGGTTTTGCCTTCTGTAGCACACTTGTATATATGATATTTTTTTACATAATCCATATACTTTCTGGCTAAGCTCTATACATCAATAATAACAAAAATTTATTTTTAAAAATATAAAAAATTCAAAAATTCAGAGTCCGAACGAAAAAATTTAAATATCTTCCATAACAAAGATAGCTTTACATTTTAACTTAACAATACGTATTGAAATTTTAGTGAACACTTGAACTTATTATTGTCTTATCTTAAATTTATTTACAAAGTGGACATAGAAGATAGACATAATGGAGCAGTACGTGAAGACTCAGTTAGCAAAAGCTGTTGTTCAAGAGGCTGTAGATCAGTGCAATGAAATTGAGAACTCTCTCGAGGGCTGCTTGAAAGTTTTGCAAAAGATTCGTATGCCTCATTTAACTGACGATAACGTTATGACAGAATCCCAACGAGAACTGTGTGAAAAGCGAAGCTATACTGTGTGTGTTGGTAAAAAATATCCAGATTTAATAGAAATTAATGACGCAGACGAGTTTACCGAAGATTCGCATATTGATAATCTAATCAAGTATGCAGGCCGAAAATTGCAAAGCATTTTAAAAACTCAGGAATCAATCTTACAACGCTTGGATATTGTAGAAAAAAAGATCAGATCAACAGATCTGATAAATTTCTGATTACAAATAAAATTGTATTTGATTTAAAAGGAATCATTAATCAGTGTCTTTATTGTTTTTTTTTTAAATTCAACTTGATTTACTTTATCATGTGGATTATAAGTAAATATGTCCACTTTTGTTTTTCTACTGATAATCGGAGCCTATATTTGTACTGAACTTATCGAAGTCCCATATGATTCCCGATGTACACAAACAACTTGGGGCAGAGATGAGACTGAAATAAAGCTCCTTACTGTCCAATGTTGATAAGCAAGAAATATACGCAAAGAGAAGTTCTCAAAGGGCACTAAATTAATATATAGGAGCTCAATAAGTAATACTATATAATTGAGAGGAAAACTAACTTTCTTGCAGAAAAGTACAGAAGAAGTAGTTGGTTTTTTTTTTAATCCAAATAATCGAAGCGACTACTGTAAAAGTTCCTGAACAATTGATGACAGTTGCCAGTTAGTCCGACTTAGTTCGAAACGAAATTTCGTTTGTAAACTTTCGTAATACTTCTTATTTCTGGGTAACACCAATTCACCGGGGATGGGAAAACTGCCGTACTGGAAAGAAACTAGGACACCGGTCAAAAATCCCATCGTTTACAAATACACACCGAATTCTATACCACGTTACGTAATGGAAGCATATAACAGGACAATGGAAGAATATAACAGGAAATACGATCTAAACAATTTCGCGTATACTCGTTTAAAGTTACAGCAGATCCTGAAACGACATGAAAAAATCGAGGCCATTTTACAGGATGTGAAACAACGCCTGGAACCTATTCAGTTTCTACTTACAGCAGCCGATGAAAAGAATAACCAAAGTACCGATGAGAGGGATAAAATTAAAATGGATAAGGTCAAGCACAGCTCAATTATTGATCAGGGCATTTTTGAGCTTCCCGCTCCTTCGGCTCTAGGAAATTTAGATTCGCCATACTCGGAATTAAAGAAACTTCGCGTCAATCAGTTGGAGAACATAGAAAAACAATCAATACACTCAATTAAGAATTTACCAAGCGATGATTGGAAAAAGATCCTGAAGGATTTGAACGATTGGTGCATGGAAATGGATCCGACAGATACTTTGGAGTCCCTCAATCTGGACATGGACATGGACATAGACACAACAGCTGCTGGAGATTATGATGCCTCGAATATTCAGAGTACAAGCAATACCAATGAGTAATAAATACGTCACATATGCCAATAATAATAACCAAACTACTACTTCATATTCTAAGCAATGAAATGTGGCAACAGCGCCAAACATTTGGCGCCAACGTTAAAGCACAACAAATACAAAGACACAAAAAATAGAGTAACACTAAGGGAGAGCGGAGAATATATGCGAAGAGTGTGCACACAAAAACATTTGCCGGCTGTTTAGTTTTTGTGTGCCGGTACAAAAAAACTCAACGAAAACTGGCAACAAAGCCCAATATCAAAGCTCCCACTCTTCCACTCTCTCTCTCTCTATCTTTTTTACTCTCTGCTGCTGTCGTTGTTGCTGCTGCTGCTGCTGCTGCTCTCGCTTGTTAAGCAGAGAAATTTGCGCAAATAGACGACACCAGAAATAGAAGCAAGCAAAAACACTTCACCCACACACCCACACACATACACACACGCACACACTCGCACAGACAATGTGCTGTGAAGAGTAAGGCAAATAAAAAGACAACTTCAAATAGTTAGGAGCACACACACACACATCCATACATATATAAAATTGTATAGTGAAACTGTTGTTGTTAGCTTTTTTGCGTGCATTGGCATTTGTATTTGTTGTTGTTGTTATTGTGCTCTGTGCTTTGTTCTCTTCTCGTGCGATTACCTCTTGGCCTCGGCATTCAAAATAAGCGTCTCATTCAGAGAGAGAGAGAGCGGGAGTGAGAGAGCGCGCTTTTAATTGTGTTTTTGTTATCGCAATTGTTTAGCGTGGTATAGGTTAAGAACAAGCTTTATTATGCATTTACTATATACAAAACATACCTACATATATATATGCAAGTACATATTTGTGGAATTGTTTATAAACTTTATAAAATACAGCTTTGATAAGACGCCCTTTGTCTTATCTTATCACTGCGCGCTGTTTGCTATTCTGCCAATTGTTGCTACAATTTTTTTTTTGCACAATTAGTTAAAGCAAAAAAAATATTAGGTCGCTTTGAGCACTCGCCAAAAAAGTGGCAAAAAAAGCATAAAAAGCCGGTTTTTGTTTTGTTATCTTTGCAAATAAACTTGTATATGTGGGTGAGCTTTATACATGTGTGTGTGTGTGTGAGTGTGCCGGTTAGGGAGCTTTACGCTTTGTGTTTGTGTAGCTTCGATCCGGTTTGGTTTTTTTGTCTTGTTTTTTTTTGCACTTCTGACTTTGCCTATGTAAATTTGCGAGCCCAGACAACAACAACAAGCATAAAGCCTTGTTGTAAAGGGGTCTACGGAAGAAGGGGGTGACGGAAGGGTGGGATGGGGGACGGGGGACGGGGGGTAACCAGCATATGTTCGCAATGTGAGAGGTCGTTTTATAAACCGGGTGCGCAGACAGAGACAGAGACAGACAAAGCCCAAAGAACAACACGAGAGAAATGGAACAGCAATAAATATGAATTAGCCAAAAGGTTTTATGAAGCCAAAAGCTAGACATGGGAATTCCCTAATGACCTTCTATATGCGCATTATAAATTTTGCGAACTAAATAAATAAATATTTATATATTATGCACCCAGTAAAGTTATTTAACAAAAATCAATTAATACCAAAGTTGAATTTTTCTGATTTTATTATACCCGTTACTTAAAATAAAAAAGAAAGGTATTTATTGTCTTAGTTAAAAAATATGTGACAGGGAGAAGCAAGCATCTACGACCCCATTATATATATATTCTTGATCTGCATCAACAGATCTCAGAGACTGCATATAAGAAATAGAGCAAACAAATTTGACATATCTCACTTGTTTACTTAGTATTATTATTAAATATAATAATTTATTGCACTGTAACAAAAACACAATATTTTTAGAAATAAAAAACATTTAATAAAACAAATTTAGCTTTATACGAAACAATTACGATTTTTTTCTGACCTAAAAATCAAAAGCTGTAAATATACATAAAAGTACAAAAATGGTCTGGAAAATTTCAGAATATCCAGAAATTAGAATATTTACTATTACCATGCTGTATTAAATACTTGTTATTTAAAATAAATTAAATAACCGTTGATATGAATAATAAAATATTTATTTCTTAGCATTTCGAATCCCAATTAACTTATAAAAAACTATTGAGTGTACACAGAGAAACATAACATGAAAGTTCTTTGACTTTTGTTAGAATGAAAATATTTATAAAAATTTTTTTTTTGGTCACATTTAAAAGTCTGTATTTCACATTCATTGAATCGAATTTTCGAATATTTATGCAAATTTTTTCAATTGTGTCGAAGTTTCCTGATGCCCATCCAAGAGAATCAATGAGCGGCTAAATTGAGTCACAAAAAAGGCCAATAGCAGCGAATAGTCAGGCAGTACATACACAGAAAATAAAAACATTTAAAAATTCAACTATAAAATTCTTGATTTTAGCATGAATTTTTTAATAATTTATCTAGGATATTATGTTGAATTAAGACAATATGTGAATAACATATCAACGAATCAACGTTTAAAAAGTCGAGAAAATTTAATATAATTGATATAACTAAATAAATTCTACAGAGAAAATCAAACATTTTCTGAGAGTCAAATGTAAAAAATTGCTTGAATTGATTGGTGTTGATTAATTTGTACGAATTTTTTTCCGTGTACTATTTAGTATATACTAAATACACATACATACATACGGACAGATGTTTATGTATGTTCGTGTATATGGGATACGTTTAGCATAATTGTAATTTGCTATGAAAGGGCTTTTAATTTAATGTCACACACACGTGATCACGTGAATTGCATAAAGCTGGCAGCCTCGGGCATTTAGCTTGGACCACACAATCAACCCCTACCACCCCTCCCTTCCCCCTCTCGACGCCTCTTCTACTCCCCCTTCACACGTCTTTCAGTAGCAGACAGCGACATCTTGTTTCTCCTACTGCTCGCAGCTGTGCAGCATATGCAGATAACGGTAAATAACTCTATATGCCTGCATATACAAATGTATGTATGTATGTATGTATATGGCCGAAAGTTTACATGACTTGTTGTTGTTGCTTAATTTACAGCCTTATGTCACTTTGGTGCATTATACTTTTTCATTATCGCGCAGCAGCAACCAAGAAGAGAGCGAGAGAGTGCAGTAGTGAGAGCAAGAGAGAAAAAGAGAGAGAGAGAGAGAGCTCTCTGTCTAGCTTGCGATATACACATATGTGTCTGTCTCTCTTGTTTTGTTAATGTCCAAGCAACAAAAACAGCAAAAACAACATAAGCAACAGCGACACACAACATCAAAGGGAAATGAGTTTTCATTTAACGCACACAAAAGCGGAAATGAATCGAAATAAATAAATAAATGCACCTGTATCCCCCACTCCACCAAAACTGATCCCAACAGCGCACTGTCTCCCCCTCCCCTCTCCCCCTCACCCACACTCTTTTGGGAGGCTGCAGCATCCGTGCGTTTGACGCAGAGAGCAAAAGCGCGCAGGCGCAGTAAAGAGAGCAGGAGAAAGCGAGAGGCAGTGAGAGTAGATGAGCAACTCTAGACAGCTAGCTAGCTCGCTCGCACACAGCGTGCATTCAACCCGGCAGAACAGAAGCAGCAGCAGAGGCAGCGGCAGCGGCAGAACTGACTCACTCACGCCCCCTCACTGTCCAGTGGCCACCAGTCCCCCCTTTCCCACCCCCGCCAACATATGACGCCCTTTCATCGTCTCGCGGCGTTTTCATTTTCGCGCTGCATTTCGTCGTCGTCGTCATCGTCGTCATCGTCATCATCGTCATCGTCTTTTCTTTTGGTCGTTTTCTACCGGCAGCAAAAGCAAAACTCGCATGTTGTTTGTTGTTTACAGTTGTTGTTTTGTCTTTCTTCTGCATATACGTGAACCCAACCCCTTGATTGCTACCCCTCCTTTTGTGTGTTGTGCTTTTGCCTTATCAAAAGTTTTTGGCGCTCTCTGTTTTCTAGTTGCCGCCTCGCCTGTTTCGCGTGGCGTTTTATGTTTTGTTTAGGTTTTTTGTTGCCGTTTTTACTTTGACTTTCATTCAAGACGAGTCTTTGCGTCGGTGCCCATTACCCCGTTACTCCGTTGCCCGTTACCCGTTACCCGTTACTCGACAACCCTCCCCCATTGACACGACACACAAAAACCGCCCAGAATCGAGCGCCAAAAACTCTCGTTGCGAGTAAAATAGATCACAAAATGGTTAACAAAACCGCCGTCGGGGTCGTTTAGAATACAAACAAGCACACAAACACACACACACACGCATACAATTTTCTAATGAAAATTAAAGCATGAGTAAAATGCTTGAAAATATGTTGCATATTTCTATGGGCCAAAAATGCGAGTTAAATACCCAAAACTAAAGTTGCAAGAATTTACAGTGCAGCTTTATATTTTATTTAAAGAAATTAAATACAAATTGCAAATTGCTAATTAAGATTTAATAAAACTAAGGATTAACTAAAATATTATTTGGAATTATAATAAAATTAAATGTTGATAAAAAATATAGAATATACAAAATTTTAATAAAATAAATACAAATTAAAATTATTTTTAAAGCAAATCAGTATATTTAAATTTTAACTACTTATAGGTTAAAAATACATAAATATGAAAAACGGCTTCAAATAACACTTTAAATAATTAAAAAAGTATCTATTTTATTAAGGGTCTAATTCACGTTGCCACCAACCGTTTTAGTTTAATTATTTAATATGTATTAATTTCAAGCATTTTAACACTGTCTATAGTCTTGAATTAGATTGTAAATTGTCAAATCTAACAGCAGTTTTCGGAACATTCAATTAAATTAGCTGAATCAAAATCTCAACTAATAAAAAAATGTTCAGATATTATTCGATTTTCTGATCACACTTATTTAAATAACAACACATTTTTTGCATATTTTATGTAACTTCTGCAAAACAGCAACACTATAAAAACAAACTTTATTATTTTTATAGCATTCGAAATTCAATTGTTATATTGCGTTATAAAAAATTATTTTACTTTAAAAGAAAAAAAAGTGTTAAAATACGTTTTAAATTATACGCTCGTTACTCATTATTTTCTTACTTATTTTATTTATATATATATACTGAGACTATTAATGGTATTTCAAGCAACACATTGAATTGAAATTGAAATAGAAATGGAAGTATAAATTGAACTACGCTTAAGCACGACTCGAATTGAATTTTCAATGATGATTTTTTATTATTTTTTGTTAGATTTGATGCGAAAAGAACCGAACAAATTTTTGTTTGTTTCGTACGCGAGTGCGGAGTTTTCTAAACTAATTTTGTTAATCAGTTGGCGCGTAGTTAAAGCCAACAAAAAAAGGGCTAAAAGCAAAAAAAAAAAAAAAACGAGAAACCACAAAATAGCTGGCAACACGACGACGTCGACGTCAGCGTAATAGAGAAATAGAGAGGGAATTCAATAGGGAGTTCGGGTTCGGCTATTTTATTATATTCTGTTTTTTTCTTTTTTTTGGGGTAGGCTAGGGTTATGCGCGGTGGGCTTAGCTACTGTAATTAGGGGTGGCGTACACACACACACACACATATTTACGTATATACTAATACACAAACATGTGTATAGAGAGTTAGGAGAACTGATAATGTATTAGATTACGTATACGTCGTCACATGGCGTATGCGTAACTTTTTCGCACTCACTTTTCACATTGATATTTTTGGCATTTTACTGTTGTCGTTTTGGATAAATTTTGTGAAATTTTTTATTGTGTCCGAAAAAACGTTGTCAAGTACCGGTCCAAAGTTGTAATGCGATACTAAATTAGGTGAAAATAAAACTTATGCGACTAAACCGAAAATTTTGAATATGTGTTGCTGTTGACAAAGCATTTTCGAAACTGATTTTTGCATAACGAGGCGCTGCAACAAACGCAATGCAACATCAACAACAACAACAACAGCAACAACTTCAATTTCCGGGCGAAAAAAACTCATTATGAATTGCGTTTGGCTGACGTCGACGCTGCGGCAGCAACAAACCGCATAAGTGGGTGGCCAGAGGGGTTGAAAGTGGAAAGTGGAAAGTGGACCGTAGAGAGCGAAGAATGGTAAGCATCGGCTGTCAATAATTAGCAGCCCTATTAATGCAGCGCACCCAAAAGAAAAACAACAACAACAACTGCAACAACAACAGTAATTTTCACGAACACGCTGCGTGTGTCGATTGAAAATTCATTTTATGTTTTATTTGCCGTGGCTCTTGTTGTTGCATGTTAATTTATTCGATTATGTTGTTGTTGTTGCAGCATCATCACCATAATCAGTAGACGCCGCAGCAGCAGCGGCGCATCGGCAGCGACTGCAACTGCGACTGCGACTGCATCAACACATTAATGCCGTTCTCAGTCCAGTTATTTTTCCCTTTCCCTATCAGGATCCTGACTGAAACTCCTGCTGCGCGCATGCCTCTCATTCGTTGCATCAACATTTTTTGTAAATTCTTTTTTAGATGCGTTTTCGCAATAACAACAAAGTCAACAAAAAATTAATGCATTTTTATGTTGCACTTTTTTACTCGCATATCATTTACACTTGAGCTGCATCTTTTGCTTGAATGTGAAATAGTAGTTATAAGGTGGTTACAGCGCCGTTTCGAGGGGGGGGCAAGGGGGGCAATCGCCCCGGGCGCTAAGATATTAGAGGCGCCAAAAATATGAAATTTTGAAATATTTCAAATAAAGTTTGAACTTGAAAATAAGTTGAGGGGTTAAGGCTGAAGTTAAATTAATCAGACAACGAAAAGAGCGAAAACAATTTTAATATGTGGCTGCAGATAATAGCAAAAACATACAAGAAACTGGAACATTTCTAATTGCATTTTTAAATCTATCGCCCCATAATTTGCTTAAATTTAGATTTAGGCACTTTTTAATGTTTCTGAGGATTTGAATTCTTAAACAGGCTTTAATACTAAATCCGAATTGGACAGTGAACTTGAAATCATACAATTAATTTCACAACGATTTTTGTCACATCGGTATTAGCAGATCGTTTATTTAACAAACTTCAAATAAATCTGAACCATTTACGATCATCGATTGGACAGAGAGACCTAGAAGTCTCCGTTTGCTATCAATCGAACATCTCCAAATATGGGTAAAATAATTTATATTTTCCATTCATAAAAGCTAACAAAATAGGTATTAATTTGGGGGACTTTAAATCAATTTTACAATTTTAGAAATGACAAACCATTATAAAATTAAAGTTACAAATTTTAAATTTTAGCATGTATTTGTAATGTATGTATCAGGATGTTATTGTTAAATTCAGACAATATGCGGATAAAATGGAAACGGCTCACAGTGGGGCAGATCCTCATTTTGCGTTGCAAAAATCATATCTTTTGAACCGGTAAAGATATTTTTAAAATTTTAAATGCATTTGATAGAAAACTTCTTAAGCTTTAAAATGAGTGCTTGCACTGCTTAATAGACCCACTGGTTGATTCAGGGTTTTCGGTCAAAGTTGAAATATATTTTCAGTGCATATTTTACATGTAAAATTATAAAAAAAATCAATTTTTGCTGCCCAAAACATACATTTTAATCTTTTTTTATATTTTAAGCAACCATAATTGGTATTTTAAATAGTTGAGCTACGCTAATAAAAAAATTTGTATTTTTTGGAAAAATCTCGTACGATGCTTGACATGGCGAGAACGTATGTAATTGTACTGCGCTCTTCCTCTTCTAACACCATTTTTTTGCGAGGTTGCATCAATTTTTGGCCTATAACTCTCTTAGACGCAGCTGGACGAAAGAAAGACCGGGGTTGTTTGGATAGAGAAATGATTACCGAAGACTCCTGTTATAGTGGGGTGGAGTCCTTGGGAGTCCATTAGAAGTTCTATTCCATTAAAGTCAAAAAATATCCTAATTTTAGTGCTTTTTTTAAACATTGCTGGAATAAAAAGCCAACACGTGAAGAAACAAAATTCTACGGCATTTAATTAGAAATAAATGTACATTTCATTTAAAACCAAAAACATAAAGATCGGCCGTATAACTTGACAACAAAACTGTTTTAAAGTTAGTATTTTTAGTAAAATTTGCACATTTGTGCGCGCACTGAAAAATTTTTCAACTTTGAGAGGCTGTCACGCCCATAATTTTTGCCTGATTTCAAAAATCTTTTGGATTTGTAATCTTTGGAGATTTCTCTATCGATTACATTTATTACTTTTGAAATCGCTTTCAACGAAAAAATGATTTTTGCCACGCTTTTCGGCCGCCTGCCCCAGTGTGCGACTCAGCATTTAAAAAGTCAAAGAAGTACAAAATATTTGATCTTAAATCTAGAATAAAATCTCAGAGTATTGTCACCCAATTTGGTTTCTCTAACTGTCATAGTCTCGGAGATAAAAGAGTTCCAAATGGTGTACAATAATCTGTCGGGAATCTAATAGTACCCATTTTTGGGTAACGAGCTAATTGTCACATTATAAGTTTTTATTTTTGTAACATTTAGGTTATTTTAATATCATTTTTGACATTGAAGCTGTCAATATTAATATGTTTTTAAAAGGCATTATCTTCGATTCGTTACAAGCTTAAAAAAATATGTTGCTGAAAAAAATTTGTGGAGGGGGGTCAAAATCTTTGCCCCGGGCGCAATTTTTCGTCGCAACGGCGCTGGGTGGTTACATATAAATCGAGACTCTAAAAGATTTGTTATGAATTTCTAAATATTTTCATTAGAAACATATTTTAAGATATTTGTTAAAAAAACATCACTAGCCGAACTCAAAAAGATTTTGAATTTAGTTAATTTAGAAAGAAATTCTTAAATTATTTATACATATAAATCGAGATTCTATAAGTTTTGTTATGAATTTCAATATATTTTCATTGAAAACATATTTTAAAATATTTGTTTACAAAACATCATTAGCCGAACTCAAAAAGATTTTGAGATATTTGAGTTAATTTAGGAAGTTTATATATTACAGTAAATTAAATTTAGAAATTCCTTAGTTATTTATACTTTAATGTTCTTTAGACAAGTATTTTGTGTAAAATTTTACAGATCCTGAGAAATACAAGTTGGTTTTTGAATTATGTAGATAACAACAGAAAATTTTATTCAAATGTGTTTCAGAAGTTTCTGAATACTCTGATACTGAAATTCCTCAAATTTACTTTCACTTTTAACAAAGTTATTTAGTTTAGGTATACAAATTTTATATAATTGATAAATACATTAAAAAAAATTTTATGCATTTTTGTTTAATTTAAAAAATAATTATATAAATATTAAATTTTGTCCAACTTCTCAAAATATTTTTATTCCTTTGAAAGCAAGCGTTGCTTATTTTCAGGAACACCAACAATTGCTTCTTAGTTGTTTTAAATTACTTTAGCAGATAATTAGCTACATTCTAAACTAAAATTAGATTTTTAATCATAGCATATATAATATTTTCGTATAATATTTTTGGTATATGATTTTAAGTTGCATCTCGTCTGATTTCGCCAATGCAGGCCGTTTGCACTGCTGCCATAAAAAAGAAATTATAATACAATTTATTATTATATTTTTTTCACTCATATCGCTGCTGCTGCATGCCCCAAAAGCCGACCAACCAAATTGCAACCCACCGTGAGATGCCACCTCATATGCAACCTTCCATAGGCTTTCCCATGGGCGGACCAACCGCACGCATGCATCGTCATTTTTTTATTGTCATTTATTTATTTATTTTATTTCGTTTTTCTGCCTCTTCTTTCATTTTGTGGCTGCGCTTTTTTTTCAATTTTATTGTCATTTTGCGTACGACATTCCACCGAAATTCCACATAAGGTTTTATGCCCCCTTATTGTACAGAATTTTGGATGCTTTTATTGGGTGGCTTTTATACGTGAACTCTTATGTTATATACTACAGAAATACTGGGCATAAACAGATTAAGAATTTCTTCTATGGAAACTGTTCCATTTACCGCACTTAAAATGGATAGCTATTTTTTTATTAATTAGCATTCAAAATTGCAAAGGCTCAGGATAATTCCCAGAAATAATAAATTAAAAATTTATATATATATATTGTTAAAATTTGTTTATAACAAATGTTTAATGTGTTTGCTCAAATATCTGCAAAAATTATCATATGAGTTTAAATAGAAATAGTTATTAAAATTTCTTATTTTCTAGGAAAAATTTGTTTAATCTAATAATTTACCATATACTTTCAGTTTTGTAAGCAGAAGGCTTGTAACTAGGAAGTACATTTACTTGTTTTTTTTTTTTGAGCTTTTATATTTTCTCCCATCTGTCTTTTGATTAATTTAAGGCCTTAAAATATCCATTAATTTAAAAATATTTCATGATAATCGATTACCATTCCCAGTATGAGCTGCATAAATAATAGTAAAAGGACTATACATATTATAATTTATATAAATTGCAAACAACAGCAACTAAATAAATTTCAGCAATCGTGTCTACGTTTTAATTGCATATTATATAATTTTAAAAAGGAAAGGATGAGGACGAGTAATGCTCATAAAATAATATAGATTATTGTCAATTGCATTAAAAATATCAGGCATATAAATAATTCAATATTTTTTCCCAATCATTGTAAAAATTGTAATTATTTTTAATTAGCGATCCGTGGGTTGGGTGCCGACAAACCATTAATATGGCGACTTCTCGTGAATAACATTATCGAATAACAAAGGCAACATTCATTGGCTAGTTGCATTTTGTGAAATAAAAAACGGCAAATGATTGGCTGTCGCTTAGCTGCATTTTCCATTGCATTATCTAATATACATAATATAATAATAATATATCTATAAAATCATGTATTTTTTTCTATTATTGAATGGTTTCTATTGTCATAATGTGATTATTTCAATCAGTTTTATTTAAAATTAACCCCTATTAAGTACAGTTTTTTCAATGTATGCTGAACTGCACTTTGGTTTGAGCTACGCACAAATATCCAGCCCAAAGTACCCCAAAATATGGAAAGCCAATACATAGAGATAGCATCAGATGCATGTTGTATAAAATGGTGTAAATAAGTTTTTGCTCATACCTCCTACATATATATTTCTATATACATATATGTTCCAGGTACATATATGGGTTGACAATAAAATAAATTTTGCATTTTTGCTTAATTTTCAGCCAGAATTCTTGCGCTACAATCGAGGGCATATTAACAAGAATGCATCAAGACGTTAGTCCGGGCTGAACTGAGTCAAATTGTAGTCAGCAAAAGTATATATACTTTTAAAAATTTTTAGTAAGTTGAATAGTTTTAACTTAAAATTGAAAATAATATTTAAGCACCTGATTTATTGAATTTTCTTTCTGTATTATACGGTTGTGTAGCGTGTTTTTGTTTCGTTGCAACTAAAATATTTGCATATTTTATTGCAGTGGCTTCTGTGAACTCAATGCCGCTGCTGATTAACCATGCCCCCGATTGATGCCACCGCTGTTGCAGCAGCTTCTGCAACATGCAGCCACCCAAATTTGTGGATGTGAAACCTTTTTCACTTTTTTTGCTGTCGCATATGCCTGTTGTTTTACAAGTATATACATATGTACATATGTATGTGTGTAGTTGTAGCTGTAAGTAAATTTCACCGTCAAGGGTGAAGTGTAAAGGCATATCATGGGGATATTCAGATTACAAATATATAAAAAGTTGTATAGACCTTATTATATGTAACCATCTAATAAATTGCTTACAGTCATATATGAATATTCAAATCTATTTAAAGAATATGATAAACTAATTTTTTATCCAATTAATGTGTCACTTTCTAATTAAAGAATTAAGTGAAAAATTCAAATTTCCCCACAGTATATATATTATAGTAAGTGGTGAAGATAGTTTTTCTTTTTCCTTATGTTGTCTTTAGTTGCACGAGTTTTACATGTCAGGATGGCCGAGTGGTCTAAGGCGCTGCGTTCAGGTCGCAGTCTACTCTGTAGGCGTGGGTTCGAATCCCACTTCTGACAAAGATTTTTTTTAAGTTTTTTTTTCTATATTTTGTTGAAAAATTAAAATTTAAATAATAAAATATGAAATTTACCAAATATTCGTAGACTAACTATAGCACCCCTTTCGAAAATTATCGAGTATCTTTGTGGGCATGTTCAAAATGCAACAACATACATAATCGCAAACGCCTACACATACCCATGCACACTCTTATATACCTGCATATGTATTTGCATTGTTGAAATTTACACAGAAAAAATCGTCAGCAAAATAAATAAAAATCAACTCAAATTGATTTTCATACAACATTTTCGAATGCTTTTATTTGGCGGTAAAAATTGCAACCCTTAAAAACAGTTTTCACATTCGCGAATTTTTTTGGAGTTTCAGTTTTTTTTTTTATTTATTTTTCATTCCGAGTGGGGTTTATTTTTAATGATGCGAATTCGATGTACGAAATTTTTCATTAATACAAGCCTAGGTTTATTTATTTATTCTATTTTTATTTTTTCGGTGGGGGTGTCAGACAGAGACAGAGACAGAGAGAACGACTGAATACAGTGCAATAAAACGCATCTGATGGGTTGCAGGGGACTGTTAGACATCGATGGGTTGGGTTAAATGAGAACGGACATCGACAATGGGATTTAAGTGCGTTATATACAGCAAGCGTGTAAATGAATGAAAGGAGAATCCCTCGGACATCTCTGTATTTTTTACATACATATTGTACGTATGTATGTATAAGTAAATATGTATCTCCCATGTATGTACTATAGAGAGTGGTGGCATTCTGTATGAGATTTTTGCTGGGGCTATTTATGCAATGCGGTTTATTTTCCCAACCCAAAACTGCACAAATACAAAAAAAGGAATGGTATTTTTGCGTTGCTTTCATTTAATTTGCCCATCGACGGACAATTTTTATGCGTGTTGTTTGCACTTCTCGTGCTCCTTTCAGCAATAATTGAATATTATATTAAATTACATGTTCGTTAGGAATTGGCAGCAGCTCCTACCTGGAGAATACATCAGCACCCTCACTTACCTCTACACCTCTCCATAGGGGGCTCAATCAGACGTAGCAAAAACTGAAGTCAAATCAAATTTACTTACACACGGGGCATTCAATTCGGCTACAGCAAGAGTTAATGGATAATATTGTATCCAGTAATTGGATTATTGCCAGCAAAATAATTCGCAGATGTAACAGACAGGTTCCTCTTTGCGAACTTCCAATTAAGCTGCGTTACAGTTAAGTCAATAACAAAGCTAATTGACTAATTGCAATTTAACTTAAGTATTGAACTTAGTATAGTTACCTTGACATACATATATATAGATATCCAACTTAAATATTAAAAAAAAATAAGTATCATTAATAAAAAAATAATCACTGAGTATGTTTCCCATACCGGGAATTGAACCCGGGCCTCCCGGGTGAGAGCCGGGTATCCTAACCACTAGACAATATGGGAGTGATGATCATCTCTAACTTAGAACGCTATTTAAAAAAGCAATGAAAATAATTACCAAAGAAAAATGTTTATCTGTAAATGGTTTTAGTTAAAACCAAAACGAGCACAGTTGTATAAAAGGCAAAATAAAAAACCATCGTTTACTAAATTAACTTCGAAATATTCCAATTCACGAAATAAATTAATTCACGTTTTCACAGCTTATTGCCATTTTGAAAAATGTTTTCGGTTGTCACACTAAAAAATGTACTTATAATACGAATAATATGAGTGAAATCCACCAAGCCTAAAAGAAAAAAAGAAACTTATATTTAAGTTCCCATACAATCAGAAGCACTAAAAAAATTGGATCCTAAGAAACTGTCTTCCCATACCGGGAATTGAACCCGGGCCTCCCGGGTGAGAGCCGGGTATCCTAACCACTAGACAATATGGGATTTGTTTTTGTAAAGATTTTTATACGCAATTTTCAAGAAACATAAAATATATAAGCAATTTAAAATTTCATCTTTAAAAAGACACAAAAACAAAAAAAAACTAAATACAGATTATTGAAATTTTGTTTAGTGTCATAAAAACCTAAAACAAATTTATGAAACCGAAAAAAAAAATCTTCATTCAGTTTCCCATACCGGGAATTGAACCCGGGCCTCCCGGGTGAGAGCCGGGTATCCTAACCACTAGACAATATGGGAGATATATTTGGACAGATTTATTACGTAACTTAAAAGAAAATATTTAAAATACAAATTACTAAATCGCAATTATAAATAGAATAATGAAAAACTACTTTCGGAATGAAAATATCCTGAATTTAAATTTATTTGAAAGGAAAATTGAGTAAATTCAAGGCAATAATACCACACACGGTACCGATACCGATAGCAGATATTAACCGTTACATTATTCGTAACGAATCCAAAACCGTTTCCGAAATTAATTTGTTTTCGAAAACCGAAACGTTTGCACCGATACAGTTTTCAACAAATTTTTTAGGGACATATCGGAATCTAAACCGGATCAGGTATTTGTTGTTTTGATTTCCCTGGATTTACTCAAGCTAATAATTTTAAAATTTAAATCATCACAAATAAAAATAGTACTATCATAAAAACTGGTTTCCCATACCGGGAATTGAACCCGGGCCTCCCGGGTGAGAGCCGGGTATCCTAACCACTAGACAATATGGGATGCTTATGGTTGATGGCGTATGCACTTTATATGAAACGGAGAGAAATGAACCCTATCCCAAGATCCGATTGCTCCCATCTATCGACCAAAATATATACCCACAAATTGTTTGTATACATCCGAACAAGGTCTGATTGAATTAAATCACTTAAAATGCAAGTGCATTCTCTTTCAATATTGTGAGCTAAACAGAATGGGGCCGGGGGTTCGAGTGTTAAATATTTCTGAGCCTGCACGATATGCGATAAGGTCTGGGCCTTATATACACATGCGTAAGCAGGATATATGCACACATCTCTATATATAGTAATATATGTAGTATATTATACAAGCTGAACAAATACACATCAACAATGGCAACATGAAGTGCATCTCGAATTTTTTGTTGTTATCGATTTTTATGGCGCCAAACAGAGATGACAATAGCCCAGCACAAGCCACACAGGTGATAGTGCGACAGAGAAAGGATTATGCACATGCTTTACCATATAAACTGTAAATATAAAAAATGCAAATGTGCCCGAGCAGGCATCAGGCGGAAATGGGCAGAGTGCGGAGGGCAGAATGCAAGAATGCAGCAGCAGCAGCTTCCCCACCCATACTCTGGCGTACTGCCTCCCACCACCCACATTGTCCAAAAAATGCAACAGACTAAAGGCGCAGCCGAAAAACCCGAATGCAACCCGAAAAGGGTTGACGTACACTCAGAGAATTGTGTTATCTTTTCAGAAAAAATAAATTATTTATATATTTATGTTATTGTGCTTTAGATATTTACAAATTATATAAAGTATAATAACATTTTACTTAATATTTAAATATTTAAAGATTTAATGACAATAAATAACAACAAAAACAAATAAATATAGATTAAAGCTGGGCTAAATTTTCCCAAAAAAAAGGAGGTTATGTATTATAAAGTAGTTTGACGAAATATCTCTTTTCCAAACTATATAAAAGATCGATATTTATATTAATTTCTTTAATTTACTTGTTTTATTTTTAGTGTATTTACTTTTATGCTTAAAACTTACCACAGCTTCCAGTGCAACCCTCATAATGGCAGCTGCCTTTTGATATCCCCCTTGAAGGGGAGGTATGGGGGCACCTTTTGCATGTCCTTGTCCAGCATCAGCAGCTGGGAAAACCTAATGAAGCTGGAAGCCGCTGTTTGTCAGTTGCAGGTGGTGCAGGTAATGGTGGTGCAACTGCATCAGATGTGGAACTGGCCATGTTCGATGTTGTCAGCAATTCAACCGCACAGGGACGATTGCCAATTTTAATGCATGTTATAGTCAGGAGACAGAGGCAATATCCGTACATGCAACAACAGCAACAGCAACAAAGCCTTTTGCATTTTTAAATAAAATTGCCTAGCAATTTTTGAGTGGTTCGGGTTCGGACTCGGGTTCGGATAAGGAGTTTCTGAAATGAATGCGCATTTTATAAATGAAGTTTGTGGTTTGTTTCACTGAATTGCAATGGACAATATGGTTATGAGAATGAGAGAACATAACGGAAATGAGAGAGATTTCCATCTGCATATGTTGGGAGTAAAAAAACGTAGAGTATATAAAGATTGTATATATACATATCTACCCTTATATATAGTAATGAGAAAAATTCAAGTAACCTAAGATTATCAATTGCCAAATGCTACAGCTTATTAATATTGATAAATGAATGCATTTTGAAACGCAGTCAAACTTCATTTAGCATATTTCCTGTTGTCATCCGAACCACTCGCCGGTCAAAAGCCATCAAAAATCAAATGCATAGTCTGTCTGTCAACGGAACCAGTTGCCTGGTAGACTCTGGTATTACCTCCTTCTGCTCATTTAATGGAAATTGTATATCATTCATCAGCTAGAGCCAGAGTTGACAGGCCAATGCAGCATTCACAGTTTACAAATAAATATATATATATACTCCCATACACATTCGGATATCTGATGAGGGAACAGTCTCGTATAATATACAAAATAGACATTGATGCATTGTTATGATATAAGAGTATAATGACAATGCTTTATGATGGTTAAATATTTTAATTATTATACAGGAAATATACTTTGAGACAACCCTAGCATATACATTTTTACTATTAGCCTTAATATATTTTATGAAACAGTTTATAAGCTAAAAATACTTATTAATTATATCATCAGAGATCACAGAACACCCAATTCTATTTATATATTTTCTGTTTTCTATTTTCTATTTTTAAATTATATAAAAACTAACAAAAAAGAAAACTCATCTTTCGATTTGTTCTTCCCATACCGGGAATTGAACCCGGGCCTCCCGGGTGAGAGCCGGGTACCCTAACCACTAGACAATATGGGATGGTTAAGCTAAGCAAGCAAAAACCGAAATACAAAGCAAAAGCAAAGTAAATGTCTATAAATAGATGTAAGCACATCGAGCGTTTGCACTGTCTCTTTTGCTCACACAGTTTACGCATTGAATAATTGAGAAACAAGCGCACAAAAGCAAATCAACAAAAGTCGCCGTTGTCCACAGAAAACAGCAACAGCAGTAACAACAGCAGCAACAACAACAAAAGAGTCATGACTGTGGGCTATGAATAAAATAAGAGAACTTGACAAAGAGAGCTGAGCCATAATGGTTGAACAGCCAAGAGTGAGGGTATTTATTTTGTTGCATGCTTCAGTGAAGGATTCTTATTGTAAATTCACATATGCACAATATATATATATATATAATATTGAAATTTAGCCTGCGGATTTATACAAATGAATATGAAACAATAAAAACGGAGGCGCCCCCAAATCCAATGGAAACTTCAACTGCTGAATCACAACAGCAACAACAGCTTGTGTGGGTGGATGAGAGATCGTGGTGGACGGTGGACTGCATGTGGAATCCGTTGTTTGGGGAGGCTTGACGGGAGCTGCATAAAGTAAAGTGCCGCACTCGACATATTAAGGCATATTAATTAAAAACATTTTCATTTATTAAAAGAGCAAGAGTCAGCCTCCAGCATCAGCTACAACAGCAACAATGACGAGAAAAATGGAACAAATAAAATAATATGAATTTAAGCCGACACAAACTGTGGGATGCAACTTGATATATCCTAAACTTAAAGGCGAAAATATGCAAAAATTCAAAGTAGACTTGTTTAAAGTTTAAAGAGATATAGTGTTGAGTTAGAAACGACACTAAGAAAACTGAGGTGTAAGATTTCTAAAAAAAATAAAGTTTACAAAATATAAAATAAAAGTAAATAAATATTCAAATCCTAAAAAATATCAAATATTACAGCCAGTTAAATAGTTAAGAAATGTAGCATAAAATAAGTGCACTAATTTATAAGAATACCAGTGGGACACTAGGAATTTAGAATTAAATACAAAGTCATATCGATAAAAAAAAGAAACTTTTTACAGTATAAGCTTACAGTAGATAAAATATTTAATGTATTTTTCCTTTTCCTACAATTAGAAGCGATTTCCGTAAGCAAAACCACTTGAGAATGTTATTGAAAATTGCAGTAGTTGTCGTAGTACTCATCCCGGAGTTATCTAAACCATTCGCAAACTATTGCTCAAAGCCAGCACAAATAATCCATGTGTAAACCTATAATTTGGATGGGGATAAAGGGAAGAGGCAATGATAGCTATAACACACTGTATGCCCCACAGTTGCACTAAATTGTACAATGGCTTTCAATGGGTAACACCATAACATCGATGTTGTTGTCCAAGAACCAAGAACCAAGATCCGAGACTGGAGAGCCGAGAGCACGATCAACAATTTGTCCCTAGTTAATTTTCATTGAATGGTCGCGTCGAGAAATGCCGCAAGCTGAAGACGGGTTGCATTTTATCTGGGAGACTGCATCGGAGACTGGCTCCTAACAAATTACCCAACGTTGGCCATAATCGTAAGGCATGCCACAAAGAGGAGAGAGAGAGAGAGAGAGAGAGGGAGAGATACAGTCGACTGTAGTTTGGGGAAGACTGCAAAGTGGGCCGTAACAAATATATGTAGTACCATAACATAAATTTAAATGATAATAGCGAAAACATACATTGCCAGATACTTTGTTGCTAATTGCCGTTGAGGACGACTTTTTGCTCTAATTGAAATACAACACACCAGAAGAAACAGATGAAACAGAAGAAGCAGCAGCAACAGGTGCTAGAAGAGAGGGTAGGGAATCGATACTTGAACTTGTTTCTCTTTTGGCGCTACGCTAACTAGACGCCATTTATCATTCCGAACTGGGAAAACTAGATTTAAAGCAACCACGTCAAGTTTCAATGTGGGGTCTCTCTGTATGTTTTTTCCCAAAGAAAATTAATTTTAATTATCAAAAAGAGCGGGTTTTCTATACCTTAATTTATATAATCAATAATATAATTCTGACAGCTCCGACTTTAATTAAGTTGTAAGAAATCTCAGTTGCTTTATTGTTTTTGTCAGATATTCAGAACATAAATCATAGTTTAATTCTGTAAAAGAAGAAACCACGAATATTGTTTGGAAACATTCTGCAAATTATGGGACCACATATATGGGAATACAATAAATCTGATGTCCATCCAAAAAATGCAGTTGTAACACTTCATTCTACCGGATTGTACATTGAACAAATCGATAAGCGTATGCATAAACTGATGCAGCAATATCGAATCCTAAATGACATGACGAACTCATTGATTAACCTATCGAATCGTAACTCGAGCGATAACATTAAGGCTTTGAGATCGTATCATGATACAATAGGAAAACACATCTCACCGAAAAACGCACAAATCTGGAAGAAGAGACTCTCACGGCTGCTCAACGAGGATGGAAGAAGAAGTCGATCATGAAATAGATACTCCAAATCCATAATATTTTTTAGATATTTTTTACCCCTAGTACAAATGGGCATTTAAATTTTTAAATTTGGATCCAATTTTAAAAGTTGAAGTCGCATTAGTTGATGGCTTAAAGTGGATAATAATAACTACGTGAAGTTTCCATTATCCTCCTAAAACAATCAATTGTATGCATTTTCACTTTAAGATTGGGTCCAATTTTTTAAGGAAATTTCGGTTCCATTTCCCATTTTGAAATCGAACTTAATAAATTTACTGTTTTTAAAGCAATATGAGAAATTGTGTGCAATTCCGTTAAAAATTAAAATTATAAAATTTAAAGATAATAGTAATAAATTAAATTTTAATAAATATATAATATGTCTGTAGTTTACAATTTTTGGGTGCTAGTAATAATATTAAATTTTAATTTGACTGTAAATAAATGTGAAGCATAATGAGAGAATGTGTAACTGTTTAAACTTCTCTTTCTCCATCAGAATTTAGATTTATTAAATTTAATGATAATAATAATAAATTTAATTTCAATAAATATATAATATGTGTGTAGTTTTCAATTTTTGGATGCTAGTAATAATATTAAATTTCAATTATTATCAAATTAGATTGTAAATAAATGTTGTGCCTGTGAAGCATTATGAGAGAATGTGTAACTGTTTAAACTTTTCTTTCTCTATTAGAAATAAAAATTATTCAATTTAATGATAATAATAAAAAATTTTTATTTTAAGAAATATATAATATGTGTGTAGTTTACAATTTTTGGATGCTAGTAATAATATTAAATTTCAATTATTATCAAATTAGATTGTAAATAAATGTTGTGCCTGTGAAGCATTAGAAGAGAATGTGTAACTGCTTAAACTTCTCTTTCTCTTCTTTCACGCGACAACGCGACGTTGTCCTTGACCGTGGCATAAAGATGCAAGTGTTGCGCTTTGACATTGAGGCAGGGTTGGGACAGGAGCAAGGGTTGGGACATCAGCAGGAGCAGGAGCAGGTCTGCTCGGAGAGAGGTCAGGGGGCTGGTTGGCTCGTTTAGAAAATGGCAACAAAACAGAAATGCAAAGAAATAAGACAAACATAAACATAAGCACAGACAAACACACACATACACACACACACACAAACAAACGCATCGAGATGTAAATGACGATGACGATGCCAACTCGTTGACTTTGTCGCCGACAACAACAACAACAACAACAACAACAACGACAACGACTAGGAAAACAACGATGATGACGACGATGACGACCCATATCCACACATACGAATACGAATACGAGTATTAGAGAAGTTCTCCCTGCCGAGCCATAAAGTGGCGTCTCTCTCTCTCCAGACAGAGTGTAAACTGAGTGGGGAAAGAGGAAAGGGGAAAGGGGAAAAAAGGTGGCTCGTTCGATGCTACTTAGCATGCAACAATGTGGAAAGACTTCTGGCTTACAATTATCAAGGCAGTAGTGTGGCTCATAGATATCTTACCTCCCCCTTTTTATCCGTTCTCCGTTCTCCCTTCTCACGACTTGTTCGCTTTTGTGCCCCACTTGGAAATCACTTGCGCTTTTTAATGCATTCATCAAAATGAAAACAATACGAGCGCAAACTCATAAAACGAATCTCAAGACTCAACAATGACTAAAAACCGAGCTACATCAATGCGGTAAGACTAAGGAAATACCCTGTAATAATACTAACCATAAATGCACATTTCTTTAACAATTATTTATTTTATTACTTTAAATTCTTTTTTAATATACTCATAGGAAAGTTTTTTTAATTCAATCTCAACTTAATAAATTAAAAAAAAAACCTTATAAATAAAATTTATTTATTGCTGCGAAAAATCTCAATATCCACATTTATAAAATTCTTTATCCTGATTGACTGACTCACTGATCATTGCACAGCCCAAACCATAAGTCCTAGGAGGCTGAAACCAAACCATAAGTCCTAGGAGGCTGAAATTTTTACACAACATAGCTTAGACACTTTTATCATGCATTAAGGTGGCTTTTTGCGAATTTCAAATTGTAAGGGGGTCAAAGTTCACACTATGAACCTTTCCGACTTGTCCTTTAACTCGCTCACAAAAATTTGGAGACTTAAAATCGAAAGATATGACTTAAGAGACATATAAAATAGAAAGATCAAGAAATTAAAATGCTTTAAGAAAATAAAGAAGAGGTCTGAAAAAATTAGATGAGAAAACAACTAAGAATTGTTTTTTTTTTTGTATAAGTCAAAGAGCGAGACTACCAGAAATATTTAAACAGCTCTCAATCTAACTGTATGATAAGTAAATTCCTAAACATTTTATGAAATCCTAAATAAGGCAGTAAAAACCGAAACAAGCTTGATAGAGTTCCTTTATAAATACATGTGTTCTATATTAATTGTAGTTTAGCCCCTGAGATTTCTAGCACACCCAACTGTTTATGTGTAGGGTATAAAAATTAAAAAAAAGAAGTAAAAATCGCTTGGTCGGTTTGGGGTCTTACTTTTGTTGCCTGCGCTTTGTCTGCAGTTGGAAACAGCCGGGAAAAAGGCAAAACCACAAAACTAAACACGAACTGAATGCAAAATTCGTAGCCATGCGTCATTAAGCCTCAAGTGGGTGAGCGAGAAGGCAGAGAAAGATGGAGAGAGAGGGTTTAGAAAGAGGAGCAAAGGGAGGGGTAAACCAAGAGGAATTGCTGCCGTTTCGGGGCACGCTTCGGCGAACGGTCATTAAGTGAGTCAGTCTGCTGACAGTGCGAAGTTGTGACTGCTGACTGACCAGTTGAGAGAGTGAAAGAGAAGGAAACAGACATTTGGAGACAGAGAGACAGAGAGGAAAAGGGTACACTGATAAAAAAATTGTTCTAAAATCAAGATTTTGGTCTCAGAACTAAGATTTTTGGTCTAAAAAATGCGTCGAGAACATAAAATTCTTAAATTAAAAGAACACATCTTGATTTTAAGAACATTTTAAATATGAACATATTCTTATTTTAAGAATAAATGTTCTTAAAATTAAAATTAAAAAATAAAGTAACTAAAAAATTATTTTTAATATGTGTAATTTTTTTTTAATTTTTATTTATTTACTGTTTTTAAACTGTTTTAGTTTTAGCAATTTTATAAATGTTATTTTTATTTGTGATTTAATTTGTTTTAGTAATTTGGTTTGTTACGAAATAGTACCAATTTATACGTTCCTAATAATTTAAGATTTTTATTCTTATATTAAGATTTAAAAATTTTTTAGATTAATAATCTTAGTATTAGTAATTTGGTCTTAAAATAATCTTATTTTAAGAACAAAATATTTAAGATAAATGTTCTTGATTTTAGAAGTTGTTCTTTTTTCAGTGTAGTGGAGCTATACCATTTACGCCTACGCGGACAACGTACTAAATTCTTTTTTTTAGTGGCACCTCGAGAGAGCGAGGCATAGGAAGAGAGAGCAGGGAAGAGGGGAAGGACAGTTTAGGCAGGCCTAACGTCTGGGCTCGTTAAAAACAATCAACTTAGAGCTCGTCGAGTATTTGGAGGGAAAGGGGGTCTACAGTCAGCCTCTGGTCGTTAAGCAGTAGCTGTGAAGGCGACGCTTAGTCATTAAAATTTACGTGTGTGAGTGTGTTGCAGAGTCTATGTATAAGCAGTCCTTGGAATAATCTAACAACAGATTGTAGATCCATGCAATAATGATAGTCCCGTGTTACAGCTTAAATTGAAGATGTGCGTTTTTAACTAGACAGACTAATTCTGAAATTTCCTGAACTGCTTGACTTTATTTAAAAATTGAAATAAATATATGTTATCTAATTCATTTTGATTCACAAGAAATCCACTATTGTTAGTTATTCGTATCACAGTCACAGTATATTCTTATTTGTATAGTATAATATTTATATCAAATAAATATTATATTTTTATTAATTACTAAAAAAGGTTAGCTTAATATTTTAATTAATGTTAGCAAAATTCAGAGAATAATACTGGAACCGGACAAGGTACTAGCAGCCGAGTTAAAGAATGTGAGTATTGAAATGTACGAGAAAACTCTGGCAATAAGTAATAATTCCAATGTAACTGTAATCAATGCATTGGAAAAATAAGTAAAGTTCAACCAAAACATCATAAGTCAACTAACTGAAATTGCCAATAGTACGACATGTTAAATAGCACAATTGCATGAGTATGAAGATAAGTTGAAGAAACAAAATGAAATCATTTCGGCAAGAGATCAGAAAAAATATCAAAATGGACAATCGATGGAAAAACTTGCGCGAATGTATTTAAAAAGTACGAAGCAAAGCTTGTAAAGAGTTGCGTTCCCTACATAGATTCTGTTTTTTTTTATATTCCAGAATCTATATTTTCTATGATTTTCAATGATTCCAACAACTCATCTGAGACACAATTTGTCTATAAGTTATTTATTTTAAAACCGTAAGTAGCATAATCTAAAACTCAAAAGCGTCTTTTATTTCTGATTTTCTTTTCGGATACTTGAAAAAACATAAGTTATATGTTTACTAAATTATCTTATACTTCCATTTAAATGTATTGCTTTGTAGCATATTAAACTTTCAATTAAGCTTTACTCTCTTTTTCCTGTCAATTTACAAATCCTTAATAAAAGCTTTTAGCAGTCACTTTGTTTTTGTATATTTGTGTTGGTATATGCAAAGCACAATCATAGTAGAACGAGATATCCTTGAGCGAGATCATCAATCTTCTTTTTCTGCTGTTGTCATTTTTTGTTGTCGCTCCTTTTTATACCCTATAGCCACTATGAAATTTGTGTATAAGGGGTATGGAAAACACTGTTACATTTTTTACATATTTGTTTTTCTTTTAAAAAAAAAACTTACGTTCAATGATTATATTTTGTTTAACTTAACTTGACTAACTTTATACGTTTATTATAAGTTTAATCGATACTACAGTAGATTATTTAATTTAATTTTGCCACCAATAATTTTAATATGAAAATTTCATCAACTTTAGGTTTGATATACTTATTTAAATAAACCGAGCCTAAGCCGAACCGCTTTCTAAAATAAAAGGTTCGGTTCGAAAAAAAAATATTTAAATAAATTTTATAGTTTTCTAATATTACGCAATTATTAAAGACTTTGGATAAAATAAGTCATATTTAAATCTTCAAATTAATTTAATTTTATCATCAAAATTTTATTGCTTTTAAAAAAAAATTAAATTAGTTCAAAATGTAGAGAAAAATGTATAACAATAAAAATATTTTGTTGTATGAAATCGAACTAAGGTTCGAGCCCAAACCTTGGATAGAGAAGGTATATAAACTAAATCGCGAACCGAACCGATGCTTGCTCTATGGTTCGACCCGCCGAATCGAACCTTTAACAAAATTTTGGAGGTTCGCAGCTTTGATTTAAATTATTATAGATTCTTTGTACAGGGTGTTGCACTGTCCAACACCTAATTCTTATCGCCATTCTTATTTGTTTTGTATGTCATTCGCCATACACATAGTTTTTGTCCCGGCATTTTTTTTTCTTTTGTACCAAACGGCAGCCGCCGCGTTGCCAACTCCCCCACAGGCAGCAGCCCAAGCATTGCAGTAACAACAACAACAACAATAAAAGCTCTGCCAATTGCAGCTAGTCTTTCCTTTTGTTGTTGTCGTTGTCGTTTTTTGTGGATTTCACTTTTTTAGTCATTTCCATTTATTTTATTTGCAGTTTTGAGTTGAACTTTTTAGCTCCCCACACCACGTTTTTCCCCATCGGCTACACTTAGCAAACGAGACACGACGAGAGCAAAGCGCAGAGCGCATTTCATTTGTTGTTTTATTTATTTGTAGTGGAGTGTATGTCTGGGTTTGTGCTTGTGTGTGTGTGTATGTGTGTGTGTGCGATGCAATGACCTCGAACTTCGTTTGCTGTGCATCTTTGAGTTTTTCCAACATTTTATTTTTGCATTTGCCCTCTGGACTATTTATTGGCATTTGGCTCCGTTCGTTTAGTTGGTCAGTTAAATGGCAGCGAGAACGTGGAGCGTGGAACGTGGAACATGGTGGATTTTGTGGGACAAATGGTGGCATGCTGTCTGCCAGCACAAAGTTAGCTAAGTTAACTTTTTATCTCGCACACTTTTCTGCCTCATTGGAAAGTTCAATTGACATGAGTTAAGGTGCGAGAACTGATGACTTTTTTATTTCTCTCTCAAGCCTTTAATAAAACTTTGGCGCAAACTTTACCAGCACCAAGCTGTATAGGTGTGAGTGCTGCGATTGCACTTTGCGTGCGCGAGAGCGAGATAGATCGAGGGAGCGGGAGTGCAGTAAAAGAATATTTGGTTTGCACTTTTGGCAGCTGTCCACAGCCACTAAAAGAGAGCACAAGTGGGAGAGGGAGAGATAGAGATAGAGTGAGTGAAAGAATGGGTATAAATGCTAGCGATAAAAATAAAAATAGACTAAACGAACTGTCAAATTATGCTAGCAAGTTTTACATTTTATAAAGTTTTTGCAGTGCAAATTTGCAAAGTTTCAGCTTATAACTTATAACTTATTTTACAGTATTAAGTTCTTACAGTGCAGTGCTCTCGGTCTCTCTATCTCTCGTTCTCTCTCTACCCCACTTTTTATCATTGCCAAAAACTAAATCGCATGCGAGTTTTTTTTTTACCCACGCAAGAAATCAATAAAATATTCCTGCTCAACACGAACTACTACCAATGCAACAAGACACAGACACGGACAGATTTACTCAACCCTTTACACAGATACATACAATAAAAACTGCAATAATATTTGCCTATGTGTGTGTGTGTGTGTGTGTGAAAAAAGAAACTCCACTGACGCAGCAGCCAGTTGCTCCATCGCACAGGCTCTCTTTTACACGCTCGCTCACTCTCTCACACATACACGTCTCCAAGGTGCACTCGTAGCCGCTCTTCAACTCGTTCGCTCGCGTGCAGTCGCAACGCTCTGCCGCTGCCGCTGCCGGCGCAGACATTGACGTAGACGTAGACGCAGACGTCAGGCAGCATTTTACGGCTGCTCTCGAAATCTAAATTTCAAGTTCGTCTCCTGCAATTTATCAGAGAGTTGTGCTGCGTTTTGCACTTTTTGGCCAACTTGGTTTGGTTAGCCCTCTTTATAACAGCACTTCAAAGCAACTTAACCACCCCCTGCCGCCCTCCCATCAGTCGGTTAATTTGAGCATCTATCCTGTGGCCCGTTTTATGGGCAAGCGCAGAATTAAGAGCTGCGTCGCTTCGCAACCTTCCAAGCTCACAACTCTTGTTCTGGTTGAAAACGAAACCGGATTTCTTTTTGGTTTTGTTGTTTGTTCCCTCCTTTTTGTGTTTCTGCTTCATTTTTCATTTTATTTTATTTTTTAGAAGTTTGTCTTGTGTTTGAGCGCTGCCTTTCTGCTTCTTTTTCATATTTGACTGAGTTTTTGGAATGCAGTTTTATTGTATTTCACCTTATTTCAGTTCATTTTTTTCTTTGTTGTAATTTTTTTGTATATTTTTTTTTCATTTTGTTGCCCTGTACTCGCAAATGATTCACAGTTTCCGTGTAGTATTTTGCATATCCACGTAGTAGACTGGTTTTTGTTTTTGCAAAAAAGAAATTTAAAATAAGTTTGTTTTGATTTTGAAATGAAACTGGTTTCCCTAAAGTCAGTCTGGTTTTTTTTGAATGGTTCTTCCTACAGCTGAATGAATACTATGAGGATTACAATCTAAGGATAATACTTTGTTTTATGCTGTAGTAAAGACTTTCCTAGCCTTAAGGAATAAGATATGAATGAAAGCTTTTCAATGCATTCCAAAGTATATCATTTTCTTCTTTCTTTCCTTTCTCTACGATTTGACCAAGCGGTTTTAATGGTAACTTCATCAGTGGCTTCCTCTTTATCGGCTTTACTATCTTAAGGGGTTTTTCATCACTACTTCCAAGAGTTTTTCCGTTTACTTCAAAGCACACACTTTTAAGTTTCTGCGAATAAACAATAAAAGCTTTGTATAAGCTTTGATACACGTAGAAAAATAAATTATTGAGTTGTATTATATTAATTAGTAGTGTAGTATACTAAATTAAGAATTGATTTATATGGAATAACAGATTATTAAAAAAAAACTACTAGAAAATTTTATCCCAACCAACCCCTTTTCAGCATCTCGTTTTTTATTCCACTTCTATTCTTATACCATTCTTATACCATTATTATATTTCATCTTATCCCTTTGTATCTTATCCCTTCGCAATCTACTTATTAATCTTGTCTATATATTTACCCAACTTTATTTTTGTAATCCGTAAAAATCCCATTATTTTCTATAATTCAATGTATTAAATAAAGTTGAAAGCTATTCCATTAAAAGTTGTTAGAAAAAGTACAGATATTAATGAGAAATTTTATGTTTGTAACCTTCTTATTTATTTGCCTATATCACTCAGTTCATTTAGAGATATGCTACTGTTTCGATTTTTATTTAAAGTACTGCTTCATCCATGTCGTCCCTTAATGCGATTTATGTCGACGCTAAAGAGTTGAAAGTCAACGTTTCTCTGACGCACATTGAGGGTAACAATTATGCAGTAGAGGAGCAGGAAAAGCTGCTTGACACGCAGGACATAAGTAGCACCCATGTCATCTGGAAAAATGGGTTTATCCCAACCACAATCGTAGAGGAAATAACCTCCATCCCGATTAGAAGAATAACCAAAGGCAAGATAACGTTGCTGGCAATAGAGGATACCCCATTTGTATCGAGTGAAGAAGTAATTAAGAGCCTCAAAGAGACCCATTGTTTTGGAGGTAGGGGCACTATAGAGTTGACCGTAACACGCCAACTGAACTTGGACCATGAAGTGAATGTCTTGGAAGTCGCACTCTAACGACAAATCCCCAAAATCCAACTGAAAATCACAGCTCTGGCGTTTCATGAGACTCTCTCTATAATATTTATCCCCATTAAGGACTATGGCATCGAGAAACTTTGGTGTCCATTCCCCAAGATTGCGAAAGCTGCTCGCCGCGCAACAGGCGACAACACAACAGGCCAAGATCTGTCGACCCCTTAAATGGACCTTAAAGCAGCTGGCACTCGGATGGAGTCCACCCCAAAGTGACCAGAGATGTTCATTGATCTCGACATCGTAGTCATACCATTTGCTCTCCTGGCTTAGCTGCCGCACTGCTCCCTCCATGTTCCTCGACAAGCGACGACTCCAGATCGGAAAACTCCCTGGAGTCGTTATCCAGGTCATTGTCTCGCATCTCGCTGTCAAAGGTAAGTCGCGATCCAGCTCCCTTAAAATACCTTCGATAATGCCGTGTGGTTTTTTTCTCTGACGGAACATGCTTATCTTGTGAGTCTTCACGGAGTAACTTGAAATTTCTTCGGAATACTGGTCTTTCCTCTAATCCAACGGTATTCAGCTTCGGATTTGAGGTAGGATAGTAATTGCTCGATAGTAGTTCACGTACAAAATTCGTAGACTGACAAGGCAACATTTCGAGGCAACTTTTCCATCTGGTTATACAACAAATACAACAAATTTTGGTATTTTATATATTGGAATTAAATAACATCTAACTGTAGGAGAGGAGAAATTTCGTGAAATACAACTGTAATAAGCCTACTGCGACGAAATATTATGGGTTTCTTTTACCCCACCACTTTTAGGATTATGTATAAAGACTAAGATAAATTCATGTATATCAGGATGCCACAAAAAAAACCTCTACACGAGGTAAAAGTCTAGTGACGAAAGCTATTTCCAGCCCCAAAATTTCTGATATCCAATTTTGTGACGAACAAAATTGAGTTTAATATAAAAATTTTAAATAAAAATATAAATTTATAAAAAAAAAAAATTGGTATTGTGGGAATAGAGGGAATAATTGCAGAAAGAAAAGATATACTATGACATTTATTTCTTGTAAAAAGGTTTATTTTCCCATTTAAAAAAAAAAACTCATTAATATTTTGATTAAATTAAAAGATCAAAAAATAAATAACTTTAGAAATATTATTGAATTTCTGTGGTATCTAAAAAACTTTTGTGTTATTTGATATTTAATCTAATAAAAATATATCAAATTAATAATAAATCCATTTCACACGCATATGTCAAGTCCCCCCTCTTTAATTAGATTCCCTTGAAAGTGTACGACATTTATCACATAATTTGGAATACTTCAGAATTTATTACATAACGATTATCGGTCATCAGTTGAAGACAAACATAGAATTTGAGTTGGCCACACCTTTATGACTTTCTCAGACATTTCAGACGGGTTTTTTCGTATGCAAAGTACCATAACAAGGTCCCAAGGTAACAATCAGAGTAATTGTTACTCTTCCGAATGAGGTTCATAAGTAAAATTGGTAACTTGAGGATTTCATTTCATCTCTCATACTGATGAGACCTACAATTTAACCTCATTTATTTTGCACACCTCGCTGGAGAAGTTGACTGCGGGATGTATGAATTTCCATCTCGATTTGAGAGAGCCTTTTTCCAATTTTTTCGCGCATTGATTGTAGTGTCATCATGTCGTTAAATGCCTTATCCCTATTGAATAGCGTTTGATTATATTTCTTGTAGAATTCTTGTGCTTTTAAATCTAAACTGTTGATTTTATACTCAACGCCTTCAATATGATTGCTGAGTGTTTTGGATCGAATGATGAGTTTATTTAATGGTGCCATCACATCTTCAATTTCAAGCTCAAATTGGGCTAGATCAATATCAATTTCAGCGTTTTCCTGATCATCAACAACATTGGATTTCTGTGAATCTATAGTCTGCAAATTTTTCATGTAGTATCTATGTATCTTCAGAAGATTTAAACGGAATTCTTGCCAATCAATACTATGGGAATTTCTCTCTAAATTTGCTGTAAAATGATTAATATCATTGATAATTTGCCCTATATCAATCGAGAACTCTTCAGGTGTTTCAGAGTCCCTTGCGTCATATTCCCAAGTCTCTTTGAAACCTTTTTCTAATTTAGTTTCCTTGATATAAGCTGGCTTAATATTAGAGCTCAACTGCTGAACGTTTTCCTTTCTTTGTTCCTCGATCAAGTACCCAACAGGAGAAAGCTCATTCCTGACTGTATCCTTATTATTTTCCTTAGTGGAAGTTGATATATTATCTGAGATTGTTCGAATTCCATTCTAAAAAATAAGAAAAGATTTATCAGCTCTAATAAATGGGAAAAAATTGGACAGACCTGCATCAGTGTACCCTTTATTGGGACAATTTCTACCGCAAAGTCATCTTTCACCTGTTCTACCAATTCTTCTCTTTTTAGACCCCGTACTTAAAAAAAGTACAGGGGTCTATTGGGTTTGTTTTACCGAATATGTGCGTAACAGGCAGAAGGAGGCGTGGCAGACCCCATAAAGTATATATATTCTTGATCAGCATCAATAGCCGAGTCGATATAGCAATGTCCGTCTGTCTGTCTGTCTGTCCGTCTGTCTGTCTGTCTGTCTGTCTGTATGAACACCTAGATCTCAGAACTTAAGAGCTAGAGACACCAAACTTGGTATGTAGGTTCCTCTATACTGCAGGCAGATCAAGTTTGTTTCAAAATTCGGCCACGCCCCTTTTAACGCCCACAAATCGAAAAAAAAATTTCAATCATAATTAAAGAGCAATTAAAAGTTAGTGACACCAAATTTGGTATTAGATTCCTCTATATTGCAGGCAGGTTAAGTTTGTTTCTTTTTTGAATCGGACCACTAATCATATAGCGCCCATAGGAACAATCGGTCTAAAATCAAGTTTTAGTATGAAAACCTTTTTTGTTTTATGAGATATCGTAACGAAACTTATAGAATATGCATTTGAGTTAGTCTTTTACATCCTTGCCAAAGTTGGTTCAAATCGGTCTACTATAACATATAGCTGTCATAGGACCGATCGGGCGAAAATCAAGTCTTAGTATGAACAACTTATTTGTTTTATAAGATATCGTAACCAAACTTTCAGAATATACATAAAACTTGGCCTTATGTATCCTGTCCAAAGTTCGTTCAAATCTGAGCACTATAACATATAGCTGTCATAGGACCGATCGGACGAAAATTAAGCCTTAGTATGAAAAACTTTTTTGTTTTATGAGATATCGTAACCAAACTTATAGAATATAAATTAAACTTGGTTTTATATATTCTGTCCAAAGTTGGTTTAAATCGGACCACTATAACATATAGCTGTCATAGGATCGATCGGGCGAAAATCGAGTCTTAGTATGAAAAACTTTTTAGTTTTATTAGATATCGTAACCAAACTTATAGAATATGCATTTAAGTTAGTCTTATACATCCTTACCAAACTTGGTTCAAATCGGTCCACTATATCATATAGCTGTCATAGGACCGATCGGGCGAAAATCAAGCCATAGTATGAAATTTTTTTTTTGTTTTTTGGGATATCGTAACCAAACTTATAGAATATGCATAAAACTTGGTTTTATATATTCTGTCCAAAGTTGGTTCTAATTGGACCACTATATCATATAGCTCTCATAGAACCGATCGGGCGAAAATTAAGTCTTAGTATGTTTCATGAGACATCGTAATCAACCTGATAGAATATGCATTTAAGTTAACTAAATTATTTTTAATTTTTTTCCATTATAAGTTTTTTCCTTAGTAAGTACGGGGTCTCCGACTGTCGAGTATGCTCGACTGTAGCACCGGCCCACTAGTTCTATTCGTATTTAGTTGACAATCGCCGATAATTTCCCCAGTTTTTGATTGAAAATTTCGGTCACTAAAGCATCTTCTAATACCTCCCTGTAATAGGATTTTAACAAACAGACCTAGATAAATTTATATATTATAGCAACCTCTATTAGTATGCCTTTGTGTCGAACTTCCGGGAATTCTTGGCATTGTTCTACGATCATTTCCAATTTTGCTGGTAATATTGTATCCAGAAAACGGATCTTTCTTGAGATTACACAACCAGAACTCTTCGGTTTTGCTTCCATCATTGTATCAATAAAGGTGGGCATTTCCTTATCCATAATATACAAAAAATTTATATTTGAAATTTGGACTGAACTTTTACTATACTTGAATATGAACTGATTTGATTTGAATAATTCTGACATATATTTAAGGTAAAGTATACACTGATAAAATAAAATGTTCTAAAATCAAGATTTTGGTCTCAGAACTAAGATTTTTGATCTAAGAAATGCGTCGAAAACATAAAATTCTTATATTAAGAGAACACATCTTGATTTTAAGAACATTTTTAATGAGAAGATGTTGTTATTTTAAGAAAAAAAAGATGTGCGTAAAAAGTTACGCGATTGAAGTGAAACTTCCTAGGAGTGCATACGGTAGTGGCCTGTTTTTTTTTTACTTCAAGATGAAAATTTTTTCCATTTTTCTTTTGCTCACTTCTTTATACAAGTTTGCTTGTCACTAGAATTCTCGCTTTGTAATTGAAAACTGTCGTCGTGTGAAGATCAAATATATCTTACAAGACATAGAAAACAAAACACACTATATGTACTTACTTTACAAATAAACATATAGAATATGTACATATACATACTTTCATTCATACATACGACTTAAGTACATGCATACATACATATGCTTAAACACAGAGCGTGCGAAGTTTCTCTTGCACAAATTAAGCACTCAACTAATCCATTCTTATACATATGTACATACATACGTTCATACTTACATACATACATGTTAAAATGACGCGCAAAACAAACACGTGAGGAACATGCGATAACGTAACGGGAAACAAGCCGAGCTTAGAGCTTTTGACTCAGAGTAGAAAGAGCAGCTTAGAGCTTTGCATACACATACATATGTGTGTATGTATACATACGGCATTTCCCCCTCCCTAATCTGTCGGTTTTTCGTCACACACGCGGTCAAGCGTATTTTCGATTCACTCCCAACGCGCCTATAGAAGTTTCACTTCAAAAATGTTCTTAAAATTAAAAACAAAAAATAAAGTAACTAAAATTTATTTTTTAAATGTGTAGCTTTTTTTTAATTTTGATTTATTTATTTATTTATTTTTTTAATGGGTAAATTTTTTTTAAGTTTGATTTATTTAATGTTTTTATTCAGTTTTAGTTTTAGTAATTTTATAAATGCTATTTTAATTTGTGATTTAATTAGTTTTAGTAATTTGGGTTGTTAAGAAATAGTACCAATTTATACGTTCCTAACAATTTAAGATTTTTATATATTAAGATTTTAAAATTTTTTAGATTTATAATCTTAGTTTTAGTAATTTGGTCTTAAAATAATCTTATTTTAAGAACAAAATATTTAAGATGAATCTCCTTGATATTAGAAGTTGGTCTTTTTTTTAGTGTAGTATCCAGCAGACCAGGAAACAAAAATATATCTGTCAAACTTTATATCAATAAATATAGAAGAATTAAGGTACTCAAAAAAAACGGTTAAACGGTTTGTATTGAAACTTAAAATCCTTTTTTTACCATTTGACTAACACACCTGGTGACAAAACAGTTGATGGACATTCTAAAGAGTCCGCTACAAATGTTGTGGGGAGTGACCAAAAGTGGAACCCACTTCATGAGAACAAGCGCCGCAAGCGAATAAAGCGAGTAAATGAAGTTCGCGTTGTAGCAACGCATTAGCGTAACCGATAATTTAAGGCATCGTAAACACATCGTAAATTTTGCACAAGCAAATTTAGGCTTTAATTTTCTATAAAAGACAACGAAGAGCTTCGTTTCGGTTGGGGCATTCCACAGTGCCACATGCACCGTGCATTGTGTTGTGTTGTGTTGTGTTGTGTTGTGTTCTTTCCCCTTTGCAACTTGGAGCGCGTAATTACAGCCCATTAATTTTTGTGTATTGCTGTTTTTTTTTCCCTGGTGCTGCTTCTTCTTTCACTTGGCGCATGCATGATAAGTGCTACTTGCCCAGCCCACAGACTCCAAAAGAGCTGGGTAGCTCCCCTTCCCTCCCTCTTTCTCATTCTCTTTCTTCTGGCACCTCTTTTCCTGTTGATGAAAATGTTTCCCATTTCTTGGCTTTAACTCTTTCTCCTGTCTTACAGCTGCTGTGTCTCCTCCATCTTCTCTTTCTGCCTCTTTCTTCACCTTCTCCTCTTTGAATGTGCAACGTTCAGTCTTTGTCGAGGTGTAACCTATATTTTTCTGTTATTTTTAATTAGAGCCTTCTCTGCGTCTACTGTCTGCTGCCTACCACCATTGATTATTGTGCAGCATGTGGCAACTGCCAACCGCCTGCTGTCTGCCCCCTCGAAGTTGCCACAAAGCGTTGCATGAATTACACACACGTTTCAGGCAAATTGAGCAGCATTGGCATTCCAGCTTGTAATTACATAACTTGCAGCTGGAACTAAGCTCTAGTTGGACTTGAGCCTATACCATCTCCTCTTTATCTTCCTCCCTCCTTCTGTATTTCTGCCACATGTGGCAACCATGACAGTAAATGCAATCGCAGAATGCCTTCTGATGGTTTAATCAATTTATTTAAATGCTAAATGCTAATGAGCCTAATTGCAGAGTATCCTGCAATTGTTATCGTCAAACTGATGGCAACTTAAATGCCCCCAAATGGCGTTTGTGGAACGTGTTGTGGATTTAGTTCTCCCCTTTGGGAGTTTCTCAACATTGGAATGCTACACGAAAGAAACTCTGGTTGTTAACTGAACTATTCGTAAGAGATCTATTAAATACGTTCTCTTCCAAGTGAAAAATTGGATAATTATACGTTCGCTTGTAAGAGATATATTTAAGATTACAATTACTTTCAACTATATTCAACTATATTCTTAAGAGATCCACAAAGAAAATGAATAACAAGTGTATTGTAAGAGTGTCGAATAATGTATGACATTTATAGTTCCAATCTTTTTATGTATTTTCATTAAGTTTTTACATCTAAAATAGAGATAGTAAAAAACTTTAAAATTATATATAAAGTCATTTCAAAAAACTTAGCTATTGTATACGGCAATTAATGTATATAAATTTCTGTAAACATAATTATGTATATTATTCTATAGTATAAACTCATTGATTTTAACGACAATAAACGCTACGATTATTCTGTAAATGTAGTGAAATATCAATTCACAAAATTTTTACTTATATGCGATCGTTTAAGATTCACTTGTGATGTAAAAATGTTTTTCTTATCAAAAATACGTAAACAGCTCTGTAGTAAATCATTATTTAAAAACACGCTACAAAGAAACAAATATATGTAAACAAAAATAAATTAGACATAATAAAATTTTTAAAAGTGATTAAATACCAAAAAAAAACTAAAAAAAAATGTATGAACTTATCGCAGCCGGTAGGATTCGAACCTACGCTCCCAGAGGGAATCTGATTTCTAGTCAGACGCCTTAACCGCTCGGCCACGACTGCTTATTGAGTGACGCCGGAACTTTAACCCCTATAAACTTGGCCATACAAAATGAACACTCAAATTAGTTTTGGAAATGTAAAGTGGGTCAATTGAATAACAAATGATAAAAATAATCAAAGAAATATATAATCAAAAGATTGCTAAGCTGTAGAGATTTGTTGGTGCAGTGATCGCGAGAGTGAAGAAGAGAAATGGTGAATAAAGTGGTTGGAAAATGTGGTGCAGAGCCAATCGGCTGCAAATCAAGGCGTCAATTAAGAGGAGAAACGCTGCCGGCTGAAGACAGCAACAAAAAGGTGGAGCCATGATCCACTATCGGCCACGCTCCGACTCTTGATCTTGCCGAGACGCAGACCAAAGATCGAAGACCTGCGGCTCTCTCTCTCTCTTTTCCTCTCTCCCTCACTCTCTCTCTTGTTTCGTCGTCTTTTCATTGGCACCTGCATTTTATTTTTATTTCTTTTTATTATTATCTGACGGCGGTAATTCGCTTTTGATGTCGTTCAGTCAACCAAACCGCCTCCTAAGTCGCTGCTGTTGCTCCTGCTGACTATCCGCAGATATTGATAAAGTGTTAACGGTCTGAATTGATGGCCAGACAGCAGCCACAACAGCCAGAACAGCCCCATCAGCTCCAACAGGCCAGCAACATTTGTCGCCAATTTGATGGAGCTGCATTTCAACAGTTGTCATCGGTCACTCGAGGACACAGGCTTGATAAATCGTCGCCTGACTTGTGATCAATTGCCCGATAACCCTCTGACTTTCTCGGCTTAGACAGATAATTATAATAAGACGGCATGTTTTCGTTAACTTAGATTACCATCTGCTTTGATTTCCTATAAATGTGTAATATTAAAAAGACTTTTATCTAGCGGAATTAAGAATTGTATAGTACATTTAATTTATTTTACATATATTTTATTATTAATTATTGTAAAGAGTAGAGATTTTTATAACCGACGAACTTCTTTTTTTTTTTAGTTTAAATTTTATATTTTTAATATTAATGAATTACTTTTTCAAAATTTAATATTTGTTGATATGTCACTTAATTGTTAATTGCATCCCTATTTATAACTTTAAGATACCCCAATTGACACCAATAAAGAGTTTATTTAATTAAAGACGAGAATTAAACTAACTGTTTAATAAGTCAAAAAAATGTTTAAACATTAAATGAATTTCTTGTATTTAAATTTTAGGGGCTTCCAGTCGTAATTATACGAGTATGTAATCTTTTAGTTAAAATTTAAATCAGTTTAAATCATCGCAATAATAAAAGAAAGGCTCGTTTTTTATATGAATACAAAATAAAAAATAAATGTGTTCTTTCATATTTATAAAAGCTTTTGTCAAATTGTTCATCTTCAACATTCTTAATAAACACAACAACAAAAATAAAATTTCAGATCATTAATTGTTAGTATTTTTAATTAGATTTTAATACTACATTCTAAAGTCTAAGATGCTATGTCCCTTAATCTCTAAGAGCCTCTGCTAATTGGTTTGTCTTCAACTTCCTTGATGAAGACAGCAGAAAATGGAAAAAAGAAAAAATAATATAGAAAGAGAAGTTCAAATCGTTCAAATCGTTAACCGTTAGTAGCAAATGGTATGTGGCATGAGGCAGCACATACAAACAATGGAATGGAGGTGGCAGAGGACCTAACCCAAATACCAACGCATTGTCGAGGCTAATGAGCTAACCACTTAATCGCCAGAGTAGCCGATGTAGTCGGAGTATCTGCAGTATCTGCAGTATCCAAAGACTGGCAAAGATGTATTCATTCCTGCAATTCATTGTCCATAACAAAAGTGTGCGCAACTTTAATTTAGCAACGCTATAAATCAAATCCGCAAAACCCAGCGAGCTAAATGAAGTAGTTACCCAAGTGGAGTGGAGACGATGTTGGTATCCCCCATTCATCATTATCGCCAGACGGGAATTCAATTCACGCCTGGCCCAAGGAATGCCTTTGACACACGCTGACCAGTTACCAGTTCGACAGAGACAGATATACATATATTTATAGTAGAGTTAGAAAGAGAGATATTAAGTGATCTTCCAATGAATTGCATGAGGCGATAATTAGCGCGCAATTGTCGTCGTCATCATCATCGTCCTAGGCTCTACTCTAGGCTAGATCACAGTCATAGTTTCCACTTCTCCCTTCCTGTCTCCTTGTCTCCCTTTCTCCCATTCTCTGTCAATCTCTAGTCCCCAACACGATCATCGGGCGGCCTTTTCCCTCGTCTGTTTTGTATCCAGTTGTACGTGACGAGCACTTCAATTGCAGTCAATCAATGACGCAGCTCGAAAACGTTGCTGATGATCACCAGCGATCACCTGCGATCACCTGCCATGACGCCCCTTCTCCTCCTCCCCCATCTTCCCTATCCCTATCTCTTCTCAACTCTCTATTTTTCTCTAGAAGTTACTGTAGACAATTGTCGGCTGATTATGGGCGCGTCCAATTGTGATTACTCGCATATTTAATGGGCTAATTTCGTTAACAAATCCGGTTGGATCTCTTTGTAGTCTACAAGGAAGTTAAAGTTCAGTTTAAAGCTGATTAAACATCAGCTTTACTGCATTAAAGACAGCTTTTCTTAACGTTCTTGATCTCTTGATCATGCTATTTTGTCCTTAAGGCCCGAATATTCTTAAGGCTAACTTTATGATTAATTCCAATCTTAACTTTGTGATTAATTCCAAGCATACTTAAGCAACTATTTTTAAGGCTTTTCTTTATTAAGACTTTACCTTAGTAAATGTTTGGGAAAAGCAGATTTCTATTTAAAATGCAAAAATATGATCAAAGCTCCTTGAAGCTTACAAATAAAACGAAGCTTATAATAAATGTTAATCTAAATATGTCTACGATTTTCAATGTTGTCAAACATTTATCTTATTGTAAATAAAAGCTCGGGAAAAGCATGCAAAAAAAAGAAAAGCTCCTTAAAGCTTACAAATAAAACCAATTTCTGACACAAGCTTAAATAAAGCTTAAATACAGTTTTAGAAGTTGCCAAACATTTTATCTAAAAAAACAAAAGCTCCTCAAAGCTAATCAATTTAAATACTTTTTATTAACTAAAGCATGACTTTGTTAGCTGTGTAAAAGGATCTCTTTTTACACAGATTCGCAACATGTTAAGAAAAGTTTATCAGAAAAACTTTGTCTTTAAAATTTGACAAAAACTTTACCTACAAGATTAAGGCTTCTATAATTTAATGAATTTAGAGCTTATTATTAGAGGTTTCCTCTAGTCAGTAGCATAATTCATAAAAAGAAATCTTCAAGTTATATTGCCAGTTGACAAGTATTTACCAAAGCGTAGACTTACCTAAGTTTTCCAGATGTTTATCAGCGTCTTCCTTTTGCTTGGCTGAGCCTAATCTTTAATCTGGCGTCAATCAGGCTTTTAAGCAGACTTCATGCAGACCTCAAACAAACCTCAACCAGCCAAACAACAAATCCAAATCACTGACAAATCATGTCAAAGAGAATTTCGCACTGTGGCATCAGCAAAATGACACGAGCCGATAAGTCTGGAACTGAGAATTGAGAACTGCCAGAGGATGTGGATGTGGTGAGAGGCAAAACATAACATAAATGGCCTGGTGTTAGGTGTCAGTTATAGGCACTGACAACTGTCAATGATAAGACCACACATTGCTAACATTGAAGAGGGCAAGAGAGGCATGCCACGCAGTTTTTCAATTAGCCAACTGTAAAGTGGTAAGAGAGAAAGAGTGAAAGAGAGAGAACATGAGAGGGGGGATCTGTTTGCGTGCTTATAAACAATTTCTGGAAAAGGGGATTTCATAACAAGTTACTGGAATTTGCAAGGTACATGCGATAATTGTGAAATTGCCTTGTTGCAATTGCAACTGGAATTCTGTTTTACATAATTGTATTAATAGTTGGTTGCCATCACGATATCGTACACCTCAAACTCCCCCTTCCCCTTCCCCTTCCCCTTCCCCTCAGCTTCAGCCTCTTTCTCAGTTCCAGCTTCAGCTTTAACCTCGTTCTCTTTAGCCGCCTCGTCAGTCCATGCTAAACAGCTGAGCTGTCAGTTTGATTTATGCCCAACTGATGTATCTATAACTAGAATTAGAAGGGATTATGCAGCGGCGACTCCGATGAGCATCAGCAACAGTTAACTTAATATTACATCTAAGAAAAACATTTGTGAGTTTTAAAATACTTTATAAAGCTTTAGTTGTTAAAAATCTCGAAAAGGCATCAGAAAAATATGCTAATAGTTTCTATTTATTTTATTCTTCATAAAGCTTTAGTTGTTAAAAATCTCGAAAAAGCATCAGAAAAAGTTACTAAAAAAAAAAAAAATAAAAAAAAAAAAAAAAAAAAAAAAAAAAAAAAAAAAAAAAAAAAAAAAACACACCCCAAAAAAAAAAAATTTTTTTAAAAAAAAACAAAATAATATTAATATTTAATTAATTTATAAAAAAAAAAAACCATTTTTACCCCTTATTTTTCCCCGAACCCTATTTTTTTCTTTAGTTTCTATTTATTATGAGGAGCTTTAGACGTTTTCTTTAAATACTTTTCAACTTTTGAGAAATAAAATTTGTGATTTGATGTTAAATAATTTGTCTAGTTGTAGCTTACGACATCTTTAATGATATTTCATAAACTTTAAGGAGCTTTTATCTCTTAGTCATAGTCATTATGGTTTCCCTCTTGAGTGAGATTAAGATTAAGTTTATTGAATAGCTTTTAGGAGCTTTAAGCTCTATTTAATAGCTTTTAGAAGCTTTAAGCTTTATTTAATAGCTTTAAGCTCATTTATGACCATGTTTACAGCAGATAACTCCTAATTAAGCGCTAATAAACATAGCAAATAAATAGATTCATGAAGTAACAGAATAGGTTTTATTAAATAGCATTAAGAAGCTTTAAGCTCTATAACAACGGTTATTGTAAATAATATCAATTCTATATATAGAAAACCCTGAATTTCAACTAGAAAAATTTAAACTGGGGTTAAGGGTAAGGTCGTCAATCGTGAACCTTGAAAACAGCTTGAAGTATGCGTCGTGTCAAAGAGCTTTTGACACGCACCCATCTCTATATGGATGTGATCCCCCTTTCTTACCCTAATTAGCCACTTGCCTGGGCTCAATCCCTGGCGTGACACGTGTCTCTCGTGTTAACTCAAGTGTTGCCAGCGACTGCGGCTTTTGGTTTCTCATACGTTTGCTTCACTTGTAGCTTTGTTATTTGAGACCACCAAGGAACCGAACCACCCAACCACCTAAGCAACCCAACCCAGCCAACCATTCAACCAACCCAACCCAACCCAGCCCGTGCCATGTCTCTTACACGAGTCCCTGACATTTCATGTTTCCGGTTTACTGCATTTCGTCAACGTCAACCTTTTTCTGTTGCACTTTTCTTAATTAAAGTGCGCATTCGAGTTTTGTATTGAGTGTTGTTGCTGTTGTTGTTGTTGTTGCCACCACCTTACGTTGCACCACTGCCCACTTTGTCGCCTAATCAACGGCTCCCACCAACCAGGCCATGAAGTGGCTCTCCAGGCATCACAGAGAAAGAAACATGTTCAGCTGAAATTGACATTTGAGATCTGTAGTAACAAATTATGAGTTTGCGATGAAAAATCCAAAGTATTATTTTAAAGCATGTTCAATTTTTAATTTTAAGTCTGGAACTTTAGAATTATCAAACGATCTTAAAGTTTCCTTTTTTGCTCACTTCAACTCACATACACAGCACACACACGCAAGAGCTTTGAAAGCTCTAAGCACAAAGCATTGCAATCAGCCAAACAGACGAAAGCTCACTAATACAACTTCAAAATATATTTACTACCTGCAATTAAAAATCTATTTCTTTCAACAACATTTTGGAAGCAGTTTTAATTGGATTTCCATGTCCAGTTCCATTGTATCAATTATAATATTAAAAATAAATTAATTATCTCAATTTACGGTTATTTATTTATTTATTAAGTTATGCTTAGTGCTACAAGTAAAAATATTTATAATTAATAATAATGGCACTAGTCACTATTACAAGGTGTTTTCTTATATTAAATTATCAAATAAAAGTAATAATAATAATATTAAATTTAAAATTTTTGATTTTAATAGACTACTAATACATTTTTTAAAATTTAATCCTTAAATACATTTCCATAACTACTGCTAATAAATTAATTTTCTTAAGAAATTGTATACCCCAGATCTAATTCTAATTCAAATTTAAATCTTTTTTTACAGTTTAAATTTATATTTAATTTTATCTTTATTTTTAATCTTTAATTTAATTTTTATATATGGATTTTTTTTTATTCTTGCCGACTGCTTTTAGTCGCGCATAAATAAATAAATAAAATAAAAAATAAATAAGATATATAAGCAAAGTTCATCTTTGTTTATTGAAATTAAATTATTAATGGCTTTCTACATAAAATTTAAAATAAATGAAATATACAAACAAAAAAAAGGTAAAGGTAATAAAATAATATATTAAGGGAATTTAATTTAAGCAATAATGGAAATTTTAATTTGTAGCCCCACAATGTTAAGTTTATTTTCCGCTGTCACATTTGCAGTTATTTGCAAAGTTCAATCGTGAGAAAATCAGCCCACGACTTTCCACAATTGCCCGAAAAAAATTTCTCTCGAACTTTAAATGCCTTGTTTAGTTTTCACCCGAATTGGATTGGCGGGTTCATGACACCACGTGGGCAACAACAACACACACAGTCTCACAACATTTTGGCGACAAACGACAAGTTGTTGTTGTTGCTGTTGTTGTTGCTGTTGTTGTTACTGTTGTTTTTGTTAGCTGTTGATTGCCTGCAACAACATGCAACAAATCAGGCAACAGGTTGTCGTCGTTGCTGTTGTTCCGCCAGATATCAAATTTCAGCTCTGGACAACTGGCAACTCCACATCGAATGCTACTTTTGGACAGGTGGGCTGAGAGGGGAGAGGGTGGAGAGGGGTGAGAAGAGAAGGGGAGGAGAGAGGAGAGCTTTTGCACACCATTTGGTTGGCCAAACAGCAAACAGAAATTGTTTCAAGGTTAGTTAAATGCAAACTCGTAATTCACATGACGCGCCAGGAATTGGAAGTTTCTTTTTTTCCTTTCATCTTCTTCTTTTTTTCAGTTTTTTATCAGCTCTCAAAAGCGAAACTCATTTAAGCAAATAAAAGCCAAGTGCGGTTTCAACTTGAAGCACGCAAGCTAATTTTTTTTTCCTTTTTACTGTGGTTTTTATACCACGCAACGAAATATTTGAAAGGGTATATTGACATAACAATATGTTATAGCTTTCGAAACAAGCGGCTGCTTAGAGAATCATTAATAATCATAATTAAAGTTATTAAACTAAAATTCAAATCAGTTGTAATTCTATCACCCTCTCTTTCAATCTTTCCCTATCTATATTTTTATTTCAAATTTAAACTAAATCTCCATCTGTAATTCTATCTTTTTCTGAGTATCTCGAAATTTACTAATATTTTCCTCATCATTTATCGTCTTAACTTGCTGCCCATATATTTGTATCTCTTAAACTTTTACATGGATATTTTAATTTTAAATAATTTTAATTTTTAATATGCAGAATAATTATTTTTACGGGATATCAATTGATCACTCAACTACGATTTTTCCTCTAGTTGTCATGAAATTTTCAAGTGAATTTTCTGACAGACCAAATGTGTGCCTGTTTAAACCAGATTCCATGACTTTCATTACAAATTTTATTTGATTAGCTGGACAGCAGGTAAAAGAAGTCGAGCAAACTCTCTGACAGTTTAACCCACTCTCCATGGAATTTAAAAAAATATATTAGGAACAGCTCCTAAGTATTTCAGACTCTCATGCTCAAAGAATACACTAAAACAATGCTAGTCAATTGTTCCCCTACACTTGCTTATCTCAGGCGGAAGATTCTTATAGAAAGTATTGCCCAGAGGGAAACCAACACATAGATGATAAGTGTGTCCGACGTTCTGAGTCCCTGACCTTTGGCTATGAAGCGTACCAGCAAAAAGAAGAATGATAAGAATTGCAAATTCAAGAGTTTGAATTTTAGTTTATTAACAATTCTACAAATTCTTCTCTTGATTGTAGTTCCCTGTCTCTAGTTTTTTATTCTTCTCTTTGCTTTTACGCATTAAATATTAATACTAAAAAACGTATTATAAAAAAAGTCATTAATTAACAATTTCATTATTAATTGTTTGTGCTTAACCATCGCATGGACAAAATGATGACAAGTGGAATGCAGTGAAGACTATAAAAAAATCTCATTATAAATACAGTTTTTACTCTTTGTTTGCATACCAAACGAATCTATTGCAAATCATGCTATTCACACTTTTTATGCCCTTGTCGAGGGAATTATAATGCTGTCATGTAATTTCTAAAGAGTTATTTGCAATGTCATAAACTACAAGCAAGAAAGTATTCATAATAAATTTTAATCAGCTTTAACAGTTACAGTCAATCACAGTTCTATCAAAATAAACTAATTCCATAATTATAGAATTATTTAACCCTATATCTATTATATATCTGTAAATCTAAAAATAATTAAGATACCCGAACTAGATTATTTTGATATCAATTAAAAATGAGAATAACATTTGCATTAAAATATTTAAACAGTTTATAATGACTCACTTTTTTATATTATAGATTATAAACCTTTATAATAAAGCTGGCTTCTAAAGAATATAAATTTAATTATATTTTTTTTTAGGGTATTTACGCTGCTTCTAACATTTTTGCAACTTTATTTTTTTGTGGTTTCCGCAGTAATTAAATTATGCCCATGCTGTTTACATAATATACACTATCCAATTATTTTGACTATCGATACCAAATGAGGCAAATAAATTATAGTTATTATGTTAATGCAAATTGTGCGTATTTGCGAACATTTTTTTTTTAATTCATAGAGCATTTATAATTAATTAATTATTACGTACAAATGCTATTAAAAATTTGGGCTGCAACAAATTGTAATTTATTTTGTTTGATTTAATTCGCAATCATAAATTAAATTTAAACTCCCAACACGCGTCATTTGAATGCAGAAAAGACCGAACAACGAAATACAAATATTAATAAATAATTTATAAAAGTTGTGTGTGCAAATACGAAATTCGACAGACCGCGACCAACCGCAACAAAAAAAAAAAGAAATATAATGAAAAATACCAAACGTGGCAGACAATAATTAATAATATTATCAAGTAACAGAAATGCAAAATGTTTGAGCAACTCATACAAATAATGATATGATGATGCTTATGAACAAATAACACGAAATGTCAAGATTGAAATTCGTAAAAAAATGGGGAAAAGTCAGCAAGCAGCATATAAAAATAGATAAATAAATATTCATTGAAAATGTAATAAATGAATTTTAAGTAAAAATATTAGATATATAAAATCAAATATTAATTATTTTTGTAATTATGAGCCATTTAAAATAATATATATATCTACATATAAAAATTAATTATCTTTGTCATTTCATTGAGCTTGATCTTTAGTTAAGTTCAAATGGAATGCATTCTGAATAAATTTGAATAGACCTCCCATCTTACACTTGCAAGTTGCAACTTGCAACTAAGCCAAAAGTCGTTTATCTTTCTAACGAAATCTGTCACACGTCCAACATATTTATTGGCATAGCGCCCCCGGGGCACTCAGTCTCAAGTCTGGGGTCTGAGTCTGGGTCTGGAGGTCTAGTTTGGCAGTTAGTTTGCTCCAAATCATGTACAAATAAATGCGCCAATAAATTTCATCATTAAAATCACTTAATTTTGATCTACGATGAAAATAATGAAAAATCACCAATGCCAAAGCCAAAGTCGAGACAGAAACGAGATCTCAGTTTGGACCAGATCAGACTAGGACAGAAGAACGAGGCTCTCTTTTTGGTCTGCAGTCTGCATAAATCATAAAATAAAAGACACTAAAAGCGAAAATAAATCACTAAAAAAAAAAAAAGTCCCCTACAAACCGGGCGAGCATTAGAGAAACTTTTTTGTTGCCTCAACCGCCGATCCGGTCTCTTGGGTACGATCTGGCGAAAATTAATTGTAAAGCTCGCCGCAAACACGCTCCAACTGCAGCTCCGACTTGGGTCCAGGCCATCTACATAATACCCGCTGCGAACCACCCCGAGACCCAAAACGAATGCGTGCTCCGTTGTCCGTTGTCCGATCTCTGTTCTCCGATCTCCGTTCTCCGTTCTGCGTTGTGCGTAACTGTCATTTGAAATATGACGCCCAGTTTTCTAATTCTGCAATAGATACGAATGTTTCGCCTATTTCTAATGGACTTGCATGTAACATACATGATGTAGGCAATTCTAGGAACTCTCAATAGCCAAGCAACTCGTATACCCTTGCTGAGAGTATTATAAGTTTGACAAGAAATCTGTGCTACAATAATATTCAAAACATAAATTTTAAATGAAAATGAAGAAAATGTATAGACAGTATTAATTTAGAATTAATGCTATTGTTAAATTAATTTTAACAAATTTCTGAAAATGAAAAACTTAGATATTTTTGAAAATATTTTCGTTTTGCAAATGACCTAAGTAAAGATGCAGACGTCAAACTATGATTAAATTAACATTCCGCTTGGAAAACGGTAAAATTTGAGAGAGTTATGAGAGAAAAGGTACTTTCAAAATATCTGCAGTTGAAAATAATGCAGTTTCGTAAAATAACAAAATTGATATGCAGAATCAAGTAGAATATAGACATTTTGCACGAAAATTGACTAATATTCTAAAAAGTTATTAGAGATTGCACTACAAAAAATTGTTTAAAAAACTTAAAAGAAATAATTAGCGAACACAATCACAAAAATTTGCGTCTTCCTTATTTTTCTGCTTTTTTACGTCAGTCTCGCTTATTTCTAATGGAAGTTTTTTGTAAAGTTTGTAAGTAATTTCAAGAACTTCCTAAGTCAGACAAGATTTTCATTTCAATTTTCCGCTTATGAAAGTAGCATTTGTAATACATATGTATAAGATTCTAACTTGTGACCAATTATTCATCTTGGGTCATTTGTTTGACTAATTGAACTTATGTATGTAAAGAATAACAATTTAAATTAGAAATAGAAAATTTCACAATTACCTAACGTACAACTTGTTATAATTAAAATAACTGGACAACACTATTCTGAGTTATTTATTATGAAAAATCAATCAAGTTTAAATTAATAGTATAATAAAGGCAATGAAAATTAAAAAAAAAATATTTTATTATAATTTTAATAAATATTTTCAATTTTATTTGAAGAATTTCGATTAATTTATAATACCAATCATACAATTTTATTTGAAAACAAGAATAGAAGAAAAATCTTTAAAAAAAAATGAAGCTACTGTTTAATAATTCAAATAGCTATTAAAAGAAAGACTTCCTAGAATGTTAACAAGGAATTCTAGTTAACTGATACTTAATATTGTACATCAGGAAAGTACAGTTGTCACATAGTTTAAAAGCTTTTAACTGCAGAGCGTAACCAAGTGCCAACAGCAGCACATGTTAAATGGTAATGACTCCACGACATTGTGGCCTAAACACGTTAAAATTGCAGTTTCTCTTGTGGCCCATAAAATGGCCACTTGGCCAATACGACTTGCCACTGTCTACCAACTACTGTTGTGTCCCTGTGTCTACCTGTATTCACCTGTGTGAATGGACTCCCCACCCGTTGAGCAATAAAAAAAACCGGCAACTTCTTTATCTGCTGTTGGCCAACGAATAGTGGCAATTGTAATTTAATAAATTAATTGCATCAATTAGTTGTTGCATTTTTATTGAAATCCCTGTAAATATTGTGCAAGACACATCTGCATACCACAATTTCAATTTAATTTATAGATCATTTCTCACAAAACTGCGAATCGAGCAGAATCCTAAGATTAAAGACAATCCCAGGAGGCGTTTCTCCATTAAATCTATTACAGATTTATGCACTTGCTCTAAGACTTTAATTAATTGATTTTCTTCTTTATTTTCATTTTTAATTTGATTGATTTTTAGGGTGTCAACGAAGAGCGTGAAATTTTATTGAATGAATCCTCCTTGTATCCATTAGTTTTAAATGGATATATCGATTGGTATTTAAAGTGTTACATGAAAATATGATAATTTGTTATTAGACAGAGTAAAAATGTTTTAAGTCGTAAGAAACCCATTTTATTGGATACTATATCAAAATTGATTAAATTTACTTTAACTATCTGTAAATTTCTAACAAAATTGTTAGGATATTTTTAATTTGACAAGTTCGAAATACTTTACAAATGTAGGTTTTCAGGGAGTTTGCATATTATTTTCATAGAAATATTTTTGTAAGTTTATAGAATATTATTTAAATTTTTATTATAATTTTAAAGCCTCTTCTTCAAAATTAATCAAATCTAAAAATACTATCAAAAATAATTAAATGTAGGATAACCTTAAGTTTTAAATAAATAAAGATTTATAAATTAAGTTTTTATGCTTCAAAAGATTTCCAAATACTATTGCCCTCGAAATGAAATACTTTATAGACTTTGCATATTATTTTTAAAAAAAATGTTTGTTCAGTTAAGAATATAATTAAAACTTTGAATAAAACTTACTCTACTTTATAATTCGAAAATTCTTAAAGTACGATAACCTTAAGCATAAAATAAATAAATAAATAATAAAACTTAATTAATAAAGTTTTGTATGATTTGAAAGGTTTTCTATCCTCAAAATGAAAAGGTATTCCCAGTTAATTGTCTGTTGGCTTTTGTGATAATTTGCGAGTTTTGTTTTCATTTAACATTTTGTCACCTGCATTTATTGCCACCCGGAGTGAAGAGTCTGGGTGAAAAAAGTGAACTTACCGAGCTGTAAATGGACTCGGACTACACGGTCCCTCTTGTCAGCCTGGGCTAATTTATAGTGTTACAATGGACGTGACTAAACTACAAGGTGCACCACAAATCGCAGCAGCAAGCAATCCATTGATTGACCAAAAAATACCAAAAACAAAGTATGAGAGACAGCAGTCGAGTGTAAGCGACAGTATGATACCCTGTGTTAATCTCTATTGATTTCATATGAACTTTGTTCGAATGCTACAAGTTAATAAAGACTTATTAATTTATGCATTTTTGACTAAAAGATAGATTTTATTACTAAGTATATTTTCTAGTCTAAACTGTAAATCAGATATATCGATAATTCGAATTTTAATTCTAAAATTTCTCCCAGCAGTGTTTCCTAAATACTGGTTAAATTGTAAAAATATGGGAATTATTATTATTAGGAAACGACAAGAGATATTAAAAAACTTGGAAAACGAACTTAGATTAATTCAAATGATATTAAAAAATGTTTTATGCAAAGATTTCACTTTTTTCTTATACATTTTTTATCGGAATAGTGGTCTGTTTTCCTCCATTTCCCAAAATAGAGTCCAACTGAATTGCTACTTAGATATAAAAAATCTTTAAAAAAAAATGTGATTAATTTAATTTTTTTTTCTTGGTACATTTTGTCGGGACTGTGTAAATTCTCATATACGTTTAGATTCGATAAGGTATGGTTACCGATGCACACATTAGTTCTACACCTAGTACAGGGTATATCAAAGTGCTCCCAGACTGCTGACACGTGGGCAACGGGCCAAAAAAGAGTCCAATCAAATGGTTAGAACATCAGCTGCATATTGATGATGACAACGATGACTTTGGTGGGGCATTTGGAGCATTGTTGTGACTCGGATTTGGGTTACAAAACAACAACAAAAAAAACACAAATAAATAAATAAAAACTGCAAATGCAAATGCATTTATACAATTGTGAGGGGTATGTTTTATTTTTTTTTTGGGGTCAATGTCAATTTTGTTTTGCCCACCATAAGGTCGTGGCACTCCCCCACTCTTCCCCTGCCCCTGCACCTGCACCTGCCCCCTTTCAGCTCGGCATTTGAACACGCGTTTGGCATCTTAAGCAGCTGTTGAGGTGCGAGCACATATAAAGCCCAGTTAAGTGTCGACAATTCAGTCAGTCGTTCCAGTTAGTTACAACAATGAAACGCAGCTCAGTGATAATTGTGCTGCTCGCCTTTGGCCTGAGCCTCTGCCAGGCGGATGTGCAACAGCGTCGTCGGTATCCCCAACAGTTGCAACAGCAACAGCAACAACAGGGCTACAACTATCAGCCTGCACGTCTGGAACAGATTGCCCAACCCCAGCAATTGTACAGCGCTTCTGCTGCTCCCGCTCCCGCTCCTGCTGCTCCCGCTTCCGCTCCTGCGCGCCTTCAAGCCAAACCCGCCCGCTTGGTGGCCAACAGCGAGGCTCAGGAGGACATTGACGATGCCGCCGAGGAGGTTGAAGTGCCCAAAGCAGCAGCCCCCGCACTGCCAGCTGCCCCTGCAGCTCCTGTTGCTCCTGTTGCCCCGCCATCCATTGTTTATTATCCCGCTGGTGCTGTGAGTTTTGTGCAGCCAACGGCATTTGCCAAGTTCATAACGGCACCGCAAGCCGCTCCAGCTCCTGCTGCCTATGTGGCTTCTCCCCAGTACTATGCAGCCTACTATGGCTAGGAATTGGCTAATATTCCCAACTGTCTATGAATAACAACTCTAATTATAACGAATAAATCCCTATCCTTAATAACAAATTATAGTCTTTTTTCTTCATCAAAATTGTGCCAATACTAAGTTTTACGACACTGTTCCATTGACAATCATTGACAATTTATTTCATTATAATCTAAATAACATACATCAAATAATTAAATGTTTAGTTTCAGCCCAAAGTATTTCAATATTCTTCCTTCTCTTACTGTAAAATTTGTATTTTATTTTCACACCCAAGACTGCAGGCCATTAAATTTTTGAAATGGTTCGGTTCGGTGAGTTTTGGTTCAGTTCGCAAGCCGGTGCTAAACCCCGTGCATCGAAGATTTTGGTCCGAACCTTGCTTCAATTTAATACCACAAAAAAATTATTGCTTACAATTTTCCTTGATTTTGTAAATCAATTAAATTTTTTAATACACAAAATTTAATTTTTTTAATAATTTCACTTAATTCTTTGATTTAAATACGAAATATTATTTTTTAATCTTTAATCAAAGTGTGAAAAAGAAACACAACATTAAAAAACTCATCAACTTTTTATAATTATTATTTAATTTAGTTTCTGTTTACGAAATAGAATCATATCAATCATATCTCCCATATTGTCTAGTGGTTAGGATACCCGGCTCTCACCCGGGAGGCCCGGGTTCAATTCCCGGTATGGGAAACTGAGATAAGCTCTTTTTTTTAAACAACATTAAAATTTAACATTTTTAAATTCTGATTCTATTTTTAGAAGCATTTTTCAGTTGCAAATCTATATATATAAAGTATTTTATATTCTTCATTATACTATTTATATCGCTAAAAGCTTTTAAACATACGTAGGCTGCTATATATATTTCTGGCCTAGGCAACAATAAGTGTTGCCAGGTGCAATCTGATATTTCCATTGGAAAGGTTGACATTTTTTAGCATAACATCACTCAGAACGTGTTGTCATTTAATCGTGAATTGTTAAACTTACAGAGCTTTGAACAATTCAATTCCGTTAAAAAAATGGAATTGACACGTGAGCATTTTCGTGCGATCATTTTTCACAACTTTCGACGTGGATTATCCAGACAAGAGTGCATCGATGAACTTAAGTCTTTGTATGGCGATCAAGCACCATCCTATAGCACCGTGAAAAACTGGTATAACGAATTTAATCGTGGTCGCAGTTCGCTCAACGACGAATTCCGTGAAGGTCGTCCAAAAACGTCCGTTGTGCCAGAGAACATTGATGCCGTGCGTGAACTAATAATGCAAGATTGTCATGTGACATACCGGGAGATAGAGGCATCCTTGGGCATTTCTCCCACCAGCATACATTCGATATTACATAAACACCTGACCGTTAAAAAGGTTTGTTGTCGTTGGATCCCGTACAATTTGACAATCGCTCAAAAAAAGGCTCGTGTCGATTGGTGCAAAGAAATGTTGAAAAAATACGATCGCGGTGCTTCAAAAGATGTTCATAAGATCGTCACAGGTGACGAATCTTGGATCTATGCGTATGAGCCCGAAACAAAACAACAATCGACCGTGTGGGTCTTCGAAGACGAGCCAAATCCAACGAAAGTTGTTCGTGGAAGAAGCACTTCGAAGCAAATAGTCGCCTGCTTCTTCGGCAAAACTGGTCATGTGGCGACTGTTCCGCTTGAGCAACGAAGGACGGTCAATTCTGAGTGGTACACCACAATTTGTTTGCCTGAAGTCTTCGGAGAAATTCGAAAAACAAACAAGAGAAGACGAATCATTCTTCACCATGACAACGCGAGCTCTCACACATCGGCTCAAACCAGTGCCTTTTCGACCGGCCAAAACGTCGAATTGATGGGTCATCCGCCGTACAGCCCTGACTTGGCACCCAATGACTTCTTTTTATTCCCGCACATCAAGAAAAAAATGCGTGGTCAACGATTTTCGTGCCCTGAAGATGCTGTTGAAGCGTTCAAAACCCATGTTTTGGAGGTGTCTCAATCGGAGTGGAAAAAGTGCTTCGACAATTGGTTTGAGCGCATGCAAAAGTGTATAAATCAGGCTGGAGAATACTTTGAAAAACAATAAAACAATTTTTGATGATAAATATTCGCATTTTCATTATTAGGCCAGAAATATATATAGCAGCCCTCGTATAAATATTTTTCATTATACTACTTATAGCACTAACAGATTTAATAAGGTTATCTACCTAAATATTATATTACAGTTATTATAGTTAAGCAACAAAAATTAATAAACGTACAGTAACTAATATTTTAAAATATACTTTGGGATTTCATTTAATCACTTTGCAAGCTAAAAGTTAAATTTTATTGCACTTCTCGTTATTTTTAATCCACTTAATCATATGCCCCAAGTGATGACCTGCTCCTTTCCCCACATCCGTGGCTACCACAACTTGTGATTAAGCTGCAACAGCAGCGATCTCTGAGACGCATCATCAAGCCAGATTTGAGTAGCCCTCCCTCCCTTGTTGGCCAAGAGAATAGGAGAACTGTTGGGAAAACGGTAGGCATAACCCAAGTGGTAAAGGCCTAACGAGCATTTGTCGAAAGCAGAAGGCTCAAAACAGTCTGACAATGAGTGAGCAAAGATAATCTATTATGACCGTAACAAGAAATAAATCCCAACTCGGTAATCCATCATTTTACGACTTGGCAATCAAAATAAGGAGTTTAGCTAAGTCACTAAAAGGAATCGGGAATGGACTCCAACTTGAGCTACAACTCCAACTTCAATTCCAACTCGGAGTCCGACTCAAAAGTCCGACAAGCGGACATTTGGACAATGTGTGGCCAATCAACGGCCAACAAAGTTGGTTAGCTGGTTAACCTGGCTTAGTAACTGACTGAGCTTACGCTAAAGATGACAACTGCTCAAATTCCATTGCGTGCGATTCTATCGATTGAACATATCTTAAATACAGTCGGAGAACGGCAAAAACAATATTATGTATAGATATTCTAATATGTTAAATTACATTTATTTAAGATACTCAGTAATAAAAGTTTCTATTAAACTAAGTTATTTTTCTACCTCGTAATACATTTACAAATTTATTACATTTATTAAAAATACTCAGTAGTAAAAATTTTTAAACTAAGTTAATTTTCGTAATACATTTACAAATTGTTGTTAATCTTTTCATTGAATTAAAGAATTTTATTTATTTATTTATTTCATGTCAACTAAATATAGTTGCCCTAGAGTAATTTAAAATTAAAAATAAAATGATTAAAAATCGGTATAATATTCGTGTCTAATATTCGTGTATCATTTTTAACTTTAAGTGATAAACTTCAAGTATTTATTTATTTTAAAATAAATTTAAATTTATCGTGTTAATTAACTGTACCTATAAGTATATTTTTATTATAATAACATCGAATTATAAAAAAAAATAAAATGAAAAATCTGTAAATATATTTAAAATAATGATTTCTAATCCTAGTTTCTAAATAATATTATTTTTTTAATTCGTTAAATCCTTAAGCTTTGGTGATTGTGTATATCATATTGTGTGCCATGGTCGTGTCACGCTGTCATCTCTAGCTGCGGCTAACGAACAAGTCGAAAGTCATGTTTAACGCAAAGCAGAACTAGAAGCCAAGAAAGAGCCTCTCAAAGATTGAGACTGAGTTGCGATCAGGAAACATGCATTTTCGACATGCTCCATACACATTGAGGCCAAAATCAGCGGGAGGGTGGTCATAAAGGGGTGATGAGGGAATGAGGGAGGGTGTTCAAAGATGGATGAATTCAAAGCTCAATTTACGGCAGCCTGACGACTTGGACAAGTGGCAGCTTTGGGCCATTTTAGAGCCCAAACGCTGACGTCTGACTGCCTAACCTGTCTGTCTGTCTGACTATCTGTCGGTCTGTCTATCTGTCGGTCTGGTCGACTAAATAGTTGCCAATAATCCGTGTCCAAATTGATCGGGTTGCCGTTTATGGTAATGGACGAACTTAGATGCCAAAATGTTGGCCGTTGGTCAACCGTCGAATGCTTCATTACCGATGCACAAACTTGGGCGTGCGTTTCAAATGATTTGCAACGGTTTTCAAACGGCATTTTGCATTATTATTGCTTCATTTCGACAACAATTCCTTGGCCATGAAGAATGCTGTCAATTAGCGTAAGAGAGGAGCAGCACTGAAAGATTGAGACAGGCTATTTAATGAGCTTCACTGACGATTAGTAAAAGATGGAGGTGTAGAGGAAACCCAAGCAGTGACTGTTGCTGCCCCGCCCTTAACTAAGTCCATTGGGAACTGCTCATACATTTTCAAAATCGCATTTAAAGGTGAAGGTGCAACAGTTAGTGGGCATATCTGGTTCACTGCCTCTTGGAGCCATGCCAAGAGGAGCTTAGCAAAACGGCAAATTGAAAAGAAATATGGGCTAGAAAGAAATGCACGAAACATCATCATGCCATGACAAATGCCAACTTTAATATTAGCTAGTTTTTACAGTTGCGCAGTATCAGTTACAAAAAACAGTCCAGTAGCACGTTTGTTTTTGTATTGGAAGAAAATGTATTTTCAATGTAAGCGCAAGAGATAATGAAAAACAAGCAGCATCAAATTAAAAAATAACAGAAACCAGCAGCAAAAAGTATACTAACAAAACTGCATAAATTGCAAATCAAAAATACAAGTTTAGATAAAAGTTATATTTTTCAAATTTTTTAAATGAAAAGCTTTTGGGAGACCAACTGTTGGACTTGGTTTGCTTTTAAAACGCGCGCTCTTCGCTGTTTACCAGCACTGTTTATCTATCTTTTTGAGCGATGTGGCAGCCCTGCCACACTTTTTCAACGCCACAAAACGTTCGAACTATCGGTAATCTCTTGTTAAAGCTACCACACGTTAAAAAAAAAAAAAAAGATCAAATGGCGGGCAATTCAGATTTGCTTAGATTTTTAGAAACAATTTCATGAAAAATATAATTTTATATTAAATTAAATAATGGTTAACTTTTTATGCATGCATCTTGTTGTGCCTCAGGGCGAGAAGTTGGTAACAACGTTTAATTACAAATAAATACAAAAATGTAACAAAATTCTAATAAAATATCTGCAAAAATTTTAAATTTACTAGCTTTCAAATTATAGTTGCTTTCAAATTTAAGCCTATTTCGAAATCTGATCACAATATGAAAATGGATTCACAGCATTAGTATTCAATTGCTCCGTGCCATAGTGGTGGCTGTCAAATATGAAGCCAATGTAAGCCCGCAAATCAAGCCTGCCACTTAATTTTTGTTGCAAAATTACTATTAAAACAAGTTGGCATCACGTTTGTAAATCAGCTGTGCTTTCTCTGTCTTGGCCGGTGTTTGCCTATTCTAATTGGAGCACACGCACACATAAAAACTCCACACGTCAGCAGTCTTCGTCTTAAAGCCATAGCGTAAGTTAAGCCACTTAACTAATGAATCAACTAAAAAGTAAATTAATTAATTTAATAAATTTAGAAAATGCGCCAGCTAAAGGGTAAAGTTAAGGAAACGCGCAAGCAAAAGAAGGAGCGCAAAATGGAAAACGCGCAAATGCAAGGGAAAATTGGAACTGTTGTTTTGCCGGCGCTGGGCGTCATTGCCATGATGGTAAGAAAACTTCCAAATTAATAAAAAACTTTCTGTGTAATAACATAAATATCCTTCCTTTAGATTGTGGCATTCATTTATCTGAAGACGAGACCAGCGATTTTGGCCTAGAAGATGGATAACTTTAAGCTAGAATAGACATCGAATAATTTACTTTTTGTACTCGTGTGTAAATGTGTAGCATTATTTATTTAGCTGTAATAATGTCAATTGTGGAATTTATTTTAATGTCCTTTGTGTGTACAGTAAAATTTGTTAATAAACACCAACAATTTTCTATTGTTGACAAGTGTTCGACTGTAGTGCTGTTAAACGGAAACAAGTTATGCGCAGCAGGTGTGTGATTTGGCGGGTATTTAAATGTTGAAAAACTAATGACAATAAAAAAGAGAAAGTTATCAATAAAGCTTCTACATGTGTATTATTATGTATAGAGCACACATAGACAACCAAACACCAACAACTAAATGGTTTTAATTTTAGGCTATTTTACATATTAGCATTAATCTTTTTTGAGACACTTTCACAAGTTCTTCGGTAGTTGCGCTGTTCAATACTTAAGCTCTGCATTTTTGAATAAAACGAAATTTATTTCATTTTTTAAATAAAGAATTACGCGTTCATCAAAACATATTTAGATTACACTGAGCAATATCATTAAGAAGTTAACTTATAAAGAGTGCAGCAGTTAATTTGGCTTTTGCTTGTGATTAGATAACACATAGTAAAAAAAATAACAACAACAAATCAAGAGAACTCAGTGTGCCAGCTGTTTGCAGTCTACTCTCAATCTCTCACTCACAAACACATACACACACGACGCCTTTTCGCTCTCACGCGGCGCGCGTCCGATTTTGGCATTTTATTTGACGCAGTTGTTGTTTGGGTTCTCACACTGGCGCGTGCGGGTGAAAATAGTGATTTTAATATTTGGACAATGTTTAAGTTTTTAGTAAGTATGAAGTAAAACAATCATAGCTGGTGAAATCTAACGTTGCAGAGCTGCAGCAATGGTGACAGGTGTCCGCGCGTAGCTACAACAACAAATCGCGTTGTTCTTTTTATGGCGATGATTTAATAATATTGTTGCTGTTGTTGTACGGCTTTGTGTTTGACAAAGAAGAATTACCAACAACATTTAACGCATATCATGTGCGAACGATTTTGAAAGAAATCAGCTGTAGATGAAATGCAAACACAAATTATATAAAATGGAATTTTTCTATTGTCATTTCCTTTATTTTTGATTTCTGTGAATAATATGCAGCAGGGGCAATACTCCATTAAATGTCCTTGTTTGCAGTTCAAAGTCCACAAAAATACAAAAGATACAAATATGTTGAAGATACAAATATTAATGGTATACCTGCAATTAATAGTCACTTGATTTCGATATATCGATTGCTCCGTAATAATGTAACTGTTATTTTAATTTATTTTAAAATAATTTTCTTGTAATATAAATTATAAATAATTTAAAAAATACATATTGAATGTAAACATCTTTTGTCGACGTGGTGTATTTTCAAAATCAATTTTATGCATACTTTATCCTTAACGGACACATATAACCATAAAACTAGTTTTTGTTTTTAAAATTGAAAAAAAAACTTTAAATTCTTACTTTAAAAATGGATAAATAACTTTTTTTTATATTTAAGATACTAAAAACTTAAAAATAATAAATTTAAAAAAAATATGGCTTTAATTTTAATATTATAAAAACCACTATTATTTGCAGTCACTGCTGAAGGTCATTTTTCACTTCTTAAATTCTTGATTTTTTTGTGTAAGTCTTTGATTCCTTTTAAAATCAACAAACGTCAAATGTTTGTAAAATCTATAAACTTAATTTTATGTTGTCATTTGTCAGTTACATTTGTTCATTTTTGAAAAAATTCGTATTCTCAACAAATTTACACAAATTATTAAATATGAAGCTGCTTGGACTTGGAATGCAGATCTTGAAGCGTGGCCAGTCTTCAAGTGGCCAATCTTCACGTTGCCATACTGCATGTGACTGCCATCAGCCGTGTGACGCGTTACCGCCTTGTCCACCAAAGCCCTTTTGGACCGGACGTCGCGTTATGATTTTTTCTATGGTCAGCGGGACCACTAAGAAAATATCCTATAGAGAACTCATCCCATACAACTAAAAATTTCTGCATAAAACCCCAAAACATTGAGTCTACTGGTAAAATTTACTGAGAACCTGCAGAAAAAGGACGGTTTTTTTAACAGGTCTATAGTAAATTTTACTAAAGGGCCACAATGCTTTCAGTTGAATGGAATGAGTTCTCTTCAGGTTATTTGCTTAGGTGGCAGGACCTCAATAAATTAATTTAATTTTATGGTAATATATTGTAATTATTTCTATTGCAGTTAACTTTTGGGGCCGGAGTTTATACCGGCATTTACGTATCGCAGAATTATGAGGTTTGTAACGTAACCTGATATCAAAGAAAGAATGAGATTATTAACTCTATTGCTTACATTTTGCAGGTGCCCCGTGTAGACGACCCCAAAAAACTGGTGGAACGTGCGAATGAAAAGTTTCGCGAGCTTGTCGATGGGAAGAAAAAGTAATGGCTCCTTTTTTAGAAACTAAATACCTCATACTCATCAACTTTACGCCAAGCAGTTTATTTTAGTAATCCAAATGTATCTGAAACCACGCGCTCTATAAATTTCGAATAAATTTGTTGACAATACATTTAACATAAAGACCGATTTTGAACGGACTGTAAATATTAATTATTGATCATGATTATCATCGTCATTACCATTGATTTATCAATTAAATGTTAAAATTACTTTATACTTTCAATTAATTCGCAGCACGCCAGTCGAACAAATTGTGAAAGATATCAAAAAGGAGGCTAAAAAGATTTTGGATGATTAGCTTGCACTTGGAGATAAAAGACGAAATTATATTATACTTTAGTTTTTTCTGTGTTTAAACAATTTTATCTATGATGAAATAAAGCAAATTAATAAATGTACATTCTAAATGAAGGAGACACCTCCACCATAATATTCTAAACGCGTTTGGGGCTGCACAAAGGCCAACCAGTCCGAGGCATGCGTTGGTAAAAGACCCATGCTATGGCACTTGTACAGAGCGAGGGCGACGTTGGCAAGATTTCCCAAAATGTAGACAATACGCTGACCTGTGCCCTGTGCACCCTCGGCCATCTTTGAAGTGACTTGTGTTGTGAAAATTGCCTTAATTGGACGTATCAACATCATGCCGACCATCATAATTGGGAATATAGATATGGAGTTGCCAGACATGTACATGATGAACAGATTCATAGGTATCTGAAAATGATGGCTATAGTAAATTTGGTAACATTGATTAAGATAGACACCACTTACCTGTTTCAGCGGTCCTAAAGCCAGATCCCACGATTTTTTAATCACCAGACGTTGGTCACGCACAACTTCAGTTTGATTTACTAGCGCCGTGGGATTGTAACCAGGCGGTGAGGGCATATCTGCATTTTTGCTTCATCACACGTAAAGAAAACTTTGAGCCCATTGTGTTAATTGGTAAAGTTATTGCTCTTACCTAACATTAAAGTCGAGTGCCCACTTTGATTTCTTGGAGTTCTGCTTGGCCGACATTTTGATTGAGTTTTCTAACTACTTTTGTGTTAATTTAATTGAAAAATTACTTATAAATTGGCACCAGCCGCAAGATGGACAAGATTTTTTAGTTATCGTTATCGGCTAAAGCAACCCTTCAGTGCCGAACGGTGCTGCCAACTTCTTAGGCGAAAAAGTAGCTGTTTCTGGCTTGAAACCATCCGACAAATAGCTAAAACTGCGATGTAAAATAGCTTAAAACTAAATGGCAGCCCTGAACCCAAAAACGGCGTGGCAATCTTAAATCCCAGAAAAATGTCTGATAGAATTCTAACGAAAAATTGTGCAACAATTTTCAGAATTCTAGGTTTAAAATTATAGAATTTTAGATTTAACGCCATTTCGAAAATTGATCACAATAAAAATGTCCCTAAAACCGTTAGGTCAGGCCTGCCAGCTCGTTTCTCGTTGTGACGGCTATTAAAACAAGTTGGCAGCAATATTAACATTATATGTTAATTAAATGTGAATTTCTCGCAGTTCGTGTATCAAAAGTTGTTCAGCAAGTTTTGTTTATTTAAATTTTATTTAGAATTACCTTTATAAATAGTACGTTCCGTTTTCATATAGTTTTTCTTTTATGTATGTTTGTTGTTACTTGTTTTGCTGTCATGCGACGGACACAAACGAAAAAATTTAATTGTTTTTTTTCTTGTATTTTTAAAGAGCAATTACAATTACAGTTTTGTTTTTCTCATTATTATTACTTTTATATTTATAAAATTAAAAAGAAATATATATTGATGAGGGGGGGTAGGGCAAAAATAACTTAAAAAGACAATTTTATACCATATATACTTGTTATTTTTCTCTTTCTTGTTGTTGTTGTTGTGGTGGAGGTGGTGATTGGGTTCTCTTTTTACTCATTGTTTTTTGCATTTAAACATCCAATAATTATATATATATAAATTTAAATTAAATCATAGCGTTCTTTTATATGCTGATGCTGCTTTGAAAAGTTGTGTTTTTGCTTCTTCTTTTTTTAAGCGGTGTTTGCGATTCTCTTAAACAAATTTTCAATTATGCGCGGCGGCTTTGCGTGTTTTTATAGCTGGAAATGGAAATGCACAGAACCCTCAGTACGCTCATGTTGTTGATCTTGTTTTCTGCTTCTTCATCTTGTTGTTGTTGTTGCTGTTGTTGTTATTTCCCACATACATATAATGATGCCGTTATGATGGCGTAGTTGTTGATGGTTTTTTGCTGCTTTGCTTTTGAAATCAAAGTTAGTGTATAATTATTTTGTTGTTGTTTGTTGTTGTTGCTGCTGCTGCTATTGTGTTTGTTGCTGCTGCTGTTCTTGTTGTTGTTGTTTAAAGTTTATTTAGCGATTAGCATTCTTTAGCTGATTGGACAACCAATCGAGTCCCTCGTAGAGTCCATCGCCGCTGGTTGCACACGTCGCCTGTATATACCAATTGCGGTTTCTGAGTGAGTGCAAGCCAAGTTTATCAGTGATTTCAGCCGCATTCATTGCATTTGGCAGATCCTGAAATGATAAGAGAAAGTATATATAATTAAAATATTGTAAATAAGATGAACACACTCAATTCTTAATTAGTGAGAGTACATTTTCAAGGCTCTCTTATCTCTACGACATGCGTTTCTTATCAGTTAACATTCATTTTTTTTTTTGCCTCTGATATGTTGTGCAATCCATTTGACATCAACATTTTAAATGTTTAACTGATTAAACATATATAATTGTAACTTGATTTACTATTATTATTTTAATATTTTAAAAATAATTTACCTGTTTGTTGGCGAATATTAGTAAGACTGCATCTCTAAGCTCATCCTCAGCCAGCATGCGCATCAATTCCTCTCTCGCCTCACCGATACGCTCTCTGTCATTGCTATCAACGACGAAGATAAGACCCTGTATATAGAATAAGACACAACACACATGTTAATTGAGTTGAAATTAAAGATAAGAGCTAATTGAGCTGATCATCATATAGATAAATATCAGTCCCGTCTTGAAACAAAATTAACTTTGAATAATCATAGTATAATCATAACAAGTTGTTAACATCATCTAGAAATTCATAACATAAAAAATAAATTAAGAACAACAACGTACTTGTGTATTCTGGAAGTAATGCCTCCACAATGGACGAATTTTGTCTTGGCCGCCCACATCCCACACTGTAAAGCTAATATTCTTGTATTCTACAGTCTCCACATTGAAACCTGTATAGAAAGTGAAAATAAGATGTGATAAATAAGCATTAGTTTATTAATTCTCTACAAGTTGTATGATTAATTGAATTGAAACTTACCAATGGTAGGTATCGTTGTAACAATTTCGCCTAATTTGAGTTTGTACAGAATTGTGGTTTTACCAGCGGCATCCAAACCGACCATCAATATTCTCATTTCCTTTTTACCGAAGAGGCCTTTGAATAGATTCGCAAATACATTTCCCATGTTGCTGCTGTTGCTTCTTGTCTTTCAATGTGGAGGGGATTGTTTAATAAAATTGTTATACTACTGCTTCTTCTTCTTTATTTATATATTTCTGGAATTATTTAGACAAGTTCAAATCCGAGTTGCAACTGCTGTTAATATGCAACTCTTTTGTGGATTTGTTTGCTTGTGACGTGAAGAAACTGTAATAAATAGAATAAGGATCCAAATTATTACTCAATTCGAATTAATTAAACTGCTGCTGGCATATGGAGAAGCAAAGGAAAAAACAACCCCCGATATAAACTGACTTGTATTACAAATATAAATATGAGGACTGAAGTTGTAGTCGAATGTTGTTTAGGTTTTGACGGTTAATTGCACACTGTTTTAATCAGATTTCAGCACATCAGTTTCGATTGTTAAGCTGACGTGTTGAACGAGCGATGAGTAAACCGGAAACCCCAAAGCGAAATCATGAAATATGAAATATGGTGTATATATAATAAAAAACTCCCATTAAAATTTGTTAAATACGTAGCAGCAACAAAGTAAGTCTCTTTCTTCAGCGGAGCGAGAAAGTGTAGAAAAGGCGATGAAAGCTTTTGCAAAAGTTCAATGACAACAACAACAATAACAACAACAGCAAGTTCAAGATGTCGTGGCTTCAAAATAGAAACAAAACCAAGAATCAAAGTCAAAAGCTAACTGTCAAGAATAGCTTTGATTTGGTATTTAAATTCGCTGCCAACGCTGACGCTGAAATCGCACAACTGATAAGATATTGATTTTTTTGATGTTGCTGCTAATGTGTGTGTTTGTTTTAATCATAAACTTATGAAAAAACGTGTAACGACAGCGCGTAAATGATTAGCCTGAGTAACTTGAAAAATATTACGATTTATCAGTGCAAATGCAAAGCTGATGAATCGCTCAAAATCTATGGTGAGTCAGCAGCAGCGATAAAGTTTAAACAGCGGCGGCTTTAACTAGTATGCGTATGCCTGTGTGTGTGTGTGTATGTTTGAGTAGAAAACATACACACACACACTTAAATATACGCTCTCAAATATGCAATTCAATTGAAAGTTTAATTGACTGAGTATAGAAAGAGTGAGAGAGAGAGAGGGAAGCTTCTCCTACGCCAATAACAACAAACAGCTAGCAGCCACGACTCTGCCGTCGCTAGAGCTGCAGACCAAAACGTACAAATACATATACGGCGTATCTATAAAAGCCTCATTAATAATTCTCTTAAGCATTGTTAACTTGCATTCACTGCCAAAAAGTACAACGTGCAGAAAACGCAATGTCACATTAAATATGTGTAACAAAATGAAAACTACACGTAGCAACTTTTTTTTATGCCGCCGCAGCGGCAGCAACACCCTGCATACAACTACACAGTCAGAAATACAAACACTCATACACACACACACGCATAGGGTTGCCTAAAACTCTGATGTGCGTGTTAAATAATCATCATTTTCACCGAGTTAAATGCACTAAAACACAGAGATATAATTTCTTTAACTTTACAAATTCGCATGAAATTTAAAGATGTTCAATTTTTCTTTGTTTGCACGAAAAATTAATGCACAGCTAGCCCACGCACACACTAGGCAGCCCTATGCAATTTGTAAATGTATGTGTGAGTGCCTGTGTGTGTGCGACTGCCTTTGTATGAGTACCAAGAAATGATGACGGCGACGTATGCTTTTTTTTTCTTCTTTTGCGTTCGTCAAACAACGGCCGCCTTGTTTTGTTATTTTACAAATAAAATAATCGTTGGTTTTCCACTTTGAACATTGTCTGGATATTTGGATTTGAGCTATTGCACTTTGCACTTATTATTTACCGTTTTCTTTGCAGCTTTTTTGTAATTTTTCCTTTGATAAAATTTTCTGCTGCCAAACCGACGGCGAAAGAAGAATGTACAAGTTGGTGATGACAGAGTTGTCTGCGATTGCAGGAATCGATATTCACGTAGCTGCGATCTATCGATTGCACATTTTACCGAGATAAATGGTAGCAAATGTTAATTATATAATTGAAAATTATCATTGCATATTTTGCATACGGTCATTAAATATTTACAATTGTAAACATGAGGTAATTTAACTTATCGAAGAGAATGTTACAATTTTCGTGCACTTTCATCGACAGTTTCTCACGATAGTTGTGTGTGCGTGTGTCAAAATTTCTACACCAATACACCAACATCAACCACATTGCTGCGGCAGCATTTTCTGTACCAAATGATAAAAACCCTACCAGCTTTTCAGTAAAATACGGCGTTTCACAAATTAGACACCCAAAACATGATTGAAAATCCATACGCACCAAATAATTGAATCAAATGCGCATCAATTTGAGCAGAAATTTTAGAAATTTCTGCTTGGAAATGTCAAAAAATCACAGAGCGAAATAAAACTTGACCGAGAATACACTTGCCGTTGAAAAAACTGTAAATTCACCAACGCTGAACGTACGCTCAACGCTGAGCGTGGACGTGTGTTAGAGCAGCAAGACTATACCATTTCGTGGTGACTTCTCATGCGGCACTCTCATATGCTGCCACGTCTTGTCCACAAGCGAGGCCGGTGTGTTGAGTTCAAGTGATGACAACCAGTCGTGAATGCCCGCATAGCTTTTTTTTTAACTAGTTCTCTCTTTTCATTATCAGTTCGCTAGTATTTTAGCTATTTTGTATCGCAATTTCAGTTATTTTTTGGATTCCACAAACAACTATTTTTTCATCTAAAAATTTGGCAACACTGAACTGCACGCTACATGTGCAAATAAATGTTTTATCCGAAGACACCATTTTTGGGCAAGGGATTGCTGCTGGAAAATGAAATTCTTAAAGTGCATGTGAGTGGGCAGTTTGTTGACAATTCAAATCAATAAGTGACATTACAAACACATGCACAACGCGAAATGTCAGAAGTAGACTACTAAAGTACGATGTTTCGATAATTCTAAATTTATTAGGGACACATTGGCATTCGAAAAGTTGGTTGTTTGATGGCGCAACATTGACTGTGTTGATTTTAAATTTACTAATTGATTTATGGATTTCTTAAGTCTTTAGCTTTACCACAATTGTTACCATGGCTTTGCGAAACGCCGCGCATTACAACCTATCGAATCAACACGCTTCGCACCAAAGTAGCAGACTACAAAGCCAAATTGCAGAATCAATTAAGCGAACGTTATGGCCCAAAAGCACCCAAGGTATTCGGACTCCCAGAATTGCCGGAAATGTTATGCATAGCACCATTGGACACATCGGCTGATGTGGCATATGATGACTCCCTCAAGCAGCTGATTGTGGACACCAGCTGTGGTGCTGCCTTGCTAAGAGGTGCCCACATTTTTGCACCTGGCGTTTTGGCCATGGAAACTGGAACACAACTGCAGGAGATGGTCAATGTGTTTGCCGATTTGCCGGGCAAATGCAAGAAAGGCACTGCCACACGCTACATCTGCGATGAGAAAATATTCTTGGGAGTCGGCCAAGTGCTCATGCAACGCCATCAGCTGTACAACAACAATAAGCAACCGCTCTCTGGAATAGCCGTGAGAATGTTGACGAATGTGAGTGGCGTTCCCACCTTAGGTGATCTCAGTGATGAGGATGCGTTGCTGCAGAACCTGCCCTCGATTGTGTCTGTACGTGTGTTGGCGCCACAACCGGGTGAACGCATCCTGGACATGTGTGCGGCGCCAGGCAACAAGACCACCCACATTGCCGAGCTCATGGGCAACGTGGGCACTGTTATTGCGCTGGACAACTCTGGCAGTCGTGTGCGTGGCATGCAATCGAAGCTGGCTAACTACAGCTGCATTGCAGCCCATCAATTTGATGCCACCAAAGCCTGGAATGAGAACAAAATTGGAATGGAGTGCTTGAAACCGCCATTTGCCTCAAGCAGCTTTGATCGCATACTTTTGGATGCTCCCTGCAGCGGATTAGGCAATCGTCCGCAACTCAGTTGCAACATTAAACAGCCTAAAGTGTTGCAATCCTATCCACACATACAACGGAGTCTCTTCTCCCAGGCAGTTCCACTTTTGCGACCTGGAGGCGTTCTCGTCTACAGCACCTGCACCGTCACCGAGGCAGAGTGTGAGCAGCTGGTGGCTTGGGCGTTGCGCAAGTTCCCGCAGCTGCAACTCGTTGATGCCACACCCAAGTTGGGTGCACCTGGTCTGCAACTGCCAGATTTAGATGATGCACAGTGTGAACTCCTGCAACGTTTTGGCCCAAGCGCTGCAAATCGTGTGAAGCGCTTGGATACAGTGGGATTCTTTATAGCCAAGTTTCAAAAGTCGTTGTCCTAAGATTGTAAAAGACCTTGTTTTATTTGTTTTAATTTTTATAATAAAAAGTTACTTAAGTGTTATTCTATGACTTTTGCTACTGCTATTGTATGCTTTTGGTTTGTATTACCTATTACTGCAGTTCTTCGTCCCTGAGATCTGTTGATGATGATCAAGAATATATATATACTTCATAGGGTTGGAAATGCCTCCTGCTGCCCTGTTACATATACTCCAACGAACACAATACACCATTTTACTTATTTTAAAAATTATGTATAAAATTTATGTATAAAAATTATTATAAAGTTATCATCAGATATCACAAAACCTTAACAAATTTATAAAAAGTAACAAAAAATAAAAATCATCATTTCGATTTTTTCCCATACCGGGAATTGAACCCGGGCCTCCCGGGTGAGAGCCGGGTATCCTAACCACTAGACAATATGGGATGGTTGGATACATTGAGCTTATTTATAGCCAAGTTCCAGATGTTCCAAGATGTTTTCCTAAGATCGTATAAAAATTCTTTTTGTAATTTTTAAAATAAAACGTATTTTTAATTGTTTTTCTATAATTAAAAAATTAAAAAAAAAGATTGTTTCCAAATAACTAATTTTTACTTATTTAGTCATAGTAACAACGCAACCATTTCTATCTGAAAGGAAAACAACTTTTAGAAATTGAAGATTTTTTTTATCGCATTTATTTTTGTTTTTATTTTAATTTAAATTGCAGTTTAGATATTGTTTTATATATTTTACAACTATGTTTCTTGTTAAGTGTTTGTGGCATGTTTATAGCTTTATTTTTATTTTTTCTTTGCTCAAATTTTAAAATTATTGAACATCTTGTTGTAGTTGTTGTTGATGTTATGCTGTTATTTAATTAGATTTTAAAAATACTTAAATAATGTACATTTCATAATGATAATTATAATATTACATGTTTTATACGCCTAAATGTTGGTTTTGTTTATGCGTAATATGTTTGTGTGTGTGTGGTCATTATTTTTGTTGCATTTTAATTGATTTTTGTTGTTGTGAGTTTAAACGAGTTTCTCAAAATGCAACTGCTGCATTTTCTGGTTGCCTAGAATAAAGAATTACACATTGCATTAATTTTAAGTAAGTTAATAAAATTATAATCTATTTTTTTTTATTTATTACAGTTACAAGTTATATTTGTAGTTTTATTTCTGTTTATTTTAGTTTTCTCATCTATAATGTCAAGTTATTGAATTTCCTGCGAATATGGATTTGCTAATGTCCAGCAATAGATACAATCTAAAAACTTGCATAGTTTTAATGAAATATATTTAATAACAAATCCAAAAATCGAATATTATTTACGCTACTCTCAAACTATTCACTTATTGTAGTTATCTGGTTTTTTTTTGGATTAACATTTAATAGAGGTAAGAACTTTAATTGCATTTGGAAAAAAAAATATAAATATCATTGGAAAAATTAAAACAAGATAAACTTGAGAGCAATTGGAGTGCGATATGATTGGCATAATGGGATCAGCTACGGGATGAGGTTAATGCCTAAATGGTTTAAGTCGATTTCTTGTTTCAATTTATATCTTTTTCCACTTCCACTTCCATTCGTCTTTCTTATAACAAAGGCCTGTGCTTTATCATAGTAATGCTTAGAAGCTACATATACATATGCCTAGGAGTTTAGATATAGTGTTTTTGTTTATTTACGTCGGGATATTTAGCGTCTTGAACTGATCCTCCTGCATTTCAGTCATCATAAACGTGCCATCCTGCAGCAACAAAACAACCCGACGCGTTCCACCTGCAAATACCAAAAAGAATTGCTTTAGTTATAATTTCAAATGTATACAAATGAATGTTGTTGCTTACCCGGCGATGGTAAATCCGCTTGGACCACTTCGGCAGGTATTTGTGCCTCCTGTCCGTCGCTGTCCGAGGTTGTGATGTGAATCTGCGCCGTGTGCGGTGTGTTGCCCGCTGGCGCCGCCTCCTGTTGCTGTTGTTGCTGCAACACAGCCGCTTGATGTTGTGCCAGCTCCTCTTCCGTCATGCTGACCAATATGTGCTCACCATCGGCTGTGGCATCGCCTTGTTGGCCAACGGCAGCCACTGCCTCGGCAACAGCATTGTCCAGGGTAAGCACATCCTGATCCTCACCCTCGGCAGCGGCCACATAGGCAAACTGTTGTTCCCCATCGGGTCCCTGGGTGACCAGAATGGTCTGCCCTTCGGCATTCTTCCCAGCCACCTGATAGACGGTGCCATCCTCGCCGCGCACAAGCAGCGCTGAGCCATCCTCGTTGGTGAGCACCTGCTGCTCACTGCCCAGCAGCTCCTGGGCGGCTGCCTCGAGCTGTTCACGCTGCTGCTCCTGCTGTTGCTCCTGCTCCATCTGCAATTGCGTCTCCTCCTGGCCAATTAGTTTGCCAGTGATGGGGCACAATTGTGCTTGATGCTGTGGCAGCTCTTCCTGTTCCATTTCCATTTCTATTTGCATCGGTTGCACCTTGGCAGCCGCTGCATTTGCAGTGCGTTGTCGCAGCGGTGTCAATTGTTGCACCTTCTGGATCTGCACCTGCTGCTGCTGTTGTTTCTGCTGTTGCAAGGCCTGCGCGTGTTGCTGCCGCTGCTGACGCACCTGTGCCGCTCGTTGCGCTAAGAGATCCTCGCGCGTCATCACCTTGCGCGTCACCTTGAGATCCCCAGACTTGGACAGCTGCAGTATCTTCTGCTCCGGCGTTACAGCCTTGCCACCGGACACCACCCGCTGCTGTGGCGTGCTGGAGCGTGCCACAACCATGCGACCACTGCCCGCCTGTGCTCCGGCTCGTGCAGGTGTTGCCACTTGTCGCACTGCAGTAGGCGTGCTGCTGCTGCCCACCGGACGACGTGGCAACGGAGTTCCACCCTGTCCCAGTGTCCGCAACACATGCGGACGCTGGCCAACAGTCACGGGTGAACTGTTGCCAGAGGCTCGAGCGACTGCCATACGCTTGGCGGGAGGAACTGTCGCCACGGAGACTGCTGATGTTCTGGCTTCCGAGCTGTCTATGCGAAAGATGCCTCTGGTGTTACTGGTTATTTCGGATCGCGATAAGTATCGCACTGGACCCTCGGTTCTTTGACGTTTCTGTAATAGAAAATTCAACGCAATTTGTAAGCAAAAAATATTTTTATCGATATTTATGTTAAATGAGATCAATTGCGGTTCCATAAATAAATTATCAGGGTGACTATTCGAAACGAATATCGGTTTCAGTTAGGGTTTTGTTAATGCTTTTATTTTGGTTTTTGGTTACTCAATAAATTTGTATATTAGTTTCTTGAAGGTTATCAATTTTATTTGCATGTTTTGTTTTTGAAATATCGGTATAATTTCGGTTCACAAAAAAAAAAAAATAAAAAAATTGTGAAATTTCGGAATGAATAGTTTTGTTTTCGGTTTAATGATTAAGAATTTTAGTTGAAAATACCAATTTTAATCGATTAATACTGGTTAAAGGTATCGGTTTCGATAACGGTTTTAATTCATGTAAATTATAGACCGTTTAATAGTATTATTATTCGAAAACACATGATATATAGTCGAAAATCTTAACTACAATTAAAATCCCTTGTATTCCATAAACAGATTCAGTTACAATTTTAATTATATTTAAACAAATCTAAATTTATGAACCACTCTTTTTGTACACTGATTCGATTTTGATATCGTGTATTTAAAAAAAGGTGCGAAATCACAACAGAAAGTTTTAAAAACTATTTTTCTAAGACTTTTTAATAGTGTTGTATTAAATAACGACAACTCGATTTGCGTAGTAGCGATTGAAATCCATGATAATTTTGTAACGATCTATCTATTAACGATGATTTCCATTAATTCGGAATTAACGGATTCCAATTACTTTACAGAATAAGTTGTTCAAATTTTCAATAACGTTTTTGTATCCGATAACGCTTTTGATCTGTTCGCCCTATTGATAGTGTTATCGAAAAGCTATAATCTACAGCAATCTTCTTTAAATGTATATCAACATAAGATTAGTAATATACTTACTGCTTGTATAGAATTGGGTATTTCGGGCTTGCGAAACATGCCCGAACTGGTGCTGTCATCCGTGTAGATGATTTCACCCATTTTCGGCTCCTTCTCGCTGAGGGCAGAGGTTGTGGAGTTGCCATTGATGCGTGTTGGCGTTGTTGGCAACGATGATTGGATTTTGGGCTTATTCAACTGCACGGAGCTTCCACCGTTTTTTAAACGCTTAACCGTGTGCGATGGTATCAAGTCCTCCTCGAGATCTTCCATCTCCATGGATTCATTGGATGCATTGAGACCAGAACCGTCAGCACTGGAGTCCGTATGATTCAATTTTCGTTTAATGGCCATTGGCGTTGATTCGGCCGTCGACCAATCTTGCTCCGTGGCTGACTCATCCTCGTTGGCCGACGACGGCGATGTGGAGCCTTCACCACCACCGCTTTCGTTGACCCATTGCTTGAACTGATCCATTGCTTTGGTTTTTGAAGTACGCGATGGACGAGAGGCAGCAACGCCCGATGAATTTGGCGAAACAGCCGATGCAGATAATGGACTAAGTGGTTCTGAATCCGCTTTGCCACTAATTCCCGATGTTGGAGAGGATTTATCCACTGGCTGCTTTTCCTGCTGCATACGCTTGAGGGCGTCTAAACTCTTCTCACGCTTGAGCTTCTGCCGGGCCAGTTGTTTCTCAAAGATTTGTAGAAAGTATGGCACACGCTCCAGATTGGCCATAACTTCCCAGGTGTTCTCATTGTGCGATCTATCGCACCACTTCACCAGATACTCGTGTGTTCTCCGACGTGGATTAAAACGTTTCGCCACAATACTTTCGACAGCCTCCTCCGAGCGTTGTTCCGTCTTCGGATCGACTCGTATGGCAATCCGATTGTTATTCTTAACAGCGCCAACTGTTGTCGCTGCCGTTGAGGCGCCTCCTGTGGGCGTAGGTGTTCCAGGCTTCGATTTGGGTCGCTCGTTCTCCGTGTCCTTCAGCTGTGAAGCAACTGTTGGCAGCTTGCCAGCGGGGGATTCTAAATTAAAATAAAGCAACAGTTTAGAAAAATTCGATATACATTTGAAATAAATGCTGAGTTCCTACTTCTTGTGGGTGAGACACTGGATGATGTGTTGCTGTTTGCAGTGCTGTTGTTGTTGTTGTTATTGTTGGGATTGACAACCGTTTTGGTGATGCGCACCGGCATATCCTGCAGCTGTCCGTGTCCAATTTTGCCAAAGGACTGTATTGTCCGTCCGGCCACAATCCACGGCTCGCGCACACTCTCCTCCAGCTTCACCCAGTGCTGATAGAGTGCCCAGGAATTTGAAGAGTTGCTGCCTTTGCGTGTGTGCAACTGTGTGGCTTTCCATAGTGTAAATGCCCAGATCGTGGGTTTCGTATCAAGCGATTCTTTTAAATTTGAATTCTCCTTCTCACACGCATCATCCTCCTTATGCGATCGAAACTCTTCCACAAAATTAAAGGCGCGCAAGCAGCGACCACAAACAAGCACATCCATGTTGGCTAATTCCTCCTGGGCAGCTGAATAAAAACAGAGTGGAGGGAAGGTTTAAATTTTTTTTTTTTACCTTTTTTCAACTTCTTTTTTTTGTCTTGAACTTACCTCTTATAATATTTGAGTGTTTGCCAATTTCCGTCGGTGCAATCTCCTGTGCCAACATTATACACAACACCAACGTTGTAGCTAAAAAGTGTACAATTTGAAATATGCTCTTTTATTCAATTTAAAAACAAATAAAAACTGTAGCAAATACGCGCACAAACACACACACACACGTACGCATGTGCGAGTAAAATAAAAATAAAAAAAAAGTACAGTGCCGTGGTGTGTTTGTGCAGCGAGGTGGCAACGTTAACAAATGGCAACCAAGTGTGGTGTCTTTTACTCATATGTAATAAGTAGCAGAGTTACAGCGCCTAGGAAGAAAGGTGAGCACAAAGCGTAATAGGCAAAAATGCAGCGAACACCCGCACAAAGTGTAGACGCACAAAACAGAGAAAACCGGGCGCGAAAAAAATGCAACAGCAAAACATTAACTTTCGACAAGCATTAAACACACTTATGTAGTTATGAATACATAGAAACAGCCAAATCGTTTTTATATTCTTATCTTAAACTAGCCGCCATTTCAGGAGAAAATGCCGCACACTTCATTTGCAATTGCAAATTGACAAACTAAATGTATGAATGCATGAATACACATTGTACACACAGACACAGATGTTTGACTTAATGATATTAAAATGCTTTGTAGCTCATTTAAAACAATACATTCAATTATCTAGCACGATTTGTAATATTAAATTTGCATTGTGCGCCCTTATTTCGTTAAATTTCTGTATGCATTTTTTCACTCTTTTGTTTGTATTTGCGTTTGGCTTCTGTTTTACACACCTTCTAAAAATATAGGGTTTACACAAAAATTTTAAGTTGCTGTTTTTTTTTTTTTTTAAACAAGAAATTTATATTTAACTGTTTTTATTCTTCAACTCGAGCAACGCTGTTCACAATTGCACGCGCGCCAACTCTGAATGCCAAAAAAGTTTGTACAACTGAACGAAGTGGCCAGTTCTGTTTTCGGGATATGGCTAGGGTGACTTTTGTATGTCCTTCTGTGTATATAGGCATACATAAAACACAATCGAAATAAATATATTTGAAATGCAATAATATTTTACTTTAAATTTACAATTATTCAAGAAAAGGTTAAAAGCGTTTAGTATTTAACTTCACACAACTTTATGTACTTTAATATTTTGGTAATGTCGTATATGCTCTAACAGCCGTGTAGCGCCGATTTCCGTTCGTCCGTGTTTTGTAGCCCTCTGTGAACCAATCACGTGGCGTGGTGTATTTGTACTGTCAATGTGGCAGCACTGTTTGGTTGTCAATGAATGGAAAAAATAAAATTAAACGGATTGATGAATTATACGGTGTAGTTATTTTAAATTTATAGAATTTTTATTATTTTCTTGCTTAAATTATGAATATTCTTTCAATCAAATATGTGGCATATATTTTTATTTTGATGAAATGGCAACTCTTCGGACTTTAGCTGCACGCACTGTTGTTAACTTAGCTGTTTTAAAGCTAGCTTTAACTATTTTTAGCGTTTAAATTGTAAGTGTAAATTTTAGGTATTGAAAATTTAAAAATGAAATACTTTGACAATATATTAATAATTTGAAAATTTAAAATTCCAAATAAGATAAAATTAAGAAAAACATATTAGTAATTTAATTTAAAAAAAATATAAAAAGTATAACAAAGTTTAACTTATTTAATTCTAACAAAAATTCTGCAACAGTTTTTAAAGTTCTAGCTTTAAAATTATACATGTTTCAATGTAAGCCCATTTTCAAAATTGATCACATTAAAAATGGGCTGCCAGTCCGTTTTTTGTTGCAGCAAAACAATTAAAACAAGCTGGCAGCACTAAAACTACATTTGGAAATCAGCTGTGCCGTCTCGCTTAGAAACAGCTATTTTATTTTCTTAAAAGTTGGCAACAGTGGTTGGTACAGCCGGCTTTTGATAAATTTTGTAATTATTATATTAATTTTAAATAAATAAGCACAAAGAATGGCTGATGATGAGCAAGACGATCAAAAGGAGTATCGCTGGGAGACGGGATACGAGAAGACATGGTAAAAGACCAACTAACAAATAATGAATTGTTGCTTTTTACAAAATGCTTCTGCTTTTGCTTCTTTGGCCCACAGGGAAGCCATCAAGGAGGATGACGATGGACTGCTGGACAGTGCCATTGCGGATATTATCCAAAAGGCGAAGCGCAAGCGTCAGGCTGAAAAGACAAAACAAAATCGCTTGGGCATGATGCGGCATATGTTCATAGTCTTGGATTGTTCCGAGTCAATGAGCGTTCCAGATTTAAAGCCCACACGTCTGTTGTGCACATTAAAGCTGCTGGAGATCTTTATTGAGGAGTTCTTCGATCAGAATCCCATCAGTCAGCTGGGCATTATAGCGCTAAAGGCTAAGCGTGCCGAGAAGATAACCGAGTTAACCGGCACATCGCGTGTGCATCTCAAGGCGTTAGAAGGGTGAGTAGATCTCTGTTTATAACAACACGATTTTAATGGATTTCTTGTAGTTTGGCTCGTGTGTCGCTGACCAGCGAACCGTCGCTGCAAAATGGCTTGGATCTGGCCTTAAAGACCCTCAAGGTGGTGCCATCGCACGCATCGCGTGAAATAGTCATCATCATGGGCTCGTTGACCACGTGCGATCCCGTGGACATTAATCTGACGATTGATGAGTTGAAGAAGGAACGCATACGCTGTTCGGTTATTTCGTTATCAGCTGAAATTCACATTTGTCGCTATTTGACACAACAAACGATGGGCACTTTTGGAGCCGTGCTGGATGATTCGCATTATCGGGATCAGTTGTTGTCCCAGGTGGACCCACCACCAGCTGCCAAGACACAGGATAATTCGCTAATACGCATGGGCTTTCCGCATAGTAAAAGCGAGGTCGAGGGCAAGGATGCGCCACTGTCCATGTGTATGTGCCATATAGAGAACCTCGAGGAACCCAGTGAATTATCCACCACGGGTCACCATTGTCCGCAGTGCAACAGCAAGTACTGTGAGCTGCCCGTGGAGTGTCAATGCTGTGGCCTAACGCTGGTCTCCGCTCCACATTTAGCACGCTCCTATCATCATCTCTTTCCGGTGCCCAATTTTGAGGAGCTGCCATTTGAATCGGTGCCACCAGGAGCACCCGAGTGCGGTGGATTGCGTAAGTGCTACAGCTGCATCAAGGTGCTCAACGCGCAGGCGGACAAAAGCGTCTTCAAGTGCGGCTACTGCAATCAGTTCTTCTGCCTCGACTGTGATATATTCATCCATGAGACTCTGCACGCCTGCGTTGGCTGCAATACCATTCCCGGCGTTGCTGGTCTGGTCTATCAAAAGCAGGGCGGCAAATCGGCAGCCGACTCTCAGCAAACTATGCTGCCATCGACCTCGAAGCAGCGCACTCAGTATACCCTGTAAATCAAGCTATGGGGACTGCTTTGATTCTTGTTTATGTCGACTAGAAACCATATTAATATATAGAAGTAAGCTAAAGTTGCATTTCAGATGCATACAAACAGTTGTCAATAAGATTTTTTTATGTCCAAATAAAATGTAAGTAATTTATACCCTGTATTTGAAATAGCAGAGCATGCCAGGTAGATCAAACGGTTTTTGATTAACAAAATACACTTCATCTGATTGTATAGTAAGCTATTTAGTTATTCTTTAAAAATTACAGGGTATAGCAAGTTAGACCAGACTGAATACCATTGATTACCATTGAAATAACTTGAGTTTCGTGCTGTACATTCAACTCTGGTTCACTGACAACGTTGAACAATTGATTGTTCAAGTTCTATGACAATCTAGAATATATTCTCAAAGGTTTTCCATCGAACGGCGAAAGTTTTTCAATTATTTGCAGCACATTGCAGCTACGTCCAGTTTTGAAGACTTTAATGTTACTAAAACAACTTAATTATGAAATGTTCTTTTTTTTTTGATTCTATTGTTGTTGCTGTATGTAGTCTATTGCTATTGTTATTGCTGTTGTTTTTGTTGCCATTCACAGTTAATTCTTGTCATTTGCTTTTGTACTATTCTGTATTCCGTATCTGTATCTAAACTTGACGTATCTTTTTTTGTCTGCGTCTCGCGCGAGTTCATCGCCAACGTTCGTCGCACTCGGGTCGAATTTTTAAAAAGTCAGCTTAATTCTAAAGGTGTTTTTCACTAGTTTCTTTACTATTAATAACAATCGGAGACGTGTTGCTGTGTCAAGTTCAAGTTTAGTCAACAAGTTGTCAGGTAAGGTCAGTGCTGTAGTGTGTTAGATTTCCCTAAAGAGTTTTCAGTATAGCAGTTTAAAGGAATATGACAGTATACATAACAATATTAACCAATTTATCCAAGGAATATTGCAGATGTAGTAAAAATCAACAGAAATCACAATTGAGTTAGACTTTTGACCGTTTAAATAAGCATATTTGTAAATATTAAGAAGAACACTAGAATTTTAAAAATATGCTGAGTAGACGAAGTTTTAGTGTTTTTCTTTAAATAAAATTTTATTAATAATTTAAAAAATTTAAATGCTTTAACTAAATGCCAATATTTTCTTAATGTAATCAAAAGATGATTTAGTAAAGTGTGAATATTCCTTTTAAACAGTACATTAAGTTAAATGCCATTAAATATTGTATTATAATAAAAAACTAGTGAAAAACACATTAAGAATTAAGCTGACTTTTAAGAAATTATTCAAAATTATACTGAACAAATATACAAATACTGAAAATTTTTTTATAAAAACTTAATAACCTAGCCCAATAATAATTATAATAATAATGTTACGCTGTTAGAATACCCAATTCAGTTGATAATTTTATAATTTATTTTTGTTTTATTTGTTTTGTTGTTTGTCGAAGCCATAAAAATTAAACTGAACGTCAATGACACTGCCTTAAACGAGTTATGAACTGGTTTCGACCAAGCTAAGCCGCATATATCATTCATACTTCAGTTATATTAACAATTAACAACAACATCTTTGAGTATTTCAGAATTTCAACAAGATTTGGTCTAGCACTCTTATTGAATCTTTTGTGGGCCAATAGCAGAAAAAAGGTCGACTAATAACTCAATACAACACTTGAGAAGTTCAAGAGACCCATAATTAATGAATATGTATCATTAAGTTAAACAAATGAATAAGCTGTGAATATTATCACAATATTATTGGACATAAAATAATAGTATCTGTCACATCTGTCACCGTTTGTAGGAAAAAGAAACATAGGGGTAAAAGATGTTTTGATAAATAACTGGGTTATGGAAGTTGACCTTAAATAAAGGTCTGCAGATTACAGTAGACTGATAGATAGTCAATAAAATATAATAAGTTAATATAACCCTTACAGACGTGTTTTTATTCCATTTTAATCCATTTTACCATAGGAACTTGTGACGACTGTCACTTCGTCAATTATTTTAATTACATTAACATTACATTAACAATGTTAATATTAATGTTAATGTTAATTTAACATAATGCAAATCTCGATTTCTTTAAGAAATGTATCGATAACTTTTACTAATATAGTCGATATAGACAATCGATGCTTATCGAAACTGGAAAATTTAAATTTTAGTTTTTGCAAATTTAAAAATGCAATAACTTTGAAATTAATTAATGATGACAATTTAAAATTCGAAACTCAAAAAAAAATATATAAATTTTAATGAAGGTTTGAAACTCATCAACCAAAGGTAAGAGAAGTAAGAAATGTAATTACAAAAAACCAAAAAAAAAATCAAAAAATCGAGAAAATACCAACAAAAATTCTGCAAAAATTTTAAAAACTCTAGCTTCAAAAATAAGAAAAATTTCAATTTGGTCAAAATTTTGTAGATTTGCAACTAAATATTTTTTTTTATTTAATTAGAATAAGTTGCCAGATCAGGAAATTTTGGCAGGGTGGCAGCCTTTGGATGGCTTATAGAAATTCCGCAACTCAAAAATTGTAAATAAACGACGTTAAGCTTGAATATTGCGCATCAAAAGATTTGTGATTATTAATTACATATACATATACATATAAAGTTTAATTTAATTGGTTTAACAATAATCAAAAACTCTTCTATATTCCTTCGATACATCAAAGTGCCTAAATGAGTTGCATAAAAAGTGAGCTTAAAATAAATATTAGTCACACTTCGTATAAAAAGTGTTTTTATTCATTCCACATATTAACATATAAAAGCTTTGTTAGAGAAATAACTGAAAAGTTGATCATTCTAGAAAAACCGAAATAATTATAATTAAAGATGGCTCCATAAATTGCTGTCAATAATCTTTAAAACTACTGCATATTTTAATTGTATATAAATCATCTTATAAAAATATGATCTTAACATATTCATCATATCATATTGCCTATATGAGTAAAAGAGTTGAAACAATAGAAAAAAAGTTGATTATAAATAAAGGAATATCTGATTCAGAGAAATATAATGAATATGTACGAGCGATATAATCACCTGTTATTAACATCTCTAACCAGTTTGTAATATCATAGTATACTTATAATTAGAACTATGACTATAACTAACCCATGTCTGACACTTTCCATTGTAAGCCTTGAACTATTTTTGAATGCACTTGTCAAACCGAGAGGGAGGCATTCATTGTCTGGTCTCATTCCAATCAGAGAGATCTAACATACATTTAGTCACTGAATGAATAGACACAATTCACATTTAACGGGTAGACAGCCATCTAATTACTGGATCTACCGAGCTCTGAAATAGTACTTCCGCATCAGGCACCTGTCTCTTAGATACTCGAACGAGCTGTGAATTGGATAATAAATAATGCTTTGGACACTTTGTTGTCATATAATAGAAACGAGATACGACATACGATATACTATATATCCAGATACTATATAATACATAAATAGATAGCTGGGCAATTGGCCGCAATTAGCATTTGGTCTAATTGCAGTTTACGAGCACACAATTTCCATGGGCTTTAAGCTTTTTGCTCATCATTAGGAAAATTGCATAGGCAAGCAAATGCAGAGAGAATTTTCATTAGCACAACCTTCCCTCTCACTAAAAAACCAAAAATGTTACTCCCTTCATATAATAATTTATGCCGGAAAAACGCCTAAAAGTGTGCTGTATAATTTTGGAAGCCAAAGTAACCGAAAGCAACTTTGATGCTGCTGTAAAGTTTTCTGCGGCTAATCACTTGTTAAGTTATTTGTTAAGGCATGTACGGGATGTTTCAAAGGAGTGAAGGGGAAGGGAAGGGATAGAGCAAAAGTTGCTTGGGGGCAACGCCAAGTATTTGTGGCATGTTGTGTTGTATGTTCTGGGAGCCTATCCATTGATTCGGAGGCCAAACATGCTCAACTTATTTGCATTTTCCTCAAGTTTCCTGCAAATTGGCTATGCATAATAAAATGGCAACAATTTGTAATTTATAATAACTAATTAGTGAGTGTAAAATATAGCGTCGACTCAAAGACAAAGAGATGGAAAGTTATTTAACCTTTGTAAGCTGAGATACTTTCATCACGGAGAGTAGATGATTTTCAATGGAGAGTTTAATATGACTTACAGGTTGTAAATGTAGCCAGCAATACTTAACATGATCCACACTAAATCCAAACTTTAGAGATCATATCGAAATAGAAAATCGTCAAAAATAAGTATCGAGTAGTCGATATTCCGGAAAATAGTAGATCAAGTTGCAAATGTCACAAAAAATACGAGTTTTTTTATTTCAAGTCTTATTTTTCTAGGATAGTTTTTTTTGTCAAATTCAAACTTTGACAATTTTATAGATCATTTATTATAGTCTTTCATTAAAAATTGAAACAATCAAACTAAAAATTAACTACGAAGAATAAGACCTAATGAGAAGTTGATTTTTCTTGGAAATCTATTTATCTAACTCGATCATCGTTAAAATAATGATCGAGTTAAAGTACTCCATATTTCGATGTATTTTTACATCACTAATCTGCATTAATAACTTCTGTGTGTGATATTAAATTTTAATGATATTTTGAAGATAGATGGGACTGGTAGAGTATAAAGTATAGGTTTATATCCTAAGGATTCATGTAATTTGTTTTTAGCCTAAAAAACTTAAAAATAAGCCGTACAAAATTTCTAAGAATCTCTGAAACAGACACAATGTTATGATAACCGGCTAGATGATAATATATTATGAAACATTTTTAAATGGAGCTATGTATAAAGAGATTTATAGCCATTAATTATTACACTCTTTTTTTTTTGCAATTTAAATATATAGAACACTTTAAAAGAAAACAGGCAACTAGCCTATTTGTATTTAAAATAGTTTTTTTTTTTAATTTTTCTGAGAATTAATATAATATATAAGCTGCGGTCATATATCAAATATCTGTCATTACTACTAGGTGAGCAGAAAAAATATCTAGATAATAATTGGAACTAAACCAGATCAAACAGTACCAACTTAATTGGCTGTTATTTGATTGACAACAGAAAAACAACAAAAAGTTAAAAAAATCAAGTACTCAAAAATGATTACACGAGTACGAGATAATGCAAAGCCCAATAACGTAAACAAGTTTCATAATTTACAAATACAATATGAAGGCTCGCGTGTTACAAACATAAAATATCAATTAATATAAATTATTAAATTATATAGTTTATTTTTGAGGGGCTCATAAAAAAAAACAGTCTACGGCATGTAAAGCCCATTAGCACTTATGAATTTTCGGGTGGGGCCTCCGCAATCAAATTCAGCTGCATTTAAATATATATTTTTTTTGCTAAACAAATTAATTAGTGAGCCAGGAAAAAAGGCGTTGCTGCCAATAAAATCGTAATTAGCAACTTGAAAAATTAATTATTTGTTTTTTTGTTACATTTTTAAAAGAAATCTCTTAAAACTGATCAAAAATTCAAGGCAAAATAAAGTTGAATGGGTTTATTTATGAATGAAAGTTTTGATATCAAGAGCCCAAAGTTACCGAGTTTATAGTCCAGTAGTCTAAGTAAAATTCATTGTATTAAAACGGGTTTTTTAAGCGGTTAGTCGGTGTAATCATGACTTGATATTTTTATTGATTCTATTTTAGGTAAATTTGTCAATGCCAATAAATTTCTATGACATTAAAAATATCGGAATTTAAGTTATCAACCTTTGATTAGAACACTATTCCAGACAATTACCTCACACTCCACAAATAATTCGTAATAACTGTCATTAAACTGATTTAATTATACAAGCTGCAACAAAAGTGCAACACTCTAACAATTTTTAATAAATTTTCCCTGTTTTTTATTATTCACTTTTTCATCTTTATTTAATCATGTGTTTTGCTATTGTTGTTTTTATCATGCATCATGACATATTATTAATAAACATTATTTGCATTTGACAAAAAAAATACCACAAAATGTGAGTAAAGAATGGGAATTCATTTATCAAAGCAAACAGTATAACATACGGCAAATAATTTCCGGCAAAATATTAAAATTGGTAATCCAAACGGATAGACCAAACCGACAGACCAGACAGATAGACCAAATTGACAATTAATGCTATGAATTAAACTTTTTCATTTGGTTAGGAAAATACAATACAATTATTTAATACGTTTACGTACAAGCTCAATTATTTGCAATTGCCTTTTGGTTAATTGCTAATTTGAAATGTGTGGGAAAAAAATCTATATAAAGCTCATCATAGTTATATTTAAACGCATGTAGAGGGTCCATTTGTTCTTTAAGAACTAAATTTTTCTTTAAAGTCATATATTTGTAATATGACACAGTAGCTTTAGATAGTTGCACTTAATATATTATATACATCTATTTTAAGCATATCATTTCCTAAATACGTAATTGTTCTTTATCTTACAAGCTAAAACTAGATTTTTTTTAAGGATATACAACAAAAACTTGAAACAGGCACACCACTTTACTATAAGATACAAAATTGACAAAATTCATGATATAGTAACGTCTTTGCAGGGTAGTACGCAATCGTCAAACTGCACCTTACTGTATTCTCTTGTTAATTTATCTTTTTATTTTATATACAACAAATTGCTTAACTAAACTAAGGTTAGTTTTCTGTATATTTGATAACCTTAACCCGTTTACCTTGAATCGTGGCTACCTTAGAGCATTTGCATCGCATTGTACTTGTACATAAAAGTGAAATCCCCATTAAATTGAATTTTAAATTCCAACTGCAACTACAATTTGTGTTTTTACTTATGACAAGAAAAGAATTTATGGTTAGATGATCTGTAAATAAATTCATAACTACAAAACAAAATCGTATGGTATAGGCACGTTTTTTATAGAATGTTAAATTCTGGGAATTCCCCTATCTAATCCACATATTCGTTGTTGCAATTTATGAGTCATTGATTGTTGTGTATAATGGTTAAAGTTCATAGGGGCCACATAAGGTTTTGCTCACATTTAAACACGTTGCTCTATTGAATAAAATGTATGTTAATAAGTTGTCAACTAGATTTTGAAAATATAAAAATAAATTTATTTATCACGTTAGTTCAACGGGGTTTCATAGATGATAAGTTGATTTAATAACTTAATAGTCTTGAAATATATTCTTACTCTTAGTCGTTGGCTTTTATTTTCGTTTGGTCAGTCGAAATAATGTAGCTAAGCTATACAAAAATTAATAATGCCTATAATGTCGTGATTGGCAGTTTTAGTTTCTTTTACTGCACTCTTGGCATATACCCGTTAAAACAGCGATTACAGAGTATTGTATAAACTTGCAGTTAACGTATTTTGTTTTGGCTTTGTATTTCTTGTTGAATTGTTAAGTTTGTTTTGCATGTTTATCAGCACTTTTATTATATATACATCATAAAATGTACACTAAAAAGCTGACAAAGTTGAACCCACTTATATAATAATGAAAAAAAGTGGGTATATGTGTTCCTAAAAAAAAGATCAGCTTTTCCAACTGATATACTTAATATACTCATAATAAGGGAGTAGCTAAACGTGTAAAAACGTGTTGTAAAAAATTAGAGGGTAACTGCTGGTAGTGCTCTTTCTTGAAGCTCACTTTAATTTCACTTAATTTCTTACGATTCTTTACAACTGCTCTTCACCTGTTCACTTTACATACAATTTCATTCGGGTTTTTGTTTCAACTTTTAATAAGACGCGATAAATGAAACCGCGTAAAAATGTTTATAAACGTGAATGTTAAATAAATTAAGCTAATAAGCACATCGAATATTTCCTTTTTCCAGTTACGGATCTAAAGTGATTTTCATGTATAAAATAAAAATGATAAATAATTTGTGAAATTATTGAATGCCGAGTTGTCGTCGAGTTAATACGTGGAACGTGAGAAATTTAAAAAAATTAAATAAAATATTAATAGTGTATAAAATAAAACACGAAATACGAGTAGGTAAACATAAAATATTAATTAAATTAAACAAAACAGTTTATTTGTCAATTTATACGATCGTTTATTGCCATTGCAGCAACTGTTTTACATATTTTGTTTTGTGTCACTTTCTTTTCTCTTTTTTTTTATTATTATTTTTATTTTTTTGTTTCCTTTATCTATATACTGTTTACGGTTTTTGGCAATGTTAATGAGCCGCTTTTTTTAATAACATTAATGACATCATTTTGGCCTGTTTATGGGCAAAATGTTTGTTCGTTCTCCATTCTCCATTCTCTATTCTCCATTCTCCACTTGGGGCCATCGCGTGATTATATCCATTGTTGACGGAAATAACATATAGTTTTGTATACCTTTTGTTGTTCTTTGAGTGAGTGTTGTGAAATGAAGGTCTGTCTGCGAAGCCTCAAAACAATCATAATATATACCCTGTAATCAGAGAAGTGGCTTAGAAAGGGTATAACAATAATAACAAGTTAAATAACATGAAGTATTAGTTTTTCTATGACTTTATTCAACTCTTCAGGTTTACAAAAAAGCTGAACTTTAAAAAATTAATCCTTTTTCATTACAATAATTTGAAATTAAAATAAGCATGACTGGTAATCGAGCCCAGTTATGTTTTAAACTGTTGTTTTTGATATTTCACAGGGTATTTTCCAATACTATTACTCTTGAACATTTACTTTTGATTTTTAAAGAGCAGTACTTCATGTTTATATTTAATGATGTGATGTTAATTGAAAGAGCATTTAAGATGAAGTACTCATATCATTTTTCTGTTCTCTATTTATGGCTGCATTCAGAATGTAATCAATTTTGTGATTTATGTTTCGAGTACTTGGAACTTGGTCTATCAGTATCGGGCTGATAACTTTAAAAGGTAAATGTCATTGAGAGCGTCACCTGGCAACAACTTCTTGAGTAGGTCCAAAACACTCAATAAATATGATTACAATAATCTAATAAATTATCTGCACAAGATTAAGCTTGATTTTTATTTAATACTTAACGTTCTTTCAGGGTATTTCATCAGTAATTTAGCTATAGATTTAGCTATAGATTCTTATCTGCAGAACTTTTCTACGTATTTCAATAACAACTCATTCAATCCAATTACTCGAAAAGCCTATATAAATAGTAAAAACCTGTTGAGCTTTGTCTGCTGATAATGATAATAGGTCTTTAAAATAGATGCCGTGGGAAGCATTATACTAGACTTGCTTTCGGACTAATTTATTATCACAGTTATTATCACAGGATTTTACAAAGTTGTATGCGACACAATGTCAATAAAGATAATAGTGTCAAGGAGTTTTATACTTGTAAGGGCACTTTGTGGTTACAAAGACTATATGGGTTTTATGAGTTATAACATAGAAAGATAAGTGCTGGACGCATTACAACTTGACAAAAATATGAATGCTTAACTTCCCACGATCATTAAAGAGATGGTGAAATCTTATTGTATCGAAACTTAATGGTAAACTAGAAAAAATCTGGAATGCTCTTATCTTTTCAAGATAGTAATACTCGGTCGGAAATATTAAGAATATTTAAAATTCCGGTCAATTAACATAATCCCTCTTTGTAATAAAATGATATGATTCCTTAAAGAGGCAGAAAATTCATTATAGATCACTTAAGCCTTAAAGTGCCATAATTTGATTAAAATATAATAAATCTTAAAGCAGTCTTAAAAATTATTATCAATTATTTAATATATTTGGTTTCTAATTTTTTTGTTATAATTTATGTTGGGGCAATGCTCTGATGGCTTTTTTATTTCAAGCTTAAACACATTTTTCATAATTAACTCGCTTGAGTAACTCGTTTCAAGCAGCCTTTGACTTTTTTGCAGTCGGCAGGCAAATGTCAAGAAGGGTTTTCCCCCCTTGTCAGAGTCATAGGCACTACAGCTACCATTATTTAAGCTTGCCGCTATCCCCCGTTTTGGTGTTTAAATAAATGCAACCGCATGCGGTGCTTCAAAGTCACAAACAATTTGCAAGCCACACTGAGCACTCAACAAGCCGCATTAAAATACAACCCATTGTTATACTCCCGACTCGACTGCTCTATAGAAGCTCAACGAACGAATCTGACAGGCGGCGGCAGTTCATTACAATTTCGTTATTTTTAATGGAATATTGTTAATAATGTAAATGTCGCCAAAGTAGCAAAAAACCACAACAACAAGTTATTTTTTATAAGACTCTTAAAAACAAATTGAAACTTTCGAAAAAAAAAAACGCCGAAATCAAAATGAAAAGTAAAAGAAATGAAAACAAGTACTCGTAGATATTGTATGGACGTTTTAACAATCGCGGGTTCAGTGACTTCATTTATTAAATACAGAAGAATACATATTATAAAAAAAAAAAAAGATAAGTTTCTGTCAGAAATGAAATGATAAAAATTGTTAGTATCCTTATTTATCCAACCCCTTTTTTACTATATTTTGGCTTACTCCACAGGATATCTTACTTGAAAAGAAAAAGTAAGCTATCTAAGCGATTTATTTTAAATTAATAATTTTTCTACGTTTAGTATATATAGTTTCAGTTCTACTTTAGACCAAGTATATGATAACAAAGTAAGGAAGTCGTGTCGTAAGTGCAATGTGAGCTCTTGAATTGTAGATCCGTTTAAGTAGAAGATTCAGAATACTCTATTTCAATGATTTTGCAAGTTTTGCTTTTAGGTGAAGTGTACTAAGTATCAAAAAACAAAATAAGATAAATTATTTTGGACATATATATTTTGCTTAACACCTTTTAGTATTCTTATCATAATTTAACTTTAAATACCTCAAATAATGCCTCAATTTAAAACCCCCCGCAATAACTGTAAACACATCTTAATCGTCTGAACTATATGCTATACAAGTACGATCTAGTATTCTTGTCACGAGTCGCTCGTGCCTAAAGTCGGTAAATATTTGTTGGAATCCCAAATATCATAAATTATATATGCCTACAGAGCAGTCGCAGAAAGGGGGGACTTACTTTTTAGTTTACAGTATTTTGATACTTTTGATGTATTTATGTATTCATGAATTATTATAAGTGATTTGTAATAATTTAAAGAGTCTTAATACCCCCTTGAAGTCAAAGAGACGCCTCTGCAGTTGTGTATAAGTCAAGGGAAGAAAGTACTTCAGTCTTTATCTAAAACAAGACCAGTGCAAATTTCTTTGCATTCCGATTATCAACTTAGACATATGGCCAGATAATGCCACGGTCTAGGCACAGTTCAAGCTAATAAAAGAAATGAGAAAAAAAAATATATAAAAAAAATAAAACCTTACCTAAACCGATTTTCTTATCAAGTCGTCGACACAACATGGAAATTATGTTCGTCTTGCTTGAAAATCGTCATAATGTGCAATAATCTCTTATCTCGCAGAAAGTCTGGCAAATGTTTCATAGATGAATGGTTGCCTTTACCTACTTTAATTGCAATGGTTATTAAGGGAATCAACTTTTATGATCCACACAGGCCGACTTTGCACTTGCCAAATGCGTGTTTCACCAGACTTTGGGGTTCGGAATAGACGGTTATATTTATACTAGATGTCTGCCATGATGAAGCACGATTTGACTTTATAAACGAGTACGAGTCTGATGAATAGAGAATTTTAACGGCACTTATATGCAATATAGAAACATTTATAGGTGGGATCATAAAAAATGTGAACGATCTGAATGAAAAGCAAATATTTATGACTTTACTGTACTAAACTTAATCAGCTGGGTCTAATAAGAATTTAGTTTTTAAACTTTTATTTCGAATAAGTATCAAATTCCCATTAAAGGATCATAAAGCGGAAGTTTTTGATCAGCAGTTGAAATATTTATAAAGGAAGTGTTTCATTATTCGACAAGATTGTTGGGCTAATTTTAAAGAGATTAGTAATATAAATGTATAATAAAAATTTTAAAGATACGATAAAAGTTTAATGAAATTTCTTATGTGTTTTTGCTTTGATTAATAAAAATTAGCAATTAGATTAATCTGTTGATGTATTAGTTTAATTACCAGGGAATTTCCCAATGAATTTATAAGTGGAAAAGCGCGAGAACAACAGATTAGATGAGATTCTATTATTAAAAGTTGCTTTGGATTTCTGAATACAATAAATATTTAGCTGGAAATGTTGGAATAAACAGCTGAATAAAAGGTTATTATTATCATATTTATTATATTTTTATCATTCATCATATATAGAAAGAACAGTTTTTATTACTACATTTGTATAGGTTTATTTAAGGTAGAAACATAAATTAAACAGCACACCATAAATGAAATGAAAATAGAATTCCTATTGGAATAGATATGATATCTATTGAGATACATGTGTATATATATATATATATTCATTTGTGACACATATATTGTGAGCAATACGTCAACTATATTTATCTAAGGTATTTACGCATAATATAAAATGACAATTCACAGACTGTAAAGGTGTCAAAATATTTACGGAAAGCGACAGAAATTCAACAAATTATTGGTTCAGATAAAAAGTTGACAATAAATTGTATAAATATTTGCAATTAATTGAAAAAGTTAATTAGGCACAATTCAATTAGCAGCCAATTTTGATATGCCTTTTAGACAAGATCGGTCTGTGACGTCCCTGGCTTACTTAATGCTTCATGACGTCAAGTAATCTCATCGAAACTGTGAATTGAATCCGCAATGGAGCTCTAATAAAATTTCAAGCATGGATTGCGCTATAAATGTGATAGAAATGGATTGGATTGGATTGTTTTGGGTGCGACATTGCTGAGATTGAATTCGTTTGGGGTTCTCAATTTCAACTTGGCTTGTTGCATATGTGATTTGTCTATAACTCACTTTGGCAATCTTTTACACGTTTGTCTACTATTTCAATTTTTCTATTTGTCTCTTTGTGTTTTTGTTTTTCTTAATCTATTCCATTTTGAGCTCTGCATTCGAGAAGTTTTGAAAACATACACAACAAGTCATTGATCTTGCTCGAGGCTTTTTGCCTGAACTTTGGAGTCATTTTTAAAGACATCTGTTGGTCAAGTTGATGCTTATGTTGACTTGCAGCTATTTAAATTTCGGTTTCGGTTGCGATTGCCAATTTTTCCATAGAGTCTAGAGTTGTTTATGTGGTGCCCCAATGCTGCTAATGGAAAATTACTGGGCTCGCCTCAAATCTCGTTATTCGACGGCCTATTCGTTGCATGGCTCTACTCAGACGTAGACGGCACTTGAGAGGCGTCTTACTGGATTGTGTCATGTGAAATTTACAGTAAACACTCGTGTTGAGTGAACTTCCTTTTTTTATATGATGCTTTGTGGACAGTTCTACCAATTATTTCACTTAAACATATTTAAATATTAAATTGGTTTGCTTGAAAAAATATTAACATTTAATTAAAATTTTTATACAAATTTATAAATCAAACTTTTTATTTGCCCAAATTTTAATTTTTAGCTTAAATTTTTTTTTTAATTTTATCTATATTAAATCATTTTTAAAGCTCTTTGAAGTAATATTACTTTTCTTATTTCAATTTATATTAATATAAAAACACTTAGAAGCAGCTAATATTTTTGCTAAATTTATAAAACAGTAAACTTTCTATACAAGCAACTCACATAAGCATATTTTTTTAATAAAAAGTTTCCTATATAGAAAAAGTTGCTTATATAGAAAAAATGTGTATACATTTAATATTTAATCCGTTTACTAAATACAATTTTTTCTTTGATTCATAGCAAAAACAAGACTTTTTTGGTGATTTCTTGCTATCTTGCAATTCATTATGAGTTAATCATTTTTTTTAAATTTGTTTTATTCTCCATTTTTATGGAAGCATGGAATTGTAAAAAAAAAAAACAATACTAGATGCTCATATAGAAAATTTGAATTTAAAAAACACTGAGGTTGCTACAATATAATGTTGTTTTTGTAAAGGTTGCTTATAAAGAATGTTTACTGTACAGATTTGTAATAGATTTTTATTTTCTAAATATTATAATATTTATTTAATGATTAATGTTTTTCTGTTCAAATACTGAACTTTTCCTAATACTCAAGTAAATTCTCATCTATTACCAGGAGCATTTTACCGAAAATTTAGTTTTATAGAAATAATTTTTATTGCCTTAACAATTCTTTACTGCATATTCAATCAAAGCATATTGCACAATTAACTTCACAGATTCATTTGATACTTATGCAATATTTAAGTACTTATAAGCATCTTTATTAGCTTTTTCCTATACTATCTTTGCTATGTTATGTTTACATACTAATAAGTATCTTTTCTAGCTCTTTCTTCAACGATCTTCGCAATGATTCCCCTTAGTTATCTAAAACCGTAACTGTGTCAAGGTTAAGTCATAGTCTGTTTATAAATTGACTTCATTACAAGTTACTCGTATATATAATGAGCCGATTCTATAAATTGACGTAGTTTTGATGACATTTTAATGACATTTTTACAACTATAAACTTGCTGTAGTTGTTGGATTCGTAACAGTTAAGGGGTTGGGATCAGTAAACCTCGACGAACGTGTCTGAATGTTTTTTGGCGCTTATCATGAAACCCACACACCGTGGGCTTCAAGTGGGAAAGCGAGCTGTGAATGTGATTAACAAGCTGTTAACGTTATTTCTGATATGCGGCCCAAAAGCCGCAAGACTAATCAATGGCACGAGCGTAATGCGACAATGAAGACACATTGAAAATAATCAGTACGGCTGTAAAATATCCTGTATTTATTGAGAAGAGTTGAGGTTGAGAAAAATGTCGGTGAAATATATCATTATATACCTTACTGGCAATCTTCATGAACTATCCTATGTGTACTGAAAACTAGCTGGAAGAGAGAGAAAAGTCTATATATAAGCTTGAGCTCGACTTAATACTCTCTTGAGTATATATTTAAATTTAGAGGTTATCCATAGATGGGTTTGACTGTAGTTCGAATAATGAATAATAAAATAAAAATATTATGAATAAAAAAATTATATAAATTTCCTTATTAACAAAGTAAATTATGAGAGTAATTTAGCAAACACCTTTCTATTAGTTTACCAATCATCATACCCGCTTTACATAACTAGTGCGAGGTGTGCGCCTCTAAAAAAGGTAATCGATGTGACGTCAGAGGTCGGTCATATAGCCATGTTTAATCAGTTTAACTTATCTCTCAGCCAGTCGGGTTCAACAAATTGTTACAAGTCCATCAGCTAAAAAAAAAAAAAAAATTATAATCTTGGCCAAATTCCGTCCAGACGCAAAAGAATCGGTTTAAACCGGAAATCAAGCAGTGGAAAATGCTACAACACGGTGTTGTTATCGTTGTCGTCTGTTAGCTTTCGTTAAGAAAAAGTTGTTAACAAATTGCTGTTGTTGTTGTTACTGCTTTTGTTGTTGTTGTTGTTGTTGTTGTTGTTACTGCTGGCCGGCAGCCAGTCAAAAGCTTTAAGCGTTTCAACGCCAACGCCGCACGATCAGAACGACTTTGGAGCGCGTCGCGCGCGGTCATTGAATTTTTGTTAACTCTGAAGTTTCGATTCGTTATTTGGCCGTTAAGCGTTACCAACTTTTACTGGATCACCATCAGTTGTTATTTTGTGCCTAAAGTGGAACAATTGTGATTGCAAATTACCAGAACTTGCAAAAGTCAAATACAAAGTATGTGCATTAAATACTGAATATCCTTTTGGGGAAGTATATCAAATTGTGAAAAGGATCAGTGTGATATCAAGTTTTAAAAATTTTAGAACTTAACTAATATAATTCAACAAATAAATTATAAAAAAAAAAAACAAGTCAACCTACTTAATGTTTATATAAATTATGAAACTTTTTCTGTCGCTTATCGTCATATAATTGTGCAATTTACGAGCTGCAAATGCTGTTGAAGTTCGCCGTGTGCTTTTATCACAAGAACACTTTGAAAAAAAAAAATTAATAAAAAATATATTAAGTAGAAAGCAAGTGTGACAGAGATACCATCTACTCAACACTGAGATACATGCATCTCAGTTTCTTGAAGAAATTAGAAGTTTTCATTTATATAACAAGTGATCGTAATTAAGTTTTCAGTTTGTATTGTGAAAAACAATTGTTGAGAGAACAGTTTTTGAATAATCTTCTTGCTTAGTATTTTTGAGAGTTTTTAATATATTAATAGGATCGAAATTAAATTTGTCCTATTAAATGCATAAATTTAAAAGAAAAATTAAAGCTTCTACTATGATTGTAATTTTTTTTTTAAATATATTTTGCAGTTATTCGAGTGTATACCAAAGAACAATCGCTTATAGCTAAAATTGAAATATTGATTTGAAGAAAACTTTCATTCATATAAGGTATTTTACTCCCATCAGATTTAAATAAATTTTGAGCTTAAAGCCAGTTTTAATTTTTTCTTGACCTATTACTATAAATCTGGAGTAGATTTATTGCTTTAATGAGATCATAAGTTGAATTTAATTTAAATGCGTATACTCGCCATTTTTGAAGTGTTATCAATGCACTTGAATTAATGGATTTAAAAGTAGAAACATTATCTGAATTCGATTAGAGGTAAAGTGAAAGTACTTTAAGATTTGCTCGACAGTTTCAAGGTAAATCAAAAGAATTATATATGTTTATGAAAAAGTCTTATAATTCTTTTATACTGATTTACGTACTTACTTACTTCCTCAAGCAGCTGCTATAATATAGGGAGGTCTTTATACACCTGCACAAACAGTTGTTTATGGACTTAGCCTTGTATGGAACGTGTCTAGCATATATAAAAAATTGTTGAAATATTTAATTTACAATCGTTTGCATGATCTGTTAAAATTGGTATGCTTCATACTCGTATAACTACAAAATGTGACCTATAAAAAAATATTATAATTAGACAGGTAACCTCGGCATTGAGTTGCGTGGGAAAAGTTAAGTAGATGCACTCATTAATCACACATCATTAAATAACGGAACAGGTCTATAGAGATAGTCTCTTCTTTTTTAATAGATAGGCATATGGAGTGACTAAATTTTTATTTTTGTTTTATTGATTTACGCTTATCAGTTTGCCCATGAAAGATTATCACATGTTTAACGATACTTATTCAATATTTCAACATATTCGACACTTTTATATTCGCATAAATCCAAAATCCACGTAATTACATCAAATTCAAGTGGGTAAGAACAAATGTTAAGGGTTAATCCGAGCGACAACAACAAATATTTGATTAGATAGCTGAGATCGGGCGCGTGCTGCCTTTGAGTCCCCGAACTTATCGATTATGAGTTGGTTTATTGGGAGTGCTATCAAAATGTCTTAAATATGACGAAGTGCCGTTAACATTTTAACTACAATTTTTATACTATCAATTTATTACCACTCGACAAGTGGTCAAAACATCGATTGTAAATATGTACATATGTGTATGTAATAAATATTTACTACGTTTTCGCTTTAATAATTGCCAGTTTCTCTTTCCGCTAATTAATTGACAATTGCATTACATAGCGCCTGAACCAAGGAATTAACAATAAAAAAAAATTACCTAATATTAAAAATGGGAAATAAAAAAATGAGAAAGAAAAAGGTTTGAAATTTTAAAGATTGCGAAAAAAATGAATGAATCCGGCTAGCGACGAATATAGAAAGAGATGGACAATGAGCTTAAAAATTGTTTGAAATTGAACTTAAATATAGATGGTCTTATTTAAAAAAAAAATACGAGATAGATAAATAGAAAAACTGTATAAATGAGATTTAAGCTTAAACAGATTAAATATTTCTACGAGTATTGCATAATATTAAACCAAAATTACAATATTACCAATTTAATAAACGCAAATAAATTGCTAACAAATATTTCCAAAATTGCAACTTTATTTGCATTAAAGCATTTGACGACAAAAATAAAACAAAATCAAAAATTGCACAAATTGTTAATTAAAACATACACTGCATACATTAATATATTATTATTACATGTTAGTTTAATAATAATAAAATTAATTATTAGTAATATATCTTCCAATTATTATAAAATATTGTGAATTTTGTCCTAACAAAATGTATTTTGCTCAAGCCTTTGACTCTGAGTGTAACCAAATTTTTTGTGCTATTGAAATAGCTTCGGTATGCTAAATATCGTTTGTGCACCCATATAATTTGTAAAGTATTATTAAAACATTTAAATACCTACAAATACCCCAACCTTTTGGATATGTTGTAGTTTGTTTTTGCAATTTATAATTTATTTGTTAAATTTGGAGTTAATTATTCTAAAAAATATAAGCATTCGATTAAAGCCAAATATAAATCGAAACGCTGCAATTACATTTAACAATCCGGTTTAAAATTGTAAATAATTTATTCAAATTACATTTTTTCACGCCTGCATTTCAAGAGCAAATATTTATATGTATGCATATGGAAACATCATATATACTTTATACATAAATTTCTTGATTAAGCAGTATTCTCTTTATGTAGAATATAAAGTTAATGACTTTTTTACAAATAAGTAAATGTTTAAAGCGGATAAAAGTGAATGGACGACTGTCTAAACAAATGGGGAACAAAATTGTAATAAAAATAAATAAATAATAAAAAAAACATTTAAAAAATTGGTAATAAGTACTAGACATATAAATAGTTAAATGAACTATATTTTGGGCATGTATATATTTAAAGTTTTATACCTTAACTAACTTGAAGTTTGTTAGGTCTAAATGTGTGTGTGTGTGTATATGCATTTATCTTTGTTATTTCAGCCGTGTTTGGCATGACAAATGACTTGAGTTGGGCTATTAAAAATAACTTGTTGCGATATAGAATAAAACATGAAGCTCAATCGTCGTCACAGGTTAAAAGCAGTTGTTGCCTTGAGCTTATCGACAGACACTTGTATTGGAAGGCTTTGAGGGAATGCGATAAGATATGCAACAGCTTGAAATTATCTACATGACCTGGACAATATATATCTTAGCCAATGAGATAGTATGTGAGATAGTATTTAGTATTTATAGTATTTACTTAATTGAGCATAGCAAAGCTTAAACGATAAATATAATGATGGATCTACTGTATTTATAGGTTCTTATCGATATTTGCGCTTAAACTGTTTGATAATTGTTAAAGAAATATTAAAATACTTTTATAAATGAGTATAATCGTATATCGTATTTCTTATCAATCATATGTATAAAAATATGTAGAGAAAAAATAAAATAAGAGAATATAAAGAGAGATGTAAGAGAAGTTTTGAAATATGGCACGCTAAGATATATTATTGGAAATATATTGTATCTATATAATATATTAAATATATATTAAAAAATCGTATATCGTATTTTTTATCAATCATATGTTTAAAATTATGTAGAGAACAAATAAAATAAGAGAATATAAAGAGAGATGTAAGAGAAGTTTTAAAATATGGCACGCTAAGTTATATTATTGGAAATATATTGTATCTATATAATATATTAAACAAATAAATTTAAGTAAAAAAATAAATATATAGTCGGACATAAAAAAAGAGAGAGGTGATAAAGTAGTAAACAATTTGATTACTTCCCTTAACAACAATTTGGCATTATTTGTTGATTGTTATTAATAAAATTTTAAAATTTTCTTTTGCAGTTATGTCGAGACTCTGGAATGCTCTCACACGCCGTAAAACCGACGATGTCGTTGAGGCGGAATCGAAGCTGGCACGCGTGCTCAATCTCTTCGATCTGACGGCCTTGGGAGTGGGGAGTACTTTGGGTCTCGGTGTCTATGTATTGGCCGGTCAGGTGGCCTATAATATAGCCGGTCCGGCTGTTACCATCTCCTTTTTGATTGCCGCCATTGCCTCAGCCTTTGCAGGCATTTGTTATGCGGAATTTGCGGCACGTGTGCCAAAAGCGGGAAGTGCATATGTTTACAGTTATGTGACCATTGGCGAGTTTGTGGCATTTACAATTGGCTGGAATCTGATCCTGGAATATGTGATTGGAACGGCATCGGTGGCACGTGGTTTAAGTGGTTACTTTGACTCATTAATTGATAATAACATGTCGAAGGCGTTAAATGAGACGATGCCCATTAAAGTGAGCTTCCTTGGTGATTATCCGGATTTTCTCTCCTTTGGCATGATTCTGCTGCTGGCTGGATTATTGGCTTTTGGCGCCAAGGAATCCAGTTTTTTGAACAACATCTTCACCAGCGTGAATCTGGTGACGATTGGCATTGTTCTCATAGCTGGCGGCATGAATGGTAAGTTTTCAAAGATTTCCTTATAATTATGGTGTGAAACAGTTGATCTTCTTAGAAATAATTCCGAATATGATCGGTCGTAGTCTTAGGGATAATAATGAACAATAAATAAAAGTCAAGAATATTTATTTAGCTATATATTTTCTTAATTTTTTTCATAATAATTTTCAACTAAGAACAGTTGATTAAAATTAATATAAAATCATGAAAAATATAATAAACTTAAAGTTAAAATTTAAACTAAAATGGTTAGAAAACAAATTTAAAAGTGTAAGTATAAAATTATGAAGGTATTAAACTGCATAGTTTAAAATAAAAGATGCTTTTAGTAGATAAACCTGTAAAGAATTTGCCCTACTGCCTTAAATTAAAAACATGCCTAATTTACTGCTTTAAGTTATATGTAGTTAAATAAACTAACTAAATATATGGTGGACAAATAAATATTCGATAATTTTGAATGCTTTAGTAGATCTATTCTATAAAAACACAGTTCATTATGTCGCATTTTAGTATGTGGAAAATAGAATTCATATTAGGCCAAATATTATAAATTATTAATCGTTAAACAAATTATCTAAAAACTACAAAAATTAAAATAAAATGATTTATATTTTAGTGAAATTGAAGAAATAAAGATAAAATATGATAAAATCAGTTAACTTGTCTCAATATAAAAATCTTTTATTAAATATATTTATTTAATTTATGAAGGTACAAGCTTTAAATAAATTATAAATATCAAAATTTTGGATGTTTTAACAGCTCTGCAACTCTGTAAAAAACCCTTTCATAAGCTCTTTATTTAACCAAGAACTGTGGGAACTGTAGTAAATAACAATTAATATTAGTTAAAATAGTTTAACCATCGCTAATATCAACTAAGAAAATTACCTTAAAACAAAAGATAAAAAGTGAATAAAGTATATTTATTTCAGAAAATAAGTTTGTGAAGAATCTATTCTCTTGCCTCAAAATAAAAATGATTTATTCAACGTTTACAAATTAAAATTATAGGTAGTTAAATAAATAAATGGAATTTATGAGGGGTAACAATTTTTTTTAAATAGAAAATATATTGATAATTTTGAATGTTTTATTTGTTCTACACTGATAAAAAAAATGTTCTAAAATCAAGATTTTGGTCTCAGAAGTAAGATTTTTGGTCTAAAAAATGCGTCGAGAACATAAAATTCTTAAATTTAGGGAACACATCTTGATTTTAAGAACATTTCAATTAAGACCAAGTTTTTATTTTAAGAATAAATGTTCTTAAAATTAAAACTAAAAAATAAAATAAATAAAAATTATTTTATATATTTATATTTTTTTTTTTAAATAAAATAAATAAAAATTATTTTATATATTTATATTTTTTTTTATTTTTAATTTTTGATTTATTTACACATTTTATTCTGTTTTAGTAATTTTTTAAATGTTGTTTAATTTGATACGAGTGAACTGAAGCGGCCTCTCTAACAGAGCGAAATAGTACCTATTTATACTTTTCTAACAATTTAAGATTTTTATTCTTATATTTAGATTTTAAGATTTTTTAGATAAATAATCGTAGTTTTAGTAATTTGGTCTTAAAATAATCTTATTTTAAGAACAAAATGTTTAAGATGAATGTTCTTGATTTTAGAACTAGGTCTTTTTTTTCAGTGTACTCTGTAGAAAAACAGTTTATAATCTCTTTCTCTCTCCCTCTCTCTTTCTTTCCACTTTATAGCCGATGTGGAGAACTGGCGTTTGACTGACGTTCCTGAGGGAGCTGGCGTAGGTGGCTTTATGCCCTTTGGCATTGCTGGAGTGATGGCTGGCGCTGCGAAATGTTTCTTTGGCTTCGTTGGCTTCGATTGCATTGCGACGACGGGAGAGGAGGCGATTAATCCCAAGAGGAATATTCCATTGGCCATTGTCGTGTCTCTGATCATTATATTCTTGGCCTACTTTGGTGTTTCCACGGTGTTGACCATGATGTTGCCGTATTACCTACAGGATCCGGATGCACCCTTCCCAAAAGCGTTCGATGCCGTCGAATGGTATACGATCAAATGGATTGTGACGATTGGAGCTGTGTTTGCCCTGTGCACAAGTCTTTTGGGTGCAATGTTCCCATTGCCACGTATTCTTTATGCCATGGGCAATGATGGCATTCTCTTCAAGCGTCTGGCCAAAGTGCATCCATATACGAAAACGCCACTAATTGCCACGATTGTTTCGGGCATCTTTGCTGCGATTATGGCCATGTTATTTAATCTGGATCAATTGGTCGACATGATGTCAATTGGCACATTGTTGGCCTATACGATTGTGGCCATTTGTGTGCTCGTGTTGCGTTACCAGGATGAGAAAATGACCAAAGTGGTCTCAGTGCGTGCTCCGAATGTATTCCGTCAGCTGTTCTGCAATTCGTACAGTGAACCCAATACGATGACCTCGGCTATTACCAAAATTGGCATTGTGGTCTTTGCCGTCTTCGCTCTCATCTGGTGTGTCTTCATGAAGGTCTTTGAACTGGAGGCAACTGGTGGCATTGTTGCCCTGAGTCTTGTTGGATTGATTCTGATCGTCATCTGTATTGTGATTGGCATGCAACCAGTGTCAACCATTGAATTGACCTTTAAGGTGCCATTGGTGCCCTTTGTGCCCTGCCTGAGTGTGTTTGTCAACTTGTACCTGATGTTCCAGCTGGATTTGTTCACCTGGATACGTTTCCTCATCTGGATTGCCATCGGCTATTGCATATACTTCACATATGGCATACGCAACTCCACACAAATCCAAAGGAATCGCAATCATGCCGAGGTCGCTGCAAATGCCATGCAAAATTCCGATTATCCGCAACAGCATGAGAATCGCGCCTTTGAGCCAGATTGGAAAGTGGAGAATGGACATGGAAATGGAAATGTCGTTAAAGCACTGCCCACAACCACGCCCACCTATGAGTACTCCGAGAAACTTTAGAGTTTAGAGGAGAGAGCTCGAAAAAATATATAGAAAAAATAGTATTATAAGTTGCCTTGTTGAGTTAAGCTCAGCTCACAATCGAAGAAGAAGAATGGGACTCTGTTCCCGTTTACACAATCGCTCAAATTCGATTAATTTTAGTTCCTTATGGTCTGTGAGCTGAGCTTAAGTTATATTACACATCCCACTACTTAACTTGCTAGTTACTTCATCTAGTACTTGTATTTTATTCGCTGACATTTTTTAATTTGAGTATAGCTCTTTGTGAGAGAGATGAATAGATTGCGCATAAAAATTAAATGATATCCTAGATGATCGATGATGATCGAAGGTTTCGTTATTTTTATGCGCCAGAAATTTAGACACACACGCTCAATGCAAACATTCACCTATAATTATTATTATTATATTATTGTATTATTTTCTTTGTTTCCTTTTATTGTTTCAACTTTTGTGCTGCCTTTTAATTTCTGTACATAATGCCCCCAATTTTGTTGTGATATTTGTAAATATATGTATGTATATAGGACTTTAATTATCACATATATTTTTTTGTGATATATGTACATATCATTGTCACAATTATTGTTGTCGTTATGTGAATGCAATTTGTATCATAGTAATAATATTTTAGTAAAGTCAATTGTACAATCCTAGGATAGTTCAGAATTTAAGTCATTTAGCTTTTAAGTTCACAAAAAGAATTCCAAAAATACAAAAACGAATTTGCTCCATTCCAAATAATAATTTGTGAAAATAAACTAAACATTGTACATTAAACTTGTTGTCTTTGCTTAATATAGAAATATTGAAAGATTACTCAAAAAAAAAAAGAAATTTAAACTTTATACTTTTACCTTATCGGCTATGTTAGCCCACATGATGTGAGGTAAATCTAATCTTATCGTTTGGATTTGTTTTTAAAAAAATTGTATTTTATTTTTCTATTTATTAAATATCACTTCCTAATTATAAATCAGGAGTGGCGACATAATCTCTTGAAATTGAAAGTTTGGAATTTAAACTTCAATCACAGAAATTCGATTGCTAAAAGTTTAAATCTTATCAAGAACCCCACATGATGCCAATACAAAAAGCTCTTTTAATTTATCTAATCAGTAATTCAATAAGAATGTCGATTACGATAGTAAATTGCTGTTTTTCAACGAATTGTATTGCCAGATTGCAGTAGATTTTAATTCAGTTTAAGATGAACACGTTCCACTTTCTTTCTCAAGTAAAATTTAGTACAGTTTCGTAGAAATAAAATGTATTTTCAAATAGAGTTATAGAGTACACTTTGGGATCACTGCTCTGATCCTAGTCTAAATTTAAGCAATCATAAACTAAAACTCCGACCCGCATCAGCCAATAAAAAATTCTCTCAGAGTTCTCCACGGGATGACTAGACGTGGGCTCAGTTGAATCTCTGCAGCATCAGTTTCATCTCCAACTAGTTAGCTAACCAGCTTAGTTAAATGGCAAATAAGTTGCCTTTGCATTTTCTACTTGGCAAGGAAGTCAGCGGGCAAATAAAACGCAGTAGAGTAAATAACAGAGGCAAGTCAAAAACTCAAACTCGAGCCAAAAAGCCAGACGAAAGTTGCTAGGATAATGCAAACAAACACACATACACATATACATTTACACACACATGTACGTATGTGAATTAAAGGAAAATGGTCAACATAACGTCACTGAGAAAATAAAACTGTTTTGTGGGTCCTTCTTGTGGCACGCTTTTTAATTCTCTCTTCTCTTTTTTAGCATTAATTTATGCATTTTAAAAGGATATCAAACGCTTAAGCATCAAAGGAGCTCCACACCCACATATGCAATGCTCTACTGCGTTTTGTGCAGTGTATTGTAATAGAGCTTTTTATTTCCTTCTTTCTTTGTGTGCACATCTGCGAAAGGATTCTATTTTTCACACGCTGTCAATTAGCAATAAAAAGAAAATCTGCTTCTTTTTTTTTGCCAAGAATTTTACTTTATGTATGTGAACAGCTTTATTTTATCAAATGACTGTAGTCATGATATTTTATATTAAAAAGACTTATGTAAATTTAAATATTTTCTATTTTAAAGTTTATTTTATGAAGAGGGAGATATAAACTGAAAAGTATATAATTTGATATACAGCCGTGTAGATTAAAATAGTTACACTGTTTAGCTCGTTTTAATTTAATTTAATTGCATTCTTTTGAAAAATACTTTTATTTTCATGTGATCAACGGAAATTCAATAAACTCTTCAAAATATTTAAGCATTCAAAGACCGCAAATTTCAAATGCTGGGCGTTTGACCAACGTGACGTATAAGTAACACAATTGACGCTGCATTAAATAACAATGAGCACTCAAAAGTATGCAATGCAAATTGCTTTAAACGCGCCGTCAAATGGAAAAATCGAGCGCCTAAAAGCATGCAATACTAGAATTACAATGTTAAACTGAACAGCTTCACAATGCTCTTGTTTTTTTTTGATACGGCAAAAATAAATTGGTGTAATATATAATTGTAGTTCTATTAATTTGAGTATTAATTATATAAAAATTGGTAATTATTTGTATTATATATTTTCATTATCTTACAAATTTATATTATTTTTAAAACTTTTTAGATTTCTTTAATTACAACTTATTGATATAAGAACTAAATAATAATAAACTATTAATAAATTTAAACAATGTTTATTTTAAAAATTGGTTATTATCTATTATATATTAATTTGAATATTAATTGTATAAAAATAGGTAATTATTTTTGTATATATTTTATATTTGCAATATCTCACAAATTTATATTATTTTTATAATTTTTTAGATTTTTTATTTCAACTTATTATTATAAAAACTAAATAATAATAAACTATTAATAAATTTAAACTGATATTCCGAATGATTTTATTAAAATTAAGAAAATATTTAGTTGTGATGATCATTTTATCATTAAATACCTAACATATGAATAATACCGATGTATATTTGTATAAAAATAGGTTTAATGTTATTGTTTTTTGGGCGTTTGTTTTATATATTAGAGTATTTGCATGCTTTTATGAGCCGTAAAACTAAATATCGCTAAAATGCGAAACCAAACCGTTTTAGAAGACCACACACTCACACACACACACACACACTCACACACACCCACACATACCAACACACACAGGCACGCAGCAAGAGAGCGAAACTCAAATTCAAATACAAACAGGCACACACACACACAGTGACTGTAGCTGTAAATAAATAAACAATAATTTGAGCCGCGTTTATGCTTGTGTGTGTGCGTGTGTGTGTGTGCTAACATAAAATGTAATGCAAACGGCACAAAGTGTAGGTGAAAAGAAGAGGAAAAGAGTGCAACAGAAGAAGCAACAGGATTCGTTGTTGGGTCAGAGAAAAACTCAGCGCTCATTGCGCGTTGCGGTTTCATTTGTGAGTTTTAATTAAATACGTTTAAATATTTGTTATTTCCGACAGGCAGACAAACCAAACGACCAACAACAACAACAGCAACAACAACAGCACACAAATCCCAACAACACCGTGGAGAGTTGCAACAACAACAACAACAACATCCACCTGGCAAATATTAGCGAAAAATTAGCAAAGTATTTTAAGCGCAACATGTTCGTCCTGTGGTTTTCAACATCAAATCCTCTGGTAGCACCCTCATGTGGCATCACTACCAATTTATAGGAGTGGCCATAAGGGGTACTGATCGGGTAGTGGGAGAGAGAGAGAGTATTAGAGAATGAGAAGACATCATTTTGTGCTTGCGCTCGTTGCGTGTGCATTTCATTTATTTATAAATAACGCATAATTAATTTAAAATGCGTGCGTGAAATTGTTGTTAAGTGCTTAATCCTGTAATATGCAACTGGACACGCACGTTACCAAAAATGATGCAACAACAAGGAGAAGGAAAACACACACACTTAACTGCCCTTATGCTCAATAGATGGAATAACTGATGATAAGAGACCAAAGAAATGCCAATAAATGTAGGAAATTTTAAAAAAATTAAAATAATGAACATTTGTATAATAGAAATAATAATTTTGAAAGCTGTGTATATTATATTAATTTGTATTTAATTTTATTTTAAATAATACTAAATATTCAAGCAAATCATTAATTTTAAACGACAAAAAATATATTTATGTTTATTTCTTTATATATTTGTTGCTGTTTTGTATATTTATAAATACAATAATGAAATTCGAAAGGTTTAAATGTATACAGGACTGTTCGGGTATTCACTTCCTTTTTTTTAAGATTTCATAATGTGTATTTCTTCACGTTTGATTTAGGTTAAATATTTAAAAATGATCCTTTTCCACTTTATCAGACTAATTTTCGCCAACTCAAAGTGAATTAAATAAGCAAAATATTTCCGGAATGAAATTATAACAGGTTAAAGACTTTGAATTTCAGTAAATTTTGTCGAAAGTGATAAGCGGAACAGGGCTGATATTAATTCATTTAATCTAATTATTAAATTCAAAACAAATGTTTACAAATTTAAATTAAAACATGTGAGAAAGGCAATAATTGTGATTCTAACCATAGGATACCCGTTACTTATTTCAATATAAAACTGCTAATTTTAATAAAAACTACTGCATACTTTTAGGTGATTATATTAAAATAATAACTTTATTAATAACTTTAGTTAGCTATTACTCCCGTTTTACTTGACCGATCTTGCTGTGGTTAAGTGATATTGTAAATAATAATAATAGATTATATTAATTAGATTATATAAAATCTGTATTATCTTAAAAACTGTGCTTTCCGCGACTTGTGGCGGCGCAACGGAGTTTGTTAAAAATTGAAAATAAACTTGATCTGCTCCAACGCATTTATGGGAAATGTTTGGTGTCTCTATATGTTAAAGTCTCTGAGATCTACGCGCTCACACGGACGGACAGTCGGATATGGCTATATCGACTCGGCAGTTGATGCTGATCAAGAATATATTCTTTATAGGGTCGGAGATGCCTCTTTCTTCCTGTTACATACATTCTAACGAACACAATATACCCTTTGACTTATTTTTTATGAAACGGGTATAAAAATGAAACACAAAAAAATGAAGCGCAAATGAAATAATATGATAATGGTTAAATACTTAACAATTAATGGCAAAAATTTTCTAATGGTTGTGAATGCCACTTATCACGTACAAAAATGCCACAAATACTTAATGACATTTGACAAAATTTCGACCCAGATCTCGACCCCAACCTGAACCCGGAACCTGACCCCGTTAGCATGCCTGTTAAATTTATCAAAGTCAAAAAGTTTGAAAATTTTACATGCGGTCAACAAAATCAAATTAACTTTTAGTGCGAATAAATTTTGCAACCACAAACTCCAAATAAGTTTTAAAAATTTAATTTTAAATACAAAACTCGAAAGCCGGCAAAGCAGCGGAGGGCGGAGGGGGACTGCAGCATATTCGAATAATAGGCCGATCAGCATCAATTAAGAAAATAATCCGCGCATTATGTGAATAGTATATAAATATTATTTGACAACAGCCAAGCGGCAAAAACTGTCGTCGAGTGGTCAAAATGCCAACAGAAAACGGACAGAGACAGAGAGAGAGAGAGAGAGGGGAAAAGGGATAGAGAGGGAAATAGGCATGCAGTATTATGGTTCGGGGATTAAGAGACCATTATGCGAACATTTTCAACATATGCTAAACGAGCGGAAAAAAAAGACTCTTGAACTATGTCATGTGGTTGGTTGTAATGATGATGCTGCTGATGAGACCAAGCGGATGTGGATGCGGATATATATTTTGGGTATAGTCATGAATGCTGCTGTTAATGATGATGCCGATGACAGGTGTTACACGGCGTATACATGACATTTATGAACTGCAAGGACACACAACAAACATGACTCAATAGTCAGGATTAAAGCAAGTGCAGCAGCAAGATTTTGTAATACAAATTAAAAAAAAATCTAAAAATATGTAATTTTATAAAATAATGATTTGTTTTTAAATCAATGTGGGCAAACATTTCGTGTTTTATTACTACGAATTAATTTTAAATAATAATTTTTAATATTCATTTTATTTTCTATTCTGAAAAATTGTATATTATTAATTTAATAAAATACAAGCTGAAAATAAGTCATGATTTAATTTAAATAATATAATTAAACTCTTTAAATTTAATTTTTTTATTTTTATTATTTAATTAAATTTCAATAAATTTCAAGAAATTTTTGATAATAATAAAATTAATCGTTACGAATCCTGCTTTTTATAAATTCTCAAAGTATTAAAGACTTTAATTATAGTATAATATTAACAAAAGTTTTTCTATTTAAAATAATAATGTTTATTACATTGCAATTAAAATCCATTTAAATGATAAATATTTTATTTCAACATTAGATAATTTTGGCAGTTCAATTTGTTACCGATAAAGTAAAGAAATTGAAGTGCAAATATTTATTACAGTACCATTATTTTTCGACAGCAAAATATAATGAATAACTAGAGTCTGATTATGAAAGGATTTCACAAGGTTTTAAAATATCAATGGGCTAAAAATTTTGTAAAATTAAACGTAAATACTCTTCATAAGTATATTCAAAGCTTTACATGTATTTATTTATGTATTTTTTTTTGAACTGCTCCACATTTGTGCAACTTTCCAATTAAGCCACAAACGTGTTGCACTTGCGCTCTCGGAGCACTAATTGCAGTTTATGTGACTAAATACAAAAATGTTGGCATTTATATTTATTTACGCACAGCAGACGGCTGACAAAATAAACAAATACAAAAGCAATACACAAACATACACTCATATCAAATGCAGTTAAGTTTTGGCAAAATGGCGTGTTGAAGCATTTAACCAAATTCATCATACGCACTGTTGAACAGCATGCACCTATACTAAAATAACAACAACTTTACCATAAATTCGCATTTTGCATTTAGTGCAAATCAATTCAACAGAGCATGAGACAGCTTTGCGATGAAGGGTGGGGAGGGGAGGGGTAGGTGCGTAAGGGATGGAAGCTGGTTATGTATTTTGATGACCACAATGAAAAGATCAAAAGCCCATCAAATGCTCTCATTGAAATTTCAACATTTTATGTGTACAAATAAAAAAATTTCAAAACAATGGGAATCATACAACCTTTAAAATATTTGTGTAAGCAAAGGCAGCAAATGAACAAGTGAAATAAAAATAGAACTGAGAATAATATGCGATTATATGTAAAATCACATAAATATAACTTTAATCGTTTGAATACGAATTTGAAAATTATTCAACATACCTAATAATGAAAGAATTTTAAATTGATGTCAAATCACTTATCGATAACACATATTTAAGTCTTTGAAAAAATTAACGGTCCTATTTTGAATTTTGTATTTTTATTTCAATATAATTAAACTCTTTAAATAAAAAATTACTATCAAGCAATATAAAACACTCTCAAACACTGGAAAAGGATAAACCTACTGACAGGCCAATTAATTGTGCTTGTTGAATGCGCGAAACTCAATTTGCTTGAAATTTGCTCAACGAAGTTGGCTCAGAAACGTCAAATGCCATCAATTTGGCCAACAATATTCACGACAATTAACAAATTAATTGCCTACTTTGAGGCGGCGCTTAAATCCAGCACACAAATACAAGAACACTCTCATAAACACACGGATGCTCGTAAGCAAATTCCCAATGGCGTCTTAGTTTTATGGGCAACAAGCAACAACATACAACAACAACAAAAACAACAACAATTACAACGACAATATGGACCACAAAAGCTGAACGCTAATGAAATTTCCAAACTGAGTTAAACACAGTTGCCCAGGGAGTTCAACTGCTGCCCGTTAGGTGGCGTATTTGCAAAGCTTTTAATATAATGACACATTATCATGGAAGCAAGTCAAAGGCAAATGACACACAAACAACGTCACATACTTATACACACACACACACACATGCACACACACAAGCAGATAACGCTGAGCAGCATCAGTCCAAGCAGCAGAAAGAGAGAAAAAAAGAGAGCGACGGAGCGCGAGGAAGAGCCCATTACAACGAGGCAGCGACGTCGACTGCGACTGCAACGCAGCTGAACTTGTTTACACATACCCTTTAGTTGGGAATTACTTTAGTTTTATCAGATGTCAGTTGAGAATTTAATTGTTTAAGTAATTAAAAGGTTTGCACAAAAATCCACTTAATGACTACAAAATGCGTAAATTATGTAAGAAATATAATAACGTCTATTGGAAAGTAAATCAAATAACAAGTATTAAATCGTTGGTAATTATAAAATGAGAAAATTAAAGAATAAATATTTAATTATTTACTAATTTATTAAATTAAGATTAATGGTACATTTTAGGAACAAGAAATTGGCTAAAAATTTAAGGGAGTTGAAACTGCCAAGTATGCATTTTAAATTTAATAAATCTTTAATATTATTAATTACACATGATAAAAATTTATATAATCACTGTATTAATTCGCTTAATGGGAGCATTAATTAATGTAATTTAGACTTGAGATTTGTAAATGTACAATATAAGCAATCCTTAAGTGATTAGTTAAGCACGCAAATTGAAATTACTTGAGTAATTAACCCATACTGAATTTGAGTATATCTAAAGTGTATTTTCTACAATTTCATATGCTTTATATTGACTACACTCTCTACATGTTATTGTCCATTTTATCTACATTTATTTACTGTCGATTTATTGCAATCGCATGCATTTGTTATTATTGTTGTTCTTGTTTTTTTTGTTGTTATTGGCATTACGTATACGCAATGTGAGTGAGCCTATTTGTTCGTTGCTTTCACGTTGCGAAATGCGATTTAAATTGTCCAAAAAATGCAAACAAACTGCAAACGATGCGACGCCTCTTCAGTGGCCTCTTTTCTGCCCCCTTTCCATTTATTTCCCCCTTTGCCTTTTACTCACATTATAAAATATGCAACAGCAGCAACGCTTGTTACAACAATGACAGTATCAACAACAGTTGCAGCAGCAACAGCAACAGTAACAGTAACAACAACAGTTACAACAACAATAACTGAAATTGCCATCGCATCCATTTAATTTCATTTTAATGCACAGCATATCCTGGCAAGGTGTCCTTTTCCCCCCGCTTCTCTCCCCATCTCTGTCTGCCATTGTCCTTATGCAATGAGTAAACAATTTTGCCTTATCAAACAATCGAAATATTATTGGGCATACTACTCTGGTAGAGGGGCGTGGCCAATTAAATGCCTCCGATTCAGTTAAATGCATAATTTTTCAAGAGCTGCACATTATTGCCGATTTTATTGTTGTTGTTGTTGTTGTTGACCATATTATTATTATTGTTATTATTGCTGTCATTTGTATTTGCCCGTTGTCTGTGTTTGTCATGTGTTGATCGTGTTTTTATGAGTGCTTCAAATAAATTAATGATGGGCAGTTAAATCGAGTGTTGAGATAAATTGAAATAACATAGGTGTAAAGAAGTTCAATGATGGCATGATTTAAGGTTAGCATAATACGATCAAAGAAAAAACACAGAAAGTGACAAAAATATTTAGTTTAAATGCTTAATATTAAGTTGCTGCAAAGATAATATTTAATTAATTATAGTAAATATTTTATAGACTGAAAAAAGAACACATAAAAATAAATAAAATAGTTAAATATATAAAATAAATAAAATGAAAAATGGAGCTTAAGAAGAATAAATAATAGAAAATTGTTATCAATGTATGAAAAAATATGACTTCTCTCAGTTTTTCTTGAAAAATTAAAGATAATATTATATAATCTTGTTGATTTGTTAACTGCCTAACTGAAAGACTCTTACACAATCGAATACGATTCTTTCACTTGTGGCAATGTGCACTTATGACCAAAAATAAATGTGGATAATTGCTCTATAAATATAACACTCAAGTTTGCCAAAAATAGCAAGTGCAAAAAAACTTAGAAAATGGCCAAAAAAAATGGCAAAGCATGAATTTTAATAAAATACAAAGAAGAACAAGTAAGCGGTTACAGTCGAGCACGCTCGACAGTAGGATACCCTGAGCTCAGGTACTTTTCAATAAAAGTTTAATTTCGACCAATTGTTCCTATGGCAGCTATAGATATATAAAGCCGATTTGAACCAAATCTGGTCAGAATGTACAAAACTAACATTTATGCATATTCTATCAGTTTGGTTAAGATATCTCAAAAAACAAAAATCTTTTTCATACTAAAACTTCATTTTTGATGCATCGTTCCTATGGTAGCTATGTGATATAGTTATCCGATTTTTACCAAATTTGGTCAGGATGTATAATACCAGCTCCGACACATAATCTATTAGTTTGGTTTTGATATCTCAACAAACACAAGACTTTTTCATACTAAAACTTCATTTTCGATGTATCGTTCCTATGGCAGCTATATGATATAGTGGTCCGATCCAAAAATAAAAACAAATTTGATCTGCGCCCGGTATCCAGGAACCTACATACCAAGTTTGAAGTCTCTAGCTCTTGTGTTTTCTGAGATCGACGCGTTCAAACAGACGGACAGACAGACGGACAGACAGACGGAGAGACGGACAGACAGACGGACATGGCTCAATCGACTCGACTGTTGATCCTGATCAAGAATATATATACTTTGTGGGGTCTACCACGCCTCCTTCTGCCTGTTACACACATTCTGCCAAACACATTATACCCTTTTTTGCCCATTTTTAATGGGCTCAGGGTATAAAAACAGCCAAGCCAAAAGAAGTAACAAACTAAAAATCTTTAAGACGTATTTAAATTACAACTGAGAGCATTAAAAGTAATAAAAACTTACATAACAATCGCCAAATGATATACTCGTTAATAGACTCAAGTGGCTTGAACAAAGCAGGAAACAAATTATTGCCGAATTATTTGAAATGTGGCAATATTCAAGGTCAGAGAACGTTTCGAGTGTTCTGTTAAGATGCTTCAGCCAAGAACCTAACAACTGAGTGGCAATAAGTGCTTGAAAATGCGTAAAAAAATAGAAAATTAAAATTGAATAAAGTTATGTTAAAAGCATTGAGTATATATATAACATTTATGGCCCATTGTCTTGTAAGAATTAACCAAATACGGTAGCCAATCTACAAACTGTAACGAAAAACGTAATATGAATCTACCTTCACCTAAGCAAAAGATACGATGATGATGTATCTAAAGCCACTTGAGATGCAAAAACCTGAACCAAAAGTAATAATAATAATAATCATAATTGTAGTCAAGTGCGTAGCCAGCTGAGAGCTGAAGGCGGACGTTTTACCAAACGGATCGTGCGGTCAAAATGATGATTTTTCGTTGGCCGATTGGTAGGTTCGTCATAGCCATATTATCAAGTGGTTAATAGAGCCCAAGCTGGCTTTGATGCGCACTTGACTTGGCTTGGCTCGATCATTTCATTTCATTCGTTTTGTTTCAACTTCTTCTTCTCTTTGATTGAAAACCAGATTTTTTGTGTTTTTAGACCATCATCAGCTTTCGATGATCCCATTTTATGGTATAAATACGCTTTACGATTTGGACCAAGACATCATTGGGTTCAATACCTACGACAAAGTAACATCTTCAGTCAGTTCGCATAGTTCGATTCTACGAAGGACTTAAGCTACAGCATGGTGAGTGTCCTCTCCAAAGTGTGCTAAAAGTAAAAAGTTTTAGTACAGGGGTATAAAATACCTGTAAACAGTTAATTATATTTACATAAGTGTTGTATTTAATTGAAAAAGTGTTCCAAAAAATGAATTACTGAACATGTTAGCTCAACTTTAAAAGAAATCTAAGATTGCCTAAATGTGTACTAAAACTTGACCAAGTACATTTTAGCAGAGCTACAATGGCAAGAGCCCCTACAAGCTTTCTTAGAAATGTACAGCTTAGTAAACATGTACTAAAATCTGATTTTAAAAATGAATTACTGAACATTTAAGTTCAACTGTAAGAAAAATCCAAGTTTGCCTATATGTGTACTAAAACTTGAATAAATTCATTATATCATAATTGCAAGAGCTCCTACAAGATTCTTTAGAGATGTACTAAAATCTAATTTTAAAGGTGTAAGTGCAAATGTAATGCTATTATTCAACTAAACATCAACTATAGAGAATTTAAAGTGTACTAGTACCTTAGCACATTTTAGTACATGCACTACAATTTTAGCACATTTTAGTACATGTACTAAAATCCAGTTAGAAAATTTAGTACATGTAGCATTCATCACATTTTAGTACATGTACTGAAATCCAGCTAGTATATGTACTAAAAACTATTCAGAACATTTTAGTACATGGTTTTCAGTACATGTACTAAAAACTGTTTACCACAATTTAGTACATGTACTAAAAACTATTCAGCTCAATTTAGTACATGTACTAAAAACCATTTGTCACAAGATTGACAGTTGCACTAAATTAGAAAATGGTTTTTCCAGAAACTCTTCATTGGCGCACTCACCCTCTGCCTGGTGGCTATTGCTGCCTCTCAGTCCGCTGATCCCGCTGTTCAGGATCCATCAGCTGAGTACTTGCCCCCCGTTGGTGATGCTGAGGCCGCAGCGCTGTCAGAGGATGGCTATCGGTACAAGACAGTGCGTCGTTTGAAACTGCGTCATCGCCGTGAGGTGCCCAGCCAGGAATATCTGCCACCCACCCAAGAGTACCTGCCCCCCGTTGATGCCGTTGAGGCTGGTGATACCAAGGTTGCCGATGACGGTTACCGTTACAAGACCGTGCGCAAGCTCAAGTTCCGTGCCCGTCACCGTCGTGATGTCTCTGAGATTGCCGAGCCCTCAGCCGAGTATCTGCCACCCGTTGAGGTAGAGCTTGCCCCTGAGCTGAAGACCGTGTTGGGTGCCGATGGTTACCGTTACAAGACCGTTCGCAAGCTCAAGTTCCGTCGTCATCGTCGTGAGGCCGAAGCTGCTGAGGAATCTGCCGCTGCTGAGGCAACCAACGGTGAATACTTGCCCCCTGTTGAGGCACCCGCTGCCGAGGCTGCTGAAGTCAAGGCCGCCGATGAGGCTACTGAGGTCGGCAAGGATGGTTACCGTTACAAGACCGTGCGTCGCATCCGTTACCGTTATCGTCATTAAGCTGATTAAGCAGATACCCGAACTTAGGCATATTGAACCAAATTGATCCTGATAGTACACAGAGTTAATCAGCCCAGTCACCTGGAAAAGTTACCATTTTGGTTAGTTTCCCCACTTGGCTGATGCTCGATACGATCCCTTGCCCCATTTTTATTCAATTTTATATGTAGTTTTCCATCTGTCCCCTCCGAAGCATAAGGAATAATAAAGTTTATTCACAAAAAAACACACAAATTGTTTATAATTATGGATAAAAATCTAAAGAACTCGAAGAGAAACTATTTAGCAGTTAGTCTGCAATTTGGATTCACTTGAATATAAAACGTAAGTGATTCTTTATATTAACTGGTTTTAAGAGAGCTCGACTAGGAGCTACCCTGTAGCAGAGCGAACAAACCTAAAAAAAAGAAAATTTTTAATTACTGTAGACTTTATTTACAAACGATTTATTTATAATAACTTGAGCAATAATTCCAGTTCTCAAGAAGAACTAAGAAAGCGTAACTATTTTCCTTTATTTACAGAAATATTTAAATACCTAAAATTTTTTAATGAAAATAGGCTTCTTTCTAGAGCTATTGTCTATTTAATTATCATCATTATTATCATTGAACTACCAAGACGTCAATTTTGCAGCACTCAAAAATCAAATCAAATCGAAATTTTTGCTAAATTGCACATTAAAATCAAAAAGCGAGCAAAGAAAATACGAAAAACTGCACACAAAGAAGCCAATGAGAAAAATGGGGAAAAAATAAGAAAGAAAATGAGGGAATTGAAATCAATGGACAAGTAATGGCTAGTGGGCAAAAAAAAGGGAATGGCGAAAAAACTTTTGGCAAATTGCAAAATTCTATTTAGAAATGAAGTGTGTGCTTTTAGGCGCACCAGCTGAGTGCAACGACTCTGTCCTACCTCCCTCTCTCCCTCTCTCCCTCTCTCCCTCTCTCCCTCTCTCCTCTCTTCCTCTCTCCTCATTCATCGCTTCGCTATTTTTCGGTCAACTTTTCTTAATTTTATTTTGCATTTATTTGCCCAACGTTTGGACTTCTTTGTTTTCTTTCGTTTCTTTTGCCTTTTGCCGGGTAAAAAAAAAAAACGAAGAATATGGCAAATTACAATATTGGACTAGTCTTTCTCTCTCTATTTCTCCTATGGTCAGAAATAGGTAAATAACAAATTCTATGAGCCAAAACATAAAGTTACGTAATTGAGCGCTTGACTTTGTAAAGCTGCGGCCTGAAAAGGTTGCCGTACCCCAAGTCTTAAGAGTTCCACGAATATTAATTTTGTAAAAGCTTCGCGAGACTCATGTTTATATTAAGCTCAGAATGGGTGCTCCTCAAGATACGTAAACGTATTTTAATGTTTTCTATAAAACAAACTTTTGGTTAAAAAACAAATAAGTAAGGTCTTATAGTTGATTGTATATTTTTAGGGATATTTAATTGATCAATTATGGAATACATAAAAATTGTCATTTACAAGGAGTTAAAAACATATGATTAAAGACTTTACCTTTTTATAAAATAATTTAAATTTTCTATAAAAAAAGAGTTCCGTTATAAAAGGAATTTATTAAAATTACAACAAATTACATCTATATTTATATAAAACAAAAATATAAAAATAATAAGTTTTTAATTGAAGATTTCACTAACCAATAATTCAATAAAGTAAAATTGTCAGTTACAAGAAGTTAAATAAAGTTAAAGACTTAATGTTATTATTTTGTAAATTACTAAAATAATGTTATTATTTTGTAAATTACTAAAATATTTATAATTTTAGTTGTTTTATAAAAAAATTATTGCGTTAATAATTATCGATTATAATCATAAAAATGTATTAAATGTTTATGAAACTGTGTTAAAAAAATAAATAAATAAAATTTTATAAAAGAATAAATCTTTCAATTTCAAAGCTGTAGTATAGTTCATAAAACACATACCAACTGTTAAGTAAAGGGTATTTAAGCTTAACTCCTGCCAATTAAAATCAAAATACCACACACTTTAGGCAAATATCATTTACTTCTCAACATGAGACAAAACAATTTCTACGCTTCACTTGACTGGACATAATGTTGAAAGAGTGAAAAAGACAGTGAGAGAGAATGAGAGCGAGAAAGCAAGCTAAATATTTTATTGAGGCTGAATTGTCTGTGAATTTGATAGAAACAATTTGTAGCTAATTTCATTGAGGATTTTGCTAATTGCGTTTGTGGCAAATGCATTACAATTGACCAAAAATATTTCAAATTCCATAAAATCAAAGTCAATTATCATATTATATATAGAAAATTGAATTGTGAATTGAGTGAGAATTGTGCTTTAAAGTCACAATTAATAAAAAAAACTGAAAAAAGTACTCAGTGTCGGTAAGTGAATAATTATGAATTTGTAGCTCATTAAATCGCATCGCATCGCATTCGTATCACTGGAATGTCTAAAGTCTCTCGTCATTTGGCTAAATGTCAAACGGAAGCCATGAGGCGACGTATGTGGCAGAAGAAATCGCACAAGATAATATTTAAATGGATTTTTAATGGAAACAGACGGCGGCTAGCTGCATGAAAAAGATAGAGCGCCAGAGAGAGAGAGAGAGAGAGAGAGAGAGAATGAGAGAAAGAGAGGGGATTGAAAAATCTCTGACAGAAAGATAACAAATTTTGTGTCTTTCATCATCTGTTTTGCCAGAGAGTCTGTTTATGAGTCAAGCCCCAAGCCGATTTGCCTTTAAATGCTTCACCTCAATTTGCCGGCAAATGGCAGACGCATAATTGAAAATACTCGCCAAGTACTCGGTACTCAGTACTCAGTACTCAGTACTCCATTCCACTATGCTTCAGTTACCGAAAAAGCAAAGGCAAAAAACAAAAAAAAGTACCATTTGCCTATTGCACAAGCATAATTTTAAATAATTCACAAGTTTTCTGCTCAAAAACTTTTTGCCCTGGTCCCCAGAAAAGTTTTTTGTGTTTAACTTTGACTATTTTTGCCTTGATGATGTTGTTCTTGCTGTTCGACGGAGCCAATCGCTGCTAATTGGACCAGGCTAACACAGGCCAGTCCAGGTCAGGCCAAATCAGGCAGCTGAGACTCAAATATATGGAAAGTAAATTGCCAAAACATCAACTAGCTATTAAGATTTTTTGCTTCAAAGGCCAGAAATGAATTATCAATGTTTTATCGATCAAACTTCAAAATATACTAAATAGCGTTTAAGACTAATTGATAGTTTTAGTTGTCATCAATATTTAAAGAAATGTTGAAAAAAAGTTAACTCTTTATTTTAAAAAAGCTTGAAATAACTTGAAAATATTTAATTATTTAATATTGAAATGTTTATTTCTTTACAGTTTATGGATTTTAGTAAAATTTAGTAAATGGGCAGGCCAGAACCTAAAATTAAGCTCACGACTTAAGAAATTTTTCTTACCGAAACATTTTCTAGTCGCTTATTTAAACAATTTATAAATTATAAATCAATTCACAAGGATAAACATAAGGGTGCATCGATTTTTTTCTACTGTAAATTCGAAGATGATTTCACCAGAAATCCATAGTTCTAAAAAAATTAGCTAGTTCCTGCTTTTTAGACCCCGTACTTAAGAAAAGTACAGGGGTCTATTGGGTTTGTTTTAAAGAATATGTGCGTAACCCTATAAAGTATATATATTCTTAATCAGCATCAATAGACGAGTCGATATGGCAATGTCCGTCTGTCTGTCTGTCTGAATGAACACCTAGATGTCAGAGACTATAAGAGCTAGAGACACCAAACTTGTTATGTAGATTCATCTATATTGCAAGCAGATCAGGTTTGTTTCAAAATTCGGCCACGCCTCCAATAACGCCCACAAATCGAAAAAAAATTTCATATCCAAATTATAAAAACAATTTAAAAGCTAGTAACACCAAAGTTTGTTTCTTTTTTGTATCGGACAACTATATCATATAGCGCCCATAGGAACAATAGGTCGAAAATGATGTTTTAGTAAGAAAAACATATTTTTTTTTTTTATGAAAAATTTTGTCAAAATTGTAAAACCCCTTCTCCAGGGGTTTTAAATGGCCAAATTTTTTTGGATTTTGAGAAGTCTTGGCTATTTTCATGGTAAGTACGGGGTCTTCGACAGTCAAGAAAGCTCGACTGTAGCTCCGTCCATCTAGTTTAATTTACAAAATGTTGTGTTCTTAGTCCTTGCATTGACGAATATTATGTTTAAAGGACAATTGGTCCTATGATTGTATGAAATTTTAAAAGTCCAGGTCCTAACAAGATTTTTAATACGTATATTGTCAGGATTGATCTTAAAACTCTAAAGATATTATAATTATAACATGCTACAAAATAATAAAAAAAACAGTAGATTTGATTTTATGGGCCCATCCGAATCGATGCACTCTAATAAACATATCGACTTTATTTTTAAATGAATTTAGTTTTCTACAGTTTTGGCCGTTTCTTTATATGAAATCGAAAAGATAACCCAGCATCAAATGATAATAAAACTAGTTTGATTTTTTTGTCTTAAACTGTTTAAAAAATGTAACAAAAAATCGTTAGAAAAATCGTATTTAAAAAGATAAAAAAAGGCGTTTAAATCATTTTGATGTATTCTTAAATTTAGTATAACTGATTGGTGCTATTAAAAAAAATCTGTGAGCCACATTATATCGTGTAAAAAAAACACCATAAGTAGTGCCCTTTAAATGCGGTTGTTTCCCATTTCTGGAATGTGTCAAATTTTTTTGAAGCAACAACTTTAGTATATCAGCTGCTTATACTAAATAGAACCTAGAGCGAATTCCAGCAAAATCATGAAAATAACATCAAATTGGAGGTATGTAAATACTTGTACACGCATGTAACGTTTGCATTTGTGTTAATTAATCTCATTCAAAATATTGGACCGTGTGTCCAGAACTGTCCGCTTCATCAGCACCAGCACACACACACACAGACACACACACATATATAAGTATACACACACAGTCTGAGATACATATGCATATTCATGTTGATAAGTCTAACAATGCGAATGGAGGGAACGGAATAAAATGATGGGCATTTGTGTGCTTGCAATGGCCCACAGAACGATTGATAAATACGAATGCCAACGTCAACGTTGACGTCGACATCGCAGCTTATTTTTCAGATGACCAAACGAGACGACGACAACAACAACACCACACAAACAACAAGTAAATAACAACAGCGGCAGCGTCGAGTCGAGTCGGAGGCAGCGAGTAATAAAGTTGATTGCAGGCAGTAGCAAGCGGCAAATTGAATATTTGTCTTTGTGTGCATGCATGTGTGTCTCACTGTATGTGGGCGTATGCATGTGTGTGTGTGTGTATTTCGCTTTGTTTGTATTTGTTCGCATTGTTAAATGTCAGCAACAGCCACAGCAACAGCAACAGCAACAACAACGCAAGAGAGCACACAATCTTTTGGTATTTGGCCTCTCCTACGCTAGATGGAGATGCGGTGCTGACATGCCATTGTTAACGGTAGCCAGAGACTGCGTTGCTGCTGCGGTCTCTGCCAATCTCAGTCTCTCACCGCCTGCTAACAACGGTAGTAGTTCTATGGTCCAGCTTCAAGGGCAATTGCAACCCTCGCTCACAAAATTGCTCTCTCTTTCTCTTTGATTCGCTCTTTAGTTGCTCGGCATTACTGCGTGCTTGCTTGTTGCTTTGTTTTTGTTTTTGTTTTAATGCCTTGCGAGTTGTTGCTGTATCTGCTGCTGCTGTTGATGCTGCTGCGTCTTTTGCTGCTCTTGCCAATCTTGGGCATTATCGATTTTCTTTTGTTTATTTAACGAGTACTCACATTTGTTTGTTGTTCCTCTGTGGCTGCGTGCCCCTTTTCTTTTCTTTTCTTGGCTTTGGTTTCTTGTTTATTTGCTTTCGCCAAGCATTTGTTGATAAGACAATCCGCGCTGTCGGGGTTTCCATTTATATCTGTATTGTTCGCAGATATGACGAGGATTAATGACTAGAGTGTTAAATACTCGTACTTATTGGTGCACATGATCAGTTGCTGTAGTCAAATTAAGATTAATTATAAGAATATTTTTGATCTGGTTCTACAATTTATGCTCTGATTTTAAATTGTTTTAATGAAATTTTTGTATATTTTTGTTTGGTTTCTCATACTTATGTATTATATATTTTTATGAATTACAAAAACAAGGAATTAAACTTTAAGAACCCAAAATAAAGACGGAAAAAGTATTTAAAATTAGGAAATACTTAAGTACTCAGAATACAAAAATTAAAAAATTGAAAATATAGAAACATTAAGAGTAAACAAATTCGAAAAAATGGCACACAATATTTAATTGGTTTGACAAAATATTATGTCGTTTAGCTGGATAATATTTAAAATTTTAAAACTTAGCAAAAGAAGGAAAAAGTTTACAAGTCAAATCTAGCGGTTTTAATAAAATTGTTTTGATTTTTGTTATATACTTAGGTTTCATAATTTTTATTTCTATATTTAAAGCTTCCTAGTTTTGTTTTCCAATTTTTTATTTAAAAATTTTGGATCTTTTAACAATTGTACCCGGAACTTATTCTTTCGCTTACAATGTTATTGTATTTTTATTTATATTATTAAATACATATCAGATTTCGCCTTAATAAAATCAAATATGACTAATTTGTTGATAGCATAATAATAAGGTGCGCCCAATGTGAAGTGGCAATTTCGCAGCCGCTCCTGATTAAAATGGCAACACTTCTCTTCACTTGACAAAAACACACAGCAATGCAAAAGTTTATTGGCAACAGCGCAAAATATTTCCCCCAATTGTTTACATCAGCAGAAAGCACACAGTAAACAGAATCCTCTCAGCATTTGCAATAGAAGCAACAGCAATAGCAGCAATTTAATAACAACTAAGAGAGCGAACGCAGCCTCAAACAACGCGTGGGTCGTCTCAGAGTGCTCACTCTCTTTGCACACAAACAAAAACATTGGCAGAGCGCGAGGCAGCAAGCAAAGGCAGCTGGCAGAGCGGCGCTCTCAATGTGGCTTACGTGCGCTCATCAGTGGCTGCTGCGCCGCCAATTTGCAAGAAAATTTAAGTTCATTTACAGTTGGTTTTGTGGGGCAAGTTGTGAAAAAGCAGCGACGAGCAGCGACGGCAGCAGCTGCTGCCAAGAAGTGGCAACAAAGCATTATTATAAGTTGCCGCTAAATGCAATCAGACAAAGCAATAAACATTTTAATTTAATAATATATACAAATATCAATTGAGCTTACAGTGTGTGTTGTGTATGTGTAGTTGTAGTGGTAATTGTAGTAGTTGTTATTGTTGTTGCTACTCTCATTGCGTCCGCCCGCTTATTGTGTGTGTGTGTGTACGACACAGACATTGCAGCTGTATTGGTGAATTTTGTGGTACATTTCGCGCTCGCATCGTTTACAGATTTTTGTGGTGGCAAATAGTTGTTGCATAGCCTTCATACAACACACAACAACAGCAACAATTACTAACACTGCGACAAGTGGCAGCAACGAACGAACACAACAAGAACAACTACAGTACGTTTTGTATGTTGTTAATTGAAATAAATTGAAATAAATTCTCAACGTGCTGCTCATATTGTTAATAAATTCAACAAAAACAACTACAACGGCAGCAATAAACAACATTAAACTCGTGTACTAAATATAAAAAGAATTTTGTTTTAGTTGCCTGCAATTCGTCAAAAATTATAGTTCCAACAACAACTAAAGAATATAAAAAAATTTTGGCCGCAACAATAATTAAAAGCTAAATAGAAACATTTTCGACAATTCAAATTGAAATTAAATCAAGTGCAAGTGTGTATACATTTTGTTGTTGTTAATAATTAGTTTTTTTATTCGCATTTTTTTGGTATCAGCGAGTTTTTGTTGCTCTGCGTATTTTTAGCGTATGTATGTATATGTATGCGTGTGTGTGAGTGCGTGCATGTGTGTGAGTGTGTATTTGTGTGCACACAATTGAAAATCGGTTTAACAAGAAATTGGCAAAGTTCAACAACAAAACAATAACAACAATAAAGTTAAAGCGTCGTCAGTTCTGTTACGTAAGCGCTGCAAAGGAGAGAGATTTATTGAAAGAGAGAGAGAGACAGAGAGAAAGTGCGTAAGAGCGGCAGTTAACAAAAAGGAAGTTTAACAAAGATTGGTAAGTCCAAAAAGCATTGTGAGTTCTTATTAATGTTTAAATCAACAGTATTTTTTATAAGATTAAAAATACAATTTTTTATTTATTAAATTAAAAATATATTTTGTGAATAAACTATAATTTTAACTTTATTTTGAAAGCTTACGGATAAAAAAAATATATTTAAAGTTTTTTAAGTTAAATTTCAAATCTAAATATTTAAATACCTTGTAAATACTTTGATTTAACTAATGATAATCATTTTAAGATAATATCTTAATAAATAAGGTATATGGAAATGTCTATTATTATTTCTGAAAATCTTTTTACCTTTTACGAAATAATTTGAAGTAGTTTGATAAAAAAGTAGCTACCTGATGACTCAAAAACATATTAAGCTGTTGTTCCTAGAAGAAATGCCCCTATACCAACATAAGTTACTAATTGTTATTAATATTATGTACGTCAATGTACATTCATATATAAAATTAGGCAACTTATGTTAGAAGAAGTTACAAATTTATTACAAATTTAATTTAAATATACGTACCCGTTTATATGTAGCTTATACTCTTCACAAACTCGACCACAAAACATCAGTTCTCAGAATGCGTAGCCAGAACGTTTTATATGTTTATTTTATACGATTTGTTTGGCTTACTATAAGTGAACGAAGTACATACATATATAAATGTATACAATTATATGTTCGAATGTGATATGGTTTTCTTTTTATTTTTATTTCACCTGAATGTGGCAATGAGTGTGTGGATTCATAAAGCAAAATAATGAGTTCTGCCAATAATACGTATTGGATAGAACATTACGCATTGCAAATAGGAAATTAGAGAAAAAAAGTGAGAATGAAATTCATAAAAATCTTACCGCAAAATTGCTCTACAAATGTATATTTTTGCACTAAAATTTAGTAAATCGTCATAAAAAACGGCGCCAAGGCGACTGTCCCTTAATTATAGAAATTTAAAAAAACTAGAAAATGTTTTGTTTTAAATTAAGAGATTACTTTTCTAACATTATCAAAATGTTACTATATTTTAAGGTGACGCCCCTATAGGATTAAATTTTCATAAACTTGGAGCAAGTTTTCTAAAATTATACAAGTTTTTTATGAACTTTATAGAAATTGGAAACGTAGACATCTCTTAACTACAAATTTATTACTTAATAATTTCATAAACTTTTCGTAAAAGCAATTGTTGGTGTTATTTTGTTGTAAGATTTTAGAAAATTTAAAATTTATTGATTAGATTAAGCTAATTTTGAAGTTAGTCATATAAAACATACCTGGATTTAAAAATTTGTTCAAATTAATAATAAATATGTGGCTTCCAATCTTTGAAACTTCGAAAATATTAAAAAAAAATAAACTTCTGGTATTTTAGAAACAGCGACATTTTCTTCTATTATTTTCAAAGGAAATATTCAAATATTTATGATTTATGCTCAGCAAGGGTATAAAATCTTCGGATATAATTTTTTATTCTTTGTAGTTAATTGCCTGCTCAATGCCTGACAATTTACTTACGCCTAATTTATGCCCTACCCCAATATAAGCAAACACATTCAGTTCATTGAACTTGGGCCCAAAATGCCTCAAACCCATTAAGAAACGATTGAAGTGTTGCATACTTTTCGGCCTGTTGACCATCGAAAGCAGGCAAGAAATAATATTAACGATTTTCTCACTTCACTTCTCGCACAGCATCCAAAGCGGGCCAACACACACACACACACACACACACACATGCGTGTGTGGCATGCGCAGTGCGTGCTTTGGTAGTGGTAGCAAAAGAGGCCGCAGAAATAACCTCAAACAGTTAAGAGAGTGTTAAGAGAGAGCGAGTGTTTGCTCGCATTTTGGCCATGGCTTTCTCACGTCACAACATCGAAAAGCGCCGACTCATCGAGCTAGTACGTGTCAATCCTATACTCTGGGACTGCCGCCTTCCACACTACAAACGCTCCGATAAAAAGAAGGCCCTCAAGTGGAATGAACTGGGACGCATGTTCAATGTGAATGGAGAGCGAGTGCAGCGCACATTTACGTCCCTGCGAGAGATCTTTCGACGAGAACTTAATCACGAAAAGATGCTGGGCACATCGAGATTCAAGTCCAAGTGGGAATACTACGATGCCATGGCATTTCTCAAGGAGGTCATCAGAGAGCGCAAGTGAGTTTTAATAATCCACATATTTTATTTATTGCTTTTAAAACTATCAATGCTAGTGAAAAAATGTATTTCTAATAATTATTATTATTGAAATTACCAAAACAAAAAAAAAATTGCTTTCAAAATTATCAATGTTAATGAAATAATGTTTTTACTATAATTTTTATTATTGGAATTACCAAAACAGAAAAATTTAACAAATTATTTCAATAAATAATTTTTTAGAAAAAATTTTATATTTTAATAAAATGTCATTTTATGCCATTTCATTTGTGGAATGAGATTTTATTATGCACTTTTTTCTAGATATTAAAATGTCATTAAATTAGCAGTACATAATTGAATGTGATTATTTCCTTCTTATTTCTAATGCTAAAAATAGTTACCGGAAAAACAATACATGATTTTTATAGATTTTTTATATACTGGATATTATCTGAAGTAAATACTGAAAGTGATTAAAACATTGGTTGACACTTTTGATAAATAGATCTGTTTTGTTTTTCATTAAATTTTGAAACTCTAAAAATTTTCAAATAGATTATTAGTTTAATAAATTGGTGGCTTCGTTCTTTTTAATATACTTATTATAACTAAAACATTTCTATATTATTATTTAATTTCAAATGCATATTAATTTGTAATATTTTGAATTTAAAAATAATTTATTGAAATTAGGTATTAAAAATAAAAATTTTTTAATTTTTTATTTAATTTAAAATACATATTGTTTTTATAACATTTATTTAAATTTAAAATCATTTATCAAAATTAAGCAAAGTAAATATAAGCACTCGAAATTGTATGCAACTCGTTGCTTCGAGGAGAATATTTTCTTTCAATTTCACTGCATTCAGAATTTATTGTAATACTGATAGTTAAAAAGTTCAGTTTTAGACTCGAAGTGTTAAATAATAATGTGAAAAGTAAGCTTCTTCAATAAGCAAAATTAAAGTTCTTAAACTTTTAATTATTAAGCATCACATTCTTATCTAATATTATATGCTTTATTTGGAACAGATCGCGTGAACGTATCAAGCACAGCTCTATGGAAGCAGCCAGCAATAATAACAACAACAACAACAATAACAACAATAGCAGCAACAACAATAACACAAATAATACAAACAACAACAACGGCAACAATAGTGTGGCACACGATGAATATCAATACTTTGCGCCGAGCGATCCGAATAATCCCAACAATCAATCAACTAAATCAAATATTGTTGCAGCCACAACTATTCAAGCTGCCCCAATCCTGGCGAGCATCGCCCAACTGCCCGTCGGGTTGCAACAACAGGCACAGCATTTGCAGGCGTTGCAATTGCAACCGGATGTGACGCTGACATCGCTGAGTGTGCTGCAAAAGGTGTCACCTCCTGCCCCTGTTGCAGCATCTGTTGTGGCGCCTCCAACGACGACTTCACCCGTGGCTCGTGCCATGCCACTGTGCAACAGTTCACGTTCTTGCAGCAGCTCCCCCTCCATTTACATCAAGGACGAGCCCGACTCGCAGGACGAGACGGAAAGTCGTGATCGTTCGGCTCGAAAGTCGCCACAGAAACTTGCCACAATTCGACCGCAGACAAAGCAACAGTTGAAGGCGCGTCTCCAGGTGCCCAAAGTGGGAGAAGGCGTCACACCGTTGTATGCCACACCACCGCCACATTTAATCATCAATACAAACAACGAACTGATCGATGTGGATGCCGGCGATTTGGATGACGACGACGATGATCTCGAATATGAGGATGATGATGATGACGACGATGACGATCGGGCAGCTCCATGTCCGCCCATTGCCGATGTAGACATGATGGGCGCCGGCGGTCGATTGTCGCCGGGCAGCAGCAGCTTCACCGCTGCCGGCGTCATTGGAACGCCACGTCATCAGCCAAGTCCCCGGGAGATGCTGTACATTAAATTTGGTGATTTCCTTGCCGCACGACTGAATACCCTGCATGAAACCGCGGCAAATGAGCTAATGAATAAGATTCTGCTGTTAATTGCAGAGAAGTAAAGCAGAAGATCGCACGAAATCAAACGAAGAGAATCGAGGGATATAATCCGCGGGTGAGTCAATAAGCACTTAAAATAATTCATTTTTTATCGTCTATTTTTTGATAAAGAAAAACCATAAAATTTGGGTTGGAAAAAGTATTTAACGTGTTTTCAAGTAGAATGCTCGGAGCAACTGAAAATGCACTGAATAAAAGAATTGAGGTCTTCAAAATACGCCGAGAACATAAAATTCTTTATTTTAGAAATCAAATCTAAGAACATTTAAAATAAGACAATATTCTCATAAATACGATCAAAAATTCATATATTTTCAAGACCACAAATATATGTATAAAAACAAATGTTCTTAAATACTCAAGACACATCTGACTAAAAACTTAGATTTTTTAAACAACAAAGTATTCGAAAAGGATTGTTTACCCAAGAAGTTGGTCTTTCTTTTCAGTGTACATTTCAACATCCGGTCTTTCTTAGAGTTCTGTACGCTTTTTAAGATAAATATTCTGGTAATACCCAAATGATGCTCATTGGAGTACTCGATTTATAGTTTTATAATAAAATCCAAGAAAAAAAAGTCATATTCATATGAAAATATTATACTTTTTTTTATTTTAACGAAAAGCTAATTTTTTTGTTCGTATTTTATATTAAACTTAATTTTTTGTTACTTTATTTTTAGATAAGTATACTTCTTTTAGTTTATTATAATAGTTAAGAATACGAGTTGAAAATAATTTAGAAAATATTGAAAGGTATAACTGAAAATTTTTAAATTATCCAAATTATTACATTCTGTTATAATTAAATTGCCTTTATTGATTTTATTTCTACTGTTATTTACAGTCAACATAAACTTTTTTTTTGAAATCTCTTTAAAATTAGCCCCTATCGTTTTGGTTGTTTTTGTTGCTTAGTCACAAAATTCTTTTGACCAACATTTGCTGATGTTTGGCACAGAAAACTTGTGAAACTGGTTAAGTTCCACAAAATTTATTAGTTTGACCAATTTGTGTGGTCGCCACTTGAAATTGTGGCAAGTTGCAACAATATATTTAAATTTATATATATATATATATATATATATATTGTTTTTTTTACACACTCTCAAACACACACACAAACACACAGCTTGCCAGGACCATAAAAAAGTTTTAATTTCCGTACGCTGAAGTGGCCCAGACACAGACCCGGACACGGACGGAGACACGGACTCGGACGGAGTGCAACATATCCGACTAAACAAAACGTTGCAAGTTTGCGAAAATTCGAAAGCATTTCACGCATAAATAAAATACCCAAAGCCATGCAACATGCCAAGTGAACAAACCCAACAGAATCAAAATACGGACAATGACCGAGACAAAGTAACAACAAATAAAAAGAAAGAGAGCAACAAAATAGAATCAGAATCTGGCACAAAAAACACGAACCAATAAATTTCACATATTGCACTTAACTCGAGGCAACGATTTCAATTTGAAGCTGGCCAATTTTAAGAGTAATGAAAGATGCAATAGAACGCAGCTTTAAATTATATATATATTTCATTCGTTTAAATGTGATGCAATTTTTTTCGAAAATATGATTAATATTAATAAAAAATATAATTGTTTTTGTGTGTCTGTGTTATTTAAAGCTAAATATTCCAAGAACTAATTTTAAATTGTTCTTCACTGTTGAGACCAAAAAATTAAACAGATTAAAGGGTAAATCAATTGTTGCGCTTTAACAAACTGTACAATTTTTATATTAGTGTTGTAATTTTCAAAAAGATTATATATAAATGGCAGCTATTTAAAAAGTGAGTAAAAGTTTTGAAGAAAATGCTAGTTAGTTAAAATTATTAATTGTTATTTTCGTTCGTAATAAAAACAAGGTCGGGCGAATAAAGATGTTAAATATTAAGTTGGTGTCCCGATTATAACCTTTTCCGCTGGTTTTTAAGTGTGTTTCTCATGCTTGTTACAGATTTCAGTAAATAAAACAGCTTTAAGCTTGATTAATTGACGTGCTTTCAGAACTAAATTTTATAATTTTCTACACCCAGGAATATATATTACCTTCAATGGCCGAAAATTGCTACAAAATTTAAGGACTTGTTACTTATAAAGACCAAGGAGGAAAGAATAGACTTTAATTTAAAATAATTTATTTTAGGTAAAATTATTTAATTTAAAGCACACGTGAGATAATATTTGAATTTTAGGCAATAATCCTGCTTTTTATACCCTGAGCCCATTAAAAATGGGCAAAAAAGGGTATAATGCGTTTGGCAGGATGTATGTAACAGGCAAAAGGAGGCGTGGCAGACCCCAAAAAGTATATATATTCTTAATCAGGATCAACAGCCGAGTCGATTGAGCCATGTCCGTCTGTCTGTCCGTCTGTCTGTCCGTCTGTTTGAACGCGTCGATCTCAGAAACCATAAGAGCTAGAGACTTCAAACTTGGTATGTAGGTTCCTGGATACCATACGCAGATCAAGTTTGTTTTAATTTTTGGATCGGACCACTATATCATATAGCTGCCATAGGAACGATACATCGAAAATGAAGCTTAAGTATGAAAAAGTTTTGTGTTTGTTGAGATATCAGAACCAAACTAATACATTATGTATCGGAGCTGGTATTATACATCTTGACCAAATTTGGTTCAAATCGGTTTACTATATCATATAGCTGCCATAGGAACGATACATCGAAAATGAAGTTTTAGTATGAAATAGTTTTTGGTTTTTTGAGATATCAGAACCAAACTAATAGATTATGTATCGGAGCTGGCATTATACATCCTGACCAAATTTGGTTAAAATCGGATAACTATATCACATAGCTGCCATAGGAACGATGCATCGAAAATAAAGTTTTAGTATGAAAAAGTTTTTGGTTTTTTGAGATATCTTAACCAAACTGATAGAATATGCATTAATGTTGGTTTTGTACATTCTGACCAGATTTGGTTCAAATCGGCTTTATATATCATATAGCTGCCATAGGAACAATTGGTCGAAAATAAACTTTTATTGAAGAGTACCTGGGCTCAGGGTATCCTACTGTCGAGCGTGCTCGACTGTAACCGCTTACTTGTTTTTTTTAAATTTAGGAATATTATTTTTCTAAAATTTCAGAATGTATGCCGAAATAATAATTTCTTGTGGCTTAAGTTAGGCTTTGTACTAACTCTTTTATTTACCTTATGGAGCAAGCTCTTTTATTAGCTGAAATACCCTGTAAATGCGTAGGTTCTTGATGTTTGAAGTGCAGATTCTAGGCTGACCTCAAGTTAGGCAGGCCCAAAGGGTTGGCTAAATGCGCCTCCAGTTCTATGCAACTGTGCGGATGACTTCACACTACACACACACGCACACACACCATACACACACTCTCGACTCATGGGCGTATATATTTACGATTTTGTAATATTTATGCAGAGACGCTTCATGTAATGTGCATGCGTGTGTTTGTGTGTTTGTGTGTGTGTAAATCCTTTAGCTGCCGTTGCGGCTTTGCCGTCAACTCTTCGCATCTCTCAACTTCCTCTCTACCTCTCTCTCTCTCTCTCTCTCTGTCTCTCTCTGTCGGCTACTCTCTTCGTCTTCGCCCTTTGCTATCTGGTATCTATGGCAACAGCTTTACGAGCTCAGCCTCAATTCACTACAGTAGCCGACACAGTGGGTGGTGTATGTGTGTGTGTGTGTGTGTGTGTGTGTGTGTGTGTACGGCATTTTATGGATAGTTACAGCAAGTTTGTTGGCACTTACCACATTATAAATTTGCCATAAATTATCGTTATAACTATGAAACGCAGCGCGACGCTGATAGGGCAAACAGTTGCCGAACTTTGATTCAAAAATCTGCGATATACAGCAAAAAATAAAAACTGTCTTGCCTTAACGAGCATAAAAAATGAAAATATGATATAGGGAGAGGGCTGACTGAGAGTTACTCAGAAATAATAAAAAATACAAAATAGTTTTAAAAAAGTAAAGAGGATCATTTGATAAGCGTTTGTATGCAATATATTTTTTAAATAATTTTAAAGTCTTTTGAAATTAAAATTTATTGAATTTTACAACAAAAATAAATTGATAACACTTCACTCTGGTTTCGATATCAGATGACTTAAATAGAGATCTTTTGTAATTAAATAAATAATCAAATATTTCACTGAAGAAAAAGATAAGAATAAAATTTATTATTTTAAATATTTGTAGTAGTTTCTTTTATTTTTACGTTCACTTACGAAATAAGAGTATCTAAGAAATATCTAATATCTATGAAAAGAAGCTTAGCGATTAAATTGATTTCTGAGTTTTATATAATTTAAGTGTAATGTGTTTCTTGTTACTTCCCTGTACATCAAATTCCCTGATCTGAATCTAATTCTAATTTAAATCTTTTCTGTGCAGTTTGAATTTTTATTAAATTTTATCTTTATTTTTTAATCTTTAATTTAATTTTTATTTATGGATTTTTTTTTGTTTCTTGCCGACTGCTTTTAGTCGCGCATAACCAAATAAATATAGTTTAAGTACTTTTCATCAAAGTTCTAATTCTAGTTACTTTTAAGATGTTAAAGCTGTACAAATGTGTAAGATTTTGATATCTGTTAGACCTTTTACTCTGCTCTTCGGATTTTCAATTCAGATAGTTTCTTGCATAAATTGAACATTTCCTTTTATACACACAGAGTTTCCACTTTCCTGTACTTAAACTAACCGAAAATGTGAAAAGAAGGGCGAGAATACGATCTGTATAATAAAAAACTTAAGTCACAGTTGGTTACAATGTTTAAGGCGTTGGCTAAACTGCGATTTTGTGAATTGCGCCCAAGTTAGAAAATTGTTGCATAGCTCGCGGCGTTTAGCCCTTTTTGCCACATAAAATTGCATATGGAAGTAAATGTTTACAATAGTCGTAAAAGTTTAATGGATTTTGGCTGATGCTCTTGTTGTTGTTGTTGTTGTTGCTGTCAGACTCTGTAGAAGATGGCTAACTTTTTTAACCATAATAAAAACGCATTTATTTGATTAATATGTTGCCCTTTTTTCGGTATTTTCGCTTCTTTTGCTTTACCCCTCTAAATGTTAAAGATGTTTCAAAATATTTGAAAACTTTGCGATTTTTATCGGCATTTTGGTTTGTTTGCCTTTGGTTTTGTTGCCTATTGACTTTTGCACTTTGCACTTCGTTTTTGCTTGTTGATTTTTTGATTTTTCAATTGATTTTTATTAACTTTTACGTAGATTTGCATTTTGATCTGTGTTTCTATGTGTGTTTGGCAACATTTGGCGGCTGTATGAGATTCAATATTCTGTGGGCCGATATTTTTGGGATTTTCATATTTAGATAAGGTTACGGAAATAGGATTATGCTTGCAGTTAAGACTAAAGAGGCCTGCTTTAGACTGTTCCCATAGCGGATATATTTTATAACTAAGTTATATAAAAACTTTTTAAACAATGCATTTATTTTTAGAAGAATTTCCATTAAGATGTTTAGGTATATTTTTATTGTCAGTACAGAGTTTTATATACATACTTTATAATATGAGAGATATACATACATTTCTACTTGATCCGGCCTATCAACACTCAGCCTTCAATATATTCAGTAAAAGTAATAAAAATTTCAATACAACAATTTTACAGAACCACATTTATTTTAAAATGTTTACACTCTGTTTTAAATGTGAGAGAAGAGATTATTTCTATTTTTATAAAGTCTTACATTTTCGGAATGCGATTAAAAATGTGTCGACTTATTTTCGTGAAGCTTAATGCTTATCGAAAGACATACAATAAATTTTAATACAAAACTTAAATAAAAATTTGGAATTATTTGTACCTTGTGGCTTGATTATTCAAGAAGAAATTCATTGGATGTGTAGTAAATGTTGCTATTGACATAACTTTGACTTAAGAGTGAACATGTAACATAATATTATCATTACAGAATGGATTTGGCAACAACTAATGAAATGCATCTGCAAATGACCATCAGCCTAATTATAATAAGTGTCTGTTGGGGCAACAAATACAAAAACCAAATATGTTGCATGCTGTGGTCAAGTGCCACAAACTGAGGTTGCAGTTGCTATGGATAACAAAGAGCCTTAATTTGAATTGAATGTGAGACTAAGGATAAGGATTGGCCAAGTCTGTTACACAAATAAGGCATCCGATTTCAGGTTGAGTAGACAAAAGGAGATTTGAGTTCTCCTAGCCGTATTAATATTGACTGATATTAATATGCCATTTTATACAATAAGCAGACAGACAGAGAGAGAGAGAGAGAGAGAGAGAGAGAGAGAGAGAGAGAGAGAGAGAGAGAGAGAGTCATGTCCTGCAGTCCTTTAGACGCAATTGCATTTTTAATGAGCAGGAGGCGCCTCCGATTCGCTTCACTTCCGCTGTGACTGCTGCTTCGCCTGATGAGTGGCAAATGCTTCCTGTCTTGGCATTGGGGCAATTTTGACAGCATACGTAAAGCAGTCAGTGCTATCAGGTTAATTTGAGACGCAGCCATAGGGAAAAGGCAACGGAAAGACAGCGGATGAGCACACATATACACACTCACACACACACACTCACACACACTCACAAAGTATATTCCCCTATTTTGTGGCAAAGTTGTCGTCGTCTCCTTCAACTCAGCATTAATGGCCGCAGGACATGTCAAAAGAATTGATGACGTGCAGCATCTTCGACGTGCGCTGCAATCATAAAACTGGCAACATTCTTTCCCCCCCCCCCTTTCCCCCTCACGCCACCCATTTTTCGCACAAACCCCAAAAAGTCGACTGCCAATAAAATCGGTTTTAGAAATGGATTGTCAGCTGCTTTGCCAGCGATTAATTTAAACCACTACAATGACAGCAGTTGAAATCCAAATTTTCTTAAAATTCAGACAGTGTTATAAATTATTTAACACTTAAACACATAAATTTAAGAAATTAAAATTTGTTACGCTTTTTTTTTAAATTCAAAAGATCACAAATAGTTTCATTTGTTTTTTTCACTAACAAGTAAAATATAATTCATAATAAGCGTTATAATTTTTTTAAATAAAATGTTGACTTAATATTATTTTGTAATAATTATAGAAGCAACATCTAAAAACACTTTAGAAATGCATTTCAGCTTAAATTAAATTTTATTCAAACTATTATAATGTTTGACCCTATTCAACATGCAACAATAATGTGTGATTATACTAAAATAATAAATTAAAGTATAAATATAAGTAATATACTATATGATATTTTAGATATTTATTTTTATTTATAAATTCATGTTAGTCAATTTTTTTTTTTATTTATAATATATTCTATATTTGTTATATTTTGTAATTCCATACTACAATTTTAAAGTCGGCATTACAATCTATATATTCAATATCAATCAATAGCTCAAAAATTAAATCTTTCAAAATTTCTTTTATACTATTTAACTTGCGCTTTCACTCCAACATTCTGTTGCAGAATTAATCGCTTGTTGCTGAAATTCAACTAGTGTCATTGGTTTATTTTTGGGCATTGGTTGCATTGGCTAACGCGCCCTGAATATATTGCACATCAATCGGGCGTAAAAATGACGCCATCTGGCGCCATTTTGTTATGCAATGGCCGAGCACTAAAAATGGCGCCTTAGCCTCGGCACAGCTCTCATTTCATCCGTTTCTCCGTTTCTCCTTGTCTCCGTTTTCTTTAGTACACAAATAATTGCAAAATTTATTGCTGCACATTTTATTTAAGTTTACCTTTCGGATGTGCTCATAACTTTGGCAAAACGAAACGAAAGGGATTCTTAAGTCAACACGAGTGCTTGGAATTTTCTGTAAATTTTCATAAATTAATAATTTTGATTGCCGTCCCGTCAGGCGCGTCAAGCAGCCTGACAACTCTACACAAAAGTTTGTTTAAGTTATTCATTAAAATTATCATCATTAGCTCTGGGACTCAAAACTCAGTCACAGTTTTTACTTGACATCACTTGACAATCAGCGTTAAGTATTTTTAACAAATTATCAAGAAAGCATCTTTTGGGGTCTTTATCATAGGCTTATCAAAGTGCAGTTGCATATTAATTAAAAGTTTTATTAGTAAAAGGGATTTTGAAAGTTTTATAGCAAGCAAACAAAACTTATGCACTCATTCATTTTTTTTATTTATTTTTTTAAAGTTATTTTTGCAGCTCTTTTATGCCATGTGCCTTAATAACTAAAAACTTACAATCTGGTATTTATTTTTTTTTTATTAATTTTAAAGATATCATTCTATAGTATACGTATATTTATTTATTTAGATTTTCATTCATTTGTAATGTGTCTAGTTATTTATATAGGGTATCTCGCAGTCGATATGTGTTTTTCTATCTAGTATTTTGCTAATTTGTGCCCATATTTAGATTGTTTGGTAAATAAATGCCAGCTGCATTACTTTAAAGTGGGCAAGTCAACAAACTATCCACACACATGAAAACACACATTGATGAACACACACACACACACACACACACACAGAGACACATCAATGATAATTGAGTGTACACAAATCGTTGATAATATTTGGGGTAGAGATGCTATTAATGGCATACTCGGTATTTGGCAACTGAAGCCACAGAAATTGATTGCCGTAAAAGCCAAAAAGCAAGACAAATAATATTTGTTGCTATTTTGTGGCGAAATGAATTGAAATGAAATGAAAATGAAAATGAATTGAATTGAAAGTACACAACTTTTATAAATTGCTAGATGCGTTTCCAATTCAATTCAATTCAATTTTTCCAACAGCTGTGCCGACTTGTGGACTTGTCACTCTGTTTGCGACGATACACAATTAATTACCACTAAAATGTGCGGCCAATTGTATAATAAAATGCCAGACTAATTACATTAACCATTAGGACAAATTTCAAGCCAAAAGTCTGGGTCTGCTATCGGCACTTGAGGCAAATTGCTGCAAAGGAGTCAACAACTGTGGCGCCTCCAGGTATGCAACAGTTTTCGAGCTGAAACCAAACAGAACTTAAGAGGGTTGGGGGTGGAAAAGGGGTTGTATGGGGAGCAAGAAAAAGACCTGAACTGTTTATGCATTTCCCTAATGAAATGCAAAGAAAACCCAAAAGCGGCTTAAAAATTCCCAAAAGCTGGTTACAAAATATGAAAATCTTTTGCTCCCCTTGAAAACAAAACAATTACAAGAGCTTTTCAGCTTCAGTATTGTTGTTGCACTTTGACGTTGAGTGGTAATTAAATATTTATTTTCTCTTCAGCTATTTGCTTTGATTAATAGCTAAAAAGCTAAAACCCAAAAAAGCCACCCACAAAATTTGTTAAGGCCTTCTCTCAGTCCTTGTGTTTATTTTGAATATTTTACACAAGTTTCACAATTTTTCAATTTGTTTATCTTTTGTTTTTCTTATTGTGTTTATCTTGTGCATTAAATGGTCGAATATTTAGTTTACATTCATTGTGTTAATGTATTTTTCTTTATCGATTTCCTCAAGGGGATTATACGAAATTTAATATGATTACAGTACAAGACCTGAAACTTTTATCTTTTAAAATTTAAATATTTCTTTCTATATAAGGTTTACTGAATCTACATCTATGATTATGCAATTAAACCAATTTCTTAATACGAAAATTGAAAAGATTGTAGAATAATTTATAGAAATATAGTTTGCTAATTATTTCTTATTAAATAAATTTTTTTTATAAATATCTCTTAAAGCTTTAGTTAAAGTGTGATTTGAAGAGAATTTTAAATTTTTAATTAAGGTGCAAACAATTATCTTCTAAGTAAGTTTTAAATTTAATTGCCAAAATTTTGAATGGTTAAATTAAATTTATCTGATTAATGATGGTCATTTTAGTTCAGTTGTTTAATTTAAATCTTTATTTTTATTTCCTAGCTTGGAATTGTCGAAAAAGTGCTCGAATAAATAAATATTTTGTTGCATGCTTCAAGGCGCCTTCGGGCAACAAAACACGTCTGGGCCAAATGGGTTTAAATGTTCGCACATGCAAAACAGCAGAAAGGGGCAGAAGGGAAAGACGGGGCAGGACAGTAGACACTTTTGCTGGAACATGCACCACATCATTATGGGACCACAGGGAGCAAGTGACTCCGACTGAGTGCGTAGGAAATGTCGCCACAACGTCGGCGAAGTTGTTGTTGTTGTAGTTGTTGTTGTTGTTGTTGTTGCACCAAAGCATCATTAAGTCAATTTTGTGTAGGAGGGAAAAGCGCAGCTTAATGTGCAGTCAGGGAGCTGTTGCAAGTTGGGACAACGGTCAGCATGGACACACCAATTATCCAAAATGCCAACACACCAGACATACACTTTGCAGCTGAAAAAAAAAAATTAGGGTAGAGAAATTTATTGGTTGTGGGGACAATCGTTGAGAGGAGTAAGGAGATTGCGCTTTTGCGGTTGTATTAAGTTGATTTCCGGCACGTCTATTGCAAAATGTTACCCCCGCCTCTAACTCAGCTCAATACAGTGCCACATGTTGCCGCACAAGTCCAAGATGCACAGCGCCAATTATGCGAACCGTCATCGACATCGTCATCGTCATCGTCATCGTCACCGTCGCTGGTCAACGTTACAATCATAAACAGACGCAGTACCATCATCACCAGTGTAGGTGTCTGACACGCCCCCATCGTTGGTGCTGTCAAATGCATAACAGGCCCTGTAACCACCGCTGCACAGTGGTGCGAGGGCTACTAAACCGTGTTGTAATGTTTAAATGGATATCAAAGCAAGCAAATGGAAAATAATGTAGATACAATGTTTTTAAGCAATTCTAGTCATTTTACTAACAGTAATTCGAAACGTTAAAATGAAAATTGTACTACCTGTCTAATGTATCTTTATACTTTACACAGCTGTACAATAGTTTGTAGTGATATAAATCCAAGCTTTAGATCGAGTTTTATGTCGAAATAGAAAATTTCCAAAAATAAGCATTGAGTTGTCGATAAATCGGAAATATTAAATCGAGTTGCAAATATCGAGTATCACTATTGTACTTTTATTACACATCTTTTCTTTCTTGCATCGTTTTCATGTTTTGTTTAAGCTTTGGCAATTTCGTAGGTTACTTGCTACGGTCGATCAACAAAAATTTTACGACGTCGATTTTTCATGGAAATCGATTTATCAGCTCGAAACATCGTCAAAAAAATCATCGAGTTAAAGTACTCGATAATCACTTCCGCGAAAATCGATTTGTCGATATTTCGATATATTTTTACATCACTAGGCGTAAGTATTTCGAATAATCGATAACCGTTTTAACATAACCTAATCATCGGTATTTAGAAATTGGATGGTTAATTCTTAACAATACCGCAATTTTTTCCGCATATGTTGCTTTTCTGATATATTCTGTTACTGCAGTTGTTTATTTAGTTTCTTAATTTTAAGAACTAAGCACCTTTCAGTTTGTTTGCTTTATTACGAAATTTATTTATAGATATGATCTCTATAAATTTTTGTATTTATCTATAAGATAATCTATTTGAAAACTTCATTAGTTTAATATTTATTGTTTTGTATTCTGTAGTCCAATTTCTATCATCTGTGTATAATCTCTGCTCGGGTTTTTTCAGTCATTGAGCTGCACATTTAATTGCCAAACTTGTAGTATTTGCCACACTGTGCGCTGTTGTCTGTGTCTGGTTGAGCCAACGCCAAGTTTTCAGCCTACTGAGGTGAGCTGTAAATTATACGGCTTTGCGTTTAGCCTCCGTAACCTCGAAGCTGCCCAGACTCCGAGACAACAGGCAACGTCACCGACTCCGACTCCAACTCCAACTGCGACTCCATCGGCTGCTTTGTGGGTCCCCTGCTACGAGTTGAGTTGCATGCACCATTTCCCTGCTTGGTTGCAACGCAGTTTGATGTTTTGCGGTTGTGTTGATGCTGTTGACGTTGTCAACGTTGTCAGCCTTGTCTATGGGCCTCTGACAACATACAGCCAGCATACTATACTCTGTCACCGTGGTGTTTTCTCCAATTTTGGGCACTTTGACTTTAATATTTAAAGTGTGCTTTTAGGCGCTGTGTGTGGCACGTTAAGAGTCTGCCATTATCCTGCCACTTGGTTATTGCCTCTTTGCGGTGCGTTGCCAATGAGATTTTCACTTGAAAGAGCAACGACACAGCAAATGGGAAATGGGAAATGGAAATGGGGTTGAGTTAGATAAAGACTGATAAAGGGCTGCATATTGGATGGAAAACAAAGCTCTATTCAATCGCATAATGGAAAGTCCTTTGATAAATGTTTTGGTATTTCTGGGCAACTCTGAAATTTACTTTTTCGGTTGACTTTTATAACTCAATTATCAGTTGCCCTTTTTCTTACCCAAAAGACACTCTCGATTGTGTCAATTGCTGACACCTGCATTTTTCGATTCCTATTCCTATTTCTTTTTCAACTTTCCTTTTTGTTGTTGTGGTTGACCTGCTGCCAAGGACACCCCATGTTTAGCCTGATTTGAATAAACCAAACCACTTGGAGTCGCTGCAGCAGTTGGAGTTGAAAACGAATTGAACCACACGAGTTGACAGAGGAAAAACTTTCGCACTTGCCGCCGTCGATGCCCCACGATGTTGCATGACTGCCTTAACCTTTATTTTGATTAGCTGCAGTTGCAGTTGCACAGCTGCTGTTGCTGTTGCCATCTCCTCGTGCTGGGATAACCGTAGTCAGAAACCAAGTCAGTTATCCAGTCAGCTAACCGCAACGCTCTTGGAGCCACTGTCATTTGTTATGTTATTGGTTTGGACATTTTGCAAATTGCTTATTTAGCAGTGCGTAAAATCCACAGCATCCACACCGAAACAGCACGAGAGAGAGAGAGAGAGAGAGAGAGAGAGAGGGAGGGAATGAGTCTCTTACTATCTCTTTTTAGTCGCACTGTCTCCAATTCGCCTTCCTTCAATTTGACTGGCTGTGGTTTTTTGTCGAGAGCTTCAGGGACACACACATGTCAAGTGTTGTAGTTTCTGTTATTCTTTGGTCTTCACTTCTGCCTTTAACATACCCTGTACTCTTTAAAAGACATGACATTGTGAGATTATCCTTTGCAATACGAATAAATACATAAACATCTTGCAATAATAATATATTTAATATACAATAAAATAATTGTAAAATATTAAATTTCAAATTCTTAAATACATATTTTAAGACATAGTTTCTGGCTTACTTTACGTATATTTTATTGAAAACTGCGATATTAACATACAACAATTATATAATTTATACTTAATGGTTTTTTCAATACTACGACTTTTCAACTACTTTCTACTGGGTTTGTGTAAGCTAATTATTTCAAACAGTCAACTATTATTACTAGAACTTAAAGACTTTTGATATCATAAAACACATTTTTACAGCGCATTAAGAGTGCAAATTAAATACCATTTTTAAACACCGGTTTACAGGGTATATCCTAGCACATTTTTTCAACTATCGCATCCTGGTTTTTGTTACTTTACTCTAGCCTTCATTAGGCGACAGTAAAGTTAACAGCATGTCAAGCAAGCGGTTAGCTGTTACCATCTACGGGAATTACCAATTCAATGTCGTCAAAAGAAAGGAGAGAATAACTGGAAAAAAGAGGCCTTCGAGTTATTTAAGCAAGTGTTCGAATCTTGTCAATATTGCAGCTCATTTCTCTCTACACTTTCCATTCATGAAATATTTGCTTTTCATTTCGTGAGTTCCTCTTTTTGCATTTTTTTAATGTTTTATGCCCTGAATATTTGGGTGCAAAAGAGTTTACCTAATAGCAAGAAATAGGGAAACATATATATGATCCTATTAAGAATATTCCTAAGAATGTTGGCATTCTCAGTTTGCTTAACATTTTTGTAAATTACTTTTTTAGATTAACAAATATATTTTAGATTAACAAATATATGTTCTCTATAATTATTGCAAATTTTAAACCGACGCGGTATTTCGTAGTCGACTACTCTTAACTGAAGCGTTCTTACGTGATATTTTTTGATGCTACCTAATTGCCTGGATACGTTTTACAGAATCTCTTTTGTGGCCATAAAACTTTTTATGGCTAATATTTTGTGGAAAGGCCTTTTAATTAGACGAGCGGCCATTAAAACTGATCTATAGGTTCTTAATTGAGTTTTTCGACTGTGCATAAAACTAATTAAAGCTTTATGACTTCGGTTCGATACGATTTGATCAAATTTTGCCAATTAATATAATTTTTATATTTTTGCCTTAAACATTTTGAATACTATAATTAAATGCTTTTCGATTTATTCTTATCTCTTTGCAGTAAAATTCAACTGAAGCTCTCGGATAAATGCTGATATGCAATCTAGTTACAACTTTTACCATTAATTAAGTCTGTATTTGTGCCATAGAAGACATATGTATGATAATACATAAATAAACATAAAATTAAGTATAGTTTGTAAAAATAATAATAATTGAATTAATGAATTTTATTTTATTTGTTTTATTTTATAACAAGGAGACATAAAATTTTCAGCTACAATATGTATACGATATTAAAGGTTTTTATATATAAAATTTCTTATGTATGATAGTTTTATAAATAAATATAAATAATTGGACAGCTGTTACACAGAATAATAAACAGCAACGAAACAGGTTCGTCAATATATTGATAGGATTATTATTATATTGTATAGAAAAGGTGCTTGGTTATGTTTTCAGACTTTAGCTGTTAAATATTGAATTTGTTTTCAGTTTTTACTTGCACAATATTGTTGTTATTTTATATATTTTATACCTAGAGCTTAACAGTTTTCTTTTATATAAAATTTTCAGCTACTTGTACTATCAACAAACATAAAAATAAGCAAATCAATTTCCATTCAATGGAGGTAAGCAACCAGAGTTAACTTAGTTCTATGTCCTGGTATTCAGTATAACAACGGTGAGCAACTTACAAGTTCCCAAAAAAACACACATATATATATATATATATATATATAAAGTATATATGTGTATACAATAAACTGAAACTTTTATTTCGAAAGAGGAGTTCACAGATTCGCTTGCAGCTGCAAAGCTTTTCTATGCAACAAAAAACAGTTTTTCCTTAAGAAAAACCAGCAAGCAACTGAAAAGCCTATAGGCTAAGAAACGTGGGTAAAAAATAGAAAAAGTTGGCGCGATTTTTAAATTGAAAATAAATGCTGGCAGGTAGCAGTTGCAAGTAGCAAAGATTAAGTGTGGAATTTAAGAGCTGCAACAACAATGAGAACAACAACAATGAGAACAACAACAATGAGAACAACAACAACAAAATCTCTACCACTTGTGCCATAATAATCGCTTTAATTACAATTAAAATGAAACTGTAATGACTTTGTAGTTGTTGTTGTTGTGGCTACTATGAAGATGAATGACTGCCCATCCATTTGTAGGGTAAGGGGTAAGAGGGGGACGTCTTTTCCCCGACGTCGGCGTAGGCGTTTACTTGACTTAATATCCAAAGTCAAAGTCGCGAAGCTATTACAATGCTAATGACGTTTAATCGTTTTTAGCCTGGCAACTCGCATTCTTCCTCTCCCAATATTTCTCTCTCTCTCTCTCTTTCTACTCTCACAATATAGACTTTTCTCGTCTACAGTTAATTTGCATAAAGTGTCATCATTAAATGGACTGTAGAGCTATTCTTAAGACCATTTAAAGAGTTCTTTGCTTTGGGCAAAAAAAAACAATTGAATTATATCAAGTTATTTCATTACATTTTTAAGGAAAAGTGTTGAAATACGATTTTAAAATTCGATTTTGCAAGGTGCTTGGTGAGTTCAGACCCCTTTAATGGATAAATTTAAGACTCATTTTAAAAATATAATAGAACGAATAAAAGATAACTTATTGGAACTAGGGCAATATCTTCAAATTTTCTTAAATACATTTTTTTAGAATAAAACAAATTAAACTAAAAAATTTAATTTCATCTGAAATAAAGATATACGCAAATTTGAATTAAATTTAGAAATTAAAAAAAAGAATAATTAAAAAACTTTTGTATCAGTACAGGCGATTTCATAACAGATAGGTTTTTTTTTATTTATAAATATATTTATATTAAAATAATTAAATACATATTTATTTTTAAAATTTTATATACATAATTTTTTTAATATAATAGAACGAATAAAAGATAACTTATTGGAACTAGGGCAATATCTTCAAATTTTCTTAAATACATTTTTTTAGAATAAAACAAATTAAACTAAAAAATTTAATTTCATCTGAAATAAAGATATACGCAAATTTGAATTAAATTTAGAAATTAAAAAAAGAATAATTAAAAAACTTTTGTATCAGTACAGGCGATTTCAAAACAGATAGGTTTTTTTTTATTTATAAATATATTTATATTAAAATAATTAAATACATATTTATTTTTAAAATTTTATATACATAATTTTTTTAACTTTAATTTATTTTGTTATTCAAAATTGTAAATTGTAATAGTTAATTAAAATATTTGTTTTTGTGTCGGTTGCTTGGAGCTTGACAGTAAATAAATGTATGTTCTTATTTTAGTTATATTAATTTAATTTTTAAAAACACCGACCTGTCCAGTGACTACAGGGTATAAAAAGAAGCGAAAATTTAACAGCACATCGCTTCGGGAAATGCATAAAAATCCATAATGAAATTGTGCGGAAACCAAACGAGCCAGCGGAGTAGACTAGAGTTCCTCCTACCCCAGACTTTTCGTACTGGTTGCACTTAGCCATGGCCAGAGGCTTCAACGGCCAGCCTATGAGCAAGGAAACATGTCACGTGCAAACCCCCAACCACCCCCTCAACACACACACACACACACACACACACACAAAATACCGATAGACTCAACTGAAATTGAGGCAAGTCCTTGGACAGTGACCGTGTTGCTGAACCTGATCCTTGGCCAATGCTGTTTGCATTTTTCGCATGAAATTGACGTTTCATTTGTTATAATATGCATTGAGGCAACATTTCGATACTCATAAATATTTAACAGACATTCATCTGTTGGGAGAAACGTTAAAGGCGACAGCGAACCCCACAGCCAACGTGGGAGGAGTGGGAGGAGACAGGTCTCAGTTGCAACAGGACGTGGATATCGAATTGATATCGAGGTACAGATACAGATACAGATACAGATACGTGTGTATGCACATTATGGTCATAAAAAGCTTGAGGTTCCCCCAATGCGACGTACATGGGCGTTGACACATGCAACCAACAACAGCAACAACAACAACAACAATAAAAGGTACAGCAACAACAACAAAGACAGAAGCACTCTGAAGACACATCGATACATTAAAGCTCAAAGGATCAGACAGTCGACGTTGTCAAGAGCCTTAATTATTGATTTAAGTCATGAAATTAATGGCTTGAAATGCACCTATTACAGGGTACAGAAAAATACATATTGAAAAAATTAATCGATTAATAAAAATAACGAAAAATATCGCTCGAAAAATTATTTGTACTATAAAAATACAATTTTTATTCTTGCCAATGTCTAAAAGTTTTACATGTTAACATTTATTTATTTTCTTTTGAGTATGATCCCAATAACTATATATATTCCCTCCGACCCATAAATGATATACATTTTATCGACTAAAAATATAAGATTAAACATTATCTGTCTGTCAAAATAATTGGACCGATTTTAGGTACTGAAAACATAAATTAAAGATTGTTCAGAATCTTAAAATACTTTCCCGGAATTCTTTAAATCATAAATACCCATACTAGACTACACATTTATCTGTAATCTTGTTATATAATAACAAAATAAACAATTGGTAAGATTACTTAAGGATATATGATTATTTTATTAGAAAAGTTATTGGACTTAAAAAATCAACTAAAAATTAAAGTAATAAAGTTTTTTGTATAAACAGTTTCAAATTAAACACAACCAATTCAATGCCTGCTTTAGAGTTATTTAAAATAACTTATTTTCAATCTTTCTATTTAACCGAACTAACCCTGCCATATAGTTGAAGTTGCCAAATCTAACCGAAAAATATTTCTATAGATACTTTAAGTGCAATTGAGATTACGGCTTTTAATTGAAGCTGCTTAAAGAGGCGTCAGTTGAATAAAAGCAAAATCTTATTGGTGGCGTTTAAAAATCATTTGAGTTTACAAATTGCGGACGTTTGGCATGTGCTACTTAATGTTGTTGCTGCTGCTGTTGTTGTTGTAACATTTTTATAACGTTATTTCCCAACTGAGTTAAGTAGCAAAACTCGCACATTTCCTTCACACACACACACACACACACACACACACACACACACACATCGCATAATTACGCAAAGTGAGCGCGTTGGCAAAAATGAAAGGAAAAAGAAACACGAGTTTGGTGGCAAATGGAGATGGAGATGGAGATGGAGAGGGGTAGTTGTGTGGGTTGTGTGGGTTGCCACCACAAAAAATGAACTGTAATTAGTGGTGCGAAATTAGTGTTATCCTAGAGCGCGAAAACATTGGAAAAATCCCCATCTACTCACCTCAAAAATCTCCAAGCTCAAAAGTGAAATGAAACACACGCTGATAGTTATTTAAACTGTGTGTGTGTGTGTGTGTGTGAGTGTGTATTGGTTGATGTATGAATAGAAACAGGTGTAAGCTGTATACTGGAGCTTTCAAGGCACTTTCCATCATTGAAGACCTCCGCCCCTTCATTTCCCAAGCCACAGTTGCGAGCTGTTTCATAAAGCATGCTATTTGGGTCAACAACTCTACTGCGACTGTTAGCCTAGCATAAGCTCGTGGGCTAGTAAGGGGCAGAGGGACTGAGGGGTTGAAGGGGAAGCGGGGTAAGGAGTAGGGAGTATTTGAAGGCAGGCTTGGCGCGTCAAAACTTTTTTATGAACTGTTAAATTTCCAATTAGCGCTGATTGTTGCGATTTAACTGAAAGCAAACAGCGCGTGAGTCAAAGTCTGTTCGACCCCTTTCACTACCCTTTTCCACCACCCACGCCAAGGGTTAAGTGCGCAGTGTTGTGGCTAATTTTAGTGAAATATTGTTAAGCATAAATGAAGAATGAAGAAATAAAATTAAATCAGCGGCAATCGATAGAAATACTAACCAAAGCATAGAGAGAAAAAAAGAAAGAGAGAGATGGAGAGAGAGCGAAAGAGATAGAAAGACAGAAATAACAGAAAAGACAGAAAAGGAAATAGCAACAAATATATAATTATGGAGATAGAAGAAAAATGATAGTGAGAGAGAGGTAGACAGAAAGTCAGAGAATAGTTTGAGGGATTTGATAGCTCAGATTGTTTTGATCTTATTTTTCCATAACCAAAATGAGTAACATTTCCACCTATAAATACTAACCAAAGCATAGAGAGAAAAAAAGAAAAAGAGAGAGAGAGAGAGAGAGAAAGAGAGCGAAAGAGAGATAGAGAGGGCGAAAGAGATAGGAAGACAGAAATATGCAAAGGAATTTCCCTCTTGGTGTTATAGGAAAGGAAATAGCAACAAATAAATAAAATTGTAGATAGCAGAAAAATTATAGTGAGAGAGAGGCAGACAGAAAGACAGAGAAAAGATTGACGGGTTTGATAGCTCAGATTGTTTTGATCTTATTTTTTTATTACCAAAATGAGTAACATTTTCGCCTATAAATACTTTTTATATAATTTAAAATAATGTAAATTCGTTTAATTAAAAAAAAATCAAAAACAAATATAGTTCAGTTTTTCTATATTTAATACATTTGCTTTCATTGTTTTTAGCTGGTTTGATATATACAAAAAATTCTAAACTTACTTACTTTTCGTATTATCCTACAAACATTTATAAAAAATTTAGTAATTTAACCTTAAATTGTGCCGCCCTTTAATTGCTTCTTTTACAAATTGGAAGATTATATTTTTTATTAGGCAAGATATGTATAACTAAAGTTGAATAAAATAAAACAGCTTTAGCACAATATAACTAGGTTAAAATGGTTCTGAACGAGACTAATAAACACGTGCTGAGATTTGAAGTGAAATTCATATTTGATAAAAGTTTTACATTAAATTAATAATACACTTGTTCTCCCTAAAATTAACTAATCGTTCATATATTTCATAACAAGAAGCCATAGAAAATCTATTCGACTTCTTGTCAGTTTTTGTAAAGAAATTGCGATGAAAATAAAACAATATTGTTGCAAGTGGCATGTGTCCGTGAGGCATGCAGCAAAGCAATAAAAATTGTTTATTGAAATGTAAAGAAACGCGAACCGAAAAATGAATTATAAAATTGCCTGACGCATTTGCAAAGTGCTCGGACTACTCGTCTATTTAGACAGTTGGGATTTCAGAATTTAATTAAAAAATGTGTGACTATATTGCTATCTCTTACCACAGCTTTGTTATCTGTGCTATCTCTCATCTGATTTTGCCTTTTGCTTTGCACTTGAACTGCCAAAGCAATGCAGGCACAATAATTTTCATGTTGTGAAAATTGTGTAAGAACTCTTGAACAATAGACCTAGAAATACAATGGGAAATACCGGAACGTATACAATAAATGCCAATAGACAAAGCAACAACAACAACAACAATAACTAAAAACTGGACTAGCTAGAAACTCCTCTACACAGTTTAAACTTTATACAAAAGTCAAAAGATTTGCTGGCAGACAATAGGTACAGTGGGGTTGCCAGCTTTGCTAAAGGTGTTGCCTTCACACACTCACACACACACACACACACACACACACACACACACACACACACACACACACACAAAACAATTTATAAATAATAATTTTTTGTTGTCTGCTTAAAGGCGTCGTCTACAGACAACTGGCAACTGGAAACTGGCACGCGCCTTTGTCTAGACAACAACAACAACAACAACAATAAGAGAGAACAACTATAAAAAGATCCACTGCAACTTTGCCTGACTATGGTATACTCTGTAATTCAAATGATTGATCACCTTAAGGTGAAAAATTGTTCTAAAATATTGTACTAATATATATTATATACTTAATTAAATTAAAAGAATATTAATAGCCATAAACTAATATTTAAAAAAAAAAAAACAAAAAAATACACCCCAGATTGCTTTATACTTCTGCATAGAAATTAAATGCAAGTGACCTTAGTTGACTAGATTAATTAAATCTTTAGCATACTTTTTGGCATAGAATTCCAATAATTTTGTACATTCATTTAATTTGATTTCTCCAACATTTACGCATATTATATATTTGAAATAAAATATAGCTCATTTTTGATTCAATTATTTAATTACTTTATTAAAAATAATTATAAAATAATAAATAAAATAATATAAATAAAATAAAATAAATAATACTGACTCTTTACTAGTACTTTCTTCTTTTTATCTTTAGTAAGTATGAAAAATGTACCAAAAATTTATATTTCATTTTACAATAATGCATTTTCATAAGAAGTGAATTATGAAAATGCATTATTGTAAAAGGAAATATAAATTTAAGGTACATTTTTCAGACTTACGATAGATAAAAAGAATTATTAAATTGACTATCTCAAAATTGTTAGTTGCAGGGTATTCAAAAGCACAACTATGCAAAGTCTTTAAGTGGAGAATGCCTTGAGTAATGCCAAAGGCAGTTAGCCTTCTATCGTTGTTGCTGATGATGAAGTGCGGACAGTTCGTAACTAGGCAATAAAGTACGTACCTGGTCACACCTGTTCAACTAGACTCCCAACCATTTGACTGTCCACTTTTCATTGTTTAATTGTTTGCCAGTCTTTCTGTCTCTGTCTCTATCTCGCTCTAGCTCCCTCCATGATTCTCTCTCTTACTGTCGTAAATTTCCGAGAACATTTTAGCCTTTTGTTTTGGGCATTTGCTGAGCATTTTTTAGGCCAGCTTTTTGCCTGTTTTGCCTGCTGGCGTCTTGTTGAGTTGTTGTCGTCAATCTTATGGGCCAGTTAATTTAGTCAGGCATATTTATAAGCTAAAATTGTCTGACAGTATTTGTTGTCTTTGTTATTAATGGCCTGCCATTTAGATAGACATCAGCTCAAAAAGACAAAGAGATTTTCCTTGAAAACGACTTATTCTTTGGGAATTGAAAAGATTTTTAAGCAAAAATCTTGAGCATTTTGTTAAAACATGACGAATTTATAGAATGTCAATAACTAACACACTCCTTAGTTTAAGTATTTATCTTGTGAATCGCTAAAATGTTTTGAAAGTAAAATAGATTGATTTTTGCCGGAAATAATAGAAAGTCAAATTATGATTTAAATTGCACAATTTCAATTAATTAAATTCAGGGATTTATTATATTTAAAATATAAACACATATATATTTGATAAATTATATATATATATAAAATATCATTTTGTAAATATTTTATTGCATCGAAACTTTTTTACAATATGCACTAATCCAATTAGGAGCCTAAATTATTAATTACAATGCAATCATACAAACTGTAGTTATTAAATCGAAATACAATTTGTCAACTCTTCAAATCGAAAACACAAAACATTTTTATCTAAACTAAGCTACGAATATTATATTATTACTAAAGCATATTTCCGAATCTGCGCATCAACTCTTTCAAAGTTCATAATCCAAATAATATTGAGCAAAGCTGAACTCAACATGTAAGTTCATCTCATGGCAAAACATTAGCAGCAACAATAAAAATAGACAAAGAACAACAGAAATAAAAATACACAAATATATAAAAATTCATTGCAAATAATAGTTGAACAATTTATTTTATTGATGACAATTCCTATCTGAGCACTCGCTGTTTTTGTGCATACCAAATCAGAATCATCAGCATCAGCAGCAACAACAACATCAACAATATGGCCAAAAGTGCCCAAACAATGCCCAACTAGTCAGGGACAAGCCACACATATTGCCCGAGCATTTCAATTGTATTATAAAATAGAATACAACAGTAAAAAAAATAATAAAGCAACAAATGAATAGAGGGTTGCGACTGTCAAATTGACAATATTCGACTACAATTTGCTCTAACAAATATTTTCTTAATGCGAATACTATAAACTATTATTCTATTATTGTATTTGTAATTATAATTTGTAATTTGGATGGTCATGTAAAATATGTTAATTAACTCTTTAGCTAAATTTAATACTTTAAAGACAAAATCAAAACTCTATATATTAATATTTTTTACATAGATTTAATAAATTATATTTATATAATTATATAAAAAAATATTTTTATATATAATAATATTGTATAATATTTTTAATTGAACACAGTTCTTTCCCTACAAATGATTTAAATAATTTAAATTAGAAGTAAAAGTTAATTAATTTTTTTATTTATTTATTTTCAAGCTGTAAGCAGCCGACACTTAAATATACATTTAAACTCAAAAAATAAAAATTTTAATAAAAAAAAATAAAAATTATAATAAAAATAATATTCCACATTTTTATTTAAAGTGCTGCATACCTTTTGGCATAGTGAATGAAACTCGTTGCCTTAATGTAAAATTTAGTTTATAAATAAATATACTTGTATGCAAACATATATCTATCTATAGTTATGCACTACAATATATATATTTTGAACGATAATTCGTCGTTGCATTGTTGAAATTTACAATTGCGATTCATCAAAAATAGATTAGATTTCTTTGTATGCAATGCTATCGATATCCATATCCATGTATCCATATTGCAGCCTGCATAAAGGACACTTTTTAGATGGTTGCTGAGCTGTGTTCGTGTCCGTATTCATGTCCTTTATCCTCATTTCCGTTGCACGTATTTGTCATAGCCATAGCTCGAGCAGTAATCAAACAATTCCATGTTTATTATGCATTATTCTCTTTTATCGGCCACTCTATAAAAAACTTTTTATGAGTATGCCAATTTTTCTTTTTTTTTTTGTTTTTTTTTTTGAGCTTAACGAAATGCATAATATTATGGAATAATTGTAAAAAGCTAAGGTCATGATTGTAGTTAGTGTAAATCGATGAAATAATTGATTTGAGCTTTTTAAGAGTTATGCGGGTACTTTTTAGCTCGGTACGATAAAATTAGATTCGTGTCTCCTAAAATATAAAAGTTAGAAAAGCCAAATTTGGTGACAATTTTCCGAGGGTGCTGACCTATATTAAATTTATTTGAAAATTTGGACACGCCCACTTCCATCACGTAAAATAAATAAAATCAAATAAAAAGAGCAATTTTAAAGCTACTTTCTTGACATACAAGATGGGGGGAGGAGTCCTGAGGGGTGCTGAAAATTTCAATGAGATCGGTTAATAAACAGAGAAGATATTTGAGGAAATATCATATATGGAGGACACATAATCACCTGTATCTCACAAACTATAAGATTAAGTTTGTTTTAGAATTTTTCCACGCCCCCCAATTTTCTTGCAATCGACAAAAAAATTAAAATATCCAAATTCAATTCCAATTTAACAATTTAATTTTAAATTCAGCCCAAGTGTGGATTACCATCTTCATGATGTATGCTGCAAATTTTGTTGCGATCAGATATCATAAATTAAGCAAATAAATTTTGCTTTGCACGCCGTGGTGCGTACAGTATGGAGGAGTGGGGGTAACAGCAGATACACATGTTATGTTAATGCTTTAATAACATAATATAATTTTACATCAATGTTATATTAACATAGTACAATTTGTGTTAGACATGTTTTATGAATGTTATGTTAATTAATTGTATGTTAATATGCATTTCTTCTGTTAACTCAGTTGTTCAATAATATATGTTAATCTATAAATGTTAAATCTATAAATGTTAAATTCGCATATAATTATGTAGTAGTAGTGATGGTTAGTATGGTAAATTTTCTTTTATTTTAACATTTTTAAAGTGTAGTGTAAATTGTATTAAGTCTCTGTACGAATTGAAGTTTTTTAACTATTTATTTATTCAATTAATGGTCATTAAATTTAACTGCCGCGAAGACATGGGTATCGAGCAAATAACTGTCGAGTGGGCTCGACTGTAGTCCTTTCTTACATCACCGCGAGCGAAGCAAGTCGAGGGTAGGTGATCGTAGCGAGCAGGTGGCGGAGCCTCCTTTTTGATATATGTATTTTTTGCAGTGAAAATTTAAGTACTTAATAAACACGAATTGAAGGTAGATTATGTCTACAGACATTACTTAGTAAAGTAAACCGCTTTTTGCATCGTATAATTATAAAAGTAACCTTAAGAAATCTCTATAAGCTTATATTCTATAGTAACTTTAACTCAGCTTAGTGAAATTACTCCTATGCCAAAGGTAAAAGCTTCGTTTAATATTAAACATAGCTTTAAGCTCAATTTCAATGATTATCATGATCCACCTGCATTAAATTAGGACTTTCCCTTAGTTAGTTTGCTTTTAAAACAACTTATATGATATGAGCAGCTTTAAAGTACATTCGCTACGCGTCATTAATTTTAGAGTTATGCTCATTTTTTTGAATTTAACGAAACTGCGAAAGCAAATGCAATCCTTTATTCAGTGCAGTCACTTATGCACGTAATATCCTGTCGTTGGGCACGTCTCAGCTGCAGTGCAAGTCAATTTCAAAGTACTTGTAAATACCAAAGTTAGCAAGTTTTGAGCCCAAGTTCTGGGCCACATTTAGAAACGATTGAGTGTTAGAAAGGACACACGGCACGCACACAGGACACTTGACCACAAACAAACAAAAAAAAAGTAAAGTGTGTGCACATGCAGGACACACGTTAAGGCAAATCGTCATATAGTTCTTGGCTGTGATTTAAAGCGTTAAGTAAACACTTAAAGGCCAACTCAGTATGCCACAAAAAAAAAAAACAAAAAAAATATAGTTGCCTGAACTGTCTTTAAGTGCAAGTTGAGCAAGTTTAGTGGTCAGGATAGCAATGCGCTTAAATTATGCCGCATTCATAATGCAACAGAGTCGAGAAGTTGCAGCTGCCTCTGGTGTCGTCCTATTTGACATATCCTTGGGCGAAACTCTGCCAAACTCAGCCACATTAAATTTTATGTCCGCTCATATCCTTGAGCCGAGCACACATCCTGCCATGGACTGCTCTTCACTCTTTCACTCTTCTGCTACAACTCCAGCTCCTTCTTACTCCAACTTCATCTGGGTTAAACTGAACTTAATGCCAAGGCTTTTGGGCCCATTATTTCAACGCGTTTTCTTGCCATTTTGTTGTACATGAGTAGTCCACTTTTTGTTGTTGCTTTTCTTTTTTCCCATATATATATATTTTATTTTATTTAAGAAGTTTGTTGCTGCAGTTCTGCCATTTTTTCCCTCGACCAAAGTCAAAAAAATTTATTTAAAGTTCAAAGTTGCTTTTCTTTCTTTCTCCTTGCTTTGCTTACGTTTTGATTTTATTTTACGATAGTTTTGTGCTTTGTTTCTGGACAACTTGAGCTTACTGCTCGAGGCGTACATACAATTTGCTCAAGTTAACTACAATATTAGGAAAATTCTTGATAGCAGATAAAATTATCAAATTTGTAGTTTAGCTTAAAAAATGAAGGCAGTAGCAAGACTTAATTTTGTAGTGAACTAAATATTTCCATTATCAATTTTATACATTTTAAGATAACTTAACTAATTCTTTAGTTTTTTAATGAATATTGAATATTTATTATTTAGACTATATAAGACGGCATTACAGTATAATGTATTTCTTAGGTGTTTTTATACCCTGAGCCCATTAAAAATGGGCAAAAAAGGGTATTATGTGTTTGGCAGAATGTATGTAACAGGCAGAAGGGGGCGTGGCAGACCCCCAAAAGTATATATATTCTTGATCAGGATCAACAGCCGAGTCGATTGAGCCATGTCCGTCTGTCTGTCCGTCCGTCCGTCCGTCCGTCCGTCCGTCTGTTTGAACGCGTCGATCTCAGAAACCATAAAAGCTAGAGACTTCGAACTTGGTATGTAGGTTCCTGGATACCATAGGCAGATCAAGTTTGTTTTAATTTTTGGATCGGTGCACTATATCATATAGCTGCCATAGGAACGGTACATCGAAAATGAAGTTTTAGTATGGAAAAGTTTCTTGTTTGTTGAGAAATCAGAACCAAACTGATAGAATATGCATCTGGGCTGTTATTTTACATCTTGACCAAATTTGGTTAAAATCGGTCTACTACATCATATAGCTGCCATAGGAACAATTGGTCGAAATTCAACCTAAGTGTAGAGGACCTGGGCTCAGGGTATCCTACTGTCGAGCGTGCTCGACTGTAACCGCCTACTTGTTTTTTTAAGAATTGTTTTCTTTGCACTAAAAATAAAAAACAGAATTTTTCATGTTTTTTAATATTATTAAAAAAAAAATGAGTGAAGAAAAGAAATTTTTAATTTTTTGTTAACAAAAGAAAAATCACTTCTAATTTATTTAAAAATATAATTACATGTCTCTATAAATGAAATCAAATGGAACTATCCCAGACAATAAAGCTGTTAAAAATTGTTTATAATTTAGGATTTAATTCACAAAATACATTGCAAAGTTCATAAAAACGAGATTTAAGCAATAATCCATAGTTTTTCCACTCAAATTAAATGTATATAGTCAATTTTTTTACTCAAAATTACTCATTCTCATTAATAAAATTTAAAAAAAACTCTAAAATGATCTTAAATTTCGTTGCTTTTTAATTAAATACAATAAAACGAATCATTATTTGTTATCCCTTATTAAAACAATTTTATTTCGAACTTTCAAGCCTTCATTATAACATATTAAAATTTCATGCGCATTACCTATTTTATCAATGTTTGGCTTCTTAATTGATTTTACATCATTTTTCAAAAATTTGAAAATATTTTTATACAATTTTGTTACACATGGTCGAAAACCTTGAACTTTCTTAACTTTGTCAAAAGCTAACCAATTTACATAATTTATATTTTGCATATAATGGATTGAACTCTTCATGGATTATGAAGCTAAATTGTAAGCATTTATAATTCTAAATTATTATCATACCAATTTAATGACAATATATATTTATTTTCATTTAAACACCTTTTTGTTAATTGCTTGACATCTAAGTTGGATTTGCACACCAATTTTAATAATGTGCCAAGCAGAATTTTTTTTAAAAATAAATTCATTGATTTTTAAATGTCAACCATTTCATAGGGTGAGAAAACAATTAGTAAAAAGTTTTATTTGCGTAGAGTAACATGCAAAGTATTGAATTGCTTAAAATCCGGGTCTTTAGCTAGCCCAATTGCCAAGTGAACCCAGTTGCAACTGCTGCAGTGCTCCACATTGATATGTAGAGCCAATCAGGAATGCTGATGCTGCCTCTGATGTTGCCTCTGATGCTGCTGCTGTCAGGACTCCCATCGGTGGTTGCACTTACGCAGCTGTGCAGATTTCAGATTGCAAGGGAGCCCGTTGACAATGCGGCCCGTAACTCAAACTCATGGTACGGGCCATGGCTAAAAGTGCCCCGCCTCTCCCCCTACTCATCCGCCCACAGTAAAGTTGACAGTTTTTCTTTACTTTTACGCGCGGCTGAAAGTCGTGAAACAACTGGAAAAAACAAACGCAAGCCATAGGACAGAGGGAGAGAGAGAGAGAGATAGAAACACGTGTGGCAACAATCTGGAATGTACAACAACAACAACATTTTCATCTAAGAGTTTTGCATCTGCATCTGCATCCTCATCCTTGGCTGGGCAATGTTTGCCGCACGTGCCACACGTAAAACTTAAAAATGCGCCACCAACAGCTGCCACCATCTGCTTCCGTCTGCTCCCAAAACTCAGCTAACTGCAAACTCTGTAACTGTTGCTATCGATACCAGTTGCCGACTACCCATTTTCCCCCTACTTGCCACCCTTTTTCAGGTTCCTTTATGGCACATTTAATATGCCATTTTTATATGTTTGCATAGGGTATTATGATTATGTTATGAGTCCCAGTTAAAGCCTGGATTGCTGATCGCAAATTGTACGCACTTTCTTCAAATTGGGTATCTTTAAGAATTGAGTTAATTTAAATAAGATAATACTTTAATAGATCAAGCTTATAAATAATCATCATTTCTAGACCTTAACGTTTTCTCTTATATTTTAACTCGCAGTCAAATGAAAAGATTTCTTTTGGGTTGGAGATGTTCTTTATGGTGAAAAAGCTTTCGTCTCCTTCTTTTTTCTCCCTTAAAATCTACAGTGCCCTAAAATCGATTTTGAGTACTTCAATTCTTAATTTTCTAAGCTAACTTCATTTTTTTCTAAGTTCGCTTACTTCTCATATTTTAATTATTAAAGTCTTCCAATTATAAAGCACTCAAGAGAATTACTCAAAAAATATTTCCTGATATATTTTAATCATCGTTATAAACATTTATTTGAAGTTGAAATCTTGATTAAATATTCAAGCAAAGTGTATACAGTATTCGTTGTTATTCAGTCTCATATTCAGCTCGTGTCTTATTTTCGCAACATACTTTTAGATACTTTTGCCAATGCGTTGGCACTTTGCATTTTTTACCCAGCTTCTTCGCTCTCTTTGTCTCTCTGTGTAGCTCTCTCTCTCTTTCTTTTTTCTCTCACTCTCTCAATCTTTCCCTCTCGCTCTGTCTGTTTCCGTGTCATTCCCTCCGGAGTGACTCGGTGCATGCAGCGAGGCGCAGGTTGCACCGTAATTTACCAACTATATCCGCCTTGTTACCTCGCTCGAGTCTCTCGCTGGGCGGGTTGCATGGGCGCATGGGCCGGATGCGGAAGCGTGCCATAAAAGTGGCATATTTGCCGCATCCTGTTGACAATAACTGGGCCTTGGCAGACCGGCAACTGCCAACTCCCAGCAGCAGTAATTGATGCGCGATTTTTGGCTTTGACTTTACGTTTTGTGTGACTTTGTTTAGTTTCATTTCTTAAAGTCTTGTTCTATCGATAAGCTATTGATATATCAGCAAAGTAAATGTGGAGTTAAATGGAAAATCAACTTGAGTTTCTGCTGAATTCAAATGTAAACTTGAGTGAGAGTGCCTCAATATTGATTGCCTGACTGCGATATGCCCTGTAAGCAGCTCTAAAAGACTTTTCAAATCTTTAGAAAATGCGTCGAGACCATGCAATTCTTAAATTAAAAAAATACATATACAAAATTTGTACAAATACAAAATACAAAAAAAAATTAAAAAAAAAAAAATTCAAAAAATTTTAATTGAGGATAATAAATATTCAATTTTTATTTTAATTTTTTAATTTTGACTTTCATACATTTTGTTCTGTCTTGGAAAATTTTATAAATGTTATTTTAATTTGTTATGAGTATGATTCGAACCGGTTTCTCTAATCAGAGCGTTACCGTATGCTTTATATAAAAAATTACATACGAAAGTATCGTAACAATTTAAGATTTTAATTCTCGTATTAAGAACATTAAATTTTTAGATTAATATTCTAAGTATTTGTAATAGGTCTTAAAATGTTCCGTTTTTAAGAACAAAATATTTCAGATGAATGTTCTTGATTTAGAGGTCGATCTTTTTTTTTAGTGTATAGAATATTTATATCCAGTGAAACTCAGTTGATAATAACAAATTATTATTATGTTTCAAGCACCGACAGCAGTGACTTACTCTTTTTAAACTAATTTCCCTTTGCTTCCAATTGTTTCTATGTGTTATTTAACTTTTCGATGTTCTCTTAAGTGACCCACTGACCGTTCGAATAAATAACGGCAATTGCAGAACAAAACTAGAGTAAACTGACCGCCTATAATTCGTATAACTTTATGTCCAAGCTATTTAATACGTTTTTCTCTCATTTCAGTTTTTTTTTTTTATCATCTTTTGCTGGGCAACCATAAATCGCCAGAGGATGGAGAATTTCGATTTGGGTCCCTGCTCGGTCACCGCAATACAAAAACCCCAATAATTGACACATAAATAATTTTAAATAACTTACTTACAAGCCGGGGACTACATTGAGATATCCATGGCGTGGCACTCTCGGGTCGACACGCCCACACAATCTTATTAAAAATGTCCCCGGATAATATAGGACGAGAACTCCAAGCATAGTTGGCCGCATGTTTGTGCAACTTTTAACTGGCACCGCTGGGATAAATCATAAAAGGATATTTTTGTGGCATGCAGCACAAGACACCAGAGGGGCTGAGAAAACAAGGAAGAAAGCGAAGATTGGGGCTTGCTGTCGAGACCATTACTTGGCAGCAAAATATTTTTACAAGCACTGCTTTTAATGTGGCCAATTGAGGCATTGAGGTTTCCACTGTCTCTCCCATTCTCTCGGTTTTTTCTACTCCTTTCTCTGACTTTCTTTTGGTTTTTTTTTTGTATATCCTTATGTATTGCTAGCCATTTATTGACATTTCTTTGGCACTTTGCGTAAAACTACTTTGAGCGCCTTTAGAGATTTCGGTTTGCCTTTGATGTCACATAAAACTAACATCAATAAAGTCTCTGATAGGATTGCAAATGCCTCAGGTGTCTAGCTCCAACCAACTACAAATGTACGAAGCCCTAACAACTTTAAGTTTCTAAATAGATAAGCATTTTTTTTTTGCCATTGTCAATTCGTTGCTCGAAAAATGCAACTGTCGAACATGCACAACAACTTCCGCAGTCAGCAACATCAGAATCTCTAAAAAAAAAAAAAACGGAATGGAAACAACTAGAAGAATATTTGAACCACAATGGGAATTGTTTCAACAATTTTTTAACAATTATTGTAATCGTTTAAGACAACATACTATAAAAAAATTTATTAATCTTAGCTTCGCAATGTTGATTTTTTATTATTTTAATAATTATTGAAGTTGTTGAAGGAATCTATTAAAGTTATATTAATAGCTAAAATATATTAAGGTGTTAGCTGGTATGTAGGTTCCTCTATATTGCAAGTAGATCAAGTTTGTTTCAATATTCGGTCACGCCACCTTTATCGCCCACAGATCGAAAAAAAAAAATTTTCATATCCAAATTATAAGAACAATTTAAAAGCTAGTGACACCAAATTTGGTATATAGATTCCTCCATATTGCAGGCAAATCAAGTTTGTTTCTTTTTTGAATAGGACCACTATAGCATATAGCGCCCATAGGAACAACTGAACAATAGAACAAATAAAAAACTTTTTTGTTATATCTAAAGCAAACTGATACAATAAGCATATAACTTGGTTTTATATAACCTGCCTAAAGTTGCTTCAAATCGGACCCCTATATCATATAGCTATCATAGGACCGATCGGGTGAAAATCAATTATTAGTATAAAAAACTTTTTAGTTTTATGACATATCGTTACTAATCTTATAGAATATGCATAAAACTTCGTTTTACATATCCTTTCCAAAGTTGGTTCAAATCGAAGCACTATATCATATAGCTGTCATAGGAGATATTATATATATTATTGAGATATCGTAACCAATCTGATTGAATGTGCATTTTAGTTAACTAAATATTTTTTAATTTTTCACCTTATTAGTTTTTGACATAGTAATACGGGGTCTCCGACATTCGAGTATGCTCGACTGCAGCATCGGCACTAGTTCTTTTTATCGTTTATGTAAAAATTTGTAAAAATGTTTATTTGTCTCTAGTACAGCTTATAACATTTTCTAACTTATCAAGAAGTTATTGTTTTATTTAAAGCTATTAAGCTATAATTAATTTTAAATTGAAACTTTATTTATTGCCTATAAATGACTAAAAATCTAGATCTCAATTCGGCTAACCTATTCAAATTAAACAAAATATATTGATCTCTAAGCCAACGAAAAAATCACCATTACTTAATGGTAATAACATCGGTAACTTGTAGAATTCCAATATATATGTTTTTTAAATCAAAATAAGTGTTGTGAATCTTAAATGAAAGTTACAAAAAATAAAAAACAATTAGTATTAATTTCTATGTGCTTCTCACATCCAAATACCTTTTAAATGTATAATAATTAATGGCGGGAAGACTCGAAATAAAATTATCGTCTGCCTATCGATAAATGATTCTGTGCTCACAGTTGCCTTTGGTGTCAACTGTACCTTCGCCTGTTTGTTAAATGTTGTTTTGGTTATTCGCACTTGCGCGCCTCTTGGCCAAGTTGTTGCAACTGAGTGAAATATGTTGCATATGCAAAAGCCGCATTGTTGCGGACACGCACGCCAAAAAAAACTGCAAAGAGATAGAGAGAGAGAGAGGAAACGGAAGAGAAAGAAAGACATAGCAGAACAGAAGCTAAAAGATGTAGATGAAAGCGCTGATACAAGTGACAACACAGCCGTCTTGAGTTTGATTGAAAATTTGCATTTACAAAAGCGCCAAGACAAAGTTGCCACCAAACAGTTGTCATCTCTTTCTCTTGCTCTTGCTCTCGCTCTCTCTCTCTCTCTCTCTCTCATTTTCAACCTTGCTTCACAGTGTGGTAAGAAAAGTTGTTCGCTAGAGACAGCTGTCAAATAGATGTAGCACGCGAACCGAAGACAATTTTGTGGCATTTTGAATTGTAAATTCTTTACATCAACAACCAAAGAAATGACTGACTGAAGGGTTGACTAAAAGACTCACTGGATGGCTGGTTGAATAGATGGATAGATGGTTAGATGGATGAATGGCTGGTTGCTTGGATAGATAGATGAATGTCTGTCAAGTGCCGGCAAACTACTTGGCGTCATCACATATGGCACATTGTGTGGCGCCACCTGCGACAACATGGCCCAAACCCCAGACAAAACGGTTTGTATCCACATTTCATGCCACTCAAAATGCAAAATCTTAAAAAAAAAATTTTTTGCCGACCCAGTCGCAGCTGCAATGCAATTTACACTTGAATACAAAATCGAGAGGAACTTTCCCCTCAAAATAAAAAAAAAGAATTGAAAAAGTTTGAAAAGCATTGCCAAAAACATAAACCTAACTGCACTAAGGGAGAGAAAGAGAACTGAAATCCTATGCAAAATATGCTAAAAATTCTCGCACTCGATTGCAATTGCGCATATTAATTGAAAATTTCTCACGCAAAATGAATCCACAGCAATTGTTCGAAATGCATGTGTCCCAAAAACTGCATAAATAACAAACTACACAAATGTGTAGGGATTGCAAAAGGAACAAAGGCTACTACAAATCGTTATTACTTTGTCCAAATGAAAATGCTAATCTAAAAATGCAATTGCTGATCGATTTATGCAAAGAGTTGTTATTCTCTTTTCTCTTCTCAACACAGAAAATGCTAATCAATGTCCTGCAAGTTTACAATATTTAGCAGAATATTCATTGTAAAAGGCAACAATTATTTGAGAATTATTAGCTACAATTCTCAATAAAATTTGACACTTTCTCCTGTTTTGATATTAAATTTCTACAAATATGTTTTGACTGACCTATTAACATTTGAATATATTCAAAACAGTAAGAGTATTTTGTATTCCAACCAATAAATTTGTAAAACTGTTTGTTTTTCAAAAATGTTTGGCTTAAAATTCCAAATTGCTTATATGTTTCTGTTAGACACAAAAACTGTGTCAATTAAAAAGTTGAATTTTTGGAATCAATGCGGAGTGACAAAAGCAACTTACAACTTATGTCAATATTATAAAACATGTATTTTTTTCTGCAAAAGCTTTATGTGATGGATTTAACATATCTATTAACCCAACAAAGATGAGTTAATATTTTTCTATGATTCATTTTAAAAGAACAGTAATTCCCTCTTTAGTTTAATGCCTTCCTTATGAAAAGATATAAATTCTTTATTATTGTCAAAAGTCAAGTTAAGTTTGCATTGACTTATGTGTCTCATAATGAATAATTTTGTCATGAATAAAAGAAATTGTATTTAATTAAATAAAATTCCTTAAAAGTAATACATTGTTAGAATTTATTTGTAACAATAAAAATTCAGTTGCACGCGATATGAATTTGGCAGAAATTTTATCTTTAATCATTAGATATTTTGTAGCTTTAAGCCTTAAACCTGAGCAGTTTAATACGGGAAACTGTTCTTATGCCGATAAGGTGCGGTTATATCAAATGTGTTCTGGAGAAATCACCCCAAGATTGCTGAATCGTTGGAAAGATGCTAGGACAAAAGTTGGGACTGAATATGCTGTCTGGACGAACTCGCTTAAAGATGATGAGGATAATGATGATATAATTATGTTTGTATCATTTGCGAAATCGGAACTCTTTGATCACAACATAATCAAAGTAAATGCGCTTGATTACAAGATTTTTGCTTTTGAAGATGGCAAGGACGTTGAGATTAAGTTCGAAGATGATAGTGTCAACTGTTTTTCGTATGGTTTACGATATGCGAGTAATCTGTTTATGAATTGCGTACTGAAAGACTCCTACCATCCTGACAATATCATCATGCATCCAATACTTCATTATTCAAAGCCTTAGTTTGCATTTCAAAAAAAAAAAAAAAAAAAACAAAAAAAAAAAAAAAACAAAAAACAAACCCCACCCACACTAAACACCAAAGGATGTATTAGACTAACTTAAATGGATATTCTATAAGTTTGGTTACAATATCTCATAAAACAAAAAAGTTTTTCATACTAAAACTTGTTTTTCGACCGATTGTTCCTATGGGAGCTATATGATATAGTGGTCCGATTTAAAAAAAAAACAAACTTAACCAGCCTGCAATTAAGAGGAATCTACATACCAAATTTGGTGTGACTAGCTTTTAAATTGCTCTTATAATTTGAAAATGAAATTTTTCCGATTTGTGGGCGATATAGGGGGCGTGGCCGAATTTTGAAACAAACTGGATCTGCCTGCAGGATAGAGGAACCTTTATACCAAGTTTGGTATCTCTAGCTCTTATAGTCTCTGAGATCTAGATGTTCATACAGACAGACGGACATTGCTATATCGACTCGGCTATTGATGCTGATCAAGAATATATATACTTTAAGGGGTCTGCTACGCCTCCTTCTGCCTGTTACGCACATATTCGGTAAAACAAACCCAATAGACCCCTGTACTTCTTTTAAGTACGGGGTCTAAAAATATGAATTTTTTCTGCCTAAACTTTGTGCGAGAGTCTACACCAGGGACTGCAAATAATAGTTAAAAATTGTCAACGTAAACTTTTTTATAAAAAAATTTAATAATAAATGTTATTTTTAAGATTTTTATTATAATAAATTAAAAATAATAAAAAATTTCAATTTTTATTTTAAAAATTAAAGATATTATTAATTTTGATCTTTTTATAAAGATGAACTTAACTTTTAAAATAAATTTTGAAATAAATAGTTATCTTTCAACTATTTTATAAAAGTAAGAAAATAATTCTTATATCATAATTTTTATTTTGAAAATTATAGCTGTTACGGTCCCTGGTCTTAACACATTTATCAACCCAACAGAGATGAGCTTATATTTTTCTAAAGAACTTTTGTTTCTCTCTTCAGTAAAGTTTTCTTAGACTTAGTTGTCTCATAAGGAATCTTTTTGTCATGAATAAAAAGGATTGTATTCAAATTTAAAAAATATTTTTTAATAAAATACTTTATTAGTAACAACAAAAATTTGAGTTGTACGTGATATGAATTTAGCGGAAGTTATATTGTTAATCATAAGAATTATTGCATTCTCAAACTATAAACCTGAGCAGTATAATATGGGAAACTGTTCTTATGCCGATAAGGTGCCGTTATCTCAGATCTGTACTGGAGAAATCACCCATATATTGCGGTCTCGTTGGAAAGATAAGAGGACGACATTTGGGGATAAATATGCTGTCTGGGAGTCTAAAGATGATACTGAAGTTGTGTTTGTATCAATTGGGAAATCGGATCTCTTTGATCACAAAATAATCAAATTAAATGCGCTTGATTTTAAAATTTTTGGTGTTGAAGATGGCAAGGACGTTGAGATTAAGCTCGAAGATGATAATGTCAACTGTTTTTCGTATGGTTTACGATATGTGAGTGATCTGAAAAATAATTGCATATTGGAGCACCTCTACCTTCCTGATGCTATTGCCAATCATCCAATACTTCACTATTCAAAGCCTTAGTTTGGATATCAAATTAACAACTCGCTTTTGATTAATACAAAATTATATTAACATTGTAATAATATTTGATTTATCAACAACATTTTTTTAAACAAGTTTTATCCATTACCCGTTTCTAATGAAATCTTCACTGTTAGGAAATCGAAATGATCTTCATAAAAACTCCATTTATTTGGTTCAATTTAAATGAGTTGGTGGCAACTTTGAATTATGTTCACTAGTGACGAAAGCAGCACGAAGGATGTAAAGGCGAATAGCAATATACAGAAAGAATAGAAAACAGACTAGAAATTAGAGTTTGAAAACTGGACTTCACTTTATCATATAGCTACAATTTTGTGCATAAATTTACAACAAGAATAATTACAAGAATAAGTTTGGCATTCGGCAGATACAAATCACTGCGGACGGCAGTTCACGTTAGTGACGAAAGCATCACGAAGGGTTTAGTCCTAACTTACAAAATGGCATACTGAAACTTTTTCTAACTTACCTGGCTCATGAGATAATGGGGAGTAAGTGGGAGGGGAAAAATGTATATATTTAAAAAATTCTTATCAAAAATACGCGTCGATTGATAACTCAATAGTAGACTCCTTAAAATGAAGTGAAAAGTTTCTTTGTTTGTCTGTTTGTATCAAAGCACTAAAAAAGCTTAGATGTAATGATGGGGATTTATTCGCCTTTGAAAATCTTGAAATATTTGCTCTACGACTTTTTCAATTTCCCGCTAGTTTAGCGGGAAATCGCTAAGTCCCGTTAATTTTTTTTTTATATTTAATTTAAAATTATATATTTTAATTTAAAATTTTTATATTAAACTCGTCACAAAATTGCTTTCGTCACTAGACTTTTACCTCGTGTAGAGGTTTTTTTTTGTGGGATATTGTTTTACTTCATTTTGAAATTTTTTAATAACAATATAAAAACAATTATAATATTATTTTTTAAGTAATTATATATAAATTAATGTATTATAAAGGTCGAATAATAATTGTTCCTTCCCAATTTTTGGTTTTACAACTTATTGAATTATTATAAAATATATGTAATTTCTTTTGGCCTTAGCTTTTTGCGATAGTCTTATCATATCTATTAACTAATATTATTATTTTAAAGGTAAATATATATAAATAGATATATTATAAAGATCGAACAATCACTGTTCCTTCTAAATATTTAGTTTTACAACTTATGACAATATTAAAAATATGTTTTTTTTTTTTCTTAAACTTTATGCGAGAGTCTCTACCGGAGACTGCAAATAATAGTTAAAATAAAAAAAATTTAATTAATTATTATATTTAATTTTTATAGTAATAATTTAAATTAATAATTATTTTTAATTTTTAAAAATTTAATACTCATTTTTAAAATAAATTTTTAAATTAATAATTCTTTATCAACTTTCTTATAAAAATCAGCAAATAATTGTTATTTTATTATTATACCCTGAGACCATTACAAATGGGCAAAAAGAGTATATTGTGAATGGCAGAATGTATGTAACGGGCAGAAGGGGGCGTGGCAGACCCCAAAAAGTATATATATTCTTGATCAGGATCAACAGCCGAGTCGATTGAGCCATGTCTGTCTGTCTGTCTGTCTGTCTGTCTGTCCTTCTGTCCGTCTGTTTGAACGCCTCGATCTCAGAAAGAGCTAGAGACTTCAAACTTGGTATGTAGTTTCCTGGATACCATAGGCAGATCAAGTTTGTTTTTATTTTTGGATCGGATCACTATATCATATAGCTGCCATTGAAACGATGCATCGAAAATGAAGTTTTAGTTTGGAAAAGTTTTTTGTTTGTTGAAATATCGAAACCAAACTGATAGAATATTCATCTGGGCTGTTAATATACATCCTGACCAAATTTGGTTAAATCGGTCCACTATATCATTTTTTTAAGATATCTTAATCAAACTGATAGAATCCGCATTTAGCTTGGTTTTGTACCTTCTGATCAAATTTGATTTAATTCGGTTGCATATATCATATAGCTGCCATAGGAACAATTGGTCGAAAATCAACCTCAGTGTAGAGTACCTGGGCTCAGGGTATCCTATTGTCGAGCGTGCTCGACTGTAACCGCTGACTTGTTTTTATTTAAAAAATTATAACTGTTACGCTCTCTGTTCTTAACATATCTATCAACCCAACAGAGATGAGCTAATATTTTTCTATGATATATTTTAAAAAGAATAGTTATTGCTCTTCATCAGTATAATGCCTTTGATATGAAAAGTTACAAATTCTTTATAGTGCTCAAAAGTCGAGTTAAGTTTCCTTTGCCTCATTTGTATCATAAAGAATATTTTTGTCATGAATATAAAGAATTGTATTAAATAAAAAATTTTTTTACTAAAATACATTGCTAGACTTTAATAGTAACAACAAAAATTTCAGTTGCACGCGATATGAATTTAGCGGAAGTTGTATTGTTTATCCTTAAATTAATTGCAGCTTCAAACCGTAAAGCTGCTGAGCAGTATAATACGGGAAACTGTTCTTATGCCGATGGAGTGGTCTTAAATAGGGTAAATTGTACTGGAAAAATCAACTACACATTGCTGGTTCGTTGGAGTGATGGGAAGACGGAATATGGGGATAAATATGCAGTCTGGAAGTCACATGATGTTGATGATGATGAAGTTGATGATGTAGTTGTGTTTGTATCAATTGGGGAATCGAAACTCTTTGATCACAAACGGATCATGGTAAATGCGCTTGATTACAAAATTTTTTCTGTTGAAGATGATGACGAGCTTGTTGAGTTCAAACGTAAAGATGATAGTGTCAACTGTTTTTCGTATGGTTTACGATATGTGAGTAATCTGAAAACTAATTGCATATTGGAGCACCTCTACAGACCTGATGATATTGCCGTGCATCCAATACTTCACTATTCAAAATCTTAGTTTGGATATCAAATTAACAACTCACTTTTGATAAATACAAAATTATTAATACAAAATACTTCATTATGCATAATATCAATTTGTATAACATTTTTTATATCAAAAACATTTTTTTTTTTTACAAAATTCGTATTGAATATGAAATTTTTTACGTGTAATAAATCGAAATATATATTTTTTTTAATCGCCTTTAATTTGATTCAAATTGAATGAGTTGGTAGCAACTTTGAATTCAGTTCTTGCTCTGCAATTTTGGAGTTCCTTTGATTAAACTAATGCTATTTTGATGCTCGGACACTATTTTTAACCGAAACTTTTAAATGTTGACAAGACCAGAAGGCACAAGAGCTCAATGCTCGCTCGTCAAATTCGTGGGTAATATCAACCATTTTGCAGACGACCCTCTAATCATTTTAACAGCTGCCAATCATCATTATCGCCTGATGATGGTGATGGTGGTGACGGTGGTGATGGTGTTACTGGCGGTTTGACTGCCGTCTGCCTGCCAAACATACATACATGTTTTTGGAAGCCATTGGCGAAATTTCAAAGCTATTACCAGCTAAAGCTATAAAACCGCCAATTAGCAACGCGTTGGCAATAAACTAAACAACGTTTCAGTCTGTCGAAAAGGCTAGAAAACTCAACTGTAATTTCAACTACATATTTTTCTTTCATTTTTTTTTTTTTTGTATTTTGGGGTAGATTGGTTCTTTGGTTCGCTGTTGACTCTCAGTCCTATGTGTGTGTGTGTGTGCTAGTGCTAACCGCGCGTTTTTAAGCCAATTTACCCGACTAATCAGTATAAACCACTTCAAAGCAGCTGCCACGTTAGAGTCAGAGGCAAAATACAACATTTCCTCCTTCATCTTCTTCTTCTTTGTAATGTGCTCAAATTCCAATGTGTCTGAGGCATTAAAAGGCAACAGAAGAGAGCCAGTCGTCAATATAGAAGGTATAAAAGCACAGCTCGAATGTGTAGAAGAAAGTATTTTAGCTTTTACTCCTTTTATTTCCCGGTGCAATTCGCAGTCAGTCATCAAATGATTTTACACAATCAATTGGGGGGTCAATCTATTATCCCAAAGCGTTTGTTCTTCTTAGAAAACATCCAATTCGTAAGCCTGTTAAAATAATTATACAGCAAATAATACAAATTTTGTTCATAAAATCAAATCTTATTAAGTTTCGGGTATTAATTACGTTGGTAAAATTGAGAAAATGTAATATGATATGAATTTTTAATTATTTACTTTTTCAATTTACAAACCTGATTTTCTAGAAATAATTTTTAAAAAAATTCTGTTTTAATTTAATTCAATTTATTATTTTTTCCATTTTATTACAAGACTTGAGGGTCAGATAAGTTAGCAGTCACTGTATGTATATTCTAAATATTTAGAATACTATCAATTATTTATATTTAAACGATTGATTTTATTAAGTGTCATGCAAATTTTAAGAGATTTTGATAACAAATGTTTTTAATATTTTTTCACTAGTAAAAAAATATTCAACTTTTATTAGGCATTTAATTCCACTTTTAATAAAATCTAATATGTTTTGTATTTTGTCTACAACGTAATGACATTCAATCTAAATAATTATATTGAATGTGTAGCTATGAATATTAAAGTCTTGCTCTTTATAAATTTATTTATATATTCTTCAAAAGATCATTTCGAATTACAATTTTAATTTATTTTTGGGTTCTTTTTTTGGTTAAAAAAAACTATTGCGTACTTCAAAGCATAATTTGAATAACACTAGTGATGTAAGTCCAATCTTTAGATCGAGATAAAAAGTCGCCAAAAATAAGTTTCAGCTGTCGCAATATCAGAAGTAAAAAAGTTGCAAATATCGAATTATCTCATTAAAAATTTTTGTTTTAATTTGATAACGCAATTGTAATTACAAAATACACGCGTTCTTTTAGTAGAAACTTATTATTTATCTTGCATGCTTTTCATGCCTAATTCAAACCTTGATAATTTTGGAGCTTATTTATTATGGACGCTCAAAAAAATGAACGACCACACTTAATTCTGCAAATTGGCTACGATGTGAGTTGTCGATTTTTTTTATAGATATATATTTACATATATTTTTACATCATATATTTTTACATCACTAAAAAATTATCGAGTAGGAGTTCTCGATAATCGCTTCCACAAAAGTCGAGTTGTCGATATATCGATATATTTTTTCATCACTAAATAATACCCTTTTACATAATTTTATTAGGACATATTAATTTTCATTTTTAAGAGGGCATTCACAATTCCATCGACTTTCCAGCACAACATGGACTTTTAAGTTTATTGCGAGCTGTGCGCTACTCTAAAGTGTTAAGTGTTAAGTGATCCTTGGCAAACGTGTTAAAATGTGTAATTTAATTTGGACAGCAGCAGTTTTAAAGGTAACTGCAAAGTAAGAGAAAGATTTCCTTCAAGATTTTTACAACACGACATGTTGAGATTTAAGCTGCCAAAAAACTTGAAGCACAACTTTAAAGCGCCAATAAAGCTGCATAGCATGTGAATGGTATAGAAAGTTGGTCAAAACTTTGTTGGCCCTGGCAATAAGCAAAATAGACAAGCGGAAAAAATCGGCATTGACAACGCGCTGGCAACGGCAACGGCAAAAGCAAGTTAAGTGAAGTTTTCCGGGCCCGAAAAACTAAGAAACTTCATCGCCATATGTCAATTTGGGGTAACAACTCGTTCAGTAGGATGATATTCGACACAGTTAAGGCTGAAAAGTCCGAGCAGGGACTTTTCACGTTCACAGTCCCCACTCAATTTGAAAGACGCCACACAGATTTGAGGCAAGTTAATACAACAACAACAGGATGAAAAAAAAAATAAAGGAAAAGTTTTTAACAACTTGGCCCGGCTTTTGGTCAGTCGTTGAAGTTTTCTAATCTGTTTCTTGTGCGAGGTTGATAGATACTGCCTGTGACCCTGGACTCGAATTTCTTTGCTGATTTTTAAACGGCCCTGGCCATTGATCTGATACTTTTTTGTTGTTGTTGTGCGGCCAAGTGTTTATTTTCCCACTGATGGGATGCCAGCCCTGGCCTTAGGTTTGTTTATTTATCGTATACAATGGGAGGGGCTCTGAAATCAACTTGTATAGAAAGTCAATAAAACTGTTTGACAACTCACTGACTGCCGAGCCGACTGGTGTGTGTGTGTGTGTGTGTGAGGAGGAGCCTTTTGGGCACATTAAATTTACAATTTATGGTTTGCAATCGAAAGCAAGTTTTATATGTATTTATAACCTATATAAGGAAGGGGATTCTTAGCCTATCAAAAGAAAGTCGAGGGGGTAACTTAAAAATACAAGATTAAAGCAAAACATAAGCACCTAAATAAATTCATAACTTATCATATAATAAATATTAAAGAAATTCAGTAAAATATCCACTAAACAGAATTTCCATTATTTTTAAAGATTTACAGATTAACGAAAAATGTTCCAAACAAAAGTTTTAATAAAACATAAATTTTAGGTCAAGTAAAAAAACCGCTTCATAGCTTTTATTATTAATAGAACAAAGTTATTACCAGGGTATCAAACCGAATGAAATATCGGTTAGGGTTAGAGTTTAGGCTATGTTTGTATATCGGTTTTCGGTTGGGGAAAATCTTTGCATATTGGTTTCGTAACGCTTACCGTTTTTTTTTATATTTCGGTTATGAAATACCGCCATTATTTCGGTTCACAAAAAAAATTAGTTGTTAAAATAAAAAAATAAGTAAAAATAAAAAAGAAATTATTTGATTTTAAAAAAGTTTTATCTAATAAGATCGATATTCAAATTTAAAATCCAAAGCGATGATTTTAGTTTCACAACTCAATTTAATTTAATGTACTTTTGATCCGAAACTAACCGTTATACATGAATAGGTTTTCAAACGGTTACTTCGGTTTAATACATAAGCGAATTAAATTTGGTAACTAAAACATTAAAACAAAAGTAAGCCAATTTAGTAGTTTCCTGTGATCCTTTCATTGAGAAATTTTTGAAATATATAAACACTTAAATTCGGTCTTATATACGAATTTAATTATTTATCTCTCTTAATCAAAAGGGCTATGTAATATATAATCGTGGATTCAACAAAACATATTAATTTTTTTAACTCTTTGTGTTAAATAAAAATTGCCTTTTTATCCAACTTTTGGAAGCCATAGCTCTTAATTTTATAAAGAAATTTCATTTTTAAAACAATTGTCCGAACTTACATATCATCGATATGCAAATATATTTTGACTTATAGGGTACAATTGATTCGTAATGCAGTTACCATGTCCTCCCATTTTGCTGATCTCATTCCCTATCCTTTTGCATCCCATTCAAAGCCATTGCAAATCATTAAAGTTATTTTCTCTACATAATTATGACATTGTATTGATGATAATGATGATAATGCTGGTATACAAAAGGAAAAGGTTAAAAAATGTTGGTAAAAATGGCAATTAACTGCATACAGCTACAGATAGATGCAGTTGCAGTTACAGATACACATACACATACACGGGGCGTATGCGCAATTTATCATATTTTTACACACGCACTTTTATTTCCATTTTCCGCTTGGAGTCTATTTTTCTTTCGTTGATTTTTTTTGTTATTTGTGCAGTTTATTCATTTTTGCTTTTTGTTTCTACTTAAAATTCGATTTATAACAATTTGCGGTAAATAAACTCACGTTATAAATTGCAGCATATTTTTGAGAGGTGGCCGCGTGTCAGCCGCAAATATCTTTGCTTGTAATTTTTACAATCGTTGCATTTAAAGTGCATTGCACTTTGCACATTGTTGTTGCTTTCATTCAAGATTCATTATACCCTGTAAATTATATAATGCACATCGCCAAAAAAAAAGGAATATGCTTGATATTAAATAATTTTAATTTCTGATACATTTAAGGAAAGTTTCTTTATGATTACATTTTTAGTGACTTATGCAATGGTTTGTAAGTCATTATGAATTATTAATACACATTAAATAAATAATTTCAAAATGTATTCCGATTTTTTTATAATGTGAACTTAAATTTTTTTTTCTAAAAATCTTATTTTTTTCAAAAAGTTATATAATAAATTTAAAAGTTGTTTAGAAATTTCACTTGCAACTCAGTTTACAGGATATCTGCAAATATATCAAGTTATCTGTCGACATTTTAACTTGCAATTGTTGTTATTGCCCGACACGTTTCCATATAATTAATGCATAAATTATGCATACAAAGCGATTGCAAAAAAATAAAACAAATGAACGCGTTGCAGAGGGGATAAGGAGTCAAGGGAGAATTGGTGGAGGGGGAGGAGGGGGAGGAGGGTTGGGGTGTCGGGAGTTTGCTGTGTTGCCTGTTGTGTTGTTCTTATGCCTTGTAAATACTCGTAAAACTCGTAAAACTTAACATGGCCATTTAACCGTAGGCGCTTTTAATACGATAATGACAATATTTCACAAAGGACTTCGAACAAAAGGATTCGAAACAGGACACTCAGCTATCGGCAGCCTCGGAGCAAAGTTCAAGCCTTATACTTACCGCTGAGTGGCAGTCGACTTTAATGATATATTTATAGCATGAAATATATCCCAAAATTATAGTCAACTAATGGAAAAGAAATTTTATTCAATGATTAAATATTGCATGAAAATGTTTAATATGAATATACAATCTACACATTAATAAAATCTAACTTAATCTTTATTTTTTCTTAAATTACATCACGATCTGAGAATAAATACAGAATTTATTCAAGATATTAATCCACAAAATGCGATGGGAAACAACATTGGCGTCATCTATATATATATATATATTTTTTCATTTAGCCATTATTTGACCCCAAGATATCTCAATCGAAATGATAATCATTTAAGCTCAACTGCTGGCCATCTATTTAATAATTTATAAATTGTTGGTAAAATAACCTTCTATCTGAGTAAAATCTAATCCAAGGAAACCACCCAGCAATAAACTGACAAGCCACAAAAAGAAAGCAAAAGCAGGAAAAAATTTAGTTCTGTGAAGGGGGATGGAAATGAAAAACCATTTAGCCAATTTAAATGTTGTTCGAACAAGCTTAAGAAAGAAGGCAAAAAAAAAAGTGTAATAGACAAACCAAAAAATCAACAAGAAATGCCAGAAAAAAACATGCAAAGAGAGAGAGAAAGAAAGAGAGACAGAAAGTGAAAAAGAAGTTGCAAGTAGATAAACTTGCGATGTAAGAAAGCAAAGAACTAAAGCAGCAAATTGCATGCAACAGCATGCGGCAAGGACGAAGGACGACCGGGATGCAAGGACACGCATCTGCCGAGCTGAGTATAAAGATGCACACATACGACTTTGAGTACTCATCCCAGAAAGTCCATCAGTTGCTGTCTTTTTTTTTTTTTACTCCCCTCCGCAACTTGTGCCCCTGTCTACACTTCACTTAATTAGATTGCGCTTCGGGTGCATGTTTACTCTTGCAACAACAGCAACAACAACATAAAACTTGCAACACGCAAGTAAAAAAAAACTACGTCGACACAAATGAGAGAACAAGCTAGTAAAAAAAAAAAAGAGAAAGATTCTCACACTGATAAAAACCCATTTCGCCAGCGAAAGTGAAGACACTGAAGAATTGTGGCACATTTGAAAGTAGTTTGAGTCTCCCCAGATGCCACCACAGCGTGCCACTAAACTTAGTATTTGTACTAGCAACTAGAACGCATCTAATAACACAATAATAACAGAGACGTTATTATTTCCCCAAAGTCAGCTTCTTTCTTCAGTTCTATTACTGGTGAGGACTCTCAGTTTGTTAGTCAAACAAATTTAAAATAAACTAATATCCGCCCCCTGCTCGCTTCGCTCGCGTGGCTACAGTCGAGTATACTCGATTGCTGAAAACCCCGTACTTACTATGGAAAAAAAATCTTCCATATTAGTGACGTAAATTTGGGTCGAAATTTCGATGTCGATGTTCATCGATGTTTACAAAATGATAATTCAATGGTGTATAAAATATCGATCTACAGCTTCAATGTATTGACGGTGTCCGATATTCCGTTTTCTTAAAAATTAAGCGTTGATATCGTATATCTATTATTCGAATTTAATAAAATAATAAAAATTTTGTTTTCATAACATTGCCAATTTTTTATTGGCAATGCTTAAAATAAATATTATCACAATAAATCCGTTATTCCATGTTTTTGATTAACAATGTTTTAAAATTATAATTCTAACAATTTGTGCCTCCCTATCAGTCATATTTATTGTATGTTATGCTAACTTAAACTAACTTGATCTGTAGATTCCTGAATACCGAAGGCAAATAGCTTCTTTTATTTTTAGATCGGCTCACTATATCTTATAGTTGCAATAGAAATGGGTGGTCATAATTCAAGTTTTTCAAATTTTTTTATGTTATTTGAGACAGAATTTGCACCTGGGTTGGTCCTATACACCCTAACCAAATTAAGCTGAAATCGGTGCACTATATCGTATAACTGACGTTGGAACGATTGGTCGTTATTGTATTCAAAGACATCGCAACCAATCTTATAGAATATGCATTTAAGTTGATCCTATACATGTTGACCAAATCTTGGCATACCGCTTGGTTTTAAATTAATATTTATTTTAGCCACTTTAGTTGCCCTAATTCTCTTCTTTTATTTTCTTAAACTTATGTAACTTAACTTTTCTTAATCTTTTCCAGTCCCTCACATGATTTACACCAACTTTATCTGAAAGTTAAGCAATCCTTTAGTCATTATTTGTAGTTGACACAAAATAAAATAAAGACGACATTCTTGGCTAGTTTCTGTTCCTATTTATGCTCGAATCTATTTGAGAACTGAAGGCAAAGCAGTGATAGCACATGTTGCCACTGTTTTCATCTTGTTCTCGGTTCCCCGCGGGCAACTTGCCTTGATTATGACAGTTGGTTTACATCTGACAACAACAACAAATGCAACAAGAATGCTGAAAAGTAACCCATTGTAACTGCTTGGATTTGGATAGCTTGTGTTTGACTTGGTCAATGTTATAATTTGCCACATGTCTTTTGACTTTAACAAGGACATTTCTTGGGAATTGGCCATGTTTTTAAAATGTATTGTATGCATTTGAGAAATCTAAAACGCAGCTTTTGCCTGATTGCTATTTGCTTAAACTAACAATTTGGTTTGCCATTTAAATGTGAATAGACCCAAAGCAAACCTTCCCCCCTCCCTCCTGACTTGGCATGTTCTCTTGTAATTACTTGTCTAGTTCCTGACTGAGGGTCGGAGGGTCGAAGGGTCGAAGGGTCTCTCTTAACTGCTCCCGATTGTTGAGTGATAAGTGCTGCCTGCCGTCGCAGTGGCATTTGTCAGTTGGAATGCGAGTGTTGGGGGCAGAGACGTGGCTTGTGGCACTTGCAACATGGTTGCACGCGCTGGCTAACTAACTCGCGTACAAGGTTTGCCGGCGTTGGCGTTTTGTCTAGTTTAAATACCCTGCCAAATTCGCTTAAAAGGTAGATACTATGTGTGAAATAAAAAATCAATTTTAGTATTAAAGATAATTTATTTACTTTACGAATTTATATCAAAAATGCTTGAATTTTATGGAATTCTATATTGATAAGAAAAATGTTTTAAAATTGAGATTTTGTCTCAAACTAAAAATTTTGTTGTAAAAAATGCGTTGAGAACATAAAATTGTTAAATTAAGATCAAGTTCTTATCTATCAATTTTTTTAAAAATAAAATCAAAAAATAAAAAAAGTAAAAATGGTTTAAAAATTTATATTTTCCTTTTTTTTTAATTTTTACTTATATAAATTTATATTCTTAAAATTGATAATATGGTCTAAAAAAGTTCGTATTTTAGGAACAAAATAATTAAGACGAATGTTCTTGATTTTATAATTATTATATCGCTTTAATAATTGTGACAATCAATACTGTCATCTTTATTGATAATTATTGATGTAAGTCGATGCTTATTTCATTTAATATAAGTATTTATTTATTTAATATAAATACTTAGTATATATTTACATTATCGGTATCAAACCGCCGTTATGAGCTCATTATATATTTCTTGTAACACTCAGAAATAGGATATTATTTGTAATAAAGTTACATTAAACATTTTCTTATATTTATTTAAATAACTGCAGTTTGTACAAATCAAGAGCGCTCTTTGAGCTTTACACAGTCGCTATTTGAAATTTGTGGCACTCGGTTTATTCAAATCACCATTAAGAATGGTTGTGAATCGCTTATATAGTCTGTATAGAATTATTCAGTTTTCCATAGCCAATTATACACCAGCTTGGCTTAGCTCGATTTATTTCTCAAAAAATCAAAAAAAAGAACTTAATCAAGATGGACAAACTGTGGAGATAACACCAGGAAGTTCTACAACTTCAAAACTAAAAACAATACTAAGAAAGTTAGTTGATTCGTATAGGAGTGAAAATAATAAGTAAAAAATGTATAATTTAGCAGTTTAAGTGTGTTTACAAATTATATTATCATTTTCATATTGTCTAAATGAAATACATATTGACAATAGGTGAATAAATAAAAATTAAATAAAATCTCCATTGAAAACACAGGCTAAAAACAAATATAATTTTAAAAGATGAGCCATAGTTTTATCGGGAACACATTTAAAAATGAACCGGAATTACGATTAGTTGCCAAACTGACTGTGCTTGTCAACCACAGTACAAAACATGATTGCAGATCGGTTATATCGTCATTCGGTTTTGCATTGTGATTATATTAAGTTTTTATAATTATTATATGCCAACTTGAACAAGCTTGGAACAGTTATACAATCAATTTACAGTGTATTAGTAACCGGAAGCAATAGAAGAGCACGGAAAAGAATAGCTTAAAAATAAAATATTATATTTAATAATTCTTGGAAAAAAGATTAATGTAAGGGTGGAGCAACTTTGGAACATTTGGACTAATCTAATTTACTTACTTAGTTTACTTATAATGAGATTACTTAGAATAAAATAAAAATAATAAAAAAAAAATTTTTTTAAATATTGTTCTAATAGATGTAAATATGGAAAACAATTATTTTTTTAATTAATGAGCATAAATAATTGTGTTTATAATTATAAAGGTGGTCAAGGACGTGGGCAGGGCGCAGGGGGGTTGAAAATAATTTTTGAAATAATTTTAACTTATATAAAGTTTAAAATGACTACAAAGACTAATTTAACTACGAATTTATATTTCTCATAGGAATGTGTGTTCTAAATATCTCTGTAAGTAACCCAAAAGGCGGTGTTTCTGAAAGTATACAAGCAATGCTTTCAAATTACAAAAAATATTTTGGAGAGGTTAAGATATTAAGGTATTTTTTAAAATTGAATAAAATGTGTTTTGAATTTATTTATTAATTATATAATTATATAAATGTCTAAAAATCTCTAGAGGTTTTAGGCAGAGTTTTTGGTGATATTATAAAAAAAAATTTGTTGGTCCCCCCCTTCGCTCAAAGCTGCCTACGCCCTTGAAGGTGGTTATTTTATTTAAACTTTTATTAAAAAACAATTCTTACAAAATGAAATTGTTCAAATTATAATTATAAAAGCGTGGTAAATACATTCTTATCTTGTACTATTTTTGGATATAAAATCGTACTTATCATTTTAGATTATTCAAAATTACGTAAATTATAATTTATAAGTTAACGAAAAAACAAATATGTATATATTATTATTAAAAATTTATTAAAATAGTTATTTAAATTTTTTCATAAAGTGTAACATACTTTATTAATAACATATACGATAATTAAATTCTCCACAACATACTGAGTATGTTCTAGTTTGCACTTTATGCCAGACTTATGGTTAGAGTGCTTTTTTTTAGATGGCCGAAATGTTGCTGTAAATTGTTAATTAAATTTTTCTGTTCTCATTCTGCAACGGACGTGTGGGAAACTGTGCGCCAAAAAAGGAAAACAAACAATACCCTGGGCAAAGGGTCAAAGTTGAAACTGCTTTTTTTTCACAGTTCACTGTTGTTGTTGTTTTTAGGTAAGCCAAGCTGAGTAATTAACAACAAATGGAAGTTTTTCATAGCAGACAAAGAGAGGGAGAGAGAGACGGAGAGAGAGAGAGGGAGAGAGAGAGAGCGCAAGCGGAAGATAAGCAACACATGTGGAAAGACTTCATTTACAAAACCGCGTATGCATGTGGCAGGCCCTAAAAACCGCGTGGCACTTTGAGTCGGAGCCTCATATTATCAGTCCACGGCCAATGGCCAGCAGCAAGAACAACAGCAACAACAACAACAACAACAATAGCAATATCAGTGACTTGTAGCAATTACAACAATCAACAATGTGGCACGATAAGCGATAGCTGCAACAACAATCGAGTACACAGAAAAAAAAGACCAACTTCTAAAATCAAGAAGAGGCCACTTCAACTGTGAAGCAGTAGGCAGCGGTTTAAATCCCACTCGTTACAAATTTAAATAACAGTTATAAAATTACTAAAGCTAAAATAAGATAGAATAAAATAGAAAAAAAAATTAAATCCAAATTTAAAAATAATAAAAATTATAAAAAATAATATTTATTTATTCTATATTTTGATTTTAATATTTAAAACATTATTCTTAAAATAAGAACTTGGTCTTATTAAAAATGTACCTAAAATCAAGATGTGTTCTCTTAATTTAAGAATTTGATGTTCTCGACGCATTTTTTAAACCAAAAATCTTAGTTCTGAGACCAAAAAATTGATTTTAGAACATTTTTTTTATCAGTGTAGAAAAGGCCAGTCCAAGTGCTGGCCTACACTAAACCGCGATTACAAACACAGCGCAAAACCAAGTGCTCGGCTAACAACAACAACAACAACAACAACAGCAACAATAAATAGAACAATAACAACAACCGCAAATGGGTAATAAACTGAGCTGAGAGCACAGCTAGAAAACGTTTTTGATTGGTGGCTGTCTCGTTGGGGTAAACTAATGAATACAAGTATCTCATAGATACGCCGTGTTTATAAGTATCTGTGAGTAAGTACATCTACATATAATTATGTGTGTGTGTGTGTGTGTGTGTGTGTGTGTGTGTGTGTAAGGCAACTTAAGTGCCGCTGCCAACTGACTCACTCGCATTTTCTTGTTTATTAATTTAAAAATGCAACTGCCAGCAAAAAGCATTTGGCAACACATGCAATCAAGCAACAACAACAACAATTGTTCCAACAACAACAACTACATAAGAAGATTCTTAGCAGCGTCTGATCAAAGTAGAAAATTGTTCAAATGTGCGGGCTGCGTGTTCGCAGACACACACACACACACACACACACTTACACACTCACATTCCAGCATGTTTATACGGTTGCTGTCTTGGCTAAGCAATTGAATGTCCAATTTTTATTCTAAGCCGAAACGTAAATACCCTATTTGCTTATCTAACGGAATTTCTTTTGCTTAACTGAAAACCTAATTTCAAAAAAAAATATAAATAATTCTTTGACCAATTTATATTTTAATCTTACTTTATCAACTGTTCTTAGTTGACATTAAATAAATAAATATAGTCTCTTGAAACAGCTGTACATCGAGACTTTTTGTCTTCCTGTTATTGTCAATAATTTACCATAAATGCAAACCAAAATTCAGCTAACCTATCTTAATTAAATAAATATATTATAAATACAATTTATATTTAAAAGAGAATAAAGTAAAAGAGAATAAGTAATTGGTTGAGTTTCATCTCAATATCTATAAAAAAAATTTTGAAGATAAATTAACTTTTAAACCGATCCTATATATTTTTTTCTTTTACCAACTATTTATACAAGGATTAGTAAGAAACGGAACTAATTCAATATATACAGGCTTGTTTCGGCATTTACTTCTTTTTTTATTGTATTCAATATAATGCAAGATTTTACATTGAATTCTGACCAAGTATTTAAAAGTTTCCGTTTTTCACTTAATCGGACTTAAATTTACAAACTTAAATAAAAATTAATCGACCAATTTTTTGATAAAAAGAAATTAAACAGGTTAAATAAATTTACTTCCGAAAAACCGGAAACAACAAAGTACTATTAGAAAAAAATATATATGAAAAATAAATATATATAAGGATTGCCTTATAAAGTCCGAATATACTAATATCTAATATACACATATAACAATTGAAGGAATATATTCATTTTTAAACTGACATTATCTTAAATGAGCAGACTTATAAGAACTTACAAGTAAATAAAAGGCAAGTAAATAATAGTCAATAAAAATATTATATTTAATATCATGAACTAATTAAGATTTATTTTAATCACAAAATCAAGATCGTTTTTTCTTTTCGTAATAAGATTTGTGTCTAAAGTTAAGATTTCTTACAGAAGATCATGCGATGCAAATGATCTCAATGAAAAATCATACATTTAAATTGAAAGTGAGAAATGGTAATTTGTTTTAGAAGGTGTCAAGCCGAACCCAATTCAGAACATTACTCATTCATTTACATCTCCATCCCGCATTCTGCCTAGAAACGAGTGTACTCACATTCAAAACGAATGTATTCCATGGGTATTACGACTGCTTCGTTACGAATCGTCAAGCACATGGCCAACTTTTGAAACTGCGACATTTGTTTCTGCTGTACGTTCTTTTCTTGTACGGGTTTATGGACACGTCGCTGTCGTCTTTAGGTTCTTAACGATATGCGACAATTTTTTGACCCCAAGGGACCAAAATGCGAGTACAGCACAAAGAGAAAACCAATACAGAGACGGAGAGAGAGAGAGAGAGAGAGAGAGAGAGAGAAGAGAGAGAGAGAGAGATACTTGCAGACAGCTGCAAACATTACGCCATGAAATTTATTTGGATTGGGGTTGGGTCAAAATTTAAATATTTCAGCGCCAACAACGTCAACAACAACAACAACAAAAGAAGAACGACAACAACGTCAACTGATTTTTCGCGTTTCGGGCTCGTTTTGCTTGATTGCTCGATCGCTTCTCTATCGATTTACTTGAATTCCCGTCTAGTCGATCATCTGCCGCTTCTTCTTCTTTTTCTTTAAGCAACACAAAATATTGGTTGGAAATTATTTTGAACTTGGTCTTGATGTGTAGCCTCCCTCCTCTCCCTCTCCTTTGCCCTCTCTTTTCCGCTGTTGACACATACAACATTCCCCATTTAAGTATATAAATTTTTATTGCCTGATTGAATTGAGTTGGGTTGGTTTTGGGTTGGGTCTGACTTGAGTCTTCTGCTGGTTTCAATGAAGGTTCGCTTTCCGGGCTTATCGAATCCATAGAAACCGGGTAACAGGCCAAAGCGAATAACGAAAACGATAAACGTAAAAACGGCAACAGTTTACCGATCTTTATTCCCGGCCCCCTTTTACTTTGCTTTGCTTTCCACTCTACTTCTTCCTCTTTTTGTGCCATCCTTCGTCTGACGGTTTCTACTTCGCCCTACGCTCTTCTGACCTGTGTCAATATTTATTGGCTTTATTTACAGCCAGAGCACACTTTGGGTATTTGCATTGAATTTGTGATTAATTTGCTCCGATAAGACCAAACGATCATATTGTCTGGCATTTCCGATTTGATCCAACAAATATGTACTATGTTACATATATATCTCTTTTGAATATTTATTAGTTATACTAAAGTGGAACTTATGCAATTTTTTTGTTTTTTTTATATGTCATTGTCTTTACCCGCCTCCCCTATTGACTTTGTGAAAAATCCGATATTTTAGAATAAATGTACATCTGCAACATATGGTGTTTTTAAAAAAAAAAAGCGGCAAAAACGGGCAAAAGGCTTAAATAACATCTGACTCTAGAGTCTAGACGGTTTTGTAAATCACCTTTCAACTGAACATCATCTATACTCTACACTATGCCAAAGTAACACTTCATTGAACTTAAACAAATTTTTTAGTTTTAAGTTAAAATTACACGTGTTCCCCTCTGAGTATTCCGATTTAGAAAATCAAAAGTTTTTTTAGATTTCGAACACCAAATAATAAAACTTTATGACAAAATATCGGACTTTTTACCATAGTGCATGATAGTCATTTATCTAACGTAAGAATCTTCTTTTAAATTTATTTTACTGTCACAATTAATATAAATATAATTTTGTAAAAAGCATTAATAGCATTTGACTCGAAAATGATAATCAGCTCGAAACGGGGAAAAAAAAAAAACAATTTACAAATGCTCAAATCGAGTGCTTCAGTTGGGTGTTGTCTTTGTTACTAAACGGTTTACATTTGAAGAATTGCAATGAAGATTATATAAGTATTTATTATTATTTTAATCTCTCGATTAATTTTGATTGAATGTTTTTAAGTTAGTTAAGGCATTCTGAAAGTTGAATAGCTAATTATAATCAAATGTGTAATCATTGTAGACCTGTAAAGAATCCAAAGAATTTACAAATAATTGCGGTAGATACTATTTTACGGTGGTAAAGCCAGGATATAAACCAAGAACAGGATATACAAACAAAACTAGAAAATATTGAACAACAGTTGAAAATATTACAGGATGAGGTGGCTAAACTTAAACAGAATGCTGTCCAGAAAAAATTAGAGGATCAAAAAGGATTATTTGAGAAAATTGGATCAAAATATTATTATATTGAAAGACATCAAAGATCGAGTTGGTTTACTGCAGTCCACAAGTGTCAAGATCTCGGTCGACAAAAGAAAAACTATTTTCTAAGTTGAGTCGTTTAGCCCTGATAGTTAAGCCGCTAAACCTCAGCGTATTAGTCTTCCTTTATAAATTAATGTTCCTGTAACAATAAATATATATATATTTAGCAAAATCATTGATAGCATTTGACTCGAAACTGATAATCAGCGCGAGACAAAGAAATCAATCAAATCGAGTGCTTCAGTTATGTGTTGTCTTCTTAACTAAACGGCTTATGTTTGAAGAAGTGTGATGAAAATTATATTAACAGCTATTTTATTCTCTCGATTAATTTTGAATGGAAACTCATAAGTGAGCTTGCGGATTCTAAGTTTTAAAAACAACAAATTTAAACTTTTTGACTATTATTTGGGGTCAAAACCGACGAAAACCATTATTATTTTTGTTGTCATGGTAGAGTTTTTTTTTAGAATTTTTTAAATAGAATAACAAAACCGATGAATATATTTATATTTCATTCATACAATGTCTTAGATTGAAACCAGTAGTCTTAGAGCTATCAATTTTTGAAGTAGGAATATGAAGATTTTTTGCCAACCTTTTTTTTATTTTTGTTATTTTATGTGATGTGATACCAATCTGAATGAATTTTATAAGTTCAAATTTTGTTAGCCAGAGTGTAGGTAGGGGCACTTGCCCCTGTAGTGTTAGTAGGAAAAATTTTTTGTTTTTTAAATTATGTTAAGTAAATTGATGGATTTTGTTTATATCGGACCACTATATCATATATCTGCCATATTTGAATTACATAGGTGCATTAATTACGCGTTAACTTTAACTTTTGTGCTGTTGCCTAATTTAATCAATTTTTTTAACACTATAGACTTGTAGAGAATCAAAGGAACTGGATAATAACTGCGGTAGATACTGTTTTACGGTAGTAAATCTGATTTTGGACCACACGGTCCAACAACAGAAGCAAGTCATTAGCCAGGATCTTTGCCAACAAAAAGATACACAAACAAAATTGGAAAATATTGATCTACAGTTGAAGATATTACTGGATGATATTGCTAAGCTTAAAAGGAATTGAAAATTGAAAATTGGATCAAAATATTATTATTTTGAAAGAAATCAATTAGCGATAATTTAAATATTGAAAGATGCGTCATTTTGGATTATGGATCTAATAAACGATAAAGATTGCAACTTCAAGGGATATTTTATCTGTGAATTGTATAATAATAGGTAAAAAAAATCACGAAAAAAACTTTAATTTAAATTACAGGATGACCTTACTACAGTGTGCATACTTTTCTAACAATTTCCAATCAATATTTTTATTTCTTACCTTTCTCTTCAATTCAATTCTTAAAATCAGTATTCTTAATTTAGTAATCCTCTCAGCCAATCCGCTCTCACTCAATTACGAACAAGAATCGCTTTATTACAGCCCAATTCAGGCACTAACAGAAAAAAAAACAAAAACAAAACAAGAAACATAAAAAAAATCCAATTTTTTTTATTCTATCTCACACATACGAAAATTTAATCAGCAGTCGAAAACAAATTTCGCTTGCTTTTAATTTGGCTTAAAAAATTCAAAAGAAAAGTTAAAAAAAAGCAAATAAAAGAAGAAGAAACATAAAATGGGGAAAAAGGAGCACATTGTTTGCCACGCCCATTTGTAACAGTCTTTAAAAAAAAACTTTATAAAATATATTGATCAGATCAACTGTCTGTCTTGTTTAATTATAAAATGAAATTACATACAAATTTATTTATTTAGACAAACCAAAAGTCCTTTAATTTTCACTTTTTTTACTTACATTATTATTTTGACCACAACAAAATAATATTAGATACTCTTACATGTAATTAAATACTTACGCATTTCGTCTGAGATATCTGCAGAAATAGATTCAAAACACATTTTTCAATCAATCAATCTTTTGCAAATTTTAAATTAGTATTACAATTCTAATCTCACTTTATTTTACGTCACTATTAATAGAATACAATTTAGCAAAAAGCATTGATAGCGTTTGACTGAAAATTGATAATCTGCTCCAATCTTATGAAGTAAACATTTTATAAAGTATTTCAAAATGCTCAATTCGAAAGCTTCAGTTATGTGTTGTCTTCGTTACTAAGCAGGTTATATGTTAACGGAAGAATTACAATGAAAATTATATTAACAACTATTTTAATCTCCCGACTATTTTTGATTGGAAGCTCTCAAGTAAGTTTATACACTAAAAAAATTCAATGCCTATATTTATAATTAAATTTGTAAATATTACAGACCTGCAAAGAATCCAAGGAATTAGATAATAATTGCGGTACATACTGTTTTACAGTAGTAAAACCCGTTTTGGAGCACACGGTTCAATTACAAAAACAAGTCGAAAGCCTGGATCATGGCCAGAAATTAAATACACAAAAAAAATTTGAAAATATTGAACAACAGTTGAAAATATTACAGGATGAGGTGGCTAAACTTAAACGGAATTCTGTCCAGGAGAAATTAGAGGATCAAAAAGAATTATTTGAGAAAATTGGATCAAAATATTATTATATTGAAAGACATCAAAGATCGAATTGGTTTACTGCTGTCCACAAGTGCCACGAACTCGGTGGACACTTGGCTAGTCTACAAAATCAGAGGGAATTGGATGCGCTGACACCCAAGTTACAGACTCTCACTTGGATAGACATCAACGATCTGGGTCATAAAGGAGTGTATCTTTCACATACCACTGGCCATAAAGCACCATACTTTAATTGGCATCAGGGAGAGCCCAATTATAGTTTAAATATTGAGAGATGCGTCACTTTGGAGTATAGAGCTGAAGGGTATCGTATGAACGATCAAGATTGCAACGTTGAAGGATCTTTTATCTGTGAAATGTATAACCAAATGTAAATAATAATAACGGATAACAATTTAAAATAATATAAAAATAATTGCTTGGATAAATAAAAAAAATGTTTTGTTAATTTTTGATAAAACCTTTCGGGAAAAGCTCTACTCTATGTAATCGTCTTTTTACTTATTTATCTTCATTTCCATACCAAATTTTAGTACTATTGATGTAGTAATCCTCTCAGCCATTCCCCTCCCACGCAAGACCGAACAAAAACAGTTTTATGATTGCCCAATTAAAGCTCAAATTTAAAAAAAAAATATATATGTATATATATGTATGTATGTATAAGAAATACTAAATTTATTTCATCTGAAACATACGAGAATTTAATCAGCAATCAGAAAGCAAAATCGGCTTGCCTGACTTTTAATTTGGCTTGAAAAATTAAAAAGAAGAAATGGAAAATAATGAAGAAGAAGAAGAAGCATAAGAGAGGAGAAACGACTGCAGCGGAAACGGCAGCTCCAAACGGCGATTTTTGCCGAGAAAACTGAGAACACTGAGAGAAAACGGGAATGGGAATCAGAACATTCTTTTTGTATTTTTTTGCCAGAAATGATCATGACAACATTTGTGCGGGCACGTTGTTGTTGTTGTTGCCCCCTTGTGGCCTGTATGGAGAACGTGGAGGGCCTGAAAACACACAGAATACATTAATTGACACTTGGCCGGAAATAGTTCATTAGGCATAAATTACATACAGACAAAAGCACTCACTCTCTCTCTTTCTCTCTCCCTCGCACGCTTGTTCGTATTTTTCTGTTTTTTTTTTTTTTGCCATTGCCGAGTTGTCGATTTTATTTACTAGATTTCAGCGGCTTAAATGCTTGCAGGGGAATTTGTTGTTATCTGTGAACGTTCCGAACGTTGCAAGACACAAATGTTGGGCATTAACAAGGCGCAACAAGAGAGTAACAGAGAGAGAAAGAGTCACACTGACAGTGCATCTCCCTTGCGCGCTTTTCATATCGGCTCGCTCTTTCTTCGCACTCAACATGTGTGATCCAAATGTTGAGCTGTGTTGTAAATTTTCACAAGAGGCAGAGAGAGGCAGACGACCACTGTGCGACAGCGGCAACGGAACAAGCCAACACAGCGCAGACAGTCCGAAGCCGTTGTCGTTGCCTTTGCCGAAGCAAATGTAAAGCACGACAACAAAAACAAGCGAGCACAAAATGGGCATATTAATAAATTCAACTAAAACGCAATTGAACGCGACCTCAGGCACAGACGCCAACGCTGTCGACGTTGCGACGTCACCACCACCACCGAAACCACCAGCTAAAGAGAGTTTTCGTTAAGCGGGCTCAAATCTGCTGCGCTCCCCAACCAGCCCCCTCTCTTACTTACACTCACACTCGTTCATAAGAGCGTACGCTATTTCACTCGTTCCCCTCTTTGGAATTGCAGACAGTTAAATGCATTACAGCAACGAAATGGAAAATGGAATAAGTGCAACAATTGTTGACTGGGAAGTGGGGAGAGCGGGAGAGAGCAAGACAGCCATTATATAGAATTTTGATCGGGCTGAAGCTCGAGCCGCTAGCTGAGCTACAAAGTAGACGTAGACGATTAATGAATGCAAACGAAAGGGCCGGCAATGTAGACATTCTAATTTGCTCTACACTTCCAAATTTGCAATTGAGATGTCTAGATAAAAATGAAAGAAACGGTAAAGAAGTAAAAATAATCAAAAGTCCAAAGATTTTGCTTCATTAAAGGAATTAATCAGGTTTTTTTTTCACAAATATTAAGGGATTTTAAGAACCATTTGAAGGTATAAAAATTAAATTTTTAAAAAATAATTTTGGTAACAGAAGTAGAAAATTTTAATATAATTATTAATACTTGGCATAGTACAAAATAAGTAATTAAATGTATTTAAGAACTTTTTGTATTTCAAATTTATTTTAAATTACATTTCATAAGATAAGCACTTTTTGGTAGTTTTCAGGAACACTAAAAATTAATTTTCTGATTATAAATTAAAATCACCAAATAAATTTTAAGTTCTTTGGGAGACTTATAATATACCAAGTGTCTCTCCCATATTAAATTCCGCAAAAAAATTCATTTTCTCAGAATATTTTTAGCATAAAATTAAATTACAAAGTGAAAAAAAAATAATTGTTAGATTTATTAAGTCCAACTATTTTAAAAATTAAAGAAAACAAATACATGGTGGTTTTCTCATTTCATATGACTCGGAAAGAAAGGTGTAGGGTATCGTATAAGGAACTTCATCATTTGCCCATCCATCTCCAACAATAAAACGGCGAAGCAAAAACATTGTCGGCTTCAACGCGTCAACGGATTTTTGTGCTACACACATTTTCAGTTCTTGATTTGTTGCTGTGTGTGTGAGTGACGTTGTCGTCTCAGTCGCTCTGCTTTTTTTGCGCTCATTCTTTTGCTCGCTTTTACTTTCTGTTGTTGCAATTAAACGGCGTTTTTCCGTCTGATTGCCAGCCGAGAGAGAGCCGAGCCCGACAACACGACCGAGGCCGATACCGAGCCAGAGCCCGAGCCCTGGGCCTGAACTGACTGCTCTTTGAGCTCAATGCGCGCGTCGCGCTATCGTTAACGGCGACGTCGACGCAGGCGTAGACGCAGGCGTCGATAACGGTAATGCCGACGCGCACACACGTTGGGAATTGGCCCAGGCAGCGACCAGGCCAGAGCAAAGCAGAGCAGAGCAGCACCGAAGAGCGTAAATAGCTGAGAGAGGACTGCGCATGTTGAGCGCGCGTGATTTTTGTGGCTCTTTCGCCTGCGCCTGGGTCTTTGTTTGGCCCATGTCTGTGTGCGCTTGTGTGAGTGAATGTGAGTCTCGCTTCTATTTTGATGCTCTTACAAAGAGTATTTATGCTTTGTTGTGAAATAGACAAAAACAAAGTCAATAAATAATAAGAGTTATTAGTAATTAAAGTAAATATAATTACATTTAATAAATGTAAATAAACAAGTCTGAAAAATAAGACTGTATTATGAAAATCTAAATATTAAAAACTAATTCACAGACCTATATGTATTCCCATTTTAATTATTAATAATGCTTGAAGTTAGTATAATTACTCTTAATAATTTTATTTATATGTTAGTTATAAATTGAAAATTTTTTCTAAAGATCAGTGTGTAAGAGAATTTGCTGTTCGGCGTGCTGTGAAGAGATATTCATTCTTGTTGGTTTTGGCTTCGCCTCGAAAATGCGGGCTTGCTGCTAGCGTCGCTGCTGGCGTCGTCGTCTGTCGCGGCCGTCACAGCTCGCGGTGGTTGTTATTTTTTTTGGTTTTGGTTTTTAGTTGCTGTTTAAACTTGGTCGTGAGAGGGTAGGAGCCCCCGTCGTTGCAAGCATTTGCCACCCAACTGATCGCGCTGGCTCAAAAAATATAAATAAAAACTGTGAATTGATTGTGATAAAGTGAACTTTTGTGTCAACTGAAAAGTGAAGCTGCTGGACAGCAACAGCAATATAAAAAACAACAACAACAACATTAATCTACAAATACTACAACATATTTTAATGGCGCCCGCCGCCGTCGCCGCCGCCTCGGGCTCCTCACCCATCACCACGAATTCGCTGCAGGACATGAGCGCCGCCGCAGCAGCCATTGCCTTGGACATGAAGCCTAAGGGCGAATTGGCCGCGGTTCCAGCCCAAAAGATCAAGAAATGTGCGTAAGCTACAAAAATAATTCCTTCAACGAATACTTGATACCCTGTATTCAAAATTCGACTGATCTCTTCAAAAGAAACTTTATAATGTAGTGGTCCATTTTTATTCCAATTTCTGGAAGATTGGTTAAAGTAATCTAAAAATCAAAGTTATTGCCGCTAAGGGTTGTTTTTTGACTGATCGCTTATATGGCAGCTAAATGATATCCACAATCTTAAAGATAGGTTTAGATATTTAAAAAACAAATAGTTTGTCATACTCTAATTAGAATTTCAACTAACAGTTCCTATCAATAATGCATATACTTTATGAAGTCTGTCACGCCCCCTTTAATTTGTTATATTAAAATTTAATGACCTAATTGACAAGAACTTCACATATTATTTTTAATTCTAGTGGTTCGTCGTAATGCCTCCGATAAGTTGAAGCTCATACAGATGGTCCACGACAATCCCATTTTGTGGGATTCGCGCTTGCCCAACTTTAAGGGTGCCGAGGAGGAGAAGAATCGTGCCTGGGAGCACATTGGTAGGGAGTTCAATGCGCCCGGACGTCGAGTGGCGCGCGCTTTTAAATCACTGCGCGAATCTTATCGCCGGGAACTGGCCCATGTCAAATTGATGGGTAATGGATTTAAGCCAAAATGGAGTCTCTACGAAGCCATGGATTTCCTACGAGATGTCATCAGAGAGAGAAAGTGAGTGGAATACAATACAAAAGCGTTTAAACGTTGTTTATATTCAAATCATCCCCTGAACAAGTTGGTCCCAAAAAAATAATTGAATTTCCCAAGCCTAATGCTTACTTGTTGATCACTTGAGGGAAATTCTTACAGAGCTCTAGGTTTTTATTTTATTCGAATTTTTTTATTAATTATTGATATCTATTCTTTTTTTAAATTACTATTCACTTGACCAAAACTAACTTTTAAACATCGTTAAGGGCGATAATATTATTTACTTTAAACGATCAAAAGAGTTATAATTTTAGAAGAATTACTCCACTCTTCAAGATTAATAAATACGCTTAATTTAATTTCTTGGGATATTAGGTCACCCACTATTTTGTTTCGCTCTAATATTGAAGTGTAGCCTGATTAACCACGATCCGTAATCGGTTGAGATCGACTTGAATAACCTAGAAAGCATTTGAAGACCTTGTTCGCAATACATTGCATCTACAATATATGGGTCTTATCAGGAGCTTAAATTACACCCACCTGAATGTGGTTATTATTGACCGATTGATCGTTGATCGAATCATCGTATATTTTATTGTCTTTGGCATGTTCGGGGGCTCTTGACTAATATTACAAGTGGAGTAAGTGCGATAAGAGCGACAATAACAATAGCAAACGAAATCGGAATAAGTAACAGAAACAGAAGCGTATGGGGCGAATGCGGGGGCCAAAGATCGGCCTCAATGCATGAATAACGGTTCTTTATTTTAGCTCGTCGCTTTGTGTTAGCGTTGCGTATGTTTTGGTTAAGGTTTTTTTATACCCTGATATGTATTTTTTTTTGTTTCTCATTTAATTCCGAATCAGCCTAAACTTTAATCGTTGTCACGTCCGTTTCACGACTTGAACTCAAGGCGAGTCCATTATAAAAGCCAATATTCAATATGCCATTTTCATTGCTTTTCTTTTCTTTCCTTTGCTTTCTTATTGCATTTCACAGAAAGAGTGAGAGATAGGAGAGATCAAAGAGCAAATACTACGAGTATATAGAATTCTTTATTAGTGCTAGAAGAATGTTTCCTTTGCCACACTGTATACGGTTCATGATGACTCAATCGATCTTGTTTTGAAAGTGAAATTATTCTTATTGTGAACGAATTGTACACACAATATTGTGTCGTATAGGTTACTCCATTGTTTGTTCAGTCAAGTGAGAAGTCGATTCAGATTGTGGGTTTTGGGGCGGAACACCTGAAGATTTCAGCGAAAGTAGCAAGGATTGATTCATTAGACACGACCCAACTTAGTCATGATTGTGGTAATTGAGAAATTGGTTTTTGTGGTTGGTTATATTTAAGACTTCCAATAAGGCATCTGTCTTAAACTTACTGTCGATAAGGCAACTGTAATATTCAATATATTCTTTGAAACCTTATCAGAGACAATGTGGTTTGAATTCCCCAACATTAGCATACAAATTGATGAGTCACTACTCTGAGAATATTGTACTGATAATGTCTTAGAATTTTTATACGGAAACGATTTTAAGGTTTTTTAGTTTTTAATAAATTTAGAAATCTATTTTTTTGGCTGTCTTTTTTAATGTGAATCCCTTTTAAAAATAGGGTTTTTTTGGAGTGTCAATTTTTTTTGGGCACTCGCTCGTCTGTCTTTTTGAAGCATTTAACATTTGAGCCCATGGTACTGCCCCTCTTATCGTTGTTGTTGTTGCATCGCTTGCAATTTGCATGTGGAAAGAACGAGAACCAGACAAATCTCAGCTAAGCCTCTGTAAAAACATCTGCCCAATACACAGACATGCAGACCCACATACATATGTAAATAGATGTGAATATATGTACATATGTGAATATGAGTGTGGGTACTCAATCTCAAAACTGTAGGACGGAAAAAACCAATTCGAACAAAGAAATGACCAGGCTCAGTTCTCATGGGCCGTCAGTTTGTGATTCTGCGATATTGTGAGCTACACTCCCCCCAAATCCCCAACCCCAACCCCTACCCTATGAGTATGTGTGTGTGTGTGTGTGTGTGTGTTGTACTTTCTGTACATATATTTATATGAAATAAGGCCATTTCCTTTCAATTGACTGTACCCACATCGGCAACAAGAGCTGAGCTGAGGCAACACAGTCAGTCGTCGAGAGTCGTCATTCTGCGGCCCCGGGTCCCGCACACACACACATACACACACAGACACATGTATATATTTAAATTTTTTTTTTTATTATTTTGAGCTGATAACAGACAACTGAACTGAACGGGCCGGGAACGCGGCTTGAGCCATAAAAACAGATCTCGTCCAGAGCAAAAATTATACAACGTTGTTGTTGCTGCTTTTATTATTGCTGCTGCCATTGTTGTTGTTGTTGCTGCTGTTGTCGTCGGCATCGCCACTTGAACCAAAAACAAAATTGAGGGAAGCTGCAAAGACCAACAACAACAACAAACGCTTTAGCCTTAGCTGCAGACTGCGCTGCTGGTGGTGGCAGAGCGAGCGAGCGAGAATTAACGAAATCAACTGAACGAACTGAACGCAGCAGCCAATGCCCGAGTGGGAGAGAGAGACTGATAGTGGGAGAGCGCGAGGAGTGTGAGTGGGCCATACAGTTAAAGAGAGCATGATAAATTAACACACAACGAGAGAGTGTGTACATATGTATGAAAATGACAATCAGCGGGACAAAATGAGAACTCGCAAAGAGATTGCGGCGAATGGACCAAGTTTAGAAAGAAGCGTAGATTAAATATGCGACTGAGAGAGCACAAATGATGTATGTGTGTGTGTGTGAATGTCTATGTGTGTGTGTGAGCAATTGAAGCAACGCGTCGCTGCCAACGGATCAGGGTTAAAAATATGCGCGAACAGAGACCAGACCAGCCAACGGGGTTGCTCTCTCATGACCATGCTCTGCTCCCCCTCCCACCACTCTCTCTCTCTCTCTCTCTCTCTGTCACTCATTCTCTCTGTCTTGCTCTCTGTGTGTATGTGTTGCTGTTGTGTACTGTGGTTCTGTGTCACGCTTATGATTTAATAAGCAAATGAGCTGAAAAATTGATGAAATTGTTGTTTGCGTGCCACTTCCTCCCCCACCACACCCCACACCCCATACCCTTCACCCCACATCCAACTATTCGAGTGCTTGACCAACCGCGCCCCACAAAATCTCAGAGAAAGAGTGATGGGGTGGGGAGGAGAGGGGGTACTTATTGCGATCGTCTTGAAATTGTTTTTGCATATGCGTCACTAGCGGCTCCACAAATTACTGGGCGTATACCCAATTTGTGTAATATTATGTTATTAAAAATGTGTCCATATTTGCTGCGATTAAATAACTGTACATATTATTTATTCATATTTCGAAATTTTACAAATATAACGGTGAGAATTTCTGAAAATTTTCTGCTGAAGGTGTAGCGATTTATTGCTTGACTGATTATTCTTAAGCCGAGTATTGAGGATTGCGAATTACACGTAAAAATTGAATACTATATGGACTTTATCGAAAATATGATACGAGTAGTATACATAAGTAGCGGTAAATTAAATGACAATAATAGTAGAAGAATTGTAAAGAATAATCTTCTATATAAATCATTCCAAGATTTCGTAGCTAAGCTCCGAAAGAATTGAGCCAATCTCTGGCCATGTCAGCAACCTGGCTTATCAAGTGAACTCAGCTAACAGCGGAAACTTGACCAACGACAGCCGCAAATGTTTGTGCTGATAAACGTAAAGACTGGAATTTCTAAGAATGAAGAAGAACGCAATTCAATAGAAATGCAAACTGTCCGATGTTAGTCTGGTATGTCCATGACAGGCGGAAGCAAACATTGATAAGAACAAGTCTCAAGTCGGGGGAGAAAAGTAGCCGAAATTAAAAAAAACCAAAAAAACCAAAACTGAAAACCCAGAACACAAACGAAAACAACCGCAAGCAAATAAAGCGATTTGGTTTTTTGGAACATGTGAAAATGCATTTGGCCGTGATTATTTGGTTGTAGCAAAAGGAAAACTGAAAATGTGAAAAACGTTTGCCTCGCATATCGTTTTACAGTTCCAATTGTCAACTACCTGCTGCTCCGGACAATACAAAGAGTCGCCCCTCGCCTCTCTCTCCACTAAACTCTGGGCCAAAGCGTGACCACGAGGGGGAAGAGGAGGAATATATGTACATACATGCGAGAATTTCTTCTTCTTTTGCATCTAAATATAGCCACGTCTTCAGCTTGAGGCAGTGCAGCAGCTGTGGAAAATGCGCTTGAAATTTGAGTAGAGCACTGCGAGTTACAGGAAATCGAGCCAAGCCTGAGATCCGTACATATATGTATTTTATGTAGGAAAAACCATCAACAGTTTTGGATATTTTGTGTAGGATTTTGCGTTTTTGGAGTTTGCCTCTGAGCACGTTCTTCAATTGTGTCTTTTGGGGTTGTTTGGTGTCCATCTTCGTTTCTATTGCTATTTTTGGAATAACTGATTGTCGAAGAGGGGAAAAGAAAGTACATAGCATTGATACTATTTTATTATTTTGTAGAAAATTTTCTACTCAATTGTTCTGGGCATTATTGACGGAATGACCAAAGATTTGTGAAGAATTGTAGATTCGATTAAAATGTAAATATATATCAAGTTTATGATCAATAGTTTTTTTTAAATGTAGTAAGATTATAAAATATAAAATTAAGAAAAAATTTATACAATTTTTAATTTTGTTTTATTTAATGCATAACTTTACTTTTTGTTGACTGATTTGAGTTGACGTTAAATAAATAAATTAATAAATAAAAAAGTGCTAGTATTCACAATCGATTGGATTAATTTAGTTTTATGAAAATTAAGAACATTTGAAATTAATTTGTACAGCTAATATTAGCTTATTGAATAGCAAATTATATTAACGATTATAAAAATTGAAAAATTTAAATTGATTTTAGACATATTTTAATGAAAATTATTTGATTAAGAGATTATCTCAAACAAGGCGTCGAATTTTTTGACAAGCTTTACTAATTGAATTTTGGATAAAAAGCTAGAACGTTTCGTATATCTGTAACCATATATACGTGAGTCTATAGAGAAACTGGGTCAATCGAGCGAGCGTCTTCAAATAAAGCTAACTAGTAAAATGCATACATATGTAAATAATAAATAAATTATTTGCAAACATCTATAATTTAAAAATGTTAAAAAAATATATAATATTCTAATTTTAATTCTGTTTTTTTATTTTGTTTCTTCCAGGGGCGCCTCACATGCCAGTGATCTCAGTTTAAGCGCCTTCGCCCAGCACTTGCACAACAACAACAATAATAATAACAACAGCAACAACAACAACAATAACAACACACACAGCTTACTAAGTGCGAGCAAAGCAGCAGCAGCTGCTGCACTCAAATTGAGCTCGGCTTTCAACGATTCATCGAGCACCGTGTTGAATTTGTCCAAATGCTCGACTCTGAACCTGAGCAGCGATGATTATTATGCCGATTATTATGTGAAGCCCGAGTTGGATTTGTCAATAGGAGGCGCGGGGAAGGCGGGGAGCAGCAGCAGTGCGAGCAGCAATGGCAGCGGAAGTGGCAGCGGAGTGGGAGGCGTGGCATCTCAGCCATTGCCCGCCCATCAACAGGCTTTGGTTCAGGCTCAAGCTCAGGCCCACAACGATAGTCGAGTGAGCTCGACAAGGAATGACAGTGGAGTTCTGAATTCACATCATCAGCAGAGCTATGATGACATGGACGCGAGTTCATTGCGCAGCGGCGATGAGGATAATGACAATGTCTCCGATGAAGTGGAGGAACTGGAGGCGATCGATGCTGACTTTCCATATCCCATCATACTCGACTCCAATTCGCCGCGTAGCATTAATGGTGCCGTTGAAAATGGACTGACAACGATGAGAAAACGTCGTCGCAATGGGGAAACGGATGAACTGGAGGATGCGGATATCGAGGGTGATGATTATGACGATCAAATGCTGCAACAACATCGTCATCTGCGGCAGCAACAAAATGCCGCCGCCGCCGCCGCAGCAGCTGCAGCTGTTGGAGGACTCGAGTTGCCGCCACCTCAAACGGTGCGCGAGGTTCTCAACTCCAAGTTCTGTGGATTCATTTCGGCCAAGTTGAATAGCATGGAAGATTCAGAGGCGGATAATCTGATGAATCGCATTCTATTGCTCGTAGTGCAAATGCAACAATGCGAGGCAGCCAAATAGGGGGAAAGAAATCGGGATCATTAACTGGGAAATCTGGGTAGACTTAATAGAAAAGCTCATTATGGATTAATGCAGCTGCTCAAAGCATATACTTTTCTTGCCATCAACATTTTCTCATTTATTTAAAATTGTTTTCTCAATTTGCCATATACAAAACAAACATGTTCACTGCAAATTTCCAATGCCAAATTTGTGCCATGCCAAAAAGAACAAGAACTAGAACTAGTACCAAATGTAGCAACCCCTATGGAAACACCTTTTTTATAGCTATACCCAAAAAACAAAACCGAAACACAAACAAAAGACACAAAGCAAAGACATAGAAAGTTAGCAATGTATGAGATTTAGTTTATTATAAACGTTAATTTAGTTCTAAGTCGCCTCTATAGAATGTTTCAGTTCACTGAAATAAGTCTATTTAGTGAAACCAAGTAATACTTATCCAAACCTCGTATCATCACAAAAACATAAATGAAAATTCTTACTTTTACGCTCACATTTATTTTATATAATTTTTGTTTTATTTTGAAGATACTCCTATTTTATCTTTATTCGGTACAAAGACGTAACAATTTGAATTCTTGCCAATGCAGAGTGAATAGCGTTGCTTATCGTCTAAGTTTAATTTAAAAGTGGCAAATACATATTAAATATATTATCATTACATAACTCTATAAATATTTATAGCCCAAATATCATAATTATAATCGTAATATTTTCTTTTACATTTTATCATCGTTTGCAAAGCGTTGTAAATATATACGAAAAAACGTTAAATAAAATACATTTATTATAAAATATATTGAAGTCAAGTCTGATCAAAAATGCCTTTAATAATAATACAGATCATTACTATATAGATCCGAGGTAAGTATCATATACACTAAAATAATATGTTTTTAGTCTACAAACTAAGCCTTAATTTTAACTAAAGATACGTTTTCCTTTCTACTTTTGAATTGAATTGAATTGAATTTTTAAATTAAACTCTAGCTTTCCCAATAATTTCTGAGTTATTTCTGATATTCTTTTTTTTTATAGTAATGAAAATAGATTTTTCGCTTCTTCAAATAAACATTTTTAGAGGCCAATCCCAATAATTTGAATATATAAAGATATTAATTAATCATTTTAAAATCATTTATAAAAAAGGCTAGCTGATTTCAGAACTATTTGTGCATTATAAAGATCATTAATAAGTATGTTAATAACGTAATGTTATTCCTTAAAAATAATCTTTTACCAAAATCAGTTTTCCCAAGCAATCAATTGCTATTTATCTTATGTACCATCTTCACACTACAGATTGTAATATATTTATCTATCGGTTTTGGTTGTACACATATCAGTTAACATGCCAGACCATTAGCATATCTTGCACATATGTAGAGGCAGCTTCCCTCTCTCTCTCTCTTTAACTCTCCTCGGCGCTTGGACCATGACAAACTCACACATTTGGCCAGATGTGAGGCAAAACCCTGAGCAGAAGACGCCGATAGCATTAATACAGAAGGCGTCATAAAAACCAGTCGACAATGAGACAAAAGATAAGCCCAACAGCGCATGCGCCATGGGACTGAGAAGCACACATAACAAGGTCGAGTCGAGTCGTGGAGAGGTGAGGTGAGGTGGGGTCGGGGGTAAACGTAACCAGATGTGGGCATGCCAAAAATCATATAGACCAACTTAGGAACAGGCCATGCACTCATGAATGAATGAATTGAATAGCAAGAGAGAACAATGAGTCTTGCTTGCCAAGATAAAAACAACCCTCAATGCGGTCCATACGATCCTTGGCCCTTTTAGACGGGTATGCTACAGTACGGCACGGTACGGTACGATATGGTATGGTATAGTTCGGTTGTTTCTGGTCTGTCTCTCTACCTAAGAGATTGTTGCCCTGCAAAAATGCGTCGCACATGCGCGGAAAATTGCCAAAACGTCGCGACGGTCACGATTACAGAAACTGGTTCCCTCGCATCGGGTCTGATTGTCTGTTAGCCTTGGTAGAGCAGCCCAGTTAAGGGATGCTGCATGGGTTCAATGACCATGGCCAGCATACGAAAGCGTTGAGGGTAGATCTCAGTTTTTGAGTCAATAACTACTCGGCAGAATTTGCTGATAGCGTTATTTCTTTTGTACCTTCGCTCGGTATGGGAAAGTGGCTAAGAAAGAGAGAATATATTAATTGAAAAATTGGATAGGAATGTCGGAAAATGATTGATGTCAGATAGAATGAAAAATTCCTTTAAAACTTAACAACTTTGTTTTAAGGCAGGAGAAAAAGGCTTATCCAAGGCTGCAGTTCTATTTATAACTTCATAAACTAAGTTATCAAAGTAGGTTTCTGGAATAATATAAAGTTTATTTCAATCCTAAGATAAAAATATTATTTATTATGAATTATATTGATTTCTATAATTATTCGTTATCAAAAAATCAAACCGAAACAATGATTTCGGTTAAAGGTTCTATTTTGGTTTCGGCATCAGCAGTTGGTAGTTGTTATAGCCCGATATAACTCTCTTATTCATCAATTTAGAACGAACTTGAATTACGTATTTTCGATACCTAAAATTTATACTTGTAAATCAAGTAGCAAGGTAATACTGAAACTAAGTATACAAAGACTATTACAAAGACAATCTTTTTATAGAAAAAATAATCTTGAAATATATATATATATATACATATATTAAAATTAGGCTAACTTGATTTTGATAAAATTTTGCATTATACTTAAATCAAGTGTTAATGTTATCGAACAAGTTTGAACTGTGATTAAATCAAGTACGTTGTGAAGGTAGCCTAAAAATGTTAAAATATACTTTAATTTTGTACTTAAGATATCGAATCAAATTAAGATTGAAATTTTAGATATCAGCACATTTAATCTAATGCGTAGGCTTAAGTACGAAATACTAGATTTTTGTCTTCTGTGAAGTTTTTAGAAAAAGTTCATTCTACTATATTATTTACTTTATTTTAATGATATAAATGCAAACATTTATTACACTTTACCTAACAATGCATCAAAAATATAAATCAATTGCCGTGGCTACCCAAAATGTATGGGAAAACCAAAGAAATTTTAATTCTAAATTAACCCAATACACTCGTCAAATAGGTAGAGTTTTATCTACATATTTTATATGTGCTTTAGGTTAACCTAAAATTATGAATCTTGGTTTTTTATTTGTTTGATTTGCAGTCTAACAGTCAGTGTATACGTCATCCTCCATTGGATCTTTATAGGCTGACGGTTTTTCTGCAAATTTCGATTGTTTAGTACTCGTAGTTGCGGTCTGAGTCTCATGAGCTTTCAGTATGTAGGGGTTGTTAACTTGTTTGCTCAATTCTTCAAAATATTTTCGACCTTTCCAGCTGGCATCCTTACATTCTTTTCGTTCACATTTGGTCATCTTTCTGGGCTTACCGATGGCACGTGGATAAAGTAAGGGCAACTCCAGCATGGAATGATGGGAGTATGGACGCAGTAACTGGTAATGTCCACACTGAGACTTAACGCAATGACATTTCGAATCACATGTCTGATTTTTAGTACAGGTATTTTCTTGTGGTTTTGCCAATTTACTTTGCCGAGTTTCAAAAGCAAAACTGAAGAATTTTTTCTCAGTTTTCTTTTGTTGGTTTTTACATGGGCATGGACAGTTCACAAAATTCACAGTTTTAACACAATTTTTCTTATTTTCTCGACGTTGAGTTATTCTTTTAATCGTATTTGTCCGATTGGTATTATCTCTTTCAATGTTTGTCGTCATTTCTACCATGGATCGTGTGAAAATTGCGGATGGTGCTGGAGTTAGGCTTTCCCTTTTGTTCTGAATTTGATCTTTCGGTGAAGTACTAAGCGAGCTAATAAGTCGGCTATGTAATAATCCTCTAGCTTTATTGAAAGACTTGCTACTCTTTCTCATCTCTTCTCGATTTAAGTCTACTTCATCAAGACGAATGCTATCTCGCCAACCACTTTTAACTGGCCTGCTATTCATTTTAGTATATTCTTGGTCTCGATTTTCGTCCGATTCTTCTTCAGAAATGCTTTGTCCCATTTCAAACTTGCTTATATTGCTGCTTCTTGTACTCTCTCCTCGATGTTGATCGTATTCTTCTCGAGAACTGCTCCGTACAGATCTTTGAGTTCTTCTGCTGGCTGCACTACTTCTTTTACTCTTGTCATCGTCTTCATCCAGTTCTATAACAGAAATGTTTTGTCTTCTTTCATATTTGCTAACCTTGCTGCTCCTTGTACTCTCTCCTCGATGTTGATCGTATTCTTCTCGAGAACTGCTCCGTACAGATCTTTGGGTTCTTCTGCTGGCTGCACTACTTCTTTTACTCTTGTCATCGTCTTCATCCAGTTCTATAACAGAAACGTTTTGTCTTCTTTCATATTTGCTTACCTTGCTACTTCTTGAGCTTTCTGCTTGATCTTTATCGTAATCTTCTTGAGAACTTCTTCGTACTGACCTTTGGGTTGTTTTGCTGGCCGTACTTATTCTTTTACTATTTTCTTGGAGTCGATCTTGGTTCAATTCTTCCTCAGTAATGCTTTGTCCTCTTCGATTCTTGCTACTTCTTGTACTTTCTTTTCGATCCTTATCGTATTCTTCTAGAGAAATGCTCCGTATAGATCTTTGAGTTCTTCTGCTGGCTGCACTACTTCTTTTACTTTTGTCTTCGTCTTCATTTTCATCTCCATCCAGTTCTTCATCGGAAATGTTTCGTCTTCTACCATTTTTGCTTACCTTGCTACCTCTAGCACTCTCTCCTCGATCTTTACCGTATTCTTCTTGAGAACTTCTCCGTACAGATCTTTGAGATCTTTTGCTGTATGTACTATTTCTTTTGCTCTTGTCTTCATCAAAATCTTCATCAGATATGTTTTGTCTTCTTCCATTTTTGCTTACCTTGCTACTTCTTGTACTCTCTTCTCGAACTTTATCTTGAGAGCTCCTCTGTACAGATCTTTGAGTTCTATTGCTGGCGGTACTATATCTATTACTATTTTCTTGGTCTAAATCTTCGTTCAATTCTTCCTCAGGAATATTTTGTCGTCTTCCATTCTTGCTTACCTTGCTACTTCTTGTGCTTTCTCCTTGATCTTTATCGTATTCTTCCTTAAGACTTTTTCGTATTGTTCTTTGTTCTCTATTGCTAGCAGCGCTCATTCTTTCACTCGTTTTTTGACTTCGATCGTATTCATCTTGAGGACTTCTTTGTATAGATTTATATGATTTTTTGCTAGCTGTGCTACTTCTATTACTTTTACCTTGGCCTTGTTCTTCGTCTAGTTCTTCATCAGCAATGCTTTGTTCTCTTCCTTTCTTGCTTACTTTGCTACTTCTTGTACTCTCTCCTCGATCTTGATCGTATTCATTCTCCGGACTACTTCGTACTAATCTTTGCCCTCCTTTGATAGATATTCTACTCTCCGGACTCCCAAATTGAAACTGATCTTCATCTAATTCGTCCCTAGAAATGTTTTGCTTTCTTCTATTTCTATTGGTCTCTACACGATATGGATTAAACTCTTGATAGCTCCGAGAACTGATTAGATGAGGCGTTTGCATCTGGGAAAATCCTAGGGCACTACACATTTTTAGGATTGCATTACTCTTCTTAGACGTTATTGCCTCAAACTTTTTTAAACAGTCGTGAATTCTCCCGCATTGTCCAGTCTTGGCACATTTTCCCCTACAACTTTTTTTGCAGTACTGACGATTCTCCTCGTTAGTTGAATAAGCAACGAGAGGTTGTTTCCATGCATACGATCTTAATGACTGACTATCATCATCATTTGCATATTGACGTTCATCCATAACTTCTCGATTTCTAGATGTTCTATTTTCTGACTTATCTTCATTCGTATCGGTTTCAGATTTGCGAAGAATTGATCCTTTATGTATTTGTTTATCATCTTCTGTATCTTCTCGATAGCTTGTTGATTGATCTCTCTTATTTGGACTGACACTTTGTTTCTCCATATTTTGATCATCATTTTTATTTTCTAAATAGTTCGGTTTCTTTTTTGATATTGATGCTTTCTTGCCGCATCTTCTAACCAATTTGCACGTAAGTTTGTTTAGCATAGTTTTCTTTCCGCACTGTCGAGGTATTCTCCTGTCACTAACATTGCTGCCGATTTTCTGTTTGTCTGGATTTGATTTTCGTGAACTCAAACTAAGTTTGCTATCCAAACTTGCTTTGCTTGTTCTCAGATTGCTTTGTTTTCTGCTTTCTTGATTGCCTAGACTTTCTAAAGAAGTTCTTTTTAGAAAAGGTAAGCTTCCATCGATATTATTACGTCTGGCAGAGATCGAGAGCAGTGGGCTTTTTCGACCAAGACTTTTCCCTCCACTAGTTGAACTACTGATAGATTCCTGCTGGCTTCTTTTCTTCGAATTTTTTCCCAAATTAGGGTTACTACTAGGAGATGCCAGCGTGCTTCTTTGACTGGTACTACTTCCCACACCAGAAGTTCCATTCGGAGATGCCTGCCGGCTTCTATGATCCGAACCTTTTTCCCCAATGGAGATACGATTCACAGATCCCTGCGGGCCCCTTTGACTGGAACTTCTTTGGCTGGAACGTCTTCCCATACTTTGAGTTAGACTTCTTCCGCTAAGTTGACTATTTAAAGCTGTTTCTGATTGGTGTCTGCCACCAGAAGTTTTTCCTCTTATAGAACTGCCACGGATTCCTCCACTATTGATACTTGTAAGAGTTGCTCGTTGACTTTTTGAAATGGAATATTTTCCAGCGTTCGAAAAGTCCTGTTGAATACGATAATATTGATTAAGACTTCCGCGGCGAGAAAATCTTCTGGGTGATATTTTATCCAATTTCCTTGATTTTTGCTTTTGTCGCTTTTTCTTAGATTTTGACTTTGTTTTAGATTGACATTCACGGTGTTCGTCTTCACTGCAGCATAGCTTGGGCCAGGTTTCGGCCAGGTAGCCTCGCTTGCAAGCCGATTCTCTGCCGAATTCTTCTCTGCACATAATGCAAGGGCAGTACTTGCCATGTTCTACAGTACCGTCTGATGTTATCTCACATGAAGTTGTGCCATGAGATCTTTCGTATTTCCGAAAATTGTAGCTGCTTTCCGATTCAATGCAGAAACCAGAATCGGTCACCTCAGTTAGATCTGAGAGGCGTCTTCTCAGCTGCGTGAGGATCTTCTGCTGTCGAACTCGAACATCTCCCATGCTGTAAGCATCGCTCATTAATGTGGGCAGCTCATCAGTATTCCGACTCGAGTCTATGCCCTGGCATGTAATCCTCTGAAGCTCTCGGAGCAGGCAGAGACGCTCATTTCCTGAGGCGCCGGCAATTTGACGCAATCGAAATTGTATCTTTGCATAGTGCGAGGAGATTGAAAATAGTGCATCCTGCAGTTTCTGGACTTCGTCCTCCAGATGGCTTTCGTAATTCGTTAGCTTGCGACTCATCAGTCGTCCACTTTCATTAAACCAGGTGTAGTGACGTCCCTTTTTCATATTCTCATCATCCTCATCCTTCTTATCCTTCTTATGCTTATGCTTCTTGTGCCCATCCGTCTTGGTATCCTGATCCGAATCGCTTTCGAAACACAGGCTCCCACAGGAGCATTCGCACGTTTTGTCCCCATCTGCTTCATTGATACTCATTGTGGTTAACTATTTAAGATTAAGGTATATACTTGTTTCGAGCTTCAGTTTTTGGGTGTTGCTTTTCCGGTTTGTGTTTGAATTTTTTATTCCATTTAGCATAGAAATTTTGAAATAATCCGAAAAAGTATTAATGTCAAAATTCATCAAGTCTAAAAACATTATAAAGGAACCTTTGCCCGAAAAATGTATTCCTTATATTTTATTTATTTGATTAGATGCTCTACGTTTTGTTCCCACTTTCAATGTGTACGAAATGAATTGCTGTACATCTCGAAAATTAATCGTACGAGACATATCAGATATAATCCTGCCAGAAATGTAAGAAATCGCGCGAGGGAATTCATAATTTGTCCAAATTTAAAAGGAGCTCTTTGAAATTTTGAAAATTTGTCTATAATATCAAAGTAAAACTTTTATCAAAGTACAAACTTTCTGAAACTGAGTATGGTTATTTTTAAAAGTATAGTTTTTACTGAAGCTTTTGCCAAAAACGTACTTTGTTAATTTTATTTGTTCTTCGCAAAAAATTATATAAGCAAAAGAGTACTAAGCTATGAATTTTGTGTATATCCACCAAAAGCAGCTGCAGTAACTACTAAAAATATGGCAACACTGCCTGTCAGAGCAATTGCAAGACAGCAAAGCGAAGAGGATTGCACATTGAAAGCTCAGAATAACTAAAATTTTTAAAATATTGATATTCTATTTACTAATATTATTTATTGAACTGAATAAATATTTTTTGCCACTAATATTGATTTCTTATTATTATTTGTTTTTATAATATTTATTTATGCAGCAATACAAATAAAATAATAAATAAAATGTAATAATATCCTCAAATTTTAAAGTAAAAAAGCTAAAAAAAGCTAAGAAAAAATAATAATGTTCATAATTAAAGAATTGATATCTCTTAAACTGCTGGATTAAATCTTAAACTTTGTGTTTATGAATGGATATATATTCATTAGCATTCAGATAAAGTAAAGCCTTGATAAATCGGCTTTGGCATTCTCGAGTTATGATGACAAATGTGGATACACCTCTGAAAAAAACGGAATAAAAAAACAGATTTTTGATAAATTCCAAAAAAATCTCACCTTAAAAAAATTGTTTTTCGTCGTTTTTGGCCCCAAATCTATCCAAAAAAAAGTTGGTTTGGTTCTTTTAATTTTTGGGCTGTTGTCTAGTGTAACTGACAGGGCTTCAGTCATTGGTCCTGCCAACGTATTCGGAGTTTTCCGAGGATCCTCTTTCATCTTTTATTGAAGAATATTTTTTTCATGGATGGATTTCGAGCTCTACACCATAACCTAATTTAATGTTTTAGGAACAGAGGTTAATTGGCAATCCAGAGCGAAACACTTAGAGATAGTGTGTCGACTTGAGGATTGTGGGGACAAGGATTATGCTGGATTTATTAAATTGAATGCAATCAGTTACTTTGCCTTTGTCTTTACTTACTGTAGTCAGTCTTTGCTTACTTTATAATTAGATAAATTAATATTTAATAATGTACTCTTAAAAAAGTTGTGAACTTTTCTTGCATTTACCCAAATTCGACATTAAAGCACCCTGTGTCCTGAGTCACTTGCTACTAAATGGCAACGAAAATGTGCCACATGTGCCGCATGCAACAGAACACGCCAAATGTGCAACAAGCTGAAAAATTGGTAGTTGTAATCAATGACCGGTCCATCGGGTATACGAAGCCCCTCTATTCCCTCTATCCCCTCATCACCTTCACTACCCCGACCGTTCAGGCATCACGCGAGCCGCGAGGCGCCAAACCTGAACACACTAAACAAATTTCGTGTATCCAAAAGATTTAGTCATGTTGCAAGCAATTGATTTGGGCGCAACTGCACTTACATTGCAGCTAGAGGGAGATGCAAAAGGGAAGTGAGAGAGAGAGAGAGAGAGCGAGAGAGAGAGTGATAGGCTGTTAGCCGTTGGTCGCGTTTATACAATGAAATGGAATGGAACAAAAGCCGCGCTTTGTAAGCGGATGAACATGAAATCTATATAAGTGGGATGGAATGGGGAATCGGGAGAGGGTTGCATTGTCAGTTGTGCGTGTCTAGTTGCAATTTAGGGATTTTAAAATGGAAGCTGATTACCGTTAACAGCAACAGTTTCAGTTTGCCACAAGCAGCAGTTGTTGTTGTTGCTTTGGTGTTTTGTTGCATGCTTTTAGGCGCGCACTGGAAAACCGTTACAGTTTGAAAACAAAAGAAAACATTCTCTCCTTTGAGCTGCTTAATTTATTGCCATGCCGGCCGGTGCGACCTTTTTCGCTCTCTGTTATTTCTTGGGGCAGGTTCATCTTTATGGGTTGCTCCTTTACACTGTTGTTGTTGTTGTTGTAGTTCCTCCCACCATTTTGGCTTATCCACTTCGTTTGCAGGTCGGGCTCGTAAATCGCCGCACGAGGTGCTCGTGTGGAGTCCCGTATATGTTAGTTCGAAATGACATCTCCAAAATGTCAGCTGTCAGCAGTTTGTGGCTTTGAAATGTGGAGCACAGCACTTAAATGAGAGCAACAGCACCCGAGAGAGAGAACCAAATGGAGAGCCTACTTAACACACAGAGATAGAGATGCTCATGTGTTGGTGCTCCTGGAAGTATTATGGCGGCTTCGGCGAAACGTTTTGGCATTGTGAAACACTGGAAGCTCGGGTCTATATATTTTATGGCAAAGCGCTTAAGAGAGCGCTTTTGTTTACTTAAGAGAGTTGTGACTGGAAGCGGCTTTAATATGTTGTTATTATTTATTTAAGCAAAATAAATGATAATTTACCATAATTAATGTATTTAACTAAGCTGTTTTAAATTTCAAATATAATATTTTGAATCAATTATTTACTTTTAATATTAATATGTAATATTAAGATAAATTTCTTATCTGCTGCTAGTTGTCAGTTGAATGTTGAGTGTATGTTGCTCAGCTGTAATAGTTACAGTAACACTAACAGTCATTCCAGCCATTCCAATGTGCAACAGTATGAAGAGCGCCATAATAACACGAGAGAGACAGAGAGAGGCACGCCAATGCAATTTGTAATGCTCCAACTCTGGCGCTCTCTCTATACAATAACATAACAAACAATTAATTATAAATTGAAATATGCAGTATAGAGCATTTAAAGAATAACAATTATTTTTATTTTATGTTATTTTTTAATTTTTATTGTCATAGACTCGGTTTAATTCTTTTTGAAATGGAATAATAAACACATCAGCTGCTGTGGGGAACTTCATAATGAGCTTCAGATTGAGTTTGAAGCTCGTGTGCGAGAAACAGTTTGGAAACGAGACAACAGAAATCACGAATGCGTCTAACGGTGCCGGCGCCATGTCTCTGTTTTGTTTGCTTTTGGTCTGTCCATTCGCCTGAGCTTCGTTCGGTTCGCTTTCGCATTGGAATCCTTTGGCTGCTGCTGTTGCTGCCTCTGTTTCTGCTGCTGTTGCTGCTTCTGTCGCTGTCTCTGCTGGCTGACTGGCTGCCAATGCTCGCGTCCCAACGAGTGCAGCGAATTTGGCGAGCCTTGTGTTGCAAGTCGCTTCAGTTGCAAACGAACGATTTAAGCGAAAAGTTCGAAATTCTTTCGGTGCGCGGACCTACGACAACGGTCAAATATATTTGCAGCTACCGAAAGCACAAAGCGAATCAAGTAAATCTGTTAAGTGATTAACGAAATATCTAAAAGAACTCACTTGAAACAACAAAACTACGTCTAATAAATATAAATGTCGCAATAAAATACTATGTTTTTTGGGCGGTAAGTTGTGCTGTGTTTGCACCTTGTTCTTCATAAATTTTTCACACAAAATTTGAAAATCGTCTCAGCTGTGCCCAATTGTGCATTCCCTTTCAGTTACTTCGCACTAACTTGGCTTATGACAAGCGAATGCATTTTTTATGCATTTTATGGGGAATATTTTGTTAGTATTTGTTAGCTGCTGCATTTGGCCATTTTGAGTATGCTTTTAACACAGAAATTTATTAGCACAGGGGAACCCCCTTTAAGTGTCATAGCGCTGGAATTTAAATGACTTTATTTTCAATGTAAATATTATTACAAGGATTTATTTACATGTACTAACTCTTGGTATTTCAATGGAATTTAATAGATCATGCATAAACAAATTTTTTTGGTAGCTCCCAAATTTGATAACATTCATGTTATAAATATTCCATTTTATTCATTGTCCTTCCACTTCAAAAGCTGTATTTTATATAGTAGCATCAGCTTCTTATCGATATAAAAAATAATGACAATTTGCACATGAATAAATAAATATAAAATATTTAATATTTATAAAACACGTGTGTGAGTGGTAGCTCAATGAAATAAAAACGACATAAATTTTAATTAAAATGTGCGGAATTTATAATAATAATTAATTCAATTTTAATGCGACGAGTTGCAAAAACATGTAGAATTGCTAAATGGAGTTGACATTTTGGGTAAGTGCAAATTTATGCAACAAATTAATGTACTCATTAACTTATTTATTACATAAGCAAATTTGAAACGACATATCCTTAAACTTTAATAAAACAAAGTAAAAGTTCCAACTATTTTCTTTACTAAACAAAACTAGATCTCAATTTCAAATGAAAATAAAGAAAATTTGGAATGTTGCTTATTATAAAAAGACAAACATATTCTATAAATGTATAAATATTTACATATGAATATAATTAGTCTGTCAAATAATAAAACTAATTTAAATGTACTGTTGCAACATATTGCTGTATCAATTACTTTATTAAAAGTGAATTAAATCATTTTTAATTGCTTGAAGCAAAGTTTTCTTTACAACTCAATAAGTTTCATAAAGTTCAAAATTAAAAGTGAAATAGAAAGATTTTCAATTTAAAATCAACCTTTTAAAGTAAAAAGATTTTATAAATACTATTATTTAGCAAAGTTTTTGTTTACTTACAAAACTTTCTTAACTACAAAAAAAATGTTGTTAGATTATAATTTAAATTAAATAACATAAATTCTTTGTTTTATAATTTCGTGAAAAATAGCAAACAATTTTTTTTTCTCTGTTCATAACACTTTATAACAAGTTAAAAATTAACATATTTTAATAAAAGTTTAGTTAATGCGTATATTAATTTATATAAAAGTTTTGTGAAAGCTTGCCAAAGGTAAATGACAAAATAAATTTTCAAAAACAACCTGGTAGCGTAGTGTAGATACAAAGACAAAACTAATTTTTAATGGATAAAATGAGTAAAAATTTAAAATGCTTCTTCATAGATTATTGCTTAACATAAGAGAAGTATTAATATTACTAAACTACTTATAAACTAATAAACTAAAAGCATATGAATTGGACGTAAATTTACATAGTTAGTTAATTTAGTAGTTTAATATTTTCATTACAAAAAGCATTAACACTCAGGCCTGTTCTTTTTTCGGTTGAAAATCTTTAACCTGTTCTTATACCAATCTGGAAATATTTTATATATTAAAATCACTTTAAGTTGTGAATAAAGTGATGAATTATAATTTGATAATGTTTAGCTCAAATGCAACGGGAAAAATTACATTTTTGAAATCCGATAAAATAGAAAGTGAAAACCGGAAAAGGCCTAACTATTTATTTTATTTTGTTCAAATACAATGCAAAATTAACCCGGTTTGCCTTAATTCGATACACCTTTTTACATACCACAAAATTTAAGTGTAATACTTCTACCAACTGCAATTGCAACCAAAAAAGCTGCTCATCTAATAATGAAAATACCTAGGAGAAAAGACTTCCACAACAGTTGAACGAGATAACGTAAAATATATTAAAATACTTTCAGTAAACAGCAAAGAATGCAAATCATTTTTAACAGAGTTTTGCATAGAACAAAGCAAAAAAAAAAAAAATAAATGGCCCAGGAAAACTTTCAACAATGCTAGTCAGTGAGTCAGTGAGTCAGTCAGTCAATCAGTCAAACAAAAACCAGTAAAAAATACTGGCAAAATATGCAATCAACAAAGCCAAAGTGCGAAAAGTATTTTAATTAAACACAAATACACTTAAAAATGCCAACGGCAGAAAGTACATGAAATAAAAGCAACAACAAACAGACAGAAAATAGAATCAAAAACAGGAAGGAAAAAAGATGAAAAAAATGTTGCCTACTTCTGGGTGCATTTTTAATTGTGGTTTAGCGCTGGGAATTGTTGTTTTGCCTCGATTGTGTATCTGTGTGCATAAAGTGCAAGTGCAGCTTTCGATTGTCATTTATGGCACAGAGATTCTGCGGATCTCAGAATGGTGGCAGTTACACTTGGGCCACCTGGACGGCCTCTCCAGGTGAAGTGTGAATTGAAGCGCCGCTTGAGTGCGAGCAAAGAAAAGCTCACTGCTCAAGTGGAAAAGCGGTTGAAGTGCGGCACGAGATGGAAAACAAAAATGATGGAACAAGATGAAACCGACCAGCACCAACAATATGCAACAACAATAATAACAATAAGAACTACAAAACTGCAGCTGCTTTTGTCTCTCCCATGAGTTAAAAATTGAAAAAAAAATGGCGGAAAGCATGAGAAATTGCTTCTGGGAATTTGCCGGCATTATGCGAAAAATTGAACAAAAGAAAAGTACACAGATGCATCACGAGTCTATGAAAATGAGGCAAAAGCTATTGATATGCATTAAATATGCATACGAGTACTAGAATCGCCTTAAAGGAATGAAGTATTAAAGATTTAAGTACTTTCTGCTGAATGAACAACAATTACCATCTTAAAATTGTTAAGTAGATAGCTCTAATTGATATTACGTTGATTTTAAGAACAATTAAATTTTGAATAAATAGCTTAAAGTTATCCTACAGCTTGACTTTTTTGGTATATTTTCTAAAATTAATAATATTATTTCTTCCTAAATTAATCAATAATAATACAATTAATTTTAAAACTTATTAAGTAATAACAAAAATGTTGATATTTGTGAGCAAACGTTGATTTTAGGACAATAAAACATTTCGAAGAATTACTTAACGCTATCTTACAGCTTGGTATTTCCTGGTATATTTATAATTAATTAAATTAAACTAAATAGAGTTTCAAATTTCTCAAGTCTCATAACAAAAATGTTAAAGTTTGAGAGCAAATAAAGTGGTAATAATATAGGTTATAGATTTTATTATTTTTCCGAAAAAATAAATATAAAAGAGTTTCAATTGAAATATATAGCTCTTAGTACAGTACAGTAAATATAAAGTATGACACACTCTTAATATATTATGATAAAAACGACAACATTTGGTTTGCACATAAACACAGAAAGTTAAGTATTCCTATTGACCCGGCTCATTGAGGACATTGACTGTTGCTTACGCTATGAATATTATTGAATTTAAAATGCCGACTGCCCAAAATAACCGTGGCTAATAAATTCAAATAAATAAACTGCAACAATTTAGGCCAAAAATGTTGCGAACGAAAACTAAAAATGAAAAGCCATAAAAATGTCAGCGAGAATATCAATTAACACGCTGAAATGTCATCTAAGCAGTGTGATAGAATTGCAGATACCCTGCTGAGAATTTATTGTAGTATCAATTATAGTGTTGTACAATTTACTTGCTACATTGCTCATATTCTTAACTATTAAATATATTTAAGAAATTATTTGTGGCTGCTAATTATTTTTTGTATTACTGTTTTACAATTTCAGTTTACATAAGGTACTTGAATTGTGTAGTCTTCGTTCATATCCATTGTATGCACTTAAGGGATATTTATATACATGAAAAGGGCGAAAAGTGCGCTTTTAGGAATGACTGAACAATTGCCGACGTTAGATTTTCCATGGGGTTTTTTTTTTTGTTGGTTTTTGGGTCAGGGTACCACGCCCACAATGCCATTTAAAACATTCACATAATTACAGCAGCAGCTGCGAATCAATTAACGATAATTACGGCCGCCAATAAATGGACAGAAAAAAAAATAAAAATATTGTTGAAATACAAATATTAACTAAAATTTGTAGAATTTTTGTTGCTCTCGTTGGGGGTATAATAAATATTTCCTGACATTTTGTGGCATTTTTGCATGTCAATAATATTTATTGTTATTATTTCAAAAGCATTAGCGTGGTTTGGAAGCTTTCAAACACGGTCGTTCGTGCTTGCAAGCCGCCGCAAAGTATGCCACAAAAATGTGCAATAATTGTTATGGAAAAGAAAGGGGGGGAAATGGAAAACTCATCTGAATGGTTGGGTAAGGAAATTGGGCAGCTTGTTTTGCGCCTCGTAACGACCAATAATTGTTACAAATCGAAATACATCGCCTCGAAAATGCTCCATTTTTTTCATGTTGCTGTCATTTTTCTGTTTTTTTTTTGTATGCCTTGTAATTTTTCACATTTTCCAAAGTTTGTTTTTGCTGTATACATTTTTTTTTAGCTTAAATCGATTTGTGGCGTTTGGCACGCAATCTTTTCAAATAGAAGCATCGGGCTAAATTGGTTGGATTGTGCCAGCATTTTGAAGGGTGCTTCAAACATGTTCGATTTTAGGGGTGAGACGATTTGTGTTCTACAAAATTTATCAAGTGTTTGTTGCTACTTATTATAAAATGCTTTAAGTTGAATTTTTTAACAAAACTCTATGCAATTTAAAAATTTTTGTTCGCCAGAAATATTTAGGACTACAAGTATATACAAAAGAACAGCAAAAACTAGATTAATATGTAAGAGAACTCTAACTGTTCTGAGTTTTAGAAATAAATAGTTTACGGTCTCATCCTAAATAGCCGTCTCTATTTGCTTATCTTAAAGTAGATATTCCCTTTCTTTACTCTCAATCACTTTATTAAAAATGCCACCAATATGATAGAAAATTAATTTTAGATTATGCCACTTTAAGCAAAGACATTTTACAAAAAACCTCCTCTACACTTATAAAAAAAGAGATCTAAAATCATGATTTTGGTCTCAGAACTAAAATTTTTGGTCTAAAAAATGCGTGGAGAACATAAAAATCTTAAATTAAGAGAGCACATTTTGATTTTAAGAACATTTTAAATAGGACCAAATTCTTATTGTAAGAATATATGTTCTTAAAAATAAAATCAAAAAATAAATTAAATAAAAATTTTATCTTTATATACATTTTATTCTGTTTTTTTTTTAGTAATTTTATAAATGTTATTTAAATTTGTAACTAGTGGGATTTGAACCGCCGCGCCGCCTACAGCTCCACAGTTGAAGTTCATATGAAATAGTACCTAATTTAGGATTTTTAAATCTTATATTAAGAGTTTAAGGTTTTTTAGATTTATAATCTTAGTATTAGTAAGTTGGTCTTTAAATAATGTATTTTAAGAACAAATAATTTAAGATAAATGTGCTTGATTTTAGATGTTGGTCTTTTTTTTCAGTGTACATATACGACACTTTAGCGAAAATGCGTAAATACGTGTACTAATAGTATTAAAAACAAACTTTCATTCTAATAATTTTATTTTAGAATGAGACAGACAACTACACTTGAAACTATTAAAAAAGTGCGTTAACACTATCTTTATACTCCACACTTGAAAAGCTTTGATTTTTCCCTAAGAAACTTTAAGTCTGTTGAATGTTAAAGTTGGATTGGATTTAATTTCTTTTGGAAAATGAAAGCGGCTTTAAATTTGCCATCTATCACGGTTTTTATCATATATGCAGATGCCTTTATTGAAATGTTCTTATGAACGCACTTTTCATCTTACGACGCACAAAAAAAACAGGAAACATATTGCGACATATCGTGTGTGTCAATATTTCCCATGGGTATATAGTATATAACACCACAGATGTCTGTGTGTGCTGGTTGGGAAAAAAATGGCCACGGCCTTTGGGCTGGAGCTTGCAGCAGCTTTTGCTTTGAGAGCTGCACTCACTTTGGCGCATTTATATGGTCCGCGAGCAGATCAGAGCTGTTTGGCCTGAGGGGATGACAGAGGGAAGGGGGAACGGGGGAAGGGGGGGGAACGGGTTGCGGTGTTCGGTGTTTCGGTCGCACAAAAGCGCGTAAGCGTATTATTAATGGCATGTGGTGTGTGGAGAGCGGAAGAGAAAAGAGAGAGAGAGAGAGGAGATGTCAACATTTTCAATTGTGCAGCATAAAACCCGGCGGGTTTTCTGTTGACCGCTCCGCGCCTCGACACACACTGGCCAGTTTATATTTACTGCTGTGCCGATTTGGCCAACATTATGGCCAGCTGGCCATTTGGCCAGGCCAAGCTGGAATAGGCCTATATTTATCAGTTGTGCTCGCACAGCGCGTACTTTTTAATAAAAGCGAAAAACTCAAATATTGCACGGCTCTCTCGTCTACGCCTCCTGCATATTTTCGGGCTTCAAAATTAATATTAGTCTGTCAATGTGTCTCACTCACCCACTCTCCCTACTTTTCTCTCCGTTTGTTTCTTTTTTCGATTGATGTTGATGATACCTTCGGACCGTGCAGACGTGTTTCTTTAAAGCGCTCCGAATTAATCAAAATTAAATAGTACTCAAGTGCAGTAAAAATATAAAATTAGGCCAAGAGCCCCATAGTGCGATGCGCACGACCATCCATTTAGTTTTGAAAGTGTAATTAAACAAATATATAAACTATTAGCAAATCAAATATAATTTGAATTGAGCAAGTGTTAACTTCAATGAGTCACTACGATACCCGTGCCCAACGTCAGCGCGAGCAAGACGAGCGGCGACTCTCTTTGGCGAAAAATAACGCTTACTTTAGCTTTGTCGCAGAAGCAAAACCACCAACGCAACACACAACAGCCGAAAAATCAAAGCAGAACCTCTTAGCCGTAGAAGATGTGAGAGCGCGTTCTTGCTCTCCGATTTTACCAACTACAACTCCAAAAACCTGGAGCGAAGAGTGTGCCTCTCCATTACCGACCCCCTCACCGCGGAATCCCCTATCACCACCAAACTTGCCCGTACAAGTCGCTGCTGCTAACGCTACGGCAACAACAACGTTAACTGTGTCAACAGTCGTCGTACCATCTTTTGCTGACCAAGCGCAAGCTCTTTCAACTACTGCTTCGATTGCAAGCGCAGCGTCAAAAGCAGCGGGTCCGGCTAGGCAGACCGGAATGGATCGCTACATTCAAATAAAGCGAAAACTTAGCCCACAAAAAACACGGGAAAATAAATCAAAAATTAACCGCGGTAACTCAAACCAAACTGCTGGGGACCAAGTAAACACCAACAATAGGTTTGCACCGCTGGCTGATACTATCAACGACCAGCCTACCGAAGCTGAAAATGGACCAAAAAAACTAAAGCCCCCACCTATATTCATTCGGGAAAAGATATCCAACGCATTAGTGAACAAGATCGTTGACCTAGTTGGAAACAACAATTTTCATGTCGTTCCTTTAATTAAAGGGAACATTCACGAAATCAAGCTTCAATCAAAAGACGAGGAGCATTTCCGTAAAATCTCAAAGTATCTAAATGAAGCTAAGAAAAACTTCTACACTTATCAACTAAAAAGCAGCAAGGGCCTGCAGGTTGTAATTAAGGTATTGAACCGGATGTAACCCCTTCCGAGGTCGCAAGTGCGTTAAAAGAGAAGGGCTTTCTCGCTAAGAGAGTTACAAATATCTTAAACAAAAACAAAATTCCGCAACCTCTCTTCAAAGTTGAGCTGGAGCCAGATAGTAAAGCTCCAAAGAAAAATGAAGTGCACCCGATCTACAAACTACAGCTCCTGTTGCATCGCCGGATCACTGTTGAGGAACCACACAAACGGAATGGTCCAGTTCAATGCTCAAACTGCCAGGAATATGGGCATACCAGGACGTACTGCACGCTACGTTCGGTATGTGTAGCTTGTGGAGACTCCCATGGTCCTGATTCCTGCCAAGTCAACAAGAATGACCCTAGCACAAAAAAGTGCGGAAACTGCGGTGGAAATCACACAGCTAATTACAGAGGCTGTCCAGTGTACAAGGAACTAAAAAGCCGAATCCGACGTGTACCAACAGCACGCCATCCGCACCTGCTAGGTGCAACTATACTTCCCAAACTACACCCGACGTCTTCTTCGCCAAAGCAGCCAGGTCCTCATTTGGTCCCGCGAACACTGTCAACGGCATATCTTTCGCCAATGTTTTAAAATCTGGCCTTCAAAAATCAGCTCCCTCAGCAGCGCCCCCAAGGGTAATACAAGAAGATTCGAGTATGGATAACGCGCAGTAGCCCATGCAGCAGTCACAAAGCCCTATTGAAACGATGATCTTCACCCTACAACAAAGTATGATGGAGTTCATGTCGTTTATGAGATCAACTATGCAAAATCTTATGCAAAATCAAAACACCTTGATACAGATGCTTGCATCTCAACAATCCAAATAATCAATGGCGCCCCTACGAATATCTCTGTGGAACGCCAATGGTGTTTCACGGCATAAACTTGAACTTACCCAATTCCTACACGACAATCACATTGATGTAATGCTGCTTTCTGAGACGCACCTTACTAACAAATACAACTTTCAAATACGTGGATACGTATTCTACGGCACAGATCATCCGGATGGAAAAGCACATGGTGGTACCGGTATTTTAATAAGAAACCGCATCAAACACGAATTCCACAAAAGGTTTGCGGCAAACTATCTACAAGCCACATCTATAATTGTACAATCGGACATCCGCAATCTTACTATAGCCGCTGTATATTGTCCTCCCCGCTTTACAATCTCTGAAGATCAATTCATGCAATTCTACAATTCACTGGGACAGCGATTTATAGCAGCAGGAGACTATAATGCGAAACACCCGCACTGGGGTTCTCGCCTTGTGACCGCAAAAGGAAGGCAGCTATACAACGCAATCATCAAGCCAAGCAACAAACTCAACTATGTTTCTCCGGGTAGTCCTACATACTGGCCAGCAGACCCCAACAAACAACCAGACTTAATAGATTTTGCTGTGACAAAAAACATCCCACGCAATCTGATAAGCGCCGTAGCACTTCCGGATCTTTCATCCGACCACTCCCCCGTGTTATTAAATCTACTCCAATCCCCGGAATATGTGGAATATTCTAATAGACTCACAACACACAGAACCAACTGGCTTAAGTACAAGAAATACGTTAGCTCTCACCTCGATCTTGCTCCGCAGTTCAACATCGAAGCGGACATCGACTGCTCTGCTGACTTATTAGAATCAGTACTTGTTGCAGCAGCTAAGATCTCTACTCCACAACGCGCGCATGTGCAGACGAATAAACGTAAAACTAATCTTCAAATAGAACAACTTGTTCTGGAAAAGCGACGATTGCGACGTGAATGGCAGTCTCACCGGTCGCCATCTACAAAACAACGCTTTAAAGATGCTTCACGCAGGCTCAGCAAAGCTCTTAAGCATGAAGAAGCAGATGCCCAACGCCGCTACATAGAGCAATTATCACCAACCAGTACCAAGCATCCTTTGTGGAGGGCTCACCCTACACTCAGTGCGCCGATCGAAACGGTAACGCCTATAAGAAACTCGGCAGGCTGTTGGGCCCGTAGCGACAAAGACAGAGCTAACACATTTGCTGCTCACCTACGTCATGTATTCCAACCAAACCCCGCAACAAATTCGTTTCTACTATCATCCTGTGTATCTGATAGTCCTGGCGAGCCTGAACCACCTGAATTTCGTCCAAATGAAATTGTAAAAGTCATAAAAGAACAGATGAAACCAAAGAAAGCTCCAGGCTGCGATCTAATAACTCAAGAAATGATCATTGAACTTCCAAACTGTGCTATTTCCCTCATCTGTAAACTTTTCAACGCGATTACAACCATCGGCTACTTCCCAAAAAAATGGAAGAAATCGGTCATTATAATGATTCCCAAACCAGGAAAAGACCATACAATACCATCATCGTACAGACCAATTAGCCTACTACCGTGCTTGTCTAAGCTTTTTGAAAAATGCCTCTTGACGCGCATAATTCCTCATCTGAGAAGACACAACACAATCCCAACACATCAATTTGGCTTCCGAGAAAAGCATGGAACTATCGAGCAAGTTAACCGAATAACATCAGAAATACGTACAGCATACGAACATCGGGAATACTGCAGCGCAATATTCCTCGACGTCTCCCAGGCCTTCGATCGAGTGTGGCTTGAAGGTCTCATGCATAAAATCAAATCGACGCTCCCAGTGTACACTCATAAGCTTCTCGAGTCGTACCTCTACAATAGAGTCTTCGCAGTGAGATGCAACACCACTACATCTGATGATCATATTATAGAAGCTGGAGTTCCCCAGGGAAGTGTATTGGGACCAACACTATACATAATTTACACAGCGGACATCCCCATAAACGAGCGGCTAACAACATCTACGTTTGCCGACGACACCGCAATTCTTAGTCGTTCCAGATGCCCCATTGAAGCAACAGCACGTCTATCTGAACATTTGGCGGTAGTAGAGAAATGGCTAGCCGACTGGCGTATTAAAATAAATAACCAAAAGTGTAAACATATCACGTTTACTCTCAACATGCAAACATGTCCTCCGTTAGCACTGTCTAATACGCAACTCCCACAAGCCAAAGAAGTAACGTACCTTGGCGTTCATCTTGATAGGCGGCTTACCTGGCGTCGCCACCTTGAAGCAAAAAAAACGCAGATTAAGCTAAAAGCTAATAACCTCTATTGGCTTTTGAATCCCCGATCTCCTCTCAGCTTAGACTACAAGGTCCTACTCTACAATTCCACCATAAAACCAGTGTGGACCTACGGCTCGCAGCTGTGGGGAAACGCGTGCAGTAGCAATATTGATGTCATCCAGCGAGCACAATCAAAAATCCTGAGGACTATCACTGGGGCACCATGGTATGTTCGAAACGAGAACATTCATAGAGATTTGAACGTTATATATGTCAAAGATGAGATAGCAAGACAAAAAGCGAGCTACAACATTAAACTATCTTCACACCCAAATCCTCTTGCTCAAGGGTTAACTCGGGTTTGCAGTCGGACCCGCCTTAAACGAAACGACCGTCCAGCCCAGCAATAAACCCTTGGGGCACCGTAGATCATATTAAGTCAACATGACTGTTAGTTAAGCTTAAAATATAAGATTTGATAAACTTATTGTAAGTCTCCCTTGGAGAAGATTCAATAAATAAAGGCAAAGTAATAAAAAAAAAAAAAAAAAAAAAAATGTTGCCTCGCTCTTGCCACTCACTTTTGGTTGTATCGAAAATATTGGTTAAAGTGTGTTTAATTAATAAATTCTTTGTAATAACAATAACCATTTATTTCAACAGTTTGAGTTCGAAAATAGTTCGAATTTTCGGAGGAATACTATTTAGTGTTCAGTTAAATTGTTTACTTGACTGTTTTATTATTTAAGATAGTTAATCGATACTTTTAATTATTCTTCACATTAATATACAGATCTGTTTTACTTTTAGCGAGATTTATCAAATGTAAATATCTTTAACTTGTTCGGATAATATTCTGGAAATATTTTGCGTGGCGTATTTTATGTAGTATTGATTTCTATATTTGATTCTTCATCAATTTTTATATAGATGAAATTATAAATATTAAAAGCTCTATATTTTTTCTGTATCTAAGAATCGGCCAATCCACAGAAATGTCAACTGGAAATAAAAAACTAAAACCCACATATTATATCTTACCACAATTATATTCATAAATATTTTTTTCAGTATTTTACATTCAAGAAAGTAAGTTTTTTTATCTGATAGAGATAAATTTCCAAATTAATCTATTACTATTCGAACATATTCGTATTTCATACTGTTTGCTTTAATTTGCTGCATTTTGTCTTCTCTTTAAAATTAAGTGGAAACACCGAAAAGTATGCTACAAAATTCGCTCAACTGAACACTCCAGTTCACACAATCGTCAAAAACAAGAAGTCTCTAAATTTGCTACTGCTTGTTATTGTTGTTGTTATTGTGCTTAGTTGTTTTCTGTTTTCTGTTTTGGTTGTGTTTTCGCACACACACATACCTGCACACTCATGTGTGTGTGGAAAGCGCCTCCCCATAATTTCCGTTTTGATTAATGAATGTTGAAATGTCGAAAATTGTTTGTTGACGTCGAGAGCATGCTCATAGAACTTTTATATATACATATATACCCACACAAAGGTGTGTGATAGGGTGTTTTATGTGTGAGTATCCATGTCGGTTGTTAGTCTTTCGAATGTGCGCAAATAAACAACAATAACTTATGGAGAAGGAGTTGAGAAAACGAGCGGCATAAATGTCATATATCAATCAAAATCGCACTTTGCGCAAACAACGGACAAGACACGCCCAATTTTGAGTCGGGTTAATTGATTGACTCCAGGTGCCAGGGGTTTAAAGGGTTACAGGTCAATCAGCGCTATGCAGTAATAATAATTTTGTAATCAAATAAATATAAATATAAATATGAATATGAGTAAAGTGTCAATTTCTTGTTTTATGCTAAGTAACATACTTTCATGCATTATTCTTAACCTGCAATTCATTTAAACGTGCATTTGATCAATACCAGAAACAAGAACAAAAACTAGATCATACAGTGAGTGCAGTAAGTACATGTCTGCAAGCGTACACAAATTATAGTGCATGGCTTTCACAATTTGTGTTTCTGGCCAGGGCTGCATTTACTTTTGGCTTCTAGCATTTTGGTATCTGCCCACATTGCATGTCAATGCCGAGTATTCAGCACAACAAAAAAGAAATATATATTCTTTCTCTTTCTCTCTATCTCTCTCTCTCTCTCTGTCTCTGTCTCTGTCTCTATTTCCTCCCTCTCTGTCTGGCTGCCATTGTGTCGGAGCATTGTCTAAAAATTTCGCTGGCAAGCTAAAAGTTTAAACTGTTTTACAAACTTAAATTTTATTTTCGCTTTTTGCTTCGTATGTCTATTGTTGTTTTTCTGTGTGGTATTGGGCCAAAAGTTAATTGAACTATACACGCCCACGAAATTTATATACCCCTTCCGATTTGGGAGTATTCAGATTTCTGTATGGGTGGCTATGTTTTTGAGGCCAAACTTCGAGTTCAAATTGACAGGCTTATTGTGTTGGATAGTTTGCACTATCTGTAAGCAAATCGCTAAAGAATAGTTTAATTTAAGCTTTTAGCTATCTTTTTAAATTATTTTTTTTATTTGAATTTATTTTATTAATTTATTCACAAAAAGTATAATTATGCATTAAATAAAACGAAATTTACAATTAAATAATATAAAGAAATAATTAAAAAATAAACAAAATATACAAATAAAATAAATTTAAAGCTTATAAATGACTTAGATAATGATTGAAAAAATATTATTGTTTAAATTAATATGAAAACAAGGAAATATTAAATTAAACTATACTCAAATTTACATTTTGAGTTTAAATCTTACTTTTTAAAGTCATTTTTGTCAAGTCTTATAGTAATAAAATTGATTGTTAATTGTTAAATTATAATTAACAGTCATCATACCTAGTACATTGATTGATATATATATATATATACCTTACAACAGAAAATATAGACAATTATATAAATGGTGAAGACGTTGTTTCAATATGTTTTTTATAGTTAAAATGTTTATCAGCATACCTCAGTCATGTCCTTATTTAGACTGACAAAATATGCACACACCGGCAGGACACACACCATGTGTGGAAGTGTGTCTTAGCACTGCAGCTGCATTTGCACAACGGTTTTTTTTAACAAACTTTTATTTTAGAAAACAATTTGAGAAAAAGAAAAAAAAGTGAAATATAAGGGGAAAAACGAAACTTTATCTGTGGCTTTGCATTGTATGCATATTGTTGGCATTCTCTTCTCACTTTTTGGCCCCCGTTTTCCGTCTTTCTCTTTCTGTCTTTCTGTCCTTGTGGTTTCCCATTCGTCTGTCTGTCTCTTTCTGTCTCTCTGGCTTTCCGTCTGTCTAGTGTGCTTAGTCATTGTCTTTGCGTACAACTTCCGTCTGCCATTCGCCGCATGTTGACGTTGACTTTGCCAAATGCCCCGCAACCAATCCGTGCCTCCCCTTCCCCTTCCCCCTTTCCCAACTGACCCTTCACTTCACCAAACTTCATCTTCCTTTAGCTACGCAAATGTCTAGCCAAAAAAATGTTTCTCGTTGCATACTTTTGCGTGGAATTTCAAACATTCTTCACAATGCGTTTTTTTTTCCACTTTTGTATTTTATTTTTTTTTTTGTGTTTTTACTGTATGTTTTTAAGGTCTTGGATGCGGGTAAAAACAAAAATATTTTTAGAATGTGCGGAAAATATGTAAAGCAGGCGAGCGGGGGGTAAATAGAGCGGGTTTTGGCCCGGTGAGCGATGCAGCAAATTAGAAAATTTTACATAGGTACATTTTACATAAACAAACAGGCTATGGACATGTGTTATGCCAAGCTTAAGATGCCAAATTTTCAGCAAGTAGATGTGTCCTTCTGTTTTGGAAATAGTTCATGGCTAAATAGAGCTTAAATTAGACTAAAATTTCACATTTGCTTAAGATACTATGAGTTCTAACTTAAACCTTAAGCTTTGTTAAGCTTAATATATATTTTCTCATTCAGGTTAATGCATTAAGATGTGCATTAACATTATTATAATTGTCCATATTTTAAATGAAAATAAAGTGAATGAAAAACGAGGGGGCTCCGCCCCCTGCTCGCTTCGCTCGCGGTAAGGTGCGGCTACAGTCGAGCATGCTCGACTTTTTTTTTCCACTTTTCCATACTTCAACTTCATTTTCGATGCATCGTTCTTATGACAGCTATATGATATAGTGGTCCGATCTAAAAATAAAAACAAACTTGATCTGCCTATGGTATCTAGGAACTTACATAGCCAGTTTGAAGTCTGAGATCGACGCGTTCAAACAGACGGACATGTCTCAATCGATTTGGCTGTTGATCCTGATCAAGAATATATATACTTTTTGGGGTCTGCCCCGCTCCTTTCTGCCTCTTACAAACATTCTGCCAAGCACATTATACCCTTTTTTGTGCATTTTCAATGGGTATAATAACAATCTGTTGAATATAAAAATGCTGCTCACTTACTTCCTCAAAGGCTGAAAAAAAACAATTATACTGTTCTAGAGTTATTAATTGAAAAACTCAGATGCAGATGAAATCGCAGATACAAATACTTTTATGTATATATATATATATATATATGCATTTTTAAAAATTAATGTTAATACGCTGTACATTAACGGACTGAATAATAATAAATTAATTATAAGTGTTCGCCTCGAATTGCTTTCTCCATGCGTATTCAAATTTCCGTCAAGTAATTAAAAACAGAGGAAAAACTCAAATGCAACCGTTTTTTTTTTATTTATTATTTTTATAGTTAAAAGCTGTCAGTGACTGACTGACCGATTGGTATGTAAATCATTTCAAAATATATTTTATACAACATTTACATGCATTTTGTCAATTGTTTTTTCCCACTTTTTATTGGCATTTAATGAAGAAAAATGTTGACAGACAGGCACATAATTATGTGAAATGTCTATCTTATTTCACAACTTTTTCTACTCATTAAAAATCATTGAATTTAACTGTTATGTTCGGTTGTGTTCTGTTTTTTAATTTTCGTGTACACTTTTAAATGCTGTGTTCATAATTAATTATTTGTTGATGTGCTTTATTGGCCTCTCATAAAAAACAGAGAGAAGAGGGTAGGAAAAAATAAAAATGCAGCCCAGAGAATTGATATTAATGGTCAGCATTTAGCAATATTACCAAATGAATTGATAGTTAAATGAGTACATCTCTGTTCAGCATCGTATGTGGCAAAATTAATGAATGCAATTTCAGAATGCAATTTGTGGAAAACAAATGAACAAAGGGACTTTTAATACGAACTGAACTCTGTACTAAGTACAAAACATAGATTAAAGTGTGATAGATGTTTTTTAAATGTCATTATTCAATATCATTTCTCATTGAAAGTTGAATTAATCACAATGCTTAACAGCATATTGAATCTGCAATAAAATAAATAAATGCTATTAAAATTATCTTAATCCTTGCAGATTTATACATATTATTAATTTCCATGCTCATTTTTTAGCTCTATAAAAATTGGAATAACTCTTAGTGTATTTTAAGGCTTGGAACTGAATTCATATTATAGTGACCACAGTCGTCTATTTACTTGTTTCATTTATGTTATATTAAATTACATCCTTGGAGTGTTTCGCTACAAAATAACTTTTGAAGAGCTTATTACATAACCCTCTGCTTACCTTTTTACATCCTTCACTGTCTCTCTCCCTCTATTAGTTCTCAATATTAAAACTCAATAAAAAATGGCTCTTACATGTCTGTCCTTTCAAATCACATCCTATTTCAAGCTCCTTGATGCATTCAACAACCAAAAAAAAAACCAAATATAAAACGTAATTTCATCTCCTTCAAGCATCTAATACAAGAACAAAGAAGAAAAAAATCAATGTCTTATGGTTACAATTGTAAGTATTTTCCGGGAAAAACCAGCCGAAATTTGATGCCTACTTTTAGGCCACACTTCACAAACCTAATCAAAGTTTTACACATCAATTGTTCTAAGCCAGCTCCCTAGTTCGTTACCAAATAAGGAGAAGAACCCAAAATGTACCCAATAGGCGCTTTTAACTGATAGACAGAGAAGAGTGAAGTGACATGAGTAAAGAAACTGCGGTGGAATGAATGAACAATAAGTAAAAGGAATTTCTTGTGTTTTGTGCCATGGCCAAGAGCCAAAAACAGGCAACAGACAGCAACCAGCAACCAGCAGCCAACAGGCGGTAGTCAAAAGAGAAAAAGGTATGAAAGTGGAAAATTGTGAAATCTGTCAACGGAAAATATTTGAATATCGACACAAGAAGACGAAGAAGAGGATGAGGATGAGGACGAGGTGTACCACAGTCGAATTTAAAGTCGGAGTCGGAGTCGCTGACGTGACTGCCAGTTGGCTGGGATCTGTATCCTTTGCCATATGAATGAATGTTGAATGAGCAGCAATTCAAGTGTGCAAAACATACAAACAACAAGTGGACCAGGGGCAATTCGTTGTAGGGGGATCAGTTGCAACCTGTGTTGCTTCTGTCTGCTTTGCTGTCTGTCTTTCTGTTTTTCTGTCTCTCTGTCGATTTCCGGTTTCGATTTCATTTTCTCGTTGTTTTTCTCACCTTGTTTTGGTTATTTTTTCCCTCCTTTGCTAACCAAATGTTGTCTTAAAAGTTTGTCAGGACGTGCATATCTAAGTAAATATACATATATGCGAATCTATTTTTATATATATATTTTTTTGTATTTTATTTTCTTTATTTTTCTATGCACATATCTTTTGTTTATTTAGCAACGCAAATTGTAACCCTTTGTCTATTTCGATTTCTATTTTCTATTTCTATTTTTTGCTTTCCTCAGGCTTTTTCCGTTCTCTGTTGCAAGTAAAAAGTGTAATTTGGGGAGGGGAAAGTGGGAGTCGACTCATACAATAAATGAAAAATTTTAAAAATATTTTTATGCATTTCAAATTCTTTAAGAACACTTCTGTTAATTTATTAACTTTAAAGTATAAATGAAATTTTACAAAAGTAAATTGTTAGCTCAATTTTCAAGTATAGAAATTGAGACTACTCTAAAGAGCTGTTGGTAAATAAAATAAATGCAAGCATTTATATCAAATTTGCGGCTATTTAAGCCCAACAATGCTTCAACATCGTTTTCTTTTTTTTGGCTATTTAAACTAATAACCGCTTAACAATTTACCGACTGCTTGAGCAACTGGGCCAAGGAGTCTGAGTCTGTCCGACTGTCTGCAAATGGTCCTGAGAGAACTTTCAGCAAATGGCAAATTTATGGCCACATAACGCCCAAATTTACGCTAGTCACGATTTTGTAATTTGCAATTGTTGTTGTTGCGGTTATTGTTGTTTTGCTTGTTGTGTTATTTTGTGCGAACTCTCGACGAGCAAAAGAAAATGAGCCAAAACTTGATGTAAAAGGTAATAAAAAAGACGCCCAAAAATGATTAAACATAAAAATGCTGCAAATATCAAAATGGGCAACTCTCTCTCACAGACACACACAAACACACACACACACACACACACACTTACTTTGGACTCATTAATGTGATGCGTTGAAACATGCTGGCAATTACTCATTTTACGATGATCGCACAATGGCCAACGGGGCGTATACGCAACGGTCACGTGAATTGCCCAAATGGCTTTAATAAGCGCAGAACGCAACGCCGATTGTCATTGTCCGTTGTCTGTTGTCTGTTGTCTTTTGTTTGCTATCTGTGGAGCAGCAACAACAACAACACCGAAATGAATAATGTGGATTTAATGTCCTTAATATCCGAGGCAGCCGCAAAAGGAAGCAGAAGGCGAACCAAAATCCAACCCAAAGCGACAATTTTTGCTTAGCATTCTGTCACACTCTATCTTTGCTACCCTTTTGGCAGTGTATTTGAACTTTAGCAATATTGATAATAATCATTTTATAGTATTATATAGATGATCCCTGGTATTTTTTTATTTCAGTATTAAACATAAGTCATTAGACTATATTAAGTGTTGAAAAAAACAACAGTTTTCTGTTTTCATTATATTTATAACGAAAATGTCCTTTAAAAGCTTTAATTGTTCTTTGATTTCAAAGCATTAACCTTGATATTCCAGATGTATATTTATTTATGATTTTTATAATTATAATTTTTTTTTAAAATTTTTTTGTTATTACTATTTTTAGATATTGTAAATAATAGAAATTTAAAGCTTGTATGTCAGCTTTTTAAACTCGTAATCAAAAGTTTTTATGATTATAGATTATTGTATGTCGCCCTTTGAAGAAGATTCAATAAATAAAAAAAACGCACAAGAAAAAAATGGATTTTTACATAAAATAAAACAAAAGAAAGATTTTTCTTAACTAATAATCAATGTATCTTAAAATGTTTCTTAACTGTTACACAACAGAGACCCTTGTCATTGAGATTGCCTGTTTTAAATAGTGTTTATATAGTGTATTTTATAGTCGTCTATGCAATTGCTTTCAGTTTGTTGTAGTAAATTAGGCAACACTTTAAGCAGCTGCGAGACAAAGTCCTGCCACAGGACACAAAAACACACATTGCGACACAAGCAAAAGCAAAAGCAACACACAGGAAGTTTGAATTTAATGGCATTGTCGAGTCGTCGTGTCGTGTCTCGGAAAAGTTGCTAAATTTTTTTTTTGGTGGGCGTGGCCATTTTGGGGGTCCGGAAGTGCGCGCTTAAGTGCTCATTATGTTTAGTTAATGCTGCTATTTATTAGAAAATCTAATGGGTTTTTATCTCGTCGCATGGAAAACTTAACAGCAAGTTTTGTGTTCGGTTTTTGTCTCCTATAAAAATGATATTTGTGTCATTTATTTGGTTATTTGTTGATTTATGTTTCGATCATTTGTTATGGCAATTTGTAGCCAGCATTAGAAGTGGGCAACTTGTGGTTTATACATAATTTAAATTTATGCACTTTATTAGATAAATGGCGCGGAATTTCACATTGCCCTTTCACTTCGCTGTTTTTGTTCAATTCGAGTGAGAGTTCAAGTCTATTGACCGCGCATGTTGTAAATGATTGGTGCATAAATAAATATTAATGAAGGGTAACGATGCCCATTGTTTTGGTTTATGAATCTAAACTTTTGTTAAGGGTTGAGTTTTTGAGAAAAAGGATTTAATCTGGGCCTAAAAATATGTCAAGGTTTTACTTTGAATACAAAGTAGTATTAGTGAATGGGCAGTTGCTAAGCTATTGGTAATCGTGGTATTTGAAACCAGAAAAAGTACAGCTTATGATAATTTATACTTATTCAAATGTCCCTTATGAAATTTAAAGATTTATGTAAAGAACTGATTTATATTCATTGTTTTCTAAAAATAGATTTGAACCTGTCTTGTATAACTCCTAAATATTTTATCTCATTGCAATCCATATCTGTGCTTCTCTTTTTTTAAAAACTCTATTATAAAACTTAACTTTTTAAAAATTAAATTCAAATTCAAACTACGCATAAACTTAAAGTTTTTAAACATTTTCTAACTCTAATTGTCCATTTCCAAAATATACTAGAACAAAATTGGAAGCCTGCTTAATTCTACAAATTGTCGCCAACAATTTTAGACTTTGCCAATCCAAATATAAAGCGGACTTTGTGCAATATCTTAATTTATGGTCAGTGCCATATTCATTTGTATAAATCAAATAGAGTGACACTTTGCGTGGTACTAAACATAACTCAAATAAATCAGCTAAAATCACATAAAAATAGCTCAAAGCTAACAGAATGACGCGTTGCTGAATTAAATTTTGGGATTTGAATTTTTCGACTAAAATTATTGCACATATTCGCAGTTGCATTTATACGAGAATTCATGAATATTGTTTATTTACCTAACTAAAGCTATATAAAAAAATCTTTTTGAAAATCTGTTTATTTGTAAACAACAAATGCCAGACACAATTCGTAATTGTTTATGCATGGCCTAATCTTTGGCAAGGTCTTGCATACAAAATTAGACCATAAAATGAAATAGACAAAGATAGTAATAGAGATAGAGTGAGAGAGAATGAAGAAGACAGATAATTGGATAGTCAAATTGATGCACAGTTTGACATTCAGACAGTATACTACGGATTTGGATTTGTTGCCGGCTAATGGCGTAGAGTGGCTCCGACCACCGCCTGTCCATAAATCAAACCACAGACATATTAGCCAGCCCAAAAAGGAAAGCAAAAAAAAAAGGAAAATAATAAAAAGAAAAACTGCAGTGCACATAGTAAAATTGTAAGCCAAAAAGCCAAATTGACTGAGTGATTGCCCAACTGTTTGACAGCCGCATCAGCAGCAACATCTGAGGCCGTTGCCAAAAACCGGAAGCGGGGAATCCCCCGACATCCCAAAAAACGCCTGGCCTAATGTCCTATGCACGCGTTGAATAATGCGATGGCGACAGGCGACAGGCAACCAGCGTGACTGTATATTGGGATTGGTGTAAGCCCAAATGGTACTCGTAAGTTGGTCCATTTCCGAAAAGTAGGCTACGTTCAGTTTAATAGACAAATGACCGATGATCTAGGAAGGCTACATATACCTATATCTATATCTATATCTATATCTATATCTATATCTATATCTATATCTATATCTATATCTATATCTATATCTATATCTATATCTATATCTATATCTATATCTATATCTATATCTATATCTATATCTATATCTATATCTATATCTATATCTATATCTATATCTATATCTATATCTATATCTATATCTATATCTATATCTATATCTATATCTATATCTATATCTATATCTATATCTATATCTATATCTATATCTATATCTATATCTATATCTATATCTATATCTATATCTATATCTATATCTATATCTATATCTATATCTATATCTATATCTATATCTATATCTATATCTATATCTATATCTATATCTATATCTATATCTATATCTATATCTATATCTATATCTATATCTATATCTATATCTATATCTATATCTATATCTATATCTATATCTATATCTAAATCTATATCTATATCTATATCTATATCTATATCTATATCTATATCTATATCTATATCTATATCTATATCTATATCTATATCTATATCTATATCTATATCTATATCTATATCTATATCTATATCTATATCTATATCTATATCTATATCTATATCTATATCTATATCTATATCTATATCTATATCTATATCTATATCTATATCTATATCTATATCTATATCTATATCTATATCTATATCTATATCTATATCTATATCTATATCTATATCTATATCTATATCTATATCTATATCTATATCTATATCTATATCTATATCTATATCTATATCTATATATATATCTATATCTATATCTATATCTATATCTATATCTATATCTATATCTATATCTATATCTATATCTATATCTATATCTATATCTATATCTATATCTATATCTATATCTATATCTATATCTATATCTATATCTATATCTATATCTATATCTATATCTATATCTATATCTATATCTATATCTATATCTATATCTATATCTATATCTATATCTATATCTATATCTATATCTATATCTATATCTATATCTATATCTATATCTATATCTATATCTATATCTATATCTATATCTATATCTATATCTATATCTATATCTATATCTATATCTATATCTATATCTATATCTATATCTATATCTATATCTATATCTATATCTATATCTATATCTATATCTATATCTATATCTATATCTATATCTATATCTATATCTATATCTATATCTATATCTATATCTATATCTATATCTACATCTATATCTATATCTATATCTAACTTCAACTCTTCACCTCTGCAACACCACGCTAGATGGCGCCACTTAATCTTTCCCGCAGCATGCAAAAGCACGAACTTCAAGCAACCGCAGAGACCAAATCCGTAACACAAAATAAATCTCATGTCTTGGGCGCAAAGTTTTCAAGACCGCACACACCGCATAGCCGTTGCTTGTGTTCGTTCTTCGTAGTCCTTAGACTGAGTCCGGCGGAATTTCTGTTAGCTGAAGTTTGAGAGTACGCCGTAATACGTCGCACGCTTTTGTGTGCAGCTGTCAGGTGTCAAAGTGTTGCAGTCAATGAGCTTTCTTTCTATCTTTTTTTTTGGCCGTCTTCTCACTTGCCAGCTCACGTTTTTTTGGGCTTTTGGCTGCCCAATGATGACGATAAAGACGATAGCATCTTCTATTCCAGAAAGTAGCAGCAGCTGTCCTTTATCGCCATTTTCTCAGCTTCTCCTTCTAGTTTACTCTCTCTTTATCCGGGAGCAATCCTGGACAACAATCCATAAACGAACAAATTGCCTGAAAATCAATTTCGTTGGCCCCGTCGGCGACGTCGGCTACTTTTGTATCAACTTTTCTTTTCTTGCTTTGCGATTTTCTTGCTTTGGCTTTTCTTCTTTGTGTGGCTTTGTGCTAAGGCGTTTTTCTTTTTCTGCTTTTTTATTTGTGGTGGCATTTTGGCATTGGCATAAGTAGCTGGCTTTATGTGTATGTCGAACTGTTGAAATTTATGCACATGTTTTGCCCATTCGACGATCTGTCTGCCCATCTTCTGGTCTAGGTGTGAGAATTGAGTGTGCCCTTCAAATGTGTCTGGTCCTTGGCCATAAACTACAGTCAAAACTAGTTTGATGGCTGACAGCTTTTGGGTGTTGAAAAGTCAAGAGGTGTCTGGAAATAAGCGTTGCTTTAAGTTGGCAATATATTAGGAACCTTACTACTTAAAAAAAAAACATTTTTTATAATAGCTTAATTTCTACATATTTTCTTAAAATATCAATTTGATTTATGTTATTAAATGTAGAAAGTCAAATATTTGGAAAAGAGATTCGGGATATATATTTGCACATTTCTTAAGAATGCCTAATAATATTTAGTATTAAATTATTTATAATATTGAATTTATTTAAAGTTTGGTAATTTTTGAGTAGTAACAAGTAAAATTAACATTGCTTTTAAAATTATCTTCATGAATTTATTTGAACTTTGTACCTTCAGTTTTATAAAACAAATTATAGATTAATAAAGGTTAAAGAAGAATTGTAGCTGTTTTATATAAATATTTCCGAAAAACTTGTTCTCAAATTCTAGAAAATTATTTCCTTTCATTCTTTTTATATTTGTATCACTTTATTAAGAGACTGTTTAGTTTATATTAAATTAAATTAAAATTTAAAAATGTGTTTGGGAAATTTGGCTTATTTATGAACACTTTCCACATTGGGCCATTTTCCAACTTAATTTTTTCTTATTTATAAAAGTTTTATATTTTGTTTAATTCAACCTAATAATTAAATAATTTGCAAGTTTTTAAATTGTTCAAGGTCAACAAATGAACTGGAACTCAAAACACTTGACTGCATTTCCATTACTTATGTGTGGGCAATTAAGCGCCTTCATTCTGGGATTGAAGACAATCAACTGGCGAACTGTGAACCAAGTTGCAGCTGTTTAGCGATTAAGCTCTAAATGTCACTTAAATGTCATTCGATTACACGTGGATGTATCACGATGAAGGCCCTTGAGATTGCAATGGCCAACAGAGTCTTGCTATGTTTGGGTGTTCAGTGTTCAGTGTTCAGTGTTGTCAGGTTGTCCTTTGGTGTGCAAAAGGTGAGCAAAGGTGTGTAATTATCGGCACTTAAGCATGGCAAACAGACGGTACGGCTATCGTCCATTTGTTGTCCCGTTGTCCGTTGGAGCGGAAGCACCTGTCCAGGGTGTTTTGGGAGGAATCCAGGAATCGTTGGCATAATTTAGCTGCCAGTCATCAGAGCGCAGCTTCATTTCCTGCTGCTTCGAATGCAACTGAGCGTACATAATTAATTATTTGTGCAATTGCATGTGTGTACGCATGTGTGTGTGTGTGTGTGTGTGTGTGTTTTGCGCTGTATGTTTGTGTTTGGCAATACGATTTACTTTTCTCGTACACATACCCTTTCTCTCTCTCTTTCTCTCTATATCACTCTGTCTCTCTCTGTCTTTCTCATCTGTGGTCAATTAACAAATGTTTGTGGTCAAAATTGCATACAAATTGAATGACTTGGCTTCTACACTGATTAACTGACTGATTGATTGATTGATCAATCGATTAGTTAGTCAGTCTACACAGTCGGAGTAGATTTAAAAATTAATCACTTTCACATTAGCTGCATGTCTGGCCTTTCAATTAAGACAACAGTTTTGAATTGATTGCATTTAAATACAATTTTTAGAGTCTAAGTAAGACTGCAGTAAAATAAAATAAAATAAATAATATTATATTTGATAAATTCTCCAAATAATAGTTAATGATTTATAATAGATTTGATTGTAAAGTTAATATTAATTTGTAGAATACATTTAAGTCTAAGTTAAGCTTAGGAAGACATTATAATTAAAATTTCGCACCTTTCGATTTCGCTTGAATATTCCGAATGCAATAAAACAGCATTTAAATATTTAATTAAACTCTTAGTTTAAGATAACTTATTCTTGTGCTTATACCAATATTCTTACTTATTCTAACTACAACACTTTGTACAAACGTATACTAATACTTATTCTAAGTAAAATATTACTAGTATTTTTAATACCAATCCTAATACTTATTGATCTAATTGTGTTTTTATAGATTTTTCTCAATCCAGACAAATAGCGTTGGAGCAATTTATAGACTTTTGAAATTCCCATTTTTTAAACTTTTCAGTCTTAAATTTAAATTAATTTTTTAAATAAAAATTAATTTTAAATTTAATTATCATTAATTTAGCTGTTGATTGATATTAGATAAATAAATAAAATAGATTTGGCAATTTTTTAAAATTATATAAGATGAAATCATATTTTAAATTCAAAGTTAAATTGGGCTCCTATTATATCACTTTCTTTAAGAAATCTTCGCAATTTCTGTGCAATAAGGCTGTGCAGCTGATGACAAATGCTCATCAGAAGTTATTTCTCTTCGTTTGGACACATAAAATAGACGCCAGTGGGCAAATGTTTAACAAGTTGCAATTAATGCGTCTGTATGTCTTGGATTGTCCTTTGCACATAAAATTTTGCGGCACATACGTGACCATAATTACAAAACAGACAAAAACTGACCGTAAAACACAAACACACAGAGAGGGAAAGAGAGAAAAAAGGAAGAAAAACCATAAAAAAAAGTAGTACAATCTGAAGTGGAAACAGACCGCAAAGACTCTGAGGCTGAAGGCGACATAAACAACGAAATGGCGCAATGCAGAATGAAAGTGGAAGGAGAAAGGAGAAAGGAAGAAGAAAGCAAACCAATGACTGAGACGAAAGCCAAGACGATGAAGATGCATATAAAAATGCAGGCAGTGGCTATATAAAATGAGGGATAACAAGGATTTACATTAATTCAGTGGCGACATCGTAAAATCGTAAAATGTGAAGACACCAGCCACGTTGGGCGCCACATACAAAGTTGTTGGGCGCCCAACATGGGCGTAAAGTGAAAAGTTTTTTAATTGAAAACTAGTCGACTCTCTCCATCGCCAGCTGTCATCGTATGTTGTGTTGTGTTCTGACTGTGTTGGTCTTGGTCTTGGTTAGCCGATTGAGGCAGATGGGCAAAGAAGAAGGCGTAGTCTATGACCCAAGCAATTAATCAAATGTTGCTATGATAAACTTCAAACGCTATGAGCCCACATACTCGAATCGTGCTAGGCAATACAAAACCACATTCATTTATTAAACTTCTCAGCTGGCGAAAGCGTCAGAACGACAGTCATCAATCAAAGCTCAAGTGTTTTTCGCCCTTTTACGCCTTAAAGTCGTCAGAACACGAAAATATATTTTCAATTTAATAAGTGCTGGCCGTTTTACTTAAACATTTGACATGAAACGATGTCTCATCGATTTTTCCTAGCTAGACTAAAGTCCTAAAGATGTTGCCAAATACAATAACTCCCAGCCACCGCCATTATCTGTCTAGAAACCCCTTGGGTCGGCTGTCCAACACTCCACTCAAGTGTCACTTGGCATTCAAAGCTTTGACACGTCCACTGACTTTTTTCTCGCACTGTGCGTAGCAATCTCTTGCTTTGCTGCCATTCTTACGCTCCTGTCTCTATCTAAACAAGACTAGACACTTTTAAAAACGTTGCCAAAACTCACTGAGAAAATCAAATAGATTCACAAACACTTAACAGAGTTGAGATGGTCAAGGAAATAAATAACAGCATTTTTACTAGGAATAATATTTTGTTAGTAATAAATTTCAGATTGATTTTTAATTTTTTATTTTTTAAGTTACACTTTAGGACTTCTTTTCTCTCAGTGCATTGTTTGCATGCTTTTAGGCGCAAAATACCCATGCAAATGGTTTCATCTGATTTGTTGTTGTCCGCGTGAAAACTTGACTAAATTGATGTTACAGATTTTGTTTACTTGTCTCGTCTTTCGTTTCTTAGAATTTCTTGGTGTCGCATTTATTTCTTTTTTTTTTATTCAATGGCATTGTAATTTTTACAGTTTGTTTAGATCTTGTAGACTTGATAGAAATTTGTTTTATTTTTTTTTTGCTGTTTACAAATTGTGTGACTGATGATGATGATGATGCTGAAAGTTGGACATAAGCTGCGAAAACATATTCCAAGCGGTTGCTAAACTCTGTCATGTTGAATAATTAATGATATGGGGGTGGTAAAGTGGTGGAAATAAAGCAAAACAATAAATTCCTTTGAGTTTCTGAAGAAATCAGTACTAAAGTTTGAACTCAATTTAAAGTAATAAAAGATGATGGAATTAAATTGTTTTCACTTGAATTCTATTCATGCATTTTAATTTGAAAATGAATTATAAATTGTAATAAAAAACTGATTTGCTAAGCAGATGTCATCTTATCACAATGTTAACATAACTTCCACAAAGCATAACATATGTTAATATCACTCTTATCACAATGATAACATAACTTCCACAAGGCATAACATATGTTAATATCTCTTTTTTTTCTGTTCTCACTCATGTAAAATATTTAACTCTTTAACAATATATGGAAACAACTCTAATAAAGTATTGTAGCTACCTGTGCGGTAAATTATAGGACAGTTGTTTGGGTTGATAGTTCAGTTTCAATCTCCAATATTTGCACAAGCAGACAATCTCAATTTTGTGGTATCCACTTTAAGGATAGCCACTTCAATTGCACCTTGTTGGTTCTTCACTTCGCCCATTTTAATTTCATTTTCCTCATTGCAGTTTCGTTCTGTGCAAACTTTTTGGCCACTCCTCCACCTATTCCCCTTTCTTTTCTTTACTCATTTTTTCCCCTGTCTCTCTCTCTCTCTCTCTCTCTCTCTCTCTCTCTCTCTCTGTGTACTGACAAAACACAAACGAGGCAAAAGTTTAATTTTCGTGGTTACTTTGGCTCGAAAACTTGCGGCGTATTTCATTTGTAAATAGCGCAAAATGGCAACAGGATATTGATGCAGCCTCCAGCAGAAGTAGAAGGAGAATAGAAGCAGAAGAAGAAGAAGCACCAGCTGCATCCTTTGGACCATTGTCTGTCTATTGTCTGGTCCAGCTGCTTCCACTTCGTTGTCTTCCACTTTTTCTTCTTGTTCTTTGGCTGCTCTAATGTGTCCGGACTCTGCTAGTTGGCAACTTTTCATTAAACACACCTTAAGGCAGCGCAAATGGCGCAAACTTTGTCCTAGGCAAGCAGGACACATGTGTCCTTCCTCTTTGCGTTCCCCCTTTCTTATTTTTTTTTTTTTTGTTACATTTTTTCATTTTGTTACCCCACTAAAGTAACTCAAAAGAAATTCTTTTCTTTAGAGCAAGGTATTCGGTAGCCATCCCATACCCTATGTATACCTTCCTTGGTATTTGCCTTTGGCTCGCACTGCAAATAAAAGCGGAAATGAAAATTGTATGCCTTCAAGCTCCTTTGCTCATGCCAAGTTCCTTTGCTCAAGAGCCACTCACAGCCTCGAAATAAGTTAAAGCAGCTAGTTTTTAGCCCTCTTTCTCTCTTCCTCTCCCTTTCTTTTTGTCTACCCCATTTAGCCATCTCCTTAGCCTGCTCAACGCGTCGTCCTTTGTTGCTGTTACATTTCATTTGTGTCACGTCGTTTTCCCTTTGACAGTTTCCCAGCAGGTTGAAAGAAGTGTGCAAAAAATTGCTCTAAATAGCTGCGAATGTTATTACATAGCTGCCTCAACTCAATGGATGAGAAGTAGTAAGGATTTCCCCCTTTACTCCATTACTCCTCTCAAGTAACTGTTACTTGCATTATTCTCCATGCATTCGCCGATTTGTATCTGTGTCTGAGTTTTCGCTTTCCTTTCAACTCAGCTCAATTGGCCATTGATGGAAGTAGCACCGCATTCTTTGTAGAAATGTATATATAACAACATAACTATACAAGTATGTATATCAATATCTGTTTTATTCAATCAACACATGTATTCATTTATACTACAACTCTATGAGTACCTGAATACTTATTCACTCACATGCTGAATACTTAATACATACACTCGTGTGTATCACTTTCAAATATTCCTGCCGTTGTACTGTAGATTGAATTGAGTTTTATAGAAATACGAATACTATATATACAAATTGGTTAGCTCTTTCTTCAAATAAAAAAGTGAATAAAATGCTCAGTGAAAAGTTTTTGATCCAGGAAATCTACTGAAAATGGAGTTATATAAAAAGAATTTAATGATTTTATGTTTGGAGCATGGCAAAAAGACTCAAAATATAATTAAGCATTAATGTAGAATAAACTATAGATATTTCGATTCAGGAGGAGTTATTTGGAGGATAGATTTTTTTAGAGACACAAAAAATTAATTATGAGTTTGAAAAAATTAACCCCAAAAAAGCCTCCAAGAAAAGTGAGGATATATGCACATAAGTTATTCTTCTTTATAAGTTATTCTTTTACATGACTCACATTTTTGTTAAATTTTTAATTATTAAATTTTATTAAAATAATGCAAATAAAAAATAAATTTTTTATTTCAATTTTCCAATAAAATTAAACCATAACATTAAAAAAGAAGTACTTGTCATGATTTATAAAAAAAAATGAAATTAAAATAAGTGTTGACTGAAAAATAGACAAATTCGAATTTGAAAATGGTTCTATTCTTGAATTCGTAATAAGAAATGCATATAATTTATTACACATTCATCAAGTCTTATTATTTCTGTATTTTACTCCTTAGCAGCTATTTATTAAATTTTAAAAATATTTTCTTTTCTATTATGTATTGCAAACCGTTTATTAATTATCAACATATAGCAATTAGTTCGTTGCCCAGGCTTTCACTCTAATGAATGATTGATAAAACATTGATGATTGATTGATAAACAATAATAGGAATTCTCTCTTTAGTTTAGATCTAAGAAAAATATACAATGCCAGCAGCTGTTTCAGCATATATTTTTAATATGCACAAAAATGATTGATGATCGAATTCAAGCATACTTGTTGTGATTTGGCAAAACGTTAACGTGTCTTTAAAATCAAGAAAATTACTGACTGACGTCGAAAAGTTGCTTTCCATTCTATAAATAGGTTTACTTATTGACTTAAGAACCACACAGAATCTTCAAAGTGCATGCTTAATGCAATCTTGTCAAACAAATCCCAATCCCAAGTCCCTAGAGACTCTCGATAGTCGACAGAAATGCAGAAGGGTAGATGGACAGATAGGCTAAGCTCAATCTGACACAGGGGTGCTCTAATTGAACCCCTGCTACCTGCCACATGCTACCTGCCACCTGCCACAAGTCACATGCTACAGTTTTAGGCTGCTTCTGTTACCTGCCGAAAAGCTGGCCAAAAAAATGAGGCTTCATTCTATGGACGGCCCATTAATGGAGCATTAGCGCTAATAACTCTGATGACATGCAATGTCGAGTCTCTACTCCCTGAAAGGGAAATCCATCGTCTTCTTCTCCTCCTGCCTCCTTCTCCAGCAACAACTATTCAAAGAAGCATTCATCTCGCTGTTTGCCTCATTGGGCAGCAGCAAGAAACACAAGAAAAAAGAAAAAGAAAAATTTTGCTGATAATCGGCTTATAGTTTTCGCTCTGGCCAATTTCTTTGGCTAGAGCATAATTGTCCGCATACACGAACGAGAAACGAAAAGAGGAAAGCAAAAGAAAATGCAAAAGCAAAAGCAAAACGTAAGCGTGTAATCATTATTTTCAATAGTGCAAACAAAGGCAGCCAGTGGAGGTTGTCGGAAAGTAGCATAAGAAGCCATAATGAACCCTAAATAAAAGTGCGAGCACATCGAAACTTTGCCATGAACTTTTCCACGCTTAACACTTTTCCGCAACAATTTATCGTTCTTGTCGTTCTTGGCGGAAGTGTTTGGCATTGCCAAAAGATAATGCCACCCGACTCCTGCTGCAGCAGCCCAGAAAGGACCAAGTTTTTTGGAGACCCGGCAAATCCTTGGCGGCCGCCTTAGAGCCTGCCACAGAGAAAGATATACACTGAAAAAAAGACCAACTTCTTAAATCAAGAACATTCATCTTAAATATTTTGTTCTTAAAATAGGATTATTTTAAGACCAAAATACTAAAACTAAGATTATTAATCTAAAAAGTCGAAAATCTTAATATAAGAATACAAATCTTAAATTGTTAGGAAAGTATAAATAGGTTAAATTTCGTATCAAACTAATGGAACCCTGTGGCCCTCCAGTTAGAGAAGCCGCTTCAATTGTGGAGCAGTAGGCGGCGGTTCGAATCCCCCTAGTTAAAAATTAAAATAAAATTTGTAAAATTACTAAAACATAATAAAATGTGTAAAAAAATTAAAATTTTAAAATAAAAAATAAAATTTTATTTATTTTATTTTTTGATTTTAAATTTTAAGAACATTTATTCTTAAAATAAGAACTTGGTCTTATCTAAAATGTTTTTCAAATTAAGATGTGTTCTCTTATTTTAAGAATTTTATGTTCTCGACGCATTTTTAAAAACAAAAATCTTAGTTCTAAGACCCAAACTTGATTTTAGAACATTTTTCTTGTCAGTGTAGGGATAGAAAGAGAGTAAGAGTGAGACGGGGAGACGGGGAGAATACTTGCCTTGCATTTCAAACAGAAAACTATCGTCAAGTTGGTGGGTGCTCCGACTGCTTTTGGGAAATCAGTGAAAATACGTAAACGAAACCGCCATATTATTTCGACATTGATTACAAATGGCGTCAAGTCCCGTTCCCAAAGAACAAAAGCAGCGACAACTCCGACTTCGAGTAATAAAACCAAAACCGAAAGTAAGTTGAATTTAATGTGACAATGGATTTGTTTTCTTCTATTTTTATCAGCTGGTTAATATTTCCGCAGAGTGAAAACTTTTCAATGGAGTTTTGTTTTTGAGGTTAATGATTAGTTTTTCAGTTAAAGAATTCAATAAACGACAATTATTAAAAGTCTTTGAAGTCTATATTAAATCTATCACTTTTTCACTGCATGCTTTAAACTGAACAAACTCTGCTAGCTCGCCTAAGTAAATCAGTGAGTTGCATTACGCATACGCCACGTGAAACATAAAATAAATTTCTGTCTGTCTGTCTGTCAGTTCAAAGCAAGACTAACACAATTGGATTGACTTTGCTATTAAAGCTAAGCTACCAGCTAGACGTCTGCCGAAGCAATCCTTTTCTTTAGAAAGTATAACAGAGAGAGAGAGAGAGAGAGAGAGAGAGAGAAAAAGGCAGAGCGAGAGAGACAAAGGTAAAGCAGATGATTCTTGACTGCATAAAAATTGACTTAAAATAAACTTTGCGCCATCGTCTTGAGACACAATCAGCACAAATCAAATATGTAAGTGCTGCAAAAGTAATCGAGAGATGTGAGTTGCGAAAGACTTGTATTACTTATATGCGAAATGGACTTGCTAAGCAGTTCAACTAAACCCCAAAATTCCCCCTCAATTTTCATGTCGGATGAGGCAACAAAAAAAAACGCGTATAAATAAATAAAAATGGAGAACGCCAGAAGTAAGCCAGAAGTCATCTACTCAAAGACGCCAATGCCAAAGGCGGGCAACAGGCGACCAATATGCCACATATATATATATAGCCCTCATACCCTTGAGTCCAAAATGGTGGGCGTGGCAACGGAATCGAGACGAAGCGCCAACGCGTAAAAGCGTTTATTACTATAAATATTAAAATGGGATTATCAAACAAACGTACTTCAGGTTTTTATTACATTCAGCTAAGGATGCTGCCAGCACTCTAGACTTGCTCTCTAGACTCCCGCTTTCTCTAGAGATTAAATGGGTGGAGTTGGCCTGGGGCAACTCATTCGCAAAAGCTAACTGCAGGGTTGCAATTTCGTCTGTTGACTTTGCCGTCACTTTGACTTTTCGACTGCACCGGCACGTAATGTAAAAGTTTTGTATACCATAAAGAGAGAGATACAGAAGAGCGTGAGATTTACTTATGAAATATAAATTTGACTTTTCTTTTCCCTCACTCTCTCATTTCTCTTTCACTGTTTTTCACTGCTTCTCACTGCTTTTGTTGCGCTTTCGTTGCCGCCTTCTCAATAGTTGCACTCGCTTGTTATTTATGCTTGTGCGCGCGTTAATCTTCAAATGGAGGTGGCAATGGCTTCGTGGACAGTGTTGGGTAACTACACAATTTATGTGCTTGCTGCGGCGGTAAGGTTAAAAATTATGTTGCATACCTCGTGCTTGCTGCACAAGTAATGCGAATATTTCTATTCCCAAGCTCATCTTTGCCTTTCAAGTGCAGCTGCAACATCACAAAGTGTGATTAAGGTTTGTACATATTTGAAGTGGGCCAAAGTGTTGGGTGGATATGGATAAATTGCAGTGTAGATGGATGCAACGAAAAAGCAGAAAAAGTGGAAGAAATGAGGAAAGTGTTAAGGTGTAAACGGAATAAGGCATTGGGGCATATGCTGAGCGCAAACCTGATGATAATCAAGAGAAATTTGTTTGGCAATAAGCTGAAAATATTCAGCCATAAGCAGTCTCAGAATTGTAAGATAAATCCTATATAAGCCATTTCAACTAATTTGATTTTTTAATATAGTTTCAAAGGCTATAAGTAAAGCATGACTTTTCATTTAAACTACATTTCTTTTTGTCTTATTGTAGTACTTGACCTTAGTGACTTAGCTTATAACTACACTGAAAAAACCAACCTCTAAAATCAAGAGCATTTATCTTAAATATTTTGTTCTTAAATTAAGATTATTTTAAGACCAAATAACTAAAACTAAGATTATTAATCTAACAAATCTTAAAATCTTAATATTAGAATAAAAATTTAAAATTGCTAGGAAAGTATAAATAGGTACTATTTCGTATCATATAAAGTAACATTTATGAAATAAATAAAATGTAAGAAAATCAAAATTTAAAAGGAAAAAAAAATATTATATAAAAAATTTTTATTTGTTTTAATTTTTTAATTTTATTTTAATCTTAAGAATATTCATTTTTAATATAAGAACTTGGTCTTATTAAAAATTTTATTAAAATCTAGATGTGTTCTCTTAATTTAAGAATTTTATGTTCTCGACGCATTTTTTAGACCAAAAATCTGAGGTCTAAGACCAAAATCTTGATTTTAGAAAATTTATTTTATTAGTGTAATTATGAATAATAATTTTACAAAGTTTCAGATTTCATTTCTGAATTTTACTAGTACCTTTTTTATTTTTGGTAGTCGGGCAACTCTACAAACATCAACAACAAACGTGTCTGTGGCAAAGACTGAGCTCTGGGAAAAAAAATATTACTCAGAATAATTTTCTTAGGATAGATCTATAAACAACCCTTTTATTTTTAAACTCCTAACAATAAGTTAATTAAAAATTACAAATAAATTCTAAAATCGGAGTGTATTCATTATTCAGTCAAAATGATTTTCCTTTAAGCGTTTCCACTCGAAATTTGATTACGACCCCAACAAAGGTACAGTTAATGTTAACCTTTATTTGGATTTTAATGATATTATGCTGAGTGTGTGAACTTTTATGTGGCCAGCAGCAATTCCCTTAGCAATTAGAGCAACAAAAGCCCACAACAAATGCCAGTTTATGGCCTAAACAATAAACTCAAACTCAAACTCAGCTGGAGCTGGCACATTTAAGCCAACTCAATTTAAAACTGAGCCACGTGACAATACTTAAAGCTCAAAGGAGGTTAAACACAAAAGCATTTGATACACTCTGAAAATCCAAACCGTGTTTAAGACAAAATAAATTATTTAAAAATTTGACTTTCTCTTTTAAACAGCATTGCTTTAAACTTGTGATGTAAATCCAAACATCGAATCGAATTTTATATTGATGAGTTTGCGATAAATGAATAAAATATCGAGTTGCAAATATTGAGATTACTATAAAAAATATAAATATGAAAACGCAATTGTAATAACAAAAACCGAATTAATCAATTTTGTGGATCGTAAAATCAGAAGGAGTTAAATTTAAGCTTAAAAATCGATTTTAATATTTCGATCGATTTTTAAATCACTATTTTAAACCGAAAACAAACACAGAATTTATTATCAACGATGACACAATATTTTAAAAGCAAAGAATATATTTTATTAATAATACCCGAAACGCTTTTTAAAATCTATAAATTTTTCGAATATGAAAATATAGCACCTGTTTTCAATAACCAGATAACTTAAAAATGTCTAATTGTCAAGAACGTTCTTAAAAAACAAATTTATTTTTAAATTTCAGAAATTTATAAAAAAAACGTATTAAAGGAATTTTAGGAAATAAAAACAACTTTTTCTGAAAATGAGATAGTTAAAACAAGGATAAATTAATAAACCAAGTGTTATATTTTTTTTTTGAGTGCAGACTGCCAGACTACTTACATATGCAAGCCGCAAAGGACACACACGCAGGCCACGTGTTTTGTGTGTGAGCCGCACCTTAACACACACACACACACGCACACACACACTAACAAATTGACCTTGACTAAATAATTGAGATAAAAAGGAAATATACAAGGAAAATAACAAATTTACTTAACCATATAAAGCAGAGGAATGCTAGAGAGAGATGTCGAACAACGTAAGAGAGATAGATATAAAGAAGGCGAAAAAGACAGGAGTTCAGTGTGCTGACCAGCGCTAGATAAAAGATAAAAACACTCACAACGCACACGCCAGAGAGAAAACCAAAAGAAAAGTTTTTAATTTTAACACATGCGAAAAGTTTTCGGGACATGAAAAGCGTTGAGCGCTAAGCGTCGACGACAACGACACACGAAATAAACGGAATAACTTATTTTGTTGGGGAATTAAGCCAATTTGTAGCATACTTTTTTGGGCTGGGAGTTAACAGCATATTCTCTGCTCTGTTTCAAGCGAACAGCAACAAGAATAATATTTTTATGATTCCAGCAACAAAGAAAGCGGACATCACAAATTAATTTCACGTACGCAAGCACACAAACACACACACACGCAGATATGTGAATTTGTAATAAAAAGTAAGGTATACTTTTGGGCATTGCTTTTTCACTTTTCACCGACACTTTTTTACCAACGGTCAATTTTGACATTCACACAATTCGCATCGGTTTTCACACAAGTAACCCAAAGGTTCTTTTCTCATTGAATCTGGGCACACTCTTTTACTTTTGTGTACATTTTAATACATTGAGTAATATAGTTGCCAAGTTCTGAGAACTCAAAATGAAATAGAGTATGAATTTGAAATTCGGTAACAAAATTTGAAATTTATTGATTAATATATCCAACTTACCAATATAAATAAATAATTAATTTCAAAAACCTGTGAATTTGATACAGCTTGGCTTTAAGAATAAAATAAAGCTTATAGCATTTAGTTATCCAAATATGAAATATGTTACTTACGTTTCAGGAACTTAAACGTGTTATAATTTTACGTATTTTGTTAAAATTAACATCGCCGAGTGAAAAAATAATTTTTGAATTAATATATTTTAACTAATATATTATAAATACATTATGTTACATTATTTACATTATTTACAAATTTATTTGTCGGATTAAAATTTCAATGTATATGTTACTATATTGTATATTGTCTTGTTAACTCTTTATAACACGATTAATATTTTTTAATTTATATAGTTTAATTAATATATTATAATTATGTTACATTATTTACAAATGTATTTGTTGGATTAAGATTTCAGTGTATATTATACTATATTGTATATAGTCTTGTTAATTCTTTATAACACGAAACGATTAATTTTTTTTAGTACAGGGTATATGAAAGTCTTTCTAATTTAGGATAATTTGGATATGCGACATTTTAATCAAACGCTAAGCATTTTGGCGCTATATTTGCTTAGTACTTGTTTAGTTGGCTATCTCATTTTGATCACGAACAATGTGACTGTCAATGTGCGTGTGTGTGTGACAGAGTGTGTGAGCGTATTCATTTTATGCTCTCACACATCAGAAACATACTCAAAACTTTTCATATAGCTGTGTGTTTGTTTGTGTTGCATGTGTGTCGTGCAGCTACCTCATTTTGCTGCTCGTTTTAATTTAAAGCATACTTTCAGGCGCACCCTTCTTTCTCTCTTTCTTTTTTTATCTCTCGCTCTTCTCACTCTTTGACGCTGCCGTGAGCTAGCTGCATTTTCAATTTAATTTTTATATAAAATGCAGGCACTCTAATTTAGTTTAGATTCGCCGTCGGCGTTTGTTTCTGTCGTGTTTGCTGACCATTTAAATTTAATCATTTTCTTGTGTAAAAATGATTTTAATTGTTGTTCAACACATTAAAAATTTTGTTTTGAAATGTTGTCGTTGTGTTTGTTGCTTGTTGCCTGCTTAATGCTGTTGCACTTTTCATTGCCTGATTGCATCAATAAGCGGAAAAATCATTTGTCAGGTTCTCTTGTTGTTGCCATGGGTTAAAAATATCTGATAAACGTATGTGATTAATGTGGTCTAAAGATTTATGCTTAACTTAAAGGCACTTAATCCAAAGCGATAAGATTTTTAGAAACTAAAACGAAAGAAAAGTGGAGTACGTCTAAATTAAATAAATTAAAAATACATTTACTGCTTTACGTTACTTAAGTATTTACTTAAATATTTTATAATTTTAATGACAATATTTAACTATTTTAACTTTCTTTCATTTTAAAAGGGGAAACAGAATATTGAACAGCAATTAAAATATGAATTCAAAACCACTGAAATTTGTCAAGGACAAATAATGTTTGCCTGCTCACATTTTTGGCAATACGCCCAATAAGCCACAAACTTTGGCAACCTTCAAAAGCTGTGAAGACCAAACTCTCTAAAAGGTTTCTCACAAATCTTTTAAAAATTCGAAGCGAAATGTAAAGTTTTATTTTATTTCTTTGATGAATTTGCGAATTGGGCGGGCTTTTATTTTAGAATTGACAGGAAAAGAAAGTGGCGGTGGGGAGTTGAGGAAAAGGAAGGAAGGGTAAACCTAAAAACGAGGCACAAATGTGCAGCCAAAACGGACGCTGGCGTAAACAGGATATGACTTTGAGCCACTTCCGGCACCACATTTGTATACACATACACACACACACACACACACACGCTGAAGAAACATGGCCGAATGCCACGCCCTCGAACATGTGAGCTGAGCAAGGAATAAGGAATAAGAGGAGGTGGGGATAGCTGAAAATTGAATGGCTTTTGCCGGCTGCTCAAGGCTATTTACGCGACTTTTAGACAAATTCAAATAGAGTAACAGCAGCCGCAACAACAACAAAGGCAACAAGACACAAACTTGGCATGTCCTTCGCACAGAACACACAAAAAAGTAAACGGAAATCCTATTTAAAAAAAAAACAACAACAACTTCGATAGTTGTGCAACGAGGCAATAAAGTTTATTGCGTTCCCTGTCCTAACTTTCTTTTTTACACATTTTTCTAATACACTTTTAAATGCACTTGATTGACTTGGACAGCGAATAAGTAAAAGAAAACTAACTGCAGTCGACCTTAGCATTGATTGAAATTGTTGTTTTCTATCTATTTATTTATGAAATCTGCAGAAAGAAATTATGTAATTCTTATATCAATATTTAAATTGTATTATTTGATCTCAACGGGAGCGTTTTTGATACTTTATTTAATATATTTAATTTAGACATAATTTTAATAATAAACTTCCGTCTAGTACATACAAACATATAAATTATTATTAATATGTAATATCTATATATATTGTTGTCTAGCTATTTATTTATCAAATCTGCAGAAATAAATTATGTTAGTCTTATATAAACATTAAAATTGTAAAATTTGATCTCAACGGCAACGTTTTTTATACTGACTTATGTATTTAATTTAGACATAATTTTAATAATAAACTTCCGTGTAGTACATACAAACATATTAATTATAATTAATATCTAATACACATAAAGGAAATATTAAAAATGTGTTATTTAAATTTATTTTTAATAAATATATAATTTTAAAAGATTTGAAGGAAGAAAATATACAAAATAGATTTATTTAAAAATTTACATTAATTTTTTATTGATTAAAAAAAATTTCCATTTTAGTAAAATTATTTTTTTTAATTGCCTTAAGGCTTTAAGCTAATAAAAACTTCACCTTCAACTCTATTGCAATTCTCATTGTTTCTCTATTTGTTATATCTACTCTTTGTTTTGGATTATTCCAAGTGCTTTTGGCAATCTATTTGCCGATTGTTGGGCCTGAACTACAATTACAAATAGTCAGTTTGTAGAACAACTCCACCTACGCCATTATTTACCAATTTTTTCTGGTGGTGGTGGTAACAAGTTGGCTTTAGCTTTTTAGGATTGGACTGGCACTTCCGGATTTGAAAGTTCTGTGTCTGCCTTTTGTTGCCAATTGTACAAAGTTCGTTTTTTTATTGCTTTTGAATGCTATCTAATTTGGCGAGCACATGCGAAAATTTGACTGGCAACGCCTAGGAGAACAATAGGTAGAAGTGAAGGTAGAAGAAGAAAAAGAAATTGCAGCTAACGAAATCGATTCGTTGTACGACTATTTTGGCTCATGGCATTTAGTTAACTCGCTTTTTGGCATTTTCCCTCTTGCTTTTGTGGGCGTGACAACGAAGCAAAAGTTTTTCGACTGATTTCAATGCACGCGTGTTTAAGCTTAGCAGCTGCTTTTAGCCGCTATTCACCATGTGGGCGCAATGTGGGCGTGTCTATTGCCAATTTGCCAATTTAATCAGCTTAGCAAGAGCCGCAAAGTATGCTACAAAAAGTCAGCCTGAAATTTACTCTTAAACTTTAATAAACATTTGTTCGCTTTAGTTGTGTTTGCTTTCTGTCTATGGGTGTGTGTGTGTGTGTCTGTGTGTGTGTTTGGGGTTGGAGGTGTGGCATCTACACAGCTGACAAAACTTTTATTCGGTATGCCATAAAGGTTTTCAATTATTGCTTTTTAAATTGTTGCCTTGTTTGCACAAGTTTCGCTGCTCTCAACAAAGCTCTGTCCGACACTTTTCTGAGAAGACGACTCGCTTAAGAAAACAGAGTGAAAAAATAAAGGAAATTTTTGGCAAATGACAGAGAATAAAAGCAAAATACGTTGAACAAAGCATTTAATTTTTTTCTTTTCACTTTTGTAGACTTTCCATTGGCGCCGTCATTTTACTATAGTTGAGGTTGCGACATTTGAAGTGACATAAGAAATGTTATTGATGTTGATGAACTAGTAAATGAATCAAGCAACTAAGCAAATAACTTTGAATGAAATAATCCTCACTAATAATTATAATTATTGTAAGGGAAAATTAACTGTCAACTAATTACAAATAAATTCGTGCTTGAACTTAGTTAACATTCAAATTTAAGTTTGAAAATAACAAAATAGATTTTCATATTTTATTGTATTTATTTATTTGATTCATAATTCTTGCTACTATCTTTATAATCATTTAGGTAAACTTCTACTTGGCTATGAAAATAAACAAAAGTTTAAAATTAAATCTATGTTCAAGTGTTTCCAGTTTTGGATCATTTTTGTATAGTTTATTAGTTAAATAATTAATGAATTATTTAAATGGATGTAAATATTGAATTCAAAGTATTTCAAAAGAAATATCGTATTTTTTTTGTGATATTTTTACAACAGATACGAAAACATCAAAATTCTAAATTTTATCACGTATACACAGTTAGCAATTTGAGTTTTCCACTCAAATGAACAACTGGTTCCTATGCGAAGGATACAAATCTTGAACAGACGCCTTTTTTCGATGTCCATGACGAACCGAATCAAAAGGGAAATCTGTCAATGGCACTCAAAATGGCTGCCGCAGTAATTGTACAGCTATCTTTGTATTGTACAGCTATTGATGACTGGGTCGTTGTGTAGGTGTGATTCTGTCTATGTATATGTGTGTGTTTGTGTGCTGTGTTATTGTATTGATGTGTGTGTGTGTGTGTGCGCGTGTCAACGCCAAACACTTCTTGTTAGCAAGTGTTATGTGTGTTCTCTCGCTGCTTTTCAATTTTTCTCCTTCCCTTGATAAAAAAAATACGAAACTTTTGTGTTTTGTTTTCTGCTGCGTTGGCATTTTCATGGATTTTCGTTTCCTTAGTTTTCTCTCTTTATTTATATATTTTTTTTTTGTTGTGCTGTCGATTTTTGCGTAATTTTCCAACGCCATTTTTGCTTAGTTTCCCAGTTGCTTCAGACTCTGTTTATGTTTGAGTTTTAGCGCCCGTAAGTGTGCTCGAAAACTTCTTCCTGTCAGCTCCTTCTTTCCTTCCCCATATCTCTCCCTTTTCTCCCCCAATGTCAATAATCGAGCACTCGCACGTGTCTCGCGGCTTCGTTCGCGTCCTTTATGGTTATGGTCTCTGCCAATGGGCTATTGGGCAGCTTCCCATCTTTCCATGTTGAATGCAGCCCCAGATGTGGCAACATCATGTTTGTGGCACGCAGCTTTAGTCTAATAGTCGCAATTGTAGTCAAGTGCTGGGGCGTTTTTGTAAGTGCTCGGCTTTTATAGTTCTTGCCTTTTCCTTTTGGCCTGGGTTTCAACTAGCTTGACTCTATCCGAGATTGCAGTCTGCGCCTGAGCTTAGCGGTCAATTGTTTTAGCCTCTCGACAAAAAAAGCCTCACACAAGTGGACAATTGTTAGGCAACAGCTAAATTGAAAGGTGTAAAGGCAAAGGCAGTTAAAGGAAATAGAAAAGCAAGAGGAGAATCTGTAAAAACTTAAGAATTTAGAGAGACTATTCAAAGAACATCCAAAATTTGTAGTTGATAATACGAATATTTATCTACATATTTAATGCATCTTAAAATATAATCTATTTTTTTTTAGACTCTAAGACTAAGACAATTTAAACATGTGTCTATTTTGTCAAAAACAATTTTAAGTTTTTTATTTTATTTATCTATCTATTTTATAAATAGTTATTTTCTATTAATACTTTTTGTTTTCACAATTATACATGTGTCTATTTTAATAAAAGCAGTATTAAGTTATTTATTTTATTTATCTATTTATTTCAAAATAGTTATTTTCTATTAATACTAATTTTTTCACAATTAAACATGTCTATTTTATTAAAAGCAGTATTAAGTTATTTATTTTATTTATCTATTTATTTCAAAATAGTTATTTTCTATTAATACTAATTTTTGTCCTTATGTTTTATTAAGTGATCCGATCAGACAGAGACAACCATTGAATTTTTAAAGAAACTAAGGCAATTCGAATGTTGATAGTAACAGCAATGTTTATAAATTTTTCAATCACATTTAATTGTACAATATGAATTTTTATAAATTTATTTTATTTTGAGATACAATAGATAGGTCATAGTAAAAATATAAAATTATTTATAACAATAGCCATAAATAAGGTATTTATTTAAAACATACTTTTATTACTTTTCTTTAATTTAAAAATAAAATTGTCTAACTAAGTCGTTAAATAAATTGCCAATTAATTGTCAATTTAAATAATTCTGCTGTCATTTTAAATCTCTGCTGTCAATTTCTGATGCTCTTTGCCATTCTTCCTCCCTCCTTCTCTCTCTCTCTCTCACTTCTGCTTTTCAATCAGTTAACCACACAACTTTCTTCAAACTTTCACTGCATTTCAGCACTCACAGCATTCAAATTGCACCCTTGGGACACATTTAACCCACAAATTTTCATTCACAATTGAATATTAATAGACCATAAACACACACGCACACCTACGCACACCAACGTACACCCACACACACACCTACACACAGAACCCAAGCCACATCATTTATGGTTCTCCCTCTAAACTATTTCATTTAGGCGGCACTAAAAACCAACTTTGCCTTTACTCTCGCATCTCTTCATCTTTATTCCCTTTGCTCTTCACTTGCGGCTGCTGTTCAAATCATTAACATTGCCATATTCACATTGCGCATACGCCACGTGTGACGGCAGCAACAATGTGAACATGTCAATGAAGCGGCTGCCTTATTGCCGCACGACCGCTTAACCAAACACACACACACACACACACACACACACACATGTACACACACACACGCACGAGCACATCACTTCAATAAACATCAAATGCTGTGTAAATGTCAGAAGCAATAAAAATCTGTAGGCGCTGTCAACAGACTCTAAAACTGGAATTGAAACCGAAACTGAATCAGTGACTTGACGAGAGTACCGTTAAGAGTTTTGTTGCTGGCGACAAACCGTTAACCAATACACCCACACTCACACTTACTCACACACACATACACTGATAAAAAATGTTCTAAAATGAAGATTTTGGTCTCAGAACTACGATTTTTGGTCTAAAAAATGCGCCGAGAACACATCATGATTATAAAAACATTTTAAATAAGACCAAGTTCTTATTTTAAGAACAAATGTTTATAAAATTAAAATAAAATAAATAAAAATTATTTATTAAATCTATTATTATTATTATTTTTAAATTTTGATTAGTTTATATTTTATTCTGTTTTAGTTTTAAAAATTTTACAAATGTTATTTTATTTTGTAACGAGTGGGATTTGAACCGCCGTCTACTGTATCACAACTGTAGCGGCTTTCTAACCAGAGCACCACGGTGCCACCATTTATTTGATACGAAATGGTACCTATTTATACTTTTCTAACAATTTAAGATTTTTATTCTTATATTAAGAGTTTGAGATTTTTTAGATTAATAATCTAAGTTTTAGTTATTTGGTCTTAAAATAATCCTATTTTAAGAACAAAATATTTAAGATGAATGTTCTTTATTTTAGAAGTTAGTCTTTTTTTTCAGTGTATGTGTACACCTTCCCTTTTCCCTGTTTTCTAAGCCTGACAGCCATTTGCAATTGTCGTAGTTCGCATCTAATTGCGAAAATTTTTGGAAAACTGTCAAATTTTGCAGCAATTGCTAAACCGCAGGCTCTGGTCTCGGTCTGGTTCCGGTCTAGCTACGAGTTTACCTTCCTACTCAATGTGTGTGTGTGCCGGTGTGTGTGTGTGTGTGTGTGCCACGCCCACACGTGTGCGCGCCTCTTTGAGCGTTAACTTTATTACGCGTGCGGTTTGCACGCAGTCAGGCAACGCCAAAAAGTACGCGACTCTTACTTTTTACCCATTGCGTTCACTCTCTCTATTTTTGGTTTTTGGGGTTTCTGTCAGTCAGTCAGTCAGTCAGTCAGTCAGCCATTCAGTCAGCCTCTTCTATTCGTTTCTCTTCCCTCCCTGAGTCGAGCTTCAGTCTTTTAGCTTCAGCTTTTAGCCGTTGATGCTGCCATTTTGTAATGCTTTTACTACTGCCTTTTAATGGCAAGCGGTTTAATGGCTCCTCACAGCGTTCGATTTTGTATCCTGAAATGAAAATAGTTTTGGCTTTGATTTATGCTGTTCAGTTTTATGGCTGTTGCCTGTTTAGGTTTATAGCGACAGCAGCTTTAAAATCCTTTTATATCGTAGCTGTTCCAGTTTACTGTATTTTTTTTGACAAATTCGACAGATATTTAGCTCTTTTATTTGAGATAGTTTAAGACATTTATATTGTTTAAACGTTGTTAACGATAACCTCCTTAATATTATTTTATTCAGTTTAAAAAAGTACTTATATGAATACTACAAACTATCAAATATTTTATGTAAGATATTTTCGACATTCTTATTTTAAACAGATTAATTTTTTTTGTAATAAAGTAAATTAAAGGGCATTTTTAGTTCAATAGCTTATTAAAAAACATGAAAAATTTTACTAAAATTTTAATAAAAAATGTAATTGTTTACTTAATGTATTTAAAGACATTAAGCAAACAACTACATTTTTTATTAAAATTTTAGTACATAAGAAATAATTAACGATAACCTTCTTAAAACTATTTTGTTTAGTTTTAATAAGTACTTATATGAATATCACAAAGATCAAATATTCTATAATAGATATTTTTGACATTTTAATTTTACACAGATTCATTTTTTTGTAATGCAGTAAATTAAAGGGCATTTTTAGTTCAATAACGAACCAAGCTTATTTATAAAACATATAAACAATTTACTAAAATTTGAATTAAAAATTTAATTGTTTACTTAATGTCTTTAAATGATGAGAAATAATTTAGATTTTAAAGCGGACCTTGCTGCGGTTGCAGCTGCTCTTTAAAATGTAATGCAAATGTCTCACTTTGGCAGCAGGACTCAAGCGTTGAGGAAAAGGATTTGCATTTACCTAAGCTCTGGAGACATTGCCATCCGCCAAGCGAAAGGATGGAATCTCTGAGACGGGAAAAGGGAGATTGGAAGCTGAAGTAACAGGAAACTGTTGGAGCTGCTGGGCCATATTCTGCAACTTGGCATTGGCTTTGACGTTGGCTTTAGTGGCGCGTGTCGTGTCGTGTCGAGTCGTGTCGCCTGAAACGGAAATGGCAGCCATTACACAGCAAGGACGAAACTTTGACGTCAGAACTGCTGCTCCTTGGCTTACATTTCATCAGCGCTAATGATAAGAAAACAATTCGACGAAGAGAGAGAGAGAGAGAGAGAGAGCAAAAAAAAAATATCAAGAAAAATTAGAGGAGACACAAAAGTCAAATGGCAACAGGACACAGACAGGACGAGTCGACTGGAGTCAAGTCGAGTTGTGTTGAGTTGAGAGTTGAGTCAGGGGATGTTCCTGGCTGCTTAGCGAGCATAAATATTGTAATAAGCATGAAAATTACAATTTCAGCTGCAGCTTGAAGCTGAAGCTGACTTGTCTGGCATTGCAATGACAACGCTACTTGCTACTTGCTACTTACCACTTGCTACTTGCCACTTGCTACTTGCCACTTGCCACTTTTGCTGTCAGTTGGCATTGAAGCATTTTGTAATTTACATTTAATTAGGGGATTTTGTGCAACGAAAATTGCAATGCCTTGACTAAATCGCCAGGATGTCTGGGCCACTTTTGTTGAAGGTGTTGCTGGCAGTAGCTAAGTGTATTTACATAGGGGAAACATTGAAGAAGGAAAGAGCGATAGAGAGAGAGAGAGAGAAAGACTGGGAGAGAGAGAGAGTTATGCTAGGACTTAGAGTTACTCAAAGGATTTGCCAACGTGCTGTGACTTTGTTGGCAACTTTGGCTTTGTCCGCTTGTACTACGTGTCGTATGAGCAACATTTAATTAAGTGACTTTGTACACTTTTGTGTTGACTTCTTTTTTTTAATGCTGTGCTGCATTGCGTGTGTTGCCTGCGACTGAAAGGCAGCATAACTACAGCCAGGTTATGACTGCAAACAGGAAATTAAGTTCTAAGCCGCTGCCGTTGGCCACGTTAAGAAAGGAACGTAAGAAGGGGTTGAAAGGGAAAGGGAACTTGCCACCTTAGTTGCATACAGTGTTGAAAACATAATTGAAGGCATTTGGGCAAAGCTTATGTGCATTTATTGTAGCAAATGGAATTCAGATTGGGCCTTGAATTGGCAAGACAATATTTTGGCCTTACTTTAAATGAGTTGCAATTATACAGGGTACACAATGTAATTACAAAAGTTATGAAATTGGGAGATTGCAAATTTGTTTCCTATGCAAAAGTGATTCTAACTTGCTGACTCGTTGCAGGACAGTGTAGAAAGTTGAAGCCTCAAGCAACCGCAGAAACACATCAGAAACTGTGACCATTTCTGGTAATTTGATAAGGTCGGAAGCCGATTATGTGGTTGCTCTGCGAATCAACTGTCAGTTGCAACTGCAGCTCTCACCTATTGCCATTGGGAAGCCTACAAGTTGCCCGAGCCAAGGTCCAGGAACTAGCATGACTTTGCAGCATATTAAGCATATTATTGAAAATTTGATACTCTCCCAGTTTGTATCTATAGTAGCCAAAAGATTGATGTTTGACTCTAAACTTGTCTACTCTTTCTGTAAGTGTATACAAAACTGCATCACAATACGATGCACTTGTTGCAATCGAAAGCTCGGCAAGCAGACGAGCAACTGACTCGAAGAGAACATTTTAATGCCAGATTTATTCATTGTCAAAATCTCAAAGGCTACGCACGCATAATTCTAGAAATCCCAACTGTAAAAGCTTAGAGTTGAAAGTTAAATAAGTATTGAAGTAAAATTTATAGTAACATCTAACAGTAAAAAGTGAACAAAATTAAAATATCTAATAATTAATTTAAAAAAAATACAAAATAGGCAAATCGAGTAGGCAACTCGAGTTTTTAAAAAATTAAAAAATTAGATAGAATTAATTTACTAAAAAAAAATATTCTACTACATTTATTATCAACTAAAAGTGTGTTTTTCTTTTGCAAAAACTATAAATTGTTAGTGAATAAAAACCAGTGAATAATAATTAAATTAAAAAAGAAACATTCTAATTAAGAACAATATAAATAGTTCTGATACCTTACCTTAAACATTTAATTGAACACATTTTATTCTTTTAGATATAAAATTAGTGCAAATAAACCAATTAAACAATAAAACATAAAAAATGTAGTTAGTATAATTGAACTAAATACATTTACTGATTTATCAGCAAACAATTGTTTTTCTAGCCATTAAACACAATCATGCTCGATCTAAATTACAAGTTAACTGTGCGTATACGCAATGCCAAAAATGCCAAACAGGCCGCCTCCAACAACAAGACAATTTAAACTATCTTCATAACTTTTGGTAAAACTCTCAGTTAGCGTTTCCCAACATTATTAGCCAAAGGCATTTGGCCATCAAAATAACACAAATACCCAAAGTGACACACAAATATGTCGAAGAGATAAAGACAGGGAATATTCAAAATACAAACAAGAGAAGAGGACACACTCCATAAGCTGAGCAGACAACCTGTATGCGTAGAACAATTTACCAAATTCTATTTCACGATTTTAAAGTGTCGCGAAGTTTCGCGAGTTGCAGCAACTTTAAAAATATTTCCAGCGGCAAAAAAACGCTCTATTACACACATATGAAAATTACTGCTGACAAGCAAAAGGAGTCCTTAAAATTTGCGTAACTGTTGCTAAGCAATGTCTTTGAGGTGCATACATGTGTGTGTGCGTAGGTGTGTGTGTGTGCCTTGTTTGTGTAAGTTTAAAGCATTTTGTACCTTCCAAAAATACGAGAACATTGTTGCTAAAATTTCTCATGTTTTACTTGTCTCTTCTCCCGTGTGTGTTTGCAATGCAAAGTGGGCAGCAATGTAAACGATAGATTGCTGAGCAAAAAGGGGGCGTGGTCGTGGGCGCGTGCTTAGGGCTCTGTCTGGGTAACCACATGTAGGAGGCGTGGTGGTAAAACATTTTGGCTTGCGACAACAGAACACAGTTTAAATTCACTTCAAATTCAGCTTCGCCATCACAGGCGTATCTTAAAGATGCGTAATTTCAGTTAAAATTTTTCAGAGTTACACACACACATTGGTACACTTGATAAGCAAATGTTTGTATTAGAATTTTGAAGCTTGATTTTAAGTCGTAAGCATTATTTACACTCAATTCACCTGCTGCTTTTAATACGCTTCAATAAGATTCGCCCCAAGAAGTAAATTCACTTTAAATTCATTTCTTTACAGCTCGTAAACTTGGCTTTTTATATTTGGCCAGCCTTTTGAAAATTCCCCGTTTGGCATTTGAATCTCATATCGGTTGGTTGAACGCAAAATATTTATTCTCAAATCAATTGGAACACGACTCTTCACACAATTTTCATTGGAAATATAAAGGTAAGAATAGCATATTGTAATTGAAAATCAGCATTAAATACAAGAAATAGATGTGATTAATGTTGTGAATCAATTTAAATTCAATTTAATGCACATTATTCGTACTAACAATATGTTTAAAACTAAACGGATTCTTGGATTTTCAAGCAAAGGGTTAAGTATCACCTTTTTTGGTGTTGGTAATTTTTATTTTGGAAATAATACTTATTGAAAAAAAAAACACAATGATTTATGATGCAATAATTAAAACTTTTGATTCTATTATTTCACATTGTTAATTTTGTATTTATTTTTTTTAAACTTATATGGCTTGTATTTTATTCGCAACACATTAGATAAAAACTCCTGTCTTAAGTAAATACAAAATTTATTAAAACATGTTTATCAACATTTTTAATATGAATATTTAACAAAAGTTTAGCTATTTTCAATGATTGAAAAAAATATTTAATTTGAAACCGTTTTTTCGATATTTCATTAATTTTATTTATATTTATTTTATTTATAAGTTCTTTGTCAAACTTAATTTGTAAGCAATTTGCAATCAATAAAAAACGCAAATGAATTGAAGTTGTTTTACATTTTCTGTGTTTATAAACTATGCACTACCAAATATAACATTAATTTGTTTTTAGCCATTCAAAGATAATAAATTTATTTAATGTTGAATGGTAGTATTTCAAAATTTTAAGTGTTTTGTGAGCTTGTCAATGTATCTTGCTATAAGTATATAAATAAGAATTTATAAAGTAAGATATACATTTTTAACTTGTCTTTTAAGTTTAGCAAAGAAAACAGCAAAAATTGAATTTTAGCAAAATGATTAGAGATAGACTACCCGAATTGCTTGCTGCAAGAAAAAGATGGAACATCGAGGATGAAGAAGGTGAGGAGGAGGAAACAATATTCCAAATGGATAGTGAAATGAAAGATTTTTTCGTTATCGTAGAAGAGATACGAGAATTGCTATATAATCTCCAAAAATCAGTTGCTGAGATACAAGACAAACATTCGGTTATATTGTCCTCAATGCAACGCGATGCAAACGCCAAACATCAGTTGGAATATCTAATGTCCGAGATTCAGATGAATTCCAATAGTGTAAGTGAGAAATTAAGGAGCATTATGGAAACCATTGAAAAAAAGGAGCGTCTGCTGATTAACTCTGCTCTTCTTCGAATGCAGAAAATGCAGCACTCGGGATTACTCTATAGATTTGTAGAGATTATAATCGATTACAATCGCATTCAAATTGATTTTCGTGAGTGCTCCAAGACACGAATCCAACGTCAACTGGAAATCACAGGACGTTCGTTGAGCAACGAAGAATTGAACGATATGCTGGAGCAGGAGAATCCATCACTATTTTTGCAGAACCTGTACACGGATACTGAAATATCCAAGCAAATGATCTTAGATATCCAGTATAGGCATGCCGACATTATAAAACTGGAGACTTCCATCAGGCAGCTGCACTCTTTATTCAAGGATATGCAAATGATCGTTGAGTCTCAGGGCGATTTAAGCAATTGCATTCAGTATAATGTGAACAATGCCTCGGAGTATGTGGATTTGGCCAAGAGGAATACCAAAAAAGCGCTCAAATACCAATTGAAAAATCGTCGCAAGCAGACATACGTATTAATTTGCTCCTTATTATTGGTTATCCTGATTATTGTCATTTGTTTCTTTTTATTGATAAATTAGAGATAGACATAATATTTACTCAAAACTTAATTTGGATGTAAATTTATTCAGTATACAATACACACTAAAAATTATTATTTGAGTCGTAATTTAAATAATATAAATAAATGATTCTTAGTTTATTAACTGAAAAAATAAAATAAGGCACAGACGACGATGATATGTAATTGTCCTATAATCATATATTAATTTAATGATCTTATCATCTACAATTTTGCGCATGATTAAAAAATAAACAAATGTAAAATTAAAACAGTTTTTCCATTTTTAATTGGCTCTAAATTCTATAGAAATAATTGTAAAAGCTGTTTAGGTTGCTGAATCTTAAACTATTTGCTGAATATTTGTAATTTAATTCCTGTTTCCTCACCACGAAAACCTATAAAATTCTTTTAAAATTGTATTTCTTTAATACAATTTTAATTTAATTAAAATCTGTTCAGCTTGGACTTTTCTCAAAAACCCATTTGTTTTGTCCAAAATTTGTAAGCGATAAAATCGTGTTAAAGTTTTTAAACAAATGACCCAAAGACAGACACCCACATGGAGAGATGAAGAGAAAAGAGGGAAAGAGAATAGAGAAAAGGAAGATAGAAGGATTGGACCAAAGAATAACTGGCGTTTGTCTCTCTTCTAGCTAATTCCTGCAAATTACTAAAGATTTGATCTGCAGGCTTCTAATAACTACATGGTTATTATAAAACTTTTTCCATTTTATAAAAGTTTTTTGCATGGAAATTCGCTAAAAGAAAAGAGGAAAAAGATGGAAAATGCAAAGCCGGGGACAAACGCACATGGGAAAAATGAAGCGATCAAAATGGGGAAAAAGTGAGGCAATTTACGAGAACACGTCCAGCCATTATGAGTGTGAGTGTGAGAGTGTGGGTGTATTTACTCCCCCTTTGGAACAGGATGGAAGGACGAAAAGTTGCTGGAAGAGTGACTTAAGAATTTTCATGCGAATGCAACTTTTGCTGGAGAGAGTTTCTGAAAAGGTTTTTGATGCCGCTGCTGTTTCCCGCTAAAAGTGCATGTGTCTTGGCTACAAATGTTACCGAGAGAGTCCTGTGTGTCCCAGTTTGTAGCCTTTACTAGCCTGTAGACTGTAGACCGTATCCCGTAACCAGGCGCAAACTTGCAAGGACAGCATTTGAATTTGAAATTGAAAACAAGTTTATAACGTGAATTGGCAAATATAGCGCTCAATGGTGTAAGACGAGGAGTTGGGGCAAAAAGAGATTTTCCTGTTGCCATGCACGACTGACATTGTCAAACATACACATACACACACACACACACACACACACATACACACACACACACACACACAATGGCACACACTAAGCTGTTTCGTATTGACGCACTTGCTTCTCAAGTAGCAACTCTCAAAAGGACTTTGGACTCTGGTCTGCTCTCTCTGAGTTTGGTCTTGAACGACTTTTGGATGCTGCCGGCGGGAACTGGCTTTTGTTGTAACTGTGTCGCACACACACACACACACACTCAACACACACACACACCCATTTGCCTTAGCAACTTTCATTTGCGTAAGTCGTTTTCAACGTCAACGCCGTGAGGCAAATTGTTTGCTCGCCTCGTTTTTCCATTCAAATTGCTTTCTTTTCGCCTATATAAATATAAATATGAAAGCAGTACACACACTCACACACACACACACACACACAACAAATATATGCATACATGTATACACATTTGTTATATAGAGCATATATGCATTGCTGATTTATGTACATTACTCGCATTGTGTTCCATTTACCTAGAGAAATGCAAATGTTGTCGATGCAGTTGCGGCTGCTTTTAACTTTCTGCCAAATACAGGTCAAGTTTCTTGTTCTTCACACAGGTTGGTTGTAACAAAAGTTTTAAGTGCATTTGACGTATGAACAGATTCTTAGATTTTGTTCAACATCAACTGGAACAATGCCAACTTAAGTTTTATCACTCCTTTGTATTCGGTGTATCGTGATTTATTGTGATATATATTCAGCACGTTAAATAATTCAAATATATATATTTTTAATGATTTAATAATTATAAGAAATATGAATCAAATCATTTTTATCAGGTTTACGAAGTCTCTACCCTAAACTCCAGATTGAATGCTTTATCTGGATTGTTTAGTGGAATACAGTTTTGTTTGTGAGAATTGTAAAATTAATCTGTGGTTACAGTTTTAATAATCACATTCCTTTGTTTTAACTGAAACAAATCTGCAGCTATCCGTCTTAAATTTCAAATATCTGTCTTATTTTTAAATGCAATAGCTCAATAAATACCCAAGAATGAGACTGACTAACTAAACTAAATGACGGCTAACAGCTGTTAAATTAAACGACTAAAAAACAGCTGACAAATTGTTTAACTGACTTTCATATAAATTGACAGAAATGCAGTAAAAAATTCAGAACAGTGCAAGCAGTGTAAACGACAGCAACAATTTCATTAATTAGACAATTTTATAAATATTCCAAGTTGATCAACATGAAAACTATTTGCCTGTTTGCCTTTTTGGTCATGATCGTTGTTGTTTTGGCCGATCATAGCCAACATCAGACCAAGCCTGGCGATGTTGTCCATTGGACAACATCCAATACGAAGGGAGCTGCCACATTGAATCAGACAAGTCATGCCAAGCAGGAGACTGGACTGAAGACCACAGCAACAACTGCAACAACAACTGCAGCAACAACCACAACAACTGCAACTGTTGCCGTTGATCAGGCCAAGGTGGCCGCAGGTGCAGAGCCTGCCAAGGACACAGCTGACACGGCTGTGACCACTGAAGCTCCAGTCACCCCAACATCAGCTGCTGCTGCTCCGGATGCGAAGGATGTCAAGCCTGCTGAGCCAAAGCCCACCCACAAATAAGAGGGTCCAAAACTGACATGTGACATGATTGTGACAAGCATCACTGAAAGTGGGAAAGGATTATTGACATGTTTTTATTATACATTATTATCAGCAATTTAATTTATTTTATTGTTTTATTTTTTAACATTAAACCAATAAATATGTAGAAGCAACACACAACTACTGATTTATTAATGGTTCTTAAAGTGAATAAATCCATACAGCTCTTTACACTTTTGCTTATAAATTAATGAGGATCGATCTTAGTGAGCATTTTAAAAGTAATATCATCTAAAAGAGAGCCTAGCTAAATGTGTTTTGTGATAGGTATACTAACCAAAGTAATTTATACTTATTCACTGCATTGATAAAAATTAACAAAAATGTTAGTTATTCATGTCATTATTTTAAGAGATTATATCATAGGACATAATTTTATCATAAGTTATTATTATTTTAGGAAAATATATCACAGATCGATTTGAACAAAACTGTCGTGACTAGTGCGATAAATTATAAATAACTTAATACTTGTAGCGCTGGAAATTAATGAGATAAAATTAAATTAAACTGTTAGACTGTACCTTTTACATGCTGACTAAATTTCTTTTAAATCGGTTTACTATATGGTTTAGCTGCTATAGGAAGGATCGGTAGACAAATGAACTTTTGTATTTTTTCCAGTGGGAAAAATTTTTGGTCAAATTTCTTAGAACGATCATTTTTATAAAAGATAATTGACAAAAATGTGTTACAGTTTCCTCGCCCCGTAAGAATAAAGCATACCTGCGTCTTACAAATATATATACCAAAGAAACACTGTACGATCTAGGTAAAACTCTTTCGTAAATTATTACAATACATCGTATATCGATAAATGTTTATTTATTTTATTTTATTTATCAATCAGACAAGAGAAACTAACGCACAATCTGAATAATGTAATTTGATCTCAGCACAATCCAAAAGATATATGCACAATCTAAAATCATAAATGATAATCTATCAAATGATTTAACACCGTTTGCCATGATATCGGACCGCAAGGACATCATGTATCCTTTTCACTGCAATAAACACCAATATCTTGTTTAGCGATAAGTTAGATGGGATAAATGCTGTATAACTAACCAACTAAGTAACAACTAGAAAAAAAGGCGGCATGTGTCTGCCATTGTATCCTGTTGTCCTGTTGTCCTACTGTCCTTTGCATTTACCTGCAGCATCAGTTCGCTGTCGCCATTGCGGACAACTGAAAATTTAACAAAACCAATTATTTGATTTTAAAATTCCATTAAAAGATATAAAAAAGTAACGTAGGATGCAACAGTGAGCAGCAAGGACACCAAGGACGCCAAGCTGCTGGATTGCCGCCTGTTGTGGCCGCCTGTTGACACACCAGGCCGCCCTCAAGTCAAGGAGCAATGGCTTTGTCTTCGGAGAGATAAGCTGAACACAAAAAAAAATAACCCGAAAGGGTTTAGCACGTGCGGAAGCAGCCATAAATAAAACTCGCACTAGGTACTTGGGCAAATACAATAAAAAAAACTGGAAAAAGAAGGCTGGACGAGGACTAAAACTGGGATGAAGACAACACTAACGACGTTGACAGGCGACCAGCAGTTGAGACAGAAGGACACTCCTGATAATGGCTGACAGCCAATCAATTGTGGCGCTTGGTATTGAAAGTGGTTTTTTGAATAGTTTAGAGACTTTGTTGTACATAGAAAGTATCTCTTGCTTATTAATACACTATTTGTATTTTAAACAATTAACAGCACATTTTAAAAAAATTAAAAATAAACAAAGTAGTGAAAAGATATGAAGAATAAAGTATAACACTTCCTTGTGTCATTTTCCAATTAAGATAGTCAGAAATTTGAAAGTAATATCTTAGAAGTTATCCAGTATTTTTCGTTTACTTAATCTGATAGAATTGAAAATAATGTCATTACATTAAGTATAATATAATTGTCAGAAATTCAATCATAACAAATCATAATGTAATGCATTTCTAAAATTTAAATGTTGATTTGGTTTTCTATTTATCATTTCAATATTAGTTTTAAATTTTAATATACTATTTTTCGACAATATTATTATTATTTTAGTCATCTTTTGACACTAAATGAATAAATAAAATTAAAACTTATATAATTATATCAATTATAAAGTTTTATAAATTTAAGTCATGGTGAATTTGTATGTTAAATATCCCTTATATCTTTAGCTTATAAAAAGTTTTAGAAAATCAACTTATATATTCTGAACAATATCAATTATCATTAGATTCTATACAACATAAGTAATATAGCATTTTAAATCAAACTATAAATGTTAAGATTCTCTTTTAGCCAAATTGTATTCCACCTTGAAGCATACACTATTATTTATCCACTTTCAAAGCGAGTTCTTCAGTTTTCCAGTTGACACATGACAAATGTTTCAGCTGTTTTTCCTCCTCTCTCTCTCTCTCTTTCACACGCGCTCTGTCTGTCTCTGTCAGTTGCAGCAGCCGTGTAACTGTTTGTAAAATGTCAACAATTTATGTGCTAGCTTCTTGTTTATTAGCAACTGACAAAGGAATAAGGCGTTGTCAGCTGACCGTACAACAGGGCGTATGAGTAAGCTGGACTCCAATTAGAAGACAGCAGATGTTGCCTCTCTTTCACGCTCTCTCTCTCTCAACAACAATGCTGTGACACTTTACAATGTGTGTAATGTTGTCAGAGCCACGCCCACATTATATTCCTACTTTTTGCAGGATTTCTTTATTTTTTTTTATTATTTTTCAGCCACGCCAGCTACACTTTGCGCCAAAGTGTAATTGAAATGCACATTGAAACTTTGAGTATAATGCTCTTACAAGTTTTTTTTTTCCTTCTTTAGCAAAACTATAAAATACATTTTATATGAGAGGTAGGAGCAAAGTACATAAGTAGAAATTATGTGCGCATGAGGATGAAACTGATGCAGACGGCATAAAAGTCAGACTCAGACTTGGCAACAACAACAACAATGAAAAGAGATGAAGGAGAACAACAGCAACAACAACAACGACAACAACAAATGCTAGAGCAAAATATGATTTAATAGTGGAAAGTGCTTCTTCTATGCTTCGTTCGCACTGCATCTGTAACTTTTTGCCAAGCTGCTTTCTGGCCGTAATTTTGTTAGCGAGTCAAGTCAAGTCAAGTCAAGTTGAGTCAAGTCTGTTGGCCAGGAAAGGGGCAGAAGTAAAAGGAGAACTCCTGAAGTTTCTGCGGTGGCTAGCATAGCATCTGACAGCCGGTTGTCAGTTTCTGTGGCTTACACAAAATTTAAATAAATTGATGAACGGCTCGAGGCTGACTATGAAGCATCTTCCAGTTCACAGTTCTCAGTTCTCAATTCTAGCTGTTGATTTGCTTAGCCGCTGGCCTTGTTAAGATCCAACGATGAGTACATTTTTTTTTTTGGGCCAACTCTGCTGAAAACTTGCTACAAATTGTATTAGAGACTTGATGGAATTCAGCTGGCCCGAAGCAAAGACAAGTGCAACTGCAACGGCAACTGCAACTGCAACTATGTCTAAATTGTATTATGCATAGGAAAATGCCAGGCACAGGCATCCACTCATTCAGTCATCCAGTCATTCAGTCATCCAGTCATCCAGGAAGCAGGCACATGTTGCTTGAAATGTGGTAACAGCTGTCAGATGGCTGAAATGCTCGCTGGGTGGTGGCAATGGTTTTGGCTTAAACTTCATGTGGCTTGTGGTTTCACATACGCCACATGCAGAGCTACCATAAAGTCATAAGTCTTGAAACAGTAAACTAAAGTAGAGTTTCTATATAATCGATATTTTTTACAATTCACTCATCGATTTTTCTATAGGGGAACGTTATTGAATACTACATTTTTAAAAGTAAACCAACCTTTTAATAAAATTAATACAAGCAAAGCATTTCAAACGCCTTTTTCAATGTTTCAATAAAAGCTATTGATCATAAAAAACTACAATTATTTTCCAACAAATTTGTCACATGAACGCATAAAACTTTTGTATTTCGATAACCTACTAGTTTTAGTTTAATTTCTAAGTCTCAAAACTATGGACACATTTTTATAGGGAATAGTTGTATGTAAATATAATATCAATACGATCATTCAAAAAAACCCTTCCCCCTTAAAAAAAAAAAACCCACATTATTAAAAAAAAAAAAAAAAAAATAATTATTTTTATTATTTATTATTATTTTTCCAAAAAAAAACAAAATTTTTTTTTTTCTTTTTGAACCAAAAGCGCCCCATTCAAATGTGACCAAATGAGCCAAATGTGAGTGGTCGTGACTTATTATGTTTTTCTGTTGTTGCTACATTCGAATACTTATCATAAGATCTTACTACCTATTCCATCTAACATATATATTAATATTAAGTAACAAAGCTGATATTGATATCAAAAAACGCTTAATAAATAATAAAATTTTTGAAATTCCGAAATTTATGGTTTTAAAGCTACTGTAATAAATAAAAAAAACTGTATATAAATAATAAAAAAAATGCATTCATTAGTTTTCAGAAAATGTGAACGTTTTTAATAACGGGCTTGGAATTTTTTACAAATGCTTAGAAATGCTAGCTTATTATTTATATTTGGGTTTGGTTCAGTTCAAAGATTTTGGTGAACGGATAGTGTAATTTATCGTTTTCTTTTTTTAATAGTGCAGAAATAACGATAATATGCTTAAGCTGAAGTCTTAATTATATCTTATTCCCGCGTGATTTAAATAGCAGCTTACAACTATTACAGATCTATCACATGACGCATACGCCTCGTTGTGCACTCACTGCTCAATTCCCCGACTATAACGTTCGATAAAACGCCTTTTAATCGAACGTGTCATTAAACTTTCCATCAATTTGTGACGCACACGAACAAACCATAAAATGTCGTTGACAATTTTGTTCTGTTTTTCTTTTTTTTTACGCTCTTCCACTTTTAAGTTGGGTATAAAACTTTTTTCCACACACGCACACTTGCACACACACACACACACACACACACACGTTTATAAACAATTTAAGTCATACATGTGTTGTTTTTTCAACACAAGACAAACAGAGCTGAGCTTCTTTTTCTTCTCCTTCCTTTTCTTTTTTTTCTTCTTCTTCTTCTTCTTAGCACCCCCGCTTAACAGTTTTGTGCAGCCAAAACGTGTTTATGTCTGTTCATTGTCACATTTACTTGTAAAGTTTCCTTTTTTTCTTAACCCCTTCTTCCCGGCCATCGAAATTGCTCCTGTTACTGCCAATGTGCCACTGCCACTGCCACTGCCACTTTGGGCCAGGCCAAGAGTATGCTCCTTAGACATGTCAGCGACACAACAGCCAAGACACTTGCAGTCTGCACCAGAGTCGAGCGCGCTGACACGGCGAATGGGAAGGACAGAAATCATGAGGGGGAGCAAGGGAAAAAAATTGAATGCCAGTACGAGGAAAGGAGCAAAACGGAAGCAAATAAGCACAACACTGCACTACACTGCACAGCACAGACGACGATTAAAAGTGCAGACATCGCTGGGACATAAACAAGGCAGGAAGTTGTAAAAAACACATAAACAAAGTTGGCAGGCAAAAACTAAAACAAAAGCTGCAGTCGACCTCAAGCTCAGCTTCAGTTGCCTCAGCTTCTGTCTCAGCCTCAACCTCAGTCTCAGTTTCAGCCAAAAGAATTTTTCTCGTTCTCGGCATTGTCGTTGTTAACTTTGTGCCAAACTACACACACACACTCAAACTCACACACACACTCAGCTCACAGGATATGTTAGGCGTCTGTCGATTCGCAGTTCAAGGATGAACAATAACAGCTGAGAAATGAACACAGAGACAAAGATTAGAGACTCTTTCTTTTTAAAATATTTAAATTTAAAATTTTATGAATAGCTGGATTTCTTTTGCAAATGTTAATGTCAATTTTAATCAGAGCTTTAACATGTTCTTAAAACTTTATCAACATTTTTATTTTAAATATGTCATAGAAAGATAAATTAAATTTTTAATGACAGCTTTCCATCCTCGTTTGTAAAAGACTTTATAATATTTATTTATTTTATTTATTTACAAAGTGAGACCTAAGATCAATTGATTAAAAATAAAAAAATTATATGAAAATTATTCTTAAATTAAAAAAAATATAAAATAAACATATACATTTTTAATAAAATTTTAAAGTAAGCAGTTGACAGTAAAAATACATTATTTTTAATTAATTATTACTTATTAAATTATTTCTATTTTCGAGAATGTATTTTGAAATAATAATTTATTATTAAGTTTTATTTTGTGTCGCCAACTTTTAGAATAGAAGATGGCAATTTAGGATCAGGCGACTCATCTTGTTTCCCAACAAATTGGATCTCATATTAATGTTTTTTTTTAATAAGCTACTACCTTACAATACTCGATGAATTTCACAAATTTATAAAATGAACTGCCATCTTGTTGATCGGGAGCTGGCAAATTCTTAAATATTAAAATTGATACTCGAAATAAACTATTGTTTCGAAAAAGTCACTAATGTTTATTTAAGTATAAATATGTAGAAATTATTAATGCACAAACGTGATCAATTTCTAGAGCGATTGTCAGATATTGCTAAGCCAGATTGATTATTTTAAATTTTAAATTATTTACAAATTATGATGTAGAGAATCGAATCTTATTGCTGAAATTAAACTCATGACCTGTTCAAAAGCGATGACAATATTGCAATGCCCTTTTATTGTGCAGTTGTAGCACGATCATTGTTTTTGTTGTTGGTGTTGTTATTGTTTTTTTTGTTGGCAGCCAGGAAACGTCTGCTTAGCGGTAGCATTTCCGTGTGGGCATCCTGTCGCTCTGCTGCAGCTCCTTACTGCACAAACTCCACGAATACGAATATATAAATATGCATACGTGCGCATAGAGAACCCTTTTCTCTCTCTCTCTATTCTCTTGTCTCTCCCTTTCTCTCTCTCACCCTCGCTCTTTTTGTAGTGCTGTTTCAAGCACTTCTACACACTTGAGAAATAGGGATTACAATTTCATTTCAATTTCCTGCTTCTCTGCTTGTTATGCACACAAACAAAATGCAGCCAAGAATGACAGTAGCTACTTGCCACGCCCAGCCCCAAAAGTGGGCGCTCGTCTAAAGTTGTGTGTGTGTGTGTGTGTGCGAGTGTTGTTTACTCAAGGCTTAAGGTTTGAAATGGATTTGTTTGACTGGCAGCAAGCCGACTTGAGCACGACTACACACTGAGCAGATAGTCTCCCCCCTATAACCCCTTTTCCCCTGAAGTACCACCGAATAGCCCCTACTTCCCACCTACTTCCTAGTTCCTGCTGAACACATGTCGTACACGCTCAACGCCATTTAAGCTATTTAACAGCTTCCTTGAGCTGCAGTTTTCCTCTTTGCTTGCCTAGTTTTCAATTTACTTTAGTTTTTACCCCGTCTTGCATTTTGTTTTTGTCGTTGTCGTTGTCCTTATCTCTGTCTCTGTCTCTGTGTCTGTCTTTGTCTTTGTCTGTGGGATGGCTATGGCTTAATTAGCTTTTGTTGGCTTGGCAAAAACTTTTTTCTGTATTTCGTTATTCGTATTTTGTTTTGTCTGCTTTTGGCCTTTATTATTATTTTCAAGCGTTTTTTAATTTGTAATTTTTATGCCGCTTCTTTTTCCTTTATTCCTTATCGTCATCATCATCATCATCATCATCATTATTATCATCATAGTCTTGTTCTTTGCCTTGCTGCACATTAAACGGCTTCTACTTTAGCTGCAATTGAGTTTGGAGTGTAATGGCCAAAGTTTAATGAGAATTGGGTAGTTAGTTGGCATTTAAGTTGGCTAAGTGAAATCGTTTGTGGTTCGGGATCGTAACTCTGAGCAGAGAAAGAGATAGAGAGAATATTCTTTAACTATGCAATATCATTTTAATAGGGTGTTTTAAGAGAACTTAAATGGAATTATTGTATTTTATCCTTCTGTGTCTATATTAGTTTAAATAGTTAGTCAGTGATTTAGTAAACTGTAATGTAAATTCTTAGATATACTTTAATTTTTCCATTAAAAGTTTTTTTGCACCTGACCATAAGTTTTTTCGTCCAACTTTCAAACCATTTGTTTTGGGTTTTTCCAAATTTTAAATTTCTTATCAAAATTGTTGTTGGAATATTCTCAATAAAAGCCTTCAAAAGAACTGCATTTGATTCAGAAATGTCTTCAGATGCAAGTAAAAACGTGGCTTTCATTTTCTGTGGTGCTCACTGTAGTGCTGCAAACCACACAACGCACTCCAGAAATTCCAGGACTGATCGAGGCAAAAGTTTGGAGTACGAATAATGTAACAAGACTGCACCTTCCACAATTTCCAGGAATAAGTCCTGCGCCGGATTGGAGAAATCAGATGCCAACTGTAGATGCAGAAGAACCAAATGTTCAGACAGAAGATTCGATAACTAGTTCAATTCGCACAGCTACCCCAATTTCAAATCTTAAGCATAAGAGACGGATGAAAACTACACCAACTACTCCCAGAACAACCTTAAACCCAAGAAAAAAATACAAGAAGAAAGCAACAACAGTAACAACAACAACGAAACAAAGCAAGGCTGTTAAGAAAAATAAAACTAAACCTAGAAATCAAACAAGAAAAGCAACTACAAAAAAGATTCATACAAATCCAATTGCTAGAGATCATAATAGAAAACGGATAAAACCAACGACAGAACACCCGAGAAAAAGAAGAAGAAAACCAAAGAAAAAATTAGACAAAACATGTGATGAAAATTGCCCAAATTGTAAAACACTATAATAGTTAATTAATTAGGTGTGTTTTACAAATATAAAACCCAAATGCAATAGTTGGTGTTCCTGAAAAAAAATACCATTGCTTTCAAATGTCTAAAAAAAATTTTAAACTGCTTGACAAAATTAAGTATTTATTAAATTGAATTATAACATCTTTAAATTAATGCAAAATAATATTTTCAAAATTATTAAAATTCTGACATTTAACACCGAATTTTCGAACGGTTGATTTTGAAAAAATTTCTTTTTAAAATTCTGGAACAAAAAAATCGAATCAGGAGTTTTATAAAGTGTTTCTTTATATTAATAATAAAATAAATGTTATGCAATAAATTTTCAGCAAAAATTTAAAATTTTCTCTAAATGTTTTAAATATTTCATATTTTACTGTAATTGTATAAATGAATAGTATTTATAACCTGTAAAACTTTTAGAAAAATAAGCTGATATTTATTTGTTATAATTATTTTTCCCAGTTTATTCAAAGTATTTCAATAAATAAAAATGTTTATTGAAATAAATTTCAGTTGCCAGTCACTTGATTTTGAGTTTGATGTTGAGGTGCTTGGGCTGCTCCCACAGCAATCTATTTATTATTTTCTATTTTGAAGCGAGCGACATGAGCTTCATACACCCAATTCCATAAATATTCATTGATAAAAACCGAATGAGTATGAGAAAGCAGAGGAAGCAAACAAATTCAAAACTCTCTCAAAAAAATAAAGGACAAAACGACACAGAAAATTGTAACATTGCAATGGTTAAAAATTGCTGTGAAACTCGTTGGAAATGCCTTTTGTTTTATACTCGTATACTCGTACTCTTATTCGTATTTGCAGTATGCTGGTGGCATGCAGAATGTAGCATGTATTGAAATGGAACACATTTTTATGCAACAAAATATGAATTGTGTGGGGAGTTGGTTTTGGTGCTGAAGCTGCCACAGCATTTTGTGGCGCTGAAAATCGGGCATTAGCGTTTGTTTGATTTAGGTCAGTGCGATTTTGTAGCTCCCAGTGCCACGCCCACTCTCAGCAGAACTCCCACTCTCACTCTCACTCTCTCTCTCTCTCTCTATATATATATATATATCCCATTGGCAGTTGCCTGAGAATCGGAGAATCAGAGTTTGTGTCGCTCGGCAAGTTACCAGTTGCCAAGGCGCTTGAGGATTCAGAGAGGGGAATTGGGATTCAGGGTGGGGAGGGGAAGGGAGGGAAGGGGAAAGGTTTATCCTAACGAATGTGGCTGCGTTTCATTTAAATTTAAATGAACAACGTTGTATTGTGCTTTGAGGCATTGCAATTTGCTGTTTGGAATGCTGAATGTTAGCCCAGCTTCCAGCTGTTGTTGTTGTTGTTGTTGTCCTTGTTATTGTTTTTGCTGTTGTTGTTGTTGTTTCTGTGCTTTTAATCTGTGTCAAAATATTTTCCATGTGTGTGCTTCTCTTGTGTTGTGTTTCCTCTGTGTTGCATTTTAGCGCTGGGGGAAATGTTTTTCGACATCCATAAAATATACCGTGTACTATAAATTTGTTTTTCACATTTTTTGTATGCTCTCTTTCCCATTTGTCTTCTTCTTCTCTTTCTCTTAAACTGACAAATTTATTTATGTTAGAGTTTTACGTACTAGATTTTAGTTTTGTTTTCAATATTTGAGCAATTTTTGGCGCTTCTGTGATTTGTTAGTGTGTTGTGTATGTATGTGTGTGTGTGGATATGTGATATTTTTATTTCTAGGGATTAGTTGCTAGCAGTGCCAAAATATGAATTGCTTGTATTAAATTGCTGAGTTGTTGAGAGATTAATCGCCCACAGATTTATCGATACGGAAATTTAGAATATTCTACCATCGAGTGAGATTACCATGAGAAGTTGTTTGAGAGGAGCTAAAATTAAGGGCCAAGTGAATTTCTTGTTAATAGAGGTTCTTTTGAAAATAAATACAAAATTGAATAATAATTTCCTAAAAATATATTCTGATAATTTAAAAAAATTATTTTTCCCTTACTATAGTAGTAATAGCTGTTACTTAATAACTAATATGTTAATATTTAAATAATGTAGAAACTTTAAAAAAATTCTTTGTGCGCTAGGAACAAGTAAAATAAAATATATTATTAATTGGCTGATAAATGCATAAAGAAAAGAATAAGTATAACGTTAACTTCAGCTAGTAAATTAAAATTTGTATAAATATGATCAAACATTTTTTCTAAAAACTTTCGCTCTGTTTGCCTTTTTTAAAAAGGCAACAATATCGCCATATATCTTTATAGTTTATGTATACATTCCTACCTTATCGAGTGTTTTGTGTGCATTGCATGTTTTTATTGTTGCATTTGTTGTGCAATAATTTATGACTAAAATAGTTAATGAATTGAAAAAATGGCATGTGTCAGCACAGCACATGAAATGTTTTTTATACAAATGTCCAGGCCTGTGGTGCCTGGTGACGATGTGTGGTTATTTTTTCCCCTCTTTCCTCTTTCCCCACTCTAGTCTATTTCAGTTGGTCTGCCATTGTTGTTGTTGCTGCTGTTGATATTGCTGTGCGGTTGCCTGGTTGCCTCTGTGATTGGCAGTTGCATTGATAAGTGCCACAGGGCCATAAAAATGTGCATAGCCAAAAGGCTGAACGGCAGTTGATATATATTCATATTGCTTTTTCACTACAATATATTTATAGATTTGAATGTAAGGTCTTTTGGCCTGTTGCCTTTCAACAACAACAACAACAAAAGACAAACACTGACAAGAAATTTATGTAGTGCCTAAAAGCAAATAGGCAGACAACTGCTTTTATATTTAGGGCCTTCAATTTAAAGCTGTTTGACTCACTGTGGTCTGCTTTTTTTATGATCAAAATGCAATCACTATTTTAGGTACTTAATGTAGGTTCTATAAAAGATGCTAGCACATTTTCTTTAATCACATTAAGCTCCAAGTCTTTCCGCCAACACAATGTATTTTCTTCGGCTGCTTTTGTTGATTTTGCCACAACTGTTTGCCATCTTAAAGGCACAGGATTTATCCTTCAATGGATTACGAATGTTCCAGAAAGTAGCTTCAACACCAGCGATCACCTACATTAATGATATTAGCAGCAGCACCACCGAAGGCAACATCAAAGCATCGACTTCCTTCAGTTCGACAACAAACATCTTTGAAAGATTTCTAACCAAGACACGCACCACACGATCTCCAATGGAGAATACCACACGATCCTTTAAACATTTGAATCCCACGATCAATGTAACCACCGAAGGATTGTGGTTCATTAGAACCACAATTAACAAAACAACAAGTACATCGAGTGTTCCCTCAACGCGTAGCTTTAAACCAACTGATTTTAATATATTAACAACTATACCAACAGCAACAACAACAACAAAGACTACCGAAGCAACAACAACAACAACAAGTAGTACTATTGCTATACCAACAACAACAATAACCACCTCAACAAATACAACTAAAACCACTGAGAAACCAGAATTGAGTCTTTCTTCAACTCATCGGCAAACACTTCATTCCGGCCATCATTTGAGCCCTACAACAATCAGATCTATTGTTAATGGTAGTGACAGTCCTAAGCTACACTTCTCTACGTTCATTCTATTCTTGTCAGCTTTCAGAATATTCATCACATATATTTGAAAAGTATCGGTTTCTAATATAGTAAAAAAAAATTATAAAACAAAAATTTCATGATTTTATGTATTTTATGAGTATAAACATTTATGTAATCAATTCTTATTTATATAATTAAATAATTTAATTCTTATTACGATTATTGTATAAATAATTTTTTAAGTAATCTCAAGAATAAATATTTCTTTATAATCCAAATAAAATGCTTAAAAATAAAAAAAATATTTAAATTACATTTACCCATTAACAACAACCCCAAAAACAAAAACCACCTAAAAAACAAAATATTTTTTTTTTTATTTTTTTATTTTTTTTTTTTTTTTTCCCCCCTCACCCAACCCCAACCCTACACAACATAATAATATACTACAAACATTAACCACCTAAACACAACTAAAAAAAAAAAAAAAAAAAAACAAAAAAAAAAAAAATGTTAATCTCCACCAAAACAACCCACAACAAAAAAAAAAAAAAAAAAAAACAAAAAAAAAAAAAAAAAAAAAAACAAAAAAAAAAAAAATTTTTTTTTCCAATCAAAAAATTCCCAAAGGAGTTTTTTATCCTAGTGTTATTTATTTAATGTATTGAAACCTTTTTTCACTTCAATAGACGCGTTAACTAACCGAATTAATATTTATTTTGAAAAATTTTGTCGAGCTGCAAGTTGGAATTAAGTAAATGCGAGGATTTAACTATCCTTTTTAATTATAATTATATAAATCATGTACGCTTTATTTCCATGGCATTTTCAATTAAGGCTTTAGTTCATTTTCATTATGATTTTCATTACAATTTATACGCTGCGTCGCTGCAATGCGTTGAAAGCAAAAAAAGGGATAAAACTATTGAAAAAATGTGGAGCAACAAATTGGATTAAAGCAACGTACAAAAAATTAGCCGAAAAGAGCTAAATCGATTAAATATATATATGCATACGTGAGTATTATTTTTTCGGCTAGCTGCTGTGAATGTATGCAGAATAAAATATGTCACAAACTGTTCATAAATTCATTTAGCGCATAAAATTGGCGCCAGTTGATGGCGCTCTGCGTGTGCAATTGCCAGTGAATTATTTAACATTTAAAAGTGCATTTCGTATTTGTTTCGGGGCGACAGACCAAAAACAAAAACCAATCTATACATATATGCAGCGTGTTTTTATATGTACATATTTATATAAATTCCAAATACTATACTATTCACTTATAAGTATTTTATGCACGTTTGCCATTAGCTGGCGCGTGATGTCATCGTCATCGATGTTCGGTAAAAGTTTTTGGCCAATACAGCAACAACAACAGCAACTTAGGCTGTTGAGTGTCAAGTTCAGCAAACGGATTGTGGCAAGTTATAAGTTGCCTGACTAAACGGCCGTCAAAATGCTATACGATACACAGCTTGACAACTTGACAGCTGCGTTACGTATACGCCGTGTAAGTACAAGGAAAAAGTTCAGATGTAGAAAAAATTAACACTAAAAACTGATGATTTAATACCCTAGCAGTTAGTTCAGTTACACTAATGTATTGACAATTATATGAATTTTATACAGGTTTTCTGCAACATTATAATAATAAATAATATATTGCTTAGTCAAGTTTAAGTTTCATTTAAGACTTTACTCTTATTTACTGAAAACAATCAAACTTTTTTTACTAATTTTCTGCACACTGAGAAACTCTCTTTCAATGCGTTACAAATCTCCTCACAACTTCAAAATACCATTGACTAGAGCATAAATAAATTTGCACACAGCTGTTGCGATTTTCACCTTGTGAAAGTTTGCATTTGCTTTGCCATTTTCAGACGTCAAGTTCACACGCTTTGCTCTTGGCCATGTTGACACAGCTGACGGGAAAAATGAAAGAAAATCTATACATATACAGAGAAAGAGCAACAATACCAACAGCTGCAACGTTTGCAACGAAAATAAAAAGAAAAAAATGAAGGAAAGTTGATTGAAAACTTTTCAACATACGGCGCCAAAAACTTTGGCTATTGGAGGTTCCCCTGTTATTCGAGATTTAAATCTGAGAATTTTTAAAGCAAACTACCTTCATTGTTCATATTTATATTAAATTAATAATTTTGGTTTATTTATGGTGTTACAAAATTTTGTAAATAAAAAAATTACTTAAAATACTTTTAAAAATACTAATATTCTACTGTAATGTAATGCATTTTTACTATTATTTAAAAAATCACTATTTATTGAAATGCACTCCCAAAATAATGATTAATTTTGAAACAAATTTAAATTGTGATTATTATTCAAAAAAAAAAAAAAAATAAGCACATTTTTAAATAATAAATATTCCTTGACTAATTAAAAAAAAAATAATGATTATTTTTTGAGTATCGACAAAAATTTTTTATATTTCCATATTTCTAAAGTCTGACGACACCATCTGTTTTCTGTGCTTCAACTTTCGTTTAAAAAATATGATATTTTATAAATATGTTGTTTTAGGTGATTTATTACCATTTATTGATAAAATTCTTTTAAGTGTTTACTATATTTATTTTAGTAAATGTGTCATTCAAGTTTATATGTGTGTTTACGAATGATAGTTGAATTTCTTTCATTTATTTAATTAAGTTTTTGTATCTTAAGTTTTATCTTTACATATCTAATATCCACTTACATTTTATTAAAGAGTTAATTTCAAAACAAAATTTATTTCAGTGTATCACAATGCTTATAACTTTATTTTATGAACAAACTCTTTAGAATTTTCTTGTTAAATTTTAATTTGTAACACATTTTCAGCATGTTATGTGATACACAAAAACTGATGATATGCTTTAATGGATGCTAGATCTATACTTTCTGCCATAACGCTTCTTCTTCCTCTTATCCTTGTTGGCCTTCTTCGTTGTTGCTGGTGTAGTTGATCCCAAAGTGCTGCTTGCTTCCAGAGTTGTAGTGCTCAAAGCATCACTCTTTAGAGTCTCAAAAGCCATGTTATCGAAACTCATGAAGGGCACATCCATAGACTGGGATTCTTCATTTGTGGACTTCATAAAGATTGACATAAGGCTCTGATAAGGTTCAGCCTGAACTGCAATAAAGCTTAAAACAAGGATTACTGCAAACGTTATTGTCTTCATTATTCAAATGTATCTTCTGCTTGTTGAAGTTGAAGTTGGTAGATGAACTGTGTCTTAAAGAAGGTCCCTCTTCCTATTTATAGGGATTGAAAAGAATCTGTTTTATCAGTGAATCTGTTTTCTGCATTGATGCAAGTGGAATTCATTTATAAAAATAGTAGAAAACAGTTGCCTATTACCAAAGACTGAGTCAAACAGTTAAACAGTTGGGCAGTTAGGAAGTTGGAGTATAAAAGCTGGCACTAATTGCAATTGGAATTCAGTTTGCGCTCAGCAGTTCTTGTGAAAGAGTTTAAAGAAAATAAAATGCGTTTTCTACCAGTATTAACATTTGTTTCTGTGCTTGCTCTGGCTTTATTCTCATTGCCAAATGCTGTCGAAGCAGAAGCTTCAGCTGAAGCCGAAGCTGGAGCTGAAGCCTTGCCAGAACCAGCTCTGCCAGAAAATTCCGAGCTGAAGAAGCCAAGGCCAAAGACAAGTCAGGGAACTACCACATTGTCACCCAAGGATCTGTTTCTTATGCATGCTCAACATTCAACAACCAAAAAGGGATCAAAAAATCGAAAAGTGGGATCATCTCTAACGACAAAAGCAACAAAAACAACAACTCAAGAAACAACGACAACAAAGCCAGCAAAAACAACAGCGTCAGCTACACCAACAACGAAGCCAAGTGGCAAACCAAATGCCAAACCAAATACCAAACCCAAAGCCAAGGGCAAGGCCAAGGGTAAGGGACAAGATAAGGGATGCAAGACGAATCAGAAGGGAAGTCGCAAGAGTCGTGCCAATTGCCAGCATTCCCATCACAACAAGACATCCTCTCCCACCCACATGGACACGGTCAGCAATGAGACAGTTACTCCAGCTTCTGATCCTGCTAAAGAGATCAGAACCAAGGCCGAACTTGTTGCTCTTGACAGCGTCAATGGAACAATCGATGAACACAATGCTTTCCCATAGGACAACCGATCAGATCGACCAAATATATAATTTTACTATGCTATAAATATTTATAATAAATATTATTGTGTATTTAAATATATCTTTTAATATATTAAAATAAATATTACAAATTACTTTTGTCTTCGTATGCCATTAAAATAAAATATTTTTTGATAAATATTTATTCTAAATATTACTGATGTTGATAAATATTATTGTGTATTTAAATATATCTTTTAATATATTAAAATAAATATTACATTTCATAAATATTACTTTTGTCTTTGTATGCCATAAAAAAATATATAAAAAAAAAAAAAAAACCCAGACATAAAAAATATAAAAAAATATTAAAAAAAAATTTTTTTTTAATTTTGAAAAATATTTATTCTAAATATTACTGATGTTGATGCTGATTAAGAATATATATACTTAATAGGGTCGGTGATGCCTCCTTCTCCCTGTTACATACATTCCAGCGAACACAATATACCCTTTTACTTATTTTTTAAGTAACGGGTATAATAAACTTAAGTAAAAAGATTTCAAATTAACTATATATATTTAGCTATTCCAACAAATGAAATTGTTGTAGTTGTATAGCTCTGCACTCGAAAGTGTCTTAAACAAATTATAATGAGGAAATTATGTATATTTCTCTACTAAATTGAGTACAGTCCAATTGTTTACTGCAACGCAGCAAATACAAATTTCGAAATTTATATGCAGATACACCAGACATATTAAAAAGTGCAATTGGAGAAACTCATTAGCATTAAAATGCAATTAGGGTCAATTAAAACACTTGAAATGTCCGAATTGTACCAGTGAGGCAAAATCCATTGATAATAAACATGCAATGGCCTCGACATGGATATATATGTTAGAAAATGCAAAATGCAAACTGAAAATGCGAAATGCTAAATTTTCCAATTGTAATGCACAAGTTTCGCGCTGTTGAAACTAAAATTCAGATAATAAAAACACAAAAAATGGGGAAAAAACTTTAATAAATGCTGAAACGTGGTCATAATTTCTAGTTACTTTTCTAATCTGCTGATTATATAAGAGGCCATAAATTTTCGCATGCTTTCATAAATTGTTCGTGCATAAATTCTTGTGCTGAAATCTCTGCTACTGCCCCTATTTCTTTCTCGCTCTCTTTCTCTTTGTTTCTTTCTCTTGCGATATCGCATTTTTTGGAGCAGTGAAAATATTGTTGGGTCCTGCAGCAGCTTTTCAAATATTCATTCATGCAAATTCATTAACGTATTTTTTTTTTTTTAACTCGCCGTCGCGTTATGAATTCAAAGGCTGCACATTGAGCAGACAGCAAAAAGAATATAACGTATACGTATTGTATATTACGTATACGCCACCGCAGAAAGATAGAATGAAAAAAAGAGACAGAGAGACAGCGACTATGTAAAGTGGTTTGTTTTTTATAGCCGCTGCAGACGATTGAGTTTTCTTCATTTTGTTTGTATCTATTGCTGTGGGTGTGTGTATTTGTGTGTGTGTGTGTGTGTGTGTGTGTGTGTGTGTGTGTGTGTGTGTGTGTGTGTGTGTGTGTGTTGGTCGACCGCCATTTTCCACGTAGGCAACTCTCGAGCATCGCGGAAAATGCTCACAAAATGTGTTGTGTGGCAAAAATAAATTTACAGAAAAAAAAGATGCAGCCACTACTCTTCCCTCTATCCGTCCTGCTCTAGCATCTGAGTCCCCCTTCTACCACTCCTCCTGCTGTTATTAAAAATACAACGTAGTAAATTAAAAAACTGCAGTAAAAATGCAAAAAAGAAAAGCTTAAAATGTTAGAAAAACTCAACAAAAGCCGGTGCAAATTTTCCGTCTGGATCGTCGCCGTCTTGGCTGCGGTTTTTCTTTACCTCTTTTTCCCCAAACATTCGAAGAAGCTTCACTTTTATTTGCATTTGCCGTTTGGTTTCGTTTACGTTAACATTTTCACTCTTGTTTTGTTTTGTTTTGGTCTCTTTTATTTTTGCTTTCCGTGCGCATTTGCCGCTTTTTTAATTTCTCAACCAGCTTTTTGACGTCAAAATAAGCGTAATATTTAGTTGTACTCGGAAGGCAAAAGAAGTGGAAAAAAAGAAAACAAGACGAGTATTATGTTTAGCAATGCGGAAGTAAGCATTTTATTTCGCTATTTTTAATACACTTCTTTTCTCTTCTATCTCTTTTAGTTTTGTGTGTGTTTATTTTTTTTAATATTTTCTCTCTTTGTTGTTGTTGCTGCTGTGGCTTTACTTTTTAATTATGCAAGTGAAAATGTAAATTTCCGTGAAGTGTAATAAGCATAGTTGAAATTTTTCGGCTTTGTTTATGAGTTGCTTTTGTTTATTTAAAATGAAGTGCAGAAAAATAATGCCATCAAAATGAGCTCGTAGACTTGTTGAAATTTGAATGAATTAAATGTTTAAATTAACTAACAAAAATGTATTTTTCTTCTTTCTTTACAGGTGAGTTTTTGTCCAGGAGAAAGCTGATTATGTGAGTGCAGAAAAGTAATCTTTTTCTATTTATTCAGCATATTAAATAATAAAATTGACTTTATTTTGTCAAGCTGAAAAAGCAATATTACTATTGTATTATAAGCTGATTACGACACAAAGCCATTTCTAATTGCTAAAATCAATTCAATTTAATATCAACTTTAATTTCATTTGAATCCATAAGACTACTTTTATTGTACTATCTGAAAATCTGAGTTAAGCAGTCAGCTGAAGTCATCGAGCAAAATGTTTATTTTCCCTCGTAAATAAACGATTACCACAAGTTTTTATAAGCCAGTGACTCGCCTATAAATTGGTTTATAGTTGAAAATGCTTGTAAATTTGCTTAAGTTTACTATGGTTTATATCATTTTTAAAAACCTTTTCAATACATTAACTGTCGGATGGGGACTTAAAATGATGCCACAAAAATGGGAAGCAAAAGCAAACGAAGGCAGACGATTCAGATAAACATCGTGCATAAATATCATAAAAGAAAGTGCCATAAAAACACACAGATTATCTTAGAATATGGCAGGATAACGCCATGAGTATGAGGAGACAAACTTTGAGTTTAGAGATATCAGCGACAGTTTATCTCTGGGCAATTCTTGTGGTTTAAAGGAAGAAAAAGAGAGAGTGGGAGAGAGAGAGAGAGAGAGAGAGAGGAGGAGACCATGTCAAGGCATTATGAAATATGTAGCACGCCTTAAAATATGTTCGAGCAGCGAAAATGCAAAGCAATTTAGCGTAAAAAGGCAGAAGCTGATAGGGAGCAGGAGGAGAGTAGATGAAAGGGAAAGAGAGAGATAGAGATAGGGAGAGGGAGAGCGAGTAAAGGCAAATTTCGAGTCAGCCTGCCGGAAATGTTGGTCGATTGTTGCCTGTGCGGAATGCCTTTGTGGCGTGAAGGCTTTCAAATCAAATGAGTGGGCACAATGTGGGCACCATATGAACCAGGGAGGAGGGGGCAGAAGAAGTGGAATGTGTCTGAAAAGAGAGAGAGAGAGAGAGAGATAGAGAGGGCAGTCATGATTGTCATGTCGAGGCACAACGCACGCCCAAACTAATTTATTACTTTAATTCGCGTTCAAAGTGGCTGCCGTTTGTCTGTTCCTGTTTTACAATTTCTGTTGAGTGCCAAGTTATAAATGATGCGTCATTCAGGACTTATCCAAAACCATTCCCTCTATCAGCATCTCCTCTGCTTTCTGCCTCTTACTATATCATATTATGCGGCAGCACGGTGTCGTAAATCGCTTTTCAAGTGCTGCATCTATTGGCATTTGTTATGGTATATTCTTAGAATTCATTGTGTGTGGAGGGGGAGGTTAGCATTTGATTTTTATCAGTTTTGTGGCATCATCTAACCCAGTTTCCATTCTGTTGAACTAACCTTGTAAGCGTACACAAATTTATGTGTATGCAAGCTATATAAAAAAGAGGAGGCGACTTTGGACTTCCTTTTTAACCATTCTTCATCCCTCTACTCGCCACTTTCTATTCTACTGTCTGCTTCTTTGTGTGTGCTGCGTTTGCTGTGATTTATTGCATACTTCTTGGCGGATTTTGCTGTTTTGTACAACAGTTTTCCTCAGTCGTCGTTTTTCCATTCTTTTTGAGAGTTGATATTTTATTTTACTTTCTTTTCCCATACTGACTTTGGCAAGCTGCAAAAGGCTTAAAGAGATTGCTAGTTTGTAATACGTGTATGTGAGTGTGTCATTGCTCTTGATTTACTGTTTGTTGTGATTTAAAAGTTTGTGTGAGAGTTGCGAAATAAAGTTGTCTTTTCATGGTCATTCGAAAGCATTAAACTGGATTCTCAAATTGTGTTGTCACTGCGCTCAAAGAAAGTCTTTATATTGCATATATAAGCCTTTTAAAATAGATAATAAATATTTTCGGGCTTCAAGCAATCAATAAAATGTTTCTAATGCAGGATTAAGCAGATAAAATCTTTTTATTGTTTTTCCGAGTTGTTGACTAATTTTAAATAATCAGTAAAATAAAAAATATATTATTGATGTTTTCTTTTGTTATTTAATTAATATTCCTTAAGCTGTGCATTTCATTCTAATTGACTTCGACTTCATAAGAATAAATTTATAATAAAATTTATATTACGTATGTTATAATATTTACATTTCAATTTCTTTTAGATTCTTTAAAATAAATTGGAATTATTATAACTTTTATTACATGATTAAATGAATTATATTTTTTTTAAATTTAATCATTAAGAATATAGAAGATTTAATTTTTATTAAATATTTTCCGGTTCGTATAATTTATGTGTGATACTGATAAAATAAAATAGAAAAACTTTTTTTAAATTTAAGCATGCAAAAAAAGAAACTTTTATTTTTTATTAAATTTTTCCCGGTTCGTTTATTAAATTGGAAGCTGTTATGAGATTATACACTTACTGCCACTCTTCTCCCATTAAAACATATTGGCTTTAATAGGGAAAAACGGATGTCGGGGATGTGACTTCAAGTATGGCTCAATGGCTGCACTCTTCAGAGCTGGTTAAGTCTCTCGAGTCGTATGTGTAATATCAGTATAAACAAAATCTAATGCAAATATCACTTGAACTGTCACCTTACGTCCCGTCACACACATTTCATAGCCCATCCGCAAGTTGCGCTCTAGATTCTAGATTCTAGACCAATAACCACTTAACACGTACACGACATCGTCGTCCTCTCGTTGTCCTTGTCGTCCTTTGGCTGTCAAAAGCGCAAACAGCAGCCAAGCACAGCAAAAACGTCGACGCTCCAATAACAATCATACGCCCCATTGTGCAGCACAAAAATGAAAACAAAAAAAATATAAAGGCACAGCAAAATGAGGAAAAAATGGAACGAAGAAGACTGAAATCAAATTTTCAACCTTCATTAAACGCTTTGTTGACACCGGGGCAGCAACTTTAAACAGGTTGCGTTGTGGCCCTTGTGTCTCCTTGCTACTTGCCACTTGCCACTTGCCACTTGCTACTGCTACATATTCTCCTTGCTGTATCTGCTGCTGCTGCTTAACACTTTTTATCATTTAATCCTGCGGCCGCAACAGGACAATGCCAAAGCGGCTGACGTTTGCACCAAGCCAACGTTGGCGTGGTAATAAATTTTAAGGACATTAAATTTGTTAACAGCAATTTAACTATTAACGACAGGCAGAGGACAAAAACGGATTGTCTTCAAGCTGAACAGTCCAGACTTTGGACTATACACTAAAAAAAAAAGGTTGGGATTAAAACTGTATAAGCTTGATTAAGTCTCGTATTTTTAAATGACTACTCAAGACGCAGTTAACTTACAGAAGGATATAAAATAATTTAAAACTGTATAACAAGCATAACATTTCTATATTTTAATTTATAAATATTCCTAGCATTACTAAACTAGTATAATTAATAAATTAATTTAAAATTTTTTTATTTATTTGGGATTTTAATGATTTTTTTAATTTTGTTATTATTATTAGTTTTACAATATCTCTCCAAATTGCATTATTATAAATATTTTTACAATCTTTTCCTATTATGATAGTTCACATTACAATTAACATTAGCAGTAATTACAATAATTATTATAAATACATATTATTATTTATTATAGTAGGAGAAATTACTTTAAAATATTTAATTTGGTTTTTTATTTTTTCAATTTAGTTTAAATGTAAACATAAAATAGACAGTTTTCAAATTTTACTTTTATTAAAATTAATTTGACATAAGTAAATAATTGGGATAATTTTCCTTGTTATAGATGTCTTTCTCTCAGTGTACTAGCTCATCCATTAACGGGGATTACCTTAATTTCCATCTCCATCATTTCCTTCAACATCTGCTCTCTGCTTTCTCACTTTCTTTCACTTTGGCTTGGCCAAGAAAGACGCTCAGCGTATGTGGATTTTTAATTCGATGCAAAAGGCGGAAGCAGTCAACCAGACCAGCATCAGCAGCCTGGACGGAAGTGGGTTAAAAGCACACACACATACACATACACGCACACAAAGGCATATGCATATGTTTGTCTACTGTCTGCTTCTCTCTTCCACCCGCTCTCTCTCTCTTTCTCTCTCTCTCTCTCTCTCTTTTGCTGTGCTTTGTGGCTGCTGCTGCCATCTTGTAAGCCATAATATCGATTAAGGATTATGATAATGATTGTGTGCTTAAGTTGTAATTGCAAAACTCAAACAGCTACCGATGCACACACACACACACACATACAAACACACTGAGCCGAGGTTAGACACACAACCAGTGGGTGGATGTGTGTGTGTGTGTGAGTTTGGGTGTGTGGTGTCTGTATGTGGCATATGAGGTTTGTTGTCGCGCAGGTTTATATGCATGAATAAGTCGTGAAGATTGATTAGGAATTTGTGTCATGGTATTAATGCGCATGTTATTGTTGTTTTTGTTGTTGTTGTTGTTGCTATTGTCGCTTATAATTGCTCAATGTCGCGTTGTCGTTGTCAGGCTCATGAAAACAAAATACGCACACACACACACACACACACATATAAGCGCACTCACTCAAATGGTAGCCGGAAAATCCGCTTTTTGGTTAATTTGACAGCAGCTCAAATTTGGTAGCTTCCACATGCTTTCTCTCCCTCTCTCTCTCTCTCTCTCTCTCTCTCTCTCTCTCTCTCTCTCTCTCTCTCTCTCTCTCTCTCTGTGTGCACATATCGCTGTCCCTTGCTCTCTTTTTGACCTGCTGTGTTTTAATAATTTATAGTTAATTGACTGTTGACTAAATAACGATTAGCTCTAATTTGGGATCTATTAGTGAAAAGCACTGACAAATTGAAAAACAGTTCGCTTCGATTGGTTTTGATATCAGATCAAGTTCAATATTTAAGTAGTCAATATGCTTAATAGTTGAGAAACACATTGAACTTTTGCAAAAGTTCAGCGAATATCTATATAAGTAAAACTCTTTGCCCTGTTTCACTGACTGATCACTTTGGAGACCAAACCGTAAGACATGGAAGGCCGAAATTTTAACACAACATAGCTGAGACGACTTTAGACTTTATCGTAGCATTTTATTACTTTTTAAGTCGTTACTTTTGCAATTATTAACATTCTCGTTATTTAATACTTTCGTTACTAACACTGGTCACTTATTATTTTTATCGTTACTCTTTGCTCTACTCAAATTGGTATCTATCTTCTCATTTATTTGGTGTATAATTATCCACATTCCTCAACATATTCACGTCATCAATCTGTATACCACACTTTCTTCTACTCGATACCTTTTTAACCTTAGACGTTACCAATTAGAATTGTCATGATGAAATAGTTGGAAAATGCCTGGGATTCTCGCATTTCTCTAACAACTCTCAACATGGTTTCGCCATTTATGCAACTTTTCTTGCTCTTCAAAGGCTTTTAGCAACGTTTTTGTTAGGTTTTTTTGTTGTTTGATTTTCTGGCTTTTAGTTATAAACAAAAAACCAGCAGCAGAGCAACCAACTGACAGCTTCTTTTGTCACTTTTTGTTTGGCTTTGGGATTCGCGTGAAGAACGAACCACGGGGAATGTCACACAAAAAGCCGGAAACTTTGTTGCTAAACAGTCAAACAAATAGATATGAATAAACGTGAGCTGTCTCTTTCTCTTTTTCTCTCTGTGTCTCTCTTTGCTTCTGGCTGCTCTGTAGTTTTTTGCCCCACTTTTTTCCCTAGCTGTTTTTTTAATAAATATTTTATTTTTTTTCTTTATTTTTTCTGTGTTGATTCCATTTCCATTTCGCTACAGCATTGTTTTTCATTAGGCATTAAAAATTGTTTTCCCTGCGTTGTCGACTTAACGCGACTTCTTTGTTATGAAGTGCAGCATTTTTGCAGCATTTTCATTTTTCCGATGAGAAAAGATGTTCCGAAACACACACAGAGAGAGGGAGAGAGGGAGAGAGAGAGGGGATAACAGATAGAGAGGGAGAGCTAAAAAGAGTTACGTGTAGAACTCTCTGGGTGCATGTCAGACTAATGCATGCCTCATGCGCTTGTTGAAGTTTTCTTCTCTGTTTTTCACCCTGTTTCAGAATGTTGAATCCTGTTTTGTTTCCATCTCTGGCAGTTGGCAACTGTCTGGATGGCTTATGATGATGCCAGAAGCTCTTAGCGGTAATTAGATGCAGGATAAGGCATGTAAATATTGTTAACAGCCCGTTGCGCTAATTTGTGTGGTAGCTTACAGCATAAGAGTTGCCACATGTGCTGATTCCTAGGAGATTAGAAATTATGAACTTATCTCCTGCTAACTGCTAAACTGTATGCGAAACAGTTCGAGGGCATATCTAAAATTATTCCTGTCCAAGCCCTTAAAAACTTAACTCCTTTCAGAATTTGCAAAAGTTTAGAAATATATAACTCACAAGTTGAATACAAGGATTTAATATTAAAATTGTTTAATAACTTATTTGAGTTTTAATTTATTAATTTAACGTCAATTAAAACCAGTAGATAAAAAGTAAATATAATGCAGTAAAATAAGTAATTAAAAAAAAGGGTTTAGTTATTGAATGAACAAATAAATTTAAAAATTTACTTAATATTTAAGACAACAAATAAATATGTAAAAGAGTTAAATTAAGTTAAGCTAATTTACTTTACATCTTCGGCGCGGAAGTAGTTTGAAATAAGAGCAATTTCTCAAACCCTTTTGCCATTTTGGCCTAATAAATATTTCACCAACTAATCAAAAGCCTTTTTTAAATAGTATTAACATAAGAATTAGTTAATAAACATCGGTTACACGACAAAAATGATGTTTGGAGGTCGAAAATGTCCAACAAGCGCTGAGTTATTTAAAAAATGATTACAATGTATCAGCACAGAGTACAGTGAAGCATCCCTAAATGCCAGCACGTGCTTGACATACGGTAAATTATATCGATTGCCACAATAGCTAAGCAAGAGAAAGAGATAGAGGGAGATATAAAGAAAGAGAGAGAGAGAGAGAGAGTCGGAGCTGAGGGAGCCTAACGAAGGACACCTTGGAGCTTTAAGAGGTAGCCGAGTGAGCGAGCTTAAATAAATAAAATTTCAGAATTTATTTTTCTTTGCGTGAGGGAAAATCCCTAGAATCCATTTTGTGAGGCTGAGAATTTGGAATGCGCGTTGAATTCTAAAAGCAGAATCAGCTTAGATGATAAAATATCGCATAAAAAATATTTGCTTTATGTATGCACACTGAAATTTCCCACTTGATGTTCCTTTCTTTTTCGTACTCCTTATTCCTCGATTTTTTTTTGGCGACGCGTCGCGAGCATTTAGCAGGTTCTCAAAAAGGTAAAGTCCCCACATCAAGTGGGGGAGGGGATGGGAGTGTGTCTGTGAGTGTGCAAATATTATGCTATTTCCGGCCAAAGTGGTTTTTGATAGTCATCCAAGCCAACAACTTTCTTCTACTCATTCTCGTTCTCGTTCACGTTCACGTTCTCGTCTGTGGGCGCACTTCAAAATATCGATTTATGTCTTGAGTTGAGCCGCAAAAAGTTTATTCTTTGTTTGTTTGCATACTGCAAATTCAAATGGCTGGATTAAGCCACAGTCACATCCAGAGTTAGCTCGACTTAGAGCCATGGCCAAGTGCCGGCTCCATTGCCAAATCGATTGATGAGCCAAAGATTTTTAGTTGGCTTTGCTTTACCAGCACGTAATTCTGGAGTATTTGCTAATTTGCTCAATATGCTGATGGCTTTTGGCCATTTAGTAACTGCCGAGTGCATCCTTTTGGTATTATGGAAACTACATTTTAATACTACATTCCAAATGCCAGGCACGTGTCGACTTTTAAAAACTTTCTGCGTCAAATAGTTGGCAAAATGGACAAAATGAACTAAATAGAAAAACTAAAAACGTTCAATAAATGCTCTTAGCAAGCAAAAAACACTGGTTTTGTTTACAAATCTATAACAATAATTTAAACAAAATAACAGGTATGGAATCAAATAATATCTAAGTAAATTAAATTAAAAATATGCGCAGTAACTTGTTTAGTATTAGTATTAGTATTAGTTTTAGTATTAGAAATCGGAGATATTTTATTAGTTACTAAAAAAGTTACAATTATTTCAGCATATTATTTATTTTTATACTCGTATAACACAAATATACTTTATTCGTCACCATTATTTAATAACTTTATTGGTTGAGTTTATTTGACAACTTAGCAAAAATACTTGTAAATATACAAATAATTTATAAATTGAATTTATTTATAAATATTTTTTATTTTACAGTATATTTAATTGAATAGTTTAATTAATGTCTTAGGCTGAAAAGTTTTTATGCTCTACCTAAAAAAAATTATTAAATATTAAAAAAATATCAACAATATCTACAAAAAAACTACAAAACTAAAGTTAATGAATTAAAAATAATTTTATATCATGGCTGAGAATGATAGGCTGACTTAATAAAATATTCCTATACTTATGATGTTCAAACTTTTCACTTTTTTATTACGTGTTCCATGATGCATAACTATTTGTCAATACCCTGCCAACAGCTTGGCATAACTGCATCTATTTGCCCATATCCCCATAGCCAAAATGATGGCAGCTGCAGCAGCAGAAGTAGAAGCTTTAACCGCAATAGAATCAGAAACATGGGTAGGAGCAGGAGCAGCAACAGGAAGAGGAACAGAAGCAGAACAAGGACAACAACCGATGCTCATCGGCGGCGACTTTGTGCTGCACATTTTTATCACGTATTTCTAATTAGCACATGAAATGCGCCACTGAGCCCGGAAGCCAAGCATCAGGCAGCTGCTATTCTGTGCTTATGGGGGATACTGAAGGGGAATAGAAATAGGAAGAGAGAGAGATAGAGAGAGACTGAAAGAGGGAGAAAAAATGAAGCTTGCAACGGGGACTCCCAGTCAAAGTTGAAAATGCAACGCAACTGCGGCAAACGCCAAATAATATCAGCGTCATTTTGCAATTTTTGACATAAACAGAGTGAGAGACTTAGAGCGTAAAAGTAAGAGAGAGAAAGAGAGAGAGAGAGACAGAGAGTCGAGTCGAGTGAATGAACCGTTGGCAATAGCGCTGGTCGGGACGTGCTTTAACGCCTGTCTTCCAGCTTTCAAGTTTGTTTAACCCATGCAAGCGGCGACTGTTTGCCGACAGAGGATCAAGTTTGAGTTGCCGAAGCCCTGGCACGTGTCTGCCACACTCGAGTCATGCCACACGGAAGCATTGAAGCTGCCGCCAGCTTCTCAGTTAATTTCAAGGGAATTTAAAGTGTTCGTCTCTGTTTAATTGCTTGCAAAATTGACCTACAAATGTCAATTTCTCTCTTCACATTTCCCTCTTGCCGTCAATCAATTTTCATTGGTTTTATTTAACAAATAAATAAACAAAGTAAAATATGCAACGCTTTATAATACAAATAAAATAACAGTCCGTTAACTTTTATTTTATTTACACAATTCTTAATGGCAAAAAAATGCATTCGATTGTCAAGTTTATTCAGCGTTCAGAACTTTTCTTTCACCCCTCTTCAGCCCCGCCCATTTTACTTGCATGTGTTTTTATATGCATATATAAAAAACAATTGGCTTTTTACATACATAAATTATTTTGGCCAAAATTGCGACTGCCTGTCACGTGTTGCTGTTCCTGTTCCTGTAACTGTTACTGTAGCTGTAACTGTGACAGACGATGTCAAACTCTGAACGTTGCACAGTGGGACAGAAGGGGATGGAGAATGTATTTAAATCATTTTTTCAATGAAAGCGATTGTAAAAGTAATAAACGCATTCGATAGAGAAATCTCCAAAGATTACAAATCCAAAAGATTTTTTTTTGTTTAATACTATTTAAATATTTTAAATGTTAATTATTGTTGTTCAAAAGATGAAAATAGATGGAAATGTATATTTTGGGCAAACAAAAATTGTTTTTTTTTTTAATTTTACATGTAAAGTATGCACTGAATATATGTTTTAAGTTTAACCGACAACCCTAAATAAACCAATTGGTCTATAACGCAGTGCAAGCACTCATTTTAAAGCTTAGGAAGTTTTTAATCAAATGCTTTTTAAATTTGTTAAATATCTTTATTGGCTTAAAAGATATGATTTTCGTACAGTAAAATGAGAGATTGTCCCACTGTGCGTTGTTTATGTCGACAGTTCTTGAAATTTGGTTGTAAAAACTTTAACAGCGAACATTTAATTAAGGCATATGCAGAGAAATTTTAATAAATCTTTTCACATTGAAATTCAGCTGAGCTAAGTAAAGAATTGTTAGATTACGTAAATATTGATATAAATATTCATTCCTTTTGATAATAATTTAAAATGATATTTCAATTCTTTACTCATTGTCTATTGTAATAATAAAAGTTCACAAAACAAAATTAATATTAAAAAAAAAAAGATTTCAATACTATTAAAGCTTTTTCGATTGTAAATTGTAATTTCTTTAAATTTACATGCACAGATTTGCTAATTATCCTAATTACCGAATGATATTGAATTTTATGCTTGTATCAATTATTATTAAACTGTTTAAATAAATATTTATTCGCAATTTGGTAAATCGTATTAGCACATTGAAAAAAAGAAAATAAATAAACAAATTTTAATGTAATTCACTTTAATATGCAAAGCAAATAATTGCCGAAAATGTATGCAGATGCTAGGAAAAGATAAGAGTGTATATGATATATGCGATATTAATTAATTCACCTAATAAAGAGAGTTGAATAAATTTAAAGAGGCCATTTTTATTTAAATTAATTTAATTTTATATCTAAAACCATTCACCTAAACAAACGATGCACAAAATTTAAACTTCACATTTTATTGGAAAAAATCATATATTTTTTTAAAATTAATTTTTAGTTGTTGAAAGCAACTTAAGCTTGGTGACTGATAAAGCGAAATAAGCTATGTTGTTACAGGGTATCTTCCAATCACGCAGTTTTACCTGGAGCATGCTCAATCTCTAGTTTATTTCGTGTACATATAATTATGAAAATTGCAAATTTTGTTTACGAACATGTAAATTCTGCATACTTTCACCTGTTTTTCACACGCAACTAAAATTATGCCCCAAATAGTGTAGCATATTTTGTACTTGAAATTTTTCCAATTGGATGAGCTGCCTCTGCTTTCCTTGTTGTTGTTGTTGTTGTCGTATTTGTTGTTGTTGTTGCTGCTGTTGCAGTTTTCCACACCATCAAATCCAAATCAATCAATGTCATTTCCCTATAAATCATGCAC